>CM056053.1:424624756-425925130 GCA_029574335.1 Rana kukunoris | reverse complement strand
CTCTGCAGGACTGTCACCGTCCCCAGGGCTGTAGATCTATGGAAATGTCTAATTTAAATATAGAGGCATCTCCCTAAGTAAATTTAAAATAAATGTGACAGACGGAGAAAAAAAAAAAGATTTTCAAGGTAATTAAATCTAATTGATTTACTTTTTTGAATTATCCAAGGCCTTAGCATAGCAAATTAGTTGATAATATAAAATAAAAATTAGGCACGCCACAGCTCACTGTAGAAATTTGGCAATGTCAAAGCTGAATGCACTCCCAAACATAGGGGCCCTTTCACACGGAGTTAGGGAGTGTGTGGTGGTGGTATAACGCTGCTCTATACAGCCGTGTTTTACCCGCAATATTCGGCCACAAGCGGTGTGGTTTTAACCCCCGCTAGTGGCCGAAAAAAAAGGTTAAATGCTAAAGACGCCTGAAAAAACACCCCAGTGTGAAAAGGGTCCAGAAGCTGGCTGCCTGAAGATGTCTGGAACACACATCGCTGAATCCAAGATGAGTATAGTTCAACTTTAATGCAGGGAATGCATTGAGGAACACTTTAAAAGAAGTACTTACCTAACCCAGCCTATTGCGTTAAAAAAAAAAACACCTTGGCCCAGATTCACAAAGCCCTTACTCCGGTCTATCTCGCGTTAGACCGAGTAGTAACTTCAATTACGCGCGTCGTTTCATTAGTCTGAACCTTCAATCCGACTGGCTTACGTGCTTCGTACGCCTTCGGATCTACGCTGCAATAAATTTTGCGGCGTTCCCCCTGTGCGTGGCATCGAGTTCCGTCGTTGTCGCGTCGGGTATGCAAATGAGCTTTTTCCGACGATCCACGAAGTTACGAGCGTCGTTCGCAATCTCTTACGGCATCTGTAGTCATCTTTTGCTAGCGTAAAGTTATTCCAGCTTTTATCTGGTCTAGTATTAGACAGCCCATTGTTAAGTATGGCCGTCGTTCCCGCGTCGAATTTCAACGTTTTTTTTATTTTTTACGTAAGTCGTCCGGGAATAGGATATGACGTAAACGACGCTACTCAAACAAAAAATGACGTAACAACGTTATTTCGCACAATGCACGCTGGAAATTTCTGAACGGAGCAGCATGCGCAGTTCGATCGCCGCAGGGACGCACCTAATTTAAATGCTTCACGCCCCCTAATTGCGTATTTCGATTCCGCCGCGCGAGAAATACACTACGCCGTCGTTTCCTTCGGGCCAAAATCTACTTGAATTCGTCGTAGAGCCAGGTGAAATACGGGCGGCGTAGTGTATCTCTGATACTCTGCGCCAATGTAATTGTACCTGAATCTGCCCCTTATATTTATCTTCCACATTGACGCATTTCAATGCAATTCACCAAATGACAGAATTTCACCAATATGTCCTGATTTTCATGCTGTGAGTGTTAACTTACTGCTAACTTGGAATGATGATTCTAAATCCAGAATTGATAAAGGGACAGTTGTTGGAAGAGTAAGGCAAGCCATACACCATGTAGCGCTCACCCCCGCAGGAGCCGCTGGATAGATTTGGGGCGGCCTGTTACCTCTATAGCTCCGATGTCTAGGGTAGTTGAAGAGAGCAGCAGTAATGGAATGTCCACACAGCAGTGTGTTTTCTTGTGCTTTTATTTTACCAACATGGTAAACGATAAACTTGAGGTAGATAGGAGAGATGTATGATGAGGAGAAACAGCAGATTCAGACCTAGTTATACGGAAGCAGTCCTGCTTCCAACAACACTTCACTTTCGTCGCCACTCCCAGCCGGAGTGGGTACAGTGTACCTGGACAGGCCTCTCACACCAAACTGGCAGCCAGGGTATCACTCGGAACCTTGAGGGGAAACAGGTCTCTGCCACAGACCTTTCCCTAGAACGTAGATCAAGTAGAAAATCTTCCTCTGCAATATTGATGCCTGAATCTCCCTCAGGTAATTCTCTATTGGGTCACCGACTGACAGGTTGCTGACATCCAACCTCTCAGTGTCCAGTCACCTCGATCCCCAATGGATCGTCGAGGCCCTGTTGGATTGCCTGCCTCTCTTGCTCTCCTCAGGCTGACTCCCCACCGAACAGCTTTCTCGCTTGGATCCACATCATTAAAGGTTCCGGGCCATCATGGTCCCAGAACCAAGCACACCCGGTGGCCCCGGCGCACCCCGGCCTGCAAGGCCATATTGCCGGGGGCCGTGATGTGTGGGCACCCTGAAGGTGGGCGCCACACCAGGAACAAGAACCCCGCCACAAACGGCATCTGCCCCTGAAGTTCTCTCCCCCCAGCATGCCCACGAGAGAAACTCTCTCCTGATTGGCTGCTGGCAAGAGGCACCACCCCTGAATTTCACAACCTGCACCACCCCAATTGCCTCGGAGTGGTAATAGCACGCCGAGAAACAGTAGCGCTCAGCCCACAACAGGCAAAGTCCAGGCAGAACACAAAGAGAACTCCAATTTAGACCAATTAACTGGAGAAGCAGCCAACTAACTCTCTCATCCCCCTTAAATTCAAATAGCACCTGTACCTGAAAGTACACAGGCGCTACACACGGTTCAAATCGAGGTCAGAGATTCGAAACCAGTTTATGGGCAGGCTGAATGTACCAAGTATAACACTTGGTTACAACCAGCATGCCGGGTCTTGTACCTGCGATCAACAACTAGTGCTTCTAGCAAGCAAATTGCTTCTTCCGGCTGGGACTACTGGTCTCACCCCAACCTCCCGCGGGGAGAAGAACAATGGGGCCTTGCAGGAGCCTGAATCTCCCAACAGGAACACACTGACTGACAGGTTTCTGTTCCTGCATCCACAGGTAGAAAATTCGCATCTGTGAATGACCGACCTTGAGTATTCCTTCCCCCATACAGCTTTCTGATAAAATTTCCAGATTTTCCAGTCCAACCTGGAAAACAAGAAAAAACAAGCTTGGCACTAGTTATTGGTCCAATACATGGCCAACCTATAAGATTATTTCACCTTGTGGGGTGCTGTTGAGTGGATGTGCCTGCCCCATGCCCATGCAGGTCTCTGGGGGGGCATGCCGGATGTAAACAGACTTGTGCTGAGAGCCGAGTCCCTTATTTTGATTTGTGGGCCAGACCCTAAATGTACCAGAGCGGAGGTAGCCTTGGATAGTAACAGGCCAAGACACACACAAGTCTGTGAAACAGAGACCCAATTTACCATCTGGGGCAGAGCCATAGATCTCTCATCCCCCAATAAATAAAACGGGTCCTTCAAACTTCAAGCATAATTTCCGAATCCCCCCCGCTGATGTCAAAATGTGGAAAAAAAAAAAACCAACCTGGATCACGCGGGAGGAGTTCACAAAAAATGTAACGTTTATTGGGTTCCCCACCTGCCCAAATACAAAACAAGGATTTTTGTTTTGGGCGCCGGGACTCTCTTTTCTCTCCACAGAAAGCAGGGAGAATTGATGCCCGTGTGAAAGTAACCCCTTCATTATGATACCAAGACAAAAAGACAAAAAATTAACCACTTGCCGACCGTGCGCAATATGACACTTCTGGCACAAAGTGGTTTGAATATCCCCTACTGGAAAACTAAAATAATGCTTGCCACTAGTTATTGAAAGGCCAAGATGATTAGACACCTTTGCGTGCTAAGATAATTGCCCCCCCCCGGAATAAAACAGACCATCCAGCCCAAATCCACCCGGGGCGGGCTAAAAACCAAAATTGACAGAGCGGAGGGGCGGTACCGCGGCACAGTGCTACACAAAAGCCTTAAAATAACTACGGGCTAAGACGGGGGGTACAAAAATACCCCCTAAACCAACCAATATTGTTCTAATCCCCTCTGCTGAAACCCGAAAAAAAATGCTGCGATACCCTACCAGGGGGCCGCGCAAAACAGACAAAAAATTAATCCACTTGCCGCCCGCCCATTGCAAATTGACGTCAGCAAAGTGGTTTGAATATCCTGACTGGAATATGACATCCTCAGGATATTGAGCGCCAGCGTGCTACCCGGGGCGGCATCACAGCGATCGTTGTTGCAGGGTAGTCTGACACCCCGCCAAATCCGATCTTCTCTCCGACGGAGACTTTTTTACCCACATGATCAGCCGTGTCCAATCACTGGTGAACGCGATGTAAACAGGACAAGCCGGTAATCGGCTTTTCCTCACTCGCGTCTGTCAGACGTGAGTAGAGGAGAGCCGATCGGCTGCTCCCTCTGACAGGGGGGTTTGCGCTGATCGATTATCACGCAGCCCCCCCCCCGAGGATGCCTACACTGGACCACCAGGGATGCCACTAGACCACCAGGGATGTCCACCACAGGTATGCCACCCTAGACCACCAGGGATGACAATCACAAAAAAAGGATGCAAATCAGTGCCCACAATGGGCATCACTGCTTGGCAGGCATTGTTTGGCACTGATTGGCATCCATTAGTATACAACACATCCATTAGTGCCACCACCTTTATAGTGCCCATCTATGCCCATCTGTGCCGCCTATCAGTGCCATCCATGCCGCCTATCATGCCCATCCATGCCGCCTATCCATGCCCATTCGTGCTGCCTATCTGTGCCCATACATGCCACCTATCCTTCCGTGCCCATCCGTGCCCATCCATGCTGCCTATCTGTGCCCATATTAGTACCCATCATCAGTGCCCATCAATGCCACCACATCAGTGCCACCACACCTCATTGGTGCTCATGAGTGCCACCTTATCAGTGCCCTCAGTGCAGTACCATCAGTGCTCATCAGTAAAGGAGAAAACGCTCCTTACCAATACTAGTAACTCTTTTTAATTAAAAAAGAAGTCATAAACCGCTTGTGTCATAAGGATGACTCAGAGTAATCCAGATAAGCACGTTCAGATGCATGGTCCAACATTCATATAAGTAGAAACAAAAGAGCAATCATAGTGAAGTACTGTTTATTAAAATAATTTTAAAAAGTAACATGCCAAATGGCTGCTTACTCGGAATTGTGCCCTGATCCGGCACTGAGGCTTTATGGCGTTTTTCGATATCCAATCGAATCCTGCAGATTGCGATATGGTACGGTGCTCCGTCGCGCTGGGTGGTCCACTAGCCGGCGTACGTTATACCATCGAATTGCCGTTACACGGAGATAGGTCGAAAATCCGTCGCACTGCTGTTTTCGATAGTCGGCGTGCGTTCCACCGTCGGAAAACCAACGGACCCGGAAATCGAAGTGGTAGAGAAAGCGTGACTGGTAGCGCCTCGACGTACGTTTCGTTGGTTTACGTCATCAGGAAGCGTAACCAGTCACGCTGTGGGTGTCGAATTTAACCCAAAGGTCTATTGTGATTGATAGGAGGACCAGCCAATCGGAAAAAAAGCCTATGTGAAAACCTTAATCGAAAAAGCCTCGGTCCCGTTATCATGTACCATACAATTTATATATCAACAACACCCTGCTATACAATCCAATTGGTAATACTGATACATATATCCAATGTTACAAGACATGCAACATTGTTACTCCACACTCTACTCCCATGTGTATAATACATAACACAATGCCAATAACTGGCAGTATATTTAAACTGAATTGATGTTGCTCTACCAACATTATATTTTGAATTAGCAATTAAAATTACATTACAAATAGTAAAAATAATAATAAAAATTATTTTTAAACATAAAAAATAAAATAAAAATAACAAATTAGAGCAAATTGGAGTACCCTTATGAAAACCAGCATTACTATTAATGACTAAATATATATTGTGTAGTGCGGCTACTCCTACAATACCCATTGCTACCAATCAGGTGTACTATCTGTAACAAAATCTTGATAATTGGTACTGATAGTTGGAAAGAGCTTTACTCCTCCCCAATTTTTACATAGGGATGATCTTTTTACTTGTTACTCAAAAAGCAGTTGAGGTCTAGTTCTACATTCAAGCCTTGAGGTTGCATGACACGAAGGCGATGTATCCATAATGTCTCATTTTGGGATACCGCCTTAGTGAGATCTGAACCTCGCCAGTCACTTGTCACTTTATCTATCCCATAGAACGTCCATTTGTCGAGGGTCTTTGTTTTGATACAAAGATCAAAAATGTTTAGAAACACTATGGTTAGGATAAAACCATTTATGATGTTTGCCACATGTTCATTTTATACGCACTTTTTAGTTCTCTAGTGGTGCGCCCCTACATACTGCAAGTGGCAAGGGCACTCGATGACGTATGTCACAAATCTGGAATGACAGGTGATAAGTGGTTTGATTTTAAATTCTTGCTGTGTGACATTGCATTTAAACTGAAGTTTTTTTCTTGCCCTGTCTTTTTGATATTTTACAAATCTCTACACCTGGTGCAATAATAGAAAACCGGACCGGGTATCCAGAAAGGTAAGAGGTTTTTCTGGGGGTCTGGAACATTATGTGCTACCATATTCTCTCAAACCAGGGCTTTGTGTAAATAAATTTTGGTTTGGCTGGTAGTACTGTAGCCAAATCATTGTCTTTCAATAATATTGGCCAAAATTGTTTAATGACTTTTTCCACACTTTTAATATTCTCTATGAACCCTGTAAGGAATGTTATCTCTCCATGAAAAGGAGCCTTAGTTTTTGGAGCTAACAGAACTGGACCTTTCATTGTCAACTTCTTTTTTCGTAGTTTCAAGGTTTTGGGCATTATACCCCTTTTCTACAAATTTGTCTACCAGCATATTTGCCTGTGCGTCAAAATCAGTGATCTGGTCACAATTCCGACGTATACGCATTAATTGGCTTTTGGGGACACCCCCCAGCCATTTTGGATGGTGGCAGCTAGAAAGTGCAACATACCCATTCCGGTCTGTCGGTTTGAAGTAGGTTTTGGTACTGATTGAGTTACCTCTTTTTGTTAGCGTTAAATCCAGATAGTTAATAGTAGATAAGTTGAATTCTGCTGTAAATTTTAGCTCATATTGGTTGCTGTTCATTGCCATTATGAAGTTCTCCAATGAGGGTAAATTCCCCTCCCAAAACAGTATGATATCGTCGATATAGCGTTTATAGTACAGGAGAGCTTTGTTTTCCTCTTTATATATTGTTTCCCTTTCCCACCTATTAAGAACCAGATTGGCTACACTCGGCGCGTATCTAGCGCCCATGGCGACTCCTTTTGTTTGATTATAATACTTATTCTGCGCCCAAAAATAATTATTACCCATGGCCTGTTTCAAGCCCTGTATAATGAACTGAATTTGAATCGTTTGAAGGTCAGTACCTGTTTCTAAAGATTCGGTGACTGCTATAATAGCATCAGACTGCTTTATGTTTGTATACAGGGATTCCACATCCACTGTTACTAACCATGTATCCGTGGTTACCCGTATTGTGGCTAGTGCATTTGTCAGCTGGGTGCTGTCCTTCAAATACGATTGGCCTTTTTGTACTAGTGGTTGCAAATATTGATCGAGGTATTCACCCAATCTGGAGTAAAGTGACCCGATCCCACTAACAATGGGTCGGCCTGGAGGGTTGGTATTGCTTTTATGTATTTTTGGCGCGCGATGTACAGTACCGGAGTACGTGGTACCTCGGGCACTAAATATAGTGCTTCTTGTGGGGTAAGAATAGTTTTTGAGACTCCTTCGTCAACCCAAGTTTTTAGTTGCGCTTTTAATCTACATACTGGGTCACTTAATAATGGCGTGTAGGTGTTGGTGTCATCCAGCAGCCGCTGAACTTCCTTGTAGTAATTTTCTTTCGTGAGTACTACCACACCCCCCCCTTTGTCTGCAGTGCGCACCACTATGTTTTTGTTTTTCTCTAATTTTGTAATACCTTCCCTCAACAGTCTATTGGGTTTGGGATTTTTGGTATCTAAAGATCTAATTTCTTCCTGCACCATATTCCTAAATACTTGTATGTGATGGTGTGTGCCTTTTTTGGGATTAAAGGTGGAATTATTTTTTAAATTAGTATGTTGATACCCCGTGGTGTCAACCTGGGTGGTATTTATAATTTGTTGAGCAAAATGTTTTTTAATATTCAACTTTCTAACAAATTTCTCCACATCGATAAATACCTCAAATTTATCCATGTGTTTATCTGGTGCGAATTTCATACCCTTTGAGAGAACTTCCAATTCTGCATTGGTAAAGTCAATTCCCGCTAGGTTATAGATCCCCTCATTTAATCGTCTCGTGGTCTTTTTCTTCTCGGGTTCCCCCTCTCTTACCTCTTTTTCTATCTTTTTTCCAAGCTGGTGGGGGACGGGACTGGCGATTTTGTATGGCTCTTTCCAGCCTCTCCATTCCCCCCCTCCCCGCGGTTGGTTGTTTTGGTAATATGAGGCTCGCCCTCTGTGGTTACCTCTATGTCCCCGTGGGGGTCTGGGTGCGTACTGGCTAGGGCCCTGATTATAATAATAGTAATTATCCTCTCCCCCTCTGTCATCTAATGGGGCATACCTATTGTAAGTAGGTGCACCATATGGGGGGTACATGTTATGGGTTTGTGGGTACTGTGGGGTCTGGTTAATAGGTGGTCGGTTCCTATCTACCATTGGATATGGGCCTTTAGTTTTGTTGGGGCCTTTCGGATGTTTTTTTGGGGTACTGGTGTTTTTATTGGATTTATCCATACCTTGGGTAGTCCCTGTCCGCACTTCTTGTCCTATCTCTCCAGTTATTGGTTTTGGTTGTGTTGGATCTAAATCTGACTGCCATTTGTATACCTTATGTTCATCATAATCTATGATGTCTCTCTGGTATTTTTTCAGTTTCTTTTGTTTGATTTCACCATCATACTTAGACAGATGTACCTGTAAGGTTTGGGATCTGTCTGAGAACTCCTGGGAGCCCATATGCGGTCTCATTTGCTCTCTGAGATCCGCTATATTGGCCTCCAAAAGTACATTTTTGGACCTGCGCCTTCGAATCATTAGTTGTAATAACTTCTGTTCACAAGCGTTAAAGAATTGGAACCATTCATCTGTCTGTGTGAGGTCCTCAATCCCATCGCCCGGGTGTACATCCCATCTCAACCTCCGTGGTGTGAGATTTTTTGAGATATACATCTCAAATGATGCAATGTCCCACCACAGACGAATTTGTTTTTCTAAATCAAATTGTAATTTTTTGAAACCTCTCTCCAAATCTAAATTAGGAGTGGGTTGTTGCAGAAATATTTCTTCTACATTGATCTCACGACCTTGCATAAAATTAAAAACATCCATGTCTGCAATACACCAAACTAAAAAATTATTAGTTAAATTATGTGGAAAAAGATGTGTATAGTTTGCGCCACAGGAAAACAATAATATTTCTCCCGACTAAAGGGTAGAATTAAATACATATCACCAATATATGTTTTTCTAAAGATTGCACATTTTTTATGTATATTCATACAGACATAATTTGATGTTGTGTTACCCAGCGCCCCTTCACTTTTGATTTCTATTTGTATTTTCACACACTGAAAATTTTTAGGTGGCAGCTCTTAAACTGGTATATTTAATGTATTTAGGTTTAATTGTATTTAATTCTACCCTTTAGTCGGGAGAAATATTATTGTTTTCCTGTGGCGCAAACTATACACATCTTTTTCCACATAATTTAACTAATAATTTTTTAGTTTGGTGTATTGCAGACATGGATGTTTTTAATTTTATGCAAGGTCGTGAGATCAATGTAGAAGAAATATTTCTGCAACAACCCACTCCTAATTTAGATTTGGAGAGAGGTTTCAAAAAATTACAATTTGATTTAGAAAAACAAATTCGTCTGTGGTGGGACATTGCATCATTTGAGATGTATATCTCAAAAAATCTCACACCACGGAGGTTGAGATGGGATGTACACCCGGGCGATGGGATTGAGGACCTCACACAGACAGATGAATGGTTCCAATTCTTTAACGCTTGTGAACAGAAGTTATTACAACTAATGATTCGAAGGCGCAGGTCCAAAAATGTACTTTTGGAGGCCAATATAGCGGATCTCAGAGAGCAAATGAGACCGCATATGGGCTCCCAGGAGTTCTCAGACAGATCCCAAACCTTACAGGTACATCTGTCTAAGTATGATGGTGAAATCAAACAAAAGAAACTGAAAAAATACCAGAGAGACATCATAGATTATGATGAACATAAGGTATACAAATGGCAGTCAGATTTAGATCCAACACAACCAAAACCAATAACTGGAGAGATAGGACAAGAAGTGCGGACAGGGACTACCCAAGGTATGGATAAATCCAATAAAAACACCAGTACCCCAAAAAAACATCCGAAAGGCCCCAACAAAACTAAAGGCCCATATCCAATGGTAGATAGGAACCGACCACCTATTAACCAGACCCCACAGTACCCACAAACCCATAACATGTACCCCCCATATGGTGCACCTACTTACAATAGGTATGCCCCATTAGATGACAGAGGGGGAGAGGATAATTACTATTATTATAATCAGGGCCCTAGCCAGTACGCACCCAGACCCCCACGGGGACATAGAGGTAACCACAGAGGGCGAGCCTCATATTACCAAAACAACCAACCGCGGGGAGGGGGGGAATGGAGAGGCTGGAAAGAGCCATACAAAATCGCCAGTCCCGTCCCCCACCAGCTTGGAAAAAAGATAGAAAAAGAGGTAAGAGAGGGGGAACCCGAAAGAAAAAGACCACGAGACGATTAAATGAGGGGATCTATAACCTAGCGGGAATTGACTTTACCAATGCAGAATTGGAAGTTCTCTCAAAGGGTATGAAATTCGCACCAGATAAACACATGGATAAATTTGAGGTATTTATCGATGTGGAGAAATTTGTTAGAAAGTTGAATATTAAAAAACATTTTGCTCAACAAATTATAAATACCACCCAGGTTGACACCACGGGGTATCAACATACTAATTTAAAAAATAATTCCACCTTTAATCCCAAAAAAGGCACACACCATCACATACAAGTATTTAGGAATATGGTGCAGGAAGAAATTAGATCTTTAGATACCAAAAATCCCAAACCCAATAGACTGTTGAGGGAAGGTATTACAAAATTAGAGAAAAACAAAAACATAGTGGTGCGCACTGCAGACAAAGGGGGGGGTGTGGTAGTACTCACGAAAGAAAATTACTACAAGGAAGTTCAGCGGCTGCTGGATGACACCAACACCTACACGCCATTATTAAGTGACCCAGTATGTAGATTAAAAGCGCAACTAAAAACTTGGGTTGACGAAGGAGTCTCAAAAACTATTCTTACCCCACAAGAAGCACTATATTTAGTGCCCGAGGTACCACGTACTCCGGTACTGTACATCGCGCCAAAAATACATAAAAGCAATACCAACCCTCCAGGCCGACCCATTGTTAGTGGGATCGGGTCACTTTACTCCAGATTGGGTGAATACCTCGATCAATATTTGCAACCACTAGTACAAAAAGGCCAATCGTATTTGAAGGACAGCACCCAGCTGACAAATGCACTAGCCACAATACGGGTAACCACGGATACATGGTTAGTAACAGTGGATGTGGAATCCCTGTATACAAACATAAAGCAGTCTGATGCTATTATAGCAGTCACCGAATCTTTAGAAACAGGTACTGACCTTCAAACGATTCAAATTCAGTTCATTATACAGGGCTTGAAACAGGCCATGGGTAATAATTATTTTTGGGCGCAGAATAAGTATTATAATCAAACAAAAGGAGTCGCCATGGGCGCTAGATACGCGCCGAGTGTAGCCAATCTGGTTCTTAATAGGTGGGAAAGGGAAACAATATATAAAGAGGAAAACAAAGCTCTCCTGTACTATAAACGCTATATCGACGATATCATACTGTTTTGGGAGGGGAATTTACCCTCATTGGAGAACTTCATAATGGCAATGAACAGCAACCAATATGAGCTAAAATTTACAGCAGAATTCAACTTATCTACTATTAACTATCTGGATTTAACGCTAACAAAAAGAGGTAACTCAATCAGTACCAAAACCTACTTCAAACCGACAGACCGGAATGGGTATGTTGCACTTTCTAGCTGCCACCATCCAAAATGGCTGGGGGGTGTCCCCAAAAGCCAATTAATGCGTATACGTCGGAATTGTGACCAGATCACTGATTTTGACGCACAGGCAAATATGCTGGTAGACAAATTTGTAGAAAAGGGGTATAATGCCCAAAACCTTGAAACTACGAAAAAAGAAGTATTGACAATGGAAAGGTCAGTTCTGTTAGCTCCAAAAACTAAGGCTCCTTTTCATGGAGAGATAACATTCCTTACAGGGTTTCATAGAGAATATAAAAGTGTGGAAAAAGTCATTAAACAATTTTGGCCAATATTATTGAAAGACAATGATTTGGCTACAGTACTACCAGCCAAACCAAAATTTATTTACACCAAAGCCCCTGGTTTGAGAAATATGGTAGCACATAATGTTCCAGACCCCCCAGAAAAACCTCTTACCTTTCTGGATACCCCCGGTTTCTATTATTGCACCAGGTGTAGATCTTGTAAAATATCAAAAAGACAGGGCAAGAAAAAACTTCAGTTTAAATGCAATGTCACACAGCAAGAATTTAAAATCAAACCACTTATCACCTGTCATTCCAGATTTGTGACATACGTCATCGAGTGCCCTTGCCACTTGCAGTATGTAGGGCGCACCACTAGAGAACTAAAAGTGCGTATAAATGAACATGTGGCAAACATCATAAATGGTTATCCTAACCATAGTGTTTCTAAACATTTTGATCTTTGTCATAACAAAGACCCTCGACAAATGACGTTCTATGGGATAGATAAAGTGACAAGTCACTGGCGAGGTTCAGATCTCACTAAGGCGGTATCCCAAAATGAGACATTATGGATACATCGCCTTCGTGTCATGCAACCTCAAGGCTTGAATGTAGAACTAGACCTCAACTGCTTTTTGAGTAACAAGTAAAAAGATCATCCCTATGTAAAAATTGGGGAGTAAAGCTCTTTCCAACTATCAGTACCAATTATCAAGTTTTAGTACAGATAGTACACCTGATTGGTAGCAATGGGTATTGTAGGAGTAGCCGCACTACACAATATATATTTAGTCATTAATAGTAATGCTGGTTTCTCATAAGGGTACTCCAATTTGCTCTAATTTGTTATTATATATTTTATTTTTTATGTTTAAAAATAATTTTTATTATTATTTTTACTATTTGTAATGTAATTTTAATTGCTAATTCAAAATATAATGTTGTAGAGCAACATCAATTCAGTTTAAATATACTGCCAGTTATTGGCATTGTGTTATGTATTATACACCATGGAGTAACAATGTTGCATGTATGTAACATTGGATATATGTATCAGTATTACCAATTGGATTGTATAGCAGGTGTTGTTGATATATACAATTGTATGGTACATGATAACGGGACCGAGGCTTTTTCGATTAAGGTTTTCACATAGGCTTTTTTCCGATTGGCTGGTCCTCCTATCAATCACAATAGACCTTTGGGTTAAATTCGACACCACAGCGTGACTGGTTACGCTTCCTGATGACGTAAACCAACGAAACGTACGTCGAGGCGCTAACCAGTCACGCTTTCTCTACCACTTCCGATTTCCGGGTCCGTTGGTTTCCGACGGTGGAACGCACGCCGACTATCGAAACAGCAGTGCGACGGATTTTCGACCTATCTCCGAATGTAACGGCAATTCGATGGTATAACGTACGCCGGCTAGTGGGACCACCAGCGCGACGGAGCACCGTACCATATCGCAATCTGCAGGATTCGATTGGATATCGAAAAACGCCATAAAGCCTCAGTGCCGGGATCAGGGCACAATTCCGAGTAAGCAGCCATTTGGCATGTTACTTTTTAAAATTATTTTAATAAACAGTACTTCACTATGATTGCTCTTTTGTTTCTACTTATATGAATGTTGGACCATCTGAACGTGCTTATCTGGATTACTCTGAGTCATCCTTATGACACAAGCGGTTTATGACTTCTTTTTTAATTAAAAGAGTCTACTAGTATTGGTAAGGAGCCATTTCTATTGATCTCACCGGGTGCAAATTTATGGTGGAGGTTCAAGAACTGCAATATTCACGTGTTTGGTTGATTTGAGAATCTTTGGGTGCTTATCATTTAGCACTATTTGGACTTATACACTATTCATTATTTTTTATGGTTTTTCACCATATGGACACTTTATCACCAATATATGTTTTTCTAAAGATTGCACATTTTTTATGTATATTCATACAGACATAATTTGATGTTGTGTTACCCAGCGCCCCTTCACTTTTGATTTCTATTTGTATTTTCACACACTGAAAATTTTTAGGTGGCAGCTCTTAAACTGGTATATTTAATGTATTTAGGTTTAATTGTATTTAATTCTACCCTTTAGTCGGGAGAAATATTATTGTTTTCCTGTGGCGCAAACTATACACATCTTTTTCCACAAAGGAGAAAACGTACTTATTTACAATGTTTTATAACAGAAACAAAAAAAAACCTTTGTTTTTCCAACTTCATCATTAAAAACGATGTTACCCACACGTCATCGTTTAAAAAAAAATTATGAACAAAGCACGGTGACGTACAACACGTACGACGGCACTCTAAAGGGGAAGGTCTATTCGCCTTTGGGCTGCTTTAGCTGATTCCTTGTTAGTAAAATCCGATTCACGCTTTTCTGTCTGTTAGGCCCCGTACACACGACCAGTTACCTCGGAATTCAGCAAGAAACTCGATGGGAGACGTATTCTGCCGAGGAATCCGGTCGTGTGTACCCTTTTCGCCGAGAAAACTGTCGAGGAACTTGTCGAGCCAAAAAGAGAGCATGTTCTCTATTTCCCCGACGGGCAATGGGAAAATTTGGCTCGACTAGTTTTTTGACAGCCGAACAAGGAACTCAACGGGGAAAACGATGTGTTTCGCCCGTCGAGTTTCTCGGTCGTGTGTACGCATCCTTACAGCGTGATGAATGTGCTTACTCCATTATGAACCGTAGTTTTACCAGAACGAGCACTCCCGTCTCATATCTTGCTTCTGAGCATGCGCGGGTTTAAAACGTTGTTTTAGCCCACACACAATCATTTTTTACAACCCGAAAAACAACATAGTTTAAAACGGCGTTTAAAAATGCAGCATGTTTGAATTTTTTATTTTTTTTTGACGTTTTTCAGAACCTGAAAAATTATGTGTACGCGGCATTACAAACAATGAAGCCCACAATGTTTCACAAGAACAAGTGACAAATTATTTTTTTTTGTACCCAAGTTGGATGAATCTTTTCAATCCTTGGCCCTGGTTTCTCACTTTGTCCTATATGTTTCGTGTTAGAAGTTATTATATTGACAATATAATGTAATATGAACATTCTCTTCTACCCACTCAAGCACAAGCAATGTTTTAATCCTGGCCTTGTGTGTGTTGTCTCATCACCCTGAGTAATGTGGGTGATGACTTCATCACAAAGAGCGTGTTGGCAAAGAACATGTTTCTCTGTTGCGACAGATACAACTCGTTCTTACGACGGTATAATTCTATTTATGTCAGAAATGGAATGCACAATAAATGTTGAAAATGATAATGCCTGATGTGAATTTGTAATCAACACAATTATCCACATAAACGCTAGGATTGTATTTAGGGGAACATTCCATAAATATGTAAACCCTTTTAGCTCATTTACATTTAAGGCTGTCTTGTGCTTTTAGGGCCTGGTCACACCACATGCAGTCCAGTGCGTTTTTGTTCTGCATCAAAAATGCATGGAAAGTGGGTTATATGGTTTCCAATGGCATAGTTCACTCCAGTGTAGTCAGTTCCAGGCGTTTTCAGTTGCAAAAAAAAAAGTAGAACATGCTGCATTTTCCTGCACTGGACAGTACTGGAACGCAGTTAAATTGCAATAAAGACTAACTGGAACGCATTAAAAATGCACCAAAAATGCACTGGACCCTAGTAAAATGGAAAAAATAAGAAAAAAACGCAGCTGGAATGCATCCAGAAACACATCAAAAATGCACAGAATGCATCAAAAACACGTATAAACATGCATGCAGAAACGCATGTGTGTGAACCGCCCCTTAATGCAATGCATGAGGACATTCCATCTGCACTGTGTTATGGTACCATTCAATTTAAATGGCATTCTAATACATGTACAATGCAGCATGCTACAGTGCACATAAAGAGGTCAGGAGACTGAGACGGCCACTCCAGAACCTTCACTTTATTCTGCTGTAGCCAATGACAGGTCAACTTGGCCTTGTGTTTTGGATCATTGTCATGTTGGAATGTCCAAATACGTCCCATTCGCAGCTTCCTGGCTGATTAATGGACATGTGCATTCGTTTTAGTTAGAATGCATTTTCGTCCGAAAATCTGTTTTTTACGTTATTGTTTTAACAAACGATAACGAAAGTGCAAGAAACGAAAACCGAAAGATCCGACATAAAAAAGGTTTATTTTAGTTTTCATTACATTATAGAGAAAAGATTCAACACTATAGAAATAATAGATTTGACATTACAGAGATTAGATTTCAATTTATGAGAAAATAGATTTGACATTATTACTAGTCATACAACATTAGAATTCTTGTAGGCGGAATATTCGAAAGGAAATGTACGCTTCAACCTAAAGATTCGACGTTCCGTCGAATATTCGTTTGACCATTCGTCAGAAACCAAGTATTATTGGATTTTTGGACAAAAGCTATTCCCCAACGAAAAACTAAATAAATCAAAACGATTTTTGGGAGTAACTAAATAAATGTATTTTACAAACGAAAACGAAAAAAACGAAACAAAATTTTCCAGTCTGCACATGTCTAGTGCCCTGTGCCCACCCTTTTTGAAGCCTAATGCCGCGTACACACGGTCGTTTTTTGCGATGAAAAAAAACGACGTTTTTTAAAACTTCATTTAAATTGATCGTGTGTGGGCAAAACGTCGTTTTTTGTCTTCAAAAAAACGACCCAAAAAAAATTCCAACATGCTTGAATTTTTTGTGTCGTTTTTCAAAACGTCGTTTTTTGTTTCACAAAAAGTCACCGTGTGTAGCAAAAACGTCGTTTAAAACGACGTTTTTCAACCCGCGCATGCCCAGAAGCTAGTTATGAAGCGCGCTTCAATGGAAAAGAGTGGTGAACGTAACCTCGCTTTTTGTGAAAAAAACGATGGTGTGTATGCAACATTGTCTTTGAAAGTGACGTTTCAAAAACGTCGTTTTTTACTTCACAGAAAACGTCGTTTTTTTTCATCACAAAAAATGATCGTGTGTACGTGGCATCAGGCTTTAATCATGTGCTAATCCAGTCCCTAATCCATGTAGATTAGGGGCCGGATGCATGGATCGGGGGGGGGGGGGTGTCCATGCGTCCCCAAGGAGCTGCTGCCACTGCCCTATGGAATGTTCAGAGGTAGTTGGACAAAAAATAAGCTGACAAATAACCATGCTACTTTTGAAACCCTTTTGTCCTCTTAGAATAAACCTTGTTCTCTGGCTTCTTCCAATAGACAGACCTAAACTAGTTTGTAGGACCAATTGCAAATGAAATCAGACATTCTTATTTATTAGAAAAGGACGCTGAATAAGGTGCACTTTTTAAAACTAGTATATTTTTATATGGTAAACAATTTAAACATGTGGGTATGACCACCCTTAAGTGGCAGGGGTGTGCAAAAGCAGTTCTTTGCCTTGGGTAACAAACTATTAGTAAGCATGCATCTTAAAATCTCAAAGGTTTTTTAAAGCATAGCTTGAGACAAAAAAAGCTTAAATTTACATATACTGGGCCAGATTCTCAGCGGCGATATGACGGAGTATCTCAGATACCCCGTCGTATCGCCATTTTTGTTTGCCTCGTATCTATGCGCGTGATGCTTAGCATCATTTTGGCATAGATACGCTTCAACATCCGACAAGTGTAAAACCATTACACTTGCGGATCGTAGTTGTAATGACAACTCCGGCCACTAGGTGGCCTTTACGTTGTTTTCTCATTTGCATATGCAAATGAGGCTAGTACGCCGATTCCCGATCGCTTTTACGCCGCCCCGTCGTCGCGTACGTCGTTTTCGTCCGCGTAAGGTTACCCCACCTTCTATGTGGAGTAACCTTACGAAGTTCCGTCGGATGCCGTCGGATGCCATGTTAAGTATGGCGTCGGGTCAGCGTCGGCTTTTTCCGTCGCTTACGTTGTTTTACTAACTCGTTCGTGAATAGGGCATTGCGTAAGTGACGATCACGTCGTTTTGACGTCGGTTTCAACGACGCTTCCCGACGTGAGCTGGAGCATGCGCACTGGGCTTTTTCCCCGGCCGGCGCATGCGCAGTTCGTTCGACGCGGGGGTGCGCTTAATTTAAATACAAGCCGCCTCATTTGAATTACGCGGGCTTACGCTGGGCCATTTTCGCTACGCCAACGCAAACGACGGAGCAAATGGTTAGAGAATACGGCACCTGCTCTGGCCAACTGTGTTCCTCAATAACCATAAATGATATAAATCTATGTTGTGTTCACTTAATACTTTTGCAAATCAGGTGATTACTTTGTAAAGGAGGGGGTGAGCACAACACTCCAGCTTGCAACACTGGACCCTTTTACATTACACAGCACCCTGCACCTCTAGTCCAGCAAAACTCAATACAGTGTATAAATATATATACAAAACCTGGAATGCATATATATCCTCTACACACTGTAACTCTAACTGACTAGCCTGCCTGCCTGCCTGCCCTATCTAACTCCAAAAAAATTACACACTCTCTCACACTCTCTCTCTGTAAACCACGCAGCACAGATTAGAGAGAAAAAAAAACAGACTGATTGATTAGCCCTAAAAAGGGCTGTTTGGGGTGTTGTCAGGATGCTGTTCTAACAGCAGAGATCAGATGAGTCTTTCATCTGTGAGCATAACACTGAGCACAACACTCCACACCAGGGAGAAAGCCTCACATTACTGTGTGGAGTTACAGACAGAAGAACAGGAAGTGAGGATTTCTCAGAAGAAATAAGGACATTTAAAAGCAAAATCAAAGGATGAGAAAAGTGAAGGAGGACTGCACTAAGGTAAAGGAAGCTGTTTAGGAAAGTAATTGTACCTTTACAACCCCTTTAAGTGGTTGTAAACCTCAGAAAAGAAATATGAACAAAGCATATTTCTCTATAGTGTGTACTTGTCTCAATCCAGAGCACAAAGTGTAATTTCTCTTTGCTTCCTTGGTACTCTGCTATCTGCATGAGTCACTTCTGACAAGTTTTCCTGACACCAATAGGTAAAAAGGAGTCTTTAGCACACAGTCCATGATTGGCAGCCACAGCTCTGTTCCCGTGTGCTGTGTGAAGGGGGCAGTGTCCCCTCCCTCCAATCAGCTCTCACTGAGCTCTGCAGAGTGTAACTTCAGCTCTCTGCTCCTGCTTTGTGAAAACTCAGACAAACTGTATACATTTTGAATGGATGTAAAGAAGAGTAGAGATGTATAGAACGGTTCGCCGGCGAACAGTTCCTGGCGAATGTTCGCGTTGGTGCAGGGTGCTATGTAAAGGGGTCCAGAGCTGTGGAATGCTGTGTAATGTAAGGGGCCCAGTGGTGCAAGCTGCTGTGTAATTTAAAGGGGCCCAGTGGTGCAGGGTGCTATGTAAAGGGGCCCAGAGCTGTGGGGTGCTGTGTAATGTAAGAGGCCCAGTGGTGCAAGGTGCTGTGTAATATAAAGGGGTCCAGTGGTGCAGGGTGCTGTGTAATATAAAGGGGTCCAGTGGTGCTGGATGCTGTGTAATATAAAGGGGTTCAGTGGTGCAGGGTGCTTAGTAAAGGGGTCCAGAGCTGTGGGGTGCTGTGTAATGTAAGGGGCCCAGTGGTGCAAGCTGTTGTGTAATATAATGGGGTCCAGTGGTGCAGGGTGTTGCGTAATATAAAGGGGTCCAGTGGTGCAGGGTGCTATGTAAAGGGGCCCAGAGCTGTGGGGTGCTGTGTAATGTAAGAGGCCCAGTGGTGCAAGGTGCTGTATAATATAAAGGGGTCCAGTGGTGCAGGGTGCTGTGTAATATAAAGGGGTCCAGTGGTGCAGGGTGCTGTGTAATATAAAGGGGTCCAGTGGTGCAGGGTGCTATGTAAAGGGATCCAGAGCTTTGGGGTGCTGTGTAATGTAAGGAGCCCAGTAGTGCAAGCTGCTGTGTGTAATATAAAGGGGTCCAGTGGTGCAGGGTGCTGTGTAATATTAAGGAGTCCAGTGGTGCAGGGTGCTATGTAAAGGGGTCCAGAGCTGTGGGGTGCTGTGTAATGTAAGGGGCCCAGTGGTGCAAGGTGCTGTGTAATATAAAAGGGTCCAGTGGTGCAGGGTGCTGTGTAAAGGGGTCCAGAGCTGTGGGGTGCTGTGTAATGTAAGGGGCCCAGTGGTGCAAGGTGCTGTGTAATATAAAGGGGTCCAGTGGTGCAGGGTGCTGTGTAATACAAAGGGGTCCAGTGGTGCAGGGTGCTATGTTAAGGGGTCCAGAGCTGTGGGGTGCTGTGTAATGTAAGGGGCCCAGTGGTGCAAGCTGCTGTGTAATATAAAGGGGTCCAGTGGTGCAGGGTGCTATGTAAAGGGGCCCAGAGCTGTGGGGTGCCGTGTAATGTAAGAGGCACAGGCTCACAGCGTAAACTGTGCCCACCTGTCCAGTGCCACCTCTCATATATATTTTGTTGGCACAGTAGATAACATATATAAACAAAATTCACTGCAATACAGAATAGTAGTCAGTTGTCTGCCAGGGTGTCTTAGGCTCACAGCGTAAACTGTGCCCACCTGTCCAGTGCCACATCTCATATATATTTTGTTGGCACAGATAACATTTAAAATAAAAATTCACTGCAATACAGAATAGTAGTCAGTTGTCTGCCAGGGTTGTTTGCGGTTGTTTGCGCTGCGTTAAACGGGGAGTTTGGTCTGTCAGAGTTTGGTCTGTCACTGTGAACCCTAACCCTAACCTTATCTGTAACCCTAACCCTATCTGTAACCCTAAACCTAACCCTAACCCTGTCTGTAACCCTAACTTTTACCCTGTCTGTAACCCTAACCCTATCTGTAACCCTAACCCTATCTGTAACCCTAACCCTATCTGTAACCCTAACGATAACCCTGTCTGTAACCCTAACCCTATCTGTAACCCTAACCCTGTCTGTAACCCTAACCCTGTCTGTAACCCTATCTGTAACCCTAACCCTTTCGGTAACCCTAACCCTATCTGTAACCCTAACCCTTTCTGTAAGTTACAGACAGGGTTAGGGTTACAGTTAGGTTTAGGGTTACAAATAGGGTTAGGGTTACAGACAGGGTTAGGGTTACAGACAGGGTTAGAGTTACAGACAGGGTTAGGGTTACAGATAGGGTTAGGGTTAGGGTTACAGATAGGGTTAGGGTTACAGATAGGGTTAGGGTTAGAGTCTGTAACTCTAACCCTATCTGTAACCCTAACCCTATCTGTAACCCTAACCCTATCTGTAACCCTAACCCTAACCCTATCTGTAACCCTAACCCTGTCTGTAACTCTAACCCTAACCCTATCTGTAACCCTAACCCTATCTGTAACCCTAACCCTAACCCTTACACTACCTGATCGATACAACATCATACCTGATGTTTTAAAGCACATTATTCCAAACAATTTAGGAATGTTAGGTGATTTATGCCCTTTATGGATTAAAAACGGACTCTGCGACAACTACGTAATTTTCCATGGGAGTTTTGCCATGGATCCCCCTCCGGCATGCCACAGTCCAGGTGTTAGTCCCCTTGAAACAACTTTTCCATCACTATTGTGGCCAAAAAGAGTCCCTGTGGGTTTTAAAATTCGCCTGCCCATTGAAGTCTATGGCGGTTCGCCCAGTTCGCCCGTTCGCGAACATTTGCGGAAGTTCGCGTTCGCCGTTCGCGAACGCAAAATGTTAGGTTTGCGACATCACTAATGAATAGACGACTGCAAATAAACATACAACTTATGTAGGAGGATTTGTTTCATCTCTGTCCATCACAAGAGGCCAGTCACTTCACTGGGTATATGTAAGGGTTTACAATCGCTTTAATGCAGAATTACATAAATCAGTACTGCCCATCTAACAACAAGAATAATATCTATAGAAAATGAACATGAGGTTTTTGTAGGGAATAGATGCAACGGTTCATCAAACATCAAAGTGCTCAAAACTGCTGTTGAAAATAAAGCAATGTCATTAGGATGCTGCAGAGAGAGCTGGCTGGGCATCCATACTGCCCACACACTATAAATGATACCAAGATGCTGACACATAAGTGCAGGTCAAACATTTATAGGCAGAAATTCTTCTTTATAAGGTGTGGTATCATCGTGTGTAGCCTATTGTAGCAAGTACCTAACACAGCAAGGTGAAAATCATCCTACTAGTCGGTGTACGGAGCGCAAGCAATCGCATCAGATTGAAATGACATCACTAGAGACCAAGAGAGCTGACAACACTTCCCAAAGGGGGACACATTCAAGCAAGTATGCAGTATAGGCAAAGGACACATTCCTGCCATGTTCTCAGTTATGCAGGCAATTCAGAGAGTTGTCTATGACAGCTCGGTCACTGTGCTGGGAGAGCGTTCTCAGCACAGAAACTTCAGCCTCAGGGGCTAAAGACTACTCTCTTTGGTAATTGGGGGCTGTTGAAGGGAGGGCTGTACAAAGGGGATGCCACTTTTTCTTCATGCCAAACCTGAACACTTTAGCGGCACACAATAGGATTGTAAAATACCTGGAATATATTTGGGTGCTAAAAAGATAATAGTAATGTGGCGCGCATAGTGCCCCCTCTCCCACCTGCCAGGCCCTATTCCAAGCCATATTCCTGTCTGAATAATGTGTCCTGGGTTTCCGGTGGACTGAAACACGGATACATGATTCAAACCCTGGACTGTGCGGGTAAATCCTGGACAGGTGACAACCCTAGCTGTATATATATGACTCCTGTGGAAGGGAGAGCTGTATGTATGTGGGCAGTGGAAGGAAGGACTATATATATGGAGGCCGTGGAAGGGAGGACTGTATAATTGGTGGCTGTGTAATGGAGGGCTGTATATATGGTTGCTGTGGAAGAAAGTGCAGTATATATGGCTGCTGTGGAAGGAAGAGCTGTATTTATGGCTCCTGTGGAACCAGGGGCTGTATAAATGGTAGTGGACTGTGGAAGGAGAACTGTATATATGGTGACTGTAGAAGGGAGGGCTGTATACTGTATATGGCTGCTGTAGCCTGGAATGTTGTGTTCACAACAATAATTCTATAATTCTGTTCTGATGACAGCTGTAAATGTTGGATTTTACTTACAGTCTAAGTGTCACCAGACAAAGTAGTAAATCACTTCCAAATATGGGGGGAGGCACAGGCAGTAATAAAAACCTGACGGGGTGCTTATCCCTCACCACTCTATCCAAAACTTTAACAATAACTTTTACCTTTAGATACACTTTGAGGCTGCGTACACACGACCGGTTTCCTCGGCAAAATCCATCAAGAAACTTGGTGGGAGAGCTTTTTTGCCAAGGAAAACGGTCGTGTGTATGTTTTTCATCGAGGAAACTGTCGAGGAACTCGACGAGCAAAAAAGAGAGCATGTTCTCTTTTTCCTCAACGGGAGTCTAAATTGGCTCGTCGTGTTCCTCCTCGGGCTGCTTTTCGACAAGAAACTTGAGCGTGTGTATGCTAAGAAACCCGTGCACCTTCGGTAAAAGTAGCGTTCGTAATGGAGATAGCACATTTGTCACGCTGTAACAGACTAAAAAGTGCAAATGTCTCTTACCAAACTTTTTCCTAACACGCAGTAACATGAGATTAGCAAAAGCAGCCCCAAGGGTTGTGCCAGTGGAATCGAACTTCCCCTGCCGTAGTATGTGTTGAAGCCACCGCGTTTGAGAACAAAGAGATTTGGTCTTTAAAGCGGATCTCCCACGCCAAAATCGTTTTTTTCTTAATGGCTCTTTAAAAGTTAAATGGCCCTAATTAGCGCTACTCACGTGTCCTGTCTCCCCCGGCTGCTCCGCTGCTATACAGTGTCAAATAAATACTTATATTCCTCCATCCGGTTCCGTGTCCACTTTAACTGTGGGCATAAGCCCGGCACTTCCTTGTTCCGGCTCGATCTCGTGCATGTGCAACGGGAAGCAGCGGCTTTGGCGTCTGTGTTGCCACACAAAGTGGCGCGATGTTTCCTTTCACAGGGCCAAATATGATAATTAGGGAGCTACGAGACAAGCTCCCAGAAGACACAGCGCGGCGACAGGAAACAAGAGAAAACCAGACGGGGCTGCAGACCGGAAGACATAACAGTTCAGACGGTACAGTAATTTTTTTTATATAAAACTATCGGATGTAGCATTGATTTGTACCATTAAGAATATTGACATTAAGTTAAATTGAGGGTGGAGCTCCGCTTTAACGTGTGTACGCAAAGCAAGCTTGTCGAGTTCCTCGACAAGCCTAACAAGGAACTCGACAAGGAAAATGATGTGTTTCACCCGACGAGTTCCTCGGTCGTGTGTACGAGGCCTAACAGGTAAAGAAGTCAATCAAATGTAGTTGTATTGGAAACCTTTTATCGGCTTATTAGTTTGCCGGTGTAGCTGCAGAGTGGGCCAGATACAAGTAGGGACCGCCATGAACAAATAGGATAATGAGGTCATATCTCTACCATCCTCTTGTGTGAATCATAGAAACAGGCAGTATTTTCCTATCCACAATATATTTTAGATCAATAACAATCTACAAAGCCTAGTGCTGTATTACAATTATGAATAAATGGCGCAGTAAATGTGAGATTACCGCTATCTGAGATCAAATGACAATCCAGGCATTTAATCACTGGAGAAAACAGGAGCCAAAGTACATTAATTGCCCATAGTCACCAATGACATTTCATTTTTATCTTCTTGGATACGGAAATGGGGAGTCTATTTGGTCACTGTAGACTCTGTGTTTGTTCTCCGTTTTCCATTCTCCACAAATTTTCATACCTAAGCATTATATTATTTCAGATAAACATACTAAGCAACTTTCATGACACTTGAGCAAAGCTATGCCTGGTTCACACTGGTGCGTTTTGACATGCGATGTCAAATCGCATGTCAGAACGACTGTATTTTCTGCAAATTGCTGGCAATGGCACCACCCTAATCAGTGCAATGCTGCACCTGCGTCATTGCACCGATTTCAAAAAGTAGTTTCTGTACTACTTTTTGCGATTTCGGAACGCAATTTAGATTGACATCTGTGCAGAAACCTGCACAGATGTCTCTGTAATCGCGGCCAAAATCGGGACTGCCAGCGGGAGTGAACTCACACGAGTTCAGCTGAACTCGCACAACTTCACTCCCGCAGCCCAGTGTGAACCTGGGCTTACATGAAAAAAACGAATGACCCTGCCTTACTGTAACCAGCCTGAGATCATTTTTTACTTTGCTGGGCTCTGTAGTTTTTCCCTAAGCCTGGTTGGTCGATTGCTTCAGCCTGTTGCTGGAAGGAGGTTCCATAAATTAATGTGGAAGTACAATTCTTACAGCTTCCTTCATAATAGCAGTAGTGCTTATTGTCATCTGAGGATGGCAGGCATTCAATAGGTGCTACTGCTGCCTGAATGTTTTTATTTTATTTTATTTGTTTTACTTTTTATTCTATTTTATTGCCCAATGGCGATTTTAAACTGTGGGACTGCACCTTAAAGGGGTTGTAAGGAAGGAGGGGGTGAGCAGGCAAGTCAGGACACTCTCTACTTTGCAGATAGAGAAAGGAGCTGTGTGTCAGTGGGCATCCTGACACTCCTGCTCGCCCCCTCCCCCCTCAAGAGGGTTTCTCCACACCAGGGAGAAATGCAGCGTACACGCAATCATTTTTCAGCATGAAAGTTTTTCCAACTTCATCATTAAAAACGATGTTGCCCACACACCATCGTTTAGCTGATTCCTTGTTAGTAAAAGGCGATTCGCGCATTTCTGTCGGTTATAGCGTGATGAATGTGCTTACTCCATTATGAACGGTAGTTTTACCAGAACGAGCGCTCCCGTCTCATAACTTGCTTCTGAGCATGCGCGGGTTTAAAACGTCGTTTTAGCCCACACACGATCATTTATTACAACCCGAAAAACTACATAGTTTAAAACGACGTTAAAAAATGCAGCATGTTCGAATTTTTTTGTTGTTGTTGTTTTTCAGAACCTGAAAAATTATGTGTAGCCCACACACGATCATTTTAAATGACGTTTTTCAAAAACAACGTTTTTTTCATGCCGAAAAATGATCGTGTGTACGTGGCATAAGCCTTGCATTACTGGGTGTAGTTACAGACAGAAGAACAGGAAGTGAGGATTTCTCAGAAGAAATAAGGACATTTAAAAGCAAAATCAAAGGATGAGGTAAGTGAAGGAGGACTGCAGTAAGGTAAAGGAAGCTATTTAGGGATTTTTTTTTTACCTTTACAACCTCTTTAACTGCAAGTCAAGGGTTCAGTTCACAATTGCCGTGTGGCTCCCTTAAACTCAATAGTGTAAGTTTGACATGCAGTACTGCCTTTCAAATTCTGCATTCCAAGCTAAAAATGCATCTGAAAGAGCCCTGCATCATGAATCTGACTTATACAATTCCTGATTCTTTAGAGCAGGGGTCTCCAAACTGCGGCCCGGGGGCCAGATGCGGCCCTTTACTTGCTTTTATCCGGCCCTTGGGGCACTAATTCTCCCATTGATACAGGACACTAGTTTGCCATCGAACACCAACAATGGAGTACCATTTCTCCCACTGTCACTAATAATAGAGCACTATTCCTTTATGATACCAATGATTGGGCACTATTCCTCTAACCTGATACCAAATGTGGTGATGTTTACTCCTACTGATGCCAGAGAAATTTCCACTCTCGATGGCCACGATCTGGCCCTCCTGAAGTCTGAAGGACAGTAAACCCGCCCTTTGTTTAGAAAGTTTGGAGACCCCTGCTTTAGAGGAATGGTTTGGTATGGTTTGGTGAGACGATAAAGGTTTGGGAGCACCTTTGCAGAACTCTTTCCTCTGGGGCTTCTCCCTGGGAGAGTGCAATGTGAGCCAGGTCTCAGCATGAGCCTTGTGCTGAAAGACCTGAAAACCAAGATAGAACTGGAGCAGAATAGAGATACTTTTGACTGAAGAGGCTGAATGGAGTCTCAATGTGCTGTTTGGTCCAGATAGAGGGAAAGTTCTCAGTGGGTAGGGGGGAAACCCTAAATTACTCATTAGGGAGCCAACAAAAATTATTTTAAAATTAAGACATTCTAAAGCATGGTAACGATTGGTGAACAGTCACTAATACCCATAGAGCATCCATAACAAGTACAAGCCAGCAACTCGACATCTTCTCCATAGAAATCCATCATCCAAAACTGACACGTTTTGGCCTAAGCATTCATCAAAGCAATAGCTTAGGCCGAAGCATCAGAGTTTTGGATGATATTACTGCTATAATGCTATAATAACGTTTGCTATGGAGAAGCTGTCAAGTTGAGAGTAGGGGTTGTCTAAACTATGGCCCACATACAGCCCGCTACAAGATGTAGTCTGGCCCGTAGCTATGGTAAGTGGTGTATCCTTAATGGAGAAGTATAGCCAAATCTTTTTTGGCTATACTTTTCCTATGGATCACAGGAGTGCAGTTTGTTCTGCTATCAGCTTATGTCATTCAGTCGGTCCAGGCTCAGATAAGATCCCGACTTTACAGTCGGGATCCACCCAGATGTCTGGACTGGCAGCTGGCTCAACCTCTCAGCATGCTGCTGAGAGCCTGAGCCAGCTCCTTCCGCCCCTTTCACAGCCCAGTGCTCCACTGAAAGCTGGATGGGCAGCACAGAGAGTTAGTGACTGACAGTAACGGAACTGCGGGGGAGAATTGATCGATCAGCGATGTTTGAACGCTCAGTTCTTGGGGTAGAAGCGAGGGGAGACAGATTATGCTGGGTGCCGCAGCCATCTAGGTATGATATTTTTCTTTTTGCATTTTCAAACTTCTCTTTTAACATGCACAGCTTGAAGATTAAGGTCAGCAGAGACACGGCTTCAACCACCCCACCCCATGTAACAGGGTACCCTGATATAAGATAGGGACTCTAAAGGGGACTCTGATTTTAATGGGAACCCTGATGTAAGGGAGGCTCTGATGGGAACCCTCAAGTAAGAATCCTGATAGGGACCCTGCTGTACGTGGGAGTCTGATGGAGACCCTGATGTAAGGGGGGCTCTGGTGGAGACTTTCATGTAAAGGTGACTCTTATGGGAATTCTTTTCTGCTCACAAATATTTGTAAAATATACAAGTTGCCCCATATATTTTGTTTGGAGACTCCTGATCTATAGTAAAGTATTACTTTGCTCTATTAAATACCATTTTCCGACTAACTAGTTATTTTGGCTTTCATTCTGGCATTGCTTGAGTACGTCTGGCTTTTCTTCTTTGATACAATCCTCTGCTTTACCAGGTATTATAAGGACACCTAACCACCTGCAGTTCTGTAGTTCAGGGATTCTCAACTCACCCATTTATACCAGCAATCTAATTATGAACACCTACTCACATGCAGAAAGAATTAAATTTGTATTTCATGCTCCACAGTGAACTACAGAAAACATTACATGTGACCTTCTAACAAATTACTGTAAACCCAAAATCCATTTTCAGCATATCTGCTTTAATGCCTCCTTGTATTCAGTTTCCTTGAAGCTGAACTCAGGAACCGGTTAATGACACCAAAATGTAGTGCGGTTTTACCACTATTACCAATCGCTGCAAAACCACATTGCAGGAAGCTTGTCTTCCAAAAAGGAGTAGAAGCCTCTTTTGGGAGACAAGCTTCACGTGATGCAATTGCCACATGACAATTGCTGCAAGACTGCACAGCATTTTGGTCGCATTTTGGTCGCAAGCAAATCGCAGATCACCGCCATTACTAGAAAAAAAAAGTCATAAGAAGGCCATAAATCTTTCCCATAGTTTGTAGACGCCATAACTTTTGCGCAAACCAATCAATATGCGCTTATTGCAAATTTTTTTACCAAAAATATGTACAAGAATATATATTGGCCTAAACCGATGAAGGATGCAGATTTAGTTACAGCATTGCATGACTGTGCAATTACCAGTTAAAGCGATGCAGTGCCAATATATAAAAGGTGCTCTGGTCAGGAAGGGGGTAAAATCTTCCAGGGCTTAAGTGGTCAAAAATGAATGGTACACAAACATACGTGCTGCGTTTTGCCAGCATTGCAGTGCGAATTCAGATCGTGGGCAGAATTGCGGTGATTCTGTTGCAAAGTTTCGGACCTAAATATTCTGCCAGTAACAGTGATCCCTAAACCACTGACTAATGCCACGTACACACGATCGGAAATTCTGACAGCAAAAGTCCAATGTGAGCTTTTGAACAGAAATTCCAACTATGTGTATGCTACATCGGACTTTTGCTGTCGGAATTTCCGCCAACAAAAGATTGAGAGCTAGTTCTCTATTTTTTTAGACGGAAAAAGTTCCTATAAAAAAATCCGATCGTCTATAGCAATTCCGACATGCAAAATTCTGACGCATGCTCGGAAGCATTGAACTTCATTTTCTCAGCTTGTCATAGTGTTGTACGTCACTACGTTCTTGACGGACGAAAGTTCAGAGAACTTTTGTGTTTACGTGTGTATGCAAGCCAAGCTTGAGCAGAATTCCATCGGAAAAAACATCCAAGGTTTTTCCAATGGAAAATCCGATCGTGTGTACAGTTAGCAATAGCATTGTCAGACTGAACTGATAGGAAGGCCAATGGCCAACTAAAGAGGTGCACAGGGAAGGCTGACAAGGCTGCAGCTTAGTGTTGTAGGAGACAAAAAGTGGGGAGGGGGATAGAAGCACAACAACCATAGTGTAGCATGTAATGTGAAATTTTTATAGAAAATATAAAAAAGCACTCACAATGATAAAATAGAGCTCAGCATGATAGTCGGGTAGCCAATGGTACAGAGATCACACAAGCAACCAGGATGCCTTGGCCACCGGCAAGATGGCATGGAAGCAGGGAACCACTTTCACTGGAGAGCCAAAGCCATGGATGGAACGCAGGGCCCAGGGTATAAAGCCATCTTATGTAGTAGGAAAATGCTAAAGCTGGAACAGGAAAGTGTTTTTAAAGCAACCTTGCTTCTTCTTCAGCCCTGTCATGGACCTTGGAATGCAGAAGTGTTCCTCCTTGAAATCTGTTACACAGTGGGGGGTCTTCTGCCCTGTCTTAAGGCTCCAGGCGGCTCCATTGTTCTGTGTCCCGGCTATTGTGTACATTGATTGCCCCCTGGGGCTTCTGTCTCATTACACATAGCAGTCCTTCTATTCATCTATCGGACCAATCCCTGCTGAACCCATTTTCAAGTCCTCATTTGCATGGCTAAGTGGACCTGAAGGAGAACTGCATGTACTTTACAATTGACCAATAGGAAAGCGGTTGTTGGGGGCGGGATGTTCCAAATTCTGTATAAAAGCATATTGTATATGCAATCTGATCCAATAGTAGCAGAGGAGTGTCGGGAGAGCGGAACCAAGCGAGCAAGGGTCTCGTTACAAGCCCCCTTCTTCAGGCTGAAGAAAAATCAAGGTTGCTTTTGAAATGCATTCCTGTTCCAGCCTCAGCATTTTCCTACTACATGAGATACTACAGTTTCATACCCTGGGCCCTGGGTTCCATCCATGGCTTTGGCTCTTCAGTGACAGCGGTTCCCTGCTTCCATTCCCTCTCTGCTCTCTTGCCGGTGGCCAAGGCAAGGCAAGGCATCCTGTTTGTGTGTCTGATCTCTGTCCCAGAGGCTACCTATCATGCTGAGTTCTATTGTATCTTTGTGAGTGCTTTTTTATATTTTCTATTAAAATTACACTTTACATGCTACACTATGGTTGTGCTTCTCTCTCCATCTCCATTTTTTGTCTACTACAGCCACATGAAGTAGCCCTTCCAGAGTTAGATTAGTAGTGTGTCATATAGCATTCTGAGCTACCCGCAGAATATAGCTTACATAAGCTTCACCTGTCATTTTGTTTCATATTGTATCATACAGTTTTATATTTTATATTGTCTTACATTGCTTTACATTATGAACCTACATTAGGGCTGCCACCTTTTCATCAAGCAAAACCCAAATACTTTAGCAGCCATTTTTTATTTGTTTTTGCATTTAACACTGTAGGACTGTAAAAGACCTGGAGCATCTTTGGGTGCCCCAAGAAGAGTAGTATTGCAGCCTATGTAGCGTCCCATGATAAACAGTGGGTGTGGCCAAACTTGGTTTATAATGGGAAAAGTTTAAGGAACGTAGTTAAATCAAACAAGGTCAGTCTGTCCCCCAGTACAGTACCCCCCAAGTCAGTCTGTCTTCCGGTATAATCCCTCCTTGGTCAGTCTGTCCCCCAGTACATCCCCCCAGGTCCGTCTGTCCCCCAGTATAATCCCCCCAGGCCAGTCTCTACCCCAGTTAAAGCACCCCCCACCAATATAATTAAAAACACTGGAAGCCGTTGGGAGGGGAGAGAGGGATGGGAGGACTGGTGATGCAGGGCTGCCACTGATGTGTCCAGGTTTCAGGTTGATTAAACCCAGACAAAGGATCTAAAACCCAGGCTGTCCGAGTGAATCCCGGACAGGTGGCAACCCTAACCTAGATCTAGCTCATCAGGGCACTGATTTCAAACCAGTGCATCTGTGTATGGGGTGGTTTCAGATCAAGGGGTTGGTGCGCTGTGATAATTCTTGGTGTTCTTACCCTTGATCCAAAAAAAACCTCTGAAACGATTTAGGGTTTACACAAATTTAAATGCAGCTGGGTTTATACCTTTCTGTGTTTTTTTATGCATTTTTATGTGCTATTCATGTATGTTGGCATTCTTTTTTATGCACACTTGTGGCTTTTCATGCTTCTTGTTTTATTCTGTTGGATTCTGTCAACCATTAACCACTTGGTCCCTGCCTAACGTCCAAAGAAGTCATGCTTTTAAAGATGGATATCTCGGTAACGGCAGCAGCTGCTGCCACAACCGAGATATATTTATCTTTAGTGCTAAGGGTCCTCTAAACGATAACGGCGGTCTCCGCGGCGGATTCGCTGCGAAATCGCCGTTATCGATGGCGGGAGAGGGCGCCCTCCCGCCGATCTCCCGTGCCCTCCGCCGCTTCCAGGAGTCGTCGGTAGAGGCGGAGGCGATCGGGTCCTGTCGGCAGCTGTGTTGGGATACGAGTGAGGGAAAAATCGCCCCCACCCGTCCCCATAGCTCTGCTGGGCGGAAGTGACGTCAAAACGTCAGTCCCGCCCAGCGTCTTAAAGAAACATATTTTTTTCCTGTCATTTGAAAAATGACAGTTTAATTATTTTTTCTTTTTTTGCATTTAAGCCTAAATATGCGATCTGAGGTCTTTTTGACCCCAGATCTCATATTTAAGAGGACCTGTCATTCTTTTTTCTATTACAAGGGATGTTTACATTCCTTGTAATAGGAATAAAAGGGATAATTTTTTTTTTTTTATTTCAGTGTAAAAAATTATAAACAACATTTTTTAAAACGCCCCGTCCCGACGAGCTCGCGCACAGAAGCGAACGCATACGTGAGTAGCGCCCGCATATGAAAACTGTGTTCAAACCACACAAGTGAGGTATCGCTGCGATCGTTAGAGCGAGAGCAATAATTCTAGCCCTAGACCTCCTTTGTCACTCAAAAAATGCAACCTGTAGAATTTTTTAAACGTCGCCTATCGAGATTTTTAAGGGTAAAAGTTTGACGCCATGCCACGAGCGGGCGCAATTATTAAGCGTGACATGTTGGGTATCATTTTACTCGGCGTAACATTATCTTTCACAATATATAAAAAAAATGGGCAAAATTTATTGTTGTCTTATTTTTTAATTCAAAGAAGTGTTTTTTTTTCCAAAAAAAGTGCGCTTGTAAGACCGCTGCGCAAATACGGTGTGACAAAAAGTATTGCAATGACTGCCATTTTATTCTCTAGGGTGTTAGAAAAAATATATATATAATGTTTGGGGGTTTTAAGTAATTTTATAGCAAAAAAAAACTGTTTTAGTCTCGTAAACACAGAATCTGAAAAACAGGTTTGGGGCTCAAGTGGTTAATGATGAGTCAAGTTGAGATTTCTATGGGATAGGTCGGTTTACGTGCTGGAAAGGCTAAAAACACCTGTCATGTGTTGCCATTGCCATTAGTAAACCTACAACACACCAACACACTAACAAAGCGACTTGCCAATGCACTTCACAAACATGAAGTAGCTCTATTAAAAACAACAGCAAAGCTGTGCACATTGGTTGACACGTGTCAAATCACAAGGCTGCGATCGTGGCTTTGATGCAATGCAATTCAAAATACAACTTTACAATCAACAGCTAAACCTTGAAAGGCAATTTTATTATAAATGTAAAAGTATCACTTTGTTCCGCCAAAACAATTCCTGAATTCAATATATTCAAAGTACAAAAAATAGTTTTAGAAAGATCACTTGACACTTTTTGTTAAACAGATTGGCGGAAACGTCTAAATAAATGTAATTCAATAAAACGTATACAAAGTAGACAAATGTTTACCCCCACAAAATAGTTTTCAATCTCCCATTTCGGCAGAAATGGACACAATGGTTAATGGTGAACCTGTGTTGGCTGACACTATTGCATACCTCCCAACCTTTTGAGATGGGAACGAGGGACACCTACCAGCAAAAGTATGCAGGCATAGGACACACACCCTTGCCACGCCCCCCTTAAAGGAGAATTGTACAAAGAAAACAAGATTGGTTAAACCTAGGGTTGTCCCGATACCACTTTTTCAAGACCGAGTACAAATACTGATAATTTTTTTTCATGTACTCGCTGATACCGATTAATGATACTTTTTTATGTCATGTGACAGTGGCACATGTGTCAGTATTTTTTTTTTTTTTTTACAATGCTTTCTTTTTTTTTAGGGGGAGGGGGTGGATGGTGTCGGTGTGTTTTTTAATACATTTTTTATTATTTTTGACAATAATTTATTTTTATTATTATTATTATTTTTTAGCCCTGTTGGGGGGCTTTGGTGAGATATCAGACCTCTGACATCTCCCCTTTCAGACAGAGAAAGGGACTAAGGACACAGCTTACCAAGTCCCTTTCTCAGCTGCACTAAAAGTGAATGGAGAGAAGACAGCGGCTCCTCTCCATTCATAAAACGGAAGCATTGTAAACACAGGTTACAATGTTTCAGTTATATGAATGGACAGAGTCAGTGATCATTCGGAAAAGGTAGGAGCCGGGTTTACCTCCGCTCTCCAACCTGACAGAGGGGGCAGAGGAGGATATGGAGGGTGACACGGAGCGCAAAGGGGGACATGGAGGGTGACACCGAGCACTGAGGGGGAGAGCAGAAGATCGGAGGGTGACACTGAGCGAGGAGGGGGAACGCAGAGCGTGGAATGGGAGAGCAGCACAGATGGGAGAACTGGAGGAGGATACAGGGACAGTCAGCAGTGATCAGTGTGGCTTTGGGGGGAGTTGCAAGTACAGATAACTGCTGTAAAGATCTTACTAACAGCTGAAAGGGGGGGGGGGGTCCGGGGAGAAGCTGTCAGGCTGTACTGAAATCTATAAAGGGAGATCGGTGCTTGTAACTCCCCCCTGCCACACCGAATATCCCTGACTGCCCAGGTATCGGATGAAGCATCGGAGCATTTTCCCCAAGTACAAGTACTCAGGGAAATGCTTGGTATCGGTATCGATAGTATACAGATACTAGTATCGGTATCAGGACAACCCTAGTTAAACCCACAAGTGTTTTTTTTTTTTTTTTTTACCACTACTATACCTTTATATTGGCTTTTGGATTTTACAAATGCAGCAATTTAGAAATCAGATGAAAGTTTTAGCACTGGAAAACACTTTTTGATAGATAAAAATTGCATTTTATATACAACTATATAGATCAGACCGAAATGAGGGACAAATGAGGAGGAATGAGGGACAGAGGGACGTTGTTCCAAATCAGGAACAGTCCCTCGAAATCAGGGACAGTTGGGACCTATGCTATTGTGAAAATGCTAGTTGCCTGGCTGCCATGCTTATAAACTGCCTTTTATTCTAGCCCAGAATGATCACACAGATCACAAGCTTGGGACTAAACAGGCTACATACTTGCTTCAGTTTAAAGATATGAAAAGCAGAGACAGCCAGGCAACTAGCAAGAAGGAGGTCAGAAATAGCTGCTAAAGTATTTTTCTTAAAGTCACGCTAAACAATATCCTTATTCTCCAACAGTAATCCATACACAATTACTACTTAATGGCCCTGTAATCTATTTTCTTATGAAATTGTATCTGTGTGCTTCTTCCTCCATGTAACATCCTCCAGGAGCTCCCGGAACTCTCCTTTTCCTTCTCTGTTTGGAACAAGCAATGTACGATTTGCGATCACGTGCACTGCTCTGTGCACACTACAAACCCCATAGTCCATAAGCCATCTCCGGAGCGTACATGAAAGAGTAGCTACACTCCTACATACAGTGTGACCATGGAAAACAGACGTAGCCACCCTTTAACAGGAAGTAGGAATTTAGCAGCACCAAAAAAAAATTGAAAATGAAATAAAGGAAATTGGAGGAGGCTGAGAACAATGAAAGTTGAGTTAAAAGTTAGGAATAAATACTTGAAAATATAAATATTTTTTAAACCAGAGTTTAGGGTCACTTTAAGACAAATGTGAAAGAAAATGTAGTTAAAGCCATACAAAAAAATTAATAAATTATATTTATCGTTATTAAAAAAAACAGGCAATGTCTGATTCTAATCCTGACCATACACACTGCAATTGGCAGGCAATAATCTTTACTTTAAACCAATGTCCAATCACATAAAAGATCACAAATTTCAAGAAAACCTGTCAGCAAAACTTTCAATCAGTTCATAGTTTGATAGCAACTGTTGGTGGTGGATTGTGTTGATCTGTTGAGAGAGTGGTTGTAATAGTTGTATCAGACTAACTTGTGTCCAAAAAAAATAGAATGTTCCATTATGAATGACTATCCTTGGTATTCAATATAAGCAATATACAGTAAAACCTTGGTTTGAGAGTAACTTGGTTTGAGAGCGTTTTGCAAGACAAGCAAAATGCATTCATAAATTTTGACTTGATATACAAGTAGTTTCATGTCACAACTGAGTATAAAAGAGACTCTAATGCCCTGTACACACCATCTGAATATCGTATGACTTTTTTCGCTTAAAGTAGATGTAAACCCACATTTTTTTTTCTTTGATGTCACAATGTAGAGTATAAGATTTCCTATCATCTGTGCCCAGTCTTGCCACACAGAGTTAATCCAGCTCTGAGCAATCCTCTTTTATTGTTCAGTGAAAATTAACAGACTTCCAGATAAAAACCTGTCTAAATAAAAAGTCCTTTCCTCTCTCCTTGCTTTCAGTGACAGGTTATATACATATCTAGCTTGGACATGCTTATCATATGTTATGTTATAGTTATCATAACATGAGGTGATCCACAGTTCATTGTATATTACCAGGATGTGTTATGTGGGGGAGGGGTGGATTTCTCACTTTTTATACTGTGAATCACCTTCATATTATGATAAACATAACATAACATGTCCAAGCTAGATATGTAAAAAAAATTGGGTTTACATCCACTTTAATAGTCGCAAGTAGAAATTGAATAGGTTATTAAAGTCACGAAAATTCTCGTACGACAGAAAATAAAATCGGAAGTGATGTCACGTGTTGTAATGTATTTGTATTGTATTTTCGGACGACAACTGTACTGACTAAACGAAAATCGTACGATCTGGCATCGTGCGAGGAACATTTTTGTGATTGTCCAATTAAATAATATCAGATGAACTGTTGTGAGAGGCTCTCGAAAGTAGTGTACACATGATCCGAAAATCGTACGATTCTTCCTAGGACGACAGTTTTCGTCCGATATGTGGATCGTGTGTACCAAGTGTAGCAATATGGATATATTTAATAAGGGTACAGCATTTAGCAACATATTGCTACACTTAGAGGCGCCTCTCTTCTCTTTTATACTCTGTAGCTCCTGCTGGATTTTGCTTCTAATCCCCTTGTGGAGGCTTCCATTTGTTGATGGACATTTTATGGTTACACAACCTGTCACATCGCTATAATCTTTTTATATGGACTATAAACTGAAAGACCTATAAATAAATGGTTGTGGAACAAATTATTTGAGTTTCCATTTTTTCTTATGGGGAAATTTGCTTTGATATACAAGGGTTCCGGATTACAAGCATGTTTCTGGAACAAATTATTCTTGCAATCCAAGGTTTTACTGTACCCATAAACTTCATCTTGACTTTGGCTGGCCATACATCATACAATTTTCTTGTACAATTGTCCCTTAGATTTTCCAAAACCATATAATATGAGGTCAAACCTAAGCACTTTCAATTTGTATGCAGTTAGACAGACTACATCAGGCTTTTTCAACCTTTTAACCCTAGAGGAACCCCAAAAATAATTTTCAGGTCTCAGGGAATCCATTAAACCATTATTACTAAACCAAATTCATCAGGGGTCAATAGGAACAATGCTCATTATATTGGTGGTCACCAGGCAGATTGTCCCCCTTAAAGTGGTGCTCAGAGTTCCACCCTTAAAGACAGCTAAACAGATATTTAGTGTCATGCTGCTGGCTTTGCTAAGTGATGCTGAACCTTGAACTCTGTAGGAACCATCAAAAAGGTGGTTGATCAGCCACAGCTCAAGGAACACCTAGCAACCTCTGGAGGAACCCCAGCGTTCCACAGGACCCTGGTTGAGAATGGCTGCACTCATAGGTGTGCACACAGGGTGTGCCAGATGTGCCTGGGCACACCCTAATCACCTAGTGTGGTGCAGATTCCCCCAGTTTAGACCCCTGATATTTCACCAAATCTCCTAAAAAATCGTCTAAAAATTAAATAAAAGATAAATAAAATTGTAAAAAAAAAAAAAATTAATAATAATAAAAAAAACTACACTACACCGTCAGTAGGGCAGATACGATTTTCTTAAGCCCCGTGCACACGATCTAAAATTTGGATGGGAATTTACGTACAAAGCTTGATCGTCCGATAATTTTACCGTTAGTATGGTCCTTTCCGACAGTCGATTCTGACTTTTTGCACGAAAAAATCCTGATGTTCAGTTTATATAATTTTTGTCGTATGTGAATGCTGAGTCCAATTTTCATTTAATTAGTCAGGTTTTCATCGGAAAAAGATCGTAAGAGCAAGACTACGCATGCTCAGAAACGAAAGAAAACATACAAAGCTATTCAACACATGACATCACTTCTGACGTTGTATTCTGTCGTGCGAGAATTTTCGTAGGAAAGTAACCTCTTTATTTTCGACATGAGACTAGCATGCAACAAAAAAACGGTCGTCCGAAAATCTGATTGCGTGTACGGGCTTTAAGTGTATATTGCATGCTTGGGACAAACTTAGATCTATATTCAGACAAAAAAGTTAATGAAAATAAATAAATTAATAACTAAAACATATGAAATAAAATGAAAACTCGATGGACCACTTGGTATTTTTTCTGCTGTCACTTTTCTATGTTTCTATGGATATGTTGTGTATTGAGCACAGTCATTCATACTGGAACTTTCCTCTCTTGGGACACGTTAGTCTGATTTACACGAGTTGAGCCTCTCCAGTGAATGACAGTATTTAGACTTTTTATTTTTGTATGATCGATTGAATATTTACACAATCCCAAGCCCAATCTATTTCTTTGAGCAGAGGTTGTGTGTAAAAATTGATATGTGTGTGTGGCCAGGGTAATACTTTGGTGGATCTCCAAGTTAAGGCTGGCACTTGTAGTCCCACGCCACCACAAAATCAGCTTAATTATTGACATCAATGATCAGGTAAAATACACAAATCAGCTACAAAATTGTCAGCTGCTTTGGATTTCGAGGGATATCCCCGAATATCAAAGCCCAGTCCCCGGACATCTCCTTTTCCTAATGTTGGCTCATTGCACAACACAATTGTCTTTGCTTTGCACATTACATTCAATTCTCATAGTCTGTCGCTCGTACAACACATTTTCGAGGCGCAGTCCTGACAGATAAAAGTCACAATCTACAGCAGCGTATGGTGTCGATCATGGGCACGGGATGAGGTTACATGGCATAACATCAGTATCTGGTTGGTGGAGATGGAGGTGATGAGGTGACAGGGTGACTGGTCTCACCGGGGTGAATCGATCCTCTCTTGTCCCTGACGGCGGACTCCGCTGAGCCGTGCTCCTCCTGGCACGCATGCCCCAGTCCCGACGGGGGGACTTCCGTGTCCGTGCTGGTCAACCAGGTGGACTCCGTCTCCCTCGTCCAGCTCTCGTAATAGCGAGGTTCTATCGCGTCGGCTCTGCTTCCTCCACAGCCCATCGCACCCTAAAACGACGCAGCGGTTGGGCGATCCAGGAATGTAAACGCAGCTTTCGCACTTTTCCAGCTGCGGCACGGATTTTGTCAGATGGAGATGCAGGGTGGGCGAGGGGAGCCCAGGCAACACTGAGCCGAGTCAGCAGGCAGGCACTGAGATCGGCATGCTGGTCATTGCTGGAAAGTGATGCAGAGATGGATCAGGGGGGCTTGTGCCTATAAAGTGTAATTATTCATGGCATGCCTTTCTTTTCCATGCATCTTCCCCCTTTTGCTCCTCCACATAGTGCATGATCTCTTACTAATAAACATGAGCCTCCCCCTGATAGATGGGAGTGAGCTCTGCTGACGTGGGTAGCTGGGAGATGCAGGAGGACCGGTCTGCCTCCCCTGCTGCTTGCTGCAGCCTCTGGATACGACGAGGATGCAGCATCTCTTTGTGTTCCTATGTCAGGGCACACCGTGGGGAAGGTGGAGTTTGACGGATTGTAGCTTCCCCCATCCTTGAAATGTAGCAGAGCACAGGCGTGACGTCACTACACATTCATCGCTGCTCACACACACGTGTGCTGCCCACCGCAGCCACCTCCCCCCACCGGGCGTCACTGCGCCTCCCCTAGTCATCCACTGCTAGAGAATCCCCAATGTAACCCATCTGTGTCTGCTGGCGTCATCAGAGATCTATCATTTTAAGGAGGTGCGACCTGCTGCGACTCTGTTCATTGATTATGGCAACATCATCTGCTCTGATGTGTTCCAAAGCCGATCTTTGTCAGGTGTCAGAGGCAGTGTTCATTTTGTCGACTAAAATGACTAAAACTAAAACAATTGAAATACGACTAATACTAGTACACACGATCGGAAATTCCGACAAGAAAGCCGTGGATTTTTTCCAAATGAATTTTGGCTCAAACTTGTGTTGCATACACATGGTCACACAAATTGCGACCGTCAAGAATGCGGTGACGTACAACACTACAACGAGTCGAGGAAAATTAAGTTCACTGATTTCGAGCATGCGTCGAATTGATTCAGAGCATGCGTGTATTGCATACAGACGATCACAATTTCTGAGAAGAACATTTCCCGTCGGAAAATATGAGAAAATTCCGATGGAGTCTTCACACGGTCGGAATTTCTGACCAAAAGCTCACATCGAACTTTTCTTGTCGGAAATTCCGACCGTGTGTACGCGGCATAAAACTAAAATGCCATTTTAGTTAAAAGACTGATGCCCCGTACACACGACCGGTTTTCGGGTTCTAAAAAATTATGTTTTTTTTAATGTCATTGAAAACGATCGTGTGTGTGGGCTCCAGATCATTTTTCACAATCTAAAAAATGGGCATTAAAATTTTGGACATGCTCTATTTTTTCACAACGTTTTAACGTTGTCGTTTTTAAGGTTGTAAAAATTGGCCGTGTGTGGGCTTAAACGAAGTGAAATAAAAACATGCATGCTCAGAAGCAAGTTATGAGATGGGAGCGCTCGTTCTGGTAAAACTAGCGTTCGTAATGGAGTAAGCAAATCGTCTTTTACTAACACAAAATCAGCTAAAGCAGCCCCAAGGGTGGCGCCATCCGAATGGAACTTCCCCTTTATAGTGCTGTTGTACGTGTTGTACGTCACTGCGCTTTGCTAGAGCATTTTTTTTTTCACGATCGTGTGTAGGCAAGGCCGTTTTAACAATAATCGGGTTGAAAAAAACATTGTTTCATTCAGATGGCGCCACCCTTGGGGCTGCTTTTGCTGATTTCATGTTAGTAAAAGAGGATTCACGCTTTTCTGTCTGTTACAGTGTGATGAATGTGCTTACTCCATTAGGAACGCTAGTTTTACCAGAACGAGTGCTCCCGTCTCATAACTTGCTTCTGAGCATGCGCTTTTTTTTCATGTTGTTAAAGCCCAATCGATCCTCTGCACAGCTCCAATCGATCCCCTGCACAGCCCGAATTGATCCTCTGCACAGCTCCAATCGATCCTCTGCACAGCCCCAATTGATCCTCTGCACAGCCCCAATTGATCCTCTGCACAGCTCCAATCGATCCTCTGCACAGCTCCAATCGATCTTCTGCACAGCTCCAATCAATCCTCTGCACAGCCCCAATGGATCCTCTGCACAGCTCCAATCGATCCTCTGCACAGCTCCAATCGATCCTCTGCACAGCTCCAATCAATCCTCTGCACAGCTCCAATTGATCCTCTGTACAGCCCCAATCGATCCTCTGCACAGCCCAAATCGAGTCTTTGCACAGCCCCAATCGATCCTCTGCACAGCCCCAATCAATCCTCTGCACAGCTCCAATCGATCCTCTGCACAGCCCCAATCGATTCTCTGCACAGCCCCAATCGATTCTCTGCACAGCCCCAATCGATTCTCTGCACAGCCCCAATCGATTCTCTGCACAGCCCCAATTGATTCTTTCTCAGTAGCTAACAGTCTCTGTTAGATTAGCAACAGCCCCTTACAAGCTAGGAACTCTCAGTCCCTTTGGAAAGTAGCACATGTGTTCTGAACTGCATCCTGGAGTACAACTTCCCTGTAGAAACTGGTCCCAGCTCAACTACTGCAGGAAATGCTATTCCACCTGGCTGCTTCTTCACCAGTCTACCCGACTTACTTTAAAGAAGACTTAGCACACCTCTGTCGTTCAGAGAGACCTGCTACATGTGGCAGTCTCTCCTCTTTTCAATCTCTGCACCGTGCTATAGAACTTACACTGTCCTCTCCTTGCTCCCACTGCCTCTCAGGAAAGTCTCATTCCAACTTCTCCTGTGGTAGAATCCTTCCAGGCCAGCACCTGAGTCCCAGCCAGAGACAGAGCCCCCCCCCCCCATCCCAGACTAGAAGGTTCCCTTCAAGGGCTGCTGACAGCCTCCTTAGCACTGCATCACCCACCCGACTCCTCTGTCATTATGACTCATTCCTATTTAAGGGCTCACTTAGCACCCTGCCAGGTCCACCTTCTGGGGAGTGGCTAATCACCCCTAAATCTGCAGAACAAACCTCTTAGCCTCCGCCCACTAGTTTCCATAATATTCTCCAACTTTCCAGACCCAAATTAAGATGCACATGGTTTAAACATGAGTCAGAAATATTTCATAGATTCACATAAAAGTCTTTAGAAAGCATGCAACTTTGCTCTTTACTAGTGCATTTAAATGTGCTATATGCTTGTGATGTGAAAGTGCTTTAACTCGTGCTCCCCCTCTAGGACCAAGAAAGCCGTGGATTTTTTCCAAATGAATTTTGGCTCAAACTTGTGTTGCATACGCATGGTCACACAAATTGCGACCGTCAAGAATGCGGTGACGTACAACACTACAACGAGTCGAGGAAAATTAAGTTCACTGATTTCGAGCATGCGTCGAATTGATTCAGAGCATGCGTGTATTGCATACAGAACATTTCCCGTCGGAAAATATGAGAAAATTCCGATGGAGCCTTCACATGGTCGGAATTTCTGACCAAAAGCTCACATCGAACTTTTCTTGTCGGAAATTCCGACCGTGTGTACGCGGCATAAAACTAAAATGCCATTTTAGTTAAAAGACTGATGCCCCGTACACACGACCGGTTTTCGGGTTCTAAAAAATTATGTTTTTTTTTCTTTTCAATAGTTTTTATTAGTTTTCCAAGAAAAGGATTAAAGTTCGAACAGGTAGAGCAGCGAACAATCCTCGCTTGCTCTGCAAGTGTAAAGTCGTATGGAAAAAAAAAGGAGAATGAACAAAACACAATAAAGAACAAAACAAAATAATTCTGGTTAACAAACTAAAAGAATGATAATAATAATAATATTATGGACCCCACTCACAGGATAGGTCCCGAATTGCGGCCCACTGCATAATACAGTGAATGCTGGAGGCCAATCAGCAAACAGTATCAAGACATTGAAATTCCACGGATCTATCTGTATTCAATATTAAAAACAAAAAACAAAAAAAAAAACATTTTAATAGGCAACACGGTTCAGATAGTTATAGTAACTAGGCCATTGAATAGAATTCCGGTTTGAGTAACTTCGCAGCAAGAGAATCTGGGCAGCGTGAAAGCAACAAATAACGTACATTCAACGTTTATTTAAGCCATTTGTCCCCAATAGGGGAACCTTTGATTACCAACATAATGGAAGAGGTCCAGGTTAACCAATAGAATAAAAAGAAAAAAAAGGGGGGGGGGGTAGGGGGGAAATTCAGAAAGTTTGTGAAGGTAAAGCCCTAGGAGTAGAAGAAAGAAGAAAAAGAAGAAGAAGAAGAGAGAGGAGTGTGTCCATCCGGGAATCTCCGATCGATCATCAGAAAAAAAAAAAAGGGGGGGGGATATCTTTATGTCTCGGGGGCCTGTAAATAAGTGAGCCAGGGCGACCAAATTTTTTCGAAAAGGGGTTGTTTGTCATTTAAAACGCTCACTATTTTCTCATTCAACATAATCCAATTTAATTTACGTTTCAACAACGTTAAGTCTACAACGGGGCTTTTCCATGCTGATGCGATAGCTATTTTAGCAGCTAGAAATATATAAAATATCAAAGTCTGCATATGCCTGGGAATATTGTCAACTGGCTTATTAAGGAGGGCGACTGAGGCATCTTTGATGATGTTCACCATTGTAATCGAGAAAATAAGCGCGTGGACCCTGATCCAGAAACGGCGCACCTTGGGACACGTCCACCACACATGGAGTGGCGTGCCCATCTGTCCACAACCCCTGAAGCAGAGGGCCGAGGCACCTGGGAACATTTTGGAGAGGCGTTCTGGTACCAGGTACCATCTGGCCTGTACTTTGTAACCCGCCTCAATCAGGGCTACATTGAGTATGCCTTTGTGGATTCTCGTACTCCATTTGCACCAATCCCCTGCCTCAGGGCTAATATTCAGGTCCCTTTCCCATGCCACTTGATATGGAAGCCTAGTTGGGGGTGAGGCCAGCTGTTTATAGAGCACGGAGATGCCCCCCCGGAGAGCAGAGTCCTGCATACACCTACTCTCGAAGGCGGTGCGCGTGGTCAAGTCAAACCCTTTGTTCTCTAGAGAGCGTAGAAAATGCTGAATTTGCCGTATACGAAAGCTCTCAGAGGAAGGCATCTCCAAGCTACCTGTGTAATGTGATGATGGGCGTATTCCTCTGTGGTCAAGGTAATCGCCTATTCGTAATAAACCCTTGTTAACCCACCACCTAAATCCGTCGGGACGCCTACCTGGGGGAAAAAGGGGGTTGCCAAAGAGTGGGGCCACTGGAGTGTGTGCGGACCTCAGAGCCCATCTTCTACATCCCATTTCCCAAACATTGAGGGAATGAGAGAGTGTTGGGCTCAAGATCGCTTTGCGGTGTTTAGGGGATGTCCACAGGACAAGGTCTATTGCTAATGGAGCACACGCTTGAGCCTCCAGTAAGACCCAGTCAGGGCAATATTGTCGGCTGTGCAATTGAAGTAATTGAGTCAACTGAGCTGCCATGTAATACTTACGAAATTCAGGCACTCCCAAACCCCCCTCTTCCCTGGGTGCGTGCAATGTTGTCCGAGCTATTCTAGGACCTTTTGGACCCCAAATGTATTGGAAAATCTTTGATTGAAAGCGGCGTATGTCGGCAGCGGGGACTTGGATTGGCAGGACCCGGAAGTAGTACAATAGCCGTGGAAGAACAGTCATCTTAACAGATGCAATTCTGCCCAACCAGGACAGGTTCACATCAGACCATGTCTTCACGTCCTCAATTAGGCGGGCAAACAGGGGCGGGTAGTTAGTCTTATATAACGTGGACACATCGGAGGTCAAATTAATGCCCAAATAGGAAAGGGTCGATTGTTGCCATTTAAAAGGGAATTGGGATTTAATACTCTCTAGGATTGAAGTCGATAGGTTTATATTCAAAGCCTCTGATTTGTCCTGGTTCACTAGTAAGCCGGATATTTTACCGAATCGGTCTAATAGGGACAGAAGGTTTGGTATGGAGACGTGGGGGGATGTGATGAACAGAAGAAGATCGTCCGCAAATAATGCACACTTATGATTCTTCCCCCCACTTACTATACCCATGACATCAGGGTGATTACGGATCGCTATCGCTAGGGTTTCGAAGGCTATCACAAATAAAATGGGGGATAATGGGCATCCCTGTCTAGTACCCGAAGAGATCGGTATCAAGTCAGATTTGTGGCCCCTCAGCAGTATTTGAGCCGACGGAGAGCTATATAGTGATCGCAGTGATGCCAAAAAGGTCGGGCCAAAGTTCCATTTATCCAATACTCGAAATAGGAAGGGCCATGACAAGGAGTCAAATGCTTTGCGGATATCTAGGGATAGCAGCATCCCCTTGCGGTGTATTCCCCCATCCCATGACGAGCGTAAAATGGAAATAAGATCGATCGCCCTCCTTATCTGGTCAGCTGCCTGTCTGTGTGGTAGAAAGCCCACCTGATCAGGGTGAATATAGTCGGCTAAAAAGGTCAACATCCTATTTGCCAATATTTTCGTAAGTAGCTTTAGATCTGTGTTGATCAAGGATATTGGTCGGTAGTTGGCCACATCACTATGGTCCTTGTGGGGTTTGGGAATAAGGGTTATGAAGGCTCTGTTGGAATCAGTGTCTATGGGGCCGCCTTTCTGTATGTCCCTAAAGACTCGCACTAAAGAGGGGGCCAGTAAGGTGGAAATTTTTTTATAATAAAGGGTCGTAAACCCATCCGGTCCTGGCGCTTTACCCTTGGGGGCCTGTTTGATAGCAGCCAAAACCTCCTCGACTGTGATGTCCTTATCTAAGAAGGTTCTGTGGTCCTCCGTTAAGGACGGGATAGGCAGGTGTTTAACGAATGTGTCAAACTCCCGTTGACCCGAGTCCCTACCCTCATTATATATCTTATGATAGAAAGCTTGGAATTCCCGCAGTACCATTTCAGGATTCTGAGTAAAGGAACCGTCGGATTTTCTGATTTTAGGGACATGGGGAGGGGGCCGCCTAGGGGCCAACCTGGTTGACAACAATTTACCTGGCTTATCAGATTGGGAGTAAAATCGTGCCTGAGTCCAGCGTAGTTGTTTTTCTGCCGTCGTAGTAAGGCAGATGTTTAATTCCAAACGGGCAGACTCAATTCTGTCTCTTAAGTCAAGGTGGGGATTACGTTTGTGATCCTTCAGTAGGGCAGCTAACTCTACCTCTTTTTGCTTCAGTAGGGCCTTGTAATGTTTCCTATACCTGGCAGCTATCTGGATCAAAATGCCTCTGATCGTAGTTTTATGTGCGGCCCATGTGCACATAGAAGAAGTGTGCGACGGATCGTTCAAAGAAAAAAATTCTTTCAGCGCAATTTCTATATCCTGGCATGTAGCCGGATTACTGAGGTGGGACTTATTTAGACGCCAAGTATAGGAAGCAGTAGGGCAACGCAGGGAAGTCAATGTAACCACTACAGGGGAATGGTCTGACCAGGAAGCTTCTAATATTTTAGAAGAGGAACAGCCTGGTAGAAACCTGGCGGACGTGAAGACATGGTCTATCCGCGAATACGTCAAATGGACATGCGAAAAATAGGTATAGTCACGATTAGAGCCATTGAATTCTCGCCATATGTCCACCAGGTCACTATCATGTAGTAGTTTCGCAAATTTGGTACCAAGTTTTGAGGGCCTCAAAACTTGGGAACCCGGAGGACGCGTCTTGTCAAGCATCGTGTCCAGGGCAATGTTGGAATCCCCACCCATTAATAGTATACCTTTGGTAAGGCGTGTCAGCTTCTGGAGTAAATTATGGAAAAAAGGGAGTTGGTCAGTGTTTGGAGCATAGTAGGACAGAAAGGTTACCAGGGTTCCTTCTAAGTTCCCCTTAACTAATAGGTAGCGCCCATCTGGGTCTGAAATGATCTGTGAGGGGGTGAAAGATAAACTTTTGGCGAGGCAAACCGCTACTCCCCGAGTCTTATCAGGGGCATTTGCAAGGAAAAAGTTGGGGTATTGCTTGTGTATGTAAGAGGGTTTGTACGAGGAGGGGAAATGGGTCTCCTGAAGAAACACTATTTCAGCCCCCACCGAATGAAAATAGTTAAAGGCTTTCCGCCGTTTCACAGGTGAGTTAAGGCCTTGTACATTATGAGTTAGAAATCTTATGGGTTTGGGAGAATGTTGATCAGCCATGGTGTGTGTTGGAGTTGGGATCGCTTACCTTGTTCAACTGGGACACTGAGAGCAGACGGTCCCCAGAGGATTGAGCGCACCGGATTCCCGGATGGAGCACGAGAGGTGAGGGGAAGAGACAAAGGAGAAGAAGATAAGACACACCCATGAGGGTAGTGGCCTGGAAAGTGGAACCAAGGGAGACAACATTAGTGAGAGACATGAAAACAAAAAAGGGTAAAACAGCAGACAAAAATAAAACAAAAATACAAAAGTACAAAAAAAAAAAAAAACAGATGGAAAAAGTTAGGACCAATAGCTCAGCTGACCGACCTTACGATCAATCAGCAAAGCAGGCCACAAACAGGGCCTAAGACTTCCAAAATCCCTGCCCCCCGCTTTTCCAGCAGGAGGGAAGGGGGTTGGAATAAACACGAGGCGCAAGGCAAAACGACCCGACCCTGGACGGCCTGCCATAAAACTTTGAGCAGGTGAACAAACCACCTTATACCTATTACATCCCTGTCCTCTGGTAGGGAAAAAAAAAAAAAAAGGAGTGAACTGCATTACCATAAGTTCACGAGACAAGAGGACAAGGATTTTTCAACCGTGTCCCAAATTTGAAGGAACAAAAACAAAACAAAAAAAAAAAACATAAACCAAGCCATGAATTAACAAACAAACAGATATTTCGGATATTTCGGGACATGTTCACCATCTATCAATGGGAGACCCAGGATAAGGGTTAGGGAGCCTTTCCTCCAGGGAATGTTCCAATCCTCTCGTTGCACCTTTCAAGGTGGTCTGTTTTGGCGGCGCGATCTGCTTCTAGTAGCTCTTGGGGAGTACCATATTGGTGAAACTGGACGATCTTTATTGCCTCTATCACGGTCTGTCGATGGAGCATTGCGGAGATCAGGTGATGACGGGGGTGAAGTAGAAATAAAGCCCAGCCGTTTCAGCAACCTTTCCCCATCTGAGAATGTAGAAAACGAGTAAGATTTGCCTTGGTAGGGGAAGGAAAGGCGAAAAGGGAATGACCAGCGGTATTTTATGCCCTTTTGTTGTAACAACAATAATAAAGGCTTAAAGGATCTGCGTTTCTGCACAGTAGCTGGGGAGATGTCTGCAAAAATTTGCACTTCGTGATCAAAAAGATGGATTGACGGCAGTTCACGGGCTTTTTGCATAATGCTTTCCTTGGTTGAGTAATGGTGTGGCTTTACAATAATATCCCTGGGAGGGCCTTCCGGACGTACGATGGTGAGAGCCCTGTGGGCACGGTCCAGCTCTAGCTTGTGGGCAGGAGTGTCAGGTAGCAATGAATGTAGCAGAACAGCGGTAGCTTCGTGGGCATCAGTAAACGATTCGGGCAACCCCCTAATACGAAAATTATATCTACGAGAACGATTTTCGAGGTCATCGATTTTCGCTAAAGCCTCTTCTAAGCGTGCTTCCAGATCGCATATGCGATCCGTGTTTTGATTGGTTCTGGACACAGTGTCACCCAGCTTATTCTCAATGGTATTGATCCTTGCGCCCAGATCATGAAATTCCTGCTTCAAGTCTGCTGTAATTTTCCTCCCAGTCTTTTCCAGGCCCTGTTCTAGCATAGCAGAGAACCTAGCTAGAAGGATAGGGTCACCCGAGTACACTGGCTGTGGGACAATGGGCTGCTGACTGACCAGGTCCTGGGAGGCCTGCAAGCTATTCTGGCTGGTGAAGATATCACCCATGGCTCTGTCCAGGGAGGATTCCGTGGAAAAGGGGGACTCACCGCCTGAGAACTCTCCAGCCTGGGGAGGGTGAAGGGCTGCTGCAGTGATGTTGCTGCCTTCTATGGAGGAGGTTAGCCGCTCCGGGTCTGGATGGTCCGTCCGGAGGGGAGCCGCGTGTGTCAGTGGCGCCGCCATCTTGCCTGAGCCGACCGGGAGACAATGAGGACTGTGTGGCTGTTCCGAGGGCTTCTTAGAGCGCTTTCTGGCCATAGACTGTCGGCCCAACTAGCGAGGATGGAGCGGAGGCTGTCTACAGGGATCCTGGGTGTCCGGATCAGCAGAATGCAGCCATGTCAGGTCGGGTCGCGGCGGAGCTGATTCAAGCCACGTCCGCCATGATCAGCCGCGCGCATGCGCCTCTCTAATAATGTTTTTTTTTAATGTCATTGAAAACGATTGTGTGTGTGGGCTCCAGATCATTTTTCACAATCTAAAAAATGGCCATTAAAAATTTGGACATGCACTATTTTTTCACAACGTTTTAACGTTGTCGTTTTTAAGGTTGTAAAAATTGGCCGTGTGTGGGCTTAAACGAAGTAAAATAAAAACATGCATGCTCAGAAGCAAGTTATGAGATGGGAGCGCTCGTTCTGGTAAAACTAGCGTTCGTAATGGAGTAAGCAAATCGTCTTTTACTAACACAAAATCAGCTAAAGCAGCCCCAAGGGTGGCGCCATCCGAATGGAATTTCCCCTTTATAGTGCTGTTGTACGTGTTGTACGTCACTGCGCTTTGCTAGAGCATTTTTTTTTCACGATCGTGTGTAGGCAAGGCCGTTTTAACAATAATCGGGTTGAAAAAAACATTGTTTCATTCAGATGGACCAACCCTTGGGGCTGCTTTTGCTGATTTCATGTTAGTAAAAGAGGATTCACGCTTTTCTGTCTGTTACAGTGTGATGAATGTGCTTACTCCATTAGGAACGCTAGTTTTACCAGAACGAGTTCCCCCCCCCTCTCATAACTTGCTTCTGAGCATGCGCTTTTTTTTCACGTTGTTAAAGCCCAATCGATCCTCTGCACAGCTCCAATCGATCCCCTGCACAGCCCGAATTGATCCTCTGCACAGCTCCAATCGATCCTCTGCACAGCTCCAATCGGTCCTCTGCACAGCTCCAATCAATCCTCTGCACAGCTCCAATTGATCCTCTGCACAGCCCCAATTGATCCTCTGCACAGCCCCAATGGATCCTCTGCACAGCCCCAATGGATCCTCTGCACAGCCCCAATTGTTGCTCTGCACAGTTCCAATCGATTCTCTGCACAGCCCCAATTAATCCTCTGCACAGCCCCAATTGATCCTCTGCACAGCTCCAATCGATCCTCTGCACAGCCCCAATCAAGTCTTTGCACAGCTCCAATCGATCCTCTGCACAGCCCCAATCGATCCTCTGCACAGCCCCAATCGATCCTCTGCACAGCTCCAATCGATCCTCTGCACAGCTCCAATCGATCCTCTGCACAGCCTCAATTGATCCTCTGCACAACCCCAATTGATCCTCTGCACAGCTCCAATCGATCCTCTGCACAGCTCCAATCGATCCTCTGCACAGCTTCAATCAATCCTCTGCACAGCTCCAATCAATCCTCTGCACAGCTCCAATCGATCCTCTGCACAGCTCCAATCGATCCTCTGCACAGCTCCAATCAATCCTCTGCACAGCTCCAATCGATCCTCTGCACAGCCCCAATCGATCCTCTGCACAGCCCAAATCGAGTCTTTGCACAGCCCCAATCGATCCTCTGCACAGCCCCAATCAATCCTCTGCACAGCTCCAATCGATCCTCTGCACAGCCCCAATCGATTCTCTGCACAGCCCCAATCGATTCTCTGCACAGCCCCAATCGATTCTCTGCACAGCCCCAATCGATTCTCTGCACAGCCCCAATTGATTCTTTCTCAGTAGCTAACAGTCTCTGTTAGATTAGCAACAGCCCCTTACAAGCTAGGAACTCTCAGTCCCTTTGGAAAGTAGCACATGTGTTCTGAACGGCATCCTGGAGTACAACTTCCCTGTAGAAACTGGTCCCAGCTCAACTACTGCAGGAAATGCTATTCCACCTGGCTGCTTCTTCACCAGTCTACCCGACTTACTTTAAAGAAGACTTAGCACACCTATGTCGTTCAGAGAGACCTGTTACATGTGGCAGTCTCTCCTCTTCTAAATCTCTGCACCGTGCTATAGAACTTACACTGTCCTCTCCTTGCTCCCACTGCCTCTCAGGAAAGTCTCATTCCAACTTCTCCTGTGGTAGAATCCTTCCAGGCCAGCACCTGAGTCCCAGCCAGAGACAGAGCCCCCCCCCCCCATCCCAGACTAGAAGGTTCCCTTCAAGGGCTGCTGACAGCCTCCTTAGCACTGCATCACCAACCCGACTCCTCTGTCATTATGACTCATTCCTATTTAAGGGCTCACTTAGCACCCTGCCAGGTCCACCTTCTGGGGAGTGGCTAATCACTCCTAAATCTGCAGAACAAACCTCTTAGCCTCCGCCCACTAGTTTCCATAATATTCTCCAACTTTCCAGACCCAAATTAAGATGCACATGGTTTAACCACTTTGCAACCGCCCTATGCCGAAAGTACGGCTCTAGGGCGGTTGCTGTATTCTAACTGGCCGTTAATTAACGGCCTGTCAGAATCGCGCTCCCGCGCGCCTCCTGAGGCGCGCACACGGGAACATCCGTGACCGCCGGGTCCAGAGGACCCGGCGGGTCACGGATCACGGTAAATCGCCGCTGATAGCGGCGGTTTACCACGTGATCGCGCCGTCCAATGACGGCGCGATCAGATGTAAACAGACCGGCGTCATTTGATGACGCCGGTTCCTCCCTCCTCTCTCTGTACCGATCGGTACAGTGTGAGAGGAGAAGGGAGGGAGCGGATGGCAGCGCCAGTGCTGCGGGCTGGATCTGTGACAAATGCAGTCACAGATCCATCCATCCCTCCCTCCCTGCTCAGCCATCCCTGCTGCATATACTCTGCAATACTCACCTGGGCATACTCTGCAATACTCAGGCATACTCTGGGCATACTCTGCAATACTCAGGCATACTCTGCAATACTCTGGGCATACTCTGGGCAATACTCTGGGCATACTCTGGGCAATACTCTGGGCATACTCTGGGCAATACTCTGGGCATACTCTGGGCAATACTCTGGGCATACTCTGCAATACTCTGGGCATACTCTGCAATACTCTGGGCATACTCTGCAATACTCTGGGCATACTCTGCAATACTCTGGGCATACTCTGCAATACTCTGGGCATACTCTGCAATACTCTGGGCATACTCCGCAATACTCTGGGCATACTCCGCAATACTCTGGGCATACTCCGCAATACTCTGGGCATACTCTGCAATACTCTGGGCATACTCTGCAATACTCTGGGCATACTCTGCAATACTCTGGGCATACTCTGCAATACTCTGGGCATACTCTGCAATACTCTGGGCATACTCTGCAATACTCTGGGCATACTCCGCAATACTCTGGGCATACTCCGCAATACCCTGGGCATACTCCGCAATACCCTGGGCATACTCTGCAATACCCTGGGCATACTCTGCAATACCCTGGGCATACTCTGCAATACCCTGGGCATACTCTGCATACTCTGGGCATACTCTGCAATACCCTGGGCATACTCTGCATACTCCGCAATACTCTGGCAATACTCTGGGCATACTCTGCAATACTCTGGGCATACTCTGCAATACTCTGGGCATACTCCGCAATACTCTGGGCATACTCTGCATACTCCGCAATACTCTGGCAATACTCTGGGCATACTCTGCAATACTCTGGGCATACTCTGCAATACTCTGGGCATACTCCGCAATACCCTGGGCATACTCTGCATACTCCGCAATACTCTGGCAATACTCTGGGCATACTCTGCAATACTCTGGGCATACTCCGCAATACTCTGGGCATACTCCGGGCATACTCTGGGCAATACTCTGGGCAATACTCTGGGCAATACTCTGGGCAATACTCTGGGCAATACTCTGGGCAATACTCTGGGCATACTTAGCAATACTCTGGGCATACAGCAGCCCCTGTCCCCGCGAGCTCGCATGCAGAAGCGAACGCATACGCAAGTCCCGCCCACATATAAAAACGGTGTTCAAACCACATGTGAGGTATCTTTATATCATGTTTTGGGGTTTTATGTATTTTTCTAGCAAATAAATGATGATTTTTACATGTAGGAGAGAAATGTCAGAATTGGCCTGGGTGCTCCCTGCATGTTGGGCCTCTGTATGTGGCCGCACTGTGTAAAAGTCTCACACATGGGGTATCGCCATACTCGGGAGGAATAGCAGAATGTGTTTTGGGGTGTAATTTGTGGTATGCATATGCTGTGTGTGAAAAATAACCTAATAATATGAAAATTTGATGAAAAAAAAAATAAATCTTGATTTTGCAAAGAATTGTGGGAAAAAATTACAACTTTAAAAAACTCACCAGGCCTCTTTCTAAATACCTTGGAATGTCTTCTTTCCAAAAAGGGGTCATTTGGGGGGTATTTGTACTTTTCTGGCATGTTAGGGTCTCAAGAAATGAGAGAGGCTGTCAGTACTTCAGGTGTGATGAAATTGATCAATTTTCAGGATTTGGTACCATAGCTTGTAGACCCCATAACTTTCACCCAGACTAAATAATATCCAACATTTTTTATTTTTTTTACCAAAGATATGTAGCAGTATACATTTTAGGCCAAATTTATGAAGAAAAATTACTTTTTTGCAAAATTTTATAATAGAAATGAAGAAAAATTATTATTTTTTGCAAAATTTTGTTCTTTTTTCATTTATAGCAAAAAAAATAAAAACCGCAGAGGTGATGAAACACCACCAAAAGAAAGCTCTATTTGTGGGAAAAAAAGGACAAAAATTTCATTTGGTTATAGTGTTGTATGACTGAGTTATTGTCATTCAAAATGTGAGAGCACCGAAAGCTGAAAATTGGTCTGGTTATTAAGGGTGTTTAAGTGCCCAGTGGTCAAGTGGTTAAACATGAGTCAGAAATATTTCATAGATTCACATAAAAGTCTTTAGAAAGCATGCAACTTTGCTCTTTACTAGTGCATTTAAATGTGCTATATGCTTGTGATGTGAAAGTGCTTTAACTCGTGCTCCCCCTCTAGGACCACACTCATCAGAATATATGACCCCCTCGGGGGGTTAGAAGGCACTGTATGTATACACCTAGCAATGGCATAGATTTCTCATCCCTCCTTTCCTTGGTCCTCTACAGTGGTAGGCTCATGCAGAGTAAACGGACAGAGGCAATCCACATAGAGTGAAACCTTGGATTACGAGCATAATCTTTTCCAGGAGAATGGGCGTAATCCAAAGCACTCACATATCAAAGCAAGTTTCCCCATAGAAGTCAATGGAAACGAAAATCATTTGTTCCGCATTGACTTCTATGGCATGCAATACCGCATGTGGCCAGAGGTGGGGGGCGCCGGAGAGCCTTGGAAATGCTCTGAAAGGTTCGGGGACAGGTCGGCTGAACTCGGAATATCTGAGAAAGGCTCTGGAAATGAGTATTTTCTGCGTTTTTTCGAGTATTTCCGAACGGCTCTGCTCGGCTCCGGGACCCCCTAACCTCAGGCCAAATGCGGTACTGCACACTGCTGTGGTTTGAATCCTGCTCGTTTTGCGAGACAACACGCGTAAACCGAGTCAGGATTTTAAAAAAAAGTGCTCATATTGCGAAACGCTCGTTAACCGTGTTACTCGCAATCCGAGGTTTTACTGTAAGGTAAATCATCTGATTTATTTATTAAAAATGATAAAAACTGATTTACAATCATGCAGGGAATGTGGAGCATGTAAAAAACATTGTATCCGGGATCCCTTGCATTCCATGGACCAGAAGTGACGTAATGAATCAAGAGGCCCCGCCCTACATGTTTTGTCAATGTCCCGTCATCAGGAGCAGCCTGTTTTTTTTTTGTTTTTTTTTTAAATCTGTACACAGCACAAGTTTACACACCTGTGAGAATACCTCCATTGAAAACAGTGCAGCTGCATTTAGATCCATAAATAAAAAATGCTTATGTGAAAGTAATTGTTGCTGTGATTTTCAAAATGTTACATTTGCTCTGCGCTTTTGTTCATTTAGGGTTCTTGCACATGGTACCGGTGTATAAACATCAGAAAAATATGAGTTTGCACATATTTGTGCGTACACACGTAAAAAGTCTTCTAGCTTTCTCTTATCAAGAGAATGTGGCATTTCTTACTGATTTATTTGCAGTGGAAATTTACACACCTGGGTGCACGCCCATCAAACACAGTAGGCTCCATTTAGACCAGTAAAAAAAAAAAAAAAACTCCTGAACGCCATATGTGCATGAGAGTCCAAAGGCTAGGTTCAAATCTTTGTATGTCAGGAACACAAGTAAAATTGCCCGCTTTCCTGGCATGCACAGAATCATGCTGCCCTTTAGCAGATGCACGGCCGTGCCAGTTGTACCCTATTCTCACCTGAGTGTGTCACACATACAGTTTTTTCTCGTATTGGATAGAGCGGAGAGAGATTGAAATACCTGTCAGATGTGCAGCAAAGTGTAACAGTGTCATTCAGAATGAACACAGTCCAGTGGCGGTGCGTCCATAAGGGGCACATAGGCGCCGCCCCCTCTCTCCTGCCACCTCTCTATCACCATAGATAGATTCATGCATGGCATGAATCTATGGTCGCTGCTGCCACCCCCTATTCAGGTGCCCGGCCCCTTTTCGGGCGCTGGGCACCTGAATTACAGCGGCAGGGTATTTTTTAGAAGCACCTGATTAGAGCCGTAGGCTCTAATAGGCATCCAAAAAGTTGAACAGAAGGCACCATGTTGGGCGCTCGCTGTTCACTCAGCGCTGTGTTAGGAAAGCAAATTAATATTAGTTTTCCTAACACTGACTCGCCTCTCAGGTGCTCGGGTCTGTTACTTGTCACCTGATTGGCTGAAATGACAGGCGCTGTGATTGGACGCCGCCTATCAGGCGTCCAATCATAGCAGAGGACAGGAAGAGAGGACAGGAGAAGACATCGAGGAGCATGGAGGACATCGCCATGACCGGCTGCCCCACCGAGCCAAGGTAAGTGCTGAATGGGCGGGGAATGCACACTAGCAGCATTTGATAGGCACAGTAGCGGCAATTGATGGGCACACTGGCAGCAATTGGTGGGCACAGTAGCGGCAATTGATGGGCACAGTAGCGGCAATTGATGGGCACACTGGCAGCAATTGGTGGGCAAAGTAGCGACAATTGATGGGCACACTGACAGCAGTTGATGGGCACACTGGCAGCAGTTGATGGGCACAGTAGCAGCAATTGATGGGCACACTGGCAGTTGATGGGCACACTGGCAGCAGTTGATGGGCACAGTAGTTGCAATTGATGGGCACAGTGTCAGCAATTGATGGGCACAGTGTCAGCAATTGATGGGCAGTGGCTGCGTTTGATAGGCACAGTGGCTGCATTTGATGAGCACAGTAGCTGCGTTTGATGGGCACAGTGGCTGTGTTTGATGGGCACAGTGGCTGCGTTTGATGGGCACAGTGGCTGCATTTGATGAGCACAGTGGCTGCATTTGATGGGCACAGTGGCTGCATTTGATGAGCACAGTGGCTGCGTTTAATGGGCACAGTGGCTGCATTTGATGAGCACAGTGGCTGCATTTGATGGGCACAGTGGCTGCATTTGATGAGCACAGTGGCTGTGTTTGATGGGCACAGTAGCTGCGTTTGATGGGCACAGTAGCTGCAATCGATGTTTTTTTAAGTTTGTTTGCGCCCCCCGAAAAAAAAATTGAGCACCAGCCGCCACTGGAACACACACAAAGCACCACAATGCATTTGTTTGCTTGTAATGTAACACAATGCATCTATACACACTCCATGTGTCTGGAAACATTTCATGAACAATATCTGTCACCATCATATGAATAATTTGCAATGAGTATACCGCTGCGTAACATTCAAATCAAAATTTGCTTGCTGCCTTCCAATGTTTCACAAACCCATGTCAGAACAAAAACCCTTATGTATGACCCCCAATAAACTTACACCAGGGGACCATGAATTAAACATATCACGGCATCCATTAAACAATGAATCCACTGCTGGTGCATTGTGGTACAAATCTTTATTTTACAAGTTACTGCAATGTGATGATCTGCACAGGTCCCTAAAGGAAACCTTTATTAAAAGCAGTAGGGATCCAATAATGGAATATTTTCAAAGAATTGTGGTATTTTTCTTTTATAACTGCAAAAAAAAACTTGTAGCAAATTTCTGACAGGTCTTCTTTAACCACTTGCCTACTGTGCACCTACACCCCCTTCCTGCTCAGACCAAATTTTAGCTTCCGGCACTGCATCGCTTTAACTGACAATTGCGCCGTCGTGCGATGTGGCTCCCAAACAAAATTGACGTCCTTTTTTTCCCAAAAAGAGAGCTTTCTATTGGTGCTATTTGATCGCCCGTGCGGTTTTTATTTTTTGCGCTATAAACAAAAAAAGAGCGACAATTTTGAAAAAAGACACAATATTTTTTGCTTTTTGCTATAATAAATATCCCATTTAAAAAAAAAAAAAAAAACATTTTTTATCTCAGTTTAGGCCGATACGTATTCTTCTACATATTTTTGGTAAAAAAAAAAAAAAAAATCGCAATAACCGTATAGTGACTGGTTTGCGCAAAAGTTATATTGCCTACAAAATAGGGGACATAATTATGATTTTTTTATTTTTATTTTTTTACTAGGAATGGCGGCGATCTGTGATTTTTTTTCAGGACTGGGACATTATAGCACATCGGGCACTTTTGACACATTTTTGGGACCATTTACATTTATACAGTGAACAATGCTATAAATATGCATTGATAACTGTATAAATGTAACTGGCAGGGAAGGAGTTAACCACTAGGGGGCGGGGAAGGGGTTAAATGTTTCTCCTAGTTTGTGTTCTAACTGTAGGGGGAGGGGGGGTGACTGATTGTGTCCCTATGTACAAGGGACACAATCGGTCTCCTCTCTCCCTGACAGGGACATGGAGCTCTGTGTTTACATACAGAGCTCCACGTCCCAGCTCAATTGTCGGCAATCGCGTGTGCCCGGCGGCCGCCGGGCACACGCACGGTGTTCCCAGTGATGCGACGGATGCGCGCCCCTAGCAGCTTTAAATGACAGGACGTCATATGACGTCCTGTCAGGGCAATAGAGTATCCCGCCCGCCGTCATTTGACGGAGGGTGGGTATCAAGTGGTTAAAGAGGAACTGCAATCTGCTTACATAATTTGTAATAAAAACAGCTTTGCAATTCTGAAACTTCCCTCCAATCACTTTGGATATTATTTTATATATACTGTGATTCTGTAATAGCCAAATATGCTGCAAAAATCTCCCTCCACTGAGTCTGGCTGCATCCATTTTACCTGTGGGCAGCTGAAGCTTCAGTCTGTTCACTTCCTGGATTTACACAGACACACGCCTCCAGCTCTGCAGCTCTCATTGGCCCTCTTATGTCTTATCCCTCCTCCCTTTCTGGTAAACTCTCACACGATTGAGAGAGAGAGTTGTGCATGATGTCATAAGCCTAGGCTTTTTACCTGACAAAAAAGAGGAAGTGGGCTGTATAAGGTATTTACTGGCAGAAAAAAAAATGTCTTACTAATTGGAGATTTTCCTAGCTGGTGACGGAAAATATTAGTTATATGAAGACAGGAGGCGAGTATCTTGCATTAACTTTCTTTACTAATGCTCATAGCAGAAATACAGAATTCAATACTTTAAAAGAGAAAAATTCACAAAGAGAACTTTACTACAAATCCCAGAATCCCTGAGACCGGAAACCCCTCCCCCAGGAGATCCTATATAACGTCTGCATGAAACCAGGAACTTCCTCTTTCTGGATGCGAATACTCCAGGTGTAACTCCAACTGCTGGAACAAAAAAAGTCCAAACCTTCCGCGTCAATCCGGGCCGGAATCCTTGAACCACTGAGAACAGCCTCTAGTCTTCACGAATCCTGGCGCAGAGCTTCGTCTCCCAGAGATCTTCAACAGAGAACGCTTCAATCTATAGCGCAACTAACTTCGACCCAACGGGGTTCAGAGGGCATCTTTGAACTGTGTCCAGAGTTATGTGTAAGGCATCAGTATCCTGAAATGATAAAGAATATGCATCATAGGGTGGGTAGGGTAGGAAGATACTCGCCTCCTGTCTTCATATAACTAATATTTTCCGTCACCAGCTAGGAAAATCTCCAATTATATTTCAGACAGGAGGCTCATATCTTGCATGTTTAAAGCACAGTCATAGATCATGCAACAGTATATATAACACCTACCACAAACAAGTGAGCCTACAGTCCTCTATATAAATACGTGTACGTTCAAGTCCCCCTGATGGGCGAAGTAAGTACTAGCTGAGTCAGAGTATCACGATCAAGAATTCAGTACCGATAGAGAGACATGATTCTCTGGTCTAAAGTAGAACTCGCGAAAGGTCGATTCGGACGACCAGTCGGCCGCTAGTAAAAGGTCTGATAGGGAGCCCCCTGTGGAAAAGACCTTAGTGGCCATGGCCCCCCTGGTCGAGTGTGTGCCGAAAAGAGAGACATCTATCCCCGCCATGTCCATGACCGCACGCACCCATCTAGCCAAGGTGGCTGAAGTCACCGGATGGTGTGGTTGCACAAATGAGATTAGAAGTTGTGAAAACCTAGGAGGGCGAAGATGCGCCGTGAGATTTTCGTAAGCTTGCAGGCATCGAACCACACATAGTCGAGGATGGGCTGGGAAAAAAGGGTAGAAAACCGAGTGCAAGTGGGTTTTCGTCCTGCGTACTACCGAGAATCTCACCCCTTCTGGAGAAAATTGCCGTCTGGAAACATCCAGGGCTCTCACATCCGAGACGCGTTTGATAGAGATTAGGCATAGAAGAGTAGTGAGTTTCAGGGATAACAGTTTTAGGGAAAGGAGGTCATTGTCCTCCCAGGAAGAAAACAGTCGAAGAACCTTAGAAACGTCCCAAGTGGAGGAATAACGTGGCCGGGGAGGTCGGTTGAATTTTGCGCCGCGGAGAAGGCGACACACCAAAGGATGTTTTCCTACAGGGAGGGAATCGACCGGGCAGTGATATGCTGAGATGGCGGATCTATAGACATTCAAGGAGCTATATGCTTTGCCCGAAGCGTAGGACTCCGCAAGGTAATTTACAATCGCGGAGACAGGGGCCTGAATGGGATCAATTTGTCGTTGATCACACCAACGAGCCCACAGCCCCCAGGCATATCGATAAGCCGATCTAGTCCCTGGGGCCCAGGCCAAGGCGAGGAGGTCTCTAGCTGATTCTGAAAGTCCAGTACTAGATTCTGGCAGCCCGATACTAACCATGCGAGGAGGGGAGGACTGCCCTCCAGCAGTAAAGGATGTGGACCCTTGGAGGGATTGGACAGGAGGTGAGTCGAGTGGGGAAGAAGCCTGGGGTAGTCGACCGACATCCCTAAGGCCAGAGGGAACCATGGCTGGGTCGGCCACCAAGGAGTGATCAAGACCACTGTGGATCTCAGGTTGACCACATGGAGGAGTAGCCTGGTGATCATGGAGAAGGGGGGAAAAGCGTAATGTAGGCCGTCTGGCCACCATTGAAGGAACGCGTCTACAGCCACGGCTTCCGGGTCCGGTCTCCAACTGTAGAAACTCGGCAGTTGTCGATTGAGCCGGGAAGCGAAAAGGTCCATATGCAAAGGACCCCAGAGGTCGTGTAACGCCAGAAACACAGATCTGTCCAGGGTCCAATCGCTGGAATCGGACAGATGGCGGGAGTTCCAATCTGCCACCCAATTGGATACTCCCGGGATGTACTCCGCTACAGGGGAAATATTGCGAGAGAGACAGAAATTCCAAAGTTCGGAGGCAATATCCGCCAATTGTTTGGATTTCGTGCCTCCTAAACGATTGATATATTGCACTGCCGCTACGTTGTCTAAACGTAAGAGAGCGCAACAATTGGATCTCTGCGAGAGAAAACTCTTGACGGCGAAAAATGCCGCCAGGAGTTCCAACGCGTTGATGTGGAGAGGAGACTCTTCTACGGACCACGTCCCTCCTGTGGAGTCCGGGCCGCAGCGAGCTCCCCAGCCTAGGCGACTGGCGTCTGATTCCAAGACAATGTCCGGGCGGGGGCTGAAGATCGTTTTCCCATTCCATTCCAGGGCATGGTGGAGCCACCATCGGAGCTCCGCTTCCGAATCCGGACAAAGGGTGATTTTGTCCGAGTACCGAAGACCTCGACGCAAATGAAGAGCTCCTAGACGTTGAAGGGCTCGGTAGTGAAGGGGCGCAGGGAAAATAGCCTGAATGGATGCCGACAACAGACCGACTATTCGGGACAGGAGTCTGAGAGATATCTGCCGTTTGTGCAAAACCGTCCTGATTTCCTTCCGAATCAGAGCCATTTTGTGGTGTGGTAAGCGTAAAACCGCTTGTCTGGTGTCCACTGAGAACCCCAAGAACTCCATCTCCTGGGCCAGAGATAGTATGGACTTCTTGTGGTTTAGGAGAAAACCTAGACCTTCCAGGAGAGATATCGCCCAACATTTGTGCGTTTCGGCTTGAGACTTCGAGCGAGCCATAATGAGAAGGTCGTCTAGATAGATTATCAGACGTACTCCCCTGCGACGCAACATGGCGATAACCGGCTTCATTATCTTGGTAAAACACCAAGGGGCCGCTGAAAGGCCGAAGGGAAGGCAGGTAAACTGCCACGTATGTCCCCGCCATCTGAATCTCAGATACTTTTGGGAGGATCGGTGCATAGGAACCGTCAGATATGCATCTTTTAAATCTATCTTTACTAGCCAATCCCCCTGGACAAGAAGGTCCCTGAGCATATGGATACCCTCCATCTTGAAGTGGCGATAGACCACGTATTGGTTCAGATTTTTTAGATTTATTACCGGACGATATCCACCATCCTTCTTCCAAACCAGGAAAAGGTTGTTTATGAACCCCTGAGACTCGGGGTCTACCTCTATAAAAACGTGTTTTGCGATCAGGTCTCGTAGTTCTAAGTCTATGAGGTTCCTGTTGTGTTCTGAAAAATGAATGGGGTGCGGGGCCCCCAACATGGTAGGTATTGTCATGAAGTCTATCTGGTAACCCTGAATTGTGGACAGAATCCAATCTTCTGCCGTAATCATGAACCAGGCATGGGTAAAATGTTTCAGTCTGCCCCCTATTGGTATGTGAAGATGGTGTGGGACACTCACCGGTAGGAGGTCGGGATCTCGGGAAGCCCCTGCCGCCGCGACTCCTCCATGGACGTCCTCTAGGGGGGAAGAATGGTGCCGGTTGTGCCAGGGTAGTAGAGTATTGCTGCTGTGTTGGCGTAAAGGCCTGATTGGGAGCCCTTGAGAAGGCCCTATAGTAACCAGCACGGCCGGCAGAACGGCCTCTACCTCTGCCGGCCTTGGCAAAAACCCGGGTACCTGAACCGGACTTCTTCAGGGACGACTGGGCCTTGTCCAGGCTATTGAACAGACCCACAAATGTATTAATATTTTTAATTAGGTCCTCCCCAAATAGGAGACCCTCAGCCGAGGGACCTGGCTCAGACTCTGCTAGATGAGAAAGCTGTGGGTCCAGCTTCATCAAACTAGACCTGCGCCGTTCTATGGCACAGGTCGTGTTGGCTGAACCTAGAAGGCATATGGCCCGCTGGGCCCAACCCCGTAACTGCACTAAATCTACCGGTTCATCGGTGTTGGCCGCCTGTTCAGACAGGTTCAAGATCTTTGTTAAGGGTCCCAGCAGGTCTAAGATGCGATCTTGGATCGACTTAAAGGAGCGTTCAATGCCCTTTTTTGCATATTTCCCTGTTTTTGTCAGGTACTTAAGCAGGATCGGGTCAATCTCTGGGGTGACTGCCACTTTATGGGGTACGAATGGCCTGGGACATTCTGCCCTTAGTTTATTTTGGTCTTTCCTATCAAGGATCTTCCTGACCCAATGTTCCACATATTGTGACACTTGCGGAATCGGGGCCCAGTCCCCTGACCTAGGGTGTGTGATACTTTCGGGATTAAAGAAAGGTTCACCCAGAGAGTCCAGAATAGTTGCGGACTGCAATTGTGAGTTGGTTTCCGTTTCAGGAACCATGTACCCAGCATCCTCCATTTCCGCATCGGAATCATCCGATGAAAGGATCAGAGATCCGTCAGGTGACTCCTCGTCTGCTTCCTCGTTAAACGAGTCCGGTTTAACCCGGTGGGCAGAAATACATTTTTTATTAGTGATCTCCTTGTTTGTCAAGGGTCGTTCATTGTTCGGATGTCTGGGTCGGCAGGCCGTGGAGGGTCCTGCCTCAAGCATGAGTTTTACTTCCCCTGCCGGGGAGTCGGTGTGGGTCAATAAATGTTTCCTCTTGCAAGAGGCTTTTCCCACTTTCATTGCCTCAGGGTGAGGTAAGGTGTTGGTCACAGTGGCAGCTAATGCTGCTTGAATAGAATTATTAATGATGTCCTGAATTTGAGCAGCTGTGAGCAACTGAGGGGTCTCAGGGGTGATCCCCTGATCTGCTCCATGTGAAGCTAGGTTCCTAGAACCTTCTGCCATATTCAGTAGTAAACAAGGAATTTGCTCAGGCAAACCGTTTCCTACAGACCACTGATTACAGTGCTCCGTCTTTTCAATAAACTGCCTGAGGTGAAATATATGTGTGTAAGTCTACCGTGCCCTAATAGTGGCCCACGCTATCAGGGAGAGAATGAATCCAGCAGCCAAACCCGCACAGCACCTTCCCCTAGTAGATCAGCCGCTGAATGCAGCGGTGAAGAGAGCGGTGGGCAGGTCCTGTGTTCGGCGCGTCGCGGTGACGTCACCGGAGCGCTGCCATTGGCCGAACGAGCGCGGGTATACTAGGAGGGAGAGAGCCTATGATCGGCCCGCCCCCTCCTACGAGAAGGGCGCGAATCGCCCTGAGGTATATGGTTCAAGGGACACACACACAAGTGGGGGAAGAGAAAAAAGGGGGGGGTAACACAGCCTAAAGGCGTTTGAAGCGCCAGAAAAACGAAGCGCAGCCGCGCCTCACAATCAAACAAACAATACAATTTACACCATAGACAAATAGCAAGATAATGAGATACTTAACTGGCCATGAGCAGAAAGAAAGAGGAAGTTCCTGGTTTCATGCAGACGTTATATAGGATCTCCTGGGGGAGGGGTTTCCGGTCTCAGGGATTCTGGGATTTGTAGTAAAGATCTCTTTGTGAATTTTTCTCTTTTAAAGTATTGAATTCTGTATTTCTGCTATGAGCATTAGTAAAGAAAGTTAATGCAAGATATGAGCCTCCTGTCTGAAATATAATCAAAGTTAAAACAACAAGGGCAGAAGACTTAATAGATGGAAAGATGAAACAATTACTGAAGGTTCGCTTTAATATGTAAAACTCCAGATCCATTGTTTCACTTATACAGAGCTCCCTGCCGGTATTTGGTGTTTAAAACAAGCCATTAACACTGCAGTGGTCCGGGATGTTTAAAATTCATTGAAGCCTTTAGAATGTTTGCACTGCGATGGCGAATCTCAACTTCACAGAAAATTTCTCCAGGCTATTTAGTCTGTGCTGTTTCCAAGCACTCGCTTGATAAAAGTTTTTTAAAATTTTAATTTCTTACGCAGGGAGATTTTCCAAATTATTGACTAATCCTTGCAGTAGCAGGTAATGATGGTTCCCTGTTCTATGAAGAAAAGGAAAGAAGCCTCCTCCTGCTTATCATCATCAAATTAAAGATAATTTCATTGTTTATTGCCCATTATAGTTGATGACATAATTGCCCCAATGTACTTACTACAACCAGCCAGCATTGTTTTTGGCTTGTCATCTGACAGTAAGATGAAATATTAACTTGATATATAAACAAAGTGAAATATACTGTGCTAGGAAAATAATAAGAACAATGCCTTGTACACACGGTCAGACTTTTGACCATGCAAAAGTCCGCTGTGGGTCCGTTGGAAAGAACGAGAACAGGTTCTCTATTTAAGGTCTGTCGGACTTCCCGGGAAAAAATAGTCCGATGGAGGCTACACACGAACGAACTTTCCGAGAAAAAAGCCTGTCTGACTTTTTTTCTCGTAAAGTCCGGCCGTGTGTACGAGGCATAAGTGCTGCCAGCACTAAAAGTACAAGGACTCCAACCCTACGGATTGGTTGGGTGAGGCCTATGAGGCCTTGTACACACGAGGGGAAATATCCGCTGTAAACGGTCCCGGACCGTTTACAGCGTATATTTGCGCCGGGATGTTTTGATCCGATGGCTGTACACACCATTGGATCAAATTCCCCGCCGGCGGACAGCGCGGTGACGCGGCGGTGACGCGGCGGTGACGTTGACGCCGCCACGTGACCACCACGTCACCGCACCAGGAAGTAAACACTTCCGCGCGCATGCGTCGGATCCATTCACAGGATACGACGCATGTGCGGCAAGATATGTCCGCTGGTTTGCCGTACTAACCAGCGGACATATCTGACGGCCAGCTATCCGGCGGAATTATTTCAAAGCATGCTTTGAAATTTTTCCGCCGGATGAATCCGGCAAAAAGCGTCTGTTTGCCCCTACAGATGAGGGGATTTTTCGGCTGAAATGGTCCGTCGGACCATGTTCAGCGGAAATATCCCCTCGTGTGTACAAGGCCTGACAGTGACTTCATCACGTTTGTCCATCCACTACTGGCTGGTTTATTTTTATGAGGGAAGCCCGCAAATGCTGTCATGCTGTGTCTTGTACCCGTTGAGCCTCTGTTATTCATGGGTCTTGTAAGTGATTCAATCTTTCCTTTCCAATAAAAAGTTTTTATGAGGGCGCTTTTTTTGTCTTTATCTTTGAGTGCTTTTGGAACCACCAAGAACTGCTTTGAGGTTGGAAGGAGACCTTAAATTGCACGTAAACCCATTTTTTTTGCTGTTATAATGTAGAGTTAAAGATTTCCTATCATCTGTGCCCAGTCTTGCCACACAGAGTTTATCCAGCTCGGAACAATCCTCTTTTATTGATCAGTGAGATAAAACGGACTAACAGAGAAAAACCTTGGTCCGTTCCGCCCTCTTGCTGTGAATGACAGGTTATATACATATCTCATGCACTAGCTTGGGCAGGGCCGATCCTACCCGGGGTGCAGAGGGTGCAGTGCACCCAGGCGCCACAGAGCTGAGGGCGCTGAAGTGCCAGAGTGCTTCACTCAAATCCCTCTCCTTGTTTGTATAGCGCGGCGCCGGCGGCTCTCCCCCACGCCGCCACGTGTGTCCTATACGGCTGTCAGTGCCCCCCCTTCCTCCTCCTGTTGTGTGAAGGTGTGTGAAGAATCCGGAGAACGGAGCGGCTGGCTGTCTCTGTGTGGGGAGACGCTAGCTGCTCAGTGACATCGCTGAGGGGGCGGTTCATCATGCCTGACATTCTGGTCCTCTCTGTGTCATAAAAAAAACTCCTGTCTGCGGCGTTCTGTGATCCACCCAGGCCGCGCGCGGCTGCACACTGTCCCCTCTTTTGCAGCTGCCGCCCGGGTGGATCACAGAACACCGCGAACAGGAGTCCTCTTATGACACAGAGAGAAGCATGTGTTTTTATGTACTGTAATGGAGAGGGGGGGGGGGGGGGTTGTCCTGGGGGGGGGGGTCTATAGTAATGTAGGGGGTGTTTTTTTTTCCCTGGGGGGAGTCTGTACTAATGGGGGGGTTTGTCCCTGAGGTCTGCACTAATGAGGGGAGGGGGGGTTGTCCTAGGGGGTCTGTACTAATGGGGGGTTTGTCCTGGGTGGGTCTGCACTAATGGGGGTTTGTCCTGGGGGTCTGTACTAATGGGGGATTTGTCCTGGGTGGGTCTGCACTAATGGGGTGGTTGGTCCTGGGGGGGTCTGTACTAATGGGGGGAGTCTGTACTAATGGGGGGCTTGTCCTGTGGATATGCACTAATGGGGGGGTTTATCCCAGGGGGTCAATACTAATGGGGGTTTATCCTGGGGGGTCTGTACTAATGGGGGGTTTGTTCTGGGGGGTCTGCACTAATGGGGTGGTTTGTCCTAGGGGTGTCTGTACTAATGGGGGGGCTTGTCCTGGGCGTATGCACTAATGGGGGGTTTATCCTGGGGGGTCGGTACTGATTGGGGTGTTTGTCCTGGGGGTCTGTAATAATGGGGGGTTTGTTCTGGGGGGGTCTGCACTAATAGGGGGGTTTGTTCTGGGGTCTGTTCTAATGGGAGGTTTGTCCTGGTTGGGTCTGTACTAATGGAGGGGGGTTGTCCGGGGGGGTCTGCACTACTGGGGGGGGTTTGTCCTGAGGGAGGTCTGTACTAATGGAGGGGGGGTTGTCCTGGGGGAGTCTGTACTAATAGGGGGGTTTGTCCTGGGGGAGTCTGTACTAATGGGGGGGGTTTGTCCTGGAGGAGTCTGTACTAATGGGGGGGGTTTGTCTTGGGGGAGTCTGTACTAATAGGGGGGTTTGTCCTTGGGGGAGTCTGTACTAATGGGGGGTTTGTCCTTGGGGGAGTCTATACTAATGGGGGGTTTGTCCTGGGGGTCTGTCATGGGGAGTTTGTACTAATGGAGGGGGATTGGTTTGTCCTAGGGGTCTGTACTAATGGGGGGGTTGTTCTGGGGCGGTCTTTAATGCTGGAAGGGGGTCTGTACTAATGGGGGGTGTTTTGTCCTGGGGATCTGTATTAATGGAGGGGGTGGTTTGTCCTGAGGGGGGTCTGTACTTATAGAGGAGGGTCTGTACTAATGGGGGGTGTTTTGTCCTTGGGGTCTGTACTAATGGGGGGGGGTCTGTACTAATGGGGGATGTTTTGTCCTGGGGGTCTGTACTAATTGAAGGGGATGGTTTGTCCTGGGGGGTCTGTACTAATGGGGGGGTGGTTTGTCCTGGGGAGTCTGTACTGAGGGAGGGGGTTTATACTTAGTTAGGAGTCTGCACTGACGGAGGAGGTCTATACTTAGTGGAGGGGGTCTGCACTGAGGGGTAACTATAGGTGGAGGAAGGGGGGTGACACCATGTTTTACCTCAACGGGTGACAACAAGCCTAGTGATGCCACTGCAGCTACGGGCTCTTCATTCCTCCTTCCACTCCCTCTCCTCCTTCTCTTTGCACGCAATGCTGTACTAGTGAGCGGCGCTTGCCAGCACAGCCACCCTTTATGTTTTTTCCCCGCCGTTGAATTGTCCAGGGAAGAAAAAGGAGCAGAGAAGAGGATTGTGGGACTTGTAGTTCGAGGACTGGCAGGTCCACTGTAACAAAGAAGCTGCAGCCCACATGGCATGTTCAGCTGAATGGGAGAGAGAAAGAGCCAGGACCCCAGGAAAGCTTTCAAGGAAGTGCACCCAGGACTCCAGAGGGAGAGGACAGTGCTGAGAGAACACTATCAGAGAGAGAACCCCGCTGCCGTGCGCCACCAGAGGCAAAGCCACACAGCCTAGTGCCATCCCTGGCGGAGAAAGGAAGAGTCATTGCCAGAATACAGATCTGGGCTCTACCCAGTGGAGTATCAATGGGCAATTCAGAGTGAGCTGACTCCTGATCAGAGGAACTGTTGTTGCTGTATCGCTGGATCAGGTGAATGCCGATCGGCCATTATCTACTTATGCCAATAGGAACTGCAGTCTCTGACCATCTCCTGTATTATATCTGCAGTCTCTGACTGTCTCCTGTATTATTTCTCCAGTCCCTGACCGTCTCCTGTAATATGTCTGCAGTCTCTCACCATCTCCTGTATTATATCTCCAGTCACTGACTGTCTCCTGTAATATGTCTACACTCTCTGACCATCTCCTGTACTATAATTGCAGTCTCTGACCATCTCTTGTATCATGTCTGCAGTCTCTGACCATCTCCTGTACTATGATTGCAGTCTCTGACTATCTCTTGTATCATGTCTACAGTCTCTGATCATCTCCTGTACTATGTTTTGGGACACTTTCTAACAGTATCAGAGAGGTTCCCCTCCAGGTCTCATTAGTGTACGCTCTTCCAGTATTTTCTTTATTGTGATCATGGGAAGATCCCAGGGCAACAAATACTTCTTGGAGGAGCATCTCTGTGTTTGAGTCATTGTTATAGAAACATTTGTAAAGGGGAGGAGTTGGTAAGATGACCACGCCCCCTTTGTGGGGGTGCCAGAATAATTTCTGCACCCAGGCGCCTGTGACCCTAGGATCGGCCCTGAGCCTGGGGACAGGCATTATTTTTTAATTCCCACCCCCACTCCTTTTCTGAAGTCATGTGGTTACTTTTCTGTATTTTGACTGGATATTAGTGATCATAGCAGAATTCAGTGTAAGTAATACACAGGACAAAATGCACGTTGACAAGGGGAGTGTAGAGGTGGGCGGGGAGTCTACTGACATCACGACTCCACCCACCAAGCTCCAGACAACTGATCCACTCACAGAATCTGCAGTTTTTCAGTTCTTATAACAGACAGAGGGGAGACATTTGACAGGTAAGGATACATGCAGGAGGCATCTATATTCTTATAGATCAGCACTATGGCAGTAGTTTAGAAAGGAAGAGAGTTGGTTTACATCCGCTTTAATTCTCCATTTTTTTTCTGACCACCTATGACTTAGTGGTCATTGCAATTTGGTAAGCAGATCCAATATTCTGTCTGGCTTGTGGTTCAAGGGGCAACTCGGTCCAGTATCACAATTTCTTATACCTGTTTGTGCACAGAGGAGAATGTCTGCGTTTTTTTGTTATACGGACTGTTTATCATCATTGTTTGTTTTATTTCTATTTATTATTAAGTCTCAATTCATGTGGATCTGGATCAACACTGTGTGGTTTTAATAAGGGTTTTTATCACTTCTCTCTAATATAATAGAATACTGTCAGATTTTTTTAGCGGTGCACTTTATCTTTTAGTAAATAACTTTTAGAGCTCAATGGCCCTGCACATCCCGATAAATGGACACTTTTCCAAGGCCAGGAAACACGTTATGGGCATACAGTAAGTAGAAAATCTTGGTCAGGATTTTTTTGGGCAATTGCATCTTGAACTCTCAACGCGTTTCGAGAGTCAGCGCTCACTTCTTCAGGAGTAAATATATATCTGTAAAGTAAAACATTTGTATAAGATATATGACATGGTAAAACAGAAATGTAGTTCAGTTCAGGCTTCAAGGGCCGCCATGAGGGACTTAATACTCACAAATCAGGTAAGATGGAGTATACATAGCAAATATTCCAATAAGTGACCACCAAGAGCGTCTGGCAAGGGAGCTGTGGGAGTATGACCCGCGAGGTCCCAAAAGAGCAAACCAAGGTGGATGCAGTATATGTGCAATGGAGATGTATTCATCCAAAGATATCGCCCAGAGTAATCGCTGTAAAGCAAAAAAAAATATTAGGCGAATCTGGGTCTAACTGGGATGATAAATGCAAGGGTAAAATAATAACTCCAGAATGGGGAAAGGCAAGACTTACCTTGTGCTGGTAAAATAGTGCTAGGATAACATAAAGGAGATCAGCTGATTATTATTTATTATTATTATTATTATTATTTGCATTTATCATCCCAGTTGGACCCAGATTCAGCCAATAATTTGGCACACATTTTCTCCTTTAGCTATTTTAAATCATTCACTCTTAGCCCACACTGGGCTGCGGGAGTGAAGCCATGCGAGTTCAGCTGAACTCGCACGGCTTCACTCCCGCCCGGCAGTCCCGATTTCGGCCGCGATTTCAGAGACATCTGTGCAGGTTTCTGCACAGATGTCAATGTAAATTGCGGCCCCAAATCGCAAAAAGTAGTACAGGAACTACTTTTTGAAATCGGTGTAGCGCCGCAGATGCGGCGTCGCAGCGATTAGGACGGTGCCATTGCCGAAAATTGTCGGCAAATGCCGCCAATTTGAGATGCGATTTGACATGTGAAATCGCATCTCAAATCGTACCCAGTGTGAACCAGGGCTCAGCCCTGGTTCACACTGGTGCGTTTTGACATGCCATTTGGCATGTCAAATCGCATGTCAAAATGGCAGATTTTGCCGCAAATTGTCGGCAAAGACACTGTACTAATCGGCGCGAGGCTGCATCTGCGGCATTGTACCAATTTCAAAAAGTAGTCTCTGTACTATTTTTTGCGATTTCAGCCCGCGATTTACATTGACATCTGTGCAGAAACCTGCACAGATGTCTCTTAAATCGCGCCCGAAATCGGGACTGCCAGTGGCTTCACTCCCGCATCACAGTGTGAACCTGGGCTGATGGCTTATGAATATTGTGCTGACCAGACAGCAAGTCAGTGTGATGTCTTTTTGTCACGTGTGAGGTTTTCAGAGAAATTCTACTGTATTTTCTATTATCAAGATGTAAAAAAACAGCAGCTATTGTTTCCTCTATTATTATAATGTTTGCCTAATATCATAGTCTATGCCTAATGTTCATCAGACTAGGCTGGGGCCCTTAGTAGAACTTTGAGTGAGAACACTTGGTAAATGCATGTAGAGCATCTGTGCAGCATTTGGGAAGCCTTGGGCAAACATGTTCTGATTGAATTCAAAGTGACTTCATAGCAATCATTTGTATACAGCATATCATATATCTCTTGGAAAGTCAAGATCTACTTTGACACATTGGTTGGTGAATGGATTAGGGTGACTGAGTTATCCATATGTCTGTAAATGTTGGGGTATGTTCCTGGCACTCAATAGAATTGAAGAGTCAACTCAGAGGAATGAAGAACATCTATAAAATGACATAACAAGTCTAGTTCAATGTGATCAGGGGTCAAGTGCCGGGGAAGATCCAAGATCCACTCCCTTACCAAAAAAAATAAAAAATGATACGCTCATATGCATAATTACTAAACCGCATGTTTTTTTTCCGATCCACTGTACCTTAGTAATCCTTTATGTTACTGGATTCATCGGGTAGTGTGCGGGTATTCCGTCACTTCCTCATTACCGCAATGTCTCCTGGGAGCTTTTGTCATTGTTCCCAGGAGACATTGCGGAGGTCTGCCGCGAGTTATCGCAGGATTTAGAAAGAAGTTTTGCCTGCCCCTGACAGTGACTCAAGCTGGGCATTGTCGCTTAGTGAAGGATTGGCTCGGGCGGCTCGGCTGCTCTAGTCCTGCAAAGGGACCTGCGTTCCTGCTGTGAAAAAAGTGCAGGGACTCCGTTCCCACGCGTTCCCACAGGATTTAAGCCCTGAATGCGATTAACTACTTCTAGATATACCATGACTTGGAATGGCAACATTTATCAGCAGTGGCATAGCAAAACCTAGGGGCCAAAGTTGTGGAACTTTGAACCAGGCGCATCAGAAATCATTGATCAGCGATGCAGCCATTGGCTGTGAGTGCTGAGCGAATGCTGGTTTTCATCAGAAGCTGGTTGCTAGATTACTAAGCTGTGGCTCCCCTGGGTCAGTGAGTAGCTGCTGATGGGAGAGAGTGCTGACAATGGATGGACAATGAAAGTTGGGTGACATCACAGCTTTGGGAATTCAGCCCCATTGTCAAGCCAACCTTGACTTATGCCCCCCTATTCTCTGACAACCACTGTTCACAGCACTGCTCCCTTGTGGTGTACTAACTTTGTTGACAGTTCATCTGCCTATCCTTGATTAAAGTGGAGTTCCACCCTTAAAACCACTTTGTTTCATCCCATCCAGCATACTAGCGTCAGTGCCAGTATGCAGTTTTTTTTTTTTTTAATCCATGTACTTACTTTATAATAGATCATTTAATTTTGGGCGCACCGCGGTATGTCGCCGCTATAAGGCGTCACGCCTTCCGGAAACAGCCGATTAGCGTTCGGCTCTTCTCGGCGCCTGCGCACAGACCCGTATATAGCCGTGTCACGCCCTCCGAAAAAAGCCGAACTAGGACCGGCTATTTACGGCGCCTGCGCAGTCAGCTCATGGGTCTGTGCGCAGGCGCTGAGAAGAGCCGAACGCTAATCGGCTGTTTCCGGAAGGCGTGACGCCTTATAGCGGCGACATACCGCGGTGCGCCCAAAATTAAATGATCTATTATAAAGTAAGTACATGGATTAAAAAAAAAAAAAAAACAGCATACTGGCGCTGACGCCAGTATGCTGGATGGGATGAAACAAAGTGGTTTTAAGGGTGGAACTCCGCTTTAAGACCCTTTTCACACAGATGTTCTGATCGGGTCCACCTGTCAGTTTTTCAGTAATACCTGACCGGAACCTCTTTTCTGCTCTATAGAGCAGGGGATATCACCTGCAGGCATTCGATTCCTATCCCATCCTCTGAAAACAGATGGATGGGGATCTGTTTCCCATCCATCTGGTGGATCGGATGACAGTTGAATGGAACTTAACCACATGGCTGTGTCTGTGTCTGCTCTGCATCAGCAGAGTGGACACAGATCTGTCATCTGCCTACTCAGCGTGGATCAGCGGAGAGATACCCTGCTGAGCGGGTGAATCCGCTGCCGGCCTCCGCCCCTTGTGAAAGGCACCTTAGTCACACTTTAAGTTAAGAATAACAACATGTAAGGTTACAATGCCACTGAGAAAGGTCACTGCCCCCCCCCCCCTCAAAATGTTGCGATGGGGCTCAATGATCTGTAGTTGCTGCCCTGGTTGGGTAAATGATTTCTACCCATACCCACCCTGCTGTAAGTGGTATAGAATGTCAGCTATCACAAGCAGAATGAAGCCAGGCTCAGAATTTAGGAAGCAACTAAATATGAATTTGTAACTAAGGTAATAGGAAATAGGATTAGTACGTGTCCTTGAAAACTGTGAATTTTTTGTCTTTTGTTCTCCTTCGGAATGAAAGCTGCAATACCTCTATGATCTATCATTGCTACATTTTAATTACAATTTTGATAAAATTCTATCTAGGTGTAGTCAGATCTTTTTTTTGATGATGTTATCATAATTGCCACATTCTGTGATTTCAGACCATTTACTCAAAGTCTCTCACTGTATATCTACAAAGAGACAGCTTTATAACACTGTGACTGTTTAATAAAGGTACAGTATTGAGAAACTTGTGTGTTTGATGTTTTCTTGATAAACATGTGAAAGTAATCTGTGTATTGCAAATAATCCTATCAGCTTGTGTACAGAGGCGTCTCTAGGGGGGGGCCAGAGGGGGCCCTGACCCCCCCAACATTATGCTGTGCCCCACCACGTGCCTTTTTTTTTTCTTGGGCCGCCCCTGGAGTAACAGTCTCTCCTGAGAGGAAGAGCGTCCCCAGTCAGCTCTGCGGGGCATTCCTCCCCCCTCCCTCTGCTCGCTGACACTGCATAATGCAAGCGTTCACACAACCACAGCCGCCCGATCTGCTCCTTCCCCTGCATCCTCATTGGCACGGAGAAGAGTGAGTTGCAGAAAGAACTCCATGAGCACTGTGGGGGAGGGGGGGCCCAAGCCTTCATCTCAGTTACTGAAAAAACAGACTGATTTCTCCCGTCCTTAGGACAGGAGAACCAGCCTGTAAATTTCGAGAGTGGTGACTGCAAGCTGAGCCGAGTGTCAGTCTATGACACTCTTTTACAGCCCAGCGAGTCCAGCCACCTCCCCCCCACTCTCCTCAAATACGAGCAGGTAAGAATACAGCTCCTCCTCCTCCTCCTTTCAGTCCCGCCCACACTATCTCGGTGTGCTGTATCTAAAGAGAGGGGATGTGTGTTCAGGAAATATTAAAATGAGCAGCATGTGTGTGAATGATGCCTGAGATTCTAGCCTGGACCGTGGGTAAGTGTGTGCACTGCAGACTCCAGTACACTGTAATCACTGAACTGCATTATCTCCATCCCTTCTACCCCCTATCTGTCTCCCTCCCCTCTCCTGTTCTTTCAAGACATTCACAATTTACTTTCTGTAACGGTCACCACCGTTTACGATATTCCATTCCATCGCCCCACGACAGCTTATCCGACAGTCCGACAGACATTAGACACGACCCATTTCATTTCCCAGAATAACCGGGACAACACAGGCTCTGGTACTGGTTCCAAAATGAATAAATGAATCCTTTAATGGTAACTTAGCTTTCTTATATACAGTACAAGCATGTTACAGTTAATCACAGGGACAAAGACACACTCCACGCACACATCACACAATGGGGGGCTTCATACACATTCTTTTAGATAATGCCATCCCGATGAGTTAATTACTACTCATTAGCCAGACGATCTGGCTCCGCATTTAGAGGGGTTAATTACTACAGCTTGACAAGTCACATTCCACATCTTAACAGTGTCATTAGCATACACAATAAACATGTCTTAGGAGCAGATCTAATTAGCACAATGGACACAAAACAGTATTAGCATCACACAATAGAATATCTAGGAGCAGACTCAATTAACACCTCAAAAGCATGTGTCCCCACATTGAATGAAAACACTCTATTGACCTGTCGGAGTCAGACTTTAACAACTTGTAATATTTAAAGATATCCTGCAAAACATGAATTATCAGTAATGTCCCATCCCATGTAATTTATCATTATCATTTCTCAGTCACCCTATGCCCAAAAGGGGCACAGGATGACCCTAGACCCAAGAGTCATTAGTGATGCTGGCACTCGAGTACCCCCCCCCCCATCCTTCAAAAGTCTCTGGGTGACACGGGCCATTCTGTTACACTTTCACTTTCAGTTAGGCAGGTAATATACAGTGCAAATTTCTTTCCTACATCCACAGATTGCAGGAAAGAAACTTGCATGATTCCCCCATCAACACAGACAGTGCTGACGGGAATATCCCTCTGCCCAGAAATTGTATTCTCCCGACAAACGGTGATTCTCACTAGTGGCTATACAGCAACCACTAGTGATCATCATAAGTGAATCTGCTCATTAATGGTTCAAATCTCAGCCAGTTCCTGCTGAACCAGCTGAGATTTAAACGGTCTATGGCTGGTCTTAGCTCTTAGGCAGCCCATACATTGATCACTTTTTTTCATTCAACTATTAGGTTGAATGAAAAAAAAAAAGAAATGATCCAATTCCCCCATCTACACATTATAGGTGGATGGGGGAATCCTCCCAGTGTGGACCAGTGCTGGAATAACCAGAGTTGCTGTCCTGTTCCGGCTATTCACAGCGCTGGTCTCTGTCTCCTTGGCAGCGGCGGCAGCACATTGGAACCCAGTGCCGGTTACTTTATGGGGCTGATGTACAGGAGGGCCAGCATAATTTGTTGTTAGAGATGGGCTGGGCATGTTTAAAAACATACACATGCCAGAGCCTGCCAGGAAGCCCACACTGCACAGCGCTAATCACAGGCAGTGAGAGATTTCCCGGTCCGCAGCTCTGCACAGATCAGGAAATGCCTCACTGCCTGTGATTAGCACTGTGGAGTGTCAGCTTCCTGGCGAGATCGGGCATGTGGGATTTCAAACACACCCAAGCCCATCTCTATTGGTTGTAGACAGTTGAGCTCCCTGCAGGTTGCTTAGCAGCAGTGGAGCTTCTCTGACATGCTGATCGGGATGCAATCCAGGTGATGCTCCCAGTCAAATCCTAATGTTAAATATCAGAGATTTTATTGATCAAAGCCCACACTTTACAGGCATAGAGCCCACACTTTACAGGCATAGAGCCCACACTTTACAGGCATAGAGCCCACAAGGCTGCGGAACATACGTTTGATTTTATATATATATATATATATATAGATATATATATATATATATATATATAGTTGTACTCTTGATGCTAATAAATACTGTATTTATTAGATCTGACTGGGAGCATTACCTGGATCACATCCCGATCAGCATGTCAACAGAGAAGGTTGTACAGCATTACTGCTGCTAGGTGACCAGCTGGGGCTCAGCTCTCTATAACCAATGGTGCCAGCCTTCCCCTGCATGCACCCATAATGTCACCAGTACTAGGTCCTAATGGACTGCCGCCGCTGCCAAGGAGACAGATGCCAGACCAGCGCTGTCAATAGCAGGGACAGGACAGCTGGGGAACCCCACAGTGGCAGAACACCAGGGCTCGGTGGCAAGACAACCTTTGCAACCCTAAAAGTTCTCCCACTGCTTTGGACCCTTATATTTTCTTGGTGTGCTGGTGACATATATCTCTTGTTTTCTGCCACCCTGGGGAGCCCCAGTATAGTAGGAAGGGAGCTCACTGCAGAACATGTAAAAGGGCACGTTGTGGGATCGTAGTAAAGGGCCCCAGGATATATATATATATATATATATATATATATATATATACATATATATATAATTGCATTTTATAGTTGGCCCCCCTACTTTTGTCCCTGTCCCCCCATGTGCCCCCCCTAAATATGAAAGCTGGAGATGCCACTGCTTGTGTACATTAAATATATATATATATATACAGTACAGACCAAAAGTTTGGACACCCCTTCTCATTCAAAGAGTTTTCTTTATTTTCATGACTGTGAAAATTGTAGAGTCACACTGGAGGCATCAAAACTATGAATTAACACATGTGTCATATTCTAGGTTCTTTAAAGTAGCCACCTTTTGCAGCAGACGCATCTCTAGAACAACTGTTAAGAGGAGACTGTGTGAATCAGGCCTTCATGGTAGAATATCTGCTAGGAAACCACTGCTAAAGAAAGGCAACAAGCAGAAGAGACTTGTTTGGGCTAAAGAACACAAGGAATGGACATTAGACCAGTGGAAATCTGTGCTTTGGTCTGATGAGTCCAAACTTGAGATCTTTGGTTCCAACCACCGTGTCTTTGTGCGACGCAGAAAAGGTGAGCGGATGACTCTACATGCCTGGTTCCCACCGTGAAGCATGGAGGAGGAGGTGCGATGGTGTGGGGGGTGCTTTGCTGGTGACACTGTTGGGGATTTATTCAAGATTGAAGGCATACTGAGCCAGCATGGCTACCACAGCATCTTGCAGCGGCATGCTATTCCATCTGGTTTGCGTTTAGTTGGACCATCATTTATTTTTCAACAGGACAATGACCCCAAACACACCTACAGGCTGTGTAAGGGCTATTTGACCAAGAAGGAGAGTGATGGGGTGCTGCGCCAGATGACCTGGCCTCCACAGTCACCGGACCTGAACCCAATCGAGATGGTTTGGGGTGAGCTGGACCGCAGAGTGAAGGCAAAAGGGGCAACAAGTGCTAAGCATCTCTGGGAACTCCTTCAAGACTGTTGAAAGACCATTTCAGGTGACTACCTCTTGAAGCTCTTTAACCACTTCCCTACCAGCCCATAGGGGAATCACGTCATGGTGATCCCCTCGCCGATGAGACAGGACGTTGCACAACGTCCTGTCTTCACGGCGTTCTAGGGCGCGCACGCGCGCGCCCGCGGCACCACCCGCGATCCCGCGCGCGTGCCCGACGGCCGTGATTGCCGCCGGGCACCCGCGATTTCCGGCAATCACGGCAGGAGTGTGGATCTGTGTGTGTAAACACACAGATCCACCTCCTGTCAGCGGTGAGGAGACTGATGTGTGTTCCCAGTACAGAGGAACACACATCGATCTCCTCCCCCTGTGAGTCCCCCTCCCCCTACAGTTAGAACATACTTTAGGACACATTTTAACCCCTTCAGCGCCCCCTAGTGTTAACCCCTTCCCTGCCAGTCACATTTACACAGTAATTAGTGCAGTTTTATAGCACTAATCGCTGTGTAAATGTGAACGGTCCCAAAAACGTGTCAAAAGTGTCCGATATGTCCGCCGCAACGTCACGGTCACAAAAAAGAAAAACGCAGATCCCCGCCATTACTAGTAAAAAAAATAAAATAAAAATGCCATAAATCTATCACCTATTTTGTAGACGCTATAACTTTTGCGCAAACCAATCAATATACGATTATTGCGTTTTTTTTTTTTTTACCAAAAATACGTAGAATACGTATCGGTCTAAACTGAGGGGAAAAAAGGTTTTTTAAAAAAAAATATTGTGAGATGTATTAAATAAAAAGGAAAAAATATTGTGTTTTTTTTAAAATTGTCGCTCTTCTTTTGTTTATAGCGCAAAAAATAAAAACCGCAGAGATGATCAAATACCACCAAACGAAAGCTCTATTTGTGTGGGGGAAAAAAACATAATGATTTAATTTGGGTACAGTGTTGCACGACCGCGCAATTGTCATTCAAAGTGCAACAGCGCTGAAAACTAAAAATTGGTCTGGGCAGGAAGGGGGTGAAAATGCCCTGTATGGAAGGGGTTAAGAGAATGCCAAGAGTGTGCAAAGCAGTAATCAAAGCAAAGGGGGGCTACTTTGAAGAACCTAGAATATGAAATATATTTTCAGTTGTTTCACAATTTTATGTTATGTATATAATTCCACATGTATTATTTCATAGTTTTGATGCCTTCAGTGTGAATCTACAATTTTCATAGTCATGAAAATAAAGAAAACTCTTTGAATGAGAAGGTGTGTCCAAACTTTTGGTCTGTACTGTGTGTGTGTGTGTGTATATATATATATATATATATATATATATATATATATATATATGATATATATATATATATATATGTAGCACTACCCTCAAATGAGCTGCTGGTTCCGCTTTGGGTGGCATGCCACCTCTATTCCTTCGCCGTCTAGGGTATAAGATAAGAGCTGAGAAGAACTTCAATGTCCACACTTTAGGTTTATTTTTCCTTGCTTTATTACCCAACAGAGTAAAAGAATAAAAGTAGTAGTAGAAGAGGTGGAAAGGGTAATAGGAAGTAGGTTCAGGTGTATAACTTTGTTCGGAAACACTCCTGCTTCCAGCATGCGTAGCTTTCGTCGCCACTCTAGCCAGAGTGGGTATTGGGCACCTGGATAGGCCTCTCTCACTAGCCTAGCAGCCAAGATGTCACACGGAAACTTTAGCATAGTCCCTAACACAGACCACTCTGTGAACCTAGACCCAGTCTGACTACCAGGCCTACACAGTAGATCACAACCCCGGACCAACGTGGTCCTGGAGCCAGGAACACTTGAACATGCACCCCCGGCCATGAGGGCCACACACGGGGGGTGGTGGGACGACAGCCACGATCGGACACACAATGACGTCGACCCAGAACCAATGACTTTTGTCCCTTAAGTACTCTCCCCCAGCATGCACAGCGAGGCGATCAACCCCTGCTGATTGGCTGCTGAGGAAAAACACCCAATACACCCTGACTCAACTGCTGCCACCCTTGGCCTGGGGTGGTACCAACACCCCAGACAGCAATAGTGGTCACTCACAGTACAGCCATGGCTGGAACAGAGGCCCAAATTTGGTAAAACAATACAGTCAGAGGTAGTTAAAGCGGTATTTCACCCTAAATATAAGATCTCCCATGCGATCCAGCATACTGGCGTCAGCGCCAGTATGCTGGGTTTTTTTTTTTAATCGCACACTTACTGTATTATAGTGGAATTCCTTTTTTGTCCCCCGTGGTGGACGGCGCCAGTACAGCGCGTCACATCTTCCTAAAATACCCGATATGGACTCGGGTAATCTCGGCGAAAATGCGGCGCCTGCGCACAGACCTAGGAGCTGACTGCGCAGGCGCCGTATTTCTCCGAGTCCTACGGCTATGGCGCGTCACGCCCTCCGAAATAGGACTCGGAGAAATACGGCGCCTGCGCAGTCAGCTCCTAGGTCTGTGCGCAGGCGCCGCATTTTCGCCGAGATTACCCGAGTCCATATCGGGTATTTTAGGAAGATGTGACGAGCAATACTACAGCCGTCCACCGCGGGGGACAAAAAAGGAATTCCACTATAATACAGTAAGTGTGCGATAAAAAAAAAAAAAAACCCAGCATACTGGCGCTGACGCCAGTATGCTGGATCACATGAGAGATCTTATATTTAGGGTGAACCTCCGCTTTAAATCTCTGACCACCCTCTAAATTTAAGGCTGCTTCATATATATATTCCTATACTGACCACTATACTACCCACAGACCACTGACCAATACACACACACTGACCGCTACACACACACTGACCGCTACACAAAACACCCACTGACTGCATCGCAATACACAACCACTGACTGCATCGCAATACACACACACTGACCGCTACGCAATACACACACACTGACCGCTACGCAATACACACACACTGACCGCTACGCAATACACACACACTGACCGCTACGCAATGCACACACACTGACCAATACGCAATGCACACACACTGACCAATACACAATGCCCACAATGACCAATACACAATGCCCACCCTGACTAATACACAATGCACTACACGTTACAGTACAACGACTTTCTGGCTGCTCCCTCTCCCCAGACACACACTGACCGCTACACACACACTGACCGCTACACAAAACACCCACTGACCGCTACACAAAACACCCACTGAACGCTACGCAATACACACACACTGACCGCTACGCAATACACACACACTGACCGCTACGCAATACACACACACTGACCGCTACGCAATACACACACACTGACCAATACGCAATGCACACACACTAACCAATACGCAATACACACACTGACCAATACGCAATGCACACACACTGACCAATACACAATGCCCACAATGACCAATACACAATGCCCACACTGACCAATACACAATGCACTACACGTTACAGTACAACGACTTTCTGGCTGCTCCCTCTCCCCAGACACCCACTGACCGCTATACAAAACACCCACTAACCGCTACACAAAACACCCACTGACCGCTACACAAAACACCCACTGACCGCTACGCAATACACACACACTGACCGCTACGCAATACACACACACTGACCGCTACGCAATGCACACACACTGACCAATATGCAATGCACACACACTGACCAATACGCAATGCACACACACTGACCAATACGCAATGCACACAATAACCAATACACAATGCCCACACTGACCAATACACAATGCACCAGGGGCCGGCCTGAACCTAACCTAACCTGAACCTAAATATGGCAGCCGGAGCGGGGTCACAGAAATGAAAATGACAATTATGCATTGATGGTGACACATACTGGAGCGGGATTTCGCCCTCCCAAATGTTCGCCCTATTGAGACGGGAATGAGGGACACCTATTAGCAAATATATGTAGGTTTAGGACACGCCCCTGCCACACCCCCTTAGAGGAGAATTAACCAAAAAAAAGATTAATTGAATCCAAAGGGCCTTATTTTGCCACTATTATTCCTGAATAACTGGCTTTTAAAATTTACAAATGCAGCAATTTAGAATTTGGATGAAAGGTTTAGCGCTGGGAAACACTTTTTGAAAGATGAAAAGTGCATTTCATATACAACAATAGAGATCAGACCAAAAAGAGGGACAGAGGGACATTGCTCCAAATCAGGGACCGTTGGGAGCTATGTGTTAGTAGCTCATACATTTGCTACCGGTTAATCCTTCTGTCCTGATAAAGTGCCTATGCAGTAGGTAGTCACTATTTGCATATGCAGACACATTACTGCCTTCCATGTGGAAATATCCGGGCTTCTGAGACTTCTTGCACCGCCTGGGCACAATTTTGTGAGACTTTTTGGGGGCATTTCTAATCTTCTTCACAAATGACAGACACATATGGGGATGGTCTGAGTGGAGCTGTAGGGGAATATTAGTAATGTTAACAATTACAAGCTTAAAGTGGGTCTTTGCTTGCCTCCAATCCCCCCATATGATGCCTGCTGACTCTCTACCGGGTTCAGCTGGTGCCCCTTCCAATGACATGGTATTAGGCACATCCTCCCCCCTAAATGAAGGGCTATGCACACCGCATATCCCAGGTGGTACAGCAAGGCGAAGTGACATGCATGGAGTGGGTCAGTGCCGCTCGTTTTCATAAAAAAAAAGTAAATAAACAACATACAAAAAAAAAAAAAAGACAGCGCTAGTCATGGATCGGAGGGGAGGGGGAGTAGATTGGGGGAAGTTCCCTCAGAGGGTGAAGATCTGCTTTAAACATAGAAAATTCAAGTATTATAAATGCTTAATTGCAGAGTTTCTTTTTTTCCCATAAATAATTTTTATTCACTTGCAATGTGCCATCAAATTTATTTTAAGTCAACCACTCCAAAAACAGATTCCTAGCAGACCCAGATCAGTTCCCCTTCCCTCCTGCCACGTCACAGCTATCTCCTGTTCTAGGAGTGTACTGTCTGTGCTGTCCCAGCTCCTCTCCCCCTAACAGCACCCATGGATGTTATGGATTATGAGTCACCCGCCAAAGTGCCACCAGCAAGTGCCCTGGATTTTCAGCAATTCTGGAGCATTAGGCATAAGAGGAAGTCTTTCTCCCTCCCTGATGGCAATGTAGCGACTCTGGAGTGAAGGAAGTCATCCTTGCTCCACAGCAGGAGTCCGGGAGATGGAGCAGCGGTTCTCACTCCCCAGCAGCAGATCCACAGTCCAGGAGAGGAGGTGGTTATCCTCCCTCCGAAGCTGGTCGATTAACAGTCCAGGAGAGGAGGTGGTCCTCTCAGGGGCAATCTGATGTGGGGGGGGGCGTCCTCACTCCCAAGTGGCAGTCAGTGTTGCAGGGAGGGGAAGAAGTCATTCCCCCCTCCCAGCAGCAGTCCACGGACCAGGGAAAGGATGTAGTTCTCCCTCTCCAATGGCATTTAAGAGTCTTAAGAGCAGAGGACAACTCGTCCTCCCACCCCAAGAGCCAGCTGGAGTGGATGATGGGAGGTTCCCAGCAAAAACGCTGGGATCAGGGCAGAGTGCCACCAACCTCTGCCCAGCACTCAGGAGCGAGCGGTGTGGATAAGCATCGGGAGCGAGCGGCGTAGATAAGCATCGGGAGCGAGCGGCGTGTTAACTGCGCATGCTCCAACTACAGCTGTTGGAACAGATGTTCATTCTCTGAGATTTCTGTGATCTCTGATTGTGCATGCGCAGTCCAGGCCGGGCACTATCTGATAGGGGACCCATAATGATAGGACACATGCACTCACCATGTTCTTAGCAACCTTTTTTTTTTTTTTTAAAGCTTTATGTAAAACTTTCACATATATACATAGTCACATTACATTACATTTGAAAAAAGAAACTATTTACAAAGATTTGTACAATGCCATTTTACATACTTTTCCATATCGTTTTTGAAAATCAAATTATAAACTGGCAAACCAACATTTCCATTTAGTATATTTCCAGTTGAACTCTGCCTTTTCTTCTCCCATTTTTTTTGATCCAGAAAAAAACACTGACGTCACCTGAGCCATTCACATACATGGCTGGGAATGTATGGCCATCTAAATGAATAGACCTGGTGACATCAATGGTTGCTAAGGACGTGGTGGGTGCTGCTTCATTCGCAACCATTGAGAGCAGAAACCTGTCATGGTAGTCCTTGCCAAATGCCCTAAATGTTTGGCGTTCAGAAAAATATCCAAACAGTGCATTTTCTTCATGGAAATATACTGACAAGGAACACTCAAAGAGGAGGAGAGAGTAGAGGCATGAGCTCATCAGTCTGCAGCTGCTCCTTCATTGTCAAGTCACAGACTGGGGACAGAGGGGTGACTAAACTTTGTTGCATCATATAAAAGTCCTATTCTTTATAATCTGTCACTGTGTGTTTAGCTGTTTGCATGCAGACATAGAAGTAGCTTCTCCTACCTATTCCTTTTCCGAGATGTACATTGAAGCGCTGCCTGTAGTCTGCAGATGAATGGAGAATACTTGTGGGTTTTATTACCAACATCAGTCTTTTGATTAATGTGAGCCTTCCTGCAGTGTCTGGCTTCATCCAACATAGCCACATATTCTTCCAGGAATCCATGCGGGTCATATATCTCTTGTCCTTATAAGAACAGTATATTTAATAGTGTCTGATAAACAGATAGGCAAGATTTAAAGGATTTGTGAAACAGTATTAGTATGGATTTGCTGCAGCAGCAAGAAATCATTCCATACATTTTATTTATGATAACCTAATATAAATAAGTTTAAATTTAAAGAGACTAGGTACCTAATACCTGCAAATTGTGCCAGTGCTTTAGGGAGCGCTACTGCACCCACGTCACACTAGAGCTTGAGGTATTTAAGCTTTTTTATGCAAGTTTGTATACATGTTTTTTTAGATGTTTCTTAAAGCAGTATTAGACCTATCTGGTGATCTAGTAAGTCTGTTGTTTTTCAACAGAACAAGCTGTCCAGCAGATGTAGCGGTTAGAGGGCCGAGACAAACCATTGTACACTGACGGGTGCCTACAATGATTATGTGAACCCTTTAGCCCAAAAGGAACAAATCTGTTGCTGTAACTGATTAAAAAGTATTAGCTGGAGTTTGACTTCAATACGTTGGTGTATTTATATCTGCCAGTATATCTAACAGGTAACAGGTACCGCAATAGAGGAGGTGTATTACTCCCCAGATCATTTGGTGATAGGGAAAAAAGCCCAAGAAAAGAAAACAAATACAGTCACCATATCTAATGACTGGTAAGCTGCAAATATATTATTATACATTTTTGATTTTGTGTTTAATAGCATTTTAAACTGATGTACTAGAACAGTGTTTCTCAAGTTGCGGGGACCCCTAAAAAAAGGATTTTTAATAAACAGCTTACCTGTAAAATCCTTTTCTTGAAGTACATCACGGGACACAGAGCGCATAGCCATTACACTTGGGTTATATGGGTACCTTCAGGTGTGGACACTGGTGTAATCAATTTCACAGGAAGTTTCCTCCCTATATAACCCCCTCCCACTGGGAGTGCTTCAGTTTTGTAGCAAGCAATTCCTCCGAGGTTACACAATGTTCCCCAAAAGAGGGGTGGGAGCTCTGTGTCCCGTGATGTACTTCAAGAAAAGGATTTTACAGGTAAGCTGTTTATTAAAAATCCTTTTTTCTTTATCGTACATCACGGGACACAGAGCGCATAGCCATTACACTTGGGATGTCCTAAAGCAATGCTCTATGAAGGGAGGGAGACCGTAAGGCCAAGAATAGCCAAACAAAAATTTATCAGGAAGTAAAGTAACTCCACCAACAGAAAAAAGGGGGCGTGACCCGGACCAGAGGATTCTATACTGCTGCCCGTAGGACCGCCTGCCCAAATGCTGCGTCCGTACCCTTTGCAACGTCTAACTTATAAAATTTAGTAAACGTATGTACGGAAGACCAGGTTGCCGCCTTGCAAACCTGTGCCATAGAGATCTGATGGTGTGCCGTCCAGGAGGCACTCATGGCCCTCGTAGAATGGGCTTTAACTGATAAGGGAGGTGGAACGCGCTTCAGACCATAGGCCTGAAAAATCAGCTGCTTAATCCACCTAGCCAAGGAAGACTTGGCAGCCGGCTGACCCTTCTTGGGGACATCCGGAAGAACAAAAAGCACATCTGTTTTCCGAATCTTCTCTGTAGCCTTGAGATAGACCCTCATGGCTCGAACCACGTCCAAAGTATGAAGCAGTCTTTCCTCTCTGGACTGGGGAGTAGGAAAGAAGGATGGTAGGACTAGGTCCTGATTCAAGTGAAAACTAGATATGACCTTAGGAAGGAAAGAAGGTTGAGGCCGCAGAACCACTCTGTCCTTATGCAGAATAAGGTATGGCTCCCTGCATGACAAGGCTGCCAGCTCGGAAACCCTTCTGGCCGAAGCCATAGCCACAAAGAAAACCAACTTTCGGGTTAGTAGCACAAGAGGGATTTCTGTCAGAGGTTCAAACGGCTGCCTTTGTAAAGCTGACAAGACCAGATTTAAATTCCAGGGGCAGAGGGGAGCTCTAATAGGGGGATTCACATGCAAGACCCCCTGCAAGAAGGTTTTCATAAGCGAATGGGTGGCCAAGGGTCTTTGAAACCATATCGATAAAGCCGACACCTGCCCCTTTAGAGTACTAAGAGCCAACCCTTTGTCAACGCCAACCTGGAGGAATCGCAAGATCCTGTCAATAAAAAACTTTCGAGGATGCCATTTTTGAGACTCGCACCACTCCACATAGGTTCTCCAGACTCTGTAATAAATATTTCTGGAGACCGGTTTTCTAGCCTGAATCAACGTAGATATGACCTGAGCTGAGAGGCCTCTGCCCTTAAGAATTAGGGATTCAGCCGCCAAGCCGTCAAATTTAGCTGCTGTGAAGCAGGGTGGCAGATTGGGCCCTGAGACAGCAGATCTGGGCGCAGGGGGAGCGGCCACGGCGCCCCGACTGACATTTTCACGATGAGTGCGTACCAAGCCCTCCTGGGCCAGGCTGGGGCCACCAGGATCACAGGCCTGCGCTCCACCCTGATCCTCCGTAGAAGGCGGGGAATCATCTGCAGTGGAGGGAATGCATACAGGAGAGAAAACTGGTGCCAAGGGCAAACCAACGCATCGGTCCCGTAGGCCGAGGGATCCCTGGCTCGGGATATGAATTTGTCCAACTTTTTGTTGGATCTCGTTGCCATAATGTCCACATCTGGGACTCCGAATCTTTGGCAAATCTCTTGGAATACCTGGGGGTGAAGAGACCACTCCCCCGGGAGCAACTGTTGACGACTCAAAAAATCTGCTTGAGAATTGTCTATCCCTGGGATGAACACCGCCGAGATGCAGGGTACATGGGCTTTGGCCCATGAGAAAATCAGGTTTACTTCCCTTTGGGCTGCTAGGCTCCTCGTGCCCCCCTGGTGGTTTATGTATTCCACCGCAGTGGCATTGTCGGACTGTATCCTTACTGGCAGACCCTGAAGGGGGAGAGTCCAGGCGATCAGGGCTAGCCGAGCAGCTCTGATCTCTAGGATATTGATGGGAAGCAGTCTTTCTGCCTCCGACCACTGCCCTTGCTGGGTCTGTCCTTCTAGAACTGCCCCCCAACCTGACAGGCTGGCATCCGTGGCTACTATCTTCCACGTGATGGGGCAAAAGGATTTCCCCTTTGACAAATTTTGAGGGACCAGCCACCAAAACAGGCTGCGCCGGACTCCTGGGGAGAGCACTAATGGACGATCTAACGCCTGAATGGACTTGTTCCAAGCAGAGAGAATGGCTGCCTGAAGATATTTGGTATGGATCTGGGCGTAGGGCACTGCCTCGAAGGCGGCCACCATCTTCCCCAGCAGACGCATACATAGGCGAATAGTCGGCCTCTTCTTGCCTAAGATCACTTGAACTGCTTGAGTTATTGATCTGACCTTTGCTTGAGGTAAAAATATCCTCTGGCAGTCTGTATCTAGCCGAAGGCCTAGATATTCCAACTGCTTTGTGGGTTTCAATATCGATTTTTCTTGGTTCACAATCCACCCGAATTCCTCTAGATGCTTAACTGTGCGAACTACTGCATGATTGAGGCTGGAAGCTGAGCTGTCGATAACCAGAAGATCGTCCAGGTATGCCAGGACCAAAATGCCTTCTGTCCTTAGGACGGCTAGCACCGGGGCTAACACCTTTGTGAATACCCGCGGAGCTGTTGCCAACCCGAAAGGGAGGGCTACGAACTGGTAATGACGGTGATTTATCATAAAACGAAGAAACTTGTGATGTGCCGGGTAGATCGGCACGTGCAGATACGCATCCTTTATGTCTATAGATGCTAGAAAGTCGTCTTGATGTAGGCTGGATGCCACCGAACGTATGGACTCCATACGAAAGGTCTGAATCTTTAGAAAGCGATTTAGGCGTTTGAGGTCTAAGATAGGCCCGACGTCGCCATTGGGCTTTGGTATTATGAAAAGGTTGGAGTAGAATCCCAGACCCCATTCCTGGGTTGGTACTTCTACAATTACTCCTTGGAGCAAGAGACGATCCAATGCTTTTACAAGAGAGGCCCTCTTTAATGGGTCGCTTGGAAGACTTGACCCCTGAAAATGAGGAGGGGGGACTTCCCGAAACTCTAGCTTGTAGCCCGTGGCTACCACGGACAGTACCCAAGAGTCGGGAATTCTGGCCTTCCACACTTCGGAGAAAAACCGAAGCCTTCCCCCCACCCAAGAGAGTGGGGGCGCCCCTTCATGAATCTGACTTGATGACTGGTTTAACCGGCTTGCGAGACCATGGCCTCTTGCCTGCCGTGGCTTGTCCTTGTGGGCGGCTATTAAATGCTGAACGCCCGGGAGGCCGTCGATACTGACGGGAAGTTGAAGGGGCCGAGCCTGCGAAGGCCTGTCGCTTAAACGCGGGCCCACGCGATCTTTTCTTGACAGGCAAGAAAGAACTTTTACCACTTGATATGGTCTGGCTATATTTATCTAGGTCTTCACCGAATAGTCTCCCACCATGAAAGGGAAATCCTGCTAAAAGCCTTTTGCAGGGTGCCTCTGCTGACCAGTTTTTCAGCCACAAAAGGCGACGCATATGAACCAACAGCAGAGATAAACGGGACGCCTGTTGAATGGAGTCCTTAATAGCATCTACTGCAAAGCAGAGAGCCCTTGGGAGGTCAGCCCATTCACGAGCTTGCTGAGCCGGTATGTCCCTTAATATCTGTTTAGTCTGATCCTTTAAAGCCTGACAAACGCCAATGGCTGCCACCGCTGGCTGAACCACGGCACCTACTGTGGTAAAAGAAGCCTTCAGTAGGGTCTCCAATTTTTTGTCGACTGGATCTTTAAACATCTGGACATTTTCAACCGGACAGGTCAGGGATTTATTTACGCAGGAAATGGCTGCGTCCACGGTAGGGAGTGCCCATTTCTTTGCAAATTCTTCTTCCATAGGATAGAGAATGGTGAACCTTTTAGGAGGGATAAAAATCCTATCAGGTCGAGCCCAATCCAGAAAAATCACGCTCTCCAGAAGGGGGTGAACCGGAAAAGACGCACCACTCAACGGTGCCTTCAAGGAACCTAAAGAGGATACCGCGGGGGCTAATTGTTCTGACACTGGAAGTTTAAAAGCAGTGCGAACCATATCCGTCAGAGACTGGATCCACAGACTCTCTGCTTGAGAAGCCGAAAAAATGTCATCTATAGTGGAACCTTCAATGTCTGAACCGTCGGGACTCAGGTCCGCTTGATCCCCCTGTGGGTCCAATTCCTCCGAAGAGAGGACCTCTGCATCTGAACACACCGCTCTAGGTGATGGGGATCTAGCCCGTTTGCCACCCGGCAAAGAGCGGGCAATTAAAGCAGTTAACCTTTTCTCTAGCCCACCCAGGGTGGTCGCTAGCATTTCTTCCGTAACATAAACGGGAATGGGTTGATTGGGGGCCGCCTCTGCCCCTAGCACCCTCAATGGCTCCTGCAACATGCTGTTCGGTGGTCTATCTGGTGAGGGTGGGACCGCTGGAGCCTGGCCCACATCCTCTGACCCCGATGGAGACCCCTTTAGTTTTCTGGCACCTTTTGCAGCCTTGGCTGGTCCTGATCCCTTGGGAGCCATTGCACAACCTTGAGACACCCCTAAAGCCAACACCCAACTGTTGTAGCTAGAAGTGAACCATTAATAAGAACAGGCTATGGTAAAATTTTTCAAAATTTTCATACGCCTGAGAAGGCGGCAATACCGAGGAAAGTCCTGTGAGTATTGCCACACCAATGCCCGTTAGCTGGAGCCCAAGGTTGCACCGACTCAGATACTGCCAGATCTAAGGCTGAGTCCCTTTAAGAAAAAATAAAATAAAGCAGCAAAGCCAGGAAATGCTTTGCTGCTTTATTTGAGACCTGACGCTGCTGGCCCGCCCCCCCCCCCCACGCACGCTGACGCTGTAAAAGGCGGCGCGCGCGCGCCCCCCCCCCCCCCCCCCACGCTGAAACCAACATGGAGGAAGCAGAGGAGAAGCCTGGACCACCGCTAGCAACCCGACAGACACCAGGCAAGACACTAATCTTTATTGTAGTGCACACATAGAGGAAGCTGTCCCCATAGGCTTCCTAGGAAACAGGAGTTTTGTCAGCATTTCCTCCCTATAACACGTGGGGCTGCAGTATCATGCTAACAGGCAAGTCTGGGGGGAGTAGCAAAATACATATCTTTAAAAGCATACATATACCTACATGTTATCTGGGTAAACATTAGTACATCCCATCCTGCCTCAAAAGACATAGTGGAGATAGTGGCTGATGCATAAGCATACCATTAGCCGACCCAGAACCCCCAGGGGGATACCTACTGTCGAACCAAGTCCCGCAGGTTCCCTCTTACCTGCTCCACGCCGCAGGGTATTGCAAAATGCAAGAGGCCCAGCCTTCCCCCATCTCCGTGGGTATTGTCTTGGACCTTCAGGGACCGGGGTCCTGTGTTAAGGAATCCACACCCCTGGACCTATATAGCATCCTGGCATCAGTAGCGTTTAGTTCTTGGGAGAGACTAAGGCACTGGAGCCCAGAATCCAGCCCTCCTAGGAGAGGCATTATAGGCAAAACCCCACTCCAGCAGGGCCCGGGTACCGTACACCTTGGCTTTGAAGCACTTCGGACGGATCCGGCTAGCTATCCTGGGTCCCGAGACCTCCGAGAGACAGCTAGACGTGACCAACACCTAAGACACTGGCGAAAAAACTGAAGCACTCCCAGTGGGAGGGGGTTATATAGGGAGAAAACTTCCTGTGAAATTGATTACACCAGTGTCCACACCTGAAGGTACCCATATAACCCAAGTGTAATGGCTATGCGCTCTGTGTCCCGTGATGTACGATAAAGAAAGTAAAATAATTTTGTAGTGTGGGTTGTCAGCACCCAAGGCAAGACAAGTAATTTTGCGCTCCTAACCCATAGAAATTTAGTGCTCCCTGAGACCCCTCCACTCGTACAGTATTAAAACCTCATATGGTACATTTTAGGATGTACCACTCTTTCTCTTTGTTCTCCTTTCTTTCCCTTTTATCTCTCTCTATCCTAATTTCTTGTTTCCCCACATCCCTCTCTCTAGCTATCTTTCTTGTTCTTTCTCTTATTCTTTCTCTCCCTTTTTCTTTCTTCCTCCCTCTCTTTTCCTCTCTCTTGCATGTATGCTCTATTTTTATTCCTTCTCTTACACCTTGGTGGGGGGAATGGGATGAGTGGTAATGCTGGGGGGAGTTTTGATCAGCCAACTTAGGTGATCTTTATCAAGGTCATCTGCTGATCTCAGAACTGTAGTGGCAACTATAATCACAGTTAGTGTTACTCACTGTGTCTCATAGTGGTGACACCTATGCTGAAATCAGGAGATAGGGTCTCCTCCAGCCCCTCCCACCTCACAATCCTCACCAGTAAGTGAACCTCTAATCTCTGCCCCCAGCCATGCCGTGAACTGAATGGGCGGCTGCAAAGAGGCTAAGTGGGCGGTCGTGGGCTCCAGAAACAGCCCAGCTGGATGGCCACAGGTTCCAGGGACAGCCCAGCTGGGCGGCCGTAAAAAGGCTGGGAGATTGGTGCGGGCTTCAGGAACAGCCCAGGATTTGGTGACCCTTGGCAAATCATCAATTGACAACCAAGGGGGTCCCGACCTTTAGGTTGAGAACCACTGTACTAGAATAAAGAGAGATAAGATATCATGTGAACAATGCACATTATTTTGTTTTTCAAGCACTTTTATTAAAGCGGAGTTCTGCCCCAAAAAATAAATAAAAAACAGAAGCTACACATACTGCAGCTGCTGCCTTTGATAAATGGACACTGATGCCTTGTACACACGATCAGAATTTCCAATGAAAAAAGTCAGACGAAATTTTTTCATTGGATATTCCGACCGTGTGTAAGGCCCATCGGAGTTTAGAAATAGAACATGTTTTATTTTTTGATGGAAAAAAATCCTATCGGAAATTCCAATCGTATGTGTGGAACTCCGACAGAGAAAAAACACGCATCCTCAGAATTAAGTCGACGCATGCTTGGAAGCATTGAACTTCATTTTTCTTGGCTCGTCGTAGTGTTTTACGCCACCGCATTTTGGACGGTTGGAATTTGGTCTGACAGTGTATATGCAAGACAGCTTGAACGGAATTCTGACGGAAAATTCCATCGATTTTTATTCCATCGTATGTACAGGGCATTACCTGTCCTGGAGTCCAGCGATGTCGGCACCCGCAGCTGATGTTTTCATCAGCTGTTGGGTGCTGCAGGTAAGGTTACCTAGCAGTGTAGCTTTCGGCTTCACGCCGGGAACCTTACTGTGCATGCGCAGGGCCCGCTCCTCTCTCCTACTGGCCTGGTGGCTGGGGGAGGAGGAGGGAGTCCCGGGCTGATGTCGCGGGCCGCGGACCGTACTCCAGCAAGTGGGAAAGAACAGTGGGTCAAAGACAGGTATCCTGTCCCCCCTCCCCCCGAAAAGTGCCAATTGTGGCACCGGAGGGGGGAGGAATCCAATGAGCAGAAGTTCCACTTTTGGATGGAACTCTGCTTTAAAGTCTATAGGGATCAAAAATAAATGACACACGCCCCAATGAAGCTCATGAACTTCTTTAAGCCACAAGCTTCAAGAATGATGCACAAGTTGCTGGACAGAGGATTAATCAATTGTCATTTCTCCTCCGCCCGGCTTGCAGTGAGGTTTGTAGCACCTGCTCCTGGAGGAAGGTTAGGCAGGTAAGTTCAGCAGCATCCAAGCTCCCAGGATCAGGATCAAGCTCCCAGCTCTCCTTTTACGGATCCTCCACACACAGCCTCCAGCCTATGGCCCCTGGCGTCATCTGGCTTCACCTCGCCCTAGCCCCCCAGGCTTGCCATTTTTGTCCCTCACCCCCACCCCCCTCATCATTTCACAAACCATACTACTGCATCTACCTGGGAAAGCCTACTAGCACAGCAAAGAGACTACCCTCCCCCGCTTACCCCTTTCTTTGCCCCTCCAGCCTGTCCAAGCAATCAATTCACTGGGCATTTTTTCACTCCACAAGTCGCTCGGTCGCAGAACATAGGACAAGCAGGATCACCAATCTGCAGCTCTAACAGGTAAGAACCCACGCTCCACCGCCATAGTTCAGTTGATTCAGGGTTTTACCCGATCGCCCCTGAGGGATCAGGAAATAATTTTTTCCCTGTCGCTTCTGATTGGCATTGCACAGCTAGTTTTTTTTTTGCCTTCCTCTGGATCAATGGGGGGGTTAGTTGGGGGTGCACCCATCGCTGCTCATCGGAGTCACCACTAAATCCTCACTGTTTTTGATTACTATCGCGATCGAACACTTTACCACGTTCACCATCCTCGGCGATTCTACGATTCTGGTTAAGTTGCAATACTCTGCAAAAACCATTTGGGGTCTAAGGACATCCGCACCAACATTACCAGTCGTCATCAAACAAGTGCCAAGGAAAGAGCAACTAAGAATGGATCGACGATAGACAGTCGAAGATTGCACGTCTACACTTCAGCTAAAACATATATCATGCGCCTTGATCAACACAAGATCGGCAGTAAAGCACTGACGGGAAATTCACGATTTCATCCTTCAACACAGCATTGACTGCCTCTTCATCACAGAAAGCTGGCTAACAGCCGACTGTAACACCATTCTTCGAGAATTGGTGCCAGAGAATTATCGCATTCTCACAGAAAACAGAGTGGGGCAAAGAGGAAGAGGCCTGGCGGTGATCTACAAGGCTCACCTCTCGGTCACTAAACCAGATCTTCAGACCTCACTTCCATTCATGGAAATCCTCACTCTGCAATTCCAAACAAATCCCCAGGACACCATTCACATACTACTCTGCTATAGACCACAGGACGCAGCTCCTCACGTTATTGACAGAATTCATTTCCACCTATACCTTAAATATTAAACATTTCCTGCTACTTGGGGATTTCAACCTCTGGGCCAACTCCTCACAGGACCCCGTCGCTGACGCCTGCATTGACCACTTGGAAGGATTAGGTCTGCAGCAACTGGTATATGGACCCACACATATTTCAGGCCACACGCTCGATCTTATCTTCAGACAAGATTTGGAAATTAACATATTGGGAAATCAGCCCCTACCATGGACAGATCACCATGCAATAAAATTCAAAGTCACTACAAATGCCCCCTTAAAAAAAATAATTAAAAAAAAACCCGTTGACAACACACTGGACAAGATCCAAGAAGAAGCTCCATTCGGAACTCTTCAAAACTACATTGCACAACAAAATAAAAACAATTGATCAACATCAAACAGCAACAGAAACACTCAACTCCATCAACAAGGCTCTACTACAGACAGCAGACATAGTAGCGCCGAAACGCAGAACGTGCATCCGGAAAAACTAATCCAGCTGGTTTAACGACCAGCTGTCGTTGTTGAAGCAGGAGCGCAGAAGAGCGAAAGCAGCCTAGAGAAGAAGCTCTACAGAGGAAAACCACATTATTTACAAGGTAATAACTAAGAAATATCACAAAGAAATCTTTAAAGCCAAAAAATATAATTTCTCTAATATCATCACTAAAGCCCTAAACCGCCCCCGCAAACTCTTTAATTTAGTTGCTCAGTCCATGAACCCAGCCTGCCTAGAGGCTCCGAATTTGAAAAAACCTGTGAAATTATTCAGCAAAATAGAACCGCCACCGACATGGGTGTCCACTGAAATTTTTTCAGAGGGGGGCACTTCGGCAGCAGAGATACAGTCACATTTAACCCTTTTATAAAACGCTAACGGGGGTTAAAAGCGCCCCGCTAGCGACTGAATAGCGCAGCTAAAGCAATGGTAAACACCCCTTCAGCACAGACCCCTCCATTCAGCACAGATGGACCCCCCTTCAGCACAGACCCCTCCATTCAGCACAAACCCCTCCTCAGCACAGACCCCCCCTTCAGCACAGATGGACCCCACGTTCAGCACAAACCCCCCCTTCAGCACAGATGGACCCCCCCTCCCCCATCCCATTCAGTACCTCAGATCATCCATCAGCGCGGCACAGGCACAGCAGGTTCCCTCCCCCTGTGTGCACAAAAACACCAGAGGGGGAGGTGGCTTCACTCTGTTCGCTGTGCCTGTGTGACATCCGGGCTGAGACCGATCAGACAGCCCGCTGCTGCTAGACTCTTCAACACCTTCTTGATTTTCCAGGGGGGTCAATTGCCCCCCCTTGCCCTATGGAGCGGACACCCATGGCCACCGACCCCCCTCTAAATCAAAAAGGTAATATCCACACAAATATGCCGCAATCAACTAAATTCACACTAAAGCCCATCTAAATCGACGCCACCACTAAACTGTTGAAAGAATGTGCCGATATTGTGGCACCGGCTACCTCATAAACCAATCTTTCGAGGAAGGCATGGTGCCGACCCTGCTGAAACAAGGCATAATCAAACCAATTCTAAAAAAAACACCCTTGACCCCAAAGACCCAAACCATCGTCAACACATAACAGGCCTAAACATCTTCTCCAAGGTAATGGAGAAAGCAGTTGTACAACAGCTACAACATCATTTAGACACCCACAAACTACTGGACTAGAGAAATGCCTTACTTTAATAGAACATTGGATGACAGAGAGTTACCTTAAACTCAATGGCTCAAAAACAGAACTTCTTTTGTTTCACGCCAACCCAAAAAGATCTCCCACAACAATGTGGACACCCTTGCTCATTCTGGGACAACCCATCGTCCCAAGCACCAAAGTAAAAAGTCTCTGATTCACTTTTGACTCAAGCATGACAATGGATGCACAAATAAGTTCGGTAGTCAGTGGATCTCACCATCTGCTGCACCTGCTAAGTAGACTTGTTCCCTTTATCCCTAAAGAAGACACGGCAGTCGTGGTGGGAACGATAATCAACTCCAGACTCGATTATGCTAACGCCCTTTATATCGGACTCCCAAAATATCAAATCGCTCGTCTACAAGTCGTTCAAAATACGGTGGCGCGACTTGTGACTGGAAAAAAACCCTGGGAATCAATCTCTCCTGCCCTGAGATCCCTTCACTGGTTACCTGTAAAAGACAGAATTACGTTTAAGGCACTTTGTCTGACACATAAGTGTGTTCAAGGAAGTGCCCCCAAGGCCAGATACAAGTCCAAAGGGCCATGACTAAGCACTGATCGAGTGTGAAACGCGTCGGCTGTCCTGTTTTCTGTGATTGCTGTGACTGTACATGTTTTTGGATTTACAATAAAGACAACTTTTTTCGTTTGAAAATCCTTGGAGTGCGGCCGTCCTTCCCTCTTTTCTTCATCATCATTGCTATTTGCATCGCCAGCACCTTGGTAATCTAATTATCCTTGATCGTCTACAGGTCTCACCTGGAGCGGTGATTTCTTTTCACAAGTCCAAAGGAGAACGAAGATTTGCAGTCCAAGGACCTAGACTGTGGAACGACCTACCAACCAGCATCCGCACGGAAGTAGATCACCAGGCCTTCAGAAAAGAAACTTAAAACCCATCAATTCTGAAGGCAAAATATAGGAGGAAATGGATACTAAGCGCCCTGAGGTGATTTAGTTTGCATGTGTTGCACTATACAAGTTTCTCACTCACTCACAGGTATGAACAAGCACCATTGCATTCCGGTTTACACTGATGCAGTGCAGAACCGCATGTGATTTGAACAGGAATCGCCAGAGGCTATTGAGGTTATAGCCCCGAATCTGGGGCCCATAGCCCTGCAACTCTAGGACAGGGGTCAGCACCCGGATCACCACCGCTAAATGTGGTTACCCTACCTGCGGAAATTTTCATTGCTGTCCTCTTCATTGGACGGCGGCGAGCACCCAATATCGTAGTTCTGGATGGGGCGGGAACCGCAGGAGTTAACTTTTTTTCATTAAACAGCAGATGATTGGTTGCTGGGCAATCCTACCAACAAATCACCAGCCTGTTAATGTGAAGAGTTAACTTCAGTAGTTCCTGCCCCATCCAGCCCTGTGCTGCCGATCTCAGATGCTTGCTGTACACCTGTGTAAGATAGGAGAGTTCTACCTACAGTGTGTGTTTTGTGTGGTGGGGTGCAGGGAACAGAGGACAATATGGTGGGGTGTAGAGGACAGAGGACAGAGGACACTATGGTGGGGTGCAGGGGACAGAGGACACTATGGTGGGGTGCAGGGGACAGAGGACACTATGGTGGGGTGCAGGGGACAGAGGACACTATGGTGGGGTGCAGGGGACAGAGGACACTATGGTGGGGTGCAGGGGACAGAGGACACTATGGTGGGGTGCAGGGGACAGAGGACATATACATATACATATACATGTGTATGTCCACCCAACCATATGACTTTCATTACTTCGCTGCTATGGGCTCTAGCCTCAAATCTTTTGTAGACCTAGCAATTCCCCTGGGAATCGCACTGCAATTCCTGTTCAAACCACACGCACACTATATTTTTCAAGATTTCTTGCAAAGTCCATCACAGATATAACTAGCACAGAACAAAAAAAAAAACAAATATAAAAAATAACAGACCAAAATTGAACAAATATTAGAAGTTTATTGTAATGCCGCGTACACACGGTCGTTTTTTGCGATGAAAAAAACAACGTTTTCTGTGAAGTAAAAAACGACGTTTTTGAAACGTCACTTTTCAAAGACAATTTTGCATACACACCATTGTTTTTTCACAAAAAGCGAGGTTACGTTCACCACTCTTTTCCTCTTTTCATAACTAGCTTCTGGGCATGCGCGGGTTGAAAAACGTCGTTTTGAACGACGTTTTTGCTACACACGGTGACTTTTTGTGAAACAAAAAACGACGTTTTGAAAAACGACACAAAAAATTCAAACATGTTGGAATTTTTTTTTGGTCGTTTTTTTTAAGACAAAAACGATGTTTTGCCCACACACGATCAATTTAAATGACGTTGTAAAAAACGTCGTTTTTTTTTCATCGCAAAAAACGACCGTGTGTACGCGGCATTAGGGTTTACAAACAGGGGGCAATTGTATCATGGGAGAGTTAGCTGCTCTGTCCCTAGTAAACCATTGGAAAGATATCTCCCATGGGACTTTGTTGCAGCAATAGACACCACACAATTTGAATATATAACATTTAAAAAATAGCTGGTCTATACAATTAACGTCCTAATCTGTAAAATGTTCCTGCTGAACATACAGGGAGCAGGAATACAAAGTTTGAAAATTTAAAATAAATTGCATATCCACCAAATCAAGCCAACGTGTTTCAACTTTTGTTTATACATGTTTATAAGTTGAAACGCGTTGGATGGATTTGTGGATATGTGGTTTATTTTAAATTTTCATACTACATTACATACTGTATGCCCAGCAGGAACATTTCCCAGATTAAGACGTTAATTGTATAGACCAGCTATTTTTAACATTGTTCAATAAAGATTTTTCTTTTTTTTTATATATTCTAATTGTGTGATTTCTATTGCTGCAACAAAGTCCCATGGGAGATATCTTTCCAATTATTAGGGTTCACAAACACTTTATTGCTGTGAATCTTACATGAAATGTTCCGCATCCAATGGCCAAAACTTATAAAACACATACAATGTAGGCTGAAATTGGAGTGACCATTGCCTAGAGTTCAATTTGCAATTAATGAAAAGAATAATCTTTCTACGCAGTTCCATGTCAAAGTACCAAGATAGAGGGTTGTTGACTCAATAGGTCTCTGGTCCGACTCTTGGCTTTTACTACAACAAATGCTGGCTAATTGGTTGAAGATGAAAGCTTGAGCTACTCTATACATACTTTCAACTTCGACCCTTCTTGAAAAACCACTCTGACCTGATTTTCTATAGCAGTTTCCAGAAATAAAGACAGAAAAAAGCGCTCAGGTTTTCATCCACAGCACAAGTCCAAGCCAATTCATGAAAGAGGTATGAACTATTTAATATGTTTTAGCTATAATTTTCTCATTTTAACACACATAAGTATTGTTTAGATATGCAAGCAGCAATTATATAACTATAGCATTAATACCATTGTTATTTAAAAGTGGAGGTTCATCCTAGAAGTACTCTATGAATATTAAAGCAGAGTTCTGCCCCCTTCAAATATTAAATGTCAGCAGCTACAAATACTGTAGCTGCTGTTTTTTACTATTAGGGTACTTACCTGTCCTGGGATCCAGTGATGTCCTCACTTAAGCCATCTCAGCTAAGGGAAACTGTTAGTGAAGCCTTGCAGCTTCTCAGGCAACTTCCTCCTGCGCATGCGTGAATGGCGATGCGCTCTGTGAATGGGCCAGCTGAGGGGTAAAGGAGAGTAGCCGAACTTCTGGCTCACTTCACAGCATCTAACTGAGCCAAAAGTGGGAGCAGGTACCTGTCATATCTAGGTAAACTCGCCCACACACCAAAAGGTCCCAAATGTGGCAGCGGAGGGGGGTCAGACAAGTGGAGCTTCCCCTTTTGGGTGAAGCTCTGCTTTAAACAGCCATATGACATATGTACAGTACCTTGAGAAATGCAGAGCACTATGTTTGAATTCTTACTTCCATTTGTTTTCCAATCAACACTGGAAACTGATGACAAATTACCACTGACACTATGCTGCTCATGTTGTCACTCAATTTTATGATTGCAAACCCTGACTGGGAAACATTTTTTGTGTCTTGATGCTGTCAAAGACATTAATATTTAACGGCTCTAAGGAAAGGCGTTGAGCTACTAAGCATGGACGCATTACAACATGCGACCAGAGCTTAGCGTTTAAAATTATATCATGTACTAAAGATTGCAATGCACAACTGTACGCTAGTGATTATGAGTATTGCATAGTGTCGTGCATTAGGCGACTAAGGGAGAAGGTATAGAATACGTCAACCCTTAGCATAGTAGTTTAGGCGAACATGTTCAGCACGTAGTAAATATGAGTTGTAGTGACAACCAATAGTTGCATATGACAGGCAATATAGCTCAGGTACTGTGAGAGTACTTGTAGTAAATAAGAATTGAAGTAACAATTAATATTTGCGTATGGGAGGCAATATAGCTCAGGTACTTTAAGGCCTCGTACACACGAGGCAATCTATTTGTTCAAATCGGTCGGACCGACCGTTTTGTACAAATCTGTCTGCTAGGATTTTGGTTTGCTCGCGTGTACACACGAGCAAATCAAAATCCCCGCCAGCAGACGGCGCGCTGACGTGTCGGTGATGTGGCGGTGACGTTGACGCCGCCACGTCACCGCACCAGGAAGTAAAACACTTCCGCGCATGCGCCGAATCCATTTGGCGCCGGTGCAAGACGACATGTCTGCTGGTAAGTGTACTAACCAGCAGACATGTCGGGCGGACAGATTCCCACCCGATAGATTTCAAAGCATGCTTTGAAATCTGTCGGGTGGCCAAATCCGTCGGCTCGCCCATACACACGATCGAATCTGTCTGCTGGGACGGTCTAGCAGACCGTTTCCAGCAGACAGATTTGATCGTGTGTACGAGGCCTTAGAGTATACGCAGTAAATAAGAGTTGTAGCAACAACTAAGGCCCCGTACACACTATCAAATCTATCTGTTCAAATCGGTCGGACCGACCGATTTGAACAGATCTGTCTGCTGGCATTTTGGTTTGCTCGCGTGTACACAGCGCGCTGACGTGGCGGTGACGTGGCGGTGACGTTGACGCCACCACGTCACTGCACCAGGAAGTAAAACACTTCCGCGCATGCGTCGAAATCATTCGGCGCGTGTGCGAGAAGACATGTCTGCTGGTTAGCATACTAACCAGCAGACATGTCGGGCGGACGGGTTCCCAAAATCCGTCTGTTTGCCCGTACACACGATCAAATCTGTCTGCTGAAATGGTCTAGCAGACCGTTTCCAGCAGACAGATTTGATCGTGTGTACGAGGCCTTATAGTTACATATGTGGAGTGAATATAGCTTAGGCAATTTGGGTGTAGATGTCCCTTTAAGTTCTTGCTTAACAAATAATCCTTAGAGCCGGTTCACACTGGGGCGACTTGTCAGTAGAAGTAGAAGCTTTAGTAAAGTTTGGAAGCATCTTCTCTTAAAATTTGGGTTCCTACATGACATTTTGTATTGGTGCTAAACATTTTATATGAATAAAATAAATATGTTTTTGAAGATATTTGGTGATGAATTATATTCTGGAATAACAAACCTACACAGTTCTGTCTCTCCACTGGGCCCTCCACTGGATTTCAGTCTCGGGTGCAATGTCATTGTTCCTGACCATTTTCAGTGAAATTTTCTGCCTGTGTCCTTTTATGCCTAAAGTAGTTCTAAGCTCATAATGTTATTTACCTTAATGCATACCTCCCAACATTTTGAGATGGGAATGAGGGACACCTACTAGCAAACGTATGTAGGCATGGGGCACGCCTCCTGCCACACCCCCTTAAAGGAGAATTAACCAAAAAAAGGTTAATTAAATCCACAAGGGTTTTTTTATTCACCCCTACTATTCCTTTATATTTGCTTTTAACATTTACAAATGCAGCAATTTATAATATGGATGAAAGGTTTAGCAATGGGAAACACTTTTGGAAAGATAAAAAGTGCATTTTATATACAACTATATAGATCAGACCAAAATGAGGGACAAATGAGGGGGAAAGAGGGACAGAGTGACATTTCTCCAAATCAGGGACAGTCCCTCGTAATTAGGGACAGTTGGGAGCTATGTTAATGCATTCCATGCATTAGGGTAATAAAGGCCCCACTACATGTTCTCCCACCCCCAGTCCCTAAACAAATACTTGGCTACACGGCTCCTCTCATCTCCTGGTCTCACAGTGAACTCTGAAGCCTCATACACACGCATGGTTTTCTTGGCCAAAATCAGCAAGAAAACTGCTGGCAGAGCTTTCTTGCTGAGTAAACTGTGCGTGTGTACGAGGCTTTGAGATTTCTCTTTGAGAAAACTGCCCAGAATCTAGACGAGATAAATAGAGAACCTGCTTTCTATTTTCTTGTCGTGATTCTCTCTAGTGTTTTCCTGCCGAGAAACCCAAGCTTCTGTATACTTACCTGTCTCCATGGAAACCTGTGCATGCTCGAAATGAGTTTGACGCATTTGCGGTAGCCTCCAAGGCAAAGGTAGGGTGAAGCAAGATGGCTGCGACAGCATCGAATGTGATGAGTGCATCGTAGTCGGTGACGTCACCATGTTCGTGCCATTCAAAAGAACGCCGGTTCTTTTGAATCGTACGTGTGTACACTCGGCCGGCAAGAGATTCTTGCCAGGAATCTCGTCAGAAAAACAATTTTTTTTTCCTGACGAGAATCCTGGCCGTGTGTACAGGGCTTGAGAGCAGCACAAGCCATGCCTTATCATTGCACAGAGGGAATATAACATATTTTATTATTTTAAGAAAAAAAAGGGGCACCCTGTCCTAACCCACAGTTGGCCTAAAGACAGCCATTGATAGTTTGAATTTTGTCCAGTTTAGCAGGATTCAAATCATCTATGGGCAGGCTGATTGTACTCAAGTCGATCCATTGATGCAACCAGCATTTCAGATTTTTACATGCAATTATTGTCAGCAGCTATAGTCACAGTGTTCTCCCGAACACAATACCTCCGCAGGAGGGATTCCAACCCATGGTTGCAGGAAAGAAAATCACATCACGTATGGCCTACCTAATACTCGGTTCACACCTATGCAGCTTGCCTTTGATACGTTTCTGCTGTGCTTTTTGTAGTTCATTTAGTGTTTTTGCACACGCAATGTTGCCGTATTTTACCACAATTTTGCCATGATTTGCATTTTGTTTTTGGACAATTTGTTGTTGGACAGAATAAAAAATGCAAATCGCAGAAAAAAGGCACGGCATGCTTTTCTGGAGCTTCTCCATTGAAATCTATTGAACCAAAAAAGCACCATTTTGCATTTAACTGGTTGGGGACCGCCACATGTACATTTACGTTGGCAGAATGGCACGGACAGGCACATTGGCGTACCTGTACATCCCTGCCTAGACATGGGTCGGGGGTCTGATCGGACGGACCCCCCCCCCCCGGTACTTGCGGCGGTCCCCGTGGCTGCAGGAGCGATCCGGGATGAGGGGGCGGCTATTCGTTTCTAGCCACCTCCTCGCGATCGCTCCCAGCCAATCCGTGCACTCCCCCGCCCTCTGCCTGTGTAAACACAGGAAGGGGGAAGTGATCTAATCTCTCCTCTCGGCGGTATTTTCAACCGCCGCTGAGGAAAGAAGACATCACACAGTGAGTTTGCACCAACACTAGACTAACACAGTACACATAGGCACATAAACCCCCCCGATCACCCCCCCAGTCCCCTGTCACAGTGTCACTGAATGCAGTGATCATATATTTACTGATCACTGCATTTTATGGCGGGTACACACGATCACTTTTTGTGATGAAAAAAACGACGTTTTATCTCACGAAACAAAACAAAGTTTTTCAAACTTCATTTTCCAAAACGATGTTGCGTACACACCATCGTTTTTCCAAAAAGCTCTAGCAAAGCATGGTGATGTACACCACGTTCGACGGCACTCTGTTCCATTGAAGCTCCATCTCATAACTTGCTTCTGAGCATGCGCGGGTTTAAAAACGTTGCTTTAAATGTCGTTTTGCCCACACACGATCACTTTTTATGACACAAAAATTACATTTTGAAAAACGACACAAAAAATTCAAACATGTTCGAATTTTTTTTGGGTCGTTTTTTTGAAGACATAAAACGACGTTTTGCCCACACACGATCATTTTAAATGAAGTTTTTTAAAACGTCGCTTTTTTTCATCACAAAAAGTGAACGTGTGTACGCGGCATTAGTGCTAGGTCCAGGGTAGCCCCCTACCCCCCCCCCTAATAAAGTTTTAACCCCTTGATCACCGCCCTAGTTAACCCCTTCACCCCCTATTGCCAGTGTCACTAAGCGATCGGTTTTCTGATCGCTGTATTAGTGTCACTGTTGCCGCTAGGTAGCTAGTTTTTTTTTATTGCGATTTTTTTTTTACTAAAGACATGTGGCTGAATACATTTTGGCCTAAATGTTTGAGTAAAATTTAGTTTATTCGATTTTTCTTATAACAAAAAGTAGAAAATATAATTTTTTTTCAAAAATTTCGGTCTTTTTCCATTTATATCGCAAAAAATAAATATCGCAGAGACAATCAAATACCATCAAGAGAAAGCTATATGGCCGTGTACACACGACCGAGGTTCTCGCTGGAAACCAGCGAGAACCTCGCTGGAAGCTGCATTCCAGCGAGGACCTCGGCCGTGTGTACGCTCTCGGCGAGCTTCCCGTCGGGAAGCCCGTCGAGCAGAAATAGAGAGCACGCTCTCTATTTGCTCGACGGCCCGCCTGGAAGAATGGCTGGTTGCCATTCCCGACGGGCGGGTCGCCGATTTCGACGGCCGGCAGGGAACCTCGACGGGCGGAACGATGTGTTCTGCCCGTCGAGGTTCTCTGCCGTGTGTACGCGGCCTATTTGTGGGAAGAAAAGGGCACGAATTTTGTTTGGGAGCCACGTCGCACGACCGCGCAATTGTCTGTTAAAGCGACGCAGTGCTGAATTGTAAAAACGCCTCTGGGCATTTAGCAGCATATTGGTCCGGGGCTTAAGTGGTTAAAAAACATTTATGTTTTTGGGTTAAGATGCTCTTTAAGTAGGATATCCATCCAAATGATGTGTTTTACACACAGTTTTTTTAAATCTCCATACTATTACAGTAGACTCAGCTTAGTTTTAGTAATCCCTGTTTTACTAGGTTTCAAATAGAGCTGGCTAATAATTCCATAGTTACCAGAGACATATAAAGCAAACATTGACACAGCGAAGCCAATACTGCAGACTGCTTATCGGGGAAATTATAATTATGGGGAATATTGGTCCATTTACTGGTAGAAAAGCTTGTGCAAACACCATGGGCCAGATTCAGGTAGATGGGAGCATCTTTAAGCTGGAGTAACGCTTCTCATTTACGTTACTCTGGCGAAATTTTAGGAGCAAGTGCTGTTATTCATGAAGCACTTGCTCCTAAAGTTGCGGCAGCGTATCGAAAATGAGCCGGCGGAATTCAAATTGGGCGGGTACGGGGCGAGTATTATTTAAACTAAGCACGATCCCGCGGCGAACATACTGCGCATGCGTCGACTGTCAATGCATCCCAGTGTGCATGCTCCAAATTCTGTCAGTGAACGTCAATGACGTCAAATCCACATTCATGGACGTTTTACGCAAGCGACGCAAAATTTTTTTTTTTTGACGCGATGACGACGCCTATACTTAACATAGGATACTCCACTAGGGGGCTGCTTTATCTTTACGCCGCGTATCGCTTACGGAAACGTCGGAAAGTCACTGCGTCGCGCCCGAATACGATCGTGAATTGCCGATTCCCGCTGATTAACATATTTTTTCGGCGTAAATTAGCGGGAACGCCCCCGGCGCCATTTTTAAATTAAAGTTGCGATGGCGAAATTCAATTACGCCGATCGCATCGGAACTCCAACCCGGCGTTTCTTGTTTTCTGGTTACAGAAAACAGAAACGCCGGCTTAAAGTGACAGTATCACTGATACTCCAGCCTAACTCTACCTGAATCTGGCCCCATGTTGCAAGTATAAAGAGAAAAAATACATTCAACTCAATTCCTGTATTCTTTTATTGTTGAGAACCCTGGTTGTCATGGAATTGCAGCAATCTTCCTTGACCCGAGAGGGATTTCCTGTCTGACCAATCAGAATTGAGCTTGAGGGCAGTATCGATTAAGATGGACTTCTGTTCACTGGCTTTGAGGTAGTCACTGTCACGTTGCCCTGCTTACTGCTTGGTGTTAAGAAAGAAAAAATGGTAATGACTGACCATGAGAAGTACTTTAAGAAACTTAATTTAAAATATTATTCCGAAGGTAACAGAGCGGGTAAACTATTAGCTTCCCAATTGCGCCAACGTAGACAAAAAAAAAAAAAATTATTAAATTAACCCACCAAGAAATTGTAGATGCATTCTCACAGTACTATGAAGTGTTATACAACCTTAAAGAAGACAGTAACACCCCTCGACCTGATACTGATAAAATAAAATCATTTTTAGATACTGTTAATTTACCCTCCATCCACCCATTATCCTTAGATAGTCTCAATAAACCAATCTCTAATAAAGAAGTTTTGAAAGACATAAATGATCTTCCCAAAAATAAGGCACCAGGTGCTGATGGCCTGTCAGATGAATATTACTCGGCTTTTAAGGATATTTTAACCCCATACTTATCCAGACTTTTCAACCAAGCAGCAAATTCAAAAACTTTCTCAAAAGAACTTCTAGAAGCTGTAATAATGATAAAACTTCCAAAATCTGACAAGGATCTTGCCTCTCCCCTAAATTACAGACCCATATCTTTACTAAATTACGATCTTAAAATTAATGCGAAGATCCTGGCGAATAGATTAGTTAACATCACTCCCTCATTAATTAGACCAGACCAAGTAGGTTTCGTTAAAGGTAGACAAGCTCCCGATAGCACTAGAAGAATGCTGAACATTATTAATAGAATACACAATGATCGAATGCCTGCCCTACTCTTAAACATTAGATGCTGAAAAAGCATTTGACAGAATGCACTGGGGGTATATTTCACACACTTTATCTAAATTCGGCCTTCAAGGATTTATACACTCTGCCATTATGGCATCATATACTCATCCCACTGCTAAGGTATTTTCATCAGGTATGTTTTCTAAAACTTTCGCACTAATTAACGGGACCAGACAGGGTTGACCTTTAACCCCACTGATATTTTCCCTTGCGATAGAACCCTTAGCGGAATATATACGCTCTTCCTCAGATATCAAATGCATTACAATTGGTCAAGATGAACACAAGTTAGACCTTTTTGCTGATGACATTATACTGACTTTAGCCAATCCTGAATTATCCTTACCATCAGTAATTAATGCGCTAGAGAAATTCAAGGAAGTCTCATACTATAAAATCAATACAAATAAATGTTACATACTACCAATAAATATCCCTGCTCCATTAACAGACAGTCTTAAGTCACAGTATGGTTTCAAGTTGCAACGACCGCCATTGTATTCTCTAGGGTCTTTGCTAAAAAAAAGCATATATAATGTTTTGGGGTTCTATATAATTTTCTAGCAAAGAAATTATGATTTTTACATGTAGGAGATAAATGTCAGAATTGGTCTGGGTGTTCCAGAACGCCTGATGGTTCTCCCTGCATGTTGGGCCTCTGTATGTGGCCACGCTGTGTAAAAGTCTCACACATGGGGTATCGCCATACTCGGGAGGAATAGCAGAATGTGTTTTGGGGTGTAATTTGTGGTATGCAGATGCTGTGTGTGAGAAATAACCTGCTAATATGAAAGTTTTGTGAAAAAAAAAATCTTGATTTTGCAAAGAATTGTGAGAAAAAATGACAACTTCAAAAAACTCATAATGCCTCTTTCTAAATGGAAAAAAAGGAAATCACTGCGCTAAAACATACATAGGAAAGAAAAGGGAGCTAAAACATAATAAAATGTGCTACCCCAGGTGCTGCAATCTACATGTAAACAATAAATACAAGAAATGAACATAAGAAAAAATTAAATCGCGCTACCACAAATAGAATAAATATATAAATGACCACAGATCAATAAGTGAGTGAACACAAATTAAAAAAAGGATGACCTGTAATGGCCGCTGGACAATAAACGATCACCTAATAGATATTATTAATGACAAAAACATATGGTGATGAAAATAAATGTCCCTCTGCTGAATTTCCAATTAATATATAAAAGAAAAAAAGTCCATGAAAAGATAAACACCGGTGCTCCTGAGTCACAACAAGTTGATAGAAGTGGTCAAAAAACAATACAAGTGTATCCTCCACCAAGCTTATAGAGTAGTCTCTTACCAGAAAGACAAAGGATCAGATACAGCATATACAGAGTTTCACTCGCGTGATGTCAGACCGTCACTCCCGGTAAGGGCTGGTAGCCAGGAACATGTAGCAGTAGGATGCCCACCATGCAAAAATAAACAAATGCTCCACATAGTGTATTAAACTTAATAAAATGTATTAAAAAAAGGGGAATAAAATGCACTTACAATTATGCAGTGAAAAAAACGCCTTAAGAATTAATGTGCCGGCCGGAACACAAGAAAAAACTTCAGGCACTCGTCCACTGGTGGAACATATGGGAACTGGGTGACAACAGCGCGTCGTTCGCCCTACGTCCGTTTCGATATAAACTATCGTCTTCCAGGGGCACTGTCGTCAGTACTTCAGGTGTGATCAATTTTCAGATATTGGCACCATAGCTTGTGGACCCTATAACTTTCACCCAGACTAAAAAATATGCAATTTTTTATTTATTTTTTACCAAAGATGTGTAGCAGTATACATTTTAGGCCAAATTTATGAAGAAAAAATATTTTTTGGCAAAATTTTATAACAGAATTAAAAGAAAATTTTTTTTTTTACAAAAATGTTGTTCTTTTTTCATTTATAGCGAAAAAATATAAAAACCGCAGAGGTGATCAAATACCACTAAAAGAAAGCTCTATTTGTGGGGAAAAAAGGACAAAATTTCATTTGGTTACAGTGTTGTATGAGTTATTGTCATTCAAAATGTGAGAGCAACGAAAGCTGAAAATTAAGGTTATTTAGGGTGTTTAAGTGCCCAGTGGTCAAGTGGTTAAAATGCAAACATTACCAAAGATTCTATACTATTTTAGATGCCTTCCTATCCCAATTCCTGCTAAATTCTTCAAGCAACTAAACACAAAACTTAGACAATTTTTCTGGAATAAAAAAAAAAACAAGGGTCGCCTTTTCTATTTTAACCACCATTACAGCTCATGGCGGTATGAACTTACCAGATATCAGGAATTACTATTATGCAGCCATCCTAGATCAGATGAAGTACTGGTTCTCCCCCCAGATAGACAAACTATAGTTGAACATAGAACAAGATTCCACAAAGAATTCTGATTTATACACCCTAGCATTAGCTAATGCTGTACTCCCAAAAGTAGTCTCAATCTACTAAGTATTAAGGCCACATTATTTGCATGGAAACACATAGGGCCAGATTCTCAGCAGAGTTACGTCGGCATATCTCGAGATACGCCGCGTAACTTCTAAGAAGCGCAGGCGTATCTATTTTCTGTATTCCGAAAACAAGATACGCCGGAATTTTTCTTAGATACGAGCGGCGTAAGTCTCTTACGCCGTCGTATCTAAGTTGCATATTTACGCTGGCCGCTAGGTGGCGCTTCCGTTGATTAGCCGCGTTGAATATGCAAATGAGCTACATACGCCGATTCCCAAACATAATTGTGCCCGGTCGTCGTTTTTTACGTCGTTTGCGCAAGCGTAAAGTTACCCCTGCTATATGAGGGGTAACTTTGCGAACGCAATGTTAAGTATGGACGTCGATTTTTACGTTGTTTACGTCCTTTGCGTCGTTTGCGTAAGTTGTTCGCGAATAGGGATTTGCGTAAGTTGCGTTCACGTCGAAACCATTGACTATTTGTGACGTGATTTTTCTCATGCGCACTGGGATACGTCCACGTACGGCGCATGCGCAGTTCAAAAAATGCGTTGAAAACGTGGGGTCACAACACATTTACATAAAACACGCCCACCTCTTCCACATTTGACTTACCGGGGCTTACGCCGGGCCATTTACACTACACCGCCGTAGCTTAGGACGCATAGTTACATAGTTACATAGTCAGGTTAAAAAAAGACACAAGTCCATCCAGTTCAACCATAAAAAAAAATAAACAAACAAAATAAAACACAGTACATCCCATACACCCAACTCCATACCCACAGTTGATCCAGAGGAAGGCAAAAAACCCCAGCAGAGCATGATCCAATGTGCTACCGGAGGGGAAAAAATTCCTTCCTGATCCCCCGAGAGGCAATCGGATTTACCCCGGATCAACTTTACCTACAAAACGTAGTACTCAGTTATATTATGTGCATTTAGGAAAGAATCCAGGCCCTTCTTAAAGCAATCTACTGAGCTGGCCAGAACCACCTCTGGAAGGAGTCTGTTCCACATTTTCACAGCTCTTACTGTGAAGAAACCTTTCCGTATTTGGAGGTGAAATCTCTTTTCCTCCAGACGTAAAGAGTGCCCCCTTGTCCTCAGCGTTGAACTTAAACTCAACACCAAGTTCACTATATGGACCTCTTGAGAATACGGCACTTGCGTCCAAAGTTGCGGCGGCGTAGCGTAAATAGGATACGCTACGCCCAGCTGGCATTTATGCAAAAATACGAGAATCTGGCTCATACTGTCTAAATCTAGATATTTAGAAAAAAAATCTAACTTATTAACTACTGTAAAATCCGATTGTCAGTAGACAATTGGATCCAACAGGGATATCATCTTTACGTTAACTTACCCCTAAACTATAAAAAAATTCACTATGCACAAGCTGGGAGGGTGTAAGCGTTTGAGGAATTTCAACACGGATAATACGATAGAGATACCATCGATAATCTGGGATTATTTATCCCAACAAAAGGATTACGTCAAAAAAGGTATTTCATTCTTCTATGACATACTTTCATCCCAACCAGTTGGAAAAAACACTCAGATGATAAAGTGGGAGAAAAACTTAAACGTTTCCGCTTCCTGGGATCAATGGAAAAAATTATTCCAAACAATTAAAAATGCATCTTCATGCATCGAACAATGGGATAATGCCCAAAAAATAACTAATAGATGGTATTTAACCCCCTACATCTAAAATGTACCCTACAATGTCCGACACTTGGAGGTGCAAAGAGCAAACTGGGAACCTCCTACACACTCTATGGAGTTGCAAATCCTTGAGAAGCTTTTGGAACTCAATATCATACTTCATTGCAGACTTCACAGGTAACCTTCTTGCGCTTACACCTGCCTCAGCATTACTGGGCATTGATCTTGAGATATACCCTACCATTTATAGAACTGTTGTGATCCATATCTTGATAGACTAACTGTTGCTAAACTACGGAAATCCACAGAAGCACCTAACATTACCACGGTCATAAAAAGATTAAATACCCAAGCACAATTCAAGCTGATGCTGGCTTGCAAAAAACACACAATCCCCTCTTTTAGAAGAAGATGAAAAACTTGGCTAACCCACCATAGAGCCTCCGCCTATTTAAAAGACTGCAACATTTAAATTTCACTTGATTGCTGGTAAACATTTATGCTTAGTATTAAGCAGTATGCAGGTGTAGAACAATGATTATTCTATTTATTTTTTTGTGGTTATTTTGTATATGCTTATTTTTACTTTTATCGTTATTTATTTATTTTGTTACTTTTCAGTCTGACTTTATCATCCTAATTAAAGTTAGTACAGGCTGTACCATTGTTTATCGTGATGCTCTACCAGTCCTACAGATAGAACCCAGTTGGGGTAGTCTGGTCTAGGTCATCAAGGCCCGTACCAAGTCTACAAGCAAGGCCTTTACAGTTCTTTATATTCCATTGCTATTTCGTTTGAACTGCAACTCTGTTCTTTATGCTTTTGTTAGATGATTGTACAACCTTATTCGATATAATAAAAATTTATAGTTGAAAAAAAAGAAAGAAAAAATGGAACTAAATTGTAAAACTGAGTTTGAAGGTGTTATCACATGACGTGAATAAATATGATCAATGTTACACTATATTACCAAAAGTTATGGGACGCCTGCCTTTACACGCACATGAACTTTAATGGCTTCCCAGTCTTAGTTTGTAGGGTTCAATATTAAGGGCCAGATTCAGGAAAGGTTACGCTGGCGGATCGAGTGATCCGCCAGCCTAACTGTGGCTTTGAGCCGGCGTTTCTGTTTTCTGTAACCAGAAAACAAGAAACGCCGGGTTGAAGTTCCGATGCGAGCAGCGTAACTGAGTTTCGCCATCGCATCGTTACTTCAACTTAAAAATGGCGCCGGGGGCGTTCCCGCCGATTTACGCTCAAAAAATATGTTAATGAGCGGAAATCGTCAATTCACAATCGAAATCCGGCGCGACGCAATGACGATACGACGTTTCCGGACGGGATACGCGGCGCATAGATATACCTACATGGGGCTGGAGTATCCTATGTTAGGTATAGGCGTCGTCATCGCGTCGGAAAAAAAAAAAAAAACGTCGCTTGCGTAAAACGGTCATGAATGGGAATGTGACGTCATTGACGTTCATTCACAGATTTTGGAGCATGCGCACGGGGATGTTTTGACACTCGACGCATGCGCAGTACGTTGGCGGCGGGATCGCGCGTAGTTAGCATACTACACGCCCCGTACCCGCGACATTTGAATTCCGCCGGCTCATTTGTGATGCGCTGCCGCAACTTTAGGAGCAAGTGCTTCGTGAATGACAGCACTTGCTCCTAAAATTTCGGCAGCGCAACGCAAATCAGAAGCGTTACTCCAGAGCAAAGATGCTCTGGAATACGTGAATCTGGCCCTAAGTTGGCCCACCCTTTGCAGATTTACAGCTTTAGCTCTTCTGGGAAGGCTGTCCACGAAGTTTAGGAGTGTGTCTATGGGAATGTTTGACCATTCTTCCAGAAACGCATTTGTGATGTCAGGCACTGATGCAGACGAGGAGGCCTGGCTCTCAGTCTCCGCTCTAATTCATCCCAAAGGTGTTCTATCGGGTTGAGGCCAGTCAAGTTCCTCCACCCCAAACTTGCTCATCCATGTCTTTATGGATCTTGCTTTGTGCACTGGCGCACAGTCATGTTGGAACAGGAAAGGCCATCACCATACTGTTCCCAGAAAGTTTGGAGCATGAAATTGTCCAAAATGTCTTGGTATGCTGATACCTTAAGAGTTCCCTTCACTGGAACTAAGGGGCCAAGCCCAACCCCTGTAAAACAAAACTGTACGGAGGAATATAATTTACGTAGCTAAGGAACAGCCAACATAAACATTAAGCTAATTAAACCTAGGTGACTCAGGGCCCACCACTCGGCACCAAGGCTACAACCCTGGATACAAAGTACATTATACATTATCATAAGCATAAACATCCAACAATGGTACGGTAACAATGTAAAGTGGTCACAATATTAACCACATCTCCAAGAGATGGTCAGACAAACAATAGGTGACTCAATTAACAATGGAAATTCACACCTAGGAGGCACACAATGGGACAAGACACTTAACATGTAACAACTTAAGAATCAGAATCAGGAGACCCCAGGTTGCTTTGAGCTGATCATATTAACATCTGCTCTGAGTCTCACAGTCTAAAGCAGTCATTGCTGGTTTGAGCATAGAGGCCCCCAAACATGTACCACCGTTCTCCAGTTTCCAGAGTCTATGGCTCGGATTCACAAAGCACTTATGCCGATGTATCTCTAGGTGCGCCGTGTAAGTGTAAAGATGCGCCGTCGTATTTATGCGCCATACCCACAGAACGAGATACGCCTGAAAATAGGCTTCTTCCAACCGACGTAACTTTCCTACGCCGACGTATCGTGGGCGCATATTTACACTGGACGCATCTGGGGCTCCCATTAATTTTATATTCAAATGTGCAAATGAGGGAGATACGCCGATTCACGAACCTACATGCGCCCAGCACAGGCTACGCGCGGCGCATGTAAGTTGTACGTCCGGCCTAAAGTTATCCCTCATAAAACAGGTGTAGCTCAGCAACAGACGTGCACAGGTCAGCGGAGAGCAGCTACAGCAGCACTGTAACGGACGAGCTGAGCAACCACACTTGCAGGACAACACATCTGTATGCCAACATGCCAGGGGCAGCCATGGTCATAGCACTACTGCGTCTACAGGCACGGAGGGGGAGGGCACGGGAGAGGATATACCGAACGCGCATGAACGTCTTTGGCATGGGGGAATTGGAGGTGTATCGCATCTTCAGATTCAGCCCTGGTGCCATCCTGGAATTAGCCACAGCCCTGTATGATGAAATCACCAGCCAGACGGGACGCTCACATGCAGTGCAGCCACTGGTCAAGGTACTGGCAACACTCCATTTCCTTACCAGTGGATCTTTTCAGCGTACAAGTGGAGTCGTGTCTGGGATGTCATAATCCACCAGGAGCAGATGTGTGCACCAGGTTGTCCCCGCAATCCTCACATGCATGTCCCACCACATCATCAAACCCACCCATGAGCATCTGCAGCGGAAGGCAATGCAGGATTTCTACAGAATTGCCGGATTCCCACGCACCATCGGGGCCATTGATTCCACACATGTGGCACTATGGCCCCCCCGTGCCACAGAGCACATATACCGCAATCGTAAGCATTGGCATTCCATCAACGTACAGGTTATAGCCAATGCCTAATGCCTCATATGGCATACCGTGCCAAACACCCAGGGGCCAGCCACGACAGCTACATATACCGTCAAAGCAACATCCCAACAGAATTCGAACAGAACGTGTACAGGGACAGCTGGCTGATTGGTGAGTGACATGGGTGTCAGGCATGACTGTCTGACCCCATGATGCAGACATCACGAGGGGCACATGCACGACTAACATCCTCCTGTCTTTTCCCTTCCAGGTGACTCTGCATATGCCCTTGGGCCCCATATCCTGACTCCATACCGGAATCCCCAAACCAGAGGAGAAAGAAGATACAATGCGGCACACATACGCACCCGTGCAGTGGTGGAGCACACATTTGGCATGAAGTCCTGTATCCAATGCCTGGATAAGTCCGGGGGGACCCTGTTGTATTCCCCAAACTTTGTGTGTCAGATCATCGGTGCATGTTGTGTGCTGCACAACTACGCCATGAGAAAGGGCCTGGAGATTGACATATGTGATGACTTGACCCCCGACCCACACAGTCCCCCCCTGAACGAGGCTACCCCATCTGCTGAGGGAAGAGCAGTCAGGAGGTGCCTTGTGGTAGGCATCTTTGCACGTTAAACACACACATTCATCATGGCACACGGACAATGCACGCATGCACACCACTGTGGTGCCTAGCTCACACACACCACATCCACCTCACATTGGATTAGCCCAAGTCCACCATGCAGGACTTGGGAGCAGCAATGCCACGCCAAGGCCCCAAGAATGTTGCTGTCCATTCATACCACATTCACACAGCCGTGGGGATAACTTCTCCCCAACGACCCAGGGTGGCACCCCTTACTGGCAGGAATGTCACCCACATTCACACACCAGTCACACACCAGTCACACTGTAGCCTGCACTCCTCACCGTGTGCAGATAATACAAAAAAAAACATATTTTGAGCACATAAATAAAAATAAAAAACTCATAACCTGAGCATAAAATAAACAAAACACATAACCTGAGCATAAAAAAAATATAAAAAACTCATAACCTGAGCATAAAATAAACAAAACTCATAACCTGAGCATAAAATAAACAAAGCTCATATCCTGACCATAAAAATAAAAAAAATAAAAAGGCACTCATCTGCCCTGTCATGGGCCACGCATGGTGCCATGGCTCCTGCTCCTCAGTTGCCTGGGGGGACCCTCAGGTGGGGGGTGGGGTATCTGGAGGAGGATCATCCCCTGGTCTCTCCCTGGCTGGCTGCCTGCCCGCCAATGCGGGTGAGTACCGCATTTGTTTCAGCCTGCATCCGCAGCTGGCAGGTGGTGGTGTTCCGCTGCTGGCGCCTTATCTGCCTCCCCTCTGCCTGGACAGCCCCTGCAAGGCTCCTGACCTCTGTCACAAGGCCTGATGTGGTGGCCTGCAGCTCCCCAAGGCACGTCACTATGGCAGTGCAGTTCGCACTCACATCCTGCAGGCTGTCAGAGTTGAAGGTACTCTGATCAGCCTGCAGTGTGAGGGCACGCTGGACAGCCAAGGTGCAGGCAGCCTGGGTCTGGGCTGAGGGAGCCCAGGCTCTCTGCCACACGGCGCAGGTTACCCGCTATAGCACCCATATGGCGGGTCTGCCGGCCTGGTCCCTCGCAAGATTTTCCTCCAAGGCATCAGGATCACCCCTGGTTTTGCGTGTAGCCTTCCTGGGGGCAGGAGAGGCTTGGGGCGGCTGTATGGGGAGGCCCTTGAGGAGGTTTCCTGATGGTGGAGGAGTCCCTTGGGGGGGCTATCCATGATGGGGAGAAGGCCCTTGAGGGGCTATCCCTGATGGGGGAGGTGGTTTGGGAGGGTCCAGGGATGGTGTACTCCTCCTGGAGGTAGACATCTTCCTCAATGCCCACTTGCTCCTCCTCAACTTCCTCCAGAGGAGAGATGTGGGCACTCTCCTGCTGGGATGGCGTGGGTCAACCAGCAGCCGACGACGGCCCAGCGCCTTCCAGCACATCTGTGGATGACACAAAGCATTCACATGTTGGTGGACCCATACACTTGTCACATGTTCCCTTGCACCCCCTCACATGCTACACACCGGATAGGAGATAAAACACACTTACCTCTCCTCAGGCCTGTTCAAAGGAGTCATAGCCCTCCACTCGCTCCCTCTGAAGGCATCTGGCAACCACCTGCTCATCAGGAGTGAGCGTAATAGCAGTGGCTGGTCCACCTCCAGTGCCCCTGGCATGCCTCCTCATCGTGCCCAGCTTCTCTCTGACCACACGACGCAGGTCATTGATTTTTTTTTAAATGTCCTTGGCGGTCCTAACCTCCTGACCAAGGGCATTGACCTGTGTGGTTATCTCCTGCAGGATCTCCTCCTTCTTGGCCTTACTGATTGTGCCACTCTCTGCCCCATAGGGGTACACATCATACCTGGACATGGCCGAGATGACAATCTCCCTCTCCTGTGCGGAAAAATTCTTCTTCCTCCTCTCCTTCCCAGACACTGAAGCAGACATGGCTCAAAGCAAAAGTATTTATGCTCTGGGCGTAGGCAGGCGTATCTCAGGGGTTACGCCGGGCGTAGTTGTGAGCATGCGCATAGGGGTGCGGGACATACGTCCACGTCTTGGCGCATGCGCCGTTCGTTCGGCCCTTCATTTGCATGGGGTCACGCTTCATTTAAATGGATCACGCCCACCTCCTTACTACTTTGAATTATGCCGGCTTACGCCTACGAATTTACGTTAGGCCGGCGCATCGTTGGGAGCATTTGCTTTCTGAATACCATGCTTACCTCTCTGAGTTGCACCGGCGTAGCGTAAATGAGATGCGCTACACCGGCATAAAGATGCGCCGATCTACGTGAATCCGGGCCTGTGTGTTTTGACTTAAATTCGAAGCAACAACACTCCAAGGGTCCCCAGGCACACACCCCCCAAAGAGTAGTGCTCCCGTAAAAACCAGGGCCCGTATTTAATAGGCAAGAGGCCACTCTGCAGTCCCCTCCCAGAGCACCTTTCCTGTTTGGGTCTGTCACAATATGTATAATAGAGAGTACTGATTTAGCTTTAAAATGGTATAAAACTTCCAGAGACAAATGCCCAGAATCAGTGGTTGCCTCCGCAAAGCTCTGCAGAGTAGCTCTGTGATAGATGTAATTACAATGAAATTTCCGGTTGAGTAGGATTTCATCTGCCTATCACTGCTCCTTGCCTTCCTCCTGGGCGATGCTGTATTGTAACATCCCGCACATGGAGAATAATGAAATGCCATCTTCATAAGGTTACTGTTAATTGTAAATGAATGTGACACTCGATGCCTTCCTACAGAGAGACAAGTTATTATTCTGCACACTTCTCGCCGGTTAAGTAATTCTTCTACATTTCCATATTTGTCTCCATATATTTGTATGCGCAACAGCCTCCTACTTCCCAATCCCCAAGAGGCTTCCAATAATCCTCACTCGCCTTTGACGAAACAAAGAAACAAACAAATCATGGAATCATACATTTGCTTTTCAGAAATTGTAGCCGCATAATACGGTACGCACAAGATGTTCTTTGAAATTGGAAGGTATTAGGTTATTTATAATTCATGTCAGTGGGTCTAGTCCACTGACATTTACGTGATTGCTTTTTGTAAAATCTTGGTGGTGTTATGATGTAATAATTAGGCATTTTTTGCTCAAAACATTTCCTCTTAACCTTTGATAAAAAAAGGGAGCTTCTACGGCAGCGATAAGGGTCCATTCATACCAGTGGGTGTTATGCTTTGTATAATGTACACCCACTAGTGTGCACTGTGGAGGGGCGTGTGATTCATTGTTACAGAGCTTCACAATGTTTACCTTTTTTTTCCCTTCTTTTTTTTTAACTTCATTGAAATATCACAAAATTACATTTCATTCATCTTTATGCACCTGAACACATTATGATGCAGTGTATTGGATCACTGTGCGCTACTCTGAATAAAAATACATCCTTATTTTTAGTGCACACCAACAGCGCATTTATTTGAAAGGAAAAAATCGGACATAAAGCATATTACTTTTTCTATTCTTAGGGGCTTTGGGCTCAATTCGTAAAAGTTAAAAGTTAAGTTAAATATCGCATGAGTATAATGCACATCATCAGTTCATCCGATGAAAACGGTCTGATGGATTTTTTCATTAGATATCCGATGAAGCTGACTTTCATCAGCCGTACCTACACACCAGCAGTTAAAAAAACGATTGTGTCAGAAAAACACAACAACGTGCTGAGAAAAATGAAGTTCAATGCTTCCGAGCATGCGTCGACTTGATTCTGAGCATGCGTTGATTTTTAACCGATGGACGTACCCACAGACGATCGTTTTTTTAACCATCAGATAATTTTAAAACAAGTTCCTAGAATTTTAACCGATGGATAAAAAAACGATGGGGCCCACACACGATCGGTTCGTCTGATGAAAACGACCCATCAGACAAACCGATCGGGTGTACGCGACATTAGAGTTAAAATAACGCATTTGATATTTATCCTGAAATCAGTCAATTCACAAAAAATGCACGTTAAATACTGCATTTTCCGTGTTAAATACTGTTTTATTTTGCGGTACTTAACATGTTTTTTTCCACTTTATTTTACCGCAGACTGGACCTCCGCCTGCAGCTGAAAGTGAAACATTGAGCTGGCACATGCCCTGCTGACAGCAGAATGTAAACATTCATGGTGTGGATTTTGGGGGAGAGCCTCACAACAAAAATAAAAAATGGTAAAAGGTTCCCCGGGCTTTTATCCCCACTTTAATACCGGGCCTATTCTGGCACAATCATTTGTCAAACACCTTTTTTTTGGGGGAAAAAAATGGTTTAATGAATTAAAGAAATAACAAAACAATAAAGTTAGCCACATTTTTTTGTAAAATATGAAAGATGATGTTATGCCGAGTAAATAGATACCCAACATGTCACGCTTTAAAATTGCGCACACTCATGGAATGGCGCCAAACGTTGTTAATTAAAAGTCTCTATAGGCAATGCTTTGAATTTTTTTACAGGTTACCAGTTTAGATTTACAGAGGAGATCTAGTGCGAGAATTGTTGCTGGCACTGGTCACCAGTCATCTCTATGCTTCCTGCCTGTGCCGGACGGTTCTTTCTCCGGGCCACAAATAAGAACGATCAGGCGGCAGGAAGAGACATCCTTCTGATTGTTTTTTAAATAGTGAGAGCCGTTCACCCTGAGCATTGTGACAAGCGCTATTGATCTTCATTTATTGTAAGCACATTTATTTAAGAATGTTTTTTATTTAATAAAACAGATTCACATTATATCGATTTTCCTCTTCACTCTTTATATGTCCACATTGCTGCACGCATGCTTCCTATGAGAGCCAGTCATCTTCATACACCAGGAGCAGCTGACTGTCGGCAGAGAGATTTGACCAAACCCCAGGGGCATCCCTAGGATTTGAAAGTACAGGCTTTCTGATGGCTTCGGTCTGGTGAGTAGGTTTCCTATGGGAACATCAGCAAGAGGACAAAGTGTGATAATTTTCTTGCAGCTGCTGAGGAATTATATTCCTTCCTTGTCATTAGGATTATTATATAAACTCCAGCAAGCAGTACCCTGGACTGTGTGTTCTTTTGCATGGACATGTCTTTCCATACATATTATTGAGGACTGATTAGAATTGTGTCTTTTTCTCATCATTCTGATTTATTTGATAGAGGTTTTTGTAGCAGAATATGGTGACATATTATTAATATTTTTGAGTAGCTAGTGCTCAATTATAGCACTATTAATATGAAATTTTTTCTAGTGAGACATTCATTGGGAAATAAGATATATTTGATTTAAATGGCCGCTATGATAGTTCTTATCGTGCACAGAATCTCCGGCACTAACGAATGATATCTGAATGATGCCTCTAGCTGCAGGCATCATTCAGATATCACTGCACAAAGCCCAGGACGTCATATGACGTCGACCCAGGATGGGAGATCCCATCTGTGGACGTCAAATGTCTATGGGCCACTATTGAAGTGGTTAACCTGCCAGACTGCATTCTTGGCTAAGGGTGTGGTATGGATTTTGCTCATGCCATTTTTTTTAGTTTTTGGCATGAGTCTTTACTGTTGGCTCTGTTGTTTATGTGAAGCAGAATTTCACCCAGAAGGGAAAGTTACACTCTTCCTCCCCGATCAGCAATGCACAGTGAGCAACAGGCTGTGAAGCCACAAGCAGTCACATCTGTCTGGCCACAATTAAGATGCCATCGCCAAGGACTGATAACTGGTGAAGAAACTGGGCGGGTGAAGTCAGTGCTAGATCCTTGGACAGGTGAGTGTCTGTTTATTAAAAGTCAGCAGCTATAGTTTTTGTAGCTGTTGACTCTTGAACCCCTTTAACAACCAGCTATTCACTGGTGTGATAGATTATTTTAAAAATATCTATTTGATAAGTTAATCTTATGTTATGATTAGAATCACTGAAATGTTTTCTCTTTCCCATAATCCTTATACTGTTTATTTGTTTTGTTATCTTTTTATTGATTGATCTATGGAGTTATTATGTATGTATGGATATATATTGCAACACTGTTATTATCCTTACATGAAGAATCAGATATTGTTTTAAAGTAGGGTTGTCCCGATACCGATACTAGTACTTGTACTTGTACTCCCACAAATACCCCCGATACCTAAATAGAATACTCCCCCCCCCCCCGCCGCCACAAAGCCGCCGCTGCATACCGCCGCGTTAATCCCCGTGCAATACAGCACGCATTACAAGCTTTCGTTTGTATACTTGTAATGCACGCCTCGCCATGTATAGACACGCCCCTTCTCGGGATTGGACGGATCTGTCCAATTCGAGCAAGTGGGAGTGTCTATGCACGGATCCGTGTGCTGTATTGCATGGGGATTAACCCGGCAGCAGCTACTACAGGTATGGGGGACAGCAGGGGCAGACTGACAATAAATGGGGCCCCCGGGCAATAGAATATTATGGGGCCCCATAAAGAAGATTATGGGCAAACCATGTAGGTTTTGGACATATCAGGGACAAAAAACACACCGATTTTTACATACTGTCCCTGGTTTTAATGAGCCTGGCAACCCTGATGGGGCCCCCTAGTGGCATGGGGCCCTCGGGCAGTGCCCGAGTTCCTCAATGGTCAGTCCGCCCCTGGGAGACAGGACATGGCTGCAATATGTGGGGGACAGGACATGGCTGCAATATGTAGGGGAAAGGACATGGCTGCAATATGTGGGGGACAGGACATGTCTGCATATGTGGGGGACAGGACATGGCTGCATATGTGGGGGACAGGACATGGCTGCAATATGTGGGGGACAGGACATGGCTGCAATATGTGGGGGACATACATGGCTGCATCTGTGGGGGACATGGCTGCAATATGTGGGGGACATGCATGGCTGCATCTGTGGGGGGGACATGGCTGCAATATATGTGGGGGGACATGGCTGCAATATATGTGGGGGGACATGGCTGCAATATATGTGGGGGAACATGGCTGCAATATGTGGGGGGGACATGGCTGCATTTGGGGACACATTTAAAAAAAGGATCGGTATTCGGTATCGGCGAGTACATGAAAAAAAGGATCGGTAATTGTACTCGGTCCTAAAAAAGTGGTATCGGGACAACCCTATTTTAAAGTTATGAACCCAATATAGGGCAAAAGATTGAAGATGAGAGCAGATGTTATGTTCAAGCTCCATTATGTTTGAAATGTGTTCAACCCTCCCCCCTGCACTCTGAGGTTTCTGTGGACATACAGATGGACTTTTCAAGAGGAAGTAACCCCCTCCCTTCTAGATTCCTCAGTTGTGACAAGAAAATACTTCCCCTCCCCCTCCTTTTCACTCGGATCTCCTGAAAGCTTGTGGAGGAGACTTTATGCCACATGACAAGAAGGGTGTGTGCAGCTTTCCCTGAAATGGACTTGTGAGAAGAAACCACCCTTTTATATGAACTGACCAATGAGGGTTCACATATCATACAAGGGGGTGGGGGGGATGGGTGTGAACTGTATGAGTTGACCAATGAATTTTATGTACTTGTGATGTCATTTTGCAAATAAAAGGAATGGGAGGGCCCAGGCACTTCCTGTTGGTTCGATGCTGAAAATGTGAGATGTAAGATTCTGTGTCTGGGTTGCACATTTCATCTTATCATTTAATTTGGGTCAGACGGCATGAATTAGGGGTTCATCCTGAGAAATTGTGTCAAGAAATCAAAGGGCCAGATTCACAGAGCCATTACGCCGGCGTTCCAGGAGATGCGCGGCGTAAGTCTAAATCTGCGCATGCGTATCGATGCGCCGCATCCCTAAACTGATATACGCATGAAATCTAATTTTTTTCAACCGGCGTAATTTCAATAGACCGGCGCATTCATGCACGCAAAACTGCACTAGACACACCATTGATTTGCTATTCAAATATGCAAATGAGGGAGTTACGGGGATCCACAAAAGTAAGTTGGTGCAGCGCAGGCTACGCACTGTGCGCAACAGCTGCACGTCCTGTCTAAAATTAGTCCATAGAAAAGGTGGAATAAAATTAGACAATCCGTCTACATGTCAGCTAAAGCAACACTGTTAGTGAAGAGCTGATCAGTCACACTTGCTGGACAACAAACTGTATGCCAACATGCCAGGGGCATCCTTGCTCATAGCTATACTACTGACTTTAGAGGAGCAAAGAAGGAGGAGGGCAAGGAGGAGGGCACGGAGGAGGGCACGGGAGAGGATATACCGCACACGCATAGACATCTTTGGCATGAGTGATTCTGAGGTGTATCGCATCTTCAGATTCACCCCTGCTGCCATCGTGGAATTAACCACAACCCTGCAGGAGGACATCACCAGCCACTGGTCAAGGTCCTGGCAACACTCCATTTCCTTGCCAGTGGCTCTTTTCAAAGAACAAGTGGAGTGGTGGCTGGGATGTCACAATCCTCCATGAGCAGATGTGTGCACCAGGTTATCCCTGCAATCCTCAGACGCATGGCCAACCAAATCATCAAACTAACCACTGAGGGCCTGCGGCTGAAGGCAATGACAGATTTCTACAGAATTGCCAGATTCCCACGCACCGTGGGGGCCATTGATTGCACACATGTGGCACTCCAGCCCCCCCATGAGACAGAGCACATATACCGCAAACGGAAGCATTGGCATTCTATCAACCTACAGGTGATAGTCGATGCCCAAGGCCTCATATGGCACGTCTGTGCCAAACACCCCGGATCCAGCCATGACAGCTACATATACAATCATAGCCCCATCCCAATGTAATTCGAACAGAACGTGTATGGGGACACCTGGCTGGTTGGTAAGTGACATGGGTGGCAGGCATGACTGTCCCCCCCCATGATGCACACATCACAAGGGGCATATGCATGACTAACATCCTCATGTCTTTTCCCTTACAGGTGACTCTGCATATGCACTGGGACCCCATCTCATGACTCCTATCCGGAACCCCCAAACCCCAGGAGAGAAAAGATACGCACCTTTGGCCTCCTGAAGTCACGTTTCCGATGCCTGGATAAGTCTGGGGGTACCCTGTTGTATTCCCCAAACGTTGTGTGCCAGATCATCGGTGCATGTTGCATGCTGCACAACTTTGCAGTAAGAAAGGGCCTGCAGATTGACATATGTGATGACCTGACCCCTGAAGCAGACAATCCCCCCCCTAACCGAGGCTACCCCGTCTTCTGAGGGAAGAGCAGCCAGGAGACAGCTCACATTAGGCATCTTTGCACGTAAAACACACACATTAATCATGGCACAATGAGAATGCATGCATGCACACCACTGTGGTCCCTAGCACAGACACACCACATCCTTATCAAATTGGATTAGCACAAGGCCACCATGCAGGACTTGTGAGCAGCAACGCCGCGCCACGGCTCCAATTATGTCACTGTACATACATACACCATTCACACGGACCTGGGGATCACTTCTACCTGGTCCTGGGGAACCCTTCTCCACCACAAATGAGGGTGACACCCCTTTTCCAGCAGGAATGTCACCCCCACATTCCAAAATCATTCACAACCCCAAAAAAAATTTCCAGCAAAAAAAAAAAAAAGTCCAGCACCAAAAAAAAAAAAAAAAGGGGGGAACCAAATTAATGCCGCTGGCGTGACCCACGCCTGGGGCGCCCAACGGCCACGCCCCCGGCTCCTCAGGGAAGACTCATGGGGGGGTAATCCGGGGAAGGAGGAGCAGCCCCAGGTCTCTGTCCACCTGGCGGCCTGCCCTCCAAGGCCATGGCTATTCTGTTCAGGCCAGCATTTAGTGTTGCCGTATTGGCCTGGATAGCCTGGGTGAGGGCCCTCACATCCTGCCCAACGTCTGCTGTAGTAGTCTGCAGTTTGTTTAGGCAGTTTGTAAGAGCCCGGGAGTGGCAGTCCAGGTCCCCAAGCGTATCCTTTATGGAGGACAGGCTCTCCTCCATCCACCCCAAAGTCTGGCTGACCTGTCCCAGATGGTAGGTCTGAAGGGCCTGGAACCTCGGCCACCCCCCTGGTCTTCTGGGATGACTTCCTGCCTCCAGATGATGCTTGTGGCTGGGGAGAAGGGGAGGCCCTTGGGAGGGGAGCCCTGTTGGGGGAGGAGTGGGAGGGGCTACCCCTTATGGAGGGCTGGCTGCTGCCAGCCAGAGGGGAAGACTCCTCCAAAAACAACAAGCCACTGCCTGACATGACCTCCTCCTCCAACTCAAACTCCTCCTCCTCAAACTCCTCCGTGGACTCCGGCCTTGTCTGGGGGTCCTCATCAGGCTGGTGTCCCGGGGATGGTGCAGTCAGACCAGATGGCCCAGCACCCTCCTGCACATCTGTGGATGACACAAAACATTCACAGGTTGGAGGATCCACACACTTGCCACATATTCCCTTCCCCACCCCCCCACACATGCTACACACCAGATAGGAAAAAAAAAACCTTACCTGTCATCACGGCCTCCTCAAAGGAGTCATAGTCAGGCAGGCCCTCCATTTGCTGCCTATTAAAGGTCTGAGCCACCACACGCTCCTCCGCTGTCAGCCTAACAGGGCATGGTGGGCCCCCTCCAGTGCCCCTGGCATGTGCTGCCATCTGCCCCAGCTTCTTACGGACCAGACGCCGGACATCATTGACGATCCCCTCGCGTGTCCGGGTCTCCCCGCCCCCAATGAATTTACCTGGTCGGTAATGTTCTGAAAGATCTCCTTCTTCCTGGCCGGGGGGGTGTTGGCACTCTCCGGGCCGTGCAGGAAACGCCCATATTGGGTAAGGGCCCGGGCAATAATTTGTTTCTCCCCCAAAGTAAAATTGGTCTTGCGCTTCCTCTCAGTCATATTCATACAACAACTCTCTCCCAAACAATCACCAAAAATCACTCACAAAAACAAGCAGGAAAAATCAAGCAACAAAACAAACAAACAAAATCTATTAACCAAAAAGTCGCACAACCAGTCACCAAAAGACACTATCAAATATATTCTACAAAACACTAGCTCAAACAGTCATCAAATATCACAAAGACAAGTCACAAAGCAACAAATGCGAACACACAACAGAACAAAAGCACCTTGCTGTAAAGGAAGGGATACTTTTGCAAAGGAAGGGCGTTTGTGTCTGTCTATTTAAGCTCTCTGCGTAGTTCACTAAGTTGCCCGGGTCCACTTCCAATTTCACTGATTGCGCCGTTCCCGAGTTGTGAGCATGCGCAGAGAGGTGCTGACCATGGTCTGCTTCATGTGCGCATGCGCGATCCGGCCGGCCCTTCATTTGCATGGGGTCACGGCTCATTTCAATGTAACACGCCCACGTCCTTCCCAATTTGAATTACTCCGCCTTACGCCTCGGGAATTACGTTGCACTGGCACAAATTTCTGCGCAAATACTACAAGGATACAGTGATTGCGCCTCTACATTGCGCCGGTGTAACGTAAAGGAGGTGTGCAACGCCGGTCAAAATATGCGCCAATGTACCTGAATCTGGCCCAAAGGGTCTACATCACTGGTTGTTAAGGACACCAGCTGGTGCCAGCTCTCTAACAACCAGCTAGCAAATGAATATTATTATTATACATGATTTATGTAGCACCAACAGTTTAGGCAGCATTTTACAACTTGGGGCAGACAGTGCAATTACAATACAGTGCAATAATGAGCAGGAGGGCCCCAACGATAGCTGGCAGAAGAACATCTCAAAGGACTGCCTCCTATAATAATTATTTTGCAAGCCCATTTGTTCCTTTGCCCTCTCTGCTACACCCTTTTTTTCTTTTTGACAGTCTAGGACTAGCATCAATGCCATAAATGTGCTCTGGCAGTATAGTTCCAGCACTCAGTAGATTAAACTGTACTACTGCTCACTGCTGCACTTAAGGTGGCCTTGCTACTGTTTATGATGATCAGGATGCCAGATGTCATCCGATGCCTACTCCTTACCTTTAATCACTTTGTATGTTAAATTGTGATATTACCATTGTTAATCATTTCATGCTTGCCTAGTTGCCAACCATACTGGGTGGCAATATATTAAGTTTGCCTTTACCACCTGGTTTGGTGCCTGTTTTATTTGATTTATTTAGTATTACCTTCAGTGATATACTGTGACATTGTATGTTTGCACACTCAACCTGGTGTGTTAGAGGGGCTGATGTTTTTTGAAAAAGGTTGAGGAAAAGAACAGGGGATCCATCCTAATCAGATTTCCTCTCACTTCCTGTTGTGTCTAGAGGACAGGAAGTACAGATAAGTTTCACTTATGGGACATAGCTGGCAAAGAAATCTAACTGGAAATGTAAGGCTTTTTCTATTTTATCCAAAATAAAAGAATAAAAAATAAAAGGTTTGGCCTTAGACATACAACATTAGTTTTTTGGTAAGGGATTTGTTATACTTGAAATGACATATATTTACTAAATAGTGAGTGATAGCTTTTCAACTCTGTAACTCCTACAATATATGGTGAAGTCCAGTACAGTATAGTGGATTTATTTTTTACTGTGTTTCTGCTTTCTCCTTTATGTGACATTGGCTCTCATCTTGGGCATGGGCAATATGTACGATTTTCTACAGTCTGGAGCTTTGTTGTTTGTTTAGAAGCATGATCTCACAGTAGGGTGTGATGTTAAGATTGGAACCTTGCAGTGATTACTCTGCTCTCAGGTCTCTTTATTCCAAAATGACATTGGACAAACTAACAGATGTACTTCTACAGATTACTTCCCAGTCTTTAGAGATGCGTTGCAATGATTACCGGTATATTAATATTGTAAATGACTTTGACCTTGTAATCAACGCTGACATAAATTACTAAAACTGTGTACTGTTATGTTTCCTATTTTTTTGCAGCTTTAATTGTAATGTACGTTTCTTTAATAATTATTTTATTTTTTTCTAATACATTGCAATAAACTAAAATAGAAAAGACGAGTGTATTCTTTTCTGAATAATTGACACAAAATGTAAAATGTACTATTTTTACTCACCTATATTTACAGCAAAAAACACACACAGGAGGGCACAAACGCCCAGTGCATTACCACCATGCAACTTTAATAAATACCAAGACATTTGCATACTCATAAACATAAGTAACAACAGAGCTCTGAGGAGGAGGGGAACGTCCACCGAGGCGCGTCAGCCTTCCAGCCGCGTGGTACAAGGCCAGATGACATCGCATATCACTCGGCCCCCGGCGCGCCGCGTCATCCGCTGTGGTTAACAGCAGCGCCAGCCAATGGCTACGCTGTTATCAATCCGCCCAGCCTAGCCAATCAACGGCCAGGCTGGGAACCGAAGAGGATGACGTGGACACGCCCGGGAGTTTCTAACGGTAAGGTAAGTAAAACGGGGACTCGGGGGGGGGGTAGGATGCATTAAGGTAAAAAAAAAGTTTACCTTTACAACCCCTTTAAATGCTTAGATTAGTAATTAGCTAGAGAAACAGTTTGTGAGAGGGCTGGAGTCAGAGAAAAAGCTCACTTCTGTGATGGAGAAATGAAATAGGAAAAAGTTCTGGACAGCCGCACTCCAAAAAAGTTTTTGCCTTTTATTCAAAAAATGTAATAAAAAATACATGCCACAGCAGAACGAACAGAAGACCTGATGCGTTTCACACTAACAAACAGTGCCTAGTCATAGCTATGACTAAGCACTGTGTGTCAGTGTGAAATGCATCAGTTCCTCTGTCTGGTCTGCTGTGGCATGTATTTTTGATTACATTTTCTGAATAAGGGCAAAAACTTTTTTGGAGTGCTGCTGTCCAGAACTTCTTCCTATTTCATTGCTATATGCATTGCCAGCACCTGTGGCTTCCAAACTGGAGCAGAGGTTTTACCTTCATCTGACCTACCTGGAGCGGTGATATCCCCTTTCCCTATCTTGATTTCTGTGATGGTGAAGGTGGACAAGTAACACTAGGCTTCGCTTAGCAATGTCCTAGAAGTTTTCCAGTCTTGCTTTGTGGTGTACATACATGGCCTACACTTATAGCAACGGCATTATTTAACTTTTGTCAAAGCTGCTGTTTGTTTTTTTATCTACAGATGTCCCTTATCAGAATAGTTTTTTTTTTTTGTATGCCTCTTATCAGTTTAAGCCCTGGTTCACACTGGGTACGATTTAGTTCGATTTGAAATGCGATTTTACATGTGAAATCGCATCTCAAATCTGCGGCATTTGCAATTGCGATGCATACTAGCGCATTATGCCATTGTGCCATTGTCTTGCAGGGTTTTTTCTTTTCAGCGGTTTACTACAGATATAAAAGCCCTTCCTTTAAGTGAAGTGGTACCTTTGTGCACAGAAATCTCTCCACTTTCTAATCTTTTTTTCCTGTGCCTCATTTAAAGTCCCAAACAAACCCCTTTCTCTTTGCTTTCACTTTATATATTTTTTTCTTTTAAATAAACTCATAGAACCTTTCATCATGAGCAGAGGTTGTTGTTTTCCTTTAAAGGGGTTGTAAAGGAATTTATTTTTTCCCTAAATAGCTTCCTTTACCTTAGTGCAGTTCTCCTTCACTTATCTCATGCTTCCATTTTGCTTTTAAATGTCCTTATTTCTTCTGAGAAATCCTCACTTCCTGTTCTTCTGTCTGTAACTACACACAGTAATGCAAGGCTTTTTCCCTGGTGTGGAATAAGCCTCTTGAGGGGGGAGGGGGCGAGCAGGAGTGTCAGGACACTCTCTACTTTGCAGATAGAGAAAGGAGCTGTGTGTTAGTGGGCGTCCTGACACTCCTGCTCGCCCCCCCCCCCTCAAGGGGGCTTTTTCCACACCAGGAAGAAAGCCTCGCATTACGGTGGTGAGTTACAGACAGAAGAACAGGAAGTGAGGATTTCTCAGAAGAAATAAGGACATTCAAAAGCAAAATAGAAGGATGAGGTAAGTGAAGGAGGACTGCACTAGGGTAAAGGAAGCTATTTAGGGGGAAAAAAAATCCTTTATAACCCCTTTATCTGTATTACTGCTCTGCAGCCAAAGAATCTCGGTATAAGCGAGTTCTTGAACAGAAACCAAAGACCGTAAAAGATAAAAAAAAAATATTGGGCATACCTTTTAGTCCATTTGCATTACATGGCATTTTGTAAATGCCTGTCGTTCAGCTTCAAAGCTCGCTTCGGCAAGATGCGGCATTTTTCTGTGTGGAAAGCTTAATTAAACATTAATTATTTTAGGCAGTGCTCTTATGTACTTCCTTTTCATTCCTGGCATTATACTGAAACTTTTTTACAAATCAAATAACAAAATTAAAATGATGTGCATAACCTGTTAAACCTCTTTATACCCAAGCAGAGACTGTCAGGACTGTAGCTGAGAACAGAGAGAGAGATCTCACTTTGAGTCTTAAGCCCCTGTACACACGATCGGATATTCAGACAACAATTGTCCGACAGACGTGTTATGGTTGGATAATCCGACCGTCTGTACGCTCCATCGGACAATTGTTGTCAGAACTTCCGACAACAATTGTTGTGCTGTGCATGCTCCCAAATTGTCCGACAACAAATGTGTTCCGTTGGATTATCCGATCACGTGTACACAAATGCGTCGAACTAAAATCCAAAGTACAAACATGTATGCTCCGAACCAATGCTAACCATCAGAAAACATTAGCAGAAGTTGCCCAAAGAGTGGCGCTAAAAAACCAAGTCATTTTGTGAATGTTGGATGAAAAATGTACTGCCGTCTGTATGCAGAACAAGTTCACGGCCAACGCCCTTCGGACAAAAATCCACGGATTTGTCCGATGACAGTCCGATCGTGTGTTTAGACATTAGGCAATCCTAATTACCTCCTCTCATAACAAAATAAAAAATCCATACACGGGTCGAATTTTGAAAGAACTTTCTTTCAAAAATCGCATCTAAGAATTTTCGTTCGTATTTCGCACCATTAATAAGCAACAGCCAATTTTCGTGTGGCCATTGCATTTTAATAATCGGACATGTTGAGAAAAAAAAATATTTAAATGAACAATTTTCTAATCAATGATGGGAGAATTGTGCGAAAGATGTAATCGAAAAATAAATGTGCATGTGCAATAAAAGAAAATTCCAGGAAAGAAAAGAAGATTCCCAGACAAAAAAAAATATATAATTCTGTGGCAACAGGAGGTGAAATTGAAGTCTTGGTTGGTCGAATTGGTGGCACGATCGGATCACAAAACGGCTAAAGAAAATTCTTTCGAAATTCGACCATGTATGGCCTGCTTAAGAGTTTAGTAATTGCACAGAAACACTTAGCATCAGCTGCCCAGCAGAAATTTTAAAGAAAATAATGAGCTGCAGCATTTTATCAGATTTAATCATATTACCCGTGCTAGGAGACGATGATTTAATTACCAGGACAGAGCATAGAAAAAAACAGCATAAATGATGCTTATCTGTAAACGCTAATTTCACGCTCTGTGTGACTCTTTACACAGGCAGCAAAGACATGTCTTGTCAGAGTGTCACATTGACCTATACAGGATAATGGAAAGAAAGTCAGATTCTATTTATACTGTTTTTTTATTAGAGTATTTTAGATTTATTGTGTGATGTCAGCTTAAAATAGTCCTAACACGCTAATACATAATGTTAGTTCTTACCAGGCTAACCAGTATTTTAACCATAAATGGGCATTTTGGATTTGAAAAAAACAGAAGCAGCCTTTTCTAATATGGAAACTTGGTCAGCATGATGGTTAGCTCGTTCTGGTAAAACAAGCGTTCGTAAAGATAGCACATTTGTCATGCTGTAACAGACTGAGAAACACAAAGACAGAAAAGCGAGAATCGTCCCTCACCAAACTTTTACTAACACGCGGTAACACGAGATCAGCAAAGGCAGCCCAAAGGGTTGCGCCATTCGAATGGGACTTCCCCTTTATAGTGCCGTTGTACGTCACCGCGCTTTGCGCAAGCATTTTTTTCACAATCGGCAGGCTTGAGAGGAATCACGTCGAGAAAAACATTGGGCCAGATTCACGTACATCAGCGCATTATTGGACCGGCGTAGCGCACCGCCTTTACGTTAGACTGGCGCAATGACGCGGCGCAATCACCCTATTCTCGTCTCTTCTACGCAGAAATTTGCGCCTGCGCAACGTTATTTCAGAAACGCAAGGCGGAGTAATACAAATTGGGAAGGACGTGGGCGTGTTACATTGAAATGAGCCGTGACCCCATGCAAATGAAGGGCCGGCCGGCTCGCGCATGCGCGCTTGAAGCAGACCATGGTTAGCACCTCTGTGCGCATGCTCACAACTCGGGAACGGCGCAATCAGTGAAATTGGAAGTGGACTAGGGCAAATTAGTGAACTAAGCAGACAGCATAAATAGACAGACACAAACGCACTTCCTTTGCAAAAGTACATCCCTTTGTATCCCTTCCTATACAGCAAGGTGCTTTTGTTCTGTTGTTTATTAGCGTTTGTTTGTTTGTTTGTGACGTGTCTTTGAGATATTTGGGGACTGTTTTGCAGAGTGATTTTTGTCTTTTATGTGTTTTCTTTGTTGTTATTTTGTTTAAATTATATTTTTGCTGGGCATTTTTTATTTTTGCTCGTCATTTTTTATTTATTTTTTGTTCTGTTTGTGTATGATTTTGGAATGTGGGGGTGACATTCCTGCGGGAAAAGGGGTGTCACCCTCATTTGTGGTGGAGAAGTGAAACCCAGGTCCGTGTGAATGGTGTATGAATGTACAGTGACATAATTGGAGCCGTGGCATGGCGTTGCTGCTCACAAGTCCTGCATGGTGGGCTTGTGCCAATCCAATGTGATGAGGATGTGATGTGTCGGTGCTAGGGACCACAGTGGTGTGCATGCATGCATTCTCATTGTACCATGATTAATGTATGTGTTTAATGTGCAAAGATGCCTAATGTGAGCTGGCTCCTGGCTGCTCTTCCCTCAGAAGACGGGGTAGCCTTAGTTAGGGGGGTTCCGTATAGGAGTCATGAGATGGGGTCCCAGTGCATATTCAGAGTCACCCTGAAGGGATAAGACAGGAGGATGTTAGTAGTGCATGTGCCCCTTGTGATTTCAGCATAATGGGGGGGGGACAGTCATGCCTGCCACCCATGTCACTCACCAACCAGCCAGCTGTCCCCATACATGTTCTGTTCGAAATCTGTGGGGATGGGGCTAGGATTGTATATGTAGCTGTCATGGGTGTCATGGGTGGTGTCATGTGTTGGGCTGGTGATGTCCTCCTGCAGGGTTGTGGTTAATTCCAGGATGGCATGAGGGGTGAATCTGAAGATGTGAGACACCTCAGAATCACTCATGCCAAAGATGTCTATGCGTGTGTGATATATCAAGTGAAGAGTGAGGGGCTTGTATCAGATTAGATTATTATATCTATCAAGGTTTTAAAGGGCTATTGAAAGATAGTGAGACCGTGTTTGTAATTTGTATGTATGTTATGTATTGATGTATATATGTATGTATATTTTTTGTAAAAATGTTTCTTAAAGCAAAGAAAAAAATTTTGTAAAAAAAAAAAAAAAACCTCCTCCGTGCCCTCCTCCGTGCCCTCCTCCTTCTTTGCTCATCTAAAGTCAGTAGTATAGCTATGAGCATGGATGCCACTGGCATGTTGGCATACAGATTGTTGGGCAGCAAGTGTGACTGCTCAGCTCCTCACTAAGGCCTCGTACACACGATCAAATCTGTCTGCTGGAAACGGTCGGCCCGACCGTCCCAGCAAACAGATTCGATCGTGTGTACGGGCGAGCCGACGAATTTGGCCACCCGACAGATTTCAAAGCATGCTTTGAAATCTATCGGGTGGGAATCCGTCCGCCCGACATTTGTCTGCTGGTTAGTACACTTACCAGCAGACATGTCGCCTCGCACCGCTGCCGAATGGATTCGGCGCATGCGCGGAAGTGTTTTACTTCCTGGTGCGGTGACGTGGCGGCGTCAACGTCACCGCCACGTCACCGACACATCAGCGCGCCGTCTGCTGGCGGGGATTTTGGTTTGCTCGTGTGTACACGTGAGCAAACCAAAATCCAAACAGAGAGATTTGTTCAAATCGGTCGGACAGACCGTTTTAAACAAATCTATTGCTTCGTGTGTACAAGGCCTAACAGTGTTGCTTTCTCTGACATGTAGACGAATTGTCTAATTTTAGACCACCTTTTCTATGGTCTAATTTTAGACAGGCCATTCAGCTGTTGCGCACATCGCGTAGCCTGCGCTGCACCAACGTTCTTTTGTGGATCCCCGTAACTCCCTCATTAGCATATTTGAATAGCAAATCAATGGTGTGTCTAGCGCAGTTTTGCGCGGACGGATGCGCCTGTCTAACGAAATTACACTGGACAAAAAAAAAGTAGATTTCTTGCGTATCTCGTTTTGCGGATGCGGAGTATCGAAACGCATGCGCAAATTTAGACTTATGCCGGGCATCTCCTGTTACGCCGGCGTAATCGCTCTGTGAATCTGGCCCATTGTTTTTTCCATGACATGAATAACGGTTGTGTGTACACAGCATAAGAGTTTGCTTTAATTTATACTTTAAGAATGTCCGTAACTGCCGTCGCCCTTCGATATCATGGTCACAGGCGCTCCTACATATGGAATTCATCAGATTGATGGAGAGAGTGCATAATACTCTCTTAGACACTATGCACATCTTTGACCGCAAATGGGGAAGTTATTCTACCCATCTAATATGTACTGGGCTTGGAGACCTCCTAGCTCCGATTCCCAATAACTAGATGGTTTGAAGGCCTTTCAAGTTTACATACTCAGTACAGATGAATAGTGTAATGGAATGGCCCGTGACAGACTGAGATACTCTTATGTCTAGGGTCACCTTATGTCCACTAGGGCCATAGGGTGACAAAGAATCATAATTCATATATTACATGAGATGGGACATTAATAATAATTCATATTGCAGGACTGGAATATTACAAAAGTGGTTCATGTGGACTTGAGACCAGGTTACCAAGACAGTGACACATCTCTCTGTGTAACCGACTATTGAAATGTTAAGTGAGGTTGGCTCTTCAATGTGAAAGACACATTCTGTTGAAAAGGTGTTAATTGCAAGAAAGACTCTTTCATTGTGTGAAGCTCTCTGTTTACCCTATTGTGTTATTCTAAAGGTTAATTGAATTCAATTGATACAGGAATGTATTAATGCTCAGGTATGATAGTATTTGGTTATGATGTCATTATCTCAAGAAATGTATCTGTCAGTATCGGGGCCGAATTGTCTGTCTAGATAATGTGATTGAGGTTCCTGATATGTGTGAAGATTATCTGTGATTGTGTATTATTCAAGGTTAATTGAACACTATTGATGATGCGGTGCCCAGATGTCTAGCTACGGATTAGATAATTAGCCCCCCCATGGTGTGAAGGGGGGTGGGGGTTGCATTGTCCTGTGATTAACTGTATTATGCTTGAAACTGTATAAGAAGCTGAGAAAATACCAAAAAAGGGGTCATATCTTTGGAAGCAAGTACAGAGCTCTGTCTCGTCTTATTCTGGGAATTGATATGGATCGTGTATGCAGTATTGTCGGAGTGTGTCAGATAAGCTTGTCGTGGTTGGATGGAAGGTCGTAAGCGGTGGTGACCGTTACAAGTAGTCTACAAGTCTTGGCCTAAACATGATCCGCCATTACCCATTTATCATACCTCGCAAATGCAATATAGTTTACTCAAATTGTAACCCTTACATTGTTTCCTTTCGTATATTTTCTTTTTAGTATTCTTGTTACTTTGTTAGCTGTATATTTTGTTAAAAGGTGACGCGAGAGATGTATTTGTGTACTTTTCTATCCTCTTCATTGAATGTAACAGTAGCCTCTCAGGACCTACACCTTCTGTACTCGCCTGATATACCTCAATAAAACGTTTGTAAACAAAAAGAATGTCTGAATCCATCCACCATATTGCTTGCTGTCCTCTTCCGTTTTCCCTTTAACCTTTGCAAGAATAATTGTTTTTTTGAAAGAACTGGTTCTTTCCAAAATAATACAGCTTCAGCCTCGTCTTCTGGGCTTTTAGTGAAAGGTTTTGCTTGTGTGGCGCCCCCTTACTTTCAGAAGGGATGCTATTTGTAAATTTAGTGGGGTGAGAGACTTATTTGCTCTCACCCAGGTTGATTTATGTTAAATTAGGCTGCTGTCAGCCCTGAATTATCCTGTGGGTCATTCTGTGCTCCAGGGATGCAGTTCCATCTCTGGGGGGCAGGTGGCGCCAGAGGGATTCAGGCAAAGCCACTTTTCCCAAGCAGCCATTTGGAGGAGTGTTTCCCTCGCGAGGCATGTTGGTGGACGGTATATCTGTGGTAGACGCCATGTTTTGGTGTTCTTCGCGGGTTCCTGGTTCCAGGTGCGGCACCCACCTTCGGGGTGAGCACACGCCACGGCCCCACCACTATGGCCTACCTGGCCGGGGCCCGTGCTACGTGGAGTTCCTTACTCTGGGCCCTCATGGCTCAGAGCAACTGAGTTGCCGAGGGGCCCCAGTGACTTACTGGGTCCCCATACTTCAAGAGAAACTGACTGAGAGGATACGCTCTATAACTCTCAAGTATCAGACCTGTGGCAGAGGCTGTTACTAATTTACTAGAGCCAAGTCGGTGGCAAAGACTTGTTCCTTCTCAGCATTCTCAGTGACACTCTGGCTGCCAGGCCTTTGGGAGAGGCCTGTCCAGGTGCACTGCACCCACTCCGGGTTTGCTTCTGTTAGTTATCCATAGCCTGACTCTGCAAAGTTATTCTCTTCACCAACCTATCCTGTCTACCTTAAGTTGATTGTTGTTCGATGTTGGACCGAAAATAAAGCACTTAGAAAACGTCAACCATTGGCTTGGACATTCTGTTACTGCTCTCACAAGTTGCTGTCATCAATTTCCCTAGACACATCAAAGGAAACGTAACTTATGCCGATCCCACATCTAACATCTAACCAGCGGCTCCTGCGGGGGGGGGGGGGGGGTAGCGCTACACTTGATTTGTTGAAGGTTTCATTTTTGTCCTTGCTGTCCATGGTATTCGTAGAATTACCCACCAACACCAAAGTTCAAAGGCAGAGAGTGTCAGAAACAAAACATAGCCTGATCTTCGTACTCAGACACATGAGCACTTTTAAAGCTCTTTTCTACGTCTTTCATCCTTGTTATTCCAAGGGACAGCCTGTGCAGTTTTTCTTGAGTGCCAAATTATTTTCTTAAAAATTGATCCAAGAAGGAAGAACCTGACTATTATCTTTATGCTATCACCATCGACTTTGAAGTTAGCCACCTTTGTTGTTGTCATAATCTTAGTTTTCATGATTTTTAGCTAAAGTCCCATCTTTTCCATCTGTTATTTAACCTTTTGTATTAAGATTTTGAAGGCATTAGATATCTTTCTACCTGCACCTTGTGTTTTTCACCTGCATAAGATATGCATTGATCATGTAGTTTATGGTATCATTTGTTCTCCTACAGTTGTGCTCATAAGTTTACACATGCCCCTTGATGAAGTGATCTTTTCACGAATCTAGTTGGGCGGAACGAGCAGCACACTGGCATTACCCCCTGGACTGCTCAAGGATTTCCCACACTGACGGGTCTGTCTGCATGTATCTGGCCGGTACAGCAGACTCAAGGCTTTTTTATTCTACTGCAAATTGTGAGTGTTCATTTTTATGTTACTCAGTATTAAAATTTTAAAAAGGGTTTTACACGATCAAGGCTCCCTTTTGTTTCTTTACATGTTAATGTGGTTACCAACTTTGGACAACTGAAATGAGGATATGATCCATACCAAGCTGTCCATATCCTGTTAAGCCCAGCAGCTTGTGTCACCATACATGCGACCTGAGGTCCCCTGTAATTAAGGGACCATCAGGATCTGGTAAGCAGATCTGTGTGCTTTTTCGGTGAAGGCTCTTATCGGTTGGATTGTCACCTATTATCGATACCACATATGATTACATCATTCAGGACTCTCTCACATGCTTGGAGGATGATTTGTTTTGTTTCTCTTCTGACACAGATATGACTTTTTTTCTTTGTACTTTTTGATCTTTTTTGATCCATGAGCCTTAATTTTGGGAAACAATTTGGCTTATTACCATTATGAGGACTAAACTATTTTTACTATATGTTTTTCACTAAACACATGATCTATGGCCTTTTTTTTTGGTTAGATGAGCAATGGTTGTTTTTTTTCACTGACATATGAGGACTATCTATTTTATTTTTCCATTCATTCATTTATTTGTTTGTTTTGGTTATATTATTCACTTTACTGATTTGCAATTGCTTATCGTTTATGAGGTTTTAGCGCGATTCTTTCTTTTTCCATAAGTTTACATACCCTGCCAGAATTTATGATTTCTTGGCCATTTTTCAGTGAATATGAATGATAACACAAAAACTTTTCTTTCACTCATGGTTAGTGTTTGGCTAAAGTCATTTATTATAAATCAACTCATTTTAAATTATAATCACAACAGAAACTACTCAAACGACACTAACCATGAGTGAAAAAACTGTTTTTGTGTTATCATTCATATTCTCTGAAAAATGGCCAAGGAATCATAAATTCTGCCAGGGTATGTAAACTTATGAGCACACATATCCCTGCAAGCTTACAGTAGATCTATAGGCAAAACTTTTTTCTTTTTGAATAAAGTAAGGGAGTATAACACCTGTAAGGTTTGTTTTTGCCATCTGTGTCCTATTGGGGAGATTTGCCCTTATTTACTGTGCCATAGTCAACATAGGAAGTGAAAGGAAATGCCTGTATATGTACAGCCAATAGTACAGCAAATCTACACATTCCGGTGTTCAAAGTTTCTGTTAATGTTCAAACATGAGGCATGATCTTTGTCTTTAGTGTGAGAATTGACACTTCCTGTGATGAAACTATATATCCCACAATTCCTGAGTCTCACAGTCTAGTGCTCTGCAAGTGAGACCTAAACAGTAATTCGATTTAACACAGACAGAAGATCGCACCATGATGAAAGAGGTGTGTTTTCATCACATTAGCACTACCACATGCAACCGAGAGGAGATGGTGAGGAATTGTTTGGACACTGTTGTGACCTAGAACAAGAAGTTGCCTGTCCCTCTGGTGAATAGGGATAGGCTACCTGCAGCTATACAGGGATATAGGGGAATCGATTAGTCTTGACACTACAAAATGCAGCCACAACATGTGAGCCCAGCATTACAAGGTAAGGCAAACAAATGGCACATGGAATATAACAACCCCAATATCTAGTTAAAACAGCAAAACTATTTGAAAGTATACAATGCCTCTAAAGGAGTTCCATGATCACAGCAGTTCCATCATTTTATAACAGGGGTCTTCAAACTACGGCCCTCCAGATGTTCAGGAACTACAATTCCCATCATGCCTAGTCATATCTGTGAATGTCAGAGTCTTACAATGCCTCATGGGATGTGTAGTTTCGCAACAGCTGGAGGGCCATAGTTTGAAGACCCCTGTTTTATAACATCAGCATTGTAATAACAATACAAACAATAGTTATATTTGACAATCCAATATAAGCTTAAGTGAAAAATCTCCTTTCATGCTGTGAGTACTGCTTGTCTGCTGTCTGTCTCTTTTCATAACTTCCTGGATTCCCAGCATGCTTTGTGGCTGCTCCTCTGCTGTCTACTTCCCATTTCTAGAGACTACATCAGTGTTTCTCAACATTTTCCAGTCGGGGTGCCCTTGAAAAGTATTTTTAGTCTTGAGGCACCCCTGTCCAAGGCTTGGTTTTACATAACTGTGTATCACGGAACACGTGCAAAATCGCGTTTGTTCCTGACACACAGACAAATGCTGTGCTTTTAAGGGGTGTCATTAATTCTTAATGGTACCCCACAAATTGGCAATCATGGTTTTTGGTGCGGCGCAATTTAAAAAAAAGGTGGTTGAGTCCCGTCTGGTAGTGGAAAACTTGAGGTTGGAGAGAGGTGTTTGCAGAGTGGGGATATGTCCGCCAGCGAAAGGGCCCCTGTGCATTAGCACAGACGTTCATCTGGAGGGGATACGTTTGCTCTTCAATGACATTATTGGTTATAGGAGGATGTACACTCTTGTCTCTGCTGTGTCTGATGAGCACGGTCGGGATTCATGGCGTTCACCTGCAGTTAGCCTCCCATCCACAAGGAACAGTAGTATAATCCAGGTATGCGTGGTTCTCTTGAACAATGCAGAATAAGGATTCCTATCAGCGGTAATACGGGAGATTTTGGATTATTTTAATCAGAGACAGAGTCCATGTTTGAAAGCCATGCGACTTCTTTGTTTAGCTTCCATGCACCCTGTCTCTGCTCAGACACACTCATAGGAAATCCTTTAGCCATTATTCATTGGTTGTTTGTATTAACTAATCCTGTTGGAAGGATTTCCTGTGATGTCATTTTGTATTGAGGAAGCGAATGGCTATTGTGGCGATCACTTCCTGTTTGTCATAGCTTTTGTCTTTTACGAATAAAAGAGCCAGGCACACTGCTCCCTAGGGAAGTCATGCTGATGGAGCTGAGAAGATGAGCTGTGGTGAGGTTTACTTGGGGATATATACGGAAAATAGAGAGCTAGGTAAGATATGTAGCACTAACCCCCGAAGGCGACCATCATTCAGCCTTTCAGTAATGGTGCGTCCTTCGATGAAGTTCAAGGTCTCTCCTGAGATACCAGTCTCTTGCTAGGTGCTCTCCAAGACGGGTTCTTCATCGAGTAGCCTCCTCCCTCAAGACAGACAGCACAGGACCACTCTGCAACCGTAGACCCAGTCTGACTACCAGGCCTACTTAGAGGATCACAACCCCGGACCAACGTGGTCCCAGAGCCAGGAAAACTTGAGTACGCACCCCCGGCCGGGAGGGCCACACACGAGGGGGTGGTGGAACGACAGACCCAGGATTGACGACGACCCATGACCAATGACGTCTGTCTCTTAAGTACTCCTCCCCAGCATGCACAGCAGGACGATCAACTCCCTCTGATTGGCTGCCGAAGGGGAACACCCAAAACACCTTGACCTGACTGCTGCCACCCTTGGCCTGGGATGGTAACAGCACCTCAGACAACAATATTGGTCACTCACAGTACAGCCATGGCTGGAACAGAGGCCCAAATTTAGTAAAAAATCATACTGTCTGAGTCAACTAACTCTCAGGCTACCCTCTAAATTTAAAGCAGCACCGGCTAGAAAGTAGCAGGCCGCTACAGATACATTATATCATTAGACAAAATGTGTGCTTATTAGCACAGGAGATATGGCTGTGCGCTCTGCGTACAGCCTTATCTCCATGACACTGACTCTGGGGTTGTTGGGAAAAGATCCTGAAATGAGGAAGCAGAAAGATTTCAGCCACATGCCCTGTCCATGCTACTAATACCAGATCAGAAGAGATGATTATTGCCACATAACTAGAACTGCATTCCAGGCTCGTTGGGTAACAGCTGGATGGTCTCTTCATCACCTCGGATCTTGTCTTCTGGTCACTGCATCATGCTCAGGGGCCCCTGCAACATGACTTTTCTACAACATCCATCTGAAAGTATCTCCAGGGCTTTTTTTCTCAAACAATAGGTGCTGGAACTTAACCCTGACCCCACAACCCCCCCCCCCCCCACACACACACCCTCCAAATCACATCAAATAGTGGGTGTGGTCAGTCAAATTTCATGAACAGTAGGAGGGTCTTAAAGGGGCATTAAATACCAGAGTGCAGAGCTGTCACTTGTAAACACAGAAACTAGACTCCTGTGTTTACAAGTGATTGTGGTGAGCAGGCACCAAGGGGTCTGAGCTAGAGGTGGTGGAACTGAGTTCCACCAAGCTCCCCCTGAAAAAAAGCCCTGGTAATCTATACTGTATACGTGGGTATATGTGCACAATTCCACCAGGACTCTTATGGGGCCCTTTGCTGATATTATCTATTTGTATATTGGAAAAGGAAAAGACAACAAATGCAGCCACCACATATAAGAATTGTTTGTTTTTGGGTTTAATACAGCTTTAAGTAGCTTCAAGGTGATGAGGGGAGACATCTTTTAGCACTTGCCTGACTTCTTATCATACTGCCATCATTACAGAAAAACAAAATTTTATGCATTTTCAGACAACTGAGACAACCAAGCGTAGACAGGCCACATTTTGGAAACAAAGCTACCTATAGTCAGAGAATATACCAGAACAGGTGCATGGCATACTGTATTTTGACAAGGCACATTTGAACAGGAAAATAAACCAGAATCACAGATAAATGTTCCCATCAAATTGCCAATCTCTTCTCTTCCATATGCTTGGGTAACACTATCAAGAAATTCTGCTGAGGAGTAATCTCTTGTACCTGAGACAAACCGCCTAACAAACAACCAATCATCCACTTTTGCTCTAAATAATTGTATTACCTTTGGGACTATATAGCTTGAAGCCTTATCTCTCAGACACCAGAGACCAAACAAAGTTATCAGGGTTGTTTCCGGGGCAGTTCTATCAAAGTACAGGTCTGAGAATAGCAGCAAGCTACCCGAAGCAAAGACGCAATGCGTAATTTTCTTTAAAAAAAATGAACAAATACGTAAAACTTCTCCTAAACTCTTGTGACAAATTTTTATTTTGTTTGATAGTTTTAGAATGGCTCTAAAGTCAATCAACCCAACTGCTGTAACATGCTATCATAACATCCAAAGGTCGCTGTGCTTCATTTATCGACCTGTCTGCACTGAGAACTTTGTGTTGCTTCTAGCAAACAGTTAGATACTAGTTACAATTTTCCAGAAGAGGTTTTAAAAATGAAAATAAAGCTGGCCATACATGGATTGAAAGTTGACCGGTTCAGCAGGAACTTGGTGAATTTTGATCCATGTATGGCCATTACTGTTGTACCGGCTTGTTGGAAAATGTTGCTTCCATTAGTGCATGCAGCCAATCAGCTGCAGCACTGATCAGTGTATTTTGACATGGGGGGGGGGGGGCGCTGTCTGGATACAAGGAAACAGCAGGGAGAATTCCCCCATGCATATTAAATGTGTGGATGGAGGAATTGGTTTGTTTTTTAAATTCTGCAGTCAAATTTGAGATGGGATCCCATTCACATTGCATGGGTATTTATTTATTTATTTTGTTTAATACTTCTTACTTTTTAGATGTTTCTCAGGACAATGACTACAAGTTTTTTTTTTAACTATGATCCTAATCTGTCCTCATTACCATATGATGCAAGAAGCCCTCTGGTGGTCTGCAAACTGCCTTTGTGGCCTTTTACTTAGTTACATAGTTAATCTAGTTTAACCAATAAAAGGAAAAAAATAATAATACAATCCTGTATACACAATCCTATACCCTTAGTTGATCCAAAGGAAGGCAAAAAATCCAATTGATCCAATTTGCTCCAGCAAGGGAAAACATTCCTTCCCGATCCCCAGAGAGGCAATCAGATATTACCTGGATCAACTTTACCTATAAATATTCCAGTTATATTATATACATTTAGGAAATAATCCAGGCCTTTTTTAAAGCAATAGATTGAGCTGCACAGAACCAGCTCTTGAGGGAGTCTATTCCACATTTTTTACAGCTCTTACTGTGAAGAAATATTTCAGTATTTGGACATGAAATCTCTTTTCCTCCAGACGTCCTCTGTGATGACCTTAAAGTGAAACACTCAACACCAAATTCATCCCAGCTTGGCATTGCATGCTATTATTTAGTCTACGATCTACCGAAACCCCCAGATCCTTCTCCACCATTGATTCCCCCAGTTGTACTCCCCTAGTATGTATGATGCATGTATAGCCCCAAAGTGCATAACTTTACATTTATCAACATTAAACCACATTTGCCACATAGTTGCCTGATTAGACAGAGATTTTGCATGTCTTTATCCGGCCTTTGGGGCACCGTGCGTCTTACTAATGCAAAGCACCATTCCTTAAATATGTGCATTTAGTATTTTATTCTTAAAGCGGAGTTCCGGCCACCGAATTGAATTTTTTTTCCAAGCATCCCCTCACACTGCAGTAATAACACACATACAATATATTTATATTTGCTAGTGAATAGTAAACATATATTTTTTTTTCATTTGATCAATTTAGATGATCATCTTCTAGCCTTGCCATGATAAGTGTGGGCATATGAAGCTCAATCACAACCTCTTCCTGGATAACCGATCAAGAGGTGCATGCTGGGTAACCAGCATACACCTCTTGATCTCGCACGTGCGCGATGCTCCAGCGGCCGTAGCGCCGATTGTTTAGCAAGTTGCCATAACAACGAGCGGCGATGGAGGAAGGTCCTCCCCATTGTTATGGCAACATAGATAATATTATCCATGCAGAGCAAAACAAGGAAGCCTTATCTTTCCAAGCAGTTTAATAATTTGCAGCATTGGCACAAATACTTTTTATAATCACGGATTATGATAGATATATAGGTATATATACAGGGCCTTGCAAAAGTATTCGGCCCCCTTAAACTTTGCAACCTTTTGCCACATTTCAGGCTTCAAACATTAAGATATAAAACTGTAATTTTTTGTGAAGAATCAACAACAAGTGGGACACAATCATGAAGTGGAACGAAATTTATTAGATATTTCAAACTTTTTTAACAAATAAAAAACTGAAAAATTGGGCGTGCAAAATTATTCAGTCCCCTTAAGTTAATACTTTGTAGCGCCACCTTTTGCTGCGATTACAGCTGTAAGTCGCTTGGGGTATGTCTCTATCAAATTTTTGCCCATTCCTCCTTGCAAAACAGCTCAAGCTCAGTGAGGTTGGATGGAGAGCATTTGTGAACAGCAGTTTTCAGCTCTTTCCACAGATTCTCGATTGGATTCAGGTCTGGACTTTGACTTGGCCATTCTAACACCTGGATATGTTTATTTGTGAACCATTTCATTGTAGATTTTGCTTTATGTTTTGGATCATTGTCTTGTTGGAAGACAAATCTCCGTCCCAGTCTCAGGTCTTTTGCTGACTCCATCAGGTTTTCTTCCAGAATGGTCCTGTATTTGGCTCCATCCATCTTCCCATCTTCCCTGTCCCTGCTGAAGAAAAGCAGGCCCAAACCATGATGCTGCCACCACCATGTTTGACAGTGGGGATGGTGCGTTCAGGGTGATGAGCTGTGTTGCTTTTACGCCAAACATAACGTTTTGGATTGTTGCCAAAAAGTTTGATTTTGGTTTCATCTGACCGGAGCACCTTCTTCCACATGTTTGGTGTGTCTCCCAGGTGGCTTGTGGCAAACTTTAAACGACACTTTTTATGGATATCTTTAAGAAATGGCTTTCTTCTTGCCACTCTTCCATAAAGGCCAGATTTGTGCAGTATACGACTGATTGTTGTCCTATGGACAGAGTCTCCCACCTCAGCTGTAGATCTCTGCAGTTCATCCAGAGTGATCATGGGCCTCTAGGCTGCATCTCTGATCAGTCTTCTCCTTGTATGAGCTGAAAGTTTAGAGGGACAGCCAGGTCTTCGTAGATATGCAGTGGTCTGATACTCCTTCCATTTCAATATTATCGCTTGCACAGTGCTCCTTGAATGTTTAAAGCTTGGAAAATCTTTTTGTATCCAAATCCGGCTTTAAACTTCTACACAACAGTATCTCGGACCTGCCTGGTGTGTTCCTTATTCTTCATGATGCTCTCTGCGCTTTAAACGGACCTCTGAGACTATCACAGTGCAGGTGCATTTATACAGAGGCTTGATTACTCAGAGGTGGATTCTATTTATCATCATTAGTCATTTAGGTCAACATTGGATCATTCAGCGATCCTCACTGTACTTTTGGAGAGAGTTTGCTGCACTGAAAGTAAAGGGGTTGAATAATTTTGCACGCACAATTTTTCTGTTTTTTATTTGTTAAAAAAGTTTGAAATATCCAATAAATTTCGTTCCACTTCATGATTGTGTCCCACAATGTTTTAAGCCTGAAATCTGGCAAAAGGTCGCAAAGTTCAAGGGGGCTGAATACTTTCACATCAGCACATTGATTATCAGCACAGTCCCCATCAAAAGGTGCCCATCAGCTGCCAATCAGTGCCCAACACCTGCCAGCCTGTCCCCTTAAGAAACGCATATCAGTGCCCACAACAGTGCCAATCAGTGCCACTCAGTAATGCCTGTCAGCAATTCCTCATCAGTGCTGCCTATCCAGTGCCACCTATCAGTGCCCATTATCAGTGGAGCCATTGCAAAAATTATAAACCACAGAGGTGGTCAAATACCACCAAAAGAAAATGATAAGAATCTAGTTTGGGTACAGTGCTGCATGACCGCGCAATTGTCATTCAAAATGCGACAGCAATGAAGGCTAAAAATTGTCCTGGGCAGGAAGGGGGGAAAGCGCCTGGTATTGAAGTGGTTAAAAATGGCGCTGTGATCCGATTTTTTTACCACAGTCCTGCTCACTGATGATTTACATTTCCCAGGACCACAGGCAAAGGAGGAAGTGATGCGGAGCGCCACAGAGTGGCAGATTAGGAGCCACCACTTAGCAGCAGAGCACTTCTGGTAAGTTTAAAAAAAAAAATCACTGCAAATGTTTTTTATTATTAATAAAGGACTGGGAAAATTTGAAAATCGTTTTCAGGGTGGAACTCCCCTTTAAAGGCCTCAGTAGTAATATGATTTCAGTTGGAAGCAAAACTTAGAACTCTATTAATAATGTCCCAGCATCTAGGATGCATCAAGATATTTATATCATTGTCTCCAACACTGAAATGTATGCTTTTTAGGGGAGAAGTAAGACAGTATTTATTGAGATGCGTCTATAGAAATAAATGTGTTTGTCTTGGAAGCTTGTTCTATGAAAGTACACTATGAAGCACCAATATGAAATGGATTTTATAATAAAAAGGAATTAATTAGATAGTTTTCAGCTGGAATTGATTTTGGAGTCCCCACCAGGGTCTACAAGTCATGTGACTCCAGTAATAACATTCTGTTTCATATATAGAAAAGAAAGGAAAAGTGTATTTAAAGTGTCTGAGCTGCCCGTCACTGATTGGCTTCCGGCACCCGATGATCAGCTCTGGACATTTCCTGAAGAGAGCCCTGTGTAAGTAAACAAATACAGGGCTCTCATCTGACAGCACCGATGTGCTGCAAAGCAGGAAGTAAAAGACAGCTCATTGCTTAGTAAACACAGCACATGTTGGCCACACATTTAACCCCTTAATCACCCTAAATGTTAACCCCCTTCCCTGTCAGTGTCATTAGTTTAGTGGTAGTGCATGTTTTTAGCACTGATCACTGTATTGGTGTCACTGGGTGTCAAAAGTGTCAGTTAGGTGTCCGATTTGTCCACTGTGATATCGCAGTCCTGCTATAAGTCGCTGATTGATGTCATTACAAGTAAAAAATAAGTAAAAATTCCATAAATATGTCCCATAAATTGTAGAGGCCATAACTTCTGCGCAAACCCATCAATATAAACTTATTGGGATTTTTTTTGTTACCAAGAACAGGTAGCAGAATACATTTTGGCCTAAATTGATAAAGAAATTAGATTTTTTTTATTTATTGGATGCGATTTATAGCCGAAAATAAAAAATATTGCTATTTTTTTTTCAAAAATGTTGGCTTTTTTTTTTATTACGCAAAAAATAAAAACCGCAGAGGTGATCATACCACCAAAACAAAACTCTATTTGTGGGGGAAAAAGGACATAAATGTTATTTGGGTAAAGTGACGCAATTGCAATTGTCAGTCAAAATAACGCAGTGCCATATTGCACAAAATGGCCTGGTCATGAAAGGGGTGGGTACACCTTCCAGAGCTGGTTAAGTGGTTAAAAATGTTGATTGTTTTTGTAAAAATGTGTGTACACTATGGGCCAGATTCAGAAAGGGCGCGCGCAAAGTTGCGGCGGCGTAACTTTTCTTATTTACGTTACGCCGCCAAAACTTTACTCGCAAGTGCTGTATTCAGAAAGCACCTGCGTGTAAAGTTCCAGTGGCGTAGCGTAAACTGGGCGGCCTAATTCAAATTCAGCGGTTAGGGGGCGACTCCTATTTAAATTAGGCGCGTCCACGCGCCGAACGTACTGCGCATGCGTCGACCATTGTAAAATCCCAGTGCGCATGCTCCAAATTATGACAGTGTTTTCGACGTGAATGTAATCGACGTAAATCCCCATTCACGGACGAGTTACGCAAACGACGTAAACATTTTCAAATTTCCCGCGGTCACGACGTCCATTCTTAACATAGGATGCGCCTGCTATGGGCAGCTTTATCTTTACGCCGGGAAAACCCTTACGTAAACGGCGTAAAGTGACTGCGTCGGGCCATTTTAAAAACACATTTAAGATCCGACGGCGTAATACAATTACGCCTGTCGGATCTTCAATGCAAACCGGCGTATCTTGTTTTCAAGATAAGCCGGCGCAAAGTGTGAGTTATGCCGGCGTATCACTGATACGCCGGCATAACTCTTTCTGAATCTGGCCCTATATTTTTTTTTAAATAAAAATGTACAGTCTCCCTTTACTGGACTTTTATACGGTTTTCTTCTTAAAGAAAAATATCCGAAATATTTCCGAGCAACTATTTTCAAGGATGAAGGGCAAAATTAGACCTAAAATATCTCATAAGCACCTTGAGAATTCATTGAGATTTTCTACTTCATCCAACCAGATATTGATGCCTTAAGGCCTGTACACATGATCGGACTTTATGACAACAAACCTCCGATGGACCTGTTTTTGCAGACAATCCGACCGTGTGTACGCTCCATCGGACAAACTTTTTCGCTTTTTCATCAGACAAATGTTGGAAGTCTGATCGTGTGCATGAGGCTTCAAGGCCCATACACACAATCGGATGGTCCGACGGACGTGTTTTATCAGACAATCTGACCGTCTGTATGCTCCATCAGACAATTGTTGTCGGTTTTTCAATGGACAAATGTTTGCTGTGCATGCTCTCAAATGACAACAAATGTGTTACGTTGGCTCATCCGATCGTGTGTACACAAGTCCATCGGACTAAAATCCAAAGTACAAACACGCATGCTCAGAACCAATGCTAAACATCAGACAACAATAGCAGAAGTTGCCCAAAGGGTGGCGGTTAATAGCTGAAAAACCACGTGATTTGGTGAATGTTGACTGAAAATGTTCTGCCGTGTGTATTCAGAACAAGTTCACGGCCAACGCCCCTTTGGGCACAAATCAACAGGAAAATTAAGATGGAAGTCCGATCATGTGTATGAGGCTTTAGTATATCAAAAATATTGTCAAATATTGCACTATTTTTATGTTGTCCTCTTCTACTTTTATAATAAAAAATATTACAAAAAAATAAATATGTTTTATTACTCAGATAGGTACATTATCTATATTAGTGATCATAAACTTGTGATATGCTCAACTTTTTCTGCTGATCAGCTATTCTTATATTGTTAGTCTATTTTTTGTGTGACCCAAGACAATACCTTTTTCTCCAAAGTGACCCAGGAAGGTCAAAATGTTGGGACATCCCTGGTCTCAAATTGAAAATAAATGATTTTATTAGAACACCAAAGCCACAACCATGTTGAAACAAACATTTTCTAGACTATGAATTTATTATTATTCATTATGGATTTGAATCAAGAAAGAATCAAGAATCTATCAAAAAATGGTTGAAAATGTTGGTATTTTTTTTTTTCTTCTCATTAAATAAATGTATGGGAACAGGCACCTCAAATGCAGCCTTGATCCATTTTCACTTCCCTGGTTTCTGGAGGGCCAGGTACTGTTTTTAGACTAGTAGAGCCAGGTACCCTTGTGCTAACCACCCAGCCCACTTGTGGGGAGGCCTTTGGAATTTGGCAGCTGTGGATTACAGATTGAGATAAATTAAAGCTGGCTGTACACTAGTAGATTTTTGAACGAATATACAAAACTGCTTCTTATTATTCTTTTTATTATTACATTCTCAGATTAAAAAATTAAGATAAAAATAAAATAAAAATAGTTTAGCAATACAGTAAAGATACTACTGTATCTGAATGGGCAAAGTGACAGAGTCGCTTTCATTTTTTTTCTATTATCCAGGGTGTTTAGCCATAGCCATAAAAATTCATATCGGCACCCTACTTGTCTACAAACGTTTCACCGTTACCCATTTAGATACTGATAAAATAATAACAATATGAAGTTTTAATTAATTATATGAGGCATGGCCAACAAATATATAGGAACCTGATACTTGGCTGTTAACCACTTAAGACCCGGACCAAAATGCAGGTAAAGGACCGTGCCCCTTTTTGCGATTCGGCACTGCGTCGCTTTAACTGACAATTGCGCGGTCGTGCGACGTGGCTCCCAAACAAAATTGGTGTCCTTTTTTCCCCACAAATAGAGCTTTCTTTTGGTGGTATTTGATCACCTCTGCGGTTTTTATTTTTTGCGCTATAAACAAAAATAGAGCGACAATTTTTAAAAAAATGCAATATTTTTTACTTTTTGCTATAATAAATATCCCCCAAAAATATATAAAAAAACATTTTTTTTCCTCAGTTTAGGCCGATACGTATTCTTCTACCTATTTTTGGTAAAAAAAATCGCAATAAGCGTTTATCGGTTGGTTTTCGCAAAATTTATAGCGTTTACAAAATAAGGGATAGTTTTATTGCATTTTTATTAATTATTTTTTTTTTACTACTAATAGCGGCGATCAGCGATTTTTTTCATGACTGCGACAATATGGCGGACACTTCGGACAATTTTGACACATTTTTGGGACAATTGTCATTTTCACAGCAAAAAATGCATTTAAATTTACATTGTTTACTGTGGAAATGACAGTTGCAGTTTGGGAGTTAACCACAGGTGGCGCTGTAGGGGATGTGTGCCTATGTGTTGTGTTTACAACTGTAGGGGGGTGTGGCTGTAGGTGTGACGTCATCGATCGTGTCCCCCTATTACAGGGATGACGCGATCGATGCCACGGCCACAGAGGAGCACGGGGAAGCCGTGTGTACACACGGCTCTCCCCGTTCTTCCGCTCCAGGGACGGATCGCCGCACTGCAGCGGCCAGGGCCAGATTAAGAACATCATGGGCCTGGTGCTGAGGATTTTGGTGGGGCCTTTTATAAATAATAAATAAATGCGTGAGAATCACAGGAGGGCCCAGTCTGAAAATTTAAGTGTACCCTAATGTGCTAATATGCTGTGCATACTTGTACATTGTGGCATAACCTACTAAAAGTAGTAATGTCAGGAAAGTTTACTACCGCTTTATTATCACAGGATCCCAGAAACCTCTCATGGGGCCCACTACTGACCCAGTGGCCCTTGGGCAGTGCATAAGTGCATAGTTGCCAACATTTAAAAAATTGTTTTCAGGGACACTTTTTCACAAGTGCTATATTTAGAGTAGCTGAGATCCCCTATGTTCCTCTGTACATCACAGTAGTAATCACAAAATTAAATAAGTTCTAATAATGGAACAGAACAAATATGAGAACTGAGATTTCCTTTAGTTGAACTAACAAAAGTGTGTCCATTCTAGAGCTGGTAACATTGAGGATATTCAGTATCATTTTAAAGAACTGTTTTTGTGGGTAAGCGACATAGGGGAGGAGTACGGACGGTATATAAGTGGGAAGTATGTGCAGGTGAGTGAGAGGAATGTGGAGGGTCTAACATTGGGCACTATGTACAGGAGAAGAGTGCAAAGGGTACGCAAAAGGCACAATGTACAGGAGAGAAGTGTGGAGGGTATGACAGTGGGCATCATGTACAGGAGAGAAGCATGGAGGGTACGACAGTGGGCAGTATGTACAGGAGAGAAGTGTATGACAGCAGGCACCATGTACAGGAGAGGAGTGTGGAGGGTATGACAGTGGGCACTATGTATAGGAGAGGAGTGTGGATGGTATGATAGTGGGCACTATGTATAGGAGAGGAGTGTGGAGGGTATGACAGTGGGCAGTATGTACAGGAGAGCAGTGTGGACGGTATGATAGTGGGCACTATGTATAGGAGAGGAGTGTGGAGGGTATAACAGTGGGCAGTATGTACAGGAGAGGAATGTGGAGGGTATGACAGTGGGCAGTATGTACAGGAGAGAAGTGTATGACAGCAGGTACTATGTACAGGAGAGGAGTGTGAAGGGTATGACAGTGTGTGTACAGAGAAGGGTATGACAGTGGGCAGTTTGTACAGGAGAGGAGTGTGAAGAGTATGACAGTGGGCAGTATGTACAGGAGGAGTGTGGGGGTATGACAGAGGGTAGTATGTACCGGTGAGAAGTGTGGAGGGTATGACAGTGGGCAGTATGTACAAGAGAGGAATGGGGATGGTATGATAGTGGGCACTATGTATAGGAGAAGAGTGTGGAGGGTGCGACAGTGGGAAGTATGTACAGAAGAGGAGTCTATAACAGCAGGCACTATGTACAGGAGAGGATGATAGTGGGCACTGTGGAGGGTATGATAGACAGTGGGCACTATGTACAGGAGAGGAGTGTGGAGAGTATGACAGTGGTCACTATGTACAGGAGAGGAGTGTGGAGAGTATGACAGTGGTCACTATGTACAGGAGAGGAGTGTGGAGAGTATGACAGTGGTCACTATGTACAGGAGAGGAGTGTGGAGGGTATGACAGTGGTCACTATGTACAGGAGAGGAGTGGGAGGGTATGAAAGTTGGCACTATGTACAGGAGAGGAGTGTGGAGGGTATGACAGTGGTCACTATGTACAGGAGAGGAGTGTGGAGAGTATGACAGTGGTCACTATGTACAGGAGAGGAGTGTGGAGGGTATGAAAGTGGGCACTATGTACAGGAGAGGAGTGTGGAGGGTATGACAGTGAGCACTATGTACAGGAGTGGAAGGATGTTTATGGACTGCGTAGTGGTTAAGCGGTACATACATGGATTGAAATTACACCAATTATGCAGAGACCAGCCATAGTCGATCTATGTATGGGCTAGCTGGTTTTACACAAGTCAATCTATTAATCGACTTGAGTACAACCAGCCTGTTTTTCCAAAAACAATCAGTGCTGCCAGTTATAGATAGCAACACTGATCATTGTACTCACTGGCAGAACACAATAACACTACAGGAGTGATTCCCCCATCTACAGGTAAGCAGGTGAGAGGGTGTGTGGGGACAGGCTGGGGAGAGATACCAGTCAGTGGCTGGGTAGGCACTGGCTAGTATCAGAGCCAGATACACACAGGTTACATATGTCGCGATCGTTAGAGCGAGAGCAATAATTCTAGCACTAGACTTCCTCTGTAACTCTAAACATGTAACCTAAAAAATGTTTAAAGCATCGCTTAGGATACCAAAAAAAAAAATTGTGCTAACTTTAGTGTTTTTTTAATGTATGAAACAGTTTATTTCCAAAAAAACATGTTTGAAAAATTGCTGCGCAAATACAGTACCGTGCTAGAGCTGCACAATTAATCGTTAAAATTGTGATCTTGATTCAACCCCCCTGACATCTCCAATGCAGAGTTTGCTGGTTCTTTCATATAAAGTGGAGAGACTTTCAGCTGTCAAAAGAATATATCGGAGCAATCTGCCAAGTTCTTAGCAGGAAACATTGTAACTAACGCTTTCTTCTTATATCAAAGGGATACACTTCGGTGTGTAAAGAAAATATCCGACTGTCTGCCAAGTTTGTAAACAACATGAAACATTGTAACCAACTTCCTTTTTAGATCAAACTTCTGTGTGTAAATGCAAGAAATGTAACCACTTAAAGTCCCACACTTGTTTAAGTTAAAAACCAATATTGTTTGCTAGAAAATTACTTGGAACCGCCAAACATTATATATATTTTAGCAGAGACAAAAATGGCAATTGCTGCAACATTTTATGTCACGCTGCATTTGCCCACTTCATTGAATAATAAAAACCATAAAAACAACAGTAAAGTTAGCCCATTTATTTTTATTTTTTTCATTTTTAATGTGAAAGATGATGTTATGCCGTACGAATCGTGAGAGAATCGTGATCTATCTTCTAAGCAAAAAAATTGCAGTTGTCGTTTTAGCCAGAATCATGCAGCTCTATACCGTGCAACATAAAAAGGTGCAAAGACCACCATAGAGTAATTTTCTAGCAAAAAACAAATGATGATTTTATTTCTCAGTCGGCTGCAGTGTGTCAGCTTGTATTTATAATGGCTGCTCTGTATGTAGCTTCTGACAGGCTGTGCAAGCAGGCCCGTATCTCCAGAACCATAAATGATAGCCATCCCATATTTTGACCGGTTGTGGGGTAGGTCTTCAACTGACTACCCCCCAAAGGTGGGGTTTCTGTGACCTCTGGTCATCGAGCTACAACCCCCGAAGTCGATCTAAAAAAAAAAAAAAAACTTTTTTTTTTTTTTTTGGGCAAATGGGCCTATCTTGAGAAAGGGGCCTGGAGCTGCAGCTCCATCAGCCCCTCTGTTAATCCGGCCCTGGCAGTGGCGATCGGGTCCGTGAATCCCACGGTCCCGGTCCTGGAGCTTCGGACCGCGACCCACGGCTGGGTACTAAAATCAACGTATATATACGTTGATGTGCCCAGCCGTGCCATTCTGCCGACGTAAATGTGCAGTAGGCGGTCCTTAAGTGGTTAATGTTCTCATTCAAATGCAACTTTATACATTGACATACCTCCTTAGACTCAGTCTGTCCAGACAGTATAGTCGCTTACTGACCTGCCATTATCCACAGGCAGCCTAACTCCTTAGTAAGACACAGAAGTTGAATCCAATGCAATTTTACTCCAGCTAACTGCAGCACAAAATATGGTTTCCAGTGTTTTGAATTGTAAGAAGACGATGACTATTCTAATCCATATCTCTGTAAATAAATAACACTGAATAATGAAACATGGAAGAAGTGGAGAGGGTCTTGTTAAGACTTAAAGGGGTTGTAAAGGATTTTTTTTTTTTTCCTAAATAGCTTCCTTTACCTTAGTGAAGTCCTCCTTCACTTACCTCATCCTTCCATTTTGCTCTTAAATGTCCTTATTTCTTCTGAGAAATCCTCACTTCCTGTTCTTCTGTCTGTAACTTGGGGATAATCGAAAAGAACAGGTCTCACTATCTATGATAAAACACATCAGTCAGACATTATATACTAATACCATACACAAGACATTAGTCGCTGCCATATCCAAAGGACATGCACACAATGCACATTTACAAATGCCTTATTAGTACAAAATTAACCCATATGTGAGACTCCAGAGTGGACTTCAAGGCTCATCGTATGGAGAGGAAAGAAGAAAGGGTATTCTACCATTGTTAGTGGTCAAATATTGTGCTGGAATGATCGACATAATAGTCAAAATTACCATCACAGTTAGGTCTTCATTAATATATATTTGTATACGTGCATTGTGTGCATGTCCTTTGGATATGGCAGCGACTAATGTCTTGTGTATGGTATTAGAATATAATGTCTGACTGATGTGTTTTATCATAGATAGTGAGACCTGTTCTTTTCGATCATCCCCAAGTATGTTCTAACAAAGCCAAATAACGAAACGTGTTAACTCACAGGGACTCACTGCTGCCTATTTGGTGTCAACCTTCTCATCGTTTTATGTATTTTTGTGTTCAATGTATGTTTTTTTACTTTTTCTATACTTGATTTGTCTAGGAACGATTCGCTGTTAATAAAATAGAAATTTTTATTATACTCTTGTCCATCTTGCCTACAATGACCGACCTAGAGCCTTTGACTCTTTTTTTTTACAAAAAATGAAAAGCATGAACATAAGCACAAGATACATACAGTATATGTACAATCTGAACCGTGTCTTGTTACATTGTATTTGGTTTCAGCCACACTAATTTGTTCTACATGTTTCGCCAAAAATGTATTTAAGTGCGTACAAAATGCGGGGACAGTGCAGGCTTTGATTGCGGCTAAGTGCAACATACTGTAATGGCAGGACGTTCCTATTCAGTTCAGTGTCAGTTATTGAGAGAGTAAGGACGCTCTCCAACGAGTCTCTCTCTCAGGGATAGCTCAGCCAGGCAGGGTCCTCCCACTGTGCGGCTCCAGGCCTCGCAGGCAAGCAGGGCTTCCACCTCCCTGTCTCCCTGTCTTGGCTGCCACTACTTACAATTTACCTCTCCCTGGGTACCTCCGGTTCAGTGATCCAGCCCTCCCCTGGATTCTCTTCACTCCAGGTAAGAGCCTCGCTGGGACCACTGACGGCCGTCCTTTTGAGGACAGCCGCCACAAACATCCATGCCCCACGGCTCTCCCCTGCTCCTTCTTCCCTTCCACGGTTGCTCCCCCGGGTGCTTTTTCCCGAGAACCGCGCCAGCCTGTGGGGAATCGCGGGCGCCGCAATCTAGGAAAGACCGCGGCTTCACTTGCGGCCTACCGCCGCGCCGATCCCCACACGCTGCTACAGGCCAGAAATCCCCCACCTCACCCCAGAAGCATCTCCACATCACTATCACTGCTCGGGCGTCCTTTGCGCCATGCAGCCCTACTAGCCTTCGATCGTGGCAGCAGCGGCAGCCGCGACTCAGGAAAGGCCGCGGCTTCATCCGCGGCCTAGCGGCGTGCCGCTCCCCACCTCCAACTATTGGTACTTTTCCCCCAATCGGGCCAGGAAGCCCCCCCCCACCCTTGCAGAGTCCCCTCGCCCCCGATCATCCTTCTCAGCCCCCCTGGCGGCACAGACAGTGATCTCCTTAGCCTGGTACCCCCCCAGCCTGGATCCTGCTGTCAGGTTGGTGGCCAGCTTGCTCCATCCAGCCCTATCTCCCCCTGCTCATACTCGTTTATAACTTGATCCAGGGCTAAAACCCGATCGCCTATTTAGGGGTCAGGAAGGAATTTTTTCCCTACCACAGCATATTGGCACAGCGTGGTCAGGGTTTTTTGCCTTCCTCTGGACCAAGCCAGGATCTGAGGATTCGGTTATCCTTGAGAATCCACCCCCCCACTCCTGCCATGGTTAATCGGCAATACTCGGCGGAGAACATTTGGGATCTGGAGCGATTTGCCGCAATTCTGTCGGCCGCTACCAAAAAGACCCTAGGAAATCTGCGACTTTTGAGGATCAAGCGACGATCGACTTCAAAAAATCGCAGGCAGTTACCACAGCCAAAGCACATATCATGTGCTTTGATTAACACTAGATCGGCAGTAAAACACCGATTAGAAATCCACGATTTCTTATTGCAACATGACTTAGACTGCCTCTTTATCACAGAGAGCTGGCTCACAGCCGACTGTAACACCATTCTTGGAGAATTGGTGCCAGAAAACTACCGTATTATAACGGAAAATAGAATAGGGCAAAGAGGAGGAGGATTGGCGGTGATTCATAAGACACGTCTTGCGATCACAAAACCAAGCCTCCAAAACCCTCTTCCATTCATGGAAACCCTTACTCTCCAACTGCAAGTAAACGGCCAGGAGACCGTCCGGATTCTACTCTGCTATAGGCCACCTGGCCCCAAGTCGCAGCTGCTCCCATCCTTGACGGATTTTGTCTCCACCTACACCCTGAATAGCAGACACCTTTTGCCGCTCGGGGACTTCAATCTCTGGGCCAACTCCCCGCAGGACCCCATTGCCGACGCCTGCATCGACCACCTAGAAGGATTAGGGCTTCAGCAACTAGTATGTGGGCCCACACATGCTTCAGGTCATACGCTCGATCTTATTTTCAGACAAGATCTGGAAATAAAAATCTTGGAAAATGAACCATTGCCATGGACAGATCACCATGCAATTAAATTCATTATTTCCGATTTCCCCCCCTTAACAAAAACATCAAATCCAGTGACAACACACTGGACTAGATGTCAGAAGAAGCTCCACTCTGAGCTTTTCAAAGCCACATTAGGGGAAAAAATAAATACAATTCAGCCGCACCAAACAGTGGAAGAAACATTGGTGGCCATAAACACAGCACTATTGCAGTCAGCTGACTTGATAGCGCCTAAACGAAAGACCCAGATCAGGAAAAATAACTCCGGCTGGTTCAACAACCAGCTGGCGTTACTGAAGCAAGAGCGCAGAAGGGCAGAGGCAGCCTGGAAAAGAAACTCTTCAGATGAGAACCTCTCGATCTACAAGGTAATAACTAGAAAATACTACAAACAAATCTTTGAAGCCAAGAAAAATTATTTTTCTGAGGCTATCAACGGTGCCCTAAATCGCCCCCGCGAACTCTTCAAGCTGGTCACTCAGACCATGAATCCAGGATGTCTTGTGGCCCCCAACTTGGATTCACAAGAATTTTGCGATGAGTTAGCGGATTGCTTCATTACCAAAATTGAGGCAATCCGGCAAGGCATTCAGCAAAACAATCGCTCTTCCAGCCCCCCCCGGAGTCGATTACACTGCACCGGCAGTAAGTCACCACAGTTAGGTGAGTTCACGCTGGAACCCATCTCCATTCAGACCACTAAAAATATCATCGGCACTCTGCGCAACAGCACTGCGCCAAATGATATTATCCCCACCAAACTGCTGAAGGAATGCGCCGACATCTTGGCACCTCCTGTCACGCAGCTTGTCAACCAATCCTTCAAGGAGGGCATAATGCCCTCCCAGTTGAAGGAGGGCTTCATTCAACCCATCCTGAAGAAAGCCACCCTGGATCCTAAGGATCCACTCAACTGGCGCCCCATAACAGGCCTAAATGTTCTCTCCAAGGTAATGGAGAAAGCAGTGGTGCAGCAGCTGCAACAGCATCTAGACACCCACAACTTACTCGACCCATTTCAATCAGGATTCCGTCCCGGACACGGGACGGAAACTGCATTGCTTAAGATATGGGACGACGTTCTCGAGGCCGCAGACGAAGGAGAATCTTCTCTTCTGGTTCTGCTGGACCTAAGCGCAGCCTTTGATACAGTAGATCACAAGCTGTTGCTGACTCGGCTGGCTAAAGTAGCTAAAGTCGCAGAACGCGATCTATCCTGGTTCTCCTCTTTTTTGGAAAACAGATCGCAAATAGTGAAGCTAGGACCCTTCACTTCTGAACAACGCACATTATCGTGCGGGGTCCCTCAAGGATCTCCCCTGTCGCCGATGTTATTCAACATCTATGTGCGTCCTCTTTTCGAAATCATCAGCAGCCAAAAACTGCTATATCACTCCTATGCAGATGACACGCAACTGTACTTCCGCATTTGCAATAAAAAGGATCACCACCTCAATCTAGAGACATGCCTCTCTTTGATAGAGGACTGGATGACAAAGAGTTATCTCAAACTCAACGGAGCAAAAACAGAACTTCTTCTGTTTCACGCCAAGCGTAGGAATCTATCGACACCAACTTGGATCCCGCCGCCCATTCTGGGCAAAATTATCACCCCTAGCGCCAAAGTCAAAAGTCTTGGGGTCATCTTTGACTCCGACATGACAATGAACGCACAAATAGTGTCAGTAGTCAGCGGATCTCACCATCTGCTGCGCCTACTACGCAGACTCACGCCTTTTATTCCCAAGAAAGACATAGCGGTCGTGGTGGGAGCGATTGTAAATTCCAGACTGGACTATGCAAATGCCCTTTACCTCGGACTCCCCAAGTACCAGATCGCTCGTCTTCAAGTCGTTCAAAATACGGCCGCCAGACTTGTGACTGGGAAAAAACCCTGGGAATCAATCTCACCTTCACTGAGATCCCTTCACTGGCTACCAGTTAGAGACAGAATCTCCTTTAAAGCTCTCTGTCTAACGCATAGATGTATCCATGGGAATGCTCCCCATTATCTATGCGAAAAATTACAAGTTCACAATCCCAATCGTATTCTACGATCCACCAATCAAAATCGGCTTCAGATACCAAAAGCCAGATTCAAGTCCAAAGGAGACAGGAGATTCGCTGTCCAAGGTCCCAGACTATGGAACGCCTTACCAGCCAGCATTCGGCTGGAGGAGAACTATCTAGTCTTCAGGAGAAAGATTAAGACGCATCTCTTTTGATCTCAAAGGAGACAGGAACATCAAGCGCCCAGAGGCGATTTACTTCGCATGTGCTGCGCTATATAAGTTTTCATTCATTCATTCAAAATGACCAGGCTCCCAAAGGTTATTTACAGATGATGTTATGGGCCAGGAATGGAGAGGAAGATCATCCCAGAGAGACAGGGGGCACAATGGACCACCCAAAGGTCCAACTTTGGGACTCCAGTCCCCTGTACACACTCACCCACACCTTGGGTCAATTGTAGAAGAAGCCCAATGACATAGGACAAAGATTAAAGTGGTTGTAAAGGTAAAAAAAAAAAAAAATCCCTAAATAGCTTCCTTTACCTTAGTGCAGTCCTACTTCAATTAGCTCATCCTTCCATTTTGCTTTTAAATGTCCTTATTTCTTCTGAGAAATCCTCACTTCCTGTTCTTCTGTCTGTAACTACAAGCAGTAATGCAAAGCTTTCACCCTGGTGTGGAGAAAACCTCCTGAGGGGGGAGAGGGCAAGCAGGAGTGTCAGGACACCCACTAACACACAGCTCCTTTCTCTATCTGTAAAGTAGAGAGTGTCCTGACTTGCATGCTCGCCCCCTCCCCCCTCAAGAGGCTTTTTCCACACCAGGAAGAAAGCCTTGCATAATGGTGTGTAGTTACAGACAGAAGAACCGGAAGTGAGGATTTCTCAGAAGAAATAAGGACATTTAAAAGCAAAATGGAAGGATGAGGTAAGTGAAGGAGGACTGCACTAAGGTAAAGGAAGCTATTTAGGGGAAAAAATGTTTACCGTTTCAACCCCTTTAAAGAGGGATTCCACCCGCAAATTTTTTTTTTTTTAAAAGTCAGCAGCTACTAACAGAGTAGCTGCTGACTTTTAATAAGGACACTTACCTTGTCCTACTTGCCCACGCTGATGGCCCCCCCGATGCCGGTCCCACGATCGATCCGGGTCCCGCGCCGCCATTCACACTAGGGGAAAGAGGCAGTCAAGCATTACGGCTTCACTGCCCATTTCCTACTGCGGCTGCGTGAGTCTCACGCTGGCTTGTGAATGGGTGGCTGCTCTCTGAGAACACACACAGTTCCCAGAAAGAAGCGCGCCCCATTCACAAGCAGAAGAAAAGACACCGCGGTGTGGAAGAGGCAGATTACGGACTTCCGCATAGCAACAGGTATTTCGGGTGAGTATTAATTTTCTTTTTTCACGTTTTTTTTATTTTATTTTATTAGGACTTTTGCCCAAATGTTGTTTTCCTGGGTGGAACTCCGCTTTAATTTAAAATCTATTTAGTCATAGGTCTGCCTGGAGTAATAAAGCATTCCAGTTTGTATTTGGGCAAATCATCCACTGCTGTTGGAATCCAAAATTGGATCTATCTTATGGTGATCAGTGCCCGGATTGAGGAGTCTGTCCCTGGTTTTGTCCCCGGATTGGATTTGAACAGGGGCTGGGGCAATTTCAAAGACAGTCAGTGCAGAATAAAAAAATTAAAAAAATCAGAATTACACCCCCCCCCCCCCCCCCGCTCTGCCGCTCCTACTAGCTTAGGGGGGGTGGGGTGTATTTTATTTCATTATCTGTGCCCCTTTCTGATGATCATGTGCTGGTCGGAGCGGAGGGATTATTTCTTCAGTTTCAGGTGCATGCCCTAATCAGCTTCGCTTGCATTTTCTTCTGCCTTGGCTCAAGTCCCGGCCAGCCACCTGCATATTTCCTTGCCTTCCCTGGCGGAGTGATCTTCCTCTACTCCCCACCCAGTAGTAGCCGGGGGACCCCGGAGAGTAAGACCTGACAGGTTGTGAGACGGGTGGCAGCGGTGATGGGCAGAGAGTCGCTGATTGCCGCCATTACCAGTAAAAAAAAAATATGTCCCCGGATTTCATTTTAAAAATCTGGTCGCCTCAATCTATCTGCATGGATAATGACACTACCATCACGTGGAGGTGCTTTCCACATTCTAGAACAAAATGACACAGATAGCAATACAAATTATGAGGTTTATTTACTAAAGGCAAATCCACTCTGCACTACAAGTCAATGTAGATCTGGGGCCAGATTCAGGTAGAGTTAGGCTGGAGTATCCATTGATCCGCCAGCCTAACTGTCACTTTAAGCCGGCGTTTTTGTTTTCTGTAACCAGAAAACAAGAAACGCCGGGTTAGAGTTCCGATGCGAGCAGTGTAAATGAATTTCACCATCGCATCATTACTTCAACTTAAAAATGGCGCCGGGGGCGTTCCTGCCGATTTACGCTCAAAAAATATGTTAATGAGCGGGAATCGGCAATTCACGATCTTTTTCGGGCGTAACGCAGTGACTTTACGACGTTTCCGGAAGCGATACGCGGCGTATAGATAAAGCAGCCCCCTAGTGGAGTATCCTATGTTAAGTATAGGCATCGTCATCGCGTTGAAAAAAAAAAATCGCGTCGCTTGCGTAAAAAGTTCATGAATGGGGATGTGACATCATTGACGTTCACTGACAGAATTTGGAGCATGCGCACTGGGATGCATTGACACTCGACGCATGCGCAGTACGTTCGCCGCGGGATCGCGCTTAGTTTAAATAATACACGCCTCGTACCCGCCCAATTTGAATTCCGCCGGCTCATTTTCGATATGCTGCCGCAACTTTAGGAGCAAGTGCTTCATGAATAACAGCACTTGCTCCTAAAATTTCGGCAGAGTAACGTAAATGAGATGCGTTACTCTGGAGTAAAGAAACTCCCATCTACCTGAATATAGCCCCTGAGGGGAAGATCTGAAATAAGGGGAAGCTCTGCTGATTTTATCATCCAATTGTGTGCAAGCTAAAATGCTGTTTTCTATTTTCCTTGCATGTCCCCCTCGGATCTACAGGGACTGCACTTCCAAGTGCATTTTTAGTGCACAGTGGATTTGCCTTTAGTAAATAACCCCCCATTGTCAGCAGTTCTTACTCAGCTAAATACGATTGTGTCAGGGTACGTTGGACAGAATTCTCATCACTTCCTGTCCTAACAGGAACTGAGAAGAAATCTCCCCAAAAGGGACCTAGATAGCAATAGAAGATTGAACAGAAGTTCTAACTCTTTCAAGATAAAAGCTTTGTTTGGATCTGGGAAATGATAAATCTGTCTTTGCACAGACTCAATACACAGAGTATTGCATAGAACGGAATCCTTCAAACATAATAATTATATAACACAAGAGACCTCCCTCACAGAATACATTTTGTGGCAGACATGACTCAGACAATTTAGACATCTCAATAAATAGCGGATGTTCCTAATAACACAGTAAAAATATATATATAAAAAAAAAATACAGAGCTGCATTTATCCATTACAAATCTTAGCTTCTCATACTTGAACCATTATGTGATTTTCTCTTCCCCGTCTTGCTTGTCAGGTACATAGACAAAGCACGCTTATCCCAGGCTGAGTACACTGCTGCTCCCTGAGTGCTTTCCCGCTTTTATCTGAATGCATTTTCAGTAATGGCTGCAGGATTACTATACAACACCAACATCATATACATATTATTTCTATTCAAATACGCATTTACAATAGTTACATCTTGTTGCTCCTTTCAAAGTTTGTTGACTGCGGTATTGTGTGTGTGCGCAAAACACACGTCACAGGTAGAAACGGCAGAAACAAAATAAAAAAAATGTCATACAATCCCTGTAATATCAAACAGAGCAGTCAGCACTTGATATAACAAAAGTCACTATAAAGCAAAAGTGAACAAACAGTGCTCAAAATCGTTCCTCTGTAGAAAAAAAAAGACAAAATAAATTGAATATATATTTAAAATAAGAAAAAGCAAAACTTCTTTGCTTAGTTTAGTATAAGGCGGAGATGGATTAGAACACCTGACAGCTTGTATTGCTGTCTGTGTCCCCATTAGGGAGATTCGTCCTCTTTTTCTTGTTTACCATTATCATCAAAAGTGAAAGTTAACCACTTAAGCCCCGGACCATTATGCAGCTAAGGGACCTGACCCCTTTTTGCGATTCGGCACTGCGTCGCTTTAACGGACAATTGTCGTGCGATGCGGCTCCCAAACAAAATTGGCATCCTTTTTTTCCCACAAGTAGAGCTTTATTTTGGTAGTATTTGATCACTTATTTTTTGATCGTTTTTTTTTTTGCACTAAATCAAATAATCAAAAATAAATTTTCCCCCAAAAATATATATAAAAAAAAAATGTTTCCCTCAGTTTAGGCTGATACGTATTCTTCTACATATTTTTGGCATATTTTCTAGTAATGGCGGTGAGCATCAATTTTTATTGTGACTGCGACATTATGGTAGATACATCGGACACTTTTGACACTATTTTGGGACCATTGTCATTTTTACAGCGAACAGTAGACATGTGCATTCGTTTTCGTTAGAATGCATTTTCGTCCGAAAATCGGGTATTTTCGTTATCGTTTTAACGAACGAAAACGAAAGTGCAAGAAACGAAAACCAAAAGATCCGTCATAAAAAATGCTTTATTTTCGTTTTCGTTCAGATCCGAAGATTTTCGCAAAGTCATCGAAAATCGTCGTTCTGAATACAGGGAATAGGTATATTCCCTGTATTCAGAACGACGATTTTCGATGCTTTGTCGAATTTCCGTCTTTCAATTTCGCAAAGTCATCGAAAATCGTCGTTCTATATACAGGGAATAGGTATATTCCCTGTATTCAGAACGATGATTTTCGATGCTTTGTCGAATTTCCGTCGTTTAATTCGACAAAGTTATCGAAAATCGTCGTTTTCGGACGAAAACTTTCCCGACGAAAACGAAATAAATCAAAACGATTTTCGGGAGTAACTAAATAAATGTATTTTCTGGACGAAAACGAAAAAACAAAACTAAATATTCCAGTCTGCACATGTCTAGCGAACAGTGCTATAAAAATGCACTGGTTACTGTAAAAATGACACGGTCAGTGAAGGGGTTAACCAGGAGGGGGCGCTGTAGGGGTTAAGTGTGCCCCAAGGGAGTGTTCTTGCTGTGTGGGGGGCGTGGCTGTGCGTGTGACGTCACTAATTGTCGTTCCCTAACACAGGGAACAGACGATCAGTGACAGCCACACTAGGAAGCACATGGAGAGGTTTGTTTACACTTATCTCTCCTCGTTCTTCCTCTATGTGACCCAATTGCGGGCCCCCGGCGGCAAACGAGTCTGCTGTTCCTGCGGGGACGGTCATGGGGAAGAGGACCGGGTCGCAGCTGGAATCTTAAAGGGGACGTACATGTACAATTGGATTTTCCAACAACAATTGTGTGATGGCAGGGATTTAGCAGATATTCCGACTATTTGTACTCTCCATCAGACAATTGTTGTCGAAATTTTCGACAACAAATATTTTATAGCATGCTTTCAAATTTTACGACAACAAATGTGTGCCATTGGATTATCCGATTGTCTGTACACAAGTCCGTCGGAATAAAACCCAAAGTACAAACACACATGCTCCCAACCAATGCTAACCATCAGACATTAGCAGAAGTTGCAAAAAGGCTGGTGCTAAAGAGCTGAAAAACAACGTAGTTTTGTGTATGTTGGGAAAAAAAGGTCTGCCGTCTGTATGCATACCAAGTTCACGGCCAACACCCTTCGCAGAAAATTCCACAAATTTGTCCGATGGAAATTCGATTGTGTGTACAAGGCTTAAAGTGAATGTAAACCCACTCTTATCCTTTCTAAACTAATGCCATAGTGTTGATCTATAAGGATATATATGCCTCCTGCATGTATCCTTACCTGTCAAATGTCTCCCCTCTGTCTGTTATAAGAACTGAAAAACTGCAGATTCTGTGGGTGGGTCTGTTGTCTGGAGCTTGGTGGGTGGAGTCATGATGTCAGTAGACTCCCCGCCCTCCTCTACACTCCCCTTGTCAACATGCATTTTTTCCTATGTATTCCTTACCCTAAATTCTGCTGTGATCACTAACATCCAGTCAAAATCCAGAAAAGTAACCACATGACTTCAGAAAAAGAGTGGGTGGGAATTAAAAAATAATGCCTATCTCCAGGCTAGTGCATGAGATATGTAAATAACCTGTCACTCACAGCAAGGACTAAGGACTAAGGTTTTTCTCTTTAAGTCTGTTTTATTTCACTGAACAATAAAAGAGGATTGCTCAGAGCTGGATTAACTCAGTGTGGCAAGACTGGGCGCAGATGATAGGAAATCTTATATTCTATATTGTGACATCAAAAAATAAATAAAAGCATTTTGGGTTTACATCCACTTTAAAAGTAAATCCCAAATTTTGGCTTATTCCAAGAAAGGTAACAAAGGGGAAGTTTCCAATGAGGATGCGTGACCTGGGGGGGGGGGGGGGGGGCTGCAGGACATTCCCCAAATTTTAGGCCTTGTACACACGATCAGACCGGTCTGATGAGACTGGTCTGACAGACCGTTTTCATCAGACAACTCTGAACTTGTCTGATGGTCTGATGTGCGTACACACCATCGGACCACAATCCGATCAGCCCAGAACGCGGTGACGTAGAACACCACGACGTGCTGAAAAAACAAAGTTCAATGCTTCCAAGCATGCGTCGACTTGATTCTGAGCATGCGCAGGTTTTTGGTCCAATGCTTTTGTGTACTAACCATTGAACCTGTCAGACGGGCAGGTGTCCATCAGACATAAAACTTTGGTCCGACGGACAACGGTCTGATGGGCAGTACACACCATCAAACTGGTCCGATGAAACTGGTCTGCAGACCAGTTTCATCAGACCGGTCTGATCGTGTGTACAGGGCCTTAGGGATTTCCTCCTACTTCCTGTTTTAGCTATAAGACAAGAAGTGAAGTTATAGTTCTAATTTAAGGTGCTTCAAAATTACTGCAAATTGTCCAATAAGCAGAAAAGTTCAAACATCCATAAAAAATGTGGAATATGCATGAATATGAAGAACCCTCCAGTCAAACTCTGTGTCAGGCGGCGTACACACGACCGAGAAACTCATCGGGCAAAACTCATCGTTCTCCCCGTCGAGTTCCTTGTTCGGCAGTCAAAAAGCTTGTCGAGCCAAATTTTCCCATTGCCCAACGAGGAAATAGAGAACATGCTCTCTTTTTGGCTCGACGAGTTCCTCGACAGGCTGCTCGGCGAAAAGTGTACACACGGCCGGTTTCCTCGGCAGAATACGTCTCCCATCGAGGTTCTTGCTGGATTCTGCCGAGAAAATCGGTCGTTTGTACGCCGCCTCACTCTGCAGCTTGTGGGATCCATCTCCTATGATAACAGGACTCAGATTGTATGTTCTCCAATTTATAGGCAGTTCATAACAAGCATGTGTGAATAATCCACACTGAACATCTCCTCAGATTCAGAAAAGGCGAAACTCTACAAAAAGTAACCCCCCCCCCCCCCAGTAGGGTTGCATTCCCATTGAAGGGGTTTAACTCTTATTTATGACTATAGGACTGAAAAATCACTTATGTAGCTGATCTTCAACTCCCCTGGCAGATGGCACTCCACCATGGGTGGTGGACTGCTCCTCTGCATCCTCATGTCCAGTGCAGGGCTATGGTATCTGCATCAGTGTTGATGACATCAAAGAAGTGGACCTTGGACCGCTAGAATGCAGGGAGAAGAGGCTGTTGGGAGCATTTTAGCAGCAGAGAGGAGTATGCATTAGGTAAATAAAAACAGCTTTTTCGAAGTCCCATAGACCGGTGTTTCTCAACTCCAGTCCTTAAGGGTCATGTTTTCAGGATTTCCCTAAGATGATACGGGCTGGGGTAATTACTACGGCAGTGAAACTGATCAAATCCCCTGTGCAAAATAAGGGAAATCCTGAAAACATGACCTGGGGCGCCTTGAGGACTGAAGTTGAGAAACACTGCCCTAGACAGAAATAAGCATTTAACCCTTGCAGTGAACTTTCCTGGAGTTTGGCTCTAAGGTAATGCCATAAGACATCCAACTCAGTATTATTGCAAATCAGAAGCAAAAAAAATCCAAATAACACAACTCAGTTTTATTAAAACCCCAAAATTAATAATAATAATAATAAAAAAAAAAGGCAAAGGCACATTTCCCACATGCTCTAGCAGTACTAACATAAATCAGTGTGTGTGTATATAAGAACCGCAATCCCGTCAGTACAGCAAATACCTGCCTCCTCTATCAGCAGAGCGGCAGCGGTCATCATTCAGTGAGAGGACATAAGAAAAACCACCTCCTCAGGAGCATGCCCATAATTGCTGTAAAATAGCTGCCCGTAGGGAAAACATGTGCATGCACAGTATTATTCATATCCCTTGACATTTTCCACATTTTTTCATGTTAGAACTAAAAACGTGAATGGATTTTATGTCAATGAATCAATACTTTGTAGAACCCCCTTTCACTGCAATTACAGCTGCAAGTCTTTTTTGGGGTGTCTCTACCAGCTTTGCACATCTAGAGAGAGACAGTTTTGCCCATTCTTCTTTGCAAATAGCTCAAGCTCTGTCAGATTGGATGGTGAGCGTCTGAACAGCAATTTTCAAGTCTTGCCACAGATTCTCAATTGGATTTAGGTCTGGACTCTGACTGGGCCATTCTAACACATGAATATGCTTTGATCTAAACCATTCCATTGTAGCTCTGGCTAGAGGTCGACGGATATGGGTTTTTCTCTGGCTGATGCCGATATTTAGAAAATGCGGTGGATGATAGCCGATTTATGATGCCGATTTTTTTTTGGCCCGATTTCCCCCCTCCTTCATCTCATAAAATCTAATAGTTAGACCCCTTTCACACTGGGCATTTTTCAGGTGTTTTTGGGCTAAATATAGCACCTGTAAAGTGCCTGCAAAACTGCTCCCATATATATTTATATAGTTTTGGGGGTTGCGCTTTTTTTTCACTGCTTTTCAAAACTGCTCCCCTGCAGTCTCAGTCTGAAAGCCAGAGTGCTGTCAAATTGAGGCTGTGCGCTGGCAGGATATTAAAGAAAAGTCCTGCAAGCAGCATCTTTGGAGCGGTGTATACTGCTCCTTCACCACTCCTGCCCATTAAGATGAACACCTGCAAAGCGCTTCTGCAGTGGCGCTACATGGGAGCATTTAACCCCTTGATCAGCCGCTAGCTGGGATTTACGCACCCCGCTAGCAGCCAAATAGCGCTGCTAGAATGATGATGCAGTGTTTAGGCAGCGTGTTGTGCGGGAAAAAAAAATTAATAGTCAGCAGCTACAAATACTGCAGCTGTTGACCTTTAATATATGAACACTTACCTGTCGTGGGTGCCCACAATGCTGGCACCCCAAGCTGATCTCTCCCTCGGGTGCTTCCGCCACCATCTTCAGTAAGGAAATCAGGAAGTGAAGCCTTGCGGCTTCACTTCCTGGTTCCCTACTGTGCATGCGTGAGACGCGCTGCGCAATCTCACCGGTCCCTGCTGTCTTCTGGGACCTGTGCATCTCGCAGAAGAAAGCTGGGGGCGGATTAAGCGCCAGATGTGGTGTAGGACAGGTCACCACTGTCACTGCAGTGATCTATGCCCGGAAAAGGGAGCAAATACCTGGGATTACGCAGGTATCTGCCTCCCCTCCCCCTGAAAGGTACCAAATGTGACACCAGAGGGGGGGGGGGGGGGATTCGGAAAAGCGGAAGTTCCATTATTGCCCTGCTAAGTAATACAGAAAATGTCTTACATTTAAACACAACAAGCCTCCAATCAGTGCACTTGTATGTGTAATTTAGATATAAAAAAAATATATATTATTTATAATATATATATATATATATATATATATATATATATATATATATATCTAATACACAAAAATAGCTAATGAATAGGTAATGAACTTTTGGACGAAAAAAATGGGCTAACTTTACTGTTTATTTTTTTTAAATTCGTTAAAGCGGAGTTCCACCCAAAATTTGAACTTCCGCGAATCCCACTCCTCACCCCCTTACATGCCACATATGGCATGTATTTTTTTGGGGGGGGAGTGGGGGCTTCGGGAGGAGTGGGACTTCCTGTCCCACTTCCTCCTTCCGCCAAGGGGCTGGTTAGGCAATTAAGCTTAATCGCCTACAGCAGCCCCTCCCTGTAGGCGATCGCATGGGACACTGACAGGTCCCATTCGATCGCCTGTCCAATCAGCGGCGGGCCGCGCCGCTTGCGCAGTGCCGCCCTCGCGCATGCGCAGTGGGTGCCCGGCCGTGAAGCCGAAGGCTGTCACGGCCGGTTGCCCACAGTTGCGATGAGGACGCCGGCCGGGGAGGGGGGGAGAGGAGAGGAGCGGAGCCCCGGTCGGCGCGTCGCTGGAACGCTGGAGCAGGTAAGTGTATGTTTAATAAACATATAACTAGGCTGGAACACCCCTTTAAAGCATATTTTTTCAAAAAAAAAAATGCGTTTGAAAGACCGCTGCGCAAATAACGTGTAACATTAAATATTGCAGCAATCGCTATTTTATTTCCTAGGGTCTCTGCTAAAAAAATATATATAATGTTTGGGGGTTCCAAGTGATTTTCCAGCAGAAAATACAGGATTTTTACTTGTAAGAAACAAGTGTCAAAAAAGATTTAGCCTTTAAATGGTTAAACTGAGAACTTCTTCTACATGAGTTCAGTTAATTGATAAGTAGCAACATTGTATATCTTTTCTCAAAACTTGGCAGGCTGCCCAGGAGGGAGAAGTCTTCCACGGGAAACTTGCATTGACTTCTATTAGGCTGCATTCACATCTAGGCGACAAGTAACACCGCGTACGCAGCTTTACTTGCCGCCATTCGATTCATTTTTAACAAAGTCTCTCCATTGATGTCTGTGGCCGAACGCCAATGTCGCCTGAAAAAAAGGGTCCGGGACTTTTTTCAGGCGACAGGCGTACAGCGTTTCAGAGATGTGAACCATCCCTATAGACATCAATGGGAATTTTCCCCTCCAGCGGCACGAGCGTCGGGCGACAGGCGTTTTGTCGCCTAGATGTGAATGCAGCCTTTTTGCAAGTCGCGCTGCTGAAGTTTAAAATCGGCTTTTTACAGCACAAATCGGCCGATTAATTAAAAAATGCCAAATATCAGCCGATATATCGGTCGACCTCTAGCTCTGGCTGTATGTTTAGGGTTGTTGTCCTGCTGGAAGATGAACCTCTGCCCCAGTCTCAAGTCTTTTGCAGACTCTAATGCCCTGTACACATGGTCGGAATTTTCGATGGAAAAAGTCAGATGGGAGCTTTTCATTGGATATTCTGACTGTGTGTATGCCCAATCAGACTTTTTCCATCCAAAATTCAGACGGATTTAGAAAGAGAACATGTTTTCTATTTTTCCAATCGGAAAATCAGTTTGTCTGTATGGAATTACGACACACTAAAATCCACGCATGCTCAAAATCAAGTTGACGCATGCTCGGAAGCATTGAACTTCATTTTTCTCGGCTCATCATAGTGTATGTTACTGCGTTCTTGATAGTCGGAATTTGGTGTGACCGTGTGTATGCGAGACAGCTTGAGTGGAATTCCGTCGGAAAAAACATCCAAGTTTATTCCGATGGAAAAAACGGTCATGTGTACGCGGCATAACAGGTTTTCTTCTAAGATTGCCCTGTATTTGGCTCCATCCATCTTCCCATCAACTCTGACCAGCTTCCCTGTCCCTGCTGAAAAGTTTCATGCTTCACGGTGAGGATGGTGTGTTCAGGGTGATGTGCAGTGTTAGTTTTCCGCCACACATAGCGTTTTGCTTATAGGCCAAAAAGTTACATTTTGGTCTTTTTTGACCAGAGCACCACATGGCTTTTTGCAAACTGCAAATGGGACTTCTTATGGCTTTCTTTCAACAATGGCTTTCTTCTTGCCACTCTTCCCTAAAGCCCAGATTTGTGGAGTGCACAACTAATAGTTAGATGGGCGTTTTAGAGTAAAGGAGGCTGAATACAAATGCATGCCACACTTTTCATGTATTTATTTGTAAAAAATGTTGAAAATATTTTTCATTTTCATTTTTTTTCCACTTGACAATTATGTGCTACTTTGTTTTGGTCTATCACATAAAATCCCAATAAAATTCATTTACAGTTTTGGTTGTAAAATGACAAAACATTTCAAGGGGTGTGAATACTTTATATTGATGGATCTTCTTTTGTAACCTTTATTTCTGATACAAGGTAGCACTGTACTATTTACATTTTTTTTCTTTAGATAAATACCATTACTGGGCACTGCTGGATACTGTAGATGGTTTCTCCGGGGTAATATTGTGAAAGCACAGAGATTTATAGTTTGATATAGAAAATATACAAATAAATTCCATATGTCTATTATTTGTGTGATGTCTGGTGTAGAGGCACACTTTGGGTTGGGTCCTTTCTTGGTAGATTTAGTAGTCAGTCTGGCTCTCAATGTACATAAATCCTCATTTTGTCACAGAGAAGCAGAGACATCTAGTGGTTAGAGACTCACACTGCAGTATCTAGAGTGTAGTACAGGATAGTCATATCAATCACAGGGACATGGTGTCATGTACAGTGAGGGGGGGGGAAAAAGTATTTCATCCCTTGCTGATTTTGTACATTTGCCCACTGATAACAAAATGATCAGTCTATAATTTAAATGGCAGGTTTATTTTAACAGTGAGAGACAGAAAAACAACAACAAAAATCCAGAAAAACGCATTTCAAAAAATTGATCTGCCTTGAGATCATTGACAAGATTCCCCCATGTAGATTCCTCCCCGTTCTCAAGATCATTGAAACTCCACGAGGTGAAATCTTGCGTGGAGCCCCAGACCGAGGAGATTGACAGTTATTTTGTGTTTCTTCCATTTGTGAATAATCTCACCAACTGTCACCCTCTCACCAAGCTCCTTGGCGATGGTCTTGTAGCCCAACGTTTTTCAACCAGTGTGCTGCGGCACACTGGTGTGCCGCGGCAAAATGACCCCAAATATTGGCAGCTATGGCTGCTATCTAATGTAACACTACTGCTGGGCACTTCGTTATCATTTGACTTTACAGCGGTGTTGGTCCGCTGTGTAAAACTCATTTCCCGGCACTCAGGAAGCTGTGCTGGCTGTGCGGGCCTCCCGACTGCGTCTTGCCAACCGAATACATCATCGGTTGCTATGGGAGGGTCGGACGCACGCACTGCTTCTGTGACGTGAGAGCCACGGGTACCGTCCTGAACTCTGCCTGGCACGCTTTTCCCTGAGGGGGAAGAAGAAAGAGTAGAGTCACCGTGACCGACACTGCTCCCCTGGCCGCAGACATTGCCACCCGCTCAGAGAGGGAGAAGGCCCTGAAGCTGAATGAGCAGCACCAGGCCATCCTGTCTCGTATGCTGAGGGAGGAGGACAACAAGTACTGCACTGACTGTGAGGCCAAGGGTAAGGTGGTGAGGGGGGCTCTGCTATGAATAACCAGCTGTCACTGACACCCCACATCCTCCATTCATGGCTACAGCACTCTTGATCTGATTGGTTGTTGTGCAGCTCTGACTGTTCTTCTTTCAGTGTATGTGTACACATGTCTGTTAGGCCCCATACACACGATCGGACATATCCGATGAAAACGGTCCGCGGACCATTTCCATCGGATATGTCCGATCGGGAGTTTGATCCGATGGCGTGTACACACCATCGGATCAAATTCCCCGCCGCCGGACGGCGCGGTGACGTGGCGGTGACGCGGCGGTGACGTTGACGCCGCCGCGTCACCGCACCAGGAAGTAAAACACTTCCGCGCATGCGCCGAATCCATTCGGCAGCGGCGCGGCGGCGGTGGGGGCCGACATGTCTGCTGGTAAGTGTACTAACCAGCAGACATGTCGGGCGGACAGATTCCCACCGGATAGATTTCAAAGCTTGCTTTGAAATCTGTCGGGTGGAGAAATCTGTCCGCTAGCCCATACACACGAGCGGAGATGTCTGCTGAAACGGTCCATCGGACCGTTTTCAGCGGACATATCCCCTCGTGTGTACGCGGCCTAAGTGTGTGTGTGACAAAAGTAGTTCTGATGGTACCGGAATAGGGGGGGGGGTCAGGATTAAAAGTAACATACATACAGACAGATGTATGTGTGTCTGTTTGTGTGCGTGCGCATCTGTCTGTATGTATGTTACTTTTAATCCTGACCCCCCTATTCCTGTACCATCAGAACTACTTTTGTAGGGTTCAAGATAGCAGCAAGGACTGCTGCTCCTCTGAAAAGCAATTTGTGTTCATATTGCTTTTCAGGGGCATTTGTCAGCCAGTAAAGAGACATATATTGCCTCCTCACCACCTGTTTTAAGCCCGTAAATGCAATGCACACAGTTGCGGGGTAGTTGCAGTGCAGCCACATTATCCCTGGGTATACCTCCAGCTGCAGCCACAGCATGTTTACACCCCCAGCTGTTGCCTCTGCAGCTAAAGGGGCAAAAGTTGGGGGTGGTAAAAACAGCTCAACCATGTGGTTTTACTGCCCCTCCAGCCTGATATGTGAACAAGCTCTTGGTTCTGTGTGGATGCGTGCTGCGTGTAGGGCAGCCCATTCATTTCCCTACCCGCAGTAATGCGGGGAAAGAAGTCCCCGACCCTTTTTTTTAAATTGTGCCATAACAAAAGCAACCCATGTTTGCCAATGGATGGGGCACCATTAACAATTAATGGCACCCCTAAAGAGCAGAGCATTTGTCTGTGTGTCAAGAACAAGCGTGATTTTGCGCGTGTTCCGCAACACACATCGACGTGAACCAAAGTCTTGGACAGGGGTGCCTCAAAACTGAAAATACTTTTCAAGGGCACCCCGACTGGAAAAAGGTTGAGAAACACTGTTGTAGCACATTCCAGCCTTGTATGGGTATAAAATCTTGTCCCTGATATCCTTAGACAGATATTTGGTCTTGGCCATGGGGGAGAGATTGGAATAGAAGGGGAATCTGGCAATGGTGACACTTCCCTCTCACCCCCTCCAGTTTTGACTATGAGTTTAGTTTTACTTTGTTTTCTTGTCACGTGATTTCACAATTTGTAGGCAGTCACCTGATTAGGCTAGAGCTACAAGGGCGAGTGAAAATACCTGGGCAGTGCTAGCCTTAACCATACTGTATGTACAAAAACATATTTTTATAGTATTGGATTAACTGACACAATATGACGTCGCTAGTGACACTAATACAATGATCAGTGATGAGGGATGAGAACCTGAACCTGCAAACAGGCAAAGAAATCATACAAATGCGAAAACCGTTAAAGTCTATGGGACACGAAAAATCAAAAGTGCTAATTTTAAAGGCTTACAGTGCCTTGCGAAAGTATTCGGCACCCTTGAACTTTGCAACCTTTTGCCACATTTCAGGCTTCAAACATAAAGATATAAAACTGTAATTTTTTGTGAAGAATCAACAACAAGTGGGACATAATCATAAAGTGGAATGAAATTTATTGGATATTTCAAACTTTTTTAACAAATAAAAAACCGAAAAATTGGGCGTGCAAAATTATTCAGCCCCCTTAAGTTAATACTTTGTAGCGCCACCTTTTGCTGCGATTACAGCTGTAAGTCGCTTGGGGTAGGTCTCTATCAGTTTTGCACATCGAGAGACTGAAATTTTTGCCCATTCCTCCTTGCAAAACAGCTCGAGCTCAGTGAGGTTGGATGGAGAGTGTTTGTGAACAGCAGTTTTCAGTTCTTTACATAAATTCTCGATTGGATTCAGGTCTGGACTTTGACTTGGCCATTCTGGATATGTTTATTTGTGAACCATTCTATTGTAGATTTTGCTTTATGTTTTGGATCATTGTCTTGTTGGAAGACAAATCTCCGTCCCAGTCTCAGGTCTTTTGCAGACTCCATCAGGTTTTCTTCCAGAATTGTCCTGTATTTGGCTTCATCCATCTTCCCATCAATTTTAACCATCTTCCCTGTCCCAGCTGAAGAAAAGCAGGCCCAAACCATGATGCTGCCATCACCATGTTTCACAGTGGGGATGGTGTGTTCAGGGTGATGAGCTGTGTTGCTTTTACGCCAAACATAACGTTTTGCATTGTTGCCAAAAAGTTCGATTTTGGTTTCATCTGACCAGAGCACCTTCTTCCACATGTTTGGTGTGTCTCCCAGGTGGCTTGTGGCAAACTTTAAACAACACTTTTTATGGTTATCTTTAAGAAATGGCTTTCTTCTTGTCACTCTTCCATAAAGGCCAGATTTGTGCAGTATACGACTGATTGTTGTCCTATGGACAGAGTCTCCCACCTCAGCTGTAGATCTCTGCAGTTCATCCAGAGTGATCATGGGCCTCTTGGCTGCATCTCTGATCAGTCTTCTTGTATGAGCTGAACGTTTAGAGGAACGGCCAGGTCTTCCAAATCCGGCTTTAAACTTCTCCACAACAGTATCTGGGACCTGCCTGGTGTGTTCCTTGTTCTTCATGATGCTCTCTGCGCTTTAAATGGACCTCTGAGACTATCACAGTGCAGGTGCATTTATACAGAGACTTGATTACACACAGGTGGATTCTATTTATCATCATTAGTCATTTAGGTCAACATTGGATCATTCAGAGATCCTCACTGAACTTCTGGAGAGAGTTTGCTGCACTGAAAGTAAATGGGCTAAATAATTTTGCACGCCCAATTTTTCAGTTTTTTATTTGTTAACAAAGTTTGAAATATCCAATAAATTTCGTTCCACATGATTGTGTCCCACTTGTTGTTGATTCTTCACAAAAAATGTGTTTTATATCTTTATTAGGGATGAGCCGAACACCCCCGGGTTCGGTTTGCACCAGAACGTTCGAACAGACCGCGGGTTCGCACGAATATTTCGAACCCCATTGAAGTGTATGGGACACGAACGTTCGAATTCAAAAATGGTCGTTTTAAAGACCAAAATTCAATCAAATGTTGAAAAACGTGCTTCAAAACCCGGGTCTTGCCCCAGGGAACATGTATCAATGGAATTTTTTTTTTTTTTTAAAAACAACCGTTTTTTGCGGAGCAGCCATTTTAATGATGCTTAGAGTGAAAAAAAATTAAAAATCCTTTAAATATCACACCTGCTGGGTGTCTATAGTAGTGGCACGTGTTTAGAAATGTCCCTACACAACATGAGAGGACTATAAAAAAAAAGTAATTAATGCTACTAGTTCTGTGTGGCAACATTATGTCGAATATTTTAGCGGTGGTGGGGGGCCATTATTGTTTTGTGAAAGAAATTTTTTAGAAAAAAGGGCACCCCTCAAACATACTGTAATTGGAGCGCAACAAGGAGCCACGTGCAAAGTATTGCATCAAAAATTGTTATTAGGCGCCCCTGTTAAACAGGGGCGGAAAAATTGTGCCTAGGGCACAACACAACACTTGCAACCCCTCCCAATAACTCCAATTGGAGCGCAACAAGGAGCCATGCGCAAATTATTATAAAGCATGCAGGTCAGATGCATGCTTTGGCCAATCAGCAGCTGTCAATGCACTGTGATTACCTCATAGGGCCAGATTCAGGTAGATGGGAGCATCTTTGCTCCAGAGTAACGCTTCTCATTTACGTTACTCTGAAGACCCTTTCAGCGCAAGTACTGTTATTCACATAGCAGTTGCGCGTAAACTTGCGCCAGAGTAACGATAATGCGCTGGCGTAACCCGACGCAAGTGGAAGTGGGTGTGATCATATGTAAATGATGGGCGGAGCCCAGCGCAGAGGCTTACGTTCAGCGCATCATCCACGGAGCATCCGCAGTGAGTGCGGCTCCACTCGCCCCCTTGTGCGCATGCTCACAACTTCCGTCGGCACCACTTCCCGGGAAACGTCAGCGCAATGCGTTCCGCTGGGCGCTTAAAAGCGCAGGCGGAAACGCCATTCCGGCGCAAAAGTATATCCATTTCCCCCCACCTCAGGGAAGATACTTTTGCTCTGTAATGGCTGCTCCCGCTACCCCCAGAGAGAGGAGGAACCTTAATTTTAATTCCCAGGAGGTCTCGGTTATCATCTCAGCGATGGAGTCTGTGAATGATTTGCTTCATGGGAAAAAAAGCCGCAAGACCAGCCGGGAAAGGAAGCAGGGCATCCTGGAGTCTATTTCTGCCAGGGTGAATGTCTTGGGGTATTCCACCCGGACTGCTGGGGACATTCAGAAAAAAATAAACGACTTGCGGTGCAAGGTCAAGGGCAAGGTGTCCACCATCAGGAGGCATGAGAGGGGCACAGGTGGTGGTCCCCCATGTCCTGTCACCCTGACCGCGGAGGAGGAGGTGGTCGCACGCTGCCTGGAGAGGGAGCAGGTGGAGGGGGTCCCAGGCTATGACTCCATGGAGGAAGGCTCCAGGACAGGTAAGTGTTTTTTATCCCCTATTTGATTTGTTGCATTTGGGGGGGAGGGTACATGTGCCAAGTGTGTGGGACCACCAACATGTGTCTGCTTTGTGTCATCCACAGATGACGGAGCTGGGCCATCATCGGTCAGCGTCCATTCCACCCCATCCCCCCCACGCCATCGTGTGCCCGAGCCCCTGGGTGGTGAAGAGGTGGTGGAGGAGAGTGGCCACACCACACCTGCCGAGGTCGTTGAGGAGGAGCCTGCTGTGGCAGAGCAGGACTTTACTTTAGTTTTGGAGGTCTCCTCCCCTTCTCCTGGGCCATCTGTTATCCCCTCCCCCATCCTTGGAAGCCCCTCAAGGGTGACTCCTTCCCCCCGGGGACAACCATCTTCTGGCCCCAGGAAGGCGACCCAGAAGACCAGGGGGGTGTCTGATGCTGTCCAGGACCAGTTGGCGAGGGATCACGCCAGACAGACTGAACAAATGGGGGCCATAGTTGGCCACTTACAGAAAGTGTCTGACAGCCTGGGCTCCGTTGCCCAGATAAGCAATGCAGTCCAGGATGTCAGCTGTAATTGCGCTGCAGTGGTCACCAGTTTGGGGGAGGTGCATGGTGAAATTACGCAACTCACTGCAGCCGTCCAGGCCAACACTGCTGCCATCCAGGGTAACAGTGCTGCCATCCGGGACCAGGGGAGGCTGAGTCGGCGGGCCCAGCATTACCAGGTCACCCGTCAGCTCCGGATGCAGGCCCAGACGAACAATTACCTCGGCCGGATAGCCATGGCCTTGGAGGGCATGCAGGCCACACCTGCCAGGAGTGGCCCACCTGGGGATCAGCCACCTCCAGATGCCCCCCCATCCCCACCCACTCCATCCAGGCAGCTGAGGAGGCAGACAGGGGCCCCCAGAAGAAGCCCCCGGCATCTTCGATGAGGCTTTTTTTTTGTTTTGGTTTCTATGATTTTTTTAATTAGACTCAGGTCATGAGTTTTTGTTTATTTTTTATTCTTTATTTTATACTCAGGTCATGAGTTTTTGTTTATTTTTTTTCTCAGGTTATGAGATTTTGTATTTCTTTTTTTACTGCACACGGTCAGGAGTGCAGGGGACAGTGTGAATGGTGTGTGAATGTGAGACGGTGGCACTCCTGACAGTAAGGGGTGTCACCCTCGGCCATGGTGGTGAAGTTAACCCCACGGCTGTATGAATGACGTGTGAAAGGTGTATGAATGGACAGTGACATCATTGGGGCCTTGACGCTGGCGTTGCTGCTCCCAAGTCCTACATGCTGGACTTGGGCTAATCCAATGCAATGTGTATGTGGTGTGTGTGATCTAGGGACATCAGTGGTGTACACGCGTGCACTGTCTGTGTTATTAATGTTTTGGTTTAGTGTCCAAAGATGCCTACGGCGAGGACCCTCCTGACTGCTCTTCCATCAGCAGACTGGGTGTCCTCTGGCAGGTGGGGACTGTGTGGGTCGGGGGTCAGGTCATCACGTATGTCAATCTGCAGGCCTTTTCTCATAGCAAAGTTGTGCAGAATGCAACATGCACCGATGATCTGACACACGAAGGTAGGGGAATACAATAGGGTCCCCCCGGACTTATCCAGGCAGCGGAAACGGGACTTCAGGAGCCCAAATGTTTGCTCCACCACTGCACGGGTTTTGATGTGTGCTTCATTGTATTTTCTCTCTCCTCTGGTTTGGGGGTTCCGGAAAGGAGTCATTAGATGGGGTCCCAGTGCATATGCAGAGTCACCTGTAAGGTAAAAGACAGGAGAATGTTAGTCATGCATGTGCCACTTCTGTTGTGCATCACGGGAGGGGATAGTCATGCCTGACTCCCATGTCACTCACCAACCAGCCAGCTGTCCCCATACATGTTCTGGTTAAATTCTGCTGGGATGGGGCTCTGATTGTATATGAAGCTGTCATGGCTGGACCCGGAGTGTTTGGCACGGATGTGCCATATGAGGCGTTGGGCATCGGCTATCACCTGTACGTTGATGGAATGCCAATGCTTCCGATTGCGGTATATGTGCTCTGTGGCACTGGGGGGCTGTAGGGCCACATGTGTGCAATCAATGGCCCCCACAGTGCGTGGGAATCTGGCAATGCTGTAGAAATCTGTCATTGCCTTCAGCCGCAGCTCCTCAGTGGTGGGTCTGATGAACTGGTTGGACATGCGTCTGAGGATTGCAGGGACAACCTGGTGCACACATCTGCTTATGGAGGACTGTGACATCCCAGCCACCACTCCACTTGTACGCTGGAATGATCCACTTGCTAGGAAATGGAGTGTTGCCAGGACCTTCACCAGTGGCTGCACTGCTTGTGAGCGGTGTGTCTTGCTGGTGATGTCATCCTGCAGGGTTGTGGTTAGTTCAAGTATTGCATCAGGGCTGAATCTGAAGAGGCGATACACCTCCTCATCACCCATGCCAAAGAGGCTCATACGAGTGCGGTATATCCTCTCACGTGCCCGCCTCCTTCGTTCCGGGGGACCCATCAGTAGTTCGAGGACCACAATTGCTCCTGGCATGTTGGCACACAGAGGTGTTGTCCTTGCAAGTGTGGTTGTTCAGCAAGCTCCTATCGTCGGTAACGCTGCTGTAGCTGCTCTCCTGCTGACCTCTGACCGTCTGGAGTAAAGATAAAGCAGCCTTTTGTAGAAATAACTTTGCGCCGGCGGACGAGATACGCGCGGCGCATTTAGCCAGCGTATGGTGCTTATCCGTTCGCGAATCGGGAAATCTCCCTCATTTGCATATTTGCAGGGGAAATCAATAGGCGCGACTGATGCGCCAAACGAAATTATGCGCTGACGATACTCTGGCGTCGGAACGTTCCGCCGGTCGCAAATGCCGCTTATTCGGGCGCATCTAGTTTGGTGGGTACGGGCACATAGAAACGACGGCGCATCTTCACAGTTACGCGGCGCATATCGAAATACTCCAGCACAAGTGTTGCTGAATCTGGCCCATAATGTTTGGTGTTCAGCGAACGGGCGATCACCTGATGTTTGAGTCTAATGTAACTGTGGGTATTGGCAATTTTTCCTATTTTGTTAGAGAAACCACAAGATCAAACTTTGCTAGAAGCTTGGCCTTGCTCTTGGTTAGAGATGGTTAGAGACACCTTTTAGAAAAATAGTTTGACCTTGTCATCTGTCTAAACCAAGGGACAAGATGGAGACGTCATGTCACAAATATTATTTCCTAGTATAATTTTGAAATGATACTTCTGTTACGCCATGTAAAATCTTGCAATGTAGAAGTACAAACATAATTGTGGTGAAAAATCTCATAGTGTATAATCACATACATCCTCTATATTGAAAAATTGGAATGGTTTTTATATAATTATTGTTATTTCTGCAAAGATTTTGTTCTTCACAGACTGGCACTTAAATCTGGCATTTATCATTGGTAGAGGGAACCATGCAATGCATATTACCTTGGAGATTGTGGTCATTACATCATGTGCAGTTAAACTTTAATAGTCTAGGAGTTCATAAAGTTTTAAATGTGTGGGCACTTGTTTTTATATGCTTGAATACATTGCCTTGAAAAAGTATCCATACCCCTGTTCCACATTTTGTCATGCTACAATTAAAAACATAAATGTATTTTATTAGGATTTTATGTGATAGACCAACACAAAGTGGCACATAATTGTGAAGTGGATGGAAAATGATAAATGGTTTTCACAATTTTTTACAATTAAATATGTGAAAAGTGTGGTGTGCATTTGTATTCAGCCCCCTTCACTCTGATACCCCTAACTAAAATCTAGTGCAACCAATTGCCTTTAGAAGTCACCTAATTAGTAAATAGAGTCCACCTGTGTGTAATTTAATCTCAGTATAAATACAGCTGCTCTTTGAAGTCCTCCTGAAGTTTGTTAGAGAACCTTAGTAAACAAACAGCATCATGAAAGCCAAGGAACACACCACACAGGTCAGGGATAAAGTTGGAGAAATGTAACCACTTGCCAACCAGGCCAATTCTGACATTTAATTTTTTGTTTGCTAGAACATTACATAAAACCACCAAAACATTATATATGTTTTTGTAGCAGAGACCCTAGAGAATACCATGGCGGTCATTGCAACTTTTTATCTCGCACAGTATTTGCGCAGCAATTTTTCAAACACGTTTTTTTGGGGAAAAAATAGTTTCATGCTTTAAAAAACAAACAAACAGTAATGGTAGCCCAATTTATTGCACAATGTGAAAGATGAAGTTACGCTGAGTAAATTGATACCTAACATCTCATGCTTCAAAATTGTACACGCTCGTGGAATGGTGCCAAACTTCGGAACTTCTGCAAAATCTGCAAAGGCGACGATTTAAATTTTCTTTACTGGTTACATGTTTTGAGTTAGAGAGGAGGTCTAGGGATAGAATTATTGTTTTCACACCAACGTTCCCGGCGACACCTCACATGTGTGGTTTGAACATCGTTTTTATATGTGGGCAGGACCTGCATATGTGTTCACTTCTGGGGACGGGCAATTTGAAAAAAAATAATTATTGTTAATTTTACTTAAAATGTTTTAGTTTGACACATTGAAAAAAAAAATACATACAATCTTGATCACTTTTATTCCTATTACAAGGAATGTAAACATCCCTTGTAATAGGAATATTGCATGATCGGTAATCTACAGTGAGATATGAGGTAAATAAGACCCAACATCTCACCTCTAGGCTGGAACAGCCAAAATAAAATAAAAACAAAACAATCTCGGCTTCCTATCCGAGGCAGCGACGTTTGTTTGAATGCAGAGGCTGGGCGTGACGTCATAGCATTGCACCCGGCCTCCGAGCGATCATAGAGGTTCTGGTGACCAACTTGCCAGACGTAAATCTCCTATGGTGAACATCTGGGACTGGTGGATCCATTCTCCGATTCACCGATGGTAGCGGTAAGTCGGTAGAAGACCCAGAGGCCGGCGGGAGGGGGGACGTCCCCTCTCGCCGTAAGTAAGAATGATCAAACGGCTGACCATCCGCTATGATCATTCTTATGGCGTAGGGAATCGCCGGCTAAAAAAGACAATATCTGAATGAGATCTGTAGCTGCAGGCATCATTCAGATATACCACCACAAAGTCAAGGACGTCATATGATGGCCGGCGGTGGGTAAGTGGTTAAAGCAGGGCTAGGTTATAAAAAATATCCCAAGCTTTGAACATCTCACAGAGCACTGTTCAATCCAACATCCGAGTATGGCACAACTGCAAAGCTAACAAGACATGGCCGTCGACCTAAACTGACAGGCCGGGCAAGAAGAGCATTAATCAGAGAACCAGCCAAGAGGCCCATGGTAACTCTGGAGGAGCTGCAGAGATCCACAGTTCAGGTGGGAGAATCTGTCCAAAGGACAACAATTAGTCGTGCTCTCCACAAATCTGGCCTTTATGGAGGAGGGGCAAGAAGAAAGCCATTGTTGGGGAAAAAAAGACATAAGAAGTCCTGTTTGCAGTTTGTGAGAAGCCATGTGGGGGACACAGCAAACATGTGGAAGATGGTGCTCTGGTCAGATGAGATCAAAATTGAACTTTTTGACCTAAAAGCAAAATGTTATGTGTGGCAGAAAACCAACACTGCATATCACCCGAAACACACCAACCCCATCGTGAAACATGGTGGTGGTAGCATCACGTTGTGGGGATGCTTTTCTTTAGCAGGGACAGGGAAGCTGGTCAGAGTTGATGGGAAGATGGATGGAGCCAAATACAGGGCAATCTTGGAAGAAAACTTGTTAGAGTCTGCAAAAGACTTGAGACTGGGGTGGAGGTTCACCTTCCAGCAGGACAACAACCCTAAACATACAACCAGAGCTACAATGGAATGGTTTAGATCAAAGTACATTTATGTGTTAGAATGGTCCAGTCAATGTCCAGACCTAAATCCAATTGAGAATCGGTGGCAAGATTAGAAAATTGCTGTTCACTCTATCCAATCTGACATAGCTTTGCCCATTCTTCTTCTGCAAAGAAGAATGGGCAAAAATGTCACTCACTAGAAGTGCAAAGCTGGTAGAGACATCCCCAAAAAGACTTGCAGCTGTAATTGTAGACAGAAGGCAGACATTCTCACTGACTGATGTGGAGACAGGTATAGTAATATAAAGGGAGACAGTGGAGGAAACTACCATGTCCACAGCCTTTAACCATCTGCTGCCCGCAGCCTCTGACCATATTCTCCTGAGTCCTGCCGGCAGCCTCTGACCATCTCCTGAGTCCTGCCCACAGACTCTGACCATCTCCTGCCCGCAGCTCCTGACAATTTCCTACATCATGTCTGCAGTCTCTGAGGGTCAGTCAGGAGAGGAGTCATGAGTGGGAGCACCCCTGGGATCATGGGAGGCACGGGAGAAGTCGGACGTGTGTGGACTGTGGAGAGGAGACCATAGCAAAACCAGAGCCGCCAAGCTGGAGCCATCTGACTGAGCCCTTCACGATGCACCTGAGAGTAGGTCAGTGACAGTGCCGCCAGGCCAGTCTGGGTGGGGGTTGCTGATGTAAGGGGAGTGACTCCAATAATGTAAGGCTCACTGATGTAAAGGTTCCCCCCTATATTAGTAACTCCACTTACCTTAGTGTATTCACTCTGCGGAAGGTGGTCTCTGGTCACCAGAGTGCCCCCCACATCAGAGTTCCTGGCATTCCACTTTACATCAGAGTCTGCAGGATTGCCCCTTACAGTGAAAGGGTAATGCTGCACACCCTGATGTAAGTGGGAACTCTGATGTAAAGGGAATGCAGTGAAATCTGACATAAGGCGGTCTCTGGTCACCAGAGCCTCCCCTTACATCAGATTTCCCCCTTAAATCATGATCTGCAGCGTTCCCCTTTACATAAGAGTTCCCTTTCACTGTAAGGGGGATCCCTGCAGACTCTGATGTAAGGGGGGACCCCCGTGCTGGCTGGGTTATAGTGATCTGACCTTCATGTCAATGGACAAATATGTTTTTTGACTTGTTTAACTTAAACGCATAAATAGTGCTATTAGCAATGTGTTTATAGTTCAAATATTTATACTTGCACCGTTTAGCACTGAAAACAGTAATTTTAGGTACTTTCTTGCAGCGTCAGTAGAAAATGTGGCTTTGCCAGCAATTTTAATGATATGCAGTTTGTATATTTTGGCATCCTGCCAGTAAATTTCACTTCAGGGGGTTGGCATCACTGTGTACCTTCTGTATTGAACTGTTCTGCAATTGTGCTGTCCCACTATACATTGTAAAGCACTGCGTAAACTGTTGGCGCTATATAAATCATGTACAATAATAAATAATAATAATCTATCTACCCTGTAAAAGAAAAGATCTGTTTACCTACCTATGCTGAAGTTGCTTTGATCTGGTCACATGATTGGGTCTCAGTGGTGGCTTCAATGTAGAGGAAGGACATTTGGCAATGGCTGCCCCATAGTGAGCCTATGGGGATGTCATCTCCCAGGCGCTACAGCAGCCTCTCCTCTACACTAAAGCCAAAGCTGGAGCCCGATCACGTGACCGGACCCGGAGTGATTTTGGAAAAGATAACTACAGACATTTTATATTTTACCACTTAAGGACCACCTACTGCACATATATGTCGGCAGAATGGCAAGGCTGGACACATCAACGTATATATACGTTGGTTTTAGTACCCAGCCGTGGGTCACGGGCGCACGCCCCCGTGACCCGGTGCGAAGCTCCGGGACCGCGGGACTCGCGGACCCGATCGCCGCTGCAGTGCGGCGATCCATCCCTGGAGCTGAAGAACGGGGAGAGCCGTGTGTAAACACGGCTTTCCCGTGCTTCTCTGTGGCCGCAGCATCAATCGCGTCATCCCTGTTATAGGGGGACGCGATCGATGACATCACACCTACAGCCACACCCCCCTACAGTTGTAAACACACACACAGGGAACACTCAAAGTCACAGCGCCCCCTGTGGTTAACTCCCAAACTGCAACTATCATTTCCACAGTAAAAAATGCAATTTAAATGCATTTTTTGCATTTGTCGGCCATAATGTCGCAGTCACGAAAAAAATCGCTGATCGCCGCTATTAGTAGTAAAACAATTTTTTTTTAATAAAAATGCAATAAAACTATCCCTTATTTTGTAAACGCTATAAATTTTGTGAAAAAACCAACCGATAAACGCTTATTGCGATTTTTTTTACCAAAAATATGTAGAAGAATACGTATCGGCCTAAACTGAGGAAAAAAAATGTTTTTTTATATATTTTTGGGGGATATTAAAAGTAAAAAATATTGCATTTTTTTTAAATTGTCGCTCTATTTTTGTTTATAGCGCAAAAAATAAAAAACCGCAGAGGTGATCAAATACCACCAAAAGAAAGCTCTATTTGTGGGTAAAAAAAAACCTTAGTTAGACTTACCGGTAACGGTATTTCTACGAGTCTTTCAGGACAGCACTTGGAGAGAGCGCAGCTCCACCCACTTTCCCAGGAAACACTGCAGTCACTTTAAATTCCGCCCACTTCCACCATGACCTCAGTTGTTAACGAGTACCTCCGGACATGCTGGAATTAGATAAGCAAAACATAGCAACTATACACGTTAGTATTTATACATAGTATTTATACATCGTCCTTTAAAAACCAAAGGGAGGGTTATCGGTGCTGTCCTGAAAGACTCGTAGAAATACCGTTACCGGTAAGTCTAACTAAGGTTTTCTCACCTCGTCTTTCAGGACAGCACTTGGAGATGATAACCGAGTACTTACTCTAGGGTGGGACCACCGCTTGCAGGACCTTCCTGCCAAACGATTGCTCCGCTGCTGAGAGCAAATCCATTCTGTAGTGGCGAGTGAATGTGGAAAAACTCGTCCACGTGGCTGCCTTGCAGATATGTTCTGGTGAAGCCCCAGCTCGTTCCGCCCAGGATGTTGCCACTGCCCTTGTTGAATGAGCCACCACTCCAGTGGGAGGTTCCATATCCATAGCCTTGTAAGCTTCATGAATAGCCATACGAAGCCACCTGGCCAGGGTGCTCTTAGAGGCTCTATAGCCCTTCCGAGACCCTGAGAACACCACAAAAAGAGAATTGTCCTTTCTAAATTCGCTAGAAATCTCCAGATAATGTACTAAACATCTTCTAACATCTAGGGTATGAAAATCCTTTTCTTTCGGACCCGATGGAACTGGACAGAATGTAGGTAGAACTATCTCCTGTGTTCTATGAAATGCTGATGCTACTTTTGGTAAAAAACCCGGATCTGTCCTTAATACAACCCTATCTGGAAAGATATTCAAAAACGGTTCAGTAATAGATAGTGCTTGGAGTTCACTGACTCTCCTAGCAGAAGTGATTGCTACTAGCAACACCAGTTTCAACGTCCAAAATTTAAGTGAGGCTTCCACTGGAGGTTCAAAGGGTCTTTTTGTCAGACCTCTCAGAACAACCGATAAATCCCATTTGGGAAAAAACTTAAAAGGTACTGGCCTAGCCCTGGCTAAAGCCCTAAAAAACCTAATTATATAAGGATCCAGAGATAACCTCTTCTCTAGAAAAACAGAAAGTGCAGCAACCTGAGATTTAAGGGTGCTGGCTGCCAGACCCTTGTCCATCCCATCCTGCAAAAATTCCAGGACTGAAAAATTATTTAAAGGAAGACTACCCTTGGACTCACACCAAGAATTAAAAACTTTCCAGGTTTTAAAGTAAATGGCCCTGGTGACTTGTTTTCTACTACTAAGTAAAGTGTTAACTAAACGCCTGGATAACCCTTTACCTCTTAGGATTTGTTCCTCAGTAGCCAACCCGCAAGCTTCAGGTGATGTGCGTCTGGATGAATAAGGGGACCCTGGAACAGTAGGTCCCTCCTGACTGGTAGTAGCCAGTGAGCCTCTATCGCTAGGTCCAACAGGCCCGAAAACCAGGGCCTCTTGGGCCAAAATGGGGCAACTAAGATTAGCGTTGTCCTCTCCTCCCGCAGTTTCTTGAGAACCAATGGTATCATCTGAACTGGGGGAAAGGCGTAACACAAACGGAAGGACCAACGCTGGACTAGCGCATCTAGTCCTTCCGCTTGGTCCAACCTGTTGAGGGAGAAAAACCGCGGGACCTTTGCATTGGCTTGAGATGCAAATAAGTCTATCTGGGGAGTTCCCCACCTGTCTACCAACTCCTGAAAGACTTCTTGGTTTAAACTCCATTCGGACTCCAGAACCCTCTTCCTGCTTAAAAAGTCCGCCAGATGGTTCAGGTTGCCCTTCAGGTGTACCGCAGTCAGGGACGCAACATTTTCCTCTGCCCAGTACAGGATTTGTAAAGCCAGGCCCAAAAGACACTTGCTTCTCGTGCCCCCTTGCTTTGAAATATATGCCACTGCTGTGGCATTGTCCGATAGGATTTGGACGTGTTGTCCTTGGACAGACTGGCTGAAGGCCCCTAGCCCCAGAAAAATGGCTCTTAGCTCCCTCCAGTTGGAGGACCTCCTGGAATCCTCCCTGGACCATGACCCCTGGGTCATCTGACCCTCGAGATGGGCGCCCCAACCCCAGGAACTTGCGTCCGTCGTAAGGATCCTTGTTGTGGGGAAGGACCACAACAGACCCAGACTCAGGTTTGCTCGAGTCCTCCACCACCACAACCTCCTTTTTACCTGAGATGGAATCCTGAACTGCTTTTCCAGCGACTCCCCGAAAGTCCAGTTTCGTAGGATTGCCTGCTGAAGATCCCTTGCATGGAGGCGGGCCCACTGAACTGCTGGTATAGAAGCGGTGAGCAGACCCAGGGTGGACATTGCTGTCCTGACGGTCACTGGCAGGTTTGTCTGTACTGCTTTTACCGCCCCTTGTATCTTGATTATCTTTTCCTCTGGCAGGAAAATCTTTCCCTGGACCGAGTCTATGGAATAACCCAAAAAAACTATCACCTGAGATGGAACCAAGTTTGATTTTTTCAGATTTAGGACCCAGCCCAGATCCTCTAGATGGGTCTGAGTCCTCCTCAGGTCTCTGAATAACCGATCCTCTGATTTGGCAAACAGAAGGAGATCGTCCAGATATGGGACAAGAGACACCCCCTCCAGTCTGAGAGGTGCTATTGCCTCCGCCACGACCTTCGTGAAAACCCTGGGGGAGGAGGAGAGGCCGAAGGGAAGGGCTCTGAACTGAAAGTGCCTCACCCCCTTCTCTGTTCTTAACGCTAGGCGTAGATAGCGTTGTGATGAGGCTCTTATTGGGATATGCAGATATGCATCCCTCAGATCTATTGAGGCCAGAAAGCATCCTGCTGGAAGCAGCTTTCTTACCGAATAGATGGAGTCCATCCGGAATTTTTTGTACCGAATGGACCGGTTTAGAATTTTTAAGTTCAGGATTAATCTGAACCTTCCTGACGACTTCCTCACTAAAAACACGTGGGAGTAACACCCTAGACCTTCCTCTTGCTGTGGTACAGGAGTGATCACCTTTTGTTGAAGGAACTCCTCTATCAAGGACATCATTGCCAGAGCTTTTTCCCTGTCCCGGGACAACTCGGTTATGTAGAAACGAGACGGTGGATTCTCCGAAAATTCCAGTGCGTATCCCTCCGAGATAACTTTCAGGACAAACGCACTGGAAGTTGCCTCTTTCCACTGAGGAAGAAACAACTGAAGACGTCCTCCCACCGCCGGGAGGATGTCATTGTGATTTTGTGGGTTGGCTGGGGGAACGAAATAGTACCCCAGGCTTCCCTCGTCCCCTTTGGGGCTGCCAGGACTTTCCCCCTCTTTGTGTCTGTTTCGAACTTTGGGGCTGTCCAAAAGAACGAAAATTCTTTGTTTTGTGGAACTACTTTCTTCACTGGCAAAGCTTTTTTCCTGTCCGCTGTCCTCTCTAGAACTGCCTCTAGACCAGAACCAAAAACCAGGTCACCCTCAAAAGGTAGGCCACACAGCTTAATTTTTGAAGCTGCATCCCCTGACCAAGTTTTAACCCATAAGGCTCTCCTGGCCGACATCCTTACCGACTCTGCTGATGCATCTGCAATGTAACTCACAGCGTTCCCCAGAACCGGAAGAGAGTCAAGTAGTTCTCTGCGAGAAGTCCCTGCCTCAATATGGGCTTTTAGCTTGTCTAGCCAATGCTCCAGGTTCCTGGCTACTACCGTGGACGCCATAGCAGGTTTGAGGTTGGCTAGTGTTGAATCCCAAGCTTTTTTCAAAAGCGTCTCAGCCCTTTTGTCCATGGTATCCTTCAAGGTACCCATGTCCTCAAAGGCCAAGTCTGTGTTCCGTGAGACTTTAGAAAAGGCTGCATCAAGTTTGGGTTTTTTATTCCAGACTTGTGCTTCGTCTTCCTCAAAAGGAAATCTCCTTTTTAAAGATTTAGAAAAAAAGGGGGCCCTCTCAGGTTCCCTCCATTCCCTTTTGATAGCATCAGACAACACTTTGTGTACTGGAAAGGTCCTGTGCTTAATCTCATCTAAGCCCTGGTACATCTTGTCGTGTAATGACAACTGGGTCTTATCCTCCTTAATATTAAGGGTAGCATGTATCTGTTTCAGGAGATCATCTACCTCCTCTAATGACAATTTGTAGCGAGATGAGGATGCATCTTTCTCCTCATCCTCCTCTGCCTCAGACCCTGACACCACACTCCTAGGCTCCTCGTCCTCAGACTCACTAACTACCCCCCCTTGGGTACTAGTGGAGGCTCTAGGGGCTGATTGAAAGATCGGACGTTTGTCTAGGTAGGAACGGAAAGATTGAAATGTTTCCTGTAGTTCCTTCCTGAAGGAGGAAATTATCTCCTTGGGCTGCTCAGAGGGTGTACTAGCAGAGGCTTCCTCTGTAATTACTGCAGCAATGCAGGCTTTGCATAAGGGTTTAACCCATGAACCCCTGAGGGACGTTTTGCAAATAGCACACTTCTTCTTAGGTGGGGGCAATGCAACATTAAGTTTTTCTTTGCACTTCTGAAAAACACAAAAAAACAAACAACCCAATGCTTAATTTTTGTGTATCAGACAACAACCCCATTGACACCAACAGCAGTGAACAAAACAGACAAAATCCCATCACCGCTGTGTAAAACATAAAAGCATTACTCCCAAAGACATAACTAGGGAAAGAAATGCTGCAGGCTCCCCTCCCCCTAGAGGGGCAACAGGAGGGACACATATAGACCCCAGGCAACATGGAAACCGCCGTCTCCTACCTGGGCCGGGCTGGTGCTTGTGGCTCCTGCTCCCGCCACCACTGCTGATTCCTCTTCTGGCTCCATTCTCCTTCAGAGTGCAGCAGCCGTCCGATCGTCTTTTAAATATTCCCGGCAAACTCGTCGCCACGAGGCCCAGAAATGCACCGCCAAGGCCGCCTCCCCTCCTGCGCTCCAGCAGCTGGAACCGGAAGCTGCCGCGCGCCGCCGAAAGCTCTTCCCCCCCGGAAATGACGTCGCCCGCCACCCGGAACGGAATTTCGTGAACCCGGAAGAGGCACCTGACCTCTTCCCTCAGCCCACGCTGTCCGCCTATGGGAGAAGAAAAAACCTCCAGCGGCCTCTGCCCTCGCCGGACTCGAGGAGGGGAAAGCACCGAAGCACCCCCCACCCGTCAGGGGGGGTGCTGGGTCTGCCTGTGAGTACTAAACCGCCGCCGGTATGCCCAAGCCACCTCCACCTGGAGAGAGTACAGCACACCCCTGGTTCCCTGCAGCGCTTCCACCATGGCCGGAGGAAACACAACAACTGAGGTCATGGTGGAAGTGGGCGGAATTTAAAGTGACTGCAGTGTTTCCTGGGAAAGTGGGTGGAGCTGCGCTCTCTCCAAGTGCTGTCCTGAAAGACGAGGTGAGAAAAGAACGCCAATTTTGTTTGGGAGCCACGTCGCACGACCGCGCAATTGTCAGTTAAAACGACGCAGTGACGAATCGCAAAAAGGGGCAAGGTCATTTACCTGCATTTTGGTCCGGGTCTTAAGTGGTTAACAGAGTAGACAGAATAGGCAGAGAATGGGAGTGGGAGTAGGTTTAGGCTTAGTTAGAAATTCAATGGCATTCCAATAAAAAAAAAGAAAACAAGCCAGGCCATAATAGTCTGCCGATTTTCACATCCCACAACGCAACTGTCATTTTCAAAATGACCAAAAGAAAATGTCTTCTGTTTAAACTCCCATCTGGTGCCCACACACTCTATACCTTCCTCAAGAGAACTGCACTCGCCTCTCTGGAGGAAAATAAGGGATTAGCTTATTTTTTTGGTTTAGCGTTATTTTGCTACTGGATGAAACAGTTTGTCCTTGAATCCGGCACAAAAGAGCTTTGAAGAAAAACACAGACTGTGCTGTGATGTGCATTAGATCCGCTAAAGAAAGGTCTGATTCATGAGCATTTCAAAAACAGTTTAAAGGCCATTTCCGCAGGATCACAATTTTCAGCACATCTAATGTTAGGTAGAAAATACACAATGTGCTGCTTTACAGCTTTGTCCTACGTCAGAAATCAGAGCCAAGGAAAATAAATCTCTGTGTGCCAACACAATGCGTGGCATTGCAGTAGGTTCTTATTTAGACAGGGGTTGGTGGGGCTTAAAAACACGGTTAAGATGCTTTTTTCTTTTTAAACACACCCACCACCGTTAGAGTGTTAGTTCATCTTTTCAGAAAACAAATAAAAAGGTGAACACTGTGCACCCTCCGCACTCCCCCTTGGCACCAGCTGTACTTACCTCCATAGATGCCGAGATGTCCGTGCCCATGCAGTCCATCCAGCAGGTCCCCCACTCTGCTCTATGCAGCACTTTCGGGATAGACTCACTCTGAGCCGTCCCAGAAGCATTACACAAAGAAGAGGGTGAAGAACGAGGATCTTGACAGCTCACCACCCTCGGAAGGTACAGCAGGGAGTGGGGCATTTGTACGGTGTTAGTTCACCTTTTAATTTTTTCTGAAAACTTGAGCACTCGTGCAAAATTAGTGGGCGAAGGTGATCACATACCACAGTTATGATGCTTTGCCTCTCACCCGCTGGCAGCAACATTTTTTTTACTCCTGTTATATTCAGTGGGCAGTACCGCTGCCAAAGGCAACGCATTTAGGTGTGCAATGCATGCAGTTGAAGCACGTTGGTGCAGCATTTACGAGGTTAAAGCAGACAGTGAATTCAATCACCTCTTCACTGCCTGTCAAATGCCTCTAAAAAGTTATCCGAAAGTGGATTGGTTTTTAGAGGTATGGCATTTTAGCAGGACATTTAGACATGCAACTGCATTGAAATTAATGTGCATTGCGGTGTCGTTCATTTTGATTTGAACTCAAATGCAAAATGAAGGCAAAGGAGGCAAAGCAGCTCCAACACACTGGGGCTGCAGTTGTGCATAGAAACCATTTTTTTTTGTTAAAGTTTAATTAAATGAGCTAAAATTAGAAGCTGATTGGCTACAATGCACAACTGCACCAGATTTTGCACTCTTCAGTTTTAGTAAATCATGCAGTCTTGCCAAAAAGGGTACACGTCTGATTTATGGCACCTTGTGGTGAATTGCTAGTACATTCATTTAAAAGGACTGCCCTAACACATCACACTGGGAAGCATAACCATAGCTAATAAAGGAAGCCACAAAAATGGCCAAATCCAGTGAGAATGGACCGTTTTTGCAAAAAAAAAATCCCCAAATGGATACGATGGATATGGTCTGGATATTAAAAGTAAGCAAATAACTGGGTGATTTGGGTAAAAGTCTTAAAAATCTACTGGTTTAAACATTTTTGAACAAAAGAAAAAAGACAGACAGCTTAGGTCGGAGCCGCTACGCTAACAATCTGATGTTAGTACAGAAATATCCCCTGCTGTGCTATTGTGTTCGGACAGAGGGATGGCCTCCTGCCAAAACACACCATTGGCTGAGAGTGCTGTATGGGTGCCGGTCGGCGGACATTTTTCAATCACTGGCTGTGAAAATGTTTGCATTTCATTTGGAAATCGAGGAAAGCAAAGAAGACAAGTTGCATGAGGTCCGCTGGAGTGCGGCGATCCGTCCCTGGAGCGGAAGAACGGGGAGAGCCGTGTGTACACACGGCTTCCCCGTGCTTCTCTGTGGCCGCAGCATCGATCGCGTCATCCCTGTAATAGGGGGACGCGATCGATGACGTCACACCTACAGCCACACCCCCCTACAGTTGTAAACAAACACACTAGGTCTCACATCCCCTACAGCGCCACCTGTGGTTAACTCCCAAACTACAGCTGTCATTTCCACAGTAAACAATGCAATTTAAATGCATTTTTTGCTGTGAAAATGACAATTGTCCCAAAAATGTGTCAAAATTGTCCGAAGTGTCCGCCATATAGTCGCAGTCACGAAAAAAATCGCTGATCGCCGCTATTAGTAGTAAAAAAAAAAAAATTAATAAAAATGCAATAAAACTATCCCTTATTCTGTAAACGCTATAAATTTTGCGAAAACCGACCGATAAACGCTTATTGCGATTTTTTTTACCAAAAATACGTAGAAGAATACGTATCGGCCTAAACTGAGGAAAAAAAATGTTTTTTTATATATTTTTGGGGGATATTTATTATAGCAAAAAGTAAAAAATATTGCATTTTTTTTTAAATTGTCGCTCTATTTTTATTAATAGCGCAAAAAATAAAAACCGCAGAGGTGATCAAATACCACCAAAAGAAAGCTCTATTTGTGGGAAAAAAAGGACGCCAATTTTGTTTGGGAGCCACGTCGCACGACCGCGCAATTGTCAGTTAAAACGAAGCAGTGCCGAATCGCAAAAAGGGGCAAGGTCCTTTACCTACATTTTGGTCCGGGTCTTAAGTGGTTAAGATTTCCTATCATCTGTGCCCAGTCTTGTCACACAGCGTTAATCCAGTGCTGAGTAATCCTCTTTTAATGTTCAGTGCAAATTAACAGAATTCCAGATAAAAACTTGCCAAATTATAAAGTCCGTTTCTCTGTTATTGCTTTCAGCAACAGGTTATTTACATATCTAACTTGGACATGTTTATCATAACAAGAGGTGATCCAAAGTTCATTGTATATTACTAGGATGTGTTATGATGTTATATCACCTCATGTTATGATAGACAAAACATAACATACGATAAACATGTCCTAGCTAGATATGTAAATATCCTCTCACTCAAAGCAAGAAGAGGGAAAACTGACTTTTTATTTAGGCAGGTTTTTATCTGAACATTAAAAGAGGATTTCTCAGATCTGGATTAACTCTCTAGGAAACCAAGACTGGGCACAGATGATAGGAAATCTTATACTCTACATTGTTACATCCACTTTAATGATCATGGTATCAATGTGCGTGATTGGCCAGTAAACTCGCCTGACCTAAACCCCATAGAGAATCTGTGGGATATTGTCAAGAAAAAGATGAGACACACCAGACCCAACAATGCAGATGAGCGGAAAGGCTCCATCAAAGCAACCTGGGCTTCCATAACACCTCAGCAGTGCCACAGGCTGTTCGCCTCCATGCCACGCCACATTGATGCAGTAATTCTTGCAAAAGGCACCCCGACCACGTATTGAGTGCATACTATACTGTACATGGACATACTTTTCAGTAAGCCAACATTTATGTATTAAAAATCATTTTTTTTATTGGTCTTCAGTAATATTCGAATTTTCTGAGATGCCATAATCATAAAAAAAGGGATTTTTAAATACAGCTTACCTGTAAAATCCTTTTCTTGGAGTACATCACGGGACACAGAGCGGCATATTCATTACTATATGGGTTATATGGAGTACCTTCAGGTGTTGACACTGGCAATCTCAAACAGGAAGTCCCCTCCCTATATAACCCCCTCCCCTAGAGGGAGTCCCTCAGTTTTGTAGCAAGCAGTATGCCTCCCAAAATGGTCACCCAAAAGAGGGGTGGGAGCTCTGTGTCCCGTGATGTACTCCAAGAAAAGGATTTTACAGGTAAGCTGTATTTAAAAATCCCTTTTTCTTTCTCGTACATCACGGGACACAGAGCGGCATATTCATTACTATATGGGATGTCCGAAAGCAATGCTTTAATGAGGGGAGGGAGACATCTTCCAAAGAAGGATTCAATTTAGAGGTAAACTCAAATAATAATAATAATTCCAACTTAGTCAAGAAAAAAAAAAACTTTTTCTTTTTTTTTTTTTTTTCTTTTTACAACCAAGGGTGCTTCTGATCCCGAGGATCTCAAACTGCAGCCTGTAGTACTGCCTGTCCAAAGGCAGAATCTGCATTCCTTCTCACGTCTAGTTGATAAAACTTTGCAAACGTGTGGACTGATGACCACGTCACTGCCTTGCATATCTGAGCCATAGAGATCTGATGGTGTGCTGCCCAGGAGGCGCCCATGGCCCTGGTAGAATGGGCCTTTACCGACAAAGGAGGAGGCAACCTCTTCAAACCGTAGGCTTGAATGATTAATTGTCTAATCCATCTCGAGATGGTGGATTTTGCAGCTGCCTGCCCCTTCTTGGGGCCATCTGGTAGAACGAATAACACATCTGTCTTCCGGATCTTTTCTGTAGCTTTAAGATAGGCCTTCATGGCCCGGACAATATCCAAGGTATGCAGCTACCCCTCCTTTCTAGATGTGGGTTTTGGAAAGAAGGATGGAAGTACCAAATCCTGGTTCAAGTGAAATTTGGATATAACCTTTGGTAGAAAGGAAGGATGGGGCCGGAGAACTGCCCTGTCCTTATGCAGAACGAGATATGGTTCCTTACACGATAAGGCTGCTAATTCTGACACTCTCCTGGCCGAAACTATGGCGACCAAGAAAACCAACTTTCTTGTCAGTAAGACTAAAGGAATCTCAGCCAACGGCTCAAAGGGTTGTTTCTGTAGAGTGGACAGGACAAGATTTAAGTCCCATGGACAAATTGGTGACTTGACAGGAGGATTAATACGCAAGACCCCTTGTAAGAAGGTCTTTACCAGCGAGTGGGTGGCCAGCGGCCTCTGAAACCACACTGACAGAGCTGAGATCTGTCCCTTGATTGTGCTTAGTGCCAGGCCTTTATCCACTCCTAGCTGGAGAAAACTTAACACCCTATCAATAGTATATTTGCGGGAATTCCATCTTTTGGATTCACACCAGCCTACGTAGTCCCTCCACACCCTGTAATAAATCACCCTGGAGACCGGCTTTCTAGCCCTAATCAGGGTAGGAATTACCTGCCTAGACAGACCTCTACCCCTGAGAATCAGGGATTCAGCCTCCAGGCCGTCAAATTTAGACGCCGTAATGTAGGGTGGAGGATCGGGCCTTGTGAGAGTAGGTCTGGTTGTAGAGGAAGAGTCCAAGGGTCTCCCACTGCCATCTTCAGGACTAGTGAGTACCAAGTCCTCCGGGGCCAAGCCGGAGCTACTAGAATGACTGGCTTGTGCTCCACTCTGATCCTGCGCAACAGGCGAGGGAGTAACTGTAGCGGAGGGAATGCATATAGAAGTTTGAATTGATGCCAAGGGCAAACCAACGCATCGGTTCCGCAGGCCATAGGATCCCTCGCTCGAGACACGAACCTGTCTAGTTTCTTGTTGAACCTGGATGCCATTATATCTACGTCTGGCATTCCCCACCTCTGGCAGATTGTCTGAAAGACCTGGGGATGCAGAGACCACTCCCCTGGCAACAGACTCTGGCGACTTAAGAAGTCTGCCTGCAGGTTGTCCACTCCGGGAATGAATATCGCCGAAATGCAGGGTACATGAACCTCTGCCCACTGAAAAATCAAGCTCACCTCCCTCTGAGCGGCCCGACTCCTGGTTCCCCCTTGGTGGTTTATGTATGCCTCCGCCGTGGCATTGTCTGACTGGATTCTCACCGGGAACCCCTTTAATCTGGAGGTCCATGCCAGAAGGGCTAGGCGAGCAGCTCTGATCTCCAAGATATTGATGGGGAGCTGCCTCTCTGCTTTCACCCAAGTTCCCTGGCGAGAGAACCCCTCGAAGACCGCCCCCCAGCCTGCCAGGCTGGCGTCTGTGGTAACTACCTTCCAGACAACAGGGCTGAAGGATTTTCCCTTTAGAAGATTCTGGGGGTTCAACCACCAGGCCAGGCTTTGTCGGACCCTTGATAATAGCGTCAAAGGGGACTCTAAGGCATGTGCCCTCTTGCCCCAGGCTGCTAGAATGGCTGCCTGTAGGACGCGAGTGTGGATCTGAGCGTATGGTACTGCCTCGAACGTGGCCACTAGCTTGCCTAGTACTCGCATACACAGGCGAATAGTTTTTTTTTTTCTTGTTTAGAACCAACTGAACCAACCCCTTGATAGCCTCGATCTTTACCAGGGGCAGGAACACCCTTTGCTGTTCTGTGTCTAACCTCATGCCGAGGTATTCCAACTGCTTTGTAGGCTGGAACGCTGACTTTCCCCGGTTTAGGACCCAGCCGAATTCTTCGAGGTACCGAACCGTGAGGTTTACTGCCTTTTGCAGACCCGGCCGTGAGTGATCTATGATTAAAAGGTCGTCCAAGTATGCTAGGACTGTGACCCCTTGGATCCTTAAATTGGCCAGAACTGGGGCTAGGATCTTCGTGAACACCCGGGGGGCCGTGGCCAGCCCGAAGGGGAGCGCCCTGAATTGGAAGTGTCGCTGCCCCACCGCGAAGCGTAAAAATCTTTGATGCGACTGAAAGATTGGTACATGAAGGTAAGCATCCTTTATGTCTATGGAGGCCAGAAAATCGTCCTTCTGAAGCGCGGCGGCTGCTGACCGGATGGATTCCATCCGGAAGGAACGAACCCTTAGGTAACCGTTTAACCTCTTTAGGTCCAAGATTGGCCTGACATCGCTGTTGGGCTTTGGTATGACAAAGAGATTGGAATAGAAACCTAGCCCTTGCTCTTGGGCTGGCACCTCTATTATTACGTCCTGGCAGAGCAGGTGATCCAAAGCTGCCAGCAATGAGGCCTTCCTTGCTGGATCCCTTGGTAGCCTTGATTCTTGAAAATGAGGCGGAGGATACCTTAGAAACTCCAGTCTGTAGCCTGTGGTTACAGATGCCCGGACCCATTTGTCGGGGATCTTGGCTTCCCAAACTTCTGAGAAGAAACGAAGCCTTCCCCCCACCCGCGAGAGTGGGGGCGCCCCTTCATAAGGCAGACTTAGGGGCTGTCTTTGTCGGCTTGCGATACCATGGCCTCTTACCCCCAGGGGCCTGTCCCTGCGATCTACTGTTAACGTTGGATCGTGCAGGCGGCCGTCGATACTGCCTGGAATTTGAGGGCCCCGAGACAGGAAAGAGCTGCCTTTTAAATGTAGGACCCCGGAATGTCTTTTTGACCGGTAAAAGGGTACTCTTGCCATTTGAAATAGTCTGAATATATTTATCCAGATCCTCTCCGAAGAGTCGTCCTCCATGGAAGGGAAACCCTGCCAGAAGCTTTTTGCATGGGGGCTCCGCCGCCCAGTTCTTCAACCATAAGAGCCTTCTCATGTGCACCAAAAATAGTGATAAACGAGAGGCCTGCTGGATGGAATCTTTTATAGCATCTACAGCAAAACACAGAGCTCTGGGAATGTCAGAAAACTCTTCTGCTTGTTGGGTAGGCATGTCCTTTAACATTTCCTTTGTCTGGTCTTTTAACACCTGACAAACACCAATCGCAGCCACAGCTGGCTGTACCACTGCTCCTGCCGTAGCAAAGGATGCTTTTAAAAGTGTCTCTAACCTTTTATCAACCAGATCTTTAAACATATGTATGTTTTCCACCGGGCAAGTTAGTGATTTATTCACACATGAGATGGCTGCATCCACTACTGGGAGCCTCCACCTCTTGGAGAATCTTTCCTCCATGGGGTAAATGACCGCAAATCTTTTCGGTGGCAGAAAAATCCTGTCCGGCCGTACCCAATCCCGAAAGATCAATTCCTCCAAGAGAGGATGGACCGGAAACACTGCGTTGCTTAACGGAGCTTTCAAAGAGCCCAGAGAGGATACCGGAGGAACCTGAGGCTCTGGCAATGGTAAACTAAATGCCGAGCGGACCATGTCCGTCAAAGACTGTACCCACAGTCTTTCTGTCTGGGAGTCTGAAAATGGTTCCTCAGAGGCAGATCCCTCAATCCCTGAACCCTCTTGGTTCAGGTCTAGTTGATCCTCCTGTGATTCCAATTCCTCCGGAGAGAGAATCTCAGCATCTGAGGATACACCTCTTGGTGATGGGGATCTAACCCGTTTCTTACCAGGAATAGCTCTAGCGATTAATGCTGCTATTCTCTCTTCTAGCCCCCCTAGGGATACGGCTAGCATCTCCTCTGTGATAAACACAGGGCTGGGCTGATCTGGGCCAGCCTCCGCACCAGATCCCCCTAATGGCTCATCCAAGGCGCCCTTTATGTTAATAAGTTGCGGGGAAAGTATCGGCATATCATCAGAATCAGAAGGGGAACCCCTTTGTTTTTTGGTCTTTTTTGTACCCTTTGACCCCGAACCTTTGGAAGCCATAATACAAAATCGAGGGACTCCGCCCACACAACAGACTGTAGTGGCCAGGAGTACAAAACCAGAGCTTAGGGGACAATAGATCACTAATGCCCAAAAACTGATGGGATCCCCTATGTTTTTCTCTTTTTTTTTTTTTTTTTTAAATATATATTATATATATTTTCTTTTTTAAAACATACAGTGACCCCAAACTTAGTTTGCCAGCCTCCAACCTGCTGCAAAAAGGGGAATTTCTTGGCTTAACAAAAAAGGCATTGGAACAAAGTCCAGCATGTACTACCCCTCTTCCGCCACCGGGAGTCACTGTTCTGCCGCTCTGCGTCCTCTCCTTCTGAAATCAGCCTCAGACTGAGCACTGACAATACCTGCTGATCTATAACAGCACAAGGCGCGCTCCTGTATGACGCCGCAGGCACGCCCCCCCCCCCCGCCCTCCTGTCTGAACGGCGCGAAAAACGTCTATAAGACGTGCGCGCGCGCGCGCGTATGCCGGAACAGGAGGAACATGGAGGAGCCGCGCTGCTGGAGACCCAGGACTGCAGAAACAGGCGGCAGATTCAAACCCCCGGCCAGGTAGGACTCTCCAAAAGGCCCCTAGGGATCCTTACTAGTCCTAGGAAGAAAGCAGCAGGTTAGCTAGCAACACATTCTTAGACAGGGGAACCTAGTGATGGGGGAAAAAAGGTGTCATCCTGTCTCTCTCAGACATAGTGAGCAAGGTTGCCCATGCAGAGCATACTTAGGCTATCCCCCCTTTTAGGTTACCCCGGAGAGCCTGCTGTCGAACCAAGTCCCGCAGGCTCCCCCTTACCTGCTCCATGCTGCAGGATGTTTGTCCAGCAAACTGATCCAATCTTCTCCCATCTCCGTGGGTAGCGTAGTAGACCTTCAGGCCCTGGGGTCCTATGAAGGTACCCACTGTCCTGGACCTATATAGCACCCTGGCAAACAGGAACTTATGGTTTTTACAAACTCCAAGTCCTGGGCCCAGGGTCCAGCCCTCCAAAGAGGAGCATTATAGGCAAAACCCCACGGTTTGGGGCCCGGGTACTGTCCACTTTGGCACTGAGGCTCCTTGGACAGATCCGGTTAGCCCGCCCTTAATCCCAAGGATGTGGAGCAAAGCTATTCCGTGACCAACACCTAAGACACTGGCGAAAAAACTGAGGGACTCCCTCTAGGGGAGGGGGTTATATAGGGAGGGGGTTATATAGGGAGGGGACTTCCTGTTTGAGATTGCCAGTGTCCACACCTGAAGGTACTCCATATAACCCATATAGTAATGAATATGCCGCTCTGTGTCCCGTGATGTACGAGAAAGAAAAATGAAAATAAAGAAATGCTTGAAATATATATCACTCTGTAACGCATATAAAATATATGATTTTTAAATCGAATTACTAAAATAAACTTTTTGATGATATTCTATTTTTATGAGCTGCACCTGTATATCATGACTCCGTATTCTGTCTTTTTTTTAATACTCCAAGTACCTCAAATTGCTTTGTTGTGTGGTCACAGGATCTCTTCTTGTTCTTTGGCACCTGCAGAGAAAGATCTTTGGGAGGAGCTTCTATTACTCTGCTCTACAGTTTGAGTCCATGTCTGGCCAGCCCTGATGGTGCTGTGGCAGTCACATGACAAAAAAAAAAAGTTTTAGAAAAAATATCAAATTTAATTATGAATATCAAATATCTGTTTTACAGCTTCTCATAAGGCTCCATGCACACTGAAGCTGATAAACTGTAGTTTATTGGCGTTTTGGCTTTTTTTTCTTAACCACTTAAGGACCTGCTCACGCAGATATACAGTACAGACCAAAAGTTTGGACACACCTCATTCAAAGAGTTTTCTTTATTTTCATGTCTATGAAAATTGTAGATTCACACTGAAGGCATCAAAACTATGAATTATATACATAACAAAAAAGTGTGAAACAACTGAAAATGTATTTCATATTCTAGGTTCTTCAAAGTAGCCACCTTTTGCTTTGATTACTGCTTTGCACACTCTTGCCATTCTCTTGATGAGCTTCAAGAGGTAGTCACCTGAAATGGTCTTCCAACAGTCTTGAAGGAGTTCCCAGAGATGCTTAGCACTTGTTGGCCCTTTTGCCTTCACTCTGCGGTCCAGCTCACCCCAAACCATCTCCATTGGGTTCAGGTCCGGTGACTGTGGAGGCCAGGTCATCTGGCACAGCACCCCATCACTCTCCTTCTTGGTCAAATAGCCCTTACACAGCCTGGAGGTGTGTTTGGGGTCATTGCCTTGTTGAAAAATAAATGGATGGTCCAACTAAACGCAAACCGGATGGAATAGCATGCCGCTGCAAGATGCTGTGGTAGCCATGCTGATTCAGTATGCCTTCAATTGTGAATAAATCCCCAACATTGTCACCAGCAAAGCACCCCCACACCATCACACCTCCTCCTCCATGCTTCACAGTGGGAACCAGGCATGTAGAGTCCATCCGTTCACCTTTTCTGTGTCGCACAAAGACACGGTGGTTGGAACCAAAGATCTCAAATTCGAACTCATCAGACCAAAGCACAGATTTCCACTGGTCTAATGTCCATTCCTTGTGTTCTTTAGCCCAAACAAGTCTCTTCTGCTTGTTGCCTTTCTTTAGCAGTGGTTTCCTAGCAGATATTCTACCATGAAGGCCAGATTCACACAGTCTCCTCTTAACAGTTGTTCTAGAGATTTGACTGTTGAAGAACCTAGAATATGACATATATTTTCAGTTGTTTCACACTTTTTTGTTATGGATAATTCCACATGTGTTAATTTATAGTTTTGATGTCTTCAGTGTGACTCTGCAATTTTCATAGTCCTGAAAATAAAAAAAATTCTTTGAATGAGAAGGTGTGTCCAAACTTTTGGTCTGTACTGTACGTCCTTTTTTTAAAGATGGATATCTCGTAAAGGCAGCAGCTGCTGCCACAACCGAGATATCAATCTTTAGCGTGAGCGGTCCTGTAAACAATAACAGTGGTCCCCGCGGCGGATTCGGCGCAAGATCACCATTGTTCCTGCGCTCTCTGCCGCTTACTGGAGGCGATCGGGTCCTCTCTCCTGCTGTGGGGGGATGCGAGTGAGGGCAATATGGCCCCCGCCCGTCCCCATAGCATAGCAAGGCGGAAGTGACGTCAAAAACGTCAATTCCGCCCATCCTTCTTAAAGCAATATTTTCTAAATGTCATTTTTTCAAATGACATTTTCTTTTTTAAGTCTAAATATGAGATCTGAGGTCTTTTTGACCCCAGATCTCATATTTAAGAGGACCTGTCATGGTTTTTTCTATCACAAGGGATGTTTACATTCCTTGTAATAGGATTACAAGTGACCCATTTTTTTTGCCAGTGTGAAAAAAATAAAAATAAAAAAAAATAACAAAAAAAAATAAAAAAAATCTTCAAGCTCCCCATCCCGACGAGCTCGCGCGCAGAAGCGAACGCATATGCGAGTAGCGCCCGCATATGAAAACGGTGTCCAAACCACACAAGTGAGGTATCGCCGTGGTCATTAGCCCTAGAACTCCTCTGTAGCTCAAAAGATGCAACCTATAGAATTTTTTAAACATTTTAGGGTAAAAGTTTGACACCCTTCCACAAGTTTTAAGCGTGACATGTTGGGTATCATTTTACTCGGCGTAACATTATCTTTTACAATATATAAAAAATTGGGCTAACTTTACTGTCGTCTTATTTTTTAATTCAAAAAAGTGAATTTTTTTCCAAAAAAAGTGCGCTTGTAAGACCGCTGCGCAAATGCGGTGTGACAAAAAGTAATGCAATGACCGCCATTTTATTCTCTAGGATGTTAGAAAAAAATATATCTGCAGCGCTGCGATTTCGGCCACGATTTACATTGACATCTGTGCAGAAACCTTCACAGATGTCTCTGAAATCGCAGCCGAAATCGGGACAGCCAGCGGGAGTGAAATCGTGCGAGTTCAGCTGAAATCACACAGCTTCACTCCTGCAGCCCAGTGTGAACCTGGGCTAAAAGGAACATTTTTTATTTTATTTAATAAAACAATGTCCCAGTATGTTGGTTTTGTGATTTGATTTTCGTCTGGAGCTTCATCGAAAATCCCTAAACTGTTCAATGAAAGAATAAAACACAAGCCTTGTTTTTACAGGTCCGTTTATTATTCCTGTTTGTGATGACAGTGCTCTAGAGATCTTTAACAAATATACAGAAAGCACATACATTAAATATTACATACACTTTACATCACGACTCCACATTTAAACACCATGATATGAACTAAATGCAGTGAATGGAATGGTATAAACAATTACACCAAAGTCCCTTGTAAACAGGATCTACGTACGAGCAGTGAGAGGGATGAAGGCTGACCACCATACGAATGAGGAATGATATTTTATAGAACCCTTTTGTGTCTCGTGGTATCTCAGCATCATCAGGTTTAAATAAATCTCTTTATAAATAGACTCTTATTTGCTCAGTGGACATTTAAATATCTCATTGATTAAAAGCAACAATATCTACCGAACATTTGATTTTAAAAAGAAAAAAACAAGGGGTCAGGTTGACTAAGGAAGAGAGGAGGGGGTCATCTTGGTTAGAGACATGAGAATAAGGTCTCCACCTCATCCCTTGAAAAGCGAACACATATTAATTACACAGGTTGTGGCTGATTAAGGTGATAATTAAACTCACTTGGTACCTTATCTGTATTAAATTAGCCTCATTTCATATGTGTTCGGGTTTAAAGGGATGAGGTGGCAACCCTACATGAGAAGCAAGCACAGGGTTAAGAAGGAAGTGTATCACTGTACTTTAAACTCATTTCTGCTCCAATAACACAATCATACAGTTTGTTCTACTTAAATTCCAGCAAATTGCAGTCAATCTTGTAGTAGACATAGGGGTAGTATTCTTGCTGGCTCAGGTTTAATCCAGGGATGTCCATGGGAGCCTAGAAAGAGAGAAGACATATTATGCCGCGTACACACGACCGTTTTTAATGTCACAAAAAAACAGTTTTTTCAACGTGATTCTTGTCAAGCATGCCTTGCATACACACGATCATGGAAAAAAAATGCTCAAGCAAAGTGCGGTGACGTACAACGGCACTATAAAGGGGAAGTTCCATTCGAATGGCACCACCCTTTGGGCTGATTATGAAAATTTCCCTTCTCATAACTTGCTTCTGAGCATGCGTGTTTTTTTCGCTGTCGTTAAAGCCTACACACGATGTGAAAAACGTTGAGAAAAACCTTAGACTTACCGGTGGCGGTATTTTTACGAGCCTTTCAGGACAGCACCCTGGAGAGATCGTAGCTACACCCTTCACAGGAAACACTGCGTGACAATGCCCCTTTTAAAAAGCAGCTGCTTCCACCATGCCTTCAGTTGTTACCGAGAAATCCTCCGACATGCTGGAAGATATCAGCAGACAATTACCAAGTTCCACGCATAATATCTTACTTATGATAACCAAGGGAGGGAAGTAGGCTGCTGTCCTGAAAGGCTCGTAGAAATACCGTCACCGGTAAGTATAACTAAGGTTTTCTCCCTTCGCCTTTCAGGACAGCACCTTGGAGAAGATAACCGAGAAACTTATTTCAGGGTGGGACCACTGCCTGTAAAACCTTCCTACCAAAGGACTGGTCCGAGGCTGACATCAGATCCAAGCGGTAGTGTCTTATGAAGGTTGAAAAACTGCACCAATTGGCCGCCTTGCAGATTTGCTCAGGAGATGCCCCGGCCTTTTCTGCCCATGATGTTGCCACTGCTCTGGTAGAATGAGGTAAAATACCCACCGGTGGTTCCAGTCCTAAAGAGATGTATGCCTCTTTACTAGCTTGCTTTAACCATCTTTCCAGGGTACTCTTTGAAGCCTTACTGCCCTTGTTAGCACCTTCCATCAGGATAAATACTTCCTGACGTCCAAAGTGTGAAAAGCTTCTTTCCCTGGACCCGAAGGAGTGGGGCAAAAGGTAGGGAGAGTTATCTCTAGTGCACAGTGAAAGATTGATGATACTTTTGGCATGAAAGCTGGGTCCGTCCTTAAGACTAGCCTATCTGGTAGGCAACTCATAAAAGGTTATTTAATTGAAAGAGCTTGTAACTCACAAATTCTTCTAGCAGAAGTTACTGCTACCAGCAGAAAAGTTTTGAATGTCAAAAATTTTAATTAAGAGACTCTTCTATAGGTTCAAATGGAGATTTAGTGAGAGCCTGAAGAACCAAAGACAAGTCCCATTCATTTGGGAAAATTAACAATAGGTCTAGGCTTTACTTTTGCCATAGCCTTAAAGAATCTGATTATTAAAAGGTTCCCTTGACAGGGTTCTTTCCAAAAAAACTGATAAGGCAGCTGCCTGCCCTTTCGTCTTAATATTTGTTCCTCAGAAACCAGGCTGTTAGGTTGAGATAGCCTGAATCTGGATGAAGAATCTGATTCTGAGACAACAGATCTGCCCTGATCGGCAACCTCCAGGGGGGGTTTTGCTGAAAGGTTCATCAGGGTGGCAAACCAAGGTCTCTTTGGCCAGTAGAGGGGCTATCAAAATTCCACTCTGAATTTTGCCAGTACCCTTGGTACCAGTTGGAACGGGGGGAATGCGCAAGACAAAGGGAAGTCCCACTTGTGTACCAACGCATCTATCCCGATAGCTTGATCCTGCCTCTGAAGAGAGAAGAAAGCCGGTGTCTTTGCATTTTCTTGTTTTGCAAAGAGGTCCACCTGAGGAGACCCCCACGTTACTTGGATTTTCTCGAACATCTTGGTTCAGAGACCCCTATGCTTCTCTTACTTCTTTCCTGCTGAGGAAATCTGCTAGAGTTTTCCGTACCCTTCAGATGGACTGCCGATATTGAGGCCAAGTTGTTTTCTGCCCATCTCAGAATCTGATGAGCTAGGTCCATCAGTGTCCTGCTTCTTGTACCCCCTTGTTTTGTTAAATATATTACCACCGTCATGTTGTCCGATAATATTTGTACATGCCGATTCTTTAGGGTTAGCTAAAAAGAGAGAAGACCTAGATGTATAGCCTTTAATTCCCTCCAGTTTGAGGATCTCCTTGCCTCCAACTTTGACCAGACTCCCTGAGTTGTCTGGTCTTCCAGGTGGGCTCCCCACCCCCATGCACTCGCATCCGTCGTTACTCTGTGCGTTACTGGAAAGTTCCAAAGCAGTCCTTTTGAGATGTTTCTTTGGTTTCTCCACCACCATTGTGAGCTTTTTGTCTTTTGTCCTATTTTGAACCTTTTTTCTAGGGATTCCTGATAGGACCAATTCTTCAGAATGTCTGCCTGCAGAGAACAGGCATGAAATCTGGCCCACTGAACTGAAGGAATTGCCGCCGTCAAGAGACCGAGAGTGGACATAGCTTGCCTTACCGAGATCTCTGGACCGCACTGAAGAGCTTTCAGAGCTGACTGCATTTTTTTTCAATCTTTTCCTGTGGCAGAAAAATTCTCTGTTTTACTGAGTCTATCTTGTAGCCCAAGAACCTCACCCTTTGAGAGATGGTAGAAGACCTTTTGGAGGTTGAGAAGCCAACCCAAACCCCTTAGGTGTTCTTGGGTTATTTGCAGATTGACCTCCACCTGATCTCGAGTCTGCAAACAGTAATAAATCGTCCAGGTAAGGTACTATTGGAATTCCCTTCAGTCTCAGGGGTTCTAGAGCCTCTGCCATCACCTTTGTGAACACTCTGGGAGAAGAAGAAAGACCGAAAGGCAGGGCCCGAAACTGCAGGTGCCACACTTTTCCTCCAGAAGAAATTTTTGTGACTGGGTTGCTATCAGAACATGGAGATAGGCATCTCTTAGGTCGATTGATGTTATGTGGCAACCCGGGGTGATTAGATTCCTCACAGAGAAAATCGTGTCCATTCGGAATTTTTTGTACTTTATGGACAGGTTGAGAACCTTCAAATTGAGGATTAAGCCGAATTTCCCTGATGGTGTTCTGACCAGAAAAAAGTGGGAGTAAAACCCCTCCCCCTGCTGATACTTCGGTATTTGGATAATAACTTTCTGTTGCATCAGTTCTTGTAAAAGACGTCATAGCCAGAGCTTTTTTCCGATCCCTTGGAAGAGTTGTGATGTAATAACGATTTGGGGGAGTCTGTCCAATTAGGCTCAGGACAAAGGGACTTTTTTTTTTCCAAGCTGGAAGGAAGTTCTGTAACCTTCCCCCTACTGGGAGATGGTCATTGTTTTTTAGGAGTTTGTTCGGGGGGTCTAAAGAGCACCCCTCCTCTGCCTCTTCCTCTCTGAGGAATCCAGGGCTTTTTCTGTGTTTGGTCTCTTTCTTTATTGGTTTGCTGAAAAGGACGAAAATGTTTCCTTTGTTGCACCGCTTTCTTCTTTTGTGGGAAAGCTTTTTTCTTATCAGCTGTCCTGTCAAGGACCGACTAACTCTGTCCCCTGATCAGGTTTTTAGCCAGATGGCTCTTCTTGCTGAATTAACCAGAGGATCTGGCCATCATCCTGATAGATTCTGCTGAAGCATCTGCCATATATTTGACTGCTTTTAGCAAAGTGGGAAAGGATTCCAATAGATCCTTCCTTGAAGTGCCTGCTATCACATGGTTTTTGAGTTGCTCCAACGAACAATCCATGTTCCTGGCTACAACTGTGGCCGCCATTGCAGGTTTCAGATTGGACAATACTGAGTCCCAGGCTTTCTTCAGTAGCCCATCTGCCCTTTTGTCCATAGCATCTTTAAGAATGGCCATATCCTCGAAGGCTAAATCAGTTTCTGGATACTTGTGAGAAAGCGGCATCTATCTTTGTTTTTTATTCCAAATCAATTCTTCCTTTTCCTCAAAAGGAAATCGTCTTTTGGAAAAGAACCGTCCATTTTCTGGAACCTTCCACTCTTTCTTAATAGTATCTGTTAGGATCTTATGAACTGGGAAGACTCTATGTTTAACTTCTTTCAGACCTTGGTACATTTTGTCATGTACCGACAGCTGAGGCTTTCCCTATTGAATTTCCAAAGTGGTATATATTGCTTTGAGTAATTCTTCCACCTCTTCAAGCGATAGTTTATACCTAGAGGATCTAGCCTCATCCTCCTCATCCTCGGAATCAACGGTTGAGGGGGGAACACTTTCTCTTTCATCCTCAGACTCACTCTCCACTGGTCTGGAAGTGGACGGAAGGAGATTGGGTTGAGAACTCTGCTCCTGGTTGTGACTCTGGCCTTTTTTTTCTACCAGGGAACGTACTGTCCCTAGAGTCTCTGCTAATTCTTTTCTTACAGAGGATAAAAGATCTTTACACTCCTGTGTAGATTCTTCCCTCACCAGGTCTGCAATGCAGGATCTGCACAGTGGTTTTGGCCAATAATCTCCTAAAGGGTTTTTGCATGAGGGGTATTTTCTTCCTGATACTCTCTCTGATTTAGCTGTGGCTTTCTGAAACAACAATAAATAGAAAAACCCAGACCCTTTTTTAGGGTTAAATAAATCACCAATTAAGAGAACACGCAGCACCCTTTAGCCGACACCCTATGTGCCACAGAGTCCCACTCCTTGCTGAAGTGCTATTAGAGCATTAGAACTAAAGCAGACAGCTGCAGGTTTTAGTTAATAACAACAACACAAAATAAAACACCCAGTGTCAAAAACAAAAAGGAAAGGAGGTACCACTGTACCTTTCCTACCTGGGCGCCTGCATCCGCCATTGCTGCTGAAGGTTCAGCTTCCTCCATTATGAACCACCGCTGCTGCCGCCACTGAGATTTAAACGGCTTCTTTTTTCCTTTGCTTAGCTCCTCATTATGAGAGAAAGGAAGTCCCGGCCAGATGAACCGCCTCTTCCTCCTGATTTCCAGCAGCTGGAACCAATTGCTGCTACGCCATGCCAGAAGTCTCCCCCCACCGGATCTGACGTCACGCGCTGTCCGGGATTCGACGCCGCCATGCAGAGACCTGGCATGGACGCTACAACTGAGCACAACTGTGGCCCCCCGAACACTTTGGGTGGACAACCCCCGACCGACCATTACTCCTGTGAGGCGGCAAAGACACCGGAGCACCCCCCTCATGTACATGAAGGAGCTGGGTTGGTCTAGGACAGTGATGGCGAACCTTGGCACTCCAGATGATTTGGAACTACATTTCTCATGATGGTCATGCACTCTGCAGTATACTTGATCATGGGAAATGTAGTTCCAAAACATCTGGGGTGCCAACGTTCGCCATCACTGGTCTAGGACAACAAAGCGAACATAGGTACTGCCAAAACCCTTCCTGGAGAGAACGCAGCCCCTCTGATTACCCAGTAGTGCTTCCATGGCAGAGGAAACACTAAAACTGAAGGCATGGTGGAAGCAGCTGCTTTTTAAAAGGGGCGTTGTCACGCAGTGTTTCCTGTGAAGGGTGGAGCTACTCTCCAAGGTGCTGTCCTAAAAAAGGCAAAGGGGGAAAAATAGAGCATGTTCTAAATTTTTAATGGTAAATTTTTCACATTGAGAAAAATGCTCTGGAGCCTACACATGACCGTTTTTAAATGACCAATTTAATAAATGGCTTCCTGACCGTGCCCGCGGGACACTATGTCCGCTGGTGTCCCGTGATCCTGTCACAGAGCAGCAGAAAGGGGAGATGCCTTTGAAAACAAGACATTTCCCTGTTCTGCCTAGTGACAGGGCACCAATCTACTGCTCTCTGATCGGGAGCAGTGATCAATGTCATATCACTGGTAGCCCAGCCCCCTCACAGTTAGAATCAATCCCTAGGACACACTTAACCCCTTCCTTGCCCCCAAGTGGTTAACCCGTTCCCTGCCAGCGTCATTTAAACAGTAATCAGTGTATTCTTATAGCACTGATTGCTGTATAAATGACAATAGTCCCAAAATGGTGTCAAAGGTGTCCGATGTGTCCGCCATAATGTTGCAGTCAAAATAAAAATCGCTGATCACCGCCATTACTAAAAAAAAAAAAAAATTCCCCTATTTTGTAGACGCTATAACTTTTGCACAAACCAATCACTATACGCTTATTGCGATTTCTTTTACCAAAAATATGTAGAAGAATACATATCGGCCTAAACTGAGAAAGAAATTATTATTATAGCAAAAAGTACAAAATATTGTGTTTATTTCAAAATTGTCGCTATTATTGAGACTTATTTTTCAATAAACCGTTTGTAAACAACAAAATGGTCGCTATTTTTTGTTTATATTGTTTTGGTGATCAAGTACCACCAAAAGAAAGCTCAATTTGTGGGGAAAAAAAAGATGTCAATATTGTTTGGGTACCATGTCGCACGACCGCGCAATTGTCATTTGAAGCGACCCAGTGCCGAATCGCAAAAAGTGCTCTGGTCAGGGAGGAGGTCAATTCTTCTGGGGCTGAAGTGGTTAAGCAAGGGAATCTACTTAATTCACAACCGTTAGTTGCCATTTCCAATTTTTAATATGAAATGTCATGTATATAGTTCATTACATATTGAGCTCCAAAACCTAAATTTTGCACAAATCGGGAAATTCTCAACTGAACTTAATGAAAAAAATATATTCACAATCTGCATTTCTGTGAAAAAAAAAAAAAAAAGGGAAAAACAATAAGGCTAATAAAAGGGGCAGTATTTGGCAAAAGAACAGGTCCAAGATAGTTGAATACAGGTCCTGTGGTCCTCAGAAATTTAAAGCCTTAAAGGGGTTGTAAAATATATATTTTTTCCCCTAAATAGCTTCCTTTACCTTACTGCAGTCCTCCTTCACTTACCTCATTCTTCTATTTTGCTTTTAAATGTCCTTATTTCCTCTGAGAAATCCTCACTTCCTGTTCTTCTGTCTGTAACTACACACAGTAATGCAAGGCTTCCTTCCTGGTGTGCAGAAAACCTCTTGAGGGGGGAGGGGGCGAGCAGGAGTGTCAGGACACTCTACTATGCAGATAGGGAAAGGAGCTGTGTGTTAGTGAGTGTCCTGACACTCCTGCTAGCCCCCTCAAGAGGCTTTCTGCACACCAGGGAGAAAGCCTTGCATTACTGTGTAGAGTTACAGACAGAAGAACAGGAAGTGAGGATTTCTCAGAAGAAATAAGGACATTTAAAAGCAAAATGGAAGGATGAGGTAAGTGAAGGAAGACTGCACTAAGGTAAAGGAAGCTATTTAATGAAAAAAAGTTTTTCCTTTACAACCCCTTTAACGACTGCCCAAAACATGCAGTATGTGAAACAGCAAAAGGGTGGGCTTTAATGCCCACACATGTGTCGCTGGGCGGCCATTGTGTTTATTGTTATGTCCCCTGGACGCTCTGTGTCTCTCAGGTGTTGCTAGCAATGCTGCCAGTATCCGCTCAGCAAGTTACACACACCCGGCCGATGTACTACTTAACCAGAGCAAGGATTATTACTCAGAACATTATGGCATTCTTACATGGAGGAGTCTTAATCCAAACAGCTTATATCACATTTATGTACTGAGGGCATGCTCATTGCACGTTCTCAGCACAAAGACTAAGCTGTCACAAGGAGCTCTTGGTCAGGTATACAGATCAGGAGCAAATTGGACAAGCTTCTGTTTATGTGACCACCTTGACAGTGGTCGTCAATCATTCCCGACCCCGGGGGTACAAACTATTTTAAGGGATGCCAGGGTGGGCACGGAGGGGTTAAAGCCCCATGCTCTGTTGAAAGCCACCTTGGTTTCACCTTTCCCCTCAGTGCATTTTTCATAAATGGTAACTTTGCGGATTGATCACTCACAATCGATCATTGCTACCAGTAACCCAGAGATCCTGTATGTGACATTCAGAATGGCAGTCGGGAAAGCCCCAAATAGCAGCAAATGGTTTTACTCACGTCAATGATGGAGGCCGCACTGCTGTCCAGGTGTTTGTACAAGTCATACAAGACTTCCCTCAGTTTCTTCATAGTCTTCTTATTGGGCTGGAGGAGCATGGCTTGGAAGTTTACAGGTAATCCATATCTAGAAGCAGAGGAATCGTTATGTTTGAGGGCTTACAGCTATTCACATAAACCATGTTATACCCAAAATATGGGTGTGACATTTAATATGGTATAAAAAGTTGGAGGTGACTTTAAAACATTTCCTCTTGGTAGGAATGCCGCTTCCTGCAGTGTGTTTTGGTGTCATGCTCCACCCACCTGCTGTCATTTATTAAGGCTATAGGGAATCAAACAAGAGAAATCAATTCTGGGAGGGAGGGTACAACACATTCTGGCTATGGAGGGATTAAATCAAAAGCCTTCCAGCATTTACTCATCTGAAAATATACATTTTTACGGAATAACACTCTATGAAAGTCGGTGAATGATTGCCCAGAAGTCATTTGGCTCCCCTTATGGATCTCCAACTTAACGTGTTACTAAACCCACAACAGTAAAATCAGTCTGTATATACAGTAAAGCATGCTTGTTATACTCATCGTGGAATCTAAGGGGGTTCATCCTCTGAATTGTGTAAAGTTGTTTGACCTGCCTTTTCTAAACCTCCTTCTTTCACTGACCCCTAACCTTCTCCTGATAAGACAGAACCTTTGGAGTCACTGCACATGCTCAGTTCGGTGTATATTGGTAGAGTTTTTTTTTTTTTCTGGGGAGGGTGCATGCGATTTGCAGAGGGCCAATCATCACTGTCCAAACAGAGGGTCAGGGGTCATGCAGCCTCATAAGATAGTCAGAGTAGGATGAAAACGCCTCCTACAATTTTTAACCAGACACTGATAGAAGTCATAAGACTGCTACATACTGCTGATGAGAAAAGATATTTAGCAGTTTATATTTACTAAAATTGTTGCATTTCCATGTGCTGTGTACTGTGGGAAACCAGATCTAGTGAATCCAGGGTCCTGGGTTTAGTAAAGCTTAAAAAAAAAAAAAAAAGCTTTCTGCACTGAGCAAATCCTACCCACTACAGCAGCAGCAAGAAATACCAGGGACATGGTCTCATTACCTTAACACAGACTCCACAAAGACCCGCAGAGCCTTCACATGAATCCATGCAATGAAAGCTTCACTAAAATTCACTTTGAGCCATCGTACCAGAGGACCCTGGGTAAAAAGAAAAAAAAAAAGACAAAAAAGTCATTTATACGCACAGCAAATATGACGCTTTCCACTCCTACATCACACAACCATCAAGTATGTTGCCAGAAAATTACTCAGAACTACCAAACATTATATATATATAGACCCTAGGGAATGAAATGGTGGTCTTTGCATACTTGGTATTTGCGCAGCAATTTTTCAAATACAATTTTTGGGGGGGGGGGGGGGGTAACTTGTGAATAAAAATTAAAAAACAGAAGAGTTAGCCCAATTTTTTTTATAAGGCAAAAGATGTTACACCGAGTAAACGGATACCCAACATGCCATGATTTGAAATGACGCGCACTCGTGGAATGGCACCAAACTTCGATAATTAAAAATCTCCATAGTCTACGCTTTCAAATTTTTACAGGTTACCAGTTTAGAGTTAGAGGGGGGCCTTGCACTAGAATTATTGCTCTTACTCCAACATTTGCAGTAATACCCCACATGTGTGTGTTTAAACTTTGTTTACATATGCATTTGCTTCTGCGTGAGAGCACAAGGGAACAGGGGGGGAGGGGCTATATATTAATTTTTTTACACCTTTTCTTTACATTTTTTTTAGCACTTTGATTCCCATTATAAGGAATGTAAACATCCATTGTAATAGAAATGTAATAAGTCCCCACATCTCTTCTCTGGCTGGAAAGCCTGAGATCAAAAAATAAAATAAAAACATGATCTTAGGCTTTTCAGCCTTAGGCCGCGTACACACGATCAAATCTGTCTGCTGGAAACAGTCTACCAGACCGTTTCAGCAGACAGATTCGATCGTGTGTACGGGCAAACAGACGGATTTGGCCAGCCGACAGATTTGAAAGCATGCTTTCAAATCTGTCGGCTGGGAACCTGTCCGCCCGACATGTCTGCTGGTTAGTATGCTAACCAGCAGACATATCTGCACGCACACGCGTCGAATAGTTTCGACGCATGCGCGGAAGTGTTTTACTTCCTGGTGCGGTGATGTGGCGGTGTCAACGTCACCGCCACATCACCGACACGTCAGCGTGCTGTCTGCCGACGGGGATTTTGGTTTGATCGTGTGTACACGATCAAACCAATACGTCCCAGCTGACAGATCTGTTCAAATCGGTTTGTCCGACCGAATTGAACAGATACATTTACGTCCTGTCAGGGGGAGAAGACCGATAATGTGTGCCTTGTACATAGAGACACCATTGGTCACCTCCCCCAGTCAGTCCCCTCCCCCCACAGTAAGAATCACTCCCTAGGGAACACATTAAGCCCTTGATCGCTCCCTAGTGTTAACCCCTTGCCTGCCAGTCATATTTATACAGCAACCAGTGCAGTATTATAGCACAGATCGCTGTATAAATGTAAATGGTCCCAAAAGTTTGTCAAAAGTGTCCGATGTGTCCGCCGCAATATCGCAGTCATGATAAAAATCACCGGTCACCACTATTACTAGTAAAAAATAAATAAACAAACAATAAAAATGCTATAAATGTATCCCCTATTTTGTAGCCGCTATAACTTTTGAGCAAACCAATCAATATACGCTTATTGCGATTTTTTTACCAAAAATATGTAGAAGAATACGCATCGGCATAACTGGAGGAAAAAATTAGTTTAACCACTTGTCTACCAACCGCCGTCAATTGACGGCGGCAAGGTAGCTCAGTTGTTCTGACAGGACGTCATGTCTTTTAAAGCTGCTAGGGGGCGCGCGCTTTGCTGGGATCACAATGCGCGTGCCCGGCGGCAATGATCGCCGCCGGGCACCCGCGATTGCCCAGTAACTGAGCAGGGACGTGGAGCTCTGTGTGTAAACACAGAGCTCCACGTCCTGTCAGGGAGAGAGGAGACCGATCTGTGTCCCTTGTACATAGGGACACAATCGGTCACCTCCCCCAGTCACCCCCCTCCCCCTACAGTTAGAACACAAACTAGGCTACACATTTAACCCCTTCCCCGCCCCCTAGTGGTTAACCCCTTCCCTGCCAGTCACATTTATACAGTTATCAGTGCATATTTATAGCACTGTTCACTGTATGAATGCGATTGGTCCCAAAAATGTCACAAAAGTGTCCGATGTGTCCGCTATAATGTCGCAGTCCCAATGAAAAAAAAAAATCGTAGATCGCTGCAATTACTAGTAAAAAAAAAAAAAAAAAAATTAATAAAAATTCCATAAAACTATCCCCTATTTGGTAAATGCTATAAATTTTACGCAAACCAATCGATAAATGCTTAGTGTTTTTTTTTTTTACCAAAAATAGGTAGAAGAATATGTATCGGCCTAAACTGAGGAAAACATTTTTTTTTTATATATTTTGGGGGATATTATAGCAAAAAGTAAAAAATATTTTTCAAAATTGTCGCTCTATTTTTGTTTATAGCCCAAAAAATAAAAACCGCAGAGGTGATAAAATACCAACAAAAGAAATCTCTATTGGTGGGAAAAAAAATGACCCCAATTTTGTTTGGGAGCCACGTCGCACGACCGTGCAATTGTCAGTTAAAGCGACACAGTGCCGGAAGCTGAAATTTCGCCTGGGCAGGAAGGGGGTAAAAACATCTGGGGCTGAAGTGGTTAAAAATAAAATAAAAAAATTGGATATTTATTATAGCAAAGAGTAAAAGATAGTGTTTTTTCTAAAACTTCTCTCTCTATTTTGTTCATAGCACAAAAAATAAAAACTGCAGAGGTGATGAAATACCTATTTGTGGGGGGGGGGGGGGGAGGATAAATATTTCATTTGGGTACAGTGTTGCATGACCGCGCAATTGTCATTCAAAGCGAGAGAGCGCTAAAAGCTGAAAAATGGTCTGGGCAGGAAGGGGGTGAAAGTGCCCTGTATTGAGGTGGTTTAAGTCTGTTCCGGGAATTAAATTGTCACACCCCATACATTTTACAGGCTCAGAAACAGTTTTAGTTTATTGCAGATGAGATCTTGCTTGTCTCTTCTGCAACAAAGAGCCTGCCTACTCAGTTTTTTTTTTTTTTTTTAGACTTTAGTTCTGCTTTAAATAAAATTTCAACAACATGTCCATCAGGTGGTATTCCCATACTTTTACCAGAATACAGTATTTTTCACTATACTGGACCCTTTACATGTTTTACGCCCAACACAACCCTTCATCCCTAAAATACAGAACATATTATTCTTACAAACTGCTTCTTCTTATCAGTGGATAGTCTATTCATTTCCTCCTTGTCGGCCTTCATCTCCTCTTCATTGTACTGGAAATCACGGACAACAAACCTGAGACAAAAAGAAATGTTACATTCTAGCCATATAAAACTCCACTCCCTTGGCTTTAATCACTCCGAAGATCTTACTTATTCTCCCTGGCTTTGTGTCGGAAGTCGTCTACTGCTTTCCTGAACAGAGTGACATTACACAGGTAGCTGTCCTGGTCTTCTGATAACACGCTGTGACAATAAAGGTACAAGTACTGAGAACAAGGTTTACACAGGAGAATTACTTACAGAGCAGAGATATGGCAACAAACAAACTGGTGATACTTATCCAGCAAACTCCGTAACTGCGCTAAAATCAGAAACTTCTATTACTTCTAGTACTTGAATTTCAATTTGAATTAACCACTTCCATACCGGGCCAATTCTGGCACTCCTCTCCTACATTTTGCTAGAAAATCACTCAGAACCCACAAACATTAGGTTTTTTTTTTTTTAGCAGAGACCCTAGGGAATAAAATGGTGGTCATTGCAATTGTTATCTTGCACTGTATTTGCGCAATTATTTTTCTAACGCCTTTTTTGTGTGGAAAAAAAGGGATTTTTAAATACAGCTTACCTGTAAAATCCTTTTCTTGGAGTACATCACGGGACACAGAGCGGCATATTCATTACTATATGGGATATATGGAGTACCTTCAGGTGTGGACACTGGCAATCTCAAACAGGAAGTCCCCTCCCTATATAACCCCCTCCCCTAGAGGGAGTCCCTCAGTTTTGTAGCAAGCAGTATGCCTCCCAAAAATGTTCCCCAAAAGAGGGGTGGGAGCTCTGTGTCCCGTGATGTACTCCAAGAAAAGGATTTTACAGGTAAGCTGTATTTAAAAATCCCTTTTTCTTTCTCGTACATCACGGGACACAGAGCGGCATATTCATTACTATATGGGATGTCCGAAAGCAATGCTTTAATGAGGGGAGGGAGACATCTTCCAAAGAAGGATTTAATTTAGAGGTATACTCAAATACTAGTAAATCCAACTTAAACAAGAAATGTAAATCTCAAATCAAATCAAGGGAGCCCCCTCAGATCCTGAGGAGCTTGAATCGCGGCCTGTAGTACTGACTGCCCAAAGGCTGTATCCGCATTCCTTCTTACGTCCAATTGATAACATTTTGTAAACATGTGGACTGACGACCACGTTGCTGCCTTGCATATTCGAGCCATAGAGATCTGATGATGATGTGCTGCCCAGGAGGTGCCCATGGCCCTGGTAGAATGGGCCCTTGCCGATAAAGGAGGAGGCAACCTCTTCAAACCGCAGGCCTGAACGATTAATTGTTTAATTCATCTTGCGATGGTGGATCAAGCAGCTGCCTGACCCATCTTGGGCCCTTCCGGTAAAACGAACACCACATCTGTTTTCCGAACTTTCTCTGTAGCTTTAAGATAGGCCTTTATGGCCCTGACAATATCCAACGTATGCAGCAACCCCTCCTTTCTAGAGGTGGGTTTTGGAAGAAGGATGGAAGTACCACATCCTGGTTCAAGTGGAAACTGGATATAACCTTTGGTAGAAAGGACGAATGAGGACGGAACCCCGCCCTATCCTTATGTAAAATGAGATATGGTTCCTTACAAGATAAGGCTGCCAATTCCGATACTCTCCTGGCCGAAACTATGGTGATCAGAAATACCGACTTTCCAGTCAGTAAAACCAAAGGTACCTCAGCCAACGGCTCAAGGGGTTGTTTCTGTAGAGTTGACAGAACAAGATTTAAGTCCCATGGACAAAGTGGTGATTTGACTGGAGGATTAACACGTAAGACTCCCTGTATGAAGATCTTAACCAGCGAGTGGCCAGCGGCCTCTGAAACCACACTGATAAGGCTGAAATCTGTCCCTAGATCGTGCTTAATGCCAGGCCTTTATCCACTCCTAGCTGGAGAAACTTAATACTCTATCAATGGTATACTTGCGGGAATTCCATCTCTTAGCCTCACACCAACCTACGTAGGCCCTCCAAACCCTGTAACAAAATTACCCTGGAGGCCGGCTTTCTAGCCTTAATGAGGGTAGGGATTACCTGCCTAGACAGACCTCTACCCCTGAGAATCAGGGATTCAGCCGCCAGGCCGTCAAATTTAGATGCCGTAATGCAGGGTGGAGGATCGGGCCTTGTGAGAGTAGGTCTGGCCCTAGAGGAAGAGTCCAAAGGCCTCCCGCTGCCCCTTTCAGGACTAGTGAGTACCATGCCCTCCGGTACCAAGCTGGGGCTACCAGGATAACCGGCCTGTGCTATGATCCTGCGCCACAGGCGGGGTAGTAACTGCAGTGGGGGAAATGCATATAGAAGTTATGATTGATGCCAAGGGCAAGCCAACCCATCGGTTCCGCAGGCCATAGGGTCCCTCGTTCGAGACATGAACCTGTCTAGCTTCTTGTTGAATCCTGATGCCATGACCTCCACGTCTGGCACTCCCCACTTCTGGCAGATTGTCTGAAAAAACTTGTGGATGCATAGACCACTCCCCCGGCGACAGGGTTTGGCGACTTAGGAAGTACGCCTGTAGGTTGTCCACCTCGGGAATGAATGTCGCCGATATGCAGGGTACATAAACCTCTGCCCACCGAAAAACCAAGCTCCTCTCACTCCGAGTGGCTTGACTCTTGGTTCCCCCTTGGTGGTTCACCTATATGCCACCGCTGTGGCATTGTCTGAATGACTTCTCACCGAGGACCCCTGTAATCTGGATGTCTATGCCAGGAGGGCTAGCCGAGCCGCTCAGAACTCCCAGACCTTGATGGGCAGCTGCCTCTCCGCCTCTGCCCAAGTTCCTTGGCGAGTGAACTTGTTCCAGACCGCTCTCCAGCCTTCCAGACCACTGGGCAGCACCAAGCTGCTAGAATTGCTGCCTGTAGGACACGAGTGTGGAAGCGTGTGGTACCGCCTCGAACATGGCCATCGCATACATAGGCGAATAGTTGGTTCTTTTTTGCTTAGACCAACTGAATCAATCTTTTGATAGCCTCGACCTTTACCAGAGGCAGGAACATCCATCTTCTGTTCTGTGTCTAATCTCGTGCCGAGATATTCCAACTGCTTTGTAGGTTGAAATGCTGATCTTTCCCCGGTTTAGGACTCAGCCGAACCTCTCGAGGTACTGAACCATGAGGGCTACTACGCATTCCACCAAGGAAGCGAGTGATCTTATGATTAAGATGTTGTCCAGGTATGCTAGGACCGAGATCCCTTGGATCCCTTAGACTGACTAGAATAGGAGCTAGGACCTTCGTGAATACCCGGGGGCCGTAGCCAGCCCGAAGGGGGGCGCCATGAATTGGAAGTGACGCTGTATCCCTGCGAAGCGTAAAAACAAAAATATTTGATGTGGCTGAAAAGACCTGGTACATGAAGGTAACCATCCTTTATGTCTATAGAAGCCAGATCCTTCTGGAGTGTGGCGGCTGCTGACCAAACGGATTCTATCCGGAAAGAGCGAACCCTTAGGTAAGCATTTAAACCTTTTAGGTCCAAAATTGGTCTGACATTGCCGATGAGCCTTGGTATGACAAACAGATTGGAATAGACACCTAGCTCCTGTTCTTGGGCTGGTACCTCTACCATTATGCCCTGGTAAAGCAGGTGATCCAATGCCGCCCGCATTGAGGCCTTCCTTGTGGAGGAAATTTTAGAAATTCTAATCTGTAGCCTGCGGCCACAGATGATCGGACCCCCTCTGTCGGGGACCGATCCCCAGAGGCCTGTCCTTGCGATCCATTGTTAAAAGTTTGATCGCGCAGGAGGTCCGTACTGCCTGGAATTTGAGGGCCCTGGAACCGGGGGGAGCTGCCTTTTAAACGCAGGACCCCGGAACTTCTTTTGACTGGTAAAAGGGTACTTTTGCCACTTGAAACAGTCTGAATGTATTTATCCAGATCTTTCCATGGAAGGGCAAACCTGCCAGCAGTCTTTTACATGGGGCTCGGCCGCCCAGTTCTTCAACCATAAGAGCCTTCTCATATGCACTAAAAATAGTGACAACGAGACGCCTGCTGGATGGAGTCTTTAACCTCTACCGCAAAGCACAGAGCTCTGGGAATATCCAATAACTCCTCTGCCTATTGGGCAGGGATGTCTAAGCATCTGTTTTGTCTGGTTTTTTAACGCCTGACAAAACTCCAATTGCAGCCACTGCTGGCTGTAGCCAGGGATGCTGGAAAAAGTGTCTCTAACGTTTATCGACCGGGACCATAAACATTTGTATGTTTCCCCTTAGGCCAGTTAATGATTTATTCACCCATGAGATGGCTGCGTCCACAGTTGGGAGCGCCCCCTTTCTTAGAAAAATGTCTTTTCCATAGGGCAAATAATAGAAAACCTTCCAGGTGGTCTCCCATCCAGGCACTAACCAGGCCCGACCCTGCTTAGCCTCCGAGATCAGACGAGATCGGGCGCTTTCCGGGAGATGTGGCCTCAAGGACCTCACGGGTAGTTGAAAGCAGTGCCCGAACCGGGACCTGAACCCTGGACCTTCAGACCCAAAGTCCGATGCTCTACCGACTGAGCCATCCGGGCCCCTTTTAAAGAGCACTTGGTCAGGGGAAAGAGTGCCTGCAAGCACAAATATTTCCTGGCAGACGTGCATAAAGACTACCCTCTCGTCAGCTTTAGGCGGCAGAAAAAATTCTGTCCGGTCGTCCCAATCCTGGAAACCAATTCCTCTAACAGAGGATGGACCGGAAAAGCTGCGTTGCTTAAAGGCGCTTTTAAAAGAACCCAAAGAGGATACCGCAGGAACCTAAGGCTCTGGAAATGGCAAATTAAATGCCGAGCGGACCATGTCTGTCAAAGACTGGACCCACAGACTCTCCGTCTGGGAGGCTGAAAATGATTCTTCAGTGGTAGATCCTCCAGGTTCTGTCCCTTTTGGCGATGGGGATCTAGTCCGCTTCTTGCCAGAAAAAGAGCCAGCGATCATAGCTGTTAACCTTTTTTCTCTAGCCCCCCTAGGGTGACGGCTAGCATCTCCTCTGTGATAACACAGGGTTGGGCCGACCTGGGCCAGCCTCCGCACCAGACCCCCTTAATGGCTTATCCAGGGTGACCCCTATAGGAATAACCTGTGGGGAAAGTATTGGCATATCATCAGAACCAGAGGAGGAACCCCTTTGTCTTTGCCTTTTCTCTCTCTCTCTTTTTTTTTTTTTTCGTGTGTTTTGATCCTGAACCCTTGGAAGCCATAATACAAAACCGAAGGACTCCGCTTACAACAACAGACTGTTATAGCCAGGAGTACAAAAAAATAAGGTTTAGGGGACAATAGGATCACTAATGCCCAAAAACGGTGGGGCTCAGTATGTTTTCTTTTATAATATTATTCACCACATACAGCCCCACCCCCAACATGTTTACCAGCATTCAACCTGTTGCCAAGGGGATTTTGGCTTAACAAAAGTATTGGAGCTGACTCCAGCATGTAGTACCCCTTCTCGCCACCGGGAGTCACTGTGCTGCCAGCTCTACGTCCTCTCTCTCCAGCTCAGCTCTGAACTGAGCTGAGCTAAGAACGCGCCTGCTGTGTATAACAGTAATTGAAGGCACGCCCACTCTACACTGCAGTCACGCTCCCCGCCCCCCCCCCCTCCCGAACGGCGCGAAAATTTTCTATATGCATGCGCGCGTGCGCCTGTCGGGGGAGGAGAGCCCAGGAGGAGACGCACTCTGGAGCCCAGGAATGCAGGTTTGGAGGACGCATCAGGCGGCAGATTTGAATCCCGGCAAGGTAAGGCTAAAACAGGCCCCTAAGGAGTCCCTTTAGCCTAGAGACCGATCTGTTGTTTTTTTTTTTTTTTTTAAAAGGTCTTCAACCAGCGAGCAGCAGGTAGCCAGCAAACATACATAGATAGGTAGGGGGATCAAGTGATGGGGGGAAACATTTCAGGGCATCCTGTCCATCAGACATAGTGACCATGGTGCCAATGCAGAGCATACTCAGGCTACCCCCCTTAAGATCTCCCCTGGAGAGCCTGCTGTCGAACCAAGTCCCGCAGGCTCCCCTCTTACCTGCTCCATGCCGCAGGACGTTTTGCAAAACGGTCCAATCTTCTCCCATCTCCGTGGGTAGCGTAGTAGACCTTCAGGCCCTGGGGTCCTATGAAGGTACCCACTGTCCTGGACCTATATAGCACCCTGGCAAACAGGAACTTATGGTCCTTACGAACTCCAAGTCCTGGGCCCAGGGTCCAGCCCTCCAAAGAGGAGCATTATAGGCAAAACCCCACGGTTTGGGGCCCGGGTACTGTCCACTTTGGCACTGAGGCTCCTTGGACAGATCCGGTTAGCCCGCCCTTAATCCCAAGGATGTGGAGCAAAGCTATTCCATGACCAACACCTAAGACACTGGCGAAAAAACTGAGGTACTTCCTCTATGGGAGGGGGTTACATAGGGAGGGACTTCCTGTTTGTTTGAGATTGCCAGTGTCCACACCTGAAGGTACTCCATATAACCCATATAGTAATGAATATGCTGCTCTGTGTCCCGTGATGTACGAGAAAGAAATGGTGGTCATTGCAATTGTTATCTCGCACGTTATTTGCGCAATTATTTTTCTAACGCCTTTTTTGTGTGGAAAAAAATGAATTTAATGAATGAATTTTATGAATGAAAAAATAACAAAACAGTAAAGTTAGCCTAATTTTTTTGTATAATGTGAAAGATGTTACACCAAGTAGATACCCCATATGTCACGCTTTAAAATTGTGCCGACTCATGGAATGGCGCCAAACTTCGGTACTTAAAAATCTCCATAGGTGATGCTTTAAATTTCTTTTACAGGTTAGCAGTTTAGAGTTACAGAGGAGGTCTAGAATTGTTGCTTGCGCTCTAACCTATGTGGCGATACCTCACGTGTGTTTACATATGTGGGCGGAACTTGCATGTATGTTTAGTTCTGAGTGCAAGCTACAGGGGCTTTTTAATTTTATTTCATTTAGCTTTATTTTTACACTTTCTTTTATTTTTTATATGACTTTTATTCCTATTATAAGGAATGTAAACATATGTAATAGGAATCTATCGTGACAGGTCCTCTTTATGGAGAGATGCAGGGTCAATAAGACCCCACATCTCTCCTCCAGGCTGGAAAGCACGAGATCAAAAATTTTTTTTTTCCACCAAACTCATGCAGACAGCCGCCATTGCACGGCCCGCACATCACATCATAACGTCACGCCTGGGTCTTTGACGATCATAGAGATGACCGGTGACCATTTGGTCACTGGAAATCTCTATGGTCATCATTCGGCACCGGACGATTCTTTCTCTGGGTCCCCAATGGCACGGGAGAGCCCAGAGAAGGACCGGATGGCGGTGGGAGCATCCCCTCCCGTCGCCTATAAGAATGATCAAGTGGCGAAGCTGGCACTATGACAGTTCACAGAGCTCCTCGCATGTTTGATGGAAGAGTCTGCTTCATACTCGCTGGTCACATTTATATATTTTCTAATTTCTAAATGTTTGTAATTTTTAAAGCAGGTCTGAATCAGATGTCTGAGTATTGATACGTTGATAAATCAAACTGAGAAAACACAAAGGGCCAGATTCTCATAAGAGATACGACGGTGTATCTCCAGATACACCGTCGTATCTCTGTTTCTGAGCCCGGGTATCTATGCGTCCGATTCTTAGAATCATTTACGCATAGATACGGCATAGATCTGACTGGCGTAAGTCACTTACACCGTCGGATCTTAAATGCAATACTACGCTGGGCGCTAGGTGGCGATATGCAAATGACATGATACGCCGATTCCCGAACGTATTTGTGCCGCGTCGCTGTAGTTTACGTCGTTTCCGTAAGCGCAAGGTTACCCCTGCTATATGCGGGGTAGCTTAGCTTTACGTCGTTTCGCCGTATGCCATGTTAAGTATGGACTCGGGACAGCGTCGTGTTTTTCCGTCGTTTAAGTAAAACGTTCGCGAATAGGGCTTTGCGTAAGTGATGTTCACGTCGGCTTCATTGACGTTTTCCCGACGTGAGTTGGAGCATGCGCACTGGGCTACTTTTACGGCCGGCGCATGCGCAGTTCGTTTGGCGCGGGGGTGCGCTTAATTTAAATTACAAGCCGCCCCCCTTTGAATTACGCGGCCTTACGCCGAGCCATTTACACTCTACACTGCCGCAAATTACGGAGCAAGTGCTTGGAGAATACGGCACTTGCTCCTGTAAGTTGCGGCGGCTTGGTGTAAATAGCTTACGCGCCGCCGCAGAATGTACGGGAATCTGGCCCAAAGCCTACAGTTGTGTCTTGAAACTCCATTCCATATATATAATAGTATACATACACAGTGTGTGTGTAATATATATGTGTGTGTGTGTGTGTGTGTGTATATACACACACACTGTGTATGTATACTATTTATGTACACATGTATACCGTGCGCGCGTATATATATATATATATATATATATATATATATATATATATATATATATATACACACACACACACACACACACACACACACACACACACACACACACACACTATGGGCCAGATCCACACCGACATAATTCCAATTTCCCGCCGGCGTATCTTTGTTTTGTAGCAACAAAACAAGATACGCCGGAATTACGCTAAGAAACGACTGGTGTAACATTATTACACTGTCGTCTCTTAAGTGCATATTTACGATGGACGCTAGGGGCGCTTCCGTCTATTTCCAGCGTAAAATATGCAAATGAGCGAGATACGCAAATCCACGAACGTACAATCAGCCGACGCGTTCCCTTTACGTCGTTTGCGTAAGCGTATCTCCGGCATAAAGCTACCCCTGCTATATGGAGGCGCAGCCAATGTTAAGTATGGACATCGGGACAACGTCGTATTGGACGTCGTTTACATTGTTTGCGCATGCCGATCCAGAATGGGCCTAGGCGTAGGTTTTCATTGACTATTTGCGACGTGATTTCACGCATGCGCACTAGGATACGTCCACGGCCTGCACATGCGCAGTGTAAAAAAAAGCGTAGTTTGCGTCGGGTCATTGATAATTTAATAAAACACGCCCACCAACAACCCATTTGAATTACACCCACGAACGCCGGCCCATTTACTCTACGCCGCCGTAATTAACAGCGCTATTTCTTTGAGGATAAGTAATATGCCGCTGTTACTTACAACGGCGTAGAGTAAATGGGTTAGGCTCACAAAGCGCAGCAGCTTTGTGGATCTGGCCCTATGTATGTATACTGTGCATGTGTGCATATACCAGGGGCAGCCCATCCATTAAGGCTGTCGCACCCTCAATCACGCCACCCCCTATATGTAGAATGGATAGATTTATGCATAGCATAAATCTATCCATGGCCACTGCAGCCACCCCCTATTCAGACATCCGGCCCCTTTCAGGATGCCAGGTGCCTGAATTACAGCTGCAGGGGTGTTTTTTTGAGGCACCTAATTAGAGCCATAGGCTTTAATAGGCTTCAAAATAGGGTGGAGTCACAGCGTAGAGCACTCGGAGCCCATCCAGGTGCGTTAAAAAAGCAAATTAATATCTGCTTTTCTGACACTGAACTGCCTCTCTGCCAATCAGGAAGTGCGGGTCTACTACACATCACTCGATTAGCTGAAAGGACAGGCACTCCTCCTATTGGAAGCCTAGCAGGAGGAAAGAAGACATATTGAGAGGGCATGGAGGACACAGCTCGCCGCCGCCCGACCCATAGCTTGCCACAGTCCTTCCTACATCTCAACGCCATCACCCGCTGTCTGACCTGCCACCAAGATGGGGCAAGTGTCAGTCAGACAATGGGCAGGGGTGCTGGTTAAATGCCGCCCGGGGGGGGGGGGGGGGGGGGGGGGTAGTCACAGTGGCTGCATGAGATTCACTTGTGTCTGAGATTAGCTGCGAAACAGTAATTCAAATTTTATGGGTACAAGGTCTGTGGTATGTTTGCATTGTTTACAGAAGATGCAGATTCTGTTCAATCCTCTTTTAAGACTCTCCCACTGGCCATGCCCATTGTTCGCCATGGTGCACTATGTACGTCGCAGGTCATCATCTCCCTGGTAGGTGTCCCAGTGCAGTATTTTGCCCAGGGGCCCATGATGCTGTTAAGGTAGCACTGCCCATCTGAGGCTCCTGGTGAATTTACTGGGCCACAAGCTCTAAGTCTCCTGCCACTCAGCATGTCGCCAAGCTTGGTGCCCCTCCCATCCGCATGGGTATGCCTACATTCATGTTGCGTAAAAAAAAAAATCTCCTATAACCCGGGGGCCCCATGAGTTGTCAGTCCGCCCCTGCCTGACACCTTGTAACACTAACGATTCATATGACACCAGTGAGGGAAAAACTGCCAATTTTCCCCAATTTGGATATTTTTACTTAGGGTGTACTCACTTTTGTTGCCAACGGTTTAGACATTAATGGCTGTGTGTTGAGTTATTTTGAGGGGACAGCAAATGTACACTGTTATACAAGCTGTACACTCACTACTTTACATTGTAGCAAAGTGTCATTTCTTCAGTGTTGTCACATTAAAAAATATATAATAAAATATTTACAAAAATGTGAGGGGTGTGCTCAATTTTGTGAGCTATAGATAGATTTTTCTATAATAAATAAATTATATATATATATATATATATAATATGTGAAGAAACTTTTTTGAAGAACCCTTGTATGAACAGCTATGATCATATGGAAAACTGAAAACTTAATCTCTACATGGAGGAGGCAAGCACAGTGATATACAAATCCCATAAACCAGATACCCCAGAGAAACCTGTCATCTGTGACCGCCCTTGCATTACAGCTGAACTCCCTGGAAGCAGCTAAATTCACAGTTGAACCACATATGTGAATGATTTTAACTGTGCTCAGACAGCTTTGCAGCACTGGCACCCCAGCCAGACAGAACAGCCTGACCAGCTTCGTCCATACATTTTCTATAGGATTGGGGTTTCTATAGGATAGGATTAGGGTCTGGAGACTGGCTAGGCATGACCTTAACGTGCTTTTTCTTGAGCCACTCATTTGTTGCCTTGACCCATCTACAGTGTTCCGGCTGAGGAAAGAAGGTTCTCATCCAAGATTTTACAATACATGGCCACGTCCATTGGCCCCTCAATGCAGCAAAATCGGCCTGTACCTTTAGCAGAAAAACAGCCCCAAAGCATAAGGTTCAAACCTCCATGAGCGACTGTAGGGATGATGTTAGGGTCATAGTCAGAATTTTTCTTCCTCCAAACGTAGCAAGTCCCCCTCCTCAAGAAGGCACATGTACAGTCATGCTAATGAACAGCTAAATGATTCAGAGAAGGATTGGGAGAGAATGCTGTGGTCAGATGAGACCAAAATTGAGCACTGTGGCATTTACTCGACTCGCCGTGTTTGGAAGAAGAAAGATGACCTAATTTTGGGGCCAGTAGTCAGCGGATCTCACCATCTGCTGCGCCTACTACGCAGACTTATTCCATTTATTCCCAATGAAGACGTAGCAGTCGTGGTGGGAACAATTGTTAACTCCAGACTGGACTATGCAAATGCCCTCTACCTCGGACTCCCAAAGTACCAAATCTCTCGTCTGCAATTCATTCAGAACACGACCGCCAGACTTGTAACTGGGAAAAAAAACATGGGAATCAATCTCACCTTCATTGAGATCCCTTCACTGGTTGCCAGTAAAAGACAGAATTGCTCTTAAAGCACTCTGTCTGACTCATAAGTGCATCCATGGGAAGGCTCCGCAATATCAATGCGAAAAGATAGAAGCCCACAATTCCAATCGCGTTCTGCGATCCACCGACCAAAATCTGGTCAAAGTACCCAAAGCCAGATACAAGTCCAAAGGAGAAAGAAGGTTTCCATTCCAGGATCCTAGACTATGGAACGCTTTAGCAACCAGCATTCGGTTGGAGGAAAACCACCTGACCTTCAGAAGACAGATTTTTGATGTCAAGAGAGACAGGAACAACGAGCGCCCAGAGGCGATTTAGTTTGCATGTGCCGCGCTATATACGTTTTTCATTCATTCATTCATGCCGACTATGACCCCAAGAACACCATCCCTACAGTCAAATATGCTTTGGGGCTGTTTCTCTGCTAAAGGTACAGGCCGATTTTGTTGCACTGAGGTTTCAATGGACGGAGCCATGTATTGTAAAATCTTGGATGAGAACCTTCTTCCCTCAGCCAGAACACTGAAGATGGGTCATGGATGGGTCTTCCAGCATGACAATGACCCAAAACATACCGCCAAGGCAACAAAGGAGTGGCTCAAAAAGATGCACATTAAGGTCACGGAGTGGCCTAGTCCGTCTCCAAACCTTGTAGGTACCTTAAGGAATTAGAGAAGATCTGTAAAGAAGAGAAGGACAAAAATCCCTCCTGAGATGTGCGAGATGTGTGAAAACCTGGTAACCTACTAAAAGAAAAGTCTTACCTCCCAACAAGGATTTCTCCACCAAGTACCAAGTCGTGTTTTGCTAGGGGATCAAATACTTATTTTTCTTACTGAACTGCAACTCAGTTTATAACATTTGTATTATGTGGTTTTTTTTTTAATGGATTTTTGGTTGATATTCTGTGTCTATCATTGAAAATACACCCATGATAAAAATTATAGACCCTTCACTTCTTTGTAAGTGGGCAAACTTACAAAATCTGCAGGGGATCAACAAATTATTTTCCCCAGTGTACATTAGTGTTAAAGGGGCTTTATTAATGAATATGTATTTCACTCACCTGCTGGAACGAGGGACGACCATCTCAGCTAGAGTTTCATACTGCTTAACCCAGTCAGTGTAACCAAGTCTGGAAAACATAATTCATACACATAACAGGAACATCACACAACACATCTTCGGCTTGTATAGGGATCATGATGTGAGCCAGGTTCTGATCCAACAACTTACAGCTGCCCCTTGATCATGATAATCAGTTGAGCTCTGCCACCTGTATACCCCTAATGGACCCCAATGGAGCAATGTTTACCTTTTTGCTATGAGCCTGTTCATTCAGTGATAACTGATATTACCTGACATAAGAGCAAAGTGATAAATATAATAGTGTGTACATTAATCCCTTCCTGCCAGGCCCTGGCATCCTTTTACCATGCTCTGTATACCCGGGGATTAGGAAGGCTGGTCACATGGCCGCTGTGATTGGCTGTTGCCATGATCAAATTATAGGGAACCTGTCCGGCCATCTCCTGATCATTAATCCAGGCCAAGAGTTGTCTTTAACAGGTCAGTCACTGTGCTGGGAGCGCACAATGAGCGCACTTCCAGCGCACAAAGCTCTGCCGCCAATGGACATATGTGCGGCAAGTAAGCATTAAAGCTTACCTTATTTTCTGACGCACATATGCGTTGGGAATTGGGGAGTGCGTGGCAAGAGATTAAGAAGAGAAGAGCCAAGAAGAGAAGAGTGGGGGTTCACCTTTTGAAAAAAAATAAAATAAATCATTGTGCAACCTAAGGTTCCAAAACAGTTTTAGCTTCTAAAATTGTAGCTTTGTTTTAATGCCATCCCACAATATGTCAGAAAAACTTATTGCCAGCCACTGCCTAATATTGGGTATGCTGCTGCTGCAGTGAGAGCACACACTTATTTCGAATAAGGATTAACACTCGTTCTCTGGTGTGCTGGCTCCATGTATGATATGGAGCCAAAGATTGGCTTAAAGTGATTGTAAAAAGCATATATTTATGTTTAAAACAAACATGTTATACTTATCTGCTCTGTGTAATGGTTTTGCACAGAGCAGCCCAGATCCTTCTCTTGTCAGGTCCCCCACCAGCGCTCCTGGCTCCTCCCTCCTGCCAAGTGACCCCCACAACATGGAGTATGCTGTGGGAGCACCCAAGCAGGCTTACTCCTGAGCCGCTGCTCTGTGTGTCCATTCACACACAGCCTCAGCTCGGCCACGCCCCTACTCTCTCCTCACTGGCTGTGATTGACAATAGCAGGAGCCGATGGCTCCCACTGCTGTCTCAGCCAATGAGGAGGGATACACATGGGATAGCTGAGGCTCTTGTGTACATCGCTGGATCGAGATGGAACTCAGGTAGATATTGGGGGGGGGCTGAGGGCTGCTGCTGCACACAGTAGTTTTTTTTTTACCTTCATGCATAGAATGTGCCTTTACAACCACTATAATGTATTATACCCTTGCTGGCAAGACACAGGATCGCATGCAGTTGGAATTTTTCCGATATGCTGTGAAATGCTGCAAAGAACCTACAGGTAGGGATTCACCAATAGATCGGCCTCTAAAAATTATTGGGGCCAAAATAGGGTCACCGGCAGCAAAAAGGTGACATGGCATGCTGCGTCCTATTGACCTCAATGCAAAAATTTCCCCAACTGACCTCAAAGCAAAAACGTCCCCCTACTGACCTCAAAGCAAAAATGTCCCCCACTAACCTCAATGCAAAAATACACCCTACTGAAGTCAATGCAAAATTGCATCCAATAAACAGTTATGCGGCGGGACGGTGGCACTGCTGCGCGAGAGCACTTAGCTCTACGTCCTATCTTTAGCGGCCGCTAGGGGGCGCGCGCCGCCGCTCGTCCCCCGAGCGTGCCCGGCGGGCGCGATCGCCGCCGAGCACGCGCGCTCGTTCGTTACAGAGCGGGGACCGGGAGCTTTGTGTGTAAACTCGGTCCTGTCAGCGGGGGGAAACGCTGATCTCCTGTTCATACAATGTATGAACAGGAGATCAGTGATTTCCCCTAGTGAGTCCACCCCCCCATACAGTTAGAACACACCCAGGAACACACTTAACCCCTTCCCTGCCCCCTAGTGTTAACCCCTTCACTGCCAATGGCATTTTTATAGTAAGCCAATGCATTTTTATAGCATTGATCGCTATAAAAATGCCAATGGTCACAAAAATTTGTCAAAATTGTCTGATGTGTCCGCCATAATGTCTCGGTGCTGAAAAAAAAAAAATATTAAAAAAAATGCCATAAAACTACCCCCTTTTTTTATAAAAGCTATACATTTTGCGCAAACCAATCAAACGCTAATTGCAATTTTTGTTTAATGAAAAATATGAAGAAGAATACGTATAGGCCTAAACTGAGGAAAAAAAAGTCGCTCATTTTTTTATATATTTTGGGGGATATTATAGCAAAAAGTAAAAAATATTTTTCAAAATTGTCGCTCTATTTTTGTTTATAGCGCAAAAAATAAAAACCGCAGAGATGATCAAATACCACCAAAAGAAAGCTCTATTTGTGGGAAAAAAAGGACACCAATTTTGTTTGTGAGCCACATCGCACGACCGCGCAATTGTCAGTTAAAGCGACGCAGTGCCGAATCACAAAAAGTGCTCTGGTCTTTGACCAGCAATATGGTCCAGGGGTTAAGTGGTTAATCTAATTAAAAAAGGGATTTTTAAATACAGCTTACCTGTAAAATCCTTTTCTTGGAGTACATCACGGGACACAGAGCGGCATATTCATTACTATGTGGGTTATATGGAGTACCTTCAGGTGTGGACACTGGCAATCTCAAACAGGAAGTCCCCTCCCTATATAACCCCCTCCCCTAGAGGGAGTCCCTCAGTTTTGTAGCAAGCAGTATGCCTCCCAAAATGGTCACCCAAAAGAGGGGTGGGAGCTCTGTGTCCCGTGATGTACTCCAAGAAAAGGATTTTACAGGTAAGCTGTATTTAAAAATCCCTTTTTCTTTCTCGTACATCACGGGACACAGAGCGGCATATTCATTACTATGTGGGATGTCCGAAAGCAATGCTTTAATGAGGGGAGGGAGACATCTTCCAAAGAAGGATTCAATTTAGAGATAAACTCAAATCATAATAATAATTCCAACTTAGTCAAGAAAAAAAACTCTTTTTTTTTTTTTTTTATAACCAAGGGTGTTTCTGATCCCGAGGATTTCAAACTGCAGCCTGTAGTACTGCCTGACCAAAGGCAGCATCCGCATTTCTTCTCACGTCTAGTTGATAAAACCTTGTAAACGTGTGGACTGATGACCACGTTGCCGCCTTGCATATCTGAGCCATAGAGATCTGATGGTGTGCTGCCCAAGAGGCGCCCATGGCCCTGGTAGAATGGGCCTTTACCGACAACGGAGGAGGCAACCTCTTCAACCCGTAGGCTTGAATGATTAATTGTCTAATCCATCTCGAGATGGTGGATTTTGCAGCTGCCTGCCCCTTCTTGGGGCCATCTGGTAGAACGAATAACACATCTGTTTTCCGGATCTTTTCTGTAGCTTTAAGATAGGCCTTCATGGCCCGGACAATATCCAAGGTATGCAGCAACCCCTCCTTTCTAGATGTAGGTTTTGGAAAGAAGGATGGAAGTACCAAATCCTGGTTTAAGTGAAATTTGGATATAACCTTTGGTAGAAAGGAAGGATGGGGCCGGAGAACTGCCCTGTCCTTATGCAGAACGAGATATGGTTCCTTACACGATAAGGCTGCTAATTCTGACACTCTCCTGGCCGAAACTATGGCGACCAAGAAAACCAACTTTCTTGTCAGTAAGAGTAAAGGAATCTCAGCCAACGGCTCAAAAGGCTGTTTCTGTAGAGTGGACAGGACAAGATTTAAGTCCCAAGGACAAATTGGTGACTTGACAGGAGGATTAATACGCAAGACCCCCTGTAAGAAGGTCTTTACCAGCGAGTGGGTGGCCAGCGGCCTCTGAAACCACACTGACAGAGCTGAGATCTGTCCCTTGATTGTGCTTAGTGCCAGGCCTTTATCCACTCCTAGCTGGAGAAAACTTAACACCCTATCAATAGTATATTTGCGGCAATTCTATCTTTTGGATTCACACCAGCCTATGTAGTTCCTCCACACCCTGTAATAAATCACCCTGGAGACCGGCTTTCTAGCCCTAATCAGGGTAGGGATTACCTGCCTAGACAGACCCCTACCCCTGAGAATCAGGGATTCAGCCTCCAGGCCATCAAATTTAGACGCTGTAATGTAGGGTGGAGGATCGGGCCTTGTGAGAGTAGGTCTGGTTGTAGAGGAAGAGTCCAAGGGTCTCCCACTGCCATCTTCAGGACTAGTGAGTACCAAGTCCTCCGGGGCCAAGCCGGAGCTACTAGAATGACTGGCTTGTTCTCCCCTCTGATCTTGCGCAACAGGCGCGGGAGTAACTGTAGTGGAGGGAATGCATATAGAAGTTTGAATTGATGCCAAGGGCAAACCAACGCATCGGTTCCGCAGGCCATAGGATCCCTCGCTCGCGACACGAACCTGTCTAGTTTCTTGTTGAACCTGGATGCCATTATATCTACGTCCGGCATTCCCCACCTCTGGCAGATTGTCTGAAAGACCTGGGGATGCAGAGACCACTCCCCTGGCAACAGACTCTGGCGACTTAAGAAGTCTGCCTGCAGGTTGTCCTCTCCGGGAATGAATATCGCTGAAATGCAGGGTACATGAACCTCTGCCCATTGAAAAATCAAGTTCACCTCCCTCTGAGCGGCCTGGCTCCTGGTTCCCCCTTGGTGGTTTATGTATGCCACCGCCGTGGCATTGTCTGACTGGATTCTCACCGGGAACCCCTTTAATCTGGAGGTCCATGCCAGAAGGGCTAGGCGAGCAGCTCTGATTTCCAAGATATTGATGGGGAGCTGCCTCTCTGCTTTCACCCAAGTTCCCTGGCGGGAGAACCCCTCGAAGACCGCCCCCCAGCCTGCCAGGCTGGCGTCTGTGGTAACTACCTTCCAGACAACAGGGCTGAAGGATTTTCCCTTTAGAAGATTCTGAGGGTTCAACCACCAGGCCAGGCTTTGTCGGACCCTTGATGATAGCGTCAAAGGGGACTCTAAGGCATGTGCCCTCTTGCCCCAGGCTGCTAGAATGGCTGCCTGTAGGACGCGAGTGTGGATCTGAGCGTATGGTACTGCCTCGAATGTGGCCACTAGCTTGCCTAGTAATCGCATACACAGGCGAATAGTTGGTTTTTTCTTGTTTAGAACCAACTGAACCAACCCCTTGATAGCCTCGATCTTTACAAGGGGCAGGAACACCTTTTGATGTTCTGTGTCTAACCTCATGCCGAGGTATTCCAACTGCTTTGTAGGCTGGAACGCTGACTTTCCCCGGTTTAGGACCCAGCCGAATTCTTCGAGGTACCGAACCGTGAGGTTTACTGCCTTTTGCAGACCCGGCCGTGAGTGATCTATGATTAAAAGGTCGTCCAAGTATGCTAGGACTGTGACTCCTTGGATCCTTAAATTGGCCAGAACTGGGGCTAGGATCTTCGTGAATACCCGGGGGGCCGTGGCCAGCCCGAAGGGGAGCGCCCTGAATTGGAAGTGTCGCTGCCCCACCGCGAAGCGTAAAAACCTTTGATGCGACTGAAAGATTGGTACATGAAGGTAAGCATCCTTTATGTCTATGGAGGCCAGAAAATCGTCCTTCTGAAGCGCGGCGGCTGCTGACCGGATGGATTCCATCCGGAAAGAACGCACCCTTAGGTAACCGTTTAACCTCCTTAGGTCCAAGATTGGCCTGACATCGCCGTTGGGCTTTGGTATGACAAAGAGATTGGAATAGAAACCTAGGCCTTGCTCTTGGGCTGGCACTTCTATAATTACGTCCTGGCCAAGCAGGTGATCCAAAGCTGCCAGCATTGAGGCCTTCCTTGCTGGATCCCTTGGTAGCCTTGATTCTTGAAAATGAGGCGGAGGATACCTTAGAAACTCCAGTCTGTAACCTGTGGTTACAGATGCCCGGACCCATTTGTCGGGGATCTTGGCTTCCCAAACTTCTGAGAAGAAACAAAGCCTTCCCCCCACCCGTGAGAGTGGGGGCGCCCCTTCATAAGGCAGACTTAGGGGCTGTCTTTGACGGCTTGCGATACCACGGCCTCTTACCCCCAGGGGTCTGTCCCTGCGATCTACTGTTAACGTTGGATCGTGCAGGCGGCCGTCGATACTGCCTGGAATTAGAGGGCCCCGAGACAGGAAAAAGCTGCCTTTTAAATGTAGGAGCCCGGAATGTCTTTTTGACCGGTAAAAGGGTACTCTTGCCATTTGAAATAGTCTGAATATATTTATCCAGATCCTCTCCGAAGAGTCGTCCTCCATGGAAGGGAAACCCTGCCAGAAGCTTTTTGCATGGGGGCTCCGCCGCCCAGTTCTTCAACCATAAGAGCCTTCTCATGTGCACCAAACATAGTGATAAACGAGAGGCCTGCTGGATGGAATCTTTTATAGCATCTACCGCGAAACACAGAGCTCTGGGAATGTCAGAAAACTCTTCTGCTTGTTGGGTAGGCATGTCCTTTAACATTTCCTTTGTCTGGTCTTTTAATGCCTGACAAACTCCAATTGCAGCCACCGCTGGCTGCACCACTGCTCCTGCCGTAGCAAAGGATGCTTTTAAAAGTGTCTCTAATCTTTTATCAACCGGATCTTTAAACATATGTATGTTTTCCACCGGGCAAGTTAGTGATTTATTCACACATGAGATGGCTGCATCCACTACTGGGAGCCTCCACCTCTTGGAGAATTTTTCCTCCATGGGGTAAATGACCGCAAATCTTTTCGGTGGCAGAAAAATCCTGTCCGGCCGTACCCAATCCCGAAAGATCAATTCCTCCAAGAGAGGATGGACCGGAAAAACTGCGTTGCTTAACGGAGCTTTCAAAGAGCCCAGAGAGGATACCGGAGGAACCTGAGGCTCTGGCAATGGCAAACTAAATGCCGAGCGGACCATGTCCGTCAAAGACTGTACCCACAGTCTCTCTGTCTGGGAGTCTGAAAATGGTTCCTCAGAGGTAGACCCCTCAATCCCTGAACCCTCTTGGTTCAGGTCTAGTTGATCCTCCTGTGATTCCAATTCCTCCGGAGAGAGAATCTCAGCATCTGAGGATACACCTCTTGGTGATGGGGATCTAACCCGTTTCTTACCAGGAATAGCTCTAGCGATCAATGCTGCTATTCTCTCTTCTAGCCCCCCTAGGGATACGGCTAGCATCTCCTCTGTGATAAACACAGGGCTGGGCTGATCTGGGCCAGCCTCCGCACCAGATCCCCCTAATGGCTCATCCAAGGCGCTTCTTATGTTAATAAGTTGCGGGGAAAGTATCGGCATATCAGAATCAGAAAGGGAACCCTTTTGTTTTTTGGTCTTTTTTGTACCCTTTGACCCCGAACCTTTGGAAGCCATAATACAAAACCGAGGGACTCCGCCCACACAACAGACTGTAGTGGCCAGGAGTACAAAAATCAGAGTTTAGGGGACAATAGATCACTAATGCCCAAAAACTGATGGGATCCCGTATGTTTTTTTTTTTTTTTTTTAAATAATTATATATTTTCTTTTGAGAACATACAGTGACCCCAAACTAAGTTTGCCAGCACCCAACCTGCTGCAAAAAAGGGGGATTTCTTGGCTTAACAAAAAGGCATTGGAACAAAGCCCACATGTACTACCCCTCTTCCGCCACCGGGAGTCACTGTTCTGCCGCTCTGCGTCCTCTCCTCTGAAAATCAGCCTCAGACTGAGCACTGACAATGCCTGCTGTCTATAACAGCACAAAGGCGCGCCCCTGTATGACGCCGCAGGCACGCCCCCCCCCGCCCTCCTGTCTGGACGGCGCGAAAAACGTCAATAAGACGTGCGCGCGCGCGCGTATGCCGGAAACAGGAGGAACATGGAGGAGCCGCGCTGCTGGAGATCCAGGAACGCAGAAACAGGCGGCAGATTCAAACCCCCGGCCAGGTAGGACTCTCAAAAGGCCCCTAGGGATCCTTACTAGCCCTAGGAAGAAACAGCAGGTTTAGCTAGCAACACATATTTAGACAGGGGGACCTAGTGATGGGGGAGAAAAGGGTGTCATCCTGTCTCTCTTAGACATAGTGAACAAGGTTGCCCATGCAGAGCATACTTAGGCTATCCCCCTTTTTAGGTTACCCCGGAGAGCCTGCTGTCGAACCAAGTCCCGCAGGCTCCCCCTTACCTGCTCCATGCTGCAGGATGTTTGTCCAGCAAACTGATCCAATCTTCTCCCATCTCCGTGGGTAGCGTAGTAGACCTTCAGGCCCTGGGGTCCTATGAAGGTACCCACTGTCCTGGACCTATATAGCACCCTGGCAAACAGGAACTTATGGTTTTTACAAACTCCAAGTCCTGGGCCCAGGGTCCAGCCCTCCAAAGAGGAGCATTATAGGCAAAACCCCACGGCTTGGGGCCCGGGTACTGTCCACTTTGGCACTGAGGCTCCTTGGACAGATCCGGTTAGCCCGCCCTTAATCCCAAGGATGTGGAGCAAAGCTATTCCGTGACCAACACCTAAGACACTGGCGAAAAAACTGAGGGACTCCCTCTAGGGGAGGGGGTTATATAGGGAGGGGACTTCCTGTTTGAGATTGCCAGTGTCCACACCTGAAGGTACTCCATATAACCCACATAGTAATGAATATGCCGCTCTGTGTCCCGTGATGTACGAGAAAGAAATATATATTTTTTTTTTTTATTCGTCCATGTTGGTTTCCGTTTTGAATCTTGAATTTTCGATTTTGGTCCAGAATTTTCATTTCAGGTATGGCATTCAAAACAAAGCTTCAGTTTTAGGTGAATAGTATTTTATAATGTACTGGGTACTCTAAACTGCATAGTGATTGGTTTTTAAAAGGTGAACTTCAGCCAAACAGTGGAATATGCAGGACACAGTTAAAGTAACCATTTTCTTTTGTCAGTATTGACAGAGGCTGCTAAATATAAACTACTGCATATACTCGAGTATAAGCCAACCCGAATATGAGTCGAGGCACCTAATTTTACTACAAAAAAAAAAAATGGGAAAACGTATCGACTCGAGTATAAGCCTAGGGTGTCCATCTGCATGCCTCACTGTGCCCATGTGCATGCCTCACTGTGCCCATGACTTGACTGAAGTTTAACATGGGAGTCTATGGAAGGGGTTCCCGGCTTTAAAAAAAAAAAAAATCAGTGCTCCCCGGCCTTAGGTCCCCAAGACAACAAACTTTGCACACTTGTTGGAGGAGAAATTGGGCTACATATGTGCTAAGTTCTGGGTCCAGGGGACATACGACAGGCCAGTACGGGGTCCCAAAATCCGGGAGATCAGGCGCAAAAAAGTATCTCGAGTATAAGCCGAGGGGGGCATTTTCAGCACAAAAAAAAATTGCTGAAAAACTCGGCTTATACTCGAGTAGATACAGTAATTAGCTAATAAAGTAATTGGTGTATAAAAACAGTGAACATAAAATCTGTCACCCAAGACCCAGTAATTCTGCATTAGGCACGGCCATATTGCCTCTTATACATCGTATAGAAGGTGAAGTTAGGCTGTCAATCAGCTGTCAATCATTGCCCACATACCAGACATCTCAGCACTTCCTATGACAGCCATGTATCACAGCTGTCAGCAGACATCAGTTGCTGGGGAAGTGTTTAGAGATGAAGATAAGGGCACAACAGTTGCATATATCAGTGTTTAATGTGCTTAGGCTGCACCTTTTGAGGAAAGGAGATGTACTATATATATATAAGGAAAAAAAAAGCTGACAAAGAGTAATACGAGAATACTACTATGTTTTTATACCCAGGGGATGGAAAAGTTCACATTAAAGAAGCAGAGAAATCCGGCTCAGAGGCACTGAACTATGACAGTCCAGCATTGCGGTCCCTCTGCCAGATAGCTGCATGGCTTTATTTTGTTTGTTTGACTGGCGGACTTTATTTTAAAAAGTTGTATGTAATTATATAACCAGACAGGTTATGGTGAGGTGGACTAAGACCCAAAACGCGGTCTACTAAATAATACCAGGTCCTCTTCAAAGTGCTCAACTTCTGACGCTGTATGGATTACCTGCCTCGGGTCTAATATTGAAAACGTCCCAGCAGCTCTTCCTATTCACAACACTCTCTGTACCGTTTCTAAAGAATGCAAAACATTCTCCGATTGGAGGAGAGGCAGATGAACGATAGGATCCTCTCCCCCATTCAAAGAAAGAATTGGATTCTGTGAAAACACCACAAGGAATGTTGTGAATGAAAGAGGATGGCTGTTGGGACTCCTTCAATGTTGGACCCGAGGCAGCACTAGAAGTTCATCGCTGTGATGAGGATCGGGCATTGCTGGAGGGAACATTTCTGTAGTAAGGAGCAGTCTGTAGGACACACTTCATTACAGGAAAGTTATGAGGCTAAGGCGGTTTGCAAAAAAAATAAAAAATTCTGACAAGAAATATCCGATGTGAGCTTTTGGTCCAAAAGTCCATCAGACTTTTGCTGTTGGAAGTTCCGCCAACAAAAGATTGAGAGCTGGTTCTCCAATTCTCCGACGAAAAAAAATGCTATTGGAAATTCCATTTGTCTGTAGCAATTCCGACGTGCAAAATTCCAACGCATGCTCGGAAACAATTCGATGCATGCTTGGAAGCATTGAACTTCATTTTCTCGGCTCGTCGTTGTGTTGTATGTCACCGCATTCAGAGTATGACCGTGTGTATACAAGCCAAGCTTGAGCGGAATTCCATCGGAAAAAAACATCCAAGGTTTTTCTGATCGCGTGTACGCGGCATTACAGCTTGTGAAAACCTAACATTCAGTATCTTAAAAGATTTAAATATTACATTAGACCAATAAGAAAAAGGATTTTTAATACAAAAATATTGGCTTACTAAAAAGTATGTCCATGTACAGTATAGTATACACTCAATACTTGGTCGGGGCCCCTTTTGCATGAATCGCTGCATCAATGCAGCGTGTCATGGAGGTGATCAGCTGAGGTGTTATGGAAGGCCAGGTTGCTTCGATAGCACCCTTCAGCTCTTCTGCATTGTTGGGTCTGGTGTCTCATCTTCCTTTTGACAATACCCCACAGATTCTCTATGGGGTTTAGGTCAGGCGAGTTTTCTGGCCAATCAATTACAGTGATATCATGATCATAAAACCAAATATTGCTACTTATGGAAGTGTGGGCCAAGTGCCTGCTGGAAAATTAAAATCGGCATCTCCATAAAGCCGGTCAGCAGAGGGAAGTGCTCTAGAATTTCCTGGTAGAGAGCCGAATATGGACTTGATAAAACACAGCGGACCAACACCAGCAGATGACATGACATGAGCAGAGTGTATGCTGTGCCAGTATAGAGTATACGATGATGACGATCGGGGTAAAGTCCTGCGTAGCTCCTCCTCATCGTATACTCGATACTGGCACAGCATACACTCTGCTCATCAGTGTTTCTTAATGTGAGTGGCCATTTGTATATTATTTTTATAGCATTAAAGTGGTTCCATACGGAGAGCACTAGATCTTGTTTGTGTGTTTCTTTCCTTTATGGTTCCTATGCGCCCTGTGTGTGGGTGCCATCCATGATCCACTGTTCCATCTGAGGATTTGGCTGTATTGTGACAACTGCTGCTATGCTTTGTGACCTGTCTCAGGTCAAATTATTAAGGGGAGAGTCCATCTTGCATGCGGTGGTGGAAGTCTTTGTGGTGTTATCGTCACCCTCACTTTTTCTGGATATACGTTGAAGTTTGGATTGCCTTTTCACATGGATTTTTTTGCTATCACTTGGACACTTATTATATAATTTTCTGATTATTATTGTTTTTTAGTTTAATATATTGCGCTGCACTCTTTCACTGTATATGTACTCTGGGAATATTTTTTGAATTTATCCTTAGTGCTGGCTTGCATACGTTAGGTTTATTTTATTGTGTTTTCCAGCGCTGAATACTTTTCACTGTCTGTATACAATAATTGCAAGTTAGGCTTACCGGTAACTTGTTTTCCAATAGGCTTTCAGGACAGCCACCTGAGAGATCATGGCTCCTCCCTCCACAGGAAACACCTCCACCATACGGTCTTTAAAGGGAGGCCTCCCCTTCCACTCGTCAGTTGTTTGTAGAGACCTCCAGCCCCGGCTGCAACACATAAGTGACAGTTATTGCATAGTATTACAGCTGTATCATTATATATGAAAACCAAGGGCGGGTTACTGCTGTCCTGAAAGCCTATTGGAAAACAAGTTACCGGTAAGCCTAACTTGCAATTTTCCCAAAACGGCTTTCAGGACAGCCACCTGAGAGGACAGTCGAGACTTACCCCTATTAGGGCGGGACAATAGCCTGTAAGACCTTTCTCCCAAATGCCTGGTCGTCCGCTGTCATTAGATCTAATCTATAATGGCGGGCAAAGGTAGACAAATTTGACCAGGTGGCTGCCCTGCAGATCTGTTCGGGGGTGGCACCAGCTTTCTCGGCCCAACTTACCGCTGCTGCTCTAGTAGAGTGAGCCGTAGATTTTTTGGACATTCTTGTCCTGAACAAGAATATGCGTTCGTGATAGCCATTCTGAGCCATCTGGCAATGGTTCCTTTTGATGCTTGCTTTCCCTTCTTATCTCCGGAAAACAAAATAAACAAGGCGTCCCTGCCTTTCTAAAATTTTTTGTAACTTCTAAGTAACTCAAAACTGCCCTTTTAACATCTAGGGTATGGAATTCCTCTTCTTTTTTCCCTTTTGGATTGGAACAAAACGTGGGAAGTACTATTTCTTGAGACCGGTTTTTAATTGAAGCAACCTTTGGCAAAAACCTGGGTCAGGTTTCAAGACAATTCTGTCTGAAAAAATTAAACAAAAAGGTTCCCTGATGGACAGGGCTTGTAACTCGCTGATTCTCCGGGCTGTTGTGACAGCCACCAAAAAAACAGTTTTTAGCGTCAAAAATTTTAAGGATGCTGAACTCAGAGGTTCGAAAGGTTCCCTAGTCAGGGCCTGTAATACGACTGGCAAGTCCCATGATGGACAATCTTTCACCATGATTGGCCTAGAACGACTGAGGGCTTTGAAGAATCTTTTAACTAATGAATGTGAGGACACTGCCCTTTCCAAAAAAACTCCCAGAGCCGCTACTTGGACCTTTAGTGTACTGACCGCTAGTCCCTTATCGGCTCCGTCCTGCAAAAATTCAAGGACGGAGGACGTCTGCCTTACCGACCTGCCAGATGATGTACACCAAGTATTGAAAACTTTCCAGATTTTTAAATATATAGATCTAGTTACCTGCTTCCTACTAGACAGGAGTGTTGCTACCAATCTGTCCGAGAAACCTTTCCTTTTCAGGAGCTGTTCCTCAGAAACCAGGCTGTAAGGTTTAGCTTTCCTAAGTTTTGGTGAAGCAGAGGACCCTGTAAGAGCAGGTCCTGTCTTAGTGGCAGATGCCAATAAGGTTTTGTCTGCATCTGCAGTAGAGCCGAAAACCACGGCCTCTTGGGCCAAAACGGAGTGACAAGAATTACCGTTGTGCCTTCCCTCCGAATCTTTGAGATCACCTGAGGGATGAGCTGAAAAGGGGGGAATGCATAACAGAGGTGAAAATCCCACACCTGTGCTAAGGCGTCCACCCCCAGAGCTGCTTTGTCCCTGGCTAGAGAAAAAAACCTGGGGGTCTGTGTATTTCCTTTGTTTGCAAAGAGATCTATTTCTGGTTGCCCCCACTTCTTTGCTAGGAGAGCAAAGACCTCTGGGTTCAACTGCCACTCTGCTTCCTGAACTAAGTTCCTGCTGAGAAAATCTGCAGTTCTGTTCAAAGTCCCCTTTAGGTGGACCGCTGATAAGGATAGAGTATGAGACTCTGCCCAGCCTAGAATGTTTTTGGCTAGGGCCTGAAGTCCTCTGCTTCGGGTGCCCCCTTGCCTGTTTACATAGGCCACTACTGTGGCGTTGTCCGACAGGATCTGCGTATGCTGCTGTTGCACCTCTACTATGAAGCTCAGTAGAGCCAACTCCACTGCCTTCAGCTCTCGCCAATTTGAGGATCTCCGTGCCTCCTCTGCGGACCATGACCCCTGAGTCCAATGACCGTTTATATGGGCGCCCCATCCCCAGGAGCTGGCATCGGTCGTTATCCTCGCCTGGGTTGGAAAGGACCACAACAGACCCTCTGATAATCTTCCCTGATTTTTCCACCACCAAAGAGTTCTCTTGACGTTGGTGGGAATCTTCACCAGAAGGTCCAGAGACCTCTGGTGGCGGTCCCAGATTTTTAACAAGAATTCTTGTAGAGGTCTGAAATGGAACTTGGCCCACTGAACTGCGGGTATTGATGAAGTTAGAGTTCCTAGCACTGACATAATCTTTCTGATTGAGATCTGCTGACTGCACTGTAAGGTTGACACAGCTTCTATTACCCTCTTTTGTTTTTCTTCTGGGAGAAAAATCCTTTGTCCCACTGAATCGATCAGAAACCCCAAAAAACAAACTTGTTGCGAGGGGACCAAGCTCGACTTCTGGAGATTTAGAATCCACCCTATGGATTCCAAGTGAGACCGGGCCCGGACTAGATTTCTCAAAAGATTTTCTCTGGTCTGGGCAAAGAAAAGAAGGTCGTCTAGATAAGGGACCACTGAGATCCCCTCTAGACGCAGCGGAGCTAGTGCCTCTGCCATAACCTTTGTAAACACCCTTGGGGATGATGATAGGCCAAAGGGGAGAGCTCTGAACTGTAGGTGTGTGTCAATTTTTTCCCCTCCCTCGCAAGCTAGTCTCAAGAACCTTTGGGAGCTGTCTGCCATGGGAATGTGCAAGTAAGCATCTCGCAGGTCTATTGTTGCCATGAAGCAACCCTGCCTTAGTAGATTTTTTACGGAAAAAAATGGAATCCATCCCGAAACTTCCTGTATTCTACCGACTGATTCAGCTCTTTTAGATTCAGGATGAGTCGAAATTTTCCCGAAGGTTTTTTCTGACCAGGAAGACATGAGAATAGAACCCCTGAAAACATTCCTTGGACGGAAACGGCACCACTACTCTCTGAGAAATCAGCTCCTGAATCAGTCAGGGACTTCATAGCGAGAGCCTTGGCGGGATCCTTGGAACATTTGTTGCCAGAAATCTTCTCGGGGGTTCTTCCCTGAACTCTATTGCATAACCCTTCAAAAGTAAGTTTTGAATAAACTGGCTTGAGGTGCTGTCCTCCACTGGGGGAAAAACCTCTGGAGTCTTCCCCCTACCTGTAGCTGCGAGTCATTGAGGTTTTTCGGGGGCTGAAGGAGGACGGAAGAGTACTCCACCCCTACCTTTACCCTTTGTGTCGGCCACTGCTTCCTTTGGTTTTGTACCTTTTTCTCTTGCCCCTGCAGACGAAAAAAACGCTTGCGGGTAGGTACAGGCTTTTTCTTTTTCTGGAAAAGATTTCTTTTTGTCCGCTGTCCGGTCAAGGATAGACTCCAACTCCGAAGCCGAACAATAATCTCCAGAGAAAGGTTAGGCCAATTAACCTATTTTTTGAAGCCGCATCCCCTGGCCAAGTTTTAAGCCAGAGAGCCCTCCTGGCGGAGTTTGTCAGAGTTGCTGACCTTGCTGACATCCTAACTGACTCCGCTGAGGCGTCAGCGATGTAAGACACCGCAGCCGAAAGGGTACCGAAGGAGTCTAAAATCTCCTGCTTCGGGGAATCTGCCAAAACATGTGATTTTAACTGGCTATCAGTTGTTCCAGGTTTCTGGCAACACAAGGGTCGTTGCCATAGCTGGCTTAAGGTTGTTCATCACGGACTGCCAAGACCTTTTTAAATATCAGATCCATTCTCTTATCCATGGGTTCTCTTAACGTGCCCATATCCTCAAAGGCTAGATCAGAAGATTTCGAAACCTGTTGAGAACGCCGCATCCAATTTTGGGACTTTATTCCAAAATGGCTTCGGGACTATCCTCGAAAGGGAACCTCCTCTTGTGTGCCCCTGATAAAAAATGGCTTCTTCTCTGGGTCCAACCATTCTTCTTAATCACATATCTGAGATTAAGGAATGTACTGGAAACACCTTGCCTTTGGTATCCCCTAAACTGCATACATCGGGTCATGTAGGGAAAGTTCCTTTTTCTCCTCTTCTATCCCAAAGTCGCATGGATCATCTTAACAAGGCCTGCGACCTCCTCTAGTGATAATTTATATTTTGAAGACGACTCGGCTTCATCTTCTTCCTCAGAGTGTGAATCTACGGAACTGATTCCTGAGGAAAGGTTTTGGGCTATTGGGGTGACTAAAGCCTGAGACTCGCTCAGTGAGAGTTCTCGGACCCTCCCGGCTCTTCCATGGAACTTGTTTGTTCCCCTAGGTTAGACTGAAAAAGTCTGAAAGGTGGTACGGAGTTCCTCCTTAATAGTGGGATATATAAACTCTACAACATAAGGAAGGAGGACTCTCTAAGTACGTTGCTTGTACAGTCTGCACAAAGTGATTTTTTCCAAGCATCGCTGAGCTTCTCCTTGCAAACAGGGCATCTTCTCTTTGGAATCTGAGCAGAGCCTTTCCCCTGTACAGACAGATAACAAGCAAGAAAACGCACGCTTAGGAAGTAGTATTCAGTAAAAAAATTCTGACACCCAGGTGCACTTTTAGGAAACCAACACTCCTTGTGCCCTACAAGCCAAAAACACCATCACCACCATAAATTCCTAATACTAGGCAGAAAGGAAACAATCCCAAAATGACCAGAAAACTAGGAGGTGGAGGGTGGGGGAAGAGGGGAGATGGGTGAAGTAACCCCCATAGGAGAAAGCTAAAAGGTAATACAGGCACTCCCTTACCTTAACTTTGCTGGTGCCTTGGCTTGTCCCCTTATCTGCAATAACTTCCTCCATGGGAGCGTTTGCAGCAGCGCGCTTGTTAGGACACGGTTCCAGGATTCAAAGACGCCGCTGCGCTGACCCGGAACCGGAAGTCCATCTGAAGGCACCAGGTGACCTTGCCTTCTTCCTCTGCGCATGCGCCAAGAGAAAGCGCGCGCCGACCCGGAAGCGCGGCCTCTCCCTGTAACCAGGGCGCATCTGAGGCCCTCCCCAGACGCCGGAGCCTGCAGAATGGGGAGAAAGAAGAAAAAAGCCCCCATAACCAGACCCCGCTCTGCCGAAAAAATGGGCCGCCACCTCCGCGCGTACAGGCTCTCCCCGAGCACGGAAGGGGAAGAAGGAGACCACTGCGCCATCGTTGCTCGAGGCAGGTGGTAAGGACACTCTCCAGAAAAAAACATTTGAAGTGAGAGCCTCTGTCTCCCAGGCGGACCTGAAAGATCATGGCTCCCACCGGAGGTGTTCCTCCAGCTGGAGGAAACACAAAAAACTGACGAGTGGAAGGGGAGGCCTCCCTTTAAAGACCGTATGGTGGAGGTGTTTCCTGTGGAGGGAGGAGCCATGATCTCTCAGGTGGCTGTCCTGAAAGCCGTTTTGGGAAATACAAGTTTCACTTTTTTAAATTGAATTACTGAAATAAACTTTTTGATGATATTAAAAAATTTTGAGATGCACATTGTGTGCAATATATATATATATATATATATTCCAAACTACATACAGTAAAACTGTTTCAGGCTTGTTGGCCGCCATCAGCGCAGAACATGCCAATAATGGCTACGACAAAGTAGGTCTTGGAGAACAAGGACAAATATAAGCAGACATATTATGATGCAGAGAGTTAATGATCCAAAAAATCCTCCCCATAGAAAGTGTGAAGCACAGTACAGACTACATGTCTCGTATTATAAATTCCAAAAATAAAGGGTTTCTTCCTCATTTTAGGATGGTGTGAAAGGCATGCAAATCATTTCTTTATGTATTGAGAGATAACAATATTGACCAAACTAGGTCCTCCGATCTTCTCCATCCAGACCTGTGTGTGTCAACATACGAGCAGCCTAAGGGCAATTTCTACCTCCCTATGGAAATAAATGTGCCCACCCTGGCCCTCCAGCTACATACTAGCTATAAAATCTCTTGCACTTACTTGGGTACGACCACCAGAAGTGTGATCAGGTATTCGGAATCCAGCACAAAGTCATCTTTCTTCACAATCTCTGCCAGGCTTCTGGTGATTAAACTTCCACTAAATGAGGAGAAATGAAGTACAGAAAATATTTTATTGGGACTGCAATCGCTAACATGACCCTTTCATAGACATAGCAATTTTGGCTCAGGCACATGTGCCCAAATATAAAGCATTGTCAGATATAGGAAAGTCAGGGTACAACGCATTCTGCCTGAGAAAAAAAAACCCAAGACAGTTTCATTGCAAAGGTCAACTTCACACAACACTGATGCTTTGGGTTTGGGTGGACACCAGTTTGGATATTTACTTATGAGGATTAGCATATTTTGAGACTTGCAGCATTTAGATTGGGACTCTGTCCCTCCCCAAAATGTCAAAATTAGGGTGGCAGCTGCATATTTCTTTTTTTGGGTCAGCTTACCTTTAGGCCCCTTTTACACTGGAGACATTTTTTCAGGTGTTCTGGCTCTAAAAATAGCACCTGTAAAGCGCATCTCAATAGTCCCAAGTGTGAAAGCCTGAGTGCTTTCACACTGGGGTGCTGCTCTGGCAGGACCTGCAAGCAACATCTTTGGGCGCTTTAGGAGCGGTGTATACAGCCTGCAAGCACCAACCCCCCCCCCATGTTGAGGGTACGTGGCCTGGTATGGTCTAGGGGGGGGGGGGGGCACTCTCGCCCCTATGTGCTCCCCCCTACATGCTCGAATATGAGTCTGGTATGGATCCTGGGGGAACCCCCACGCCATTTTTTTTTTGGTGTGGGGGGGATTCCCCTTAAGATCTATACCAATTATCAATTTTTTACATTTTCACAGGGTTCCCGTTCAAGATTCTCCTCACACGAGTTGCCCCGCAAGTCAGATCATCTTGATCCGACTTCTGGTACGAACTCTACTCAAATCAATGGGCTCCCATAGGGAATAATTGATTTTGAATAGAGAAAGAAAAAATGTGGCTGAAAGATAGCGCGGCGAAACGAGCATTGAATTCAACGCAAAAGGCGGAAAAAAAATGCGTTTTCCTGGCGTCTGTACTAGCTTTACAGCCCGTTTTTTAAAACGTCCATGGGCATGAGGCCTTATGATTGGCCCAGTACAGTAAAACCTTCATTATGTTTATGTAGTACTGCCATCCTGCAGGCAATTCAATAATCTTAACGATTTTTTTGTGCATTATGCCTTTAATATGATGTAATTTCCACCTTCCTGATAGTAAGTTCCTCCTCCTTGCAACAGACACAGTGAAAATAAAGGGATTTTTAAATACAGCTTACCTGTAAAATCCTTTTCTTGGAGTACATCACGGGACACAGAGCGGCATATTCATTACTATGTGGGTTATATGGAGTACCTTCAGGTGTGGACACTGGCAATCTTCAAACAGGAAGTCCCCTCCCTATATAACCCCCTCCCCTAGAGGGAGTCCCTCAGTTTTGTAGCAAGCAGTATGCCTCCCAAAATGGTCACCCAAAAGAGGGGTGGGAGCTCTGTGTCCCGTGATGTACTCCAAGAAAAGGATTTTACAGGTAAGCTGTATTTAAAAATCCCTTTTTCTTTCTCGTACATCACGGGACACAGAGCGGCATATTCATTACTATGTGGGATGTCCGAAAGCAATGCTTTAATGAGGGGAGGGAGACATCTTCCAAAGAAGGATTCAATTTTAGAGCTAAACTCAAATCATAATAATATTTCCAAATTAGTCAAGAAAGAAGAACCTTTTTCTTTTTTTTTTTTTTTTTTTTTTTTATATAACCAAGGGTGTTTCTGATCCCGAGGATTTCAAACTGCAGCCTGTAGTACTGCCTGACCAAAGGCAGTATCCGCATTTCTTCTCACGTCTAGTTGATAAAACCTTGTAAACGTGTGGACTGATGACCACGTTGCCGCCTTGCATATCTGAGCCATAGAGATCTGATGGTGTGCTGCCCAAGAGGCGCCCATGGCCCTGGTAGAATGGGCCTTTACCGACAACGGAGGGGGCAACCTCTTCAATCCGTAGGCTTGAATGATTAATTGTCTAATCCATCTCGAGATGGTGGATTTTGCAGCTGCCTGCCCCTTCTTGGGGCCATCTGGTAGAACGAATAACACATCTGTTTTCCGGATCTTTTCCGTAGCTTTAAGATAGGCCTTCATGGCCCGGACAATATCCAAGGTATGCAGCAACCCCTCCTTTCTAGATGTAGGTTTTGGAAAGAAGGATGGAAGTACCAAATCCTGGTTTAAGTGAAATTTGGATATAACCTTTGGTAGAAAGGAAGGATGGGGCCGGAGAACTGCCCTGTCCTTATGCAGAACAAGATATGGTTCCTTACACGATAAGGCTGCTAATTCTGACACTCTCCTGGCCGAAACTATGGCGACCAAGAAAACCAGTTTTCTTGTCAGTAAGAGTAAAGGAATCTCAGCCAAAGGCTCAAAAGGCTGTTTCTGTAGAGTGGACAGGACAAGATTTAGGTCCCAAGGACAAACTGGTGACTTGACAGGAGGATTAATACGCAAGACCCCCTGTAAGAAGGTCTTTACCAGCGAGTGGGTGGCCAGCGGCCTCTGAAACCACACTGACAGAGCTGAGATCTGTCCTTTGATTGTGCTTAGTGCCAGGCCTTTATCCACTCCTAGCTGGAGAAAACTTAACACCCTATCAATAGTATATTTGCGGCAATTCCATCTTTTGGATTCACACCAGCCTATATAGTTCCTCCACACCCTGTAATAAATTACCCTGGAGACCGGCTTTCTAGCCTTAATCAGGGTAGGGATTACCTGCCTAGACAGACCCCTACCCCTGAGAATCAGGGATTCAGCCTCCAGGCCGTCAAATTTAGACGCTGTAATGTAGGGTGGAGGATCGGGCCTTGTGAGAGTAGGTCTGGTTGTAGAGGAAGAGTCCAAGGGTCTCCCACTGCCATATTCAGGACTAGTGAGTACCAAGCCCTCCGGGGCCAAGCTGGAGCTATTAGAATGACTGGCTTGTGCTCCACTCTGATCTTGCGCAACAGGCGGGGGAGTAACTGTAGTGGAGGGAACGCATATAGAAGTTTGAATTGATGCCAAGGGCAAACCAACGCATCGGTTCCGCAGGCCATAGGATCCCTCGCTCGCGACACGAACCTGTCTAGTTTCTTGTTGAACCTGGATGCCATTATATCTACGTCTGGCGTTCCCCACCTCTGGCAGATTGTCTGAAAGACCTGGGGATGCAGAGACCACTCCCCTGGCAACAGACTCTGGCGACTTAAGAAGTCTGCCTGCAGGTTGTCCACTCCGGGAATGAATATCGCTGAAATGCAGGATACATGAACCTCTGCCCATTGAAAAATCAAGTTCACTTCCCTTTGAGCGGCCTGGCTCCTGGTTCCCCCTTGGTGGTTTATGTATGCCACCGCCGTGGCATTGTCTGACTGGATTCTCACCGGGAACCCCTTTAATCTGGAGGTCCACGCCAACAGGGCTAGGCGAGCAGCTCTGATTTCCAAGATATTGATGGGGAGCTGCCTCTGCTTTCACCCAAGTTCCCTGGCGGGAGAACCCCTCGAAGACCGCCCCCCAGCCTGCCAGGCTGGCGTCTGTGGTAACTACCTTCCAGACAACAGGGCTGAAGGATCTTCCCTTTAGAAGGTTCTGAGGGTTCAACCACCAGGCCAGGCTTTGTCGGACCCTTGATGATAGCGTCAAAGGGGACTCTAAGGCATGTGTCCTCTTGCCCCAGGCTGCTAGAATGGCTGCCTGTAGGACGCGAGTTTGGATCTGAGCGTATGGTACTGCCTCGAATGTGGCCACTAGCTTGCCTAGTAATCGCATACACAGGCGAATAGTTGGTCTTTTCTTGTTTACAACCAACTGAACCAACCCCTTGATCGCCTTGATCTTTACAAGGGGCAAGAACACCTTTTGATGTTCTGTGTCTAACCTCATGCCGAGGTATTCCAACTGCTTTGTAGGCTGGAATGCTGACTTTCCCTGGTTTAGGACCCAGCCGAATTCTTCGAGGTACCGAACCGTGAGGTTTACTGCCTTTTGCAGACCCGTCCGTGAGTGATCTATGATTAAAAGGTCGTCCAAGTATGCTAGGACTGTGACTCCTTGGATCCTTAAATTGGCCAGAACTGGGGCTAGAATCTTCGTGAATACCCGGGGGGCCGTGGCCAGCCCGAAAGGGAGCGCCCTGAATTGGAAGTGTCGCTGCCCCACCGCGAAGCGTAAAAACCTTTGATGCGCCTGAAAGATTGGTACATGAAGGTAAGCATCTTTTATGTCTATGGAGGCCAGAAAATCGTCTTTCTGAAGCGCGGCGGCTGCTGACCGGATGGATTCCATCCGGAAGGAACGCACCCTTAGATAACCGTTTAACCTCTTTAGGTCCAAGATTGGCCTGACATCGCCGTTGGGCTTTGGTATGACAAAGAGATTGGAATAGAAACCTAGGCCTTGCTCTTGGGCTGGCACTTCTATAATTACGTCCTGGCAAAGCAGGTGATCCAAAGCTGCCAGCATTGAGGCCTTCCTTGCTGGATCCCTTGGTAGCCTTGATTCTTGAAAATGAGGCGGAGGATATCTTAGAAACTCCAGTCTGTAACCTGTGGTTACAGATGCCCGGACCCAATTGTCGGGGATCTTGGCTTCCCAAACTTCTGAGAAGAGACGAAGCCTTCCCCCCACCCTTGAGAGTGGGGGCGCCCCTTCATAATGCAGACTTAGGGGCTGTCTTTGACGGCTTGCGATACCACGGCTTCTTACCCCCAGGGGTCTGTCCTTGCGATCTACTGATAACGTTGGATCGTGCAGGCGGCCGTCGATACTGCCTGGAATTAGAGGGCCCCGAGACAGGAAAAAACTGCCTCCTAAATGTAGGAGCCCGGAATGTCTTTTTGACCGGTAAAAGGGTACTCTTGCCATTTGAAATAGTCTGAATATATTTATCCAGATCTTCTCCGAAGAGTCGTCCTCCATGGAAGGGAAATCCTGCCAGAAGCTTTTTGCATGGGGGCTCCGCCGCCCAGTTCTTCAACCATAAGAGCCTTCTCATGTGCACCAAACATAGTGATAAACGAGAAGCCTGCTGGATGGAATCTTTTATAGCATCTACCGCGAAACACAGAGCTCTGGGAATGTCAGCAAACTCCTCTGCTTGTTGGGTAGGCATGTCCTTTAACATCTCTTTTGTCTGGTCTTTTAATGCCTGACAAACTCCAATTGCAGCTACCGCTGGCTGCACCACTGCTCCTGCCGTAGCAAAGGATGCTTTTAAAAGTGTCTCTAATCTTTTATCAACCGGATCTTTAAACATATGTATGTTTTCCACCGGGCAAGTTAGTGATTTATTCACAAACGAGATGGCTGCATCCACTATTGGGAGCCTCCACTTCTTGGAGAATTTTTCCTCCATGGGATAAATGACCGCAAATCTTTTCGGTGGCAGAAAAATCCTGTCCGGCCGTACCCAATCCCGAAAGATCAATTCCTCCAAGAGAGGATGGACCGGAAAAACTGCGTTGCTTAACGGGGCTTTCAAAGAGCCCAGAGAGGATACCGGAGGAACCTGAGGTTCTGGCAATGGTAAACTAAATGCCGAGCGGACCATGTCCGTCAAAGACTGTACCCACAGTCTCTCTGTCTGGGAGTCTGAAAATGGTTCCTCAGAGGTAGACCCCTCCATCCCTGAACCCTCTTGGTTCAGGTCCAGTTGATCCTCCTGTGATTCTAATTCCTCCGGAGAGAGAATCTCAGCATCTGAGGATACACCCCCTGGTGATGGGGATCTAACCCGTTTCTTACCAGGAATAGCTCTAGCGATCAATGCCGCTATTCTCTCTTCTAGCCCCCCTAGGGATACGGCTAGCATCTCCTCTGTGATAAACACAGGGCTGGGCTGATCTGGGCCAGCCTCCGCACCAGATCCCCCTAATGGCTCATCCAAGGCGCTCCTTAAATTAATAAGCTGCGGGGAAAGAATCGGCATATCAGAATCAGAAAGGGAACCCTTTTGTTTTTTGGTCTTTTTTGTACCCTTTGACCCCGAACCCTTGGAAGCCATAATACAAAATCGAGGGACTCCGCCCACACAACAGACTGTAGTGGGCAGGAGTACAAATTTCAGAGTTTAGGGGAGAATAGATCACTTAGTGTCCCCAAAAACTGATGGGCCCGTATGTTGGTTTTTCTTTTTTTTTTTTTTTTTTTAAATAATTATATATTATATATTATATATTTTCCTTGACAACATACAGTGACCCTACTTTAAGTTTGCCAGCCTCCAACCTGCTGCAAAATAAGGGGGATTCTTGGCTTAACAATAAAGGCATTGGAACAAAGTCCACATGTACTACCCCTCTTCCGCCACCGGGAGTCACTGTTCTGCCGCTCTGCGTCCTCTCCTTGAAAGATCAGCCTCAGACTGAGCACTGACAAAGCCTGCTGTCTATAACAGCACAAAGGCGCGCCCCTGTATGACGCCGCAGGCCCGCCCCCCCCCGCCCTCCTGTCTGGACGGCGCGAAAAACGTCAATAAGACGTGCGCGCGCACGCGCGCGCGCGCGCGTATGCCGGAAACAGGAGGAACATGGAGGAGCCGCGCTGCTGGAGATCCAGGCACGCAGAAACAGGCGGCAGATTCAAACCCCCGGCCAGGTAGGACTCTCTCAAGGCCCCTAGGGATCCTTACTAGCCCTAGGAAGAAACAGCAGGTTAGCTAGCAACACATATTTAAACAGGGGGGCCTAGTGATGGGGGGAGAAAGGGTGTCATCCTGTCTTTTAGACATAGTGATCACGGTTGCCCATGCAGAGCATACTTAGGCTATCCCCCCTTTTAGGTTACCCCGGGGAGCCTGCTGTCGAACCAAGTCCCGCAGGCTCCCCCTTACCTGCTCCATGCTGCAGGATGTTTGACCAGCAAACTGATCCAATCTTCTCCCATCTCCGTAGGTAGCGTAGTAGACCTTCAGGCCCTGGGGTCCTATGAAGGTACCCACTGTCCTGGACCTATATAGCACCCTGGCAAACAGGAACTTTATGGTTTTGCAAACTCCAAGTCCTGGGCCCAGGGTCCAGCCCTCCAAAGAGGAGCATTATAGGCAAAACCCCACGGTCTGGGGCCCGGGTACTGTCCACTTTGGCACTGAGGCTCCTTGGACAGATCCGGTTAGCCCGCCCTTAATCCCAAGGATGTGGAGCAAAGCTATTCCGTGACCAACACCTAAGACACTGGCGAAAAAACTGAGGGACTCCCTCTAGGGGAGGGGGTTATATAGGGAGGGGACTTCCTGTTTGAAGATTGCCAGTGTCCACACCTGAAGGTACTCCATATAACCCACATAGTAATGAATATGCCGCTCTGTGTCCCGTGATGTACGAGAAAGAAATTCCTTTTGTCCTTCAAATCCCCCATCTACCGCATCATACTGTGTGCCTGAATCTTTTCCATACAACAAATATTCGAGGAGGCCAAACATTTAAAGCGATTGTCACTGCTCCACTTAGGCTAGGAAAAGGGGGTCTCTGGAAACTCACTAATAAAATAACTGGAGTTAAAATACAGGGTGATGAAAGAGGAAGGGAAGCCATGCTTAGATTGCCCAGCACCAGGAACAACAGTATTGACAGGCAAAGTTTTGGATTCTACCCAACTGTTCTGTTCTCTAAAAATGTGGGCAGTCACACACTACTAGATAACCACTTGTCTCCTGCCCTAACCAAAATGGTTAGATTGTCTTCTAATGTATATGGGCACCTTTAGCAGCTGTCTAACTAATCATCTGTTTGTAATGGAATCCCAACAATAACGCGGTCCACTGTCTCCTAGAACAAGCAGACTAATGTCCCGAACACACGATTCGAATATCGTACGACTTTTTTCGCTTAATGGTCGCAAGTAGAAATTAAAAAGTTATTAAATTCACGAAAATTCTGGTACAACAGGAAAAAAAAAATCGAAAGTGATGTCATGTGTTGTAATGTATTTGTATTGTATTGTATTTTCGGATGAGAACGATACTGACTAAAACGAAAATCGTACGATCTGGTATTGTACAAGAACATTTTTCGTGAATGTCCCATAAAATAATATCAGATGGCTCTCGAAAGCTCTGTAATAACAATCCGATTATCGTCCGATTCTTCCTTCGGATCGTGTGCCCATAAAAGGTTAGTGTCCCAGATTAAATTTATACAATAACTTTGTATACCAACTGAATAATACTAATGTGGGCAGCCACATTCAACCTTCTGTAGCAAATTATGTCACCCTCACCCACTGCAGGTAGTGATATATATCAAGCCTGGACAAATCCCAGTAAGAAGAAATGTGCCTGAAATTGTTGCAGAACTGATATTTGTATTGGTTGGATACTGGTGGTACCAATCACCTGCCAGCTTCTTAGATCTCTGAGACACTTCAAGGATGCGACTTTTACCGTGTAGTCTTGGGGCTAGATTCACAAAGGAGATACGACGGCGTATCTCCAGATATGCCGTCGTATCTCTGCGTCGGTGGCCTCCTATCTATGCGGCTGATTCATAGAATCAGTTACGCATTGATTTGCATTAGATCCGACTGGCGTAAGTCACTAAACCTGTCGTATCCAAGTTACATATTTACGCTGGCTGCTAGGTGGCGTTTAAGCGTTGAATATGCAAATGAGGTAGATACGCCGATTCCCGAACGTAGTTGCGGCCGGCGTATCTACTTGCGTCGTTTACGTTAGGCTTACGCCTGGCGTAAAGCTACCCCCGCTATAGTGAGGCGCAGCCAATGTTAAGTATGGACAACGGGACACCGTCGAATAAGATGACGTTTACGTCGTTTGCGTAAGTCGATTCTGAATGGGGCTTGGCGCAAGTTACTTTGACGTCGCTTTCATTGACAATTTGCAACGTGACTTGGAGCATGCGCACTGGAAAAAGTTCACGGCCGGCGCATTCGCAGTAAAAAAAAAAAAAGTGTCAATTAGGTGGGGTCAGGGCTCGTTTACATAAAACACGCCCACCTCTTCTAAATTTGAATTAGGCCGGTCGATTTACGCTACCCCGCCGCAACTTACGGAGCAAGTGCTTTGTGAATACAGCACTTGCCCATAAACGTTGCGGAGGCGTACCGTAAATTGGATACGCTACGCCTGCACAAAAATACGCCAGGAAACGTGAATCTAGCCCTTAGTCTCTGCCCATTCTACAGATCTTTAGGTGTCACTCTGACACAGCTGAACTCCTCACGGAAGAATGATACCCCAACAGTTGGCTCTATAATGGCTGCAACAGCTGGATGAAAATGGGGTGGGATAGCTGACAGCTGGCCTCCCCAAAACACATAGCAATACAGCATACAATTCAGCTTGCCAGCAAGCACACAATACTGAAATATCATTTTCAGTTGGAGTTGACCTTTAATAAAAACATTTACTTTCAGACTACATAGGGCATTGTCCACCACTGGAACAAATGCCATCATTACACATCCTGAAAAGCATCAATATAAATAGAATAGAGGAAGTCAGAATTTCACATCAGAAAAGATCTTTGGGTCTCGGTGATTAACCTGCTCCCATCTGCTAGTTTCTGGAAAATGTCATGTCATGACGGATGGTCTCATTGTACAGAACATACATATTGGTTTAATAATACTTGATTTCTAAATGGGGCTGACCATTGCATTACAAGGGCAGATGTACAGGTACAACCTCAGGACACACCCGATGAATACGGGGAATAAGTGAATGCAACACTCCACCTGTAACAGTCACAAAGTTGGAGTAAAACTGTAAAACTTACAGTCAGCGAACATTCCTTTGGACTGAACGCCGCACTCACAAAATTACTACATGCACATTCACCAAGTCATCTGTAGGCATTTCCTGGGACTGTCCTGTTCCAGAGACAGCTGGTGGTCAGATACATTCCTTGTCTGCGAATTAGAAGCTACTTCAAAGTACAACTTCTCAGCTTATCATTTGAAAAGAAAAAGGGTTTAAGGAATTACAATTCTGTGTAATGTAATATCATGTATCTTTCTCTTTCACATGAGTGTCACAATATTTTATTATTTAGATATTCATCGTTATCTGTTTTTGTAGTATCAACTTTATGCAGTACTTTCAAAGCACCTGACGAAGCTCTAATGAGTGAAACATGTAGAGCAAGAAGTGACTGCAGTATTGTATGAAATTCATGTTGGTTGAACAGTTCTTGTCATTTTAAAGAAATGTATATTGAATAAAATTAATATATTATATATAAAAATTGAATGTTTATTTTCGGCACCTTTAAAGTCCTGCTCCCTTTGCCAGTTGTGCATACTTCAAAGTACTGATAGCCATTAATTTGCAGATGAACAGTAACCCACAGCAACCACCCAAAAGAAGATAGTAAAAGAAAGGAGAGGTCTTACGCGTTTTTTCGTTCCAGATTTTGGAGATTGCCTTTCAGATTGTTATAAGCAGAAGCCCGTGATTTCAGATCATTGTCAATCTGTGTAACACCCTGTGTGCAAGAAAAAAAAATACACATATGTTTTTATAACTATAGACCTCTGTAAAAAATAAAAAAAATGAGAGATAGAGGGAATATATATATATATAAACACACACACACACACACACACACACACACACACACACACACAGTATATCTGGTATTTGTAGATACTCGAGGGCAAAATACAAGAACATATAAAAACAAGGCATCGAAAAGGGGGATAACAATGTGTAAGGTTCAATGCAACAGAAGCTTATACTGGAACAGAAATCTCCATCTAAACTCCCCTTACCCTTTGCCAATGGCACCATTCCACATATGTAAGTTTGGTAACAAAGGAGGAAAATCGGAGCTCTAAATATTTGCTAGCATCCACTGTACACTGACACAATTGACGGAACCCTGAAAAACCCCAACACCGGGGCTGATTCTAGCACATGATGGCATTTGTAGTCCTCACAGTTGAATTGTTACGTAGGCCAATGAACAATCGGATTGCTCATAAGACTAGATGGGTGAGGATAAACCTGCAGCAGATTGGACTGTCCAAGGTGGGGCCCAAGATCAGGAAGCCAGCGTTAGGAAAGCTATAGATAATTAATTTCCTTTCCATTGCTCGATTCCCCCCATTAACACACATTGATGGAATTCCCCCCCAGAGCTATTGTGCTCTGTCATATGAGGGGGGGGGGGGCGCTTTTTTTTAGAGCTGCAAATATGTAAATATGTTCCAAAGATGATGCATGCAGGATTTTTTTCACTGTACTGCCAGCACACCGCACCAGTGTAAAAGCATTCATTCATCTTAATAGTTTTTCTTTCAAATATATATAAATAAAAATGTGAAACATTAACTCACATTGATTACATCAAATTGATCCATTCTATATATTGTGAGGCACCGCCTGGGAGGATAGTGGTCAATTTGTTTAGGTCACCTTGGTTTCTCCCCTGCATATGGTAAGTGTGCCCCATGGTTTCTATTACTCAGTCCAGGATTGGTGCCCAGAAGGGCTCTAGGTTTATGTGAATTCAGTGCCTTTTGTGATGACCATTGGCACCACCTACTTCCTTTGTGGGGTGGGCTTGAAGGCTTATTGCATTTAGTGCACCACTATATATAGTAGTGAACAAAAAGGTACTGGTCAGCACTGAGAAAGAGGGTACTGCCCTTGAAACTTGCTAGCTGCGACCGAATCATGCACTGTTCTGTACCCTTAAGTTCATTGGCATTTGATTTTTTTTATTAAAGAGTTTTTATGGTATTGCAGAAGGCCGGTGAGCCATCTTCTTTGCTTTTCATTAAGTATTGGTTTCCCCATCTGTAGCGCTGACAAGAGTGTGTGATCGGCCCAATGGTTTAGGCCTTATAAAGAGAAAACAAACTTTTTTACTTTATCAGATACTGTCAGACTTTAATTTAAGAGGAAAATATTTTTGTCTTTACAACCCCTTTAATCTTGTAGTCAACAGGTATCAAACTAGTTATAATGCAAAACATTACTTTTTAGTTGTTTTCTCTGAATTGTCATAAGTTTTGTACTGGGTCCCAGCGACTTTATAGAGCTTTGAAGCCTCCAATCCTAAAATCTTTTACCTGGTAGCCAAACCTCAATTAGTCCAAGATGTCCACAGGCCTTTATACAGCCGAGGCCAAAAGTTTTGAAAATTACATAAATATTAATTTTCACACAGTCTGCTGCCTCGGTGTTCTTGGATCTTTTTGTCAGATGTTACTATGGTATACTGAAGTATAATACAAACATTTTATGAGCACCAAAGGCTTTAATGGACAATTAAGTTTATGCAAAGACCCAATATTTGCAGTGTTGACCCTTCTTTGTCGTCAAGATCTCTACAATTCATCATGGCATGATGTCAATCAACTTCTGGGCGACATCCTGACTGATGGCAGCCCATTTATCATAATCAATGGTTGGAGTTTGTCAGAATTTGTGGGGTATTTTTTTGCTCACCTGCCTCTGGAGGACTGACTACAAGATTAAAGGGGTTGTAAAGACAAAAATATTTTCCTCTTAAATTAAAGTCTGACAGTATCTGATAAAGTAAAAAGTAATGTTTTGCATTATAACTAGTTTGATACCTGTTGAAATCAAGCTGTTTTATTCACCTCCGTCACTCCTGAATCCTTATTCTCACTGACTTCCTGGTTTGCGGTGCACATTCATTCTTTCTACATCATGGCCTAATAGGAACTACAGTTCCCATTAGGCTTAGCCTCCATGCCTGTGAGGGATAAGAGAGCATCTTCATGCAGGGCTGTAGTCATTGGGAGGGGGTGAGCACATTCTGCTTTCCACCATGCAGAATGGCTCAGATGCTGGTGGAAAGCAAGAAGAGGAGAGATAGGAAATGGCATTTTCAAACTTGGATTACTGTATTTTGGATGTCAAAAGGAAAAACGAGGTAAGTGATATTTAAATGCTCTAGCTTACAGCAATCAATTGATCTAATAAAAAAAACAAACCTTTAGTGTTACTTTAAGCAAGATTAAAGTCTGGAGAGTTTCCTGGTCATGGATCCAAAATTTCAATGTTTTGTTCCCCAAACCACTTAATTATCACTTTTGCCTTATGGATGCTGGAAATAGCATTGTTCACCACCAAACTGTTCTTGGATGGTTGGAATAAGTTGTTCTCTTAGGAAGTTTTTGTACCATTCTTTAATGATGGCTGTGTTCTTAGGCAGAAATGTGAGTGAGCTCACTCCCTTGGCTGAGAAGCAACCTCACACATGAATGGTCTCAGGATGCTTTACTGTTGGCATGACACAGGACTGATGGTAACACTCACCTTTTCTTCTCCGGACAAGGTTTTTTCCAGATGCTCCAAACAATGGGAAAGGAGATTTATCAGAGAAAATTACTTTTCCCCAGTCCTCAGCAATCCAATCCCTGTACGTTTTGCAGAATCAGTCAGTCTCTGATGTTATTCCTGGAGAGAAGTGGCTTCTATCCTGCCCTTCTTGACACCAGGCCATCCTCCAAAAGTCTTCTCTCTGGGCATGCAGATGCACTCACACCTGCCTGCTGCCATTCCTGAGCAAGCTCTGCACTGGTGGGGCCTCGTTCCTGCAGCTGGATCAACTGCAGGAGACGGTCCTGGGCTCTTGCTGGACTTTACAGGCCACCCTACGTGCCTGTTCACACTACCGCGACTTGGGATCCAACTTGTGTCGCCCTAAGTCGCGCGACATGAGCAATTAAAGTGAACGAGAGCCATCTTAATGTACACTACTAAAGTCACTCCGACTTCAGAAAGGGTTTCAGTACTAATTTTAGGCGACTTGTACCCATTGATTTCAATGGAAGTTGCCTCCAAAGTCGGATCAGTGTCCAACTTTACAGGAAGAGAAAATGGTTTACTCAGGCAAACCCTTCCCTCCCATAGAGTCGATTATTGTTTGATTACCCAATGGCAAAGTTGCCTGTCCTGGAGGCAACTTGAAGTTGCCTCGAAAAGTCGTGCTGACTTTCATGTCGCTGTAGTGTGAACCGGCACTTAGACCTTCTTCACAAACGCAGTGGAAATGTTTTTTACGAGACTAAATTTATTTTCATGGCAAAGAGGGACTTTGCAATTAATTGCAATTCATCCGATTACTTTTCATAACATTCTGAAGTATGTGCAACTTGCCATAACTGAGGCGGCAGACTGTGAAAATTAAGATTTTTCTGAAAACTTTTGGCCACAGCTGTATATGCGAGAAAAAAGTGATGCTCATGGTTCTATTTCTTTCACTCTACTGTGAGAGCCTGCTGCGGGGTGAAAAGGCTGACTGCTGACAGAACACCAACATGTTACAAGGGTTGGATGGTTGTTTATTTTGGGGAACCCATAAAGGGCATCCTTTTAGGTCAGGAATTGACATAGGTTTGGTTAGTTGCCTAGATGAGCAGATGTTCTGAATGTTTTATGCTATGAACTTGCTGTACAAAACCCCCCCTGCATTGAGACTGTCTGTTTGCTTTGCCAAAAACAAACCAGCTTGGACTGTTCCTGGGTGTTTCTGTCATGTGCATAGTTTACTGCTGCCACTGCCATTTGAGCCTTCCCTACAAATACATACATTTTCTTTAGTACATAAAATATATATATTTATATATTTAACTATATATTGCTATTAAGACATAAGCCTTTCCATATAAACACAGCTTATACAGTATCCCACAAAAGTACACCCCTCCCATTTTTGTAAATATTATATCTTTTCATGCAACACTGAAGAAATGACACTTTGCTACAATGTAAAGTAGTGAGTGTACAGCTTGTATAACAGTGTAAGTTTGCTGTCCCCTCAAAATAACTCAACACACAGCCATTAATGTCTAAATCACTGGCAACAAAAGTGAGCACACCCCTAAGTGAAAATATCCAAATTGGGCTTAATTAGCCATTTTCCCTCCCTGGTGTCATATGACTCGTTAGTGTTATATGGTCTCAGGTGTGAATGGAGAGCAGGTATGTTAAATTTGGTGTTCTCGCTCTCATACTGGTCATTGGAAGTTCAACATGGCACCTCATGGCAAAAAAAACGTTGAGGTTCGGGGGAAAAAAATTGTTTCTCTACATAAAAATGGCATAGGCTTTAAGAAGTTTGCCAGTACCCTGAAACTGAGCTGCAGCACGATGGGCAAGACCATACAGCAGTTTAACAGCACAGGTTCCACTCAGAACAGGCCTCGTCATAGTCGACCACAGAAATGGAGTGCACGTGCTGCAGCATCATAACCGGAGGTTGTCTTTGGGAAATAGACGTATGAGTGCTGCCCATCAGTGCTCAAACCATATGCCGCACACTGCATCAAATTGGTCTGCATGGCTGTCATCCCAGAAGGAAGCCTCTTTTAAAGATGTCAGCAGTTTAGACATTAATGGCTGTGTGTAGACTTATTTTGAGGGGACAGCAAATTTACACTGTTATACAAGCTGTACACTCACTACTTTACATTGTAGAAAAGTGTAATTTCTTCAGTGTTGTCACATGAAAAGTTATAATAAAATATGTACAAAAATGTGAGGGGTGTACTCACTTTTGTGAGATACTCTATATAAAAAGTCCCACACCCATCACGGTCTGTTCCATGCAATGGGCTTAATTATGTAACTGGTCACCCTGTGTGACCCTCATAGGACTGAAATTCACAGCTCCCCAACAAGCTCCTTGTCTATAATAGCATGTTTTCTCACCCTGGGCTACAGAAAATGATATTTAAGTCATAGAATCTTACTTTAGCGATTATTTCAGAAATGTTCTTCAACGACTGCTTAATTGGGTACTTTGCCATGTCCCACTGGAACCTTGTGACGTATGTGACTAGGTCCACTGAAAGACAGAGAGGAGACAGCAGTGAGGGATAGTGTGGCATTGACATGTGCTGCTGAATCACACAAATGGGTCACAAGGGTTACATTCCTTCCTAGTTTACACTCTTCGAAGGCAGCGATTCCATCAAGGAACATCTGATAACTTCTGTTCCCTCTATATGCCGAGAGAGGTCTTTACTGTATAATCACAGTTATTTGACTGCTCCTTCCAGAACTAGGTAGCATAACCTATCATTTCAGACATTTCTTCGGGTCCATTGTAATCAACCATCGTACCGTGCATGCATATTACTCATTCTTTTTTCAACTTCTAAGGGATCATGAAACACGAGCTGGCTTCAAATAATAAAATATACATTAAAACCTTTCAGAAATTAATAAAACAGAGGTTTTGTGGGAAGGTTGCGACTATAGGTTTGGTTGGCCAAGTAGACTTTTTGCTGAAAACACAGAGGTGTCCGTAACATGCAACATGCAACAGGCCGCACTTCAAATAATGCACTTGGAGGCAAAGGAATCTTTTGATAGAGTGCAATATCGGGGGCGGTGCTTATTTTATATGATTGCAAAATTAGAAGAAGACCGTGTGGCCTGGCAGTGGGGAAAACAAAGTTCTAGGGTGTATCACTGGATAGATCTTTAGTTATCACTAGAGATATCACAGTGAGGATGAGCTCCAGCGTGTTCGAAAAGCGGGCTCTGCACGTGGGCTTTGCGAACACGCCAGAGCTCGTCCTTAAAGCGGGGGTTCACCCTAAAAAAATGTTTTAACATTACATTGAGCCGCCTGGTTAGACAGAGTATGCTGCTTTTTTTTTTTGCCGTACATACCTAGTTAGCGATATTTTATCCCCCGGGTTCCGGGTATGATTCTTGAGGGACTGGGCGTTCCTAGTTGCAGGCTAATTGATTGACGTTCTTGCCGAAAAGAAGCCAAAACTTTGCTGCGCAGGCGCCTGACTGAGTCGGCTCTATACGGCACCTGCGCAGCGACGTTCGGCTTCTTTCAGCAAGTATGCGCCGGTCGGAAGAACGTCAATCAATTAGCCTGCGACTAGGAATGCCCAGTCCCGCAAGAATCATACCAGGAAGCCGGGGGATAAAGGAGCGCTAACAAGTATGTACGGCAAAAAAAAAAGCAGCCTACTCTCAGTGTAACCAGTCAGCTCAACGTAATGTTAGAAAAAATTTTAGGGTGTACCTCCGCTTTAATCACCAACAGGAGGAAGGAGGTTCTGGTTCCCTTATACAGTAAAGGGAAAAATATTTGATCCCCTGCCGATTTTGTACATTTGCCCACTGACAAAAAAAATTATCAGTCTATAATTTTAATGGTAGGTTTATTTTAACAGTGAGAAACAGAATAAAAACAAAAATATCCAGAAAAAAAACACACATTTAAAAAAAAGTTAAATAGATTTGTATTTTAATGAGTGAAATAAGTATTTGACCTCTTCGCAAAACCTGACTTTATACTTGGTAGCAAAACCCTTGTGACAATCACAGAGGTCAGATGTTTCTTGTAGTTGGCCACCAGGTATTCACACTTTTCAGGAGGGATTTTGTTCCACTCGTCTTTGCACATCCTCTCCAAGTTATTAAAGTTTTGAGGCAACTCGAAACATTCACCTCCCTCCACATATTTTCTATGGGATTACGATATGGAGACTGGCTAGGCCACTCCAGGACTTTATTGTGCTGCTGCTGCTTGAGCCACTCCTTTGTTGCTTTGCCTGTGTGTTTTGGGTTATTGTCATGCTGGAATACCCATCCATGATCCATTTTCAATGCCCTGGCTGAGGTAAGAAGGTTCTCACCCTTTGATGGTACATGGCCATATCCATCGTCCCTTTAATGCAGTGAAGTTGTCTTGTCCACTTAGAAACCCCCCCACCCCCAAAGCATAACGTTTGTTCTTGGGATCATAGGCAGCATTCCTCTTCCTCCAAACACAGGAAGTTGAGTTGATGCCAAAGAGCTCGGTTTTGGTCTCCTCTGACCTCAATACTTTCACCTAGTCCTACTCTGAATCATTCAGAAGTTCGTTAGCAAACTTCAGACGGGCCTGTACATGTGCGTTCTTGATTAGGGGAACCTTGCGGGCACATTTTAGTACTTCGAGGCATAGTGTGTTACAAACTGTTTTCTTGGCGACTATGGTGCCAGCTGCCTTGAGGTCAATGACCAGATTCTCCCGCGTAGTTCTGGGCTGATTCCTCACCGTTCTCATGATCATTAAAACTCCACGAGGTGAAAACTTGCATGGAGCCCCAGACCGAGGAGATTGACAGTTATTTTTTTGTCTCTTACATCTGAGAATACTCACACCAACTGTTGGCACCCTGTCAGCAAGCTTCTTGGCGATGGTCTTTTAGCCCATTCCAGCCTTATGTAGGTCTACAATCTTGTCTCTGACATCCTTGGACAGCTCTTTGAACTTTGCCATGGTGGAGCGGTTGATTGTTTCTGTGGACAGGTGTTATTTATACAGGTAACAAGCTGAGATTAGGAGCACTCCCTTGAGTGCTAGTTCACACCAGATGCAGTTCCGTGTGCTTTTTTCTGCACTAAAAATGCATGCAGCGTTTTCCATGTTATCCAATGGCTCTAGTTCACACCAGTGCAGTCAGGTTCCGGTGCAGAAAAAAACAAAAAATAAATAAAAGTGGAGCGTGCTGCATTTTTTCTGCACAGAGCTGTACTGGAACCCAGCAAATTGTATAAAAAATGCACTGGAACTGCGTTTGGTGTAAACTGTAAGCAAAAACTGATCTTGAACATAAAAATTGGCCCTAGAAATGCATGCACAGTATTTTCCGTGTATTCCAATGGCTCTAGTTCACACCACTGCAGTCATTTCCAGTCAGTTTCTGGTGCAGAACTGACCAGAAACTGGAACTGACTGCATTGGTGTGAACTAGAGCCATTGGAATACACGGAAAACACTGTGCATGCAATTTTAGTGTAGAAAAAAAGCGCATGGAACTGCATCTGGTGTGAGCTGGCCCTAAGGGAGTGTTCCTAATCTCAGCACGTTACCTGTATAGAAGACACCTGGGAGCCAGAAATCTTGCTCATCAATAGGGTATCAAATACTTCTTTCACTCATTAAAATGCAAATCAATTTATAACTTTTTTTGAAATGCGTTTTTCTGGACATTTTTGTTATTCTGTCTCTCACTGGTAAAAATAAACCTACCATTAAAATGATAGACTGATCATTTCTTTGTCAGTGGGCAAACGTATGAAATCAACAGGGCATCAAATTCTCCCCCCCCCCCCCCCCCCCACTGTATAGATCTTTAGTTATCACTAGAGATATCACACACAGGAGGAAGAAGGTTCTGGTTCCCCTGTATAGATCTTTAGTTTTCACTAGAGGGGTCACCAGCAGGAGGTCCTCATTCCCTTATTTATAGTAGATCTTGAGTTATCACTAGAAGGATCATCAGCAGGAGGAAGGAGGTCCCGATTCTCCTACATGAATATTCAGTTATCACTAGATGGATCACCAGTGGGGGGGGGAATGAGTCCTAATTGTTCTATATAGATCTTTAGTTGTCACTAGAGGGGTCACCAGCAGGAGGTCCACATTCCACAATATAACTTAGATCTTGAGTTATCAATAGAAAAATCTTTAGCAGGAGGAAAGTAGTCCTGACTCCTCTATATAGGATTTTTTTAGACCTCATTTTGAATAGTACTCAGTCCTGCAGACCTCGCTTACTACAAAATATTGATAAATGAGATATGGAGTCCAGGTATGGGCAACAAAAATAATGAAAAGTCTGAGGGGAAAAGATATAGATATATATAGATATAGATAAAGATATATATCTCACAAGAGAGACTAGAGGAACTTGTGTACCGTTTGGGAGAAGGGGACCGGGGGAGAGAGGAGTACAGGGGGAGAGAGAGAGAGAACGTTAATATATTAAGGGTGTGAATAAGGTTGAGAAGAAAAACTACATCCACCCACCATCCAATTTCTCCAACTCCCTCATATAACAATGAATAAGGCCAGTGTGAGTAGAGTAATGTATAATGTAACTGCTCGAGTCACAACTGGCCTTTTCTAATGTGAAAACATGATATTTTCTAAAGGAAGAGTTGGATTAGAACGATACAATACCTCCACTGGCCAGCAGGTTTTCTTGCACCTTGTCTCTGCTGTCCTCCAACACATCAGCCATGTACTGTGCCACCTTCTTTACCGTTCTAAGTGACAAAAACAAAAGGATGTGATTGGTTAGAGGAGCTGGATAAAAGCTGGATGAAAATTGTATTTTCCAACAGTGTTCAGTGAAATATATAGACTGCCACTGATGATCGCCTTCTAAAAAAATGCTAGCTTCCTGGCTTATCAGGACTTTCGGAGCCCCTAAACAAAAACAGCTATTAATTTCAGGAGTTAAGAATTATGAATTCACTGGCTGCCTAGGTATTCCAGATCTGTGACTGTGATTATGCAAGCAAGACACTGAAAGTGACAACATATAGAACTGCTAACTTCCCAGCCTCTTCTCCTGCAAGAATTTTGTAAGTCTGGTGATGTTGTGACAAGAAATAATAAAAGCTTTTACACAAGCAGCACGCGAGGACTGCAGGGACAGAGCTGTAGGTTGTCAATTCTGCCGTGATCCTGTGAGCAAAACTTTTGAATTTTGACCTGGACTGCTGGGGTATGTGTGCAGGATCCTCACAGGCAACTCCAGGGGTGCCACCCTGGCCCAAAACGCCGGGAGAAAGGCTAGCCCACCTTACCTGGGGCTCCCAAGATGGCGCCGGTACACAGGAGGGGGAGGAGGAAAGGTCATCGATGCAGAGACATGTGGAGGCTGCTCAGCCAGCGTCTCCCCCACTGGATCAGGCGAGTCCCAGACCACAGAGGAATCACCTCAAACGCAGGGGGAGATCTTTAGATAGGCAGGATGCCCAAATGCACATAGCTGGCAGGAAGGTAGAGGAGGAAGAGGAACCATCCTTTACACAGATTATGGTGGCCATACAGGGCTACCAAAACAAGTTGATTGATCACTTGAAACATGATATGCAGAAGCTCAGAGAAAAGTCACACACTACAGACCACCATATTGCCTATCTGGAGGACACTGTCAGACCTATGGAAACTGCTGTTCAGATGGCAAAGAAAACCCTCTCTGAGCATACTTTAAAGATGGCTGATATGGAGGATCACATGAGAAGGAATAATATAAGGTTGGTGAGGTTCCTTAAGGGAGTGGAGGGGAAACACACTGAGGAGTTCTTAGAGGGGTGGCTCAAAGACCACATGGCTCCTGGTACTTTCACTAACCTGTTCACCATAGAAAGGGCATGGGTGGAGCACAACCGAAGACCTATAATGGCAAAGATCCTGCATTTCGGTGATCGGAAGAATATTTTGAAAGGGGCCAGGATGGTCATGGGCCGCATAAGTCTTATCAAAATGGTTTTGCTGCCTAAAATTTTATACGTGATCTGGCACTCTCCTGTGTACCTGGTGCTCAGGCTTTTCAAATCTATAGAAGCTCTTTTAAAACCGTTCGTGTGGGGCAGTAACAGGCAAAAACTCCCGTGGCACAAGCTTAAGAATCCCACTGACTTGGTGGGAATGGCCCTTCCTGACTTTGGATTTTACTACCTTGCAGCCCAACTCTCTCAAATGTTTCACATTGACAAGACCGACAGGGACAGGTTTTTGAGTTTTCTCTGTCCAAAGTGGACACAATCAACAATGAACTCTATGGTGGCGATAACTGGGAAGGCGGAAAGGGTGGGCGGACACGCTGACCTTAAGACCCTTAAATACCAATACAGGAGAATTTGGGCCCTGGCGTCCGATAAATTGCACATCCCGCCCTTACACAACTATACCCAGTTATGGCATAACGTTGCCCTTCCCGAATTTAATACGCTCCCGGATATCGAACTATGGTGTACAAGGGGCATTTTTTATCTATCTCACATCACCTTGAATGGAGGACTGAAAACTTATGAACGGTTACAGGTGGAGTTTTCGCTCCCAGATTACATGTACTTCAGGTAACTGCAGCTTAGTCATGCTTTTCATGCACAATTCCCCCTGGGCAATCCCACTCTAGGGACTAATCCCCTGATGGGGGCTGGAAAATACCCAGAACCCAAGAAGCTTATCTCAAACTTCTACACTATGCTTACGCTTCCAGCGGCAACTGTGGGGGCGTATGCTCTGAAATCTAGGTTGGAAGGAGACGTGGGCCCCATAGCAGATGATGAATGGAGTGACGCATTGGACACATGCAAACTGGTCTCCCTTAAATTATCTGATCGGATGACTCAGATATTTATAACGCACAGAGCGTATCTTACGCCATTAAGGATATCAAAATATAAAAGACTCCTCGGCTGCATGTCCGATGTGTGTTCGAGAGACGGGTACTTTCTTCCACCTCCTTTGGAGCTGCCCTAAGGTGCAAGTCTTCTGGTCCCAGGTTGTAAAGTTCCTCCATGATACCATGGGGTCCCCTATAACCCTGGAACCAAAATCTTGTCTCCTGGGAATCTACCCTAACCCCGACAGTAATACATTTTCTAAAATATTTTTACACAAAGCGCTTTTCTCTGCACGCAAGGTGGTTGCTAGAGTGTGGATGAGGCCTGACCGCAGTGGATTGCGGAGGTTAATGTAGCCTTACCTTACAAAAAATTGATATACTCTCACAGAGGTTGCCCTTCTAAATACGAGAAAGTGTGGGGTAGGTGGTTTAAGGCTGCAGACACGTGTGTATAGATTGACAGACAGTTGCCTGATACGATGGATCCCTCTTTTGGCCGAGGGGGGGGGTGTATTGGTTTTGAGGGGCCGGGACCCCGAGCAGCACGTGATGTTTAAATTCTGTAACGATGTACTGTTCTTGGCACCGATTGTGTGGTTTATTGACTCATGTTTCTGTCATTAGGGAATGAAGTCATATTTAAATGTTCAAAGATACTGTCAGTCACACTTGTTGGTTGTTATGGCATCCTTTCTATATGTACTGCATCTTCTCTTTTGCTAAATAAAAGTTTTTTTGAAAAAAAAAGAAAGGGGCCAGGATGGGGCTTGAATTGGAGTTCAATGGCTACCAGATTTCTATACATTCCCAGCTTCTCTGCTGCCACCCAGAAACAAAGAGCCTCCTTTCAGCAGGAGAAGAAGCAACTTCAAGATCTGAATTTGATCTATAGTATGCTGTACCCAGCTAAATTGTGCACTGAATAACAGAAAGGTATATTTCTTCACAACTCCCACTGAGGCCTCAGGATGGTTGGATGCCCGTGGTCGCCCAATGGGGGGGCAGGGGGAGCTCTGCTCCGCCCCCCTAGCAACTTTTGAAATTATAGCTGGGATCCTGGAAGAGGACGGTGGGAGCATGGGTGCTTGTGTTGTTGGGACAAATTTTTCTCTACCTGGCGTGGACTATGTATTACCTACCAGTGTTTTGGACGTAACAATTTTCTTATGCCATTTTTTTTTTTACTTTTTAGGGCCCTTTGACACGTGCGAACGAAACGTCCGCTTTTTCTAAGTCCGTAAACCAGGGATCCTCAAACTACGGCCCTCCAGCTGTTGCGGAACTACACATCCCATGAGGCATTGTAAAACTCTGACATTCACAGACATGACTAGGCATGATGGGAATTGTAGTTCCTGAACAACTGGAGGGCCATAGTTTGAAGACCCATGCCGTAAACGGACTTAGAATGGGGCCCTATGGGACGGAAGAAAACACTATTTTTCTCCCGTCTGAAGGATCGGATTGGATGAAGACGGACAGACGGTCCGTCTTCATCCGATTACCCATAGGAGAGTGCGGAGGAGAGACAGGGCGGTCCCTGCACAGTGTGCGGGGACCGCCCTGTCTGCCTACAGCTGAGCGGGGATCACCGCTGAGCCGACGGACACACACGGAGCGGACCGAAAAACGGTCCGCTCCGTGTGAAAGGAGCCTTAAATAAAAATAAATAAAAGCTTTTGCTCACTAAAAGGAACCGGGTAAAGGAAACAATTAATGCTGAGAAATGCAGTAGATGGAAAGAGGAAAGTTTGGGAACACATTTGGGTCATGCCTTTACAAATCCTTTAACAAAATGACTGTTAGACCCACAGTGAATATGGCACCTGCTTGTAATAGCTGGACCCAAGGAGTGACACTGCTCGTGCCAAAAAAAGGCTGATGGGATTCTTTTTGCCCCCGTCCATCACAATAATCAATTTTCAGCATCCTTAGCTCTCCATATCACATCTGTGACCCAGTTATTCTTCCCTCTATTCTCACACAAACAACACATTCCCATCTTATATGTTAAATAATCTTCAGCAAAGGCATGTCAGTATAATGACAAACTGCCAGAACAGTCAGGCTAACTGCTGGCATTCCGACAACTGATGACCATTTGTGACAGAATCGGACACAAAATTGTGGTTTTGCTCTGATGTTCCATTCTAATCTTTGGGAACATATCAAAACCGCATGTCAATGTGCGTTGTATTGTGATGCCATTAGGCTCATTGATAGGCGATGCAAAGTGCATAGTGACGCAAGTTGATGTGGATTTTGATGCGCTTCCATTCATTTCAAATGGGAAAAAAGCAAGCAGAAAAGGACGAGAGTGGTTCTGGCCTACAACTCCCAAAGGGATGACTTCTGCACATGCACACAATTTCAAAGAAGCTGAAAAATGTCAACTCCAGCCAAAACTGGCTTAAATACAGAACAGAAGGGAAGAAACATTCTCCAAATTGGAACACAAACAGAAATAAAACATTTTCTAGTAGAGTGATAAGGGTTTAGAACCCGTCAGGTTTTTATTTCTGCATGCCTGTGATAGTACAAGGCCTGGTTCACACTAGTGATGCGATTGAGTTGCACAGAACCGCATGTCAATGGAAATTTCATTGTTTTCAATGATGCCAGTTCTAATCAATGCGACTCAGAATGGTGTGAATTTGGAAAAGGTTGCTGCATTACTCTGGTGTGATTTCCAGTGCAACTTGGCCTCACAGAATATGCAAAGTCACACCACATAAATCACACTGTAAATCGCATTACTGTATCCAAAAAGGCAAATTTTTAGCTACAATATTTTTTAGAGGGTTTCAAATCCTAAATTACAGAATATAAGTGAAAGCCTTAATGAAGAAAAGCTAAAGAACTTTAAAAATGTTAATGATAAAACATCTGAAAATGTTAATGATAAAACATCTGTTAAATACTGTTCCTCATACATATCTGCTTCTTATACAATTCACCCCAAATACCCCAATACATGATTCATTACATTTGATTATTTCTCAATGCAATTTTTTGATTCAGGCAAATATTGGGATACCAAAGACTGAACACGTTTCAAGGGGGTTCAAGGCAGAGGGTAAAAACAACAACTTTATCACAAGGAAGGGATGAATGGGGCACATAAGGAGGAACGTAGGAAAAAAAAAAAAAAACAACGGGTGCTGAACATCACCTCCAGACCTCCAGTAGATAGTCAGGTATAATAAACTAGGGTTGTCCCGATACCAGTATCGGGACCGATACCTAGTATTTGCGGGAGTACTTGTACTCGCGCAAATACCCCCGATACCTAAATAGAATACCCCCCCCCCTGCCGCATCGCGCCACCGCATCGACAGAGGGACATGGCTGCATATGTGAGGGACATGGCTGGAGGGACATGGCTGGAGGGACATGGCTGCATATGTGGGGGACATGGCTGGGGGGACACATTTAAAAAAAGTATCGGTATTCGGTATCGGCGACTACTTGAAAAAAAGTATCGGTACTTGTACTCGGTCCTAAAAAAGTGGTATTGGGACAACCCTATAATAAACCCTATAAATTCAAGATGAAGTCTGAAGAGTGTCTACAATAAACAGATATGGACCATACAGTTCAAATGAATCCCAACTGACCCAATCCCTGGGGGGGGGCATTCTTTCCAGGTGATGGGTAAAATCCATCTCGCATGCCCACTCCGACAGCAGAGGGGTATTTTGTTTATGCCAATGTCTAGAAATAACAGTGAGTGTGGAAACCAGAAGATGAAGATGTAGACCCCTTTTCATTTGTTTATAACAGCCATGAAGCTCAGATTCAAATATTGTATGTGTCCCCATGAGGGAGATTGCCGTTTACACAATATCCAGGTGACTGGAAAATAAAAATCCCAACAGTGGGGCACAGCATTTAAAATATTACTCGTTTAAACCCTTCTACTCCAATAAAAACAGTTAGGCTCCATTCACATAAGTGGGTGGGGTTTTGGGGCAGAGTCCGGTGAGGTTTACATTCAGCAGTACACGGCTTCACTCCTAAATTCTACAAACTCTGCTCCCCTCCCTAGTCCCTTTTTAACTAAAGTGTTTAATTCCTTATTATCAGAAGATTTAGTATTCCCTCCTCAAACACTTGAGGCTCATATCTTCCTCATACCCAAAACCAGACAAGGACCCAACTCTTTGTGCGAATTATCAGATAGGAGTTGATCTGAAAGTGTTGGCTTATAGATTACAGCTCCTATTACCCAACTTAATGTATTTAGACCAGGTTGGTTTAGTGAGTGGACGTGAAGCTAAGGATAATACCCTGAAAATCCTTCTTCTAGCTGCACGCATTACATCCCACTTTGTCTCCTGACAGTTGATGCTGAGAAAGCATTCAACCGTGTCGACTGGCAATTTCTTAAACGGTCTCTGCAGTAGATAAGACTAGGTCCCCAATGCTATCCAAGATAATGTCCCTTTACTCCTCACCGTATGCCAGAATCTGAATACATTTTTATTTTTTCCCCTGTATTCCATATTGGAATGAGACACCCTTTGTCCCTCTTCCTCTACATCCTCACTATAGAACACTTGGCTGTCACCCGGCACAATACCTCCACTATTAAGGGTATTATGGTTCTGTTCATACTAAAAACTCACCCTCTTTTCAGATCTGCTAATGTTTGTGACCCAACCCCACTTGTCCTTGCCCTCAATTATACAGGAGTTCTGGGAATTCAGAGCAAAAAAGCAACTTTAAAGTCAATATCTCATGGGCGGCTCTACAACACCTCTCATCCTCATTTCCTTTCAAGAGAGGCTCCACGTCAATTCAATATTTAGGAATCAACATCTCAGTGCAAGCATCACAGCTTCTCTACACAAATTTTACTCCTCCTCAAAACCCAGGCAGATTTATCCTCCTACGCCACCAAGAGGCTTTCTTGGTTTGGAAAGTTGGACACTTTGAAAATGGATGTCCTCATCCAATTCGTATTTATTCCAAACCATCCCTACCTACATATCGACCAGTTGGTGGCCGGTGGTGGGGTCTAGAGCACTTACCCCCATCTATTGTAGGATGCTCCCGGGCTTCCCTTAATCAGCGGTGGCGGCTTTCCCTTCCCCTGCTCTCAACGGGCATCCCAGCAGCTTCCGTTTTCTCCCTCCTTCTCAGCGGGCAATTGGGAATCTTCTCTTTTTGGGCAATCGGAAAACGTCTCTCAGACCTGCTTCTGATTGGCCGGATTGAGGATCAGTGTTACAACAGCGAATATTCATTTGCTGTTGTAACACCTGGGTGGGCTAATGGGGCAACGCTCTGCGCCACAAGCCATACCCAATTTTGAAGCTTATGGCTCTAATTAAGTGCTTCAAAAAAACACCCCCACCGCTGTAATTTAGGCCCCGGTATCCTGAAAGGGGCCATACACATGAATAGGGAGTGGTCGCGACAGCTGTGGATAGATTCATGCTATGCATGGATCCATCTCTTATTTATATAGGGGTAGGTGCGGATAGAGGGGGTGGCGCCTGGATGCCCCTAATGGACAGGCCACCACAGATATTGATCTCATACTTTAGGAAGCTTTGTCAGCTGTTCTCCAGTTTTATCTGGGGAGCGGCATGTCCCAGGATAAAATATGAAACCCTTACTTTTCGGAAATCAGGGGGTGGGGAGCTGGAGTCTCAGATGCACCTCTGTATCATAAAGCAGCGCTACTTACACGTATTGGGGACTGGTTTCACCATGCTACATCCAAACTCTGGGTCCAGCTAGAAAACCACTTTAAATCGATTGAGCTTTGTGCCCTACCAGAGAACCCTGGCGGTATGTCGTAATGATCCGTTTCTTTTGGCTCACCTTACCTGTCGGAAACATCTGGGAAAATCTGAAAATCTTAGTTCAATCTTCGTTGGGACCCCCGCCTTCCCGCCTGCCGTGAGTAGGTCTGAGTTTGGGCCTTGGCATAAAGATGAATGCAGAAGACTTGCCCAAGTCCCTAGTGCAGATTTATCCCGATGACAGATTCCCTTTCCCGCTCGCTCCCCCACTCATTGGCTTCAAAGACGACGTGTCCTAGCATATATTTGCAGTTTTCCTTCTTTGTCCGATATTCCTATCTGAACCGTCAGGATTCAACGACATGCTCCTTCAGGCTGCCCCCCAACCCATATAGTCTCTCAACTTAATTTTTTACTACTTAACATTTCTTCTCCTGACCTCCCATCATACACAGACTGGGGAATCAGAACTGTGACATTCTATTTCACATGTAGACTGGCAAAAATGCTTTATTTTGACACACAAGCTTTCTTTAGCAACCAAAAGTCAAGAGACGGGGTTTAAGTTAGTGACCAGATGGTACAGATGCCCTGCAACTATAAGACATTTCGATCCCTCCCTATAGCTTTCTGGAGATGTCTAGGTTCTAGGGGTACCTTGCTTAACATATGGTCTGCCACTTCCTTGCTGTGACAGTGATCGCTCGACACTGGAAATCGACGGACGTGCCCTACCTTGGGGATTGGGCTATTGAAGTAGATTGCATTAGAGACCTGGAACATCTGTTGGCACAGGAGAATGGTAAAGAGGAACAGTTTCCCATCACATGGACTTCTTAGTTCATGTTTGGGTATTCTTCTGAGTGGGCTGAGGGTGGAGCAGATACCTCTACCTCCTAGCCTCGATGGAGCACCTCCCTTCTTTTCTCTGTCACTTTTATGCCATCTCCCCGCCTTTCTATGTTTTTATTATGTTTTACACCAATATACAACTGCTTTTTGAGTATAAACCACGCAACGCTTCCCTTTTCTATGGAACAATTTGTGATCCTTATAGCAAATAATTTCTGCAAGAGTTAGTTCTTTCATGTCTCATATGTTGTTTTGCCATTTAACAATACATCCTGCTACATCTCAGGATGATGTTACCAATTTGTGTTAGTTGTATATCAGTTTACACCCTGTTACACTATGTAACCTGTTGTAGCACAAAAACTAGACCAATTTGACCCTTTAGAATTGTAATTACCATACCTCATGTAACTGCTATTGTTGTTTCATTACGTTAATTCTAATGTATTTTAAAGCTGATCTTTCAATAAAATATGATTGAACTAAAATGTTTTAGCTTGAGTTAGGCTTTAAGGGATAACTAAAACGGTAAACATTTTTCTTTGAGTTTTTGATAGAGGGGAGAGGAAATAAAAATGTCAGTTTTTATTGCTGTCTGTGCTCCCGTTAAGGAGATTCACCTTCTCCACTAGCCCTGTTATAACGATTATCATTGAAAGTGAAAATAAAAGAAAAATCACAAATTTTGAGTTGTCCCCAGAAAAGTAATAGAGATTAAATCTTCCAGTGGGGACACTTGTTCTGGTGACCTGGGGGGGGGGAAGGGGGCAAGAGATTCCCTTAATTGGCAGGCATTTCCTTTCACTTCCTATTTTGGCTTTGAGACAGGAAATGAGGGCAAATCTCCCCAATAAGATATAGATGGCAAAAATAAATCTTACAGGTGTTATGCTACCTTACTTTATGTAAAAAGAAAAGAAAAAAAAGTTTTGCCTATAGATCTACTGTAAGCTTGCAGGGATATGTGTGTGCAGGTGTATATATACTTTATGTATAAAAGAGTAAAAGAAGAGATGAAATACATCCTGGCAGGAGATTGCTTGGGTTAATTAAATGTGACACCTTAATGAAGATTACTGTTGACTTTGGGTGCAGGATCTGCCTAGCACAGTTTCCAGACACCAAACAACCTCTACCCGATTTGGTGTTAGTGGGGAAAAAAAATCACAATCTCTGGTCTTCTAAATAACTCACAGAGTAATCAGAGCTACTTTGAGTAGTACAGAGAGAAATATGTAGGCCAACATTGTTGCTTGCTCCTGAAAATGTCTGCTATATGGCCGTATCTGCCTTAAATTTTTCGTAGTCTTTAAGATGGAAAAATTGTGCATCGAGTAATGTCAGAGTGAGGCCAGAATTTCCAAACTGCATACTTGTTCTGGGTGAGTGAATTACGTCCTCGGATCAGCATGACCGCCAGGAAACTAACATTTTCTGAAAGTGTAATGGCTTTCTTTCCATGTGTAAACTACCACAATTACACCAAGATTGTCCACTATCCAATCTGTGTGTAGGAGTCCTGTCATTCCATCTGGAGAGAAATAATACCAACACTTACCCTTCCACAAATGTGTCAAGCTTAGCCAGTTCATCAGATAATCCAACTAGAACATCAAGGGTGCCAACCTGGAGATAAAAGAAAGTAGGCATTCATGTCAAGATGTAACCTGTCGCTAAAAATGTAACCTGTCGCTAAAAAGAAACTCCAAACATCCAAGCTCACAACCGGAACATATACAGTGCCTTGAAAATGTTTTCATACCCCTAGAAATGCTTCACATTTTGTCATGTTACAACACAAAACATAATTGTATGTTATTGGGATATGATAGACCAACACAAAGTGGCACATAATTGTGAAGTGAAAGGAAAATTATAAATGGTTTTTCAAAGGTTTTCCAAATAAATATGTGAAAAGTGTGGTGTGCATTTGTATTCAGCCTCCACGTCAATACTTTTGCAGGGAACCACCTATCACTGCAATTACAGCTGCAAGTCTTTTTGGGGATGTCTCTACCAGCTTTGTACATCTGGAAACTAAAATTTGCTCAAGCTCTGTCAGATTGGATGGAGAATGTCTGCAAACAGCAATTTTCAAGTCTTGCCACATATTCTCAATTGGATTTAGGTCTGGACTTTGACTGGGCCATTCTAAAACATGAATATGCTTTGATCTAAACCATTCTATTGTAGCTCTGGCTGTGTGTTTAGGGTCATTGTCCTGCTGGAAGGTGAACCTCCGCCCCATGCTCAAGTATTTTGCAGACTCTAAACAGGTTTTCTTCTGCCCTGTATTTGGCTCCATCCATCTTCCCATCAACTCTGACCAGCTTTCCTGTCCCTGCCGAAGAAAAGCATACCCACAGCATGAAGCTCCCACCACCATGTTTCACCGTGGAGATGGTGTGTTCCAGGTGACGGGCAGTGTTAGTTTTCCACACATGGCGTTTTGCTTTTAGGCCAAAAAGTTTGATTTTGGTCTCATCTGACCAGAGCACCTTCTTCCGCATGTTTGCTCTGTCCCACACATGGCTTCTCGCAAACTGCAAACAGGACTTTTAATGGCTTTCTTTCAACAATGTCTTTCTTCTTCCCACTCTTCCATAATGGCCAGATTTGTGGAGTATCCAACTAATGGTTGTCCTGTGCTGTGGACAGATTCTCACACCTGAGCTGTGGATCTCTGCAGATCCAGCAGAGTTACCATGGGCCTCTTGGCTGCTTCTCCAAATAATGCTCTCCTTGCCCAGTCTGTCACGTTAGGTGGCCGGCCATGTCTTGGTAGGTTTGCAGTTGTGAAATGGATGATGGATTGAACAGTGCTCTGTGAGATGTTCAAAAGCTTTTTTTTTTTTATAACCTAGCTCTGACCCGTGTGGTGTGTTTCTTGGCCTTCCTGATGCTATTTACCAAGGTTCTCTAACAAACTTCTGAGGTCTTCACAGAACAGCTGCATTTATAATGAGATTAAATTACACACAGGTGGACTCAATTAACTAATTAGGTGACTTCTGAAGGTAATTGATTTCACTTCATTTTAGTTAGGGGTATCAGGGTAAAATGGGCTGAATACAAATGAACCCCACCCTTTTGGTAACATGACAAAATGTGGAAAATTTCAAGGAGGTATGAATACTTTTTCAATGCACTGTATTTGTCAATCTCTTCAGACACACATGTGATTCATAGACCACTGCTATATGATACAGCCAGAGTGCTATCAACACTATTCAGTATTGCAGCTTCTTGGACTATAAAAGAGAATTTCACGGCTGAATTCTTCTCCAGGTTTTGCTCCTGTCAGTTCTCTCCAGCTCAAAGAGCCCGAAAACATGGCAGTGCTGTGTAATGCAATGGACCACAATTGGCTCCTAGCATGCAATCTTTCACTATCAGTCCGATAGTGTGACATTCTGTAGGTGATAGTGGAAAGAGCGGGCCTAATGGATACCATTAATTATACACCTAGAAAAAAAGTACAAGGATTTTGGGTTTGGTTGTAACACTTGTTTTAAGTAAGGGGACACCCTGGAAAATAAGTGCAAGCTTTTCTCACCTCTGTTTAAAGACAAGAACCTGAACTCCCCCCCCCCCCCCCACTCCTTGTAAGCATCCACTGCCCAAAACTTAACACCATCAATCATCCGAACCTTAAGGGGTTACTAAACCCAGGACCCTGCATTCGCTATATCTGGTCTCCCACAGTACACAGAACATGGAAATGCAATTATTTTAGTAAATACCTTTTCTCAGTCGCACCCAGAAAATTGTGCCCGACGATAAGGATTTCAGTGTGACTGAGGAATTGGGTTTGTGGCTTTAATAGTAGAAATTACACTCCAAACTTGCCTTTTTCCCTGTACCTACAGCTCTCACCAAACGCACAACCAAGAGTGCGTCTCTGCACAGCTGTGCAGCTTGTCAAGTAGAGACAAATGGGCTTTTGGACGGTCAGACAATTACTTACCTTGAGGTCGGGTATGTTAAATTTGGAGTTGGTCGACAAGTTATTGTTCTTGGTTGTAGCTGCCATCAGTTTCTCCCAGGTCTGCTGGCAGGTTTTTTCCCCCGGAGCAGAGATCAACCAGAACTCAGTCATGATTGCTGGTTAAATGCTGATCTCACTCAGATCTTCACTGTAAAAAAAATATTAATAATCTTAGAAATTTGATTTAACATTTTAAAAGGAAATGTAAGGTGGTTTTGTATATATTTACTTTGTATAGTGATGCCAACAATTCTTTTCCTTAATATAAATAAAACATATTAAGGTAAATATGAAATATAATATATTGTCAAATTTAGCCAGCTAATGATTTGAGCTCCTTCTCTACATCTGTTCTTCAGGTTATCCCTAACTGCTCTGATGAATAAGCCTGTGTACAGAGCTCAGTGGCTCAAGCTGAATACACACACACAGGAATGAGTCTGCGCAGGGACTTGGACTCCCTTTTCTGCTTGCCCTGTTCACATGGCTCTATAGAGATTCATTCAATTGGATTTTTTTTCTAAAGCGGGCTGAGAGCGCTAATTGGGAGTCGGACAGCTACTGATTTTCCAGCATGCCCATCGGCCGCCTTCCGTCGGACCAGCTACCCTACACACAGGCCAAATGTCAGACAGTTTTTGAGCCGGCCAATGTTGCCCGGCATTCGGCCCATGTGTACGGGGCTTAAGTGTAAAGGGGGCAATTAAATAACGCATTTGCAACACTTTTTTGGTGTTTTGGACATATTATAAAGTACTGCACCAAATTCATAAAAGCAATGTAACAGTTCTTGTGCTATTTCCAATGTGGGTGATAAATTCAGGCAAGTTCTTATGTGCAACACTTTCACATTCTGCAGCTATTGGCTTTGTGTACACAGGATTGTTACCCTTGCCTATATTTTATTAAATTGACTTTTATGTTGTGAAGATACCACGTTGCCAGTCACATTTTGTCACATTGTGGTGCAACAAATTCATTAAAAGATCCCATATTAGTAATGAAAAAAGTGGAGGTAAAAAGGGGACCATGTCTGTGTTGAAGAAAATTGCATTACACAAATCTGTGCCATTTGTCACACAGACAGGTTTATAACGAGAGTCTACATCACGCTATGAATTCAAAGGGAACGGATCTTCTTTACAGGTACTATTTATTTCACAGACAGAGCTCTTCCTGCAATTGATTTAATCTCGACAACTATTCGGCTACAACACGGACACATTGAAACCACTACAAGGGGATCCTACCCACCTATACGAGCAATAACACCTTGGCAGAGCAATGCTGTATCAGAGATTACTTTCAGACCAACGTAAAAACTCGAATATGGTAAGCAATGGACTAACACTATAGAGTTTCCCTTTGAGCTCCACTCATCGACATTAACACTCCCTGTAAAGTCAGCACATACTGTATGGTTTACACTGCGGCCTCCTCCCACTAATGAGCCCTGCTGTCAACATGCCAAAAACTTCTCAGCTTCAAAACAAAGCCAAGCATACATGGGTTGAGATTTAGCTGGTTCAGCAAGAACTGGCCGAGATTCAATCAATCTATGGATAGGCCGATTGTAGCCAAAGTTGATCCACTTGGATACAACCAGCCTATCACATTTTTTACATGGGAATACTGTTGGCGGCTAAAGCTTCTAGCAGGAATCATAAAATGCTGCCAGCAAAGAAGGCTCCCTGCCACCCCCTCCCCCTAGAACGCAAAAGCATCCCCCATAGACTCAGCTAGTCAATTGACTGATTTTTTTTTTCCTTCCACCCATGGTGAGCTGTTTAACTGACAGAATAGTCCAGGGGTCTCCAAACTTTCCAAACTTCAGTCTTAAGGTAGGACAGACTGTGGTCAATGGGCAAACAATGCCTTAGGCTTGGTGGTCAGTAGGAGTAAAAAAAAAAAAAGATTTCATAGTACATGTGGTCAGTAGGGAGAATAATAGAGCCATAACATTGGTATTAATAGAGGAATAACGTCACATAGTTGACATCAGCTGCAGGAATTCTGTCCCATCATTGGTTTCAGTGGGAGGAATACTGACCAGTCATGAGAGAAGTTGTACCCCATCATTGATGTCAATGGAAGGAATGCCGCCCCACTGTTTGTGTCAATAGGGGGGGGGGGGGGACAGTGGCCCAAGGGCCAGAAAATGGCAAGCCATTTTAAAACCTCAGCACGCTAATGCCTCGTTTCCATTGAGCGGATCGGTTCGGTATGTTATTTTAGGTGTTTCCATTATGAAAATGTGCCATAAAACTGAACCGTACCGAACCATTCTGGGTCCTGCTTCAGATGTGGGGCCATAGAAAATGAAACGGTTCGGTTAGGGCGGACCTACAATACATTCCACTGATTGGTGGACACCCTAGGCATTTTTTCTAAACCCTGAATGGCCCGGGACGGTCTGACCTGCAGTGGAAAATGCTCACAAGAATAGACCGGACCATTCTAAGCGCTCCAAACTGTACCAACCCAAACCGTTCCGTTCAGTGGAAACGAGGCATTATGGTCAGAAATGTAGCTTGGGGGCAGTCTAGATCAGCTGACCAGGGCACATGGTGCACCATACCATACATCCCCCCCCCCAAAAAAAACAAACAAAAAAAAAAAAAAGGCAATAGTCCAATCACACTCGTTTCTGCATTGGGCTATGAGTTAGATCCGCCCTTCTCAATCTTTTTGGTACAAAGGGAGCCTTGAAATTATTGTTTAAAGGGAAGCACAGCTAAAAATTACTATATCTGCAACTCATGGCACATTCGTGTGATGGTCAGTGGGAAGAACGCTCCTTACACTCGTGGTCATTGGAAAGAGTTACCCCCTTACAGGTAACTAAAAAGAATGATGTAAATGGAAACTTAACTTGAGAGGCAAAAATTGCTCAAGTAACCCTAAGCAACCTCTGAATGAACCGGACCCTAAGGTTCCATAAAAACCCTGATTGGCAACCGTCAACTGGAAAACATCGCAGAGGAATGTAGACATTGCCAGCACACCAAGGATCTTCAAGTAACATCCAAATCATTGCATTCAAGATGATCGCATCAGAGCAAAATAGTGCAATGTTTCAGGGACACGCAGGTCCCCTTTTACACGTGACTGATCAAGCCTCCTGCCTGGGCCCAAAACGTTGCACTCCTCTGATGCGATTACTTTGAATAAAATCGTATGGACTTTATTTGAAGATCCTTGCTGTGCTGGCAATATAAAAATCCCCCCCCCCCCCCCAAAAAAAAAAAACCCAAAAAACCTTGTTCACACATCTGATTGCACAACACATATTTTAGATATAACATATATAACTATTATGCAACAGCCAAATACCACGTGTTTTTTTTGCTTTAAAACCTTTTACAGAGTAGAAAATTAAACACAATATATTATACAATTAAAAAAAAAAAAAAGAGAGAAACAACCTGGTTTTATACAAAATGTGAATTATCCATGAAGCGTTTGTGGAACTAGAGAATCTAATAACAGATTAGGAAGCAGTTATCTGTTTGGTATTTACTAAAAAGGAACTACGGTATGTTATACACATAAAAGCATTAAAACCTGTATGTTTAGAAACGTTAAAATAATGTGTTTACTAAGAGCACTATTAGCTTTGCACACGTCTATTCCACTTCTTCCCTACTCTGACACCGACACCATATTTATAAAGGAAGCCATATCCAAGTTTTTTGTCAGTTTTATGGCCGGTTAACATGTGTGAGTTGCATTTTGGGTGAAAGATATATATATATTAGGGCTGTGGAAATTAACTATTAATTCCTCGATTAATCTTTAATTTTTTTGATCGATCAAAATTCTTTTGATCGGTACTCACCTCTCCACCGGCTTCTGGGCCTTCAGGGAGTTCCTTCAGAGATCCGGAGACGTCATGGACACCGGCGGGGCTTGCCATGTCCATCTGAAGGGCTCCTTTGCTTTGCCTTCATATCTGCATGCCAGCGGGACCTTACTATCTGCCACACGCAAGTGCTGTTACACTTCCCGCTATCACTTTAGGTCTCTTTCACACTGGGGCGTTTTTCAGGCGGTACAGCGCTAAAAATAGTGCTGCTATACCGCCTGAAAAAATCTTGCCCTGTAGTCCTCAATGTGAAAGCCCGAAGGCTTTCACACTGAAGTGGTGCGCTAGCAGGACCGCTCCAAAAGTCCTGCTAGCGGCATCTCTGGAGCGGTATAGGAGCGGGGTGTTTACCACTCCTATACCACTCCTTCCCATTGAAATCAATGGGAAACCGCGGTAATACCGCCCGCAATGCGCCTCTGCAGAGGCGCATTTGAGCACCTCCTAGTTTATTTCCTTTCTACTTTAAATGGTGACCTTTTAATTTCATTAATAATGTAGCAAAATTTATTTGTGGACATGATTTTTTTTAAATTTTATTAATGCTATTGAGAATGATCGAATGAATTTCTTGAAAATTTGCATATATATATATATATATATATATATATATATATATATATATATATATATATATATATATATATATATATATATATATATATATATATATATATATATGCAAATTTTCAAGAAATTCATTCAATCATTCTCAATAGCATTAATAAAATTTAAAAAAAATCATGTCCACAAATACATTTTGCTACATTATTAATGAAATTAAAAGGTCACCATTTAAAGTAGAAAGGAAATAAACTAGGAGGTGCTCAAATGGAAATTTTGGTCCCGAAACTAAAAATACAGGATGAACATGCATATATGTGCTCAAAAAAATGAACTGATCTGGTCAGTCAAGTAGCAGTGGGGGAGGGCTGCATACAGAGGGGGTTGTTAGTCAGTTTCAGCTGCTTTACTGTTAATTGAAATTAACAACAGGTGCACTAGATTGGCAACAATGAGACGACCTCCAAAACAGGAATGTTTTTTCAGGTGGTGTCTGACATTTTTTTCCCTACACATCTTTTTTGACTGTTTTTCACATCTTTGCATTTGGCTAGGAGACAGGCAGTTACTCTCGGAGAGCTAGACAGAGCCGTAGAAGGTCCTTAACCCTTGAGCAGGACCGGTATCTGCTCCTTTGTGCAAGGAGGAACAGGATGAGCACTGCAGAGCCCTACAAAATGACCTCCAGCAGGCCACTGGTGTGAATGTCTCTGACCAAACAATCAGAAACAGAATTCATGGGGGTGCTCTGAGGGCCCGACGTCCTCTAGTGCGCTCTGCGCTCACTGCCGGACACTGTGGAGCTCAATTGGCATTTTTCATTAAACACCAGAATTGGCAGGTCCGCCACTGGTGTCCTATGCTTTTCACCCTGAGCATATGTGACAGACATGAAAGGGTCTGGAGAAGCAGCGGGAAACTTTATGCTGCCTGTAACATCGTTCAGCATGACCGGTTTGGTGGTGGCTCAGTGATGGTCTAGGGAGGCATATCCATGGAGGGACGCCCAGACCTCTACAGGCTACACAATGGTACCCTGACTGCCATTATGTATCAGGATGAAATCCTTGGAACCATTGTCAGACCCTGCTGGTGCAGTGGGTCCTGGGTTTCTCCTGGTGCACGACAATGCCCGGTCTCATTTAGCGAGAGCATGCAGCCAGTTCCTGGAGGATGAAGAAATTGATACCATTGAATGGCCCTCACGCTCACCTGACCTAAATCCAAAAGAACACTTTTGGGACATTAGGTTTCAGTCCATCCGGTGCCACCAGGTTGCACCCCAGTCTGTTCAGGAGCTCAGTGATGCTCTGGCCCAGATCTGGGAGGAAATACCCCAGGGCACCATCCGTTGTCTCATTAGGAGCATGCCCTGATGTTGCCGGGCATGCATAAAAGCACTTGGGGGCCATACAAACTACTGAGGACCATTTTGAGTTTCAGCAAAATGGACTAGCTTGCTGCATATTTTTTTAATTTAGATTTTCAGGGTGTCTTTGAATTCAGCCCTCTGTAGGTGGATAATTTTCATTTCCATCAAATGATGTGCCATGCTTTCATTCCTAACACATTACCCAGTCCATATATCAGTATAGATATCCAGCATGAGGTTTTTGCCGTTGAGATCCGATACGTTTTCAAAGTCTTCCTTTAATTTTTTTGAGCAGTGTATACACATTATATATATATATATATATAAATCAGTGGCAGCCCCTCCATAGGGGGCGCCCGGGCGCCGCCCCCTTCCTCCCTGTAGTCCAAAAAAAATGAAAGAAAAAAAAAAAAACGGGCTCTTTAAGACTTTTATTTTGCCTAAAATTTTGTTTTACTTAAACTGCAGTGATGGCGGCCGTCTATAGAGGGCGCTGCAGCGCCACCCCCTCTGGCTCTCGCAAATAACATACATTTATGTATTGCATAAATGTATGTTATTTTTGCCAGCTGCCGCTGGTCTATTCAGGTGGTCGGAACTTCGGCGCCGATTACCTGAATAACAGCCGCTGGTTGGTTGTGCGGAAGTGCCTATCAGAGCCAGCGGCTTTCCGAGTACAGCCCTCATCTCCCCAGATGTATATCCTCGGAGCGCATGAGGGTGCGTTCCTTGGATAAGACTGAGTGTAACGCTATCTGCTCCCTCCAGCCTGGAGGGGGAGATAGACAGCCGGCAGACTTTCCTTCCTCTCTCCACTTAATCACTTGTCACTTGTCACGTGATTACTGAATGAATGAATGAAGAACTTATATAGCGCAGCACATGCAAAGTAAATCGCCTCTGGGCGCTTGTTGTTCCTGTCTCCTTTGAGATCAAAAGATGAGTCTTAATCTTTCTCCTGAAGACTAAGTAGTTCTCCAGCCGAATGCTGGCTGGTAAGGCGTTCCATAGTCTGGGACCTTGGACAGCGAATCTCCTGTCTCCTTTGGACTTGTATCTGGCTTTCGGTATCTGAAGCCGATTTTGATTGGTGGATCGTAGAATACGATTGGGATTGTGAACTTTTAATTTTAATTGTCATGTCGGAGTCAAAGATGACCCCAAGACTTTTGACTTTGGCGCTAGGGGTGATGATTTTGCCCAAAATGGGCGGCGGGATCCAGGTTGTTGTCGATTGATTCCTACACTTGGCGTGAAACAGAAGAAGTTCTGTTTTCGCTCCGTTGAGTTTGAGATAACTCTTTGTCATTCAGTCCTCTATCAAAGGGAGGCATGTCTCTAGGTTGAGGTGGTGATCCTTTTTATTGCAAATGCGGAAGTACAGTTGCGTGTCGTCTGCATAAGAGTGATATAGCAGTTTTTGGCTGCTGATGATTTCGAAAAGAGGACGCACATAGATGTTGAATAACATCGGCGACAGGGGAGATCCTTGAGGGACCCCGCACGATAATGTGCGTTGTTCAGAAGTGAAGGGTCCTAGCTTCACTATTTGCGATCGGTTTTCCAAAAAAGAGGAGAACCAGGATAGATCGCTTTCTGCGACTTTAGCTATTTTAGCCAGCCGAGTCAATAACAGCTTGTGATCAACTGTATCAAAGGCTGCGCTTAGGTCCAGAAGAGAAGATTCTCCTTCATCTGCGGCCTCGAGAACGTCGTCCCATATCTTAAGCAATGCTGTTTCCGTCCCGTGACCGGGACGGAATCCTGATTAAAATGGGTCGAGTAAGTTGTGGGTATCTAGATGCTGTTGCAGCTGCTGTACCACTGCTTTCTCCATTACCTTGGAGAGAACATTTAGGCCTGTTATGGGGCGCCAGTTGAGTGGATCCTTAGGATCCAGGGTTGCTTTCTTCAAGATGGGTTGAATGAAGCCCTCCTTCAGCTGGGAGGGCATTATGCCCTCCCTGAAGGATTGGTTGATAAGCTGCGTGACAGGAGGTGCCAAGATGTCGGCGCATTCCTTCAGCAGTTTGGTGGGGATAATATCATTTGGCGCAGTGCTGTTGCGCAGAGTGCCGATGATATTTTTAGTGGTCTGAATGGAGATGGGTTCCAGCGTGAACTCACCTAACTGTGGTGAATTACTGTGTAAATGACTACGGGGGGGGGCTGGGAGAGAAATTGTTTTGCTGAATGCTTTGCCGGATTGCCTCAATTTTGTTAATGAAGCAATCCGATAACTCATCGCAAAATTCTTGTGTATCCAAGTTGGGGGCTTCAAGACATCCTGGATTTATGGTCTGAGTGACCAGCTTGAAGAGTTCGCAGGGGCGATTTAGGGCACCGTTGATAGCCTCAGAAAAATAGTATTTCTTGGCTTCGAAGATTTGCTTGTAGTATTTTCTGGTTATTACCTTGTAGATCGAGAGGTTCTCATCTGAAGAGTTTATTTTCCAGGCTGCTTCTGCCCTTCTGCGCTCTTGCTTCAGTAACGCCAGCTGGTTGTTGAACCAGCCGGAGTTATTTTTCCTGATCTGGGTCTTTCGTTTCGGTGCTATAAAGTCAGCTGACTGCAATAGTGCTGTGTTTATGGCCTCCAGTGTTTCTTCCGCTGTTTGGTGCGGCTGAATTGTGTTTATTTTTTCCCGTAACGTGGCTTTGAAGATTTCCGAGTGGAGCTTCTTCTGACATCTGGTCCAGTGTGTTGTCACTGGATTTGATGTTTTTGTTAAGGGGGGGAATTCGGAAATAATGAATTTAATTGCATGGTGATCTGTCCATGGCAATGGTTCATTTTCAAGATTTTTATTTCCAGATCTTGTCTGAAAATAAGATCGAGCGTATGACCTGAAGCATGTGTGGGCCCACATACTAGTTGCTGAAGCCCTAATCCTTCCAGGTGGTCGATGCAGGCGTCGGCAATGGGGTCTTGCGGGGAGTTGGCCCAAAGGTTGAAGTCCCCGAGCAGCAAAAGGTGTTTGCTGTTCAGGGTATAGGTGGAGACAAAGTCCGTCAAAGATGGGAGCAGCTGCGACTTGGGGCCAGGTGGCCTATAGCAGAGTAGAATCCGGACGGTCTCCTGGCCGTTTACTTGCAGTTGAAGAGTAAGGGTTTCCATGAATGGAAGAGGGTTTTGGAGGCTTGGTTTTGTGATCGCAAGACGCGTCTTATGGATCACCGCCAGTCCTCCTCCTCTTTGCCCTATTCTGTTTTCCGTTATAATACGGTAGTTTTCTGGCACCAATTCTCCTAGAATGGTGTTACAGTCGGCTGTGAGCCAGCTCTCTGTAATAAAGAGGCAGTCTAAGTCATGTTGCAATAAGAAATCATGGATTTCTAATCGGTGTTTTACTGCCAATCTAGTGTTGATCAAACCACATGATATGTGCTTAGGCTGGGGTAAATGGCTGCGATTTCTGGCAGTCGATCGTCGATCGATCCTCAAAAGTCGCAGATTTCTTAGGGCTTTTTTGGTGGGGGCCGGCAGAATTGCAGCAAATCGACCCAGATCCCAAATGTTCTCCGCCGAGTATTGCCGATTAACCATGGCCGCCGCGGAACCAAGGGCGGGGGGGAGGGGGGGTGGATTCACAAGGATAACTGAATCCTCTGATCCTGGCTTGGTCCAGAGGAAGGCAAAAAAAACCTAACCACGCTGCGCCAATATGCTGTGGTAGGGAAAAAAATTCCTTCCTGACCCCTAAAGAGGCGATCGGGTTAAGCCCTGGATCAAGTTATAATGAGAGGGATAGGGCAGGGTGGAGCAAGATGGCCGCCGACCTGGGGGGTACCAGGCTGAGTGGCGCCTAGGGGGCTAAGGGAAATGATCGGAGTGCAAGGGGGCTCTACTGGGGTAGGGGGGGGGGGGCTTTGACTCGTTTGAGAGCGTCCTGCTCTCTCGGTGTCTGACTGCACACTGACTGACAAACAGCAGCTAGAACTGGGGCTGCACTTATAATCAGTGCCCTGACTATCAGTGTAAAGTTGCCCGGTCACAATATAGCCAGTTATCCTCACACAGTGTTATTGTTATGAGGGGTAGGGGGGGGGGGGGGGGTTTGTGGCCCGATTAATTAGGTAGTGCCGACTGTTGGGGGGTGGAGAGCGGCGCGCCGCTAGGCCGCGGATGAAGCCGCGGCCTTTCCTAAATGCGGCTGCCGCGAATCTCTACAGGTCGGCGCGAATGTTAAAAAACAGGAGGAACAGAGGCGGGGAGGTGTCGGCGGGTGCCTCGATTGCCTGTGTTTTTTTGGCCAGATGGCCAGGAGGAGAAATAGGAGGCAGTGATTTGCTGGGCAGAGCTGCGGCTTATCCTTAGAAGGACGGCCGCGCTATCCCAGGGGAGGCGGGGGAAACACTAGTGCTCGGCTTACCTGTGAGACCCCTGGGGGAAGGAAGCGAGCTGGTGGTGGGGAAATATGGAGGCCAGGGGGTGGAAGGAGAGCTGTGATCCGTGAGTCCTGGAAGCAGCTGGGGCAACAACCTGCCTGCCTAGCTGATCTATCCCTGGTGAGCCGACTCGTGTGAGAGCGTCCTGCTAGCACCACAGCACAGACTGACTGACTGACGAGAGTAATGAGTTGCTGCCTTCAGTTCAGAACTGTAAGTAAGTACATGTGGGGGGGGGCTGCTGGTGTAATGGGGGGGACCCTGCTCATGATGTATGGGTGCTGTTGGTGTCATGGGGGGGGACACTGCTCATGATGTATGGGTGCTGCTGGTGTCATGGGGGGGGGGGGGACTCTGCTCATGATGTATGGGTGCTGCTGGTGTCATGGGGGGGGGGGGACTCTGCTCATGATGTATGGGTGCTGCTGGTGTCATGGGGGGGGGGGGGACTCTGCTCATGATGTATGGGTGCTGCTGGTGTCATGGGGGGGGGACGACTCTGCTCATGATGTATGGGTGCTGCTGGTGTCATGGGGGGGGGGGACTCTGCTCATGATGTATGGGTGCTGCTGGTGTCATGGGGGGGGGGGGGACTCTGCTCATGATGTATGGGTGCTGCTGGTGTCATGGGGGGGGGGGGGGGGACTCTGCTCATGATGTATGGGTGCTGCTGGTGTCATGGGGGGGGGGGGGGGACTCTGCTCATGATGTATGGGTGCTGCTGGTGTCATGGGGGGGGGGGGACTCTGCTCATGATGTATGGGTGCTGCTGGTGTCATGGGGGGGGACGGGGACTCTGCTCATGATGTATGGGTGCTGCTGGTGTCATGGGGGGGGACGGGGACTCTGCTCATGATGTATGGGTGCTGCTGGTGTCATGTGGGGGGGACTCTGCTCATGATGTATGGGTGCTGCTAGTGTCATGGGGGGGACTCTGCTCATGATGTATGGGGGCTGCTGGTGTCATGGGGGGGGGACTCTGCTCATGATGTATGGGGGCTGCTGGTGTCATGGGGGGGACTCTGCTCATGATGTATGGGGGCTGCTGGTGTCATGGGGGGGGACTCTGCTCATGATGTATGGGGGCTGCTGGTGTCATGGGGGGGGGACTCTGCTCATGATGTATGGGGGCTGCTGGTGTCATGGGGGGGGGACTCTGCTGGTGTAAGGGGGCTGCTGGTAATGGGGGCTGTTGGTGTAATAGGGGGACTCTGCTGATGATTTAATGGGGGGACTCTGCTGGTGTAATGAGGGGACACTGCTGGGGACACTGATGTAAGGGGGTGCTGTTGGTCACACTCAAAATTAAAGTGGGCCGGTCTGGATGAAGTCCAGGGATGGCCGTCTCAGCCAATCAGGTTTGCCTATTCTGGTTATTGGTAACCTGATTGGCTGAAGCGTCATCATGGGCAGGAGAAGACATCGAGGGACATGGAAGCAGAAGGGTAAGTGCATTTTACAGGGCACAGAGGCGACAAAGGGCAGAGGCATCAATGGGTACAGTGGTGACAATGGGCACAGTGTTGACAATGGGCACAGTGGCTGCGTTTGATGGCATGGCACAGTGGTGACAATTGCTGGCACAGTGAGGCTGTTTTTTTTTTTTCGTTTGCGCCCCCCAAATATTTTGAGCACCAGCCGCCACTGATTATATATATATCCCTTTAAATTCTATGTAGGTCTTCACAATGGACTGTTGCGCTTCCATTGTGGTGTTAAAAAAATTTAATTTTTGAAAAAAAATGCACAAAACCAAACTTCTCCATTGAAAACACGACAAGAACACATCAATAAACACACCCATGTTAAGTTTTGACCTATGAAAAACACACCATAAACAGTAAAACCATGGCAAAATTGTGATAAAAAAAAAAAAAAAAAATCACAGAAAAATCGTGTGCGTTTTCAGCTCTGTTTTCAGCCAATATGTTTCCGTTGTCGAAATTTTGATGCATCTCTAAAATAAACACTTTAAAACCAGCCATACATGTACAAAAGTCCCTGCTGAACTGGATGAGTTTTGGGAAAAATCCCGACAGGGTCGTTGGATCAATCATTCAGTCCCGCCAGCAGCACTGATCAGTGTTATTTTCGAACAATCGAGAAATCTTCCGCTGTCGGAATACAATTACAATCGAGTGTGTGGATGGGTGAATCTATTTTCTTTTAATTCAACCCGTAAGCCCCATACACCAAAACCACGTAGTGCAAGGACCTGCCTGATTGCATACAAATTGAAACGCTTAAAGGGGGTTGTAAAGGTTTGTCTTTTATTTTCGAAATAGGTTCCTTTAGAGTCGGTTCACACTGACGACGTCTTGCAAATCGCCTCTGGAGCCGTCCACAGGACGACTTGCAGAGCCGCCCCCGGAGTCGTGCCCCCTGTGTGTGAACCGACTCTTAAAGGAACACTAAAGGTTCGTTTTTTATTAGATCAATTGATTGCTGTAAGCTAGAGCATTTAAATATTACTCAGCTCGTTTTTCCTTTTGACTTCCAAAATACAGTAATCCAGGTATTAAAATGCCATTTCCTGTCTCTCCTCTTCTTGCTTTCCACCAGCATCTGCATGGTGGAAAGCAGAATGTGCTCACCCCCTCCTTATGACTACAGCCCTGTGTGAAGATGCTCTCTTATCCCTCACAGGCATGGAGGCTAAGCCTAATAGAAACTGTAGTTCCCATTAGGCCGTGATGTAGCAAGAATGAATGCGCACCGCAAACCAGGAAGTCAGTGAGAATAACGATTCAGGAGTGACAGAGGTGAATAAAACAGCTCGATTTCAACAAGTATCAAACTAGTTATAAGGCAAAACATTACTTTTTACTTTATCAGCTACTGTCAGACTTTAATTTAAGAGGAAAATATTTTTGTCTTTACAACCCCTTTAAGCTAGTGCATTGTTGGTTCACTTACCCTTTCCTTCGATTTCCCTTCTAAATATTTTTTTCTTTGTTTGGATTTCTCACTTCCTGTTTCTCCTCAGTAAGCTTTCCACCATCATCAGAGCGGTGGATAGGCAGCCAGAACACCTTACCAAGGAAGAACAGGAAGTGAGAAATTCAGACAAAGAAAAATAACATTTAGAAGGGAAATGGAAGGAAAAGGTAAGTGAACCAACAATGCACGAGCTTTAAGGAACCTATTTAGAAAATAAACAAACCTTTTACAACCCCTTTAAGATTTTACCTCATTACATGGTAAACCTGAAGACAAAAACCTGCAGAAAAATTGATAGTGTGTATGGGGCTGTAGACTGAAAAAATTAAAATGACAATGTGTGGGCTACCTAACCCTTTTTTGCCCACTGCTGCACTTTAACCAAGTCTTAAAGTGGTTGTCAACCCCACTTTTTGACTTTTACCTACAGGTAAGCCTATAATAAGGCTTACCTGTATGTATAATTGCAGCGCCGCATTTGCAGGATGGATCCTCGGCTGATGGGCCGGAAGCCGCCGGAATGAAATCTCCCACATGCACGCGAGTGACGTCATCGCTGCTGCAGCCAATCACAGCGCTGGAGCGGCGATACCCGGAAGACACGCCGAGTCAAGATGACATCTTGCTCGGCGTGGACCAGGCAAGTTCTCTTCTCCTCGTTCCGAGGTAAGTATTATATAATAAGCTAATATGCGTAGATATGTGTAAATGGAAAACTAATAAAGATACAAAAAAAAAGTCAATAAGAAAGTAATACAATAATAATAATATATTAAAAAAAAAAAAATTGAAAGTAAACAGCAGAGAAGTTGCAAAGCATGCTGGGAATCCAGGAAGTTGTGGAAAGTGACGGCCAGCAGACAAGCAGCACTCACAGCATCAAAGGAGATTTTTTTTCTAGTAACTTTACATTGAATTGTCAATAATAACTGTTTGTATTGTTATTACAATGCTGATGTTATAAAATTAATGTGTATGCCGAGACCACAGGACTCCATAAAATGTTATTCCCGCCTTCAGTTTAGGTATGCCATGGTAAAAAAAAAAAAAAAAAAACAGTAAAAACTTGAAATAAATTCATTCCAATTTAATAATGTAATACAGAGAATGCATTCGGGTTTAAACCACTGTAAGATGGGAATGATCGGAGCATTGCACAAAGGAGCAGATAAAGCTAAATTAAACATTTACTTGCAAAGTAATGCTTTCATTAATGGTAAATGTATTCTAATAGACGGGGACTTTTTAAATGAAGGGTTTATTACTACTATAATGAATGATCTTTTCCACTCGGAATCTTTAGTATGACTACACCATATACAATCACTTCCGTCTGATTAGCGGCTATGTCTGCGGTTTTCCTCTATGTTAAGAAAACCAGAAGTGGCTGCAGAAGATCTTCATAAAAAGGCTTTAATATGAGCCTCCTAATTGCTTCATGCGGTCCCTTGAAGAAGCAGCATCACTAAAATGAAGAAAGCCTTTGCCGATCGCTTGTTTTCATCCATAGTGGAGTCAATTCCCAAATGTCAATTTACCAATTAATTTAAAATGATAGCTGGAATTCAAGGAGATAAATGAATATGTATTGCCAGACAGAACATGGAGACAGAGGAGTCCGGATTACATAACACAATGAACTTACTTCTGTAAACAGCCATTTTAATAGGCAAGTCCGGGGTAATGGACTAAATCGACCCAAAAATACAGATTTCGAAGCGAACGTACAATAATCGGATCGTTATTACAGAGCTTTCGAGAGCCGATCACGACAGTTCATCCGATATTATCCGATCAGACAAACACAAAAAAAAAATTCTCATATGATACCAGATTGCATGATTTTCGTTTAACCACTTACTGGGCACATATACCCCCTTCCGGCCCAGGCCCAGGTGAAATTTCAGCTTTCAGCACTGCGTCGCTTTAAATTAAAATTTTGCGGTCGTGCAACGTGGCTCCCAAACAAAATTGGTGTCCTTTTTTCCACACAAATAGAGTTTTCTTTTGGTGGTATTTGATCATCTCTGCGGTTTTTATTTTTTGCGCTATAAACAAAAAAGTGCGAAAATTAAAAAAAAAATATATATATACATATATTTTTAACTTTTTGCTATAATATAATTTTTTTGGAAAAAAAATATCTTTTTTTTTCTCAACTTAGGCCGATATGTATTCTACATATTTTTGGTAAAAAAAAAAAAAGTCGCAATAAGCGGTGTTGGTTTGCGCAAAGTTTATAGTGGCTACAAAATAGGGAATAGAATTCTGACAATTTTTTTTTTTACTAGTAATATGGCAATTTGCGAATTTTGGCAGGACTGCGATATTGCGACGGACACTTTTGACACATTTTTGGGACCATTCACATTAAAGGAGTTCCACCCAAATTTGGAACTTACGCTTGTTCCACTCCTCACCCCCTTACATGCCACATTTGGCATGTAATTTTTTTTGGGGGGGGGGAGTGGGGGCTTCAGGAGGAGTGGGACTTCCTGTCCCACTTCCTCCTTCCACCGAGGGCTGGTAAGGCGATTAAGCTTAATCGCCTTACTGCAGCCCCTCCCCTAGGTGATCGTCTAGGACACGCGACAGGTCCTAGACGATCGCCTGTCGAATCAGCGGCGAGCCGCGCGCGCATGCGCAGTGCGGCTTGCCCATGCGCAGCGGGTGCCCGGCCGTGAAGCCGAAGGCTGTCACGGCGGGTGCCCACAGTAGCAATTAGGATGCGTCGCTGGAACGCTGGAGCAGGTAAGTGTGTGTGTCCTGGGTGTGTTCTAACTGTGTGGGGGAGGGGGGTGACTGGGGGAGGTGACCGATGCTGTCTCCCTATGTACAAAGGACACAGCATCTGTCACTTCTCCCTGACAGGACGTGGAGCTCTGTGTTTACACACAGAGCTCCACGTCCCTGCTCTATAACTGCCGATCAGTGGGTACCTGGCGGACATCGCGGCCGCCAGGCACGCACATTGGCACCTCGGGGACGCGCTGGGTGCGTGCCCCCCAGTGGCCAGAGAACACGATGCCGTCAATTGACAGCGGCTTGGATATTCAGATTCACCTTGCCGCCGTCATTTGACGATAGGCAGGGAACCAAGTGGTTAATCAGTACGGTTGTCACCTGAAAATACAATAGAAATACACAACACATGACATCACTTATGATTTTTAATTCGGTCATAGGTGAATTTTCGCTACTTTAGTAACCTTTCCATTTTTGATATGCAACCAGCATGCAAAAAAAAAAAAAAACACGATCTGTTCGATTTTCGGATCGTGTGTACTGGTCATTAGACTGGCTGTAGACTGCTCAATACAAGCACGCTATAACCCGATATTGATCGATTGAGATTATTAGGCCATATTCCAAGTGCTAGAACCTTCACATGGTAAGACGTGCTTATTTTCATAGTACTGCGTGTGTCACATGGTTTGCGTCTCACTACACCCGTTGTGCAAGAATAAGCGCGTAAGTTGACACTTAGGAGGAAATTTATTAACTACTTCAGCCCCAGAAGGCTTGACCCCCTTCCTGACCGGAGTATTTTTTGCAATACGGCACTTTAAAGAAGTTGTAAAGGAAAAATGATTTGCCTAAAATGAATGTCTGCAAGGTAGACAGACAGAATAGTGTAATGATTCTGTTAAAAAACGAGTAAATACCTATTAAATTCCTTCATCTATATCACCTCCGGCGTTCTAGTTTCTGTTCTCTCATTCACTTCCTGGTTTGTGGCGCTCGTTCATGCAAGAACTACATTTCCCAGTATGCATTGCGGCACACCCAGTAATTCACACCTCCTTGAAGTCTCTAACATGTAGAGAGCGTCCTGCTGTACAGATGTAGTTCCCAGGAGAGGGCGAGCACATTACTGACCACAGCAGTAAAGCCTCCCTTCACGGTGGTGAGTAACAATCAGACAAGCAGGAAGTGAACAGAACAGAGAAGAAATAGAGCAACTTCTGAGCAAAAACTAACAATGAGGAAGTGAAAAGAGGAATGTCTGCAGGTAAAGGATGCTTATTATGAAAAAACATTTCTTTTACAACCCCTTTAACCGACAATGGTGCATTCGTGCAACGTGTACCCAAATAAATGGTATTTGATCACCTCTGCGGTTTTTATTTTTTGCGCTATAATCAAAAAGTAAATAAATAATATTTTTTACCTTTTGCCATAAAACACATCCAATAATTTTTTTTCATTTTTTTTTAAAACTAATGTCATCAATTTAGGTCAATGTGTATTCTGCTGCATGTTTTTGGTATTAAAAAAAATCACAATAAGCATATTTTGATTGGTTTGTGAAAAAGTTAAAGCGTCTGCAACTATGAGACTTTATTTTTACTAGTAACGCGATCAGCGATTTTTAGCAAGACTGTGACATTGTAGCAGACACTTTTTGTGGACCAGTGATACCAATACAGTGATCAGTGCTAAAAAAAAAATGCACTGTTACTGTATAAATGACACGCAAGAAAGGGGCAATCTAAGGGTTAAATGTGTGCCTAGGGGGTGCTTGCTAACTGTGGGGGGGGGGGGGGTTTGACTAGAGGAAGAGAGAGCTTAGCAGGAACACAAGATCTCTTTCTTCCTCACTGAAAAAACGGTGATTCACCCTGTTTACTTAGGCAGCCCGCCGTTCTCCCTCTTTGTGAATGATCGCCGATTAAAGCAGTCTGTGAGCGTGTATATGAAATGTTAATTCCTCTAAACTTCGTAATGTCCCTCCGAGATACAGCTCTCTGCAAACTCTAAAGCCCTGGCCACGCGGGGCGAATCCATTTAGCGGAGTCCGCTAGCTCAGCAGCAGACTGCTCTGTTGATCTTCGATAAGCCGGCAAATGACAGGTCCGTCTCTGCTCGCTGAGTGGAGAGGGACCTGTCAGAAGCCCGCTGATTCCTATGGCGAGATCGAACGAAAAAGAACAGCATGTCCGTTTTCATCAGATCTCATCCGATCCAATCTGCAAGACGGATGTCAGTGGACACATCTCCGCTCACATCTGCCTGCCCATAAGAGTCAATGGATGGCACGCTCGGATCTGCCTGAAAAAAGGACAGGTGGATCCGAGCGGGCTTGTCGTGTGAAAGGGGCCTAAAGCAAAAGCATTCTTCACTACAAAATAAAATCCATGGGGCCGAATAATTTCACTTAAATAATGCACAGTGACCTAGTGCAGTTCCATAATGGTCCGACTTTAAAATAGGTATGAATACAAAGGTCACACTCGTGTCCATCTTGGAACATAAACAGTCCTAACTTTGTTCTCTGCTGGTACCTTTCATTCCGTATAAGTTTAACTATAGAGTTTCTATGAGCAAGCTCAAAATGAGTGAAATGCGTCAGTGTGGGGACCCTCCCAGGTGGACTGTCTACTATGTATTAGTAATTTGTTTTATACATTACATGTTCATTGAACAGATGTAAGTGGAGGAAAGTAGAACACATTACACATACCTCCCATAGTCCTTTCCAATGCTACACCATGATGTTCTTTAGCTTGCAACGTTGTCATCTATAGGTCCTGGAGGGGTGGGGGGGGGTCTAAACCTTGAGACCATGATGGATATTTTAGCAAAAATCTCAGATCTACTAATCAGTCTCATTTATAATGTTTGGTTGGCCCAGTGTATTTGGCTCTCTTGGGACATGCAGTGCAACCATTTACCTTCCTTTTACCGCCTATACCAAGGTTCCACAACCGGGGCTCCATGGAACCCTTTGGTTCCTAAAAAGGTTGCTATTGGTTCCTTGAGCAATTTCTGCCTCTCAGATGAGTTCCCACTGACACTATTGATCGTTTTATCTACCTGTAAGAGCCCATTCACACAGGGGCGGCCCGACTTGGGGTGGCGACTCGGCAAGGCGACCTGAGCGCGCACCACATCGCAACCTGGGGCATCTTAGAAGGCGACTTCAAGTCACTCTCAGGACAGGCGACTTGATGGTGGCCAATCAAACTGCAATCAGCTCTGTGGGAGGGAGGGGGAGGTAGAGGTTTGCCTGCAAATGTACGTTCTCTTCCTGTATTGTTGCTTGTATTAAGACAGTGATGCGACTTCTGAGGCAACTTCCATTGAAATCAATGGGTACATTTTTTTGTAGCCTAGAAGTCGGATTGAAGTAGTACAGGAACCTTTTCTGAAGAAGTATACATTAACTGCTTGCCGACCTGCCACCGTCATTTTACTGCGGCAGGTCGGCTCTCCTGGGCGAGAGCCCGTAGCTCTACGTCGGCTACTTTCGCGGCCACTAGGGGTGCCCCCGAGTGCCTGAGCACCCCCGAGTCCCGCGCGTGCCCGACGGGTACGATCGCCGCCGTGCACGTTACAGAGCGAGGACCGGGAGCTTTGTGTGTAAAGACAAAGCTCCCAGTCCTGTCAGCGGAGGAAATGCTGATCTTCCGTTCATACAATGTATGAACGGAAGATCAGTGATTTCCCCTAGTGAGTCCACCCCCCCATACAGTTAGAACACACCCAGGAACATAGTCAACCCCTCCCCCCCCCCCTAGTGTTAACTAACCCCTTCACTGCCAATGGCATTTTTTATAGTAATCCAATGCATTTTTATAGCAATGATCGCTATAAAAATGCCAATGGTTCCCAAAATATGTCCGAAGTGTCCGAAGTGTCCTCCATAATGTCGCAGTACTGAAAAAAAAAAAACGCTGATCAACGCCATTACTAGCAAAAAAATATATATTAAAAAAAAAGGCCATAAAACTACCCCCTATTTTGTAAACGCAATAACTTTTGTGCAAACCAATCAAACGCCAACTGCGATTTTTTTTTACGAAAAATATGTAGAAGAATACGTATCGGCCTAAACTGAGGAAAACAATGTTTTTTTATAATTTTTTTGGGGATATTATAGCAAAATTTAAAAAATATTGCATTTTTCTCAAAATTGTCGCTTTATTTTTGTTTATAGCGCAAAAAATAAAAACCGCAGAGATGATCAAATACCATCAAAAGAAAGTTCTATTTGTGGGAAAAAAGGACGCCAATTTTTTTGGGAGCCACGTCACATGACCGCGCAATTGTCAGTTAAAGCAACACAGTGCTGAATCACAAAAAGTGCTCTGGTCATTGGGCAGCAATATGGTCCGGGGGTTAAGTGGTTAAGACGGCTCCATTCACTTTCATTGATTCTCTCAACAGGGTGACTTCAAATCGGATGCCAAGTCACCCCCCTAAGGGGGTAATTCTTCCCCATTAACCACAAATGTATGTAGCAATCTTCCCATTGACAATCTCACTAATGAGTTGTAGATAGGGAATCCCTGCTAAAAATTACCATAAGACTGGAAAGTTATTTCAAGGGTTCCTCTTTGTTGAAAACATTGAGAAAAGACTTATCTATATAGTTAGAGAACGTGGCTCTTTACAGGACCGATCTCCAGGGCCTACTATGGGTGCAAATACTTTAAAATGACAAAAGAACAAGAGCACTGGAAAGGCATTCGATTCTGTAAATCCACATAGTAGCCACGGCTGAATATGTCCGCTTCTTTGTTTCTGACACCGTAGCCTCCAGTCATATCATTTTTGCGTGTGCAATCATTAAATATGTAGCAAAACGCACAACACACACAAAACAGCTTGTGAGAATGTAATTGCTGCTTAGACTGCCGCTATGTGTACAGTAATAACACTGAGCGGTCAAACTGAAGAGCCAACACTGAAGTCTATATGTGCAATTACTGTTTATACTGCAAACACACCGAGTGGCTAAAGTAGCCGGAGGGCACGTCGTTCACAATAAAACAAAGTAACAAATAGTGATGTGCTGACATAATACTGCCGATCATATGCCAGCCAAACCGTCCCTAATTGACCAGTTTGTGATCGCGATACACCTTTGTGAGTCATGGGGCAGAGTACCCTGTGCAGAGAGGACACCAACAAAGCAGCACAGCAGAGGGGGGGGGGGTCTTAGATGTCAGAAATGACCGTCAAGCTGACAAATTAATGAGTTAGTGCAAGTTTACCAACGCATTCTGATGATGCTAAACTTGGCTTGGGCATTGCAGCTTCGAAGGCCTCTGGGCACAAAATAGACTTAAAGTGATTCGATGTTTATTTATTTTTTGCTTTTTTATCATGTTATATTTTCATCCTCTGTGCAGTGGTTTTGCACAGAGCAGCCCCCATCCTCTTCTTTCTTGGTCCACCATCGTTGTTCCTGTCTCCTCCCCCCCACTGAGTGCCGTCAATAGCAAGCCTCGTGCTATGGGGGCACTCAAGCAGGCTTTCTCCCGACCCACGCTCCTGTAAATGGACATTGTTCACCCACATTCTCTCCTAATCAGCGGCTGACTGCGATTGACCGCAGCAGGATCCAATGGCTACTGGTGCTGTGTGAGCCAATAAGAAAGGCTTAGGCCGAAATGCGTCAGATTTGGGATGATGTTACTGCTTTGATGCTATAATACAATTTTCAATGTAGAAGATGTTGAGTTGCCGGCTTGTACTTGTTATGGATCCAAATCGGCAGAGGAGAGAGGGGGACTGTTATCATGCACATCACTGGATCGAGATGGGGCTCAGGAGAGCAAGGTGGGGCTGGGGAGGAGTGAGCACGGGTGGTGTTTTGCGTAAACCCAATTTTTGACACTCTCCCCCCGAATTGGTGATCACATTGCCATTAATCAATCGCAATTATTAGCTTATTATCTTTTTTGGCCATTAGAGAGTTGCACCACAGCTCCCTGTGAGCTGCAGAGGCCTCGCCCTCCCCAGCCTGTTGGTATTCTATTGGGCGGCTATACTTGTCACAGTGAGGTGGTGGTTTCAGCGGTCCAGGGCCAATGCAGCCGTCTGTCTGAAGGCAGCCATGTTAGGATCTCTTGCGGAACTGAGTAACCTGGTATACAGGGACCCCTCAGCGTACCCTTCTCTTCCGACTTCGACGAGGACGACTCTGCGGGTTTGGGGGGTGGCCATGCGTCGGTTTCTGTGTCCTGGTAGGTGGTCCCCGGATTGCCCCTTGTGGGGAATTCCTTCCCTTTCTCACTTTAGGACCGTACCGGACACGCATCTTTGGGCCCGCTTTGGCATCAGGGTATTGCGGGACATTTTTCAGGCGGGGTCCCTCCTTTCGTTCTTGGCGGACAAATGTAACCTTCCTGCTCATATGAGGTTGCGGTATTACCAGCTGTGCCTTGTCGCCCCCTAGTCTTCAGGCAGACCCTATCGAGGAGATGTTGTCACAGGAATCTCTAGAAAAAACTCTGTCCTCTTTATATCTGGCCCTTTTACGGAAGGATTCGCCTAAGATAGACGCTCTGTGGGATAAGTGGAAATTAGACTTACCTGATCTTGATAGGGAGACATGGGAGGAATGCTTTGAAGATAGTTCTAAACTGGTAATGTCATCTAGGGATAAGCTGATCCAAGCAAAATTCCTACACAGGGTGTATTGCACACCTCGGAGGCTGCACAGAATTTACTAGTTCCGGTCACCGGATTGCCCACGGTGTCACTCGCCTGATAGCACCTTTTTACCCAAGTTCTGGACCTGCCCCAGGCTGTCGGCCTACTGGACTGCGGTGGGAGAATCTATTAATGTCCGCCTCCACCTGGATATTCCTTTGTCGCCCGAGCTGGCCCTGTTGGGAGTGCAGGATGATGAGCAGAGGCCTAGATATACTAAGATACTGCTCTCGCTGCTGCACTTTTATGCAAAGAAGGAGATCCTCTTGAGGTGGACATCTCCCTTGCCCCCCACAGTACGCTCATGGGAAGACTCGGTTAATGTAGTTCTGCCGCTTTATAAGCTAACTTATATAAGTAGAGGGTGTCCATCGAAATATGAAAAGATCTGGAGGCCATGGACAGACCCTACTAATGTACCCTGTCTTTGAGTAGAGAGAGAAATTGGTGAGCCACTCCTGAGTGGACGTGCTGGCCCCCTCCCCCCTTTTTGCGGAAGGGAGTTTAACCACTTGCCGACCAGCATGGCTCAGCTGGGCGAAACAACTTTATGTTACGTTGCTCCGTTCTGTGGCCACTAGGTGCATGTGCCCACTGCTCAGCCCCGGGCAGTGCGCGTGCGCTCGTGACACAGCGAGAACCGGGATCTAGGTGTGTAAACACACAGATCCCAGTTCTCTCAGAGGGGGGGAGAAATGACTGAGTATGTCTGTTCATACTTAGTATGAACAGCGATCTGTCATTTCCCGTAGTCAGTCCCATCCCCCCTTTCAGTAAGAACACAGCGGGAACACATTTAACCCCCTGATCATCCTGTCAGCCCAGACTGTCATACAGCAGTCCCCAGGGTGTCAACAAGCATAGGAAGGCGCACCAGCCTAGTGCATTACCGACTGACACTTTTTTTTATTAAATACAATTTTGAATGAATGTATACATTTATAAATGGAGTTGGGATGCATCTAACAATTAACATCATACCACCAGATGCATGTCCAACAGCTGAAGCACAGTTTACGCGTTTGAAGGGTGATGCCCTCTTCCTCAGAGCTAGCCAAAACCCCAATGCTGCAACCAATAGGGTGTAACCATGACCAAATTACTAAGTCCCGCCCCTAAATTAGGGGGAGGGGTCAACAGCACTCAAAGGGAATAGCCCATGCATGGGAACCATCCTGAACATCACTAGTATAAATTAAATAATACAGATGTAGTAATCCAAAATGTATATAATCATAGGCCATCTATTACTAGGCAGCAAGGGCCTTTCTACTTATAGCGAGGACTATGGATGAGCTCCGGCGTGTTCGCACAGTTCACGTGCAGAGCCCGCCAGGAAGTCTGCACGGCGCTGCGCTAACCACAGGCAGGGAGACATTTCCTGATCTCTGCAGCCGCTCATCGGGAATATGTCTCCCTGCCTGTGATTAGCGCAGCACCATGCAGACTTCCTGGTGGGATCTGCACGTGGACTGTGAGAACATGCCGGAGCTCATCCCTAGCGAGGACTATGTTTTCAGTGATTTTTATCTGCAGCATTCTCCTGTAAGTTTAGGCTGAGAATGCTGCAGATAAAAGCACTGATGTCCCTACATATGTGCCATTCCATGAATCGATCAGAACCTCCCATCGCCAATATAGAATCAGAAGATCTTCAGGACATGACATCAATGGCCAAAAAAGACTACTGGATCTAAGGTATGGAGTGAGGGGAAAAAGAGGGGACTCCTTCCTGATTAAAGAAACATATCCTAACCACATCTGATTTGATCATGTGTACAACTCATGAGAAAGACAACAGACGTTCCGAGAACACAAAGTGCAATCATGCAGTATGTAAGAAACGTGACCAGTTATGCTGCCAGAGTTGAGAGTCTTGGTTTACTTCTCTTTTCTTTTTGATCGGTTTTCCTTCCTGTAGGACTATTCCTTCAACAGCTTATCTACGTTGGCCTGTTGCAACATTGATACGATGGATATTGCTCTACAAGTAATGTTATTGGCTACTATCTACCATGTTCTTGTCAAATCCGATGTAACATGTATAGCCACCAATAAAGATGAATTTTAAATGTTGCTAAACCCAGGAGCCTGCACTCACTATATCCGGTCTCCCACAGTACACATAACATGGAAATTTAATTATTTTAGTAATAACTGCTAAATACTTTTTCTCATCAGCAGTTAATAGCAGTCTTGTGATTTCTAACAGTGTCTAGTTAAAGCTTGTAGGAGGAGTTTTCATTCTCATCTGACTGTCCTACGAGACTGCATGACTCCTGGCCCTCTGTCTGGACAGTGCCGATTGTCCCTGTGTGGGTCACATGCAAAAAAAAAAAAAAAACTTTCTAGCAATACACATTAAACTGAGCATGTGCAGAGTGCCCCCCAAGGCTCTGTACTATCAGAAGATGGATTGGGTACTGTGAAAGAAGGGGAGGAGAAGACAGAGAAAACAGGATCAAATAGTCTTTTTACACAATGCTGATTAACCCCTTAGGTTCCAGGTATAACAAACATCTCTCCAGCAATGTACTCATGTAGTAGATGTATCCCCACATCTGTGTTCTCTGCCCGTGCCATTTTCCTGAAAAGCAACATGAAATATTTAAGCAAGCCTTCAGAGACCCCTTTTTCCAGCAAAGGTTTGGGCTAAACTAAAGCCTACCATAGACGGTTCAGCAAGAATCGCACGAGATTTGAACCCTGTATGGGCAGGCTGAATGTACCCAAGTTGATCGATCAATGAACTTGGGTACAACCAGCCTGATGGATTTTACATGCGATTATTGCTAGGGGGCCATTAGCAATAGTCACTGTTCTCCCAGTGGAAGAACTCCATTTGTGAGTATATTGGAAGAACACAATGGCCCCACAGGAGGGGTTACTCCATCAACACTGGGTTGATGCGGGAAAATCGAGAAATTTTCTTTCCTACAACCCATGTTTGCAGGAAAGAAAATGGCACCGTCTTTATTCCTACGATCAAGGTATGAGGCAATCAACTGGTAGCCCCCGGTGTGTGGCTCCCACTGACAGTGACCACACAGCAAAGACCTCCATGAATTGTAGACAAGTAGCAGAGTTAGGGGGTTGTTAGGCAGGCGTGTGTGTGTGTGTGTGGGGGGGGGGGGGGGGGGGGGAGGGGGTAAACATTTTAAGATGAACTGTACAAAAAGTACATTTAAAGGGGATGTAAAGGAATTTTTCTCTAAATAGCTTCCTTTACCGTAGTGCAGTCCTTCACTTACCTCATCCATTTTGCTTTTAAATGACGCAATTTCTTCTGAGAATCCTCACTTCCTGTTGTTCTGTCTGTAACTCAACACCGCAATGATGTGGTGTGGAGAAAGCCTCTTGAGGGGGGAGGGGGCGAGCAGGCACGTCAGGACACTCTCTACTTTGCAGATAGAGAAAGGAGCTGCGTGTTAGTGGATGTCCTGACACTCCTGCTCACCCCCCTCAAGAGGCTTTCTCCACACCAGGGAGAAAGCTTTGCATTACGGTGTGTAGTTACAGACAGAAGAACAGGAAGTGAGGATTTCTCAGAAGAAATAAGGACATATAAAAGCAAAATGGAAGCATGAGGTAAGTGAAGGAGGACTGCACTGAGGTAAAGGAAGCTATTTAGGGGGAAAAAAATGTTTCCTTTAAACCCCTTTAAGATCCATCTATATGCAAATACCGTATCTTGCTAGAGACATAGCAGGTGACAGAAAGGCTAAAATAATTACCTTTCCTGGAGAAAATGCTGTTTTAGGTCCCTTCCAGTGGTGGTCACATGACCAAATCCCCAGGTATTTAGTCACATGCTCTTTATGCAGAGAAGTATAGACTGGCACCCTCTTCTCAGCAGAGACCAAACACATAGGCTTCCCTTGACTGGTGCCTAAGAGAGCTACGAGGAGCACTTCCCCAGGAACGTTTTTCGAGGCCACCATGTACCCAATGTAGCCCGTCTGGTACACATAGCTTCTAGTTACCATTGAAGCATGTCCTTTCCTAAAATCACTGGACTACTTCCCTTCTTTACATTTAGCAATCGCAATACACAGAACTGAAGTGAGTAGTCAGGCCATTTCCTGTCATGAGTTAAGACATTTCTTCCACAATGTCAGAATGAATGGGGGGGGGGGGTGAGATGGGGAATTCTTCTACCAGTACAATGATCCTACTAGTAGAAATCACGCATTGCTATCCATATAAATCAGCGTGTAAAGACTACAAGACTGGCCATCTAATGTCTTTTAGCCCAGGTTTAGCCATAAAAATGATCCCTCCAGTCTTACAAGGGTTCATGGTGAGGATAATAGGGACGAGTGGACTTCTAATTTTATTATTATTTAATCATTGAGCTGTTCAGATGAAAAATGATAAAAATAAAAAAAAATGAATGAATAAAAAAAAAAAAAAACAGGAGTTATTTTTTTATGGTGCAATAGAATAAATTTTCGTTTTTGTGTCCTTTTACAAACCAAATTGGATATTGTATCAGAAAATTTTGGTTCAATAAAGCTTGGAGAAAAAAAAAAGGACTGTAAGGCCCATTTCACACTGTGTGCGGTAGGTGCGGTGGCGGTATAGTGGCGTGATTTTTAGCACACTGTCGTATTTACCACGATATTCGGCTGCTAGCTGTGTGGTTTTAACCCCCACTAGCGGCCGAAAAAGGGCTAATTCAGACGCGGTTTTTGGTCGGTATAGCTGTGCTGTCCCATTGATTGCCATGGGAAAAAGCAATATACACACCACTCCTTTACCGCTCCAAAGATGCTGCTTGCAGTTGATTTTTTTTCCTCCTGCCAGCGCATCGCCTCAGGGCCCTCGGGCTTTCACATTGAGAATGCTGGAGCAGGATTATTTCAGGCGTTATTTATGCACTAAAATGCCTGAAATACAATTTAAATGAACTTGCAAACGCAAGACATTTCTTACTAGGTGGTCCTAACCACTTACTGGATGATTGCATTTTCTAAAATGCGATTTTCCTATTGAGATCAGGCCAGTGCATACCTACCAGTATCATGGATCTACGTCCTCCAAGGAGTACTCTCCTCTACCCACCTGCCTGTGGTAACCACCGTAGCATAAACAATTCTCAAATGGGTTCAGCCCTACCGCAAACCTACGAGGTCTTTCACATGAACAGCAACAACAAGTGGTTGATCCGCGTTTTTACTGCCCCAGACTGCTCAACTAAAAAAACAACATGGCGGCAATTCAGGGCCGTATAGATTACCATGGTCCCACTGCTGCAAATTTAACATGCTATGTAACATTTAGCAAGTGGTACCGCCTGCTAAAGGCACCCACTGAAGTCAATGAGACCATACCATAACCACGTGTCAACTACTTGGCATGTGGTTGCAGCACAGTATCCCCTCCTTGGATTCAAAATAAAAATTGCTTTTCAGAAGCAACGATACTCCTGCCTCCTGAACGCCTGTGCGCCACCTGTGATCCACCGCCGATCTCTTTTCAGGGTGGTAAACTCTGCCCCTAGTGAGAACAAGACCCAGCACAGTCATTTTCTGACTCACCCTAAATCAGGGGTGTCAAACTGGCGGCCCTCCAGCTGTTGCAAAACTACAAGTCTCATAAATCATTGCAAGGCTAACAGTTACAAGCATGACTCCCACAGGCAGAGGCATGATGGGACTTGTAGTTTCGCAACAGCTGGAGGGCCGCCAGTTTGACACCCCTGCCCTAAATACAGATGAGCTCAGGTATCTCCTGAACTCGTCAATAACCCAAAATTCTACGTTTCCTGGAGAATGAACGACCTGGCCTGCAGCTCACTGGAGTAGAAAAAAAATAAGTTTGGGGGATGTCTGAGCTGATCTCTAATGGCCCGCACACACGATCCGAATATCGTACGAAAAATGTCATCCAGGGAAGAATCGTACGATAATCTGATCGTTAATACAGAGGTTTCGCGAGCCGATCACGACAATTTCCTTTGTACTATACCAGACCTGACAATTTTCGTTTAGTCAGTACAAATTTCGTCTGAAAATACAATACAAATACACTACAACACATGACATCACTTCCGATATTTTTTTTCAGTCATACGAGAATTTGTGACTTCAGTAACCGATTCAATTTCTACTTGCGACTATTATGCGAAAAAAGTCATACGAAATTCAGAAAGTGTGTACGGGCCATTAGACCCATTTCACACTGGGGCGCTGTAACAGGCTTTTAGCGCCTGTGAACTGCCTCTTCTGCAGCCCCAGTGTGAAAGCCTGAGTGCTTTTACACTGAGACGGTGTACTTGCAGGACAGGAAAAAGGGTCCTGCATTCAGCATCTTTGGGGCAGTGGGGGAGCAGTGCCACCACCCATTGAAATTAATGGGCACTGCTTCTAAATCGCCTTAAAAATCTCTTTAAAAGCAGCGCTAAGGGGGGGTGCTTTTAAACCCCTTCTGGAGGGTTAAAATCACACCACTAACAGCAGTAAAGCGCCGCTAAAACTAGCGGCACTTTACCGCTTACTCCCACACTGCCCCAGTGTGAAAGGGGTCTTACCCACACGCTTGAGCCCCCCAGAAACTGTCATCTGCAATTGACCAATCATGCTGGGCGTGCAGCTACGTGGCAGGGAATGCCTCGGCCACAAAAGATTGGCCCATTACAAATGACAGGTGCCCAACGGGCTCGGCCATGTGGGTCCTGAAGTGCATCTGAACACGCCCAAGCTGATATCTATTGGGCCTCATTCAAACCTGAACATTTTGTAGCTCAAAGCTGCTCAACAAGAAAAATTCCATTCATTTCATCATCTGAGTGTGAACAGGGGCCACTGAAATAAATGGGATTCTGCGTGTTGGGCGGCTTCCAGCTACAAGATGTTCAGGTGTGAATGCAGCTTTAAGGAGTGTAAGCTCCTTGGGGGGAGGGTAAGACCCTTTTCAAATGGGCGCCTCAGTTTTGCGGAATCCGCTTACTCACCGAGCGGGGGAAATCGGTCTGCCGATCAGGCACCTCACAGGTCCGTCTCCATTTACCGTGCAGAGCAGACATGGCCACAGTCTCACTCTCCTTTATGAGGAAATCTGGTGGAAATGGAACGCCAGTCCATTTTCATCCGATCCACTACATCAGTGGTCATCAACCTCGTCCTGAGGACCCACTAACAGGCCAGGTTTTATGTATTACCTTAGGGAGATGCAGACTAGAATACTGCAATCACTGAGCAGCAAACGATATCACCTGTAATGTATTTCAGTCATCTTGCAAACCTGGCCCGTTAGTGGGCCCTGAGGACAGGGTTGATAACCACTGCACTAGACCGCTAGATCTGTCGGACAGGATCGGATAGCGGCGGATGTGAGCAGACATGTCACCGCGGACATCCTCCGCTCCATAGGGGAGAGTGCGATGTCTGATCAGGTCCACCTGGAAACCTGACAGGCCGTCCTGATCGGAAAGCCGTGTGAAGGGCCTGAAACGATAGAAACAGTTTAGTCATTTCTATGAAGCATCGCAACCATCTATGTCAGCGCTATATAAAAATGACGGAGCCCCCCCCCCCCCCCAACTGGTGGCAAAATCTAGCAATGTCACTGCAAATAACTGGATCATCTAGAATTCTTAGGCCAGCTGCAGGACAAAACAAATGCCCTGTGCATGCTGGGAGTTGTAGTCCCCCCAGCAGATGGGAGGAGCAGTGTCACCTCTGTGAATGGTGTCAATGTTCAGATGGGTGATTCAGTCATATGATCTCCCCACCCACTGATGACACCAGCAGATCCCCCCCGTGTATGAGCTGATTGCTGCCTGTCCTGTATACATGGTGCTGCCAGATCCATACCTGGGAGAACGAGGAACGAAGACTGGGATCGCTACACACAGGCGACAGCTCTGCTCAGCACCTCTCCGCCATCCTCTCACTCACAAACCAGCGCACAGCTCTCATTACAAGGAAGAAGGACGAAATACGAACACATAGATTCCAATGTGTCCGCGGTACACGGCTTTGGGCAGCCATTTTGTAGAAGCCAAGGCCATTGATAACGTAAGGAATGGGCCATAACAAGATGGCCGCTCAGTGTGGAGACACGTATTATAAATTAGATGGAGCTCTGCTGTTCGTTGCGCTGGTCACACATCGTATCACATGATTGTGTCAGCTGACACCCATACCGAGGGATGAGCGCAGCCAGCTGTTCTGCCTCTAGGGGCAACATCAGTGCAGCCGTGCGCCGCAGCGCCACACAGCGGTGAAAAGCGGAACACACAATAAATTCAATTCATTCAAAACACTGAACGGCTACAAGCATGAGCAGGAGGTGCTGCTGACCAGACCTTTTCTGGCACTTTATTTACAAGTTTAAATCATTATTTCCTGACTGGCTCCATGGCAGCATACGTGTGGGTAGGCTCCGCCTCCATGACTACCCATTAGGACCCCTCCCTATAAATTTCAGCTGTGGGCTCTCAGCCGTGTTCCTTTTTTGTCCTCCTCCGTAGGACCATGTGTTTGGTTCTCCTACCTGAAGACGATTGTTCCTACGATCAAGATCGGCCGATGATGATGATAATGATGGGTGTCTCATCTCCGATAAGCCTTGACTGTTAAGCAGGGTATGGAGTGTATTGCAGAGTAGCGCTGAAGAGCTGGATTATGTCTTCCACTGGAGAGACGAGCGCGCACAGGCTTGAATCCTAGCAATGTGCAGGTGGCCATTATTGCTGAAAGCCCGGTGTGTTATGGATGCGGTATTGTCCCTGGCCGAATCGATCGTAGGTGGTGGTAAGCAGTATCGCCTTCATGGCAGCAGTGTTTATGTTTGTTGTTTGTTTCTCTGTTTTTCCATATGCTGTGTTTTTCATGATTGCATGCCCAGTGAGCGTCTGGTTCCTGTGCGTTCCAGCCGCCGCTCCCTCTTACTTCCGGACTCCGTCTGCGTTCTACGATCAGACGGACCCGGGAATGACAGCGAGGCTTGGTTCGCGCATGAGCGCGAGTATCCCGTCTTTTAAAAAAAAAAAAAAAAAAAAGTCGGGGAAATCTGTGAAGCTCGGGACGTCGATCGTTCAAAACGACGGTTTCCTGGTACATTTACAAAGACTACCTTAGGTATGTGCTCGTTCAGAACAGTCGGATGTAGCATGTGTTTTAGTCGTTTGTATCTGGTGTTTGATTTTCCCACCTGCAATGTGTTTCTATATAATGGATGCTTTGCTGCCCCCTAGTGGTCAGCCCTCTCTCAGCAGATAAAAAAATTGGAAAACTATGTTTTTCTTTTCCTGTTGGGGGGGGAAGAGAGTGGAGTGTAGGGCATTGCCATGACTATGCTTGGTCTCTCTCTCTATTCTTTTTTTTTCCAGCCTTCTAGGTCTGACCAACATCACAGCGAGTCCCGCAGATGCAGCGGGTCCTCCAAATCGCACCACCGGCACTCATCTTCTAGACACCATAATTTGTTTAAAATCCGGACATCCAGTAGGGATACTCCTCACACCTCCTCATCTCACAGCACGAGTTCAGAGAGATTTTGTTGGGGATGCAAGGCTCCGGTTCCTGCTAGCAAGCCCCTTTGCGACTGTTGTTTTTCAAAGGCAGCCAATGAAAGGGAAGGTGCAGACAAACACCTAGAAACATTGGTTTAAGCGGCGTCGTGGACAAGTCGCTACAGGAGAGAGATGCCAGAGTGCAGCATGATTCTCCTCCAGACCCAATGATTCCCTTGTTGGATCAGGGACAAATGCATGAGACTTTTGAAGTCGCTCAAACCAAACCATCCCTCAGAGAGTGGGTCAGAAGTGGATGATCCAGGAATAGGCTCTGATTATGCCCTAGTTCCTGCTTTAGTGAAAGCAGTCAAGGAAGTTTTAAATTGAAAGATCCAATTATCTTTACTCTCAGACAAAGAAAACTTTAAACAGCTCAATAAGGAGCGACATTATTTTCCATTTGTCACAAAAATAGGTGCAATTATCTCAGAAGAATGGGGTAAACCTGATAAAAAAAGCTCTATGCATTCAAAAATTGCAAAATTATATCCTTTTAAGAGGAAGACGTGAAACATCTTGACTCTGCTCCATTAGTTGATGCAGCTTTGATGCGTTTGGTGCGATATGTAACCCTTCACCCTGGGTGATACCGTTTCTTTTAAAGATCCTCTAGAGAGACAGATTGATTCAGACCTGAAGAGAATTTACCTGACAGCAGGATCAGTCTGTAAACCATTTCTGGCTTTAGCAGCCATCTCAAAAGCCTTAGAGGCATGGTCAGACAATGTGAATGATTCCCTCAGAAGTATCTCTGAAGAAATGGCCAAGAGCTCTCCTATCTAGCAATTATTCAAATGGTCTAGCATCGGCCTTTCTTGGGGAGGCCTCTATTAATGTTATTCACCTAGTGGCTCAAGTAATGTTGTCAGCAGTCACTGCCTGTTGTGCCGTATGGCTTCATCCTGGTCGGCGGATCCTGCCAGCAGCTTCAAAGCAAGCTTGGTGCCTCATTCCCTTTAAGGGGCTCTTCTCTCTCTTTGGCAATAAACTCGATAGTGCCATTTCCCTAGCCACAGGTGGTAAGTCGGGGTTCCTCCTTCAGGATAGGCGTTTACAAAATCAAAAAGCACTTTTTTTTTTCAGAGCACAAAATACAGACCGTGCAAGGGAAGCACGCAGGTACAGGCCTGGTCATGAATCTTCAAGGCCCTGGAAATCCAGACAGTCTTCTTTCTAGAAGCAAACTAAGAGTACTCCTTCTAGTAATCAGGAGTCTACTGAAAAGTCTCTCTGAAATTGGGTGGCCTCAATTTGAGATTTTTGGACCGTCAAGACGGTCTCTTCAGGCCACACCTGGGTCTTCAACAGCAACCCCAGGTTCAGATTGAAGCCTACAAATCTCGTATGAACAGAAGAAAAGAAACAAGTCCTATTGGCTTATGCAAGCTCTTTAGTAACTCAAGGCGCAGCCATTACTGTTCCAGAAGGCGAACGAGGCGAAAGACATGTACTCCTCTTTGTTTATGGTACAGAAAAAGAACAGTACCTGGAGACCAGTAATAGACTTTTCTCATCTCAACCGATTATTCGGAAGAAATTCAAATGGAGTCACTATTGACAATCCAGCAGTCAGTCCATCCAGGAGATTGGTTAGTGTCAATGGACCTGTAAGACTCATACTTCCACGTTCCAGTGGCAGGCAGACTATCAAATGTATCTGCGCTTTGCGGTAGGCAATCAACACTTACAGTTCACCTGCCTACCATTTGGTCTCACGACGTCACCTCAGGTGTTCTCCCAAGTTCTGTTAGCCCGTGGTGGCTCTCCTCCAAGTGAAGGGAGTTTGTCTTCTTTACTGGACGATCTCTTACTTCTACCTCAAGACAGATGTTAACTCCTGGAACACAGGGACATAGTAGTTGCCACTCCCCAAGAATTCGAATGGCTATTGAATTTGGTAAAGTCATCTTGTTCCAACACAATCCCTGGTGTTTCTAGGTACCCTCTTCAACACAGTAGAAGGCACCATTTCATTGCCCAAAGAAAAGGTTACTATAGTTGGGGACAGGATCCGCAAAACACTCGCTGCTGCTCCTCACCTATCTGCTCTTCAATGTTTGAAGGTAATTGACACCAAGGCAGCCACCATTCCTATGGTGAAGTGGGCTCAGTGGCGCACTCGCCCATTCCAAAAAGGGTTTCTCCAGCAATGGGACTCTCCCTGAAAGAGTCAACGCATCATGCTCACTCAACTCATGATAGAATCTCTTCTGTGGTGGCTTCAGGGAAGAATCTCCGCAACTGTCATTCGATCCCGTCCTATCATTTGGATTACAATAACCTCAGATGCCAGCAATCAGGGCTGGGGCGCTCATTGCTTGACAGAAATAGCCCAAGGCAGGTGGAACATACCTTCACAAGGAACTGTTTCCAATATTCTGGAGCTGCGAGCTGCCTTCCAGGCACTCAAGTCCTTTCGTCATCTATTGTCAGACTCCTCTGTGATGCCCAGACTGGACAACACAACTGCTGTTTGCTTACATAAGGAAGCAGGGTGCAACCCACAGCTGGTCCTTACTCCAATCATGAATTGGGTTTGGAAGACCTAGCCAACATCTCGGCAGTGTACATTCCGGGGTCCAGAAGGTTCAAGCAGACTTTCTATCACGTGTCCAATTAAACAACACCGAATGGTCTCTACACATAGAAGTGTTCAATTGGCTTCTGACTCTGGGAGTGTCCCCAGAGGTGGATCTGTTTTGCATCCCCATGCAACCACAAGTTGACAAAGTACTATGCTAGGTTCCGAGATCCCCAAGCCTATGGGATAGATGCTCTCACAGATCGATGGAAATTCAGCAAAGCATATGCCTTTCCACCAGTGCCTGTGATCCTTCAATTTCTTTGCCGTCTCAGATCAGAGGATGCAGAAATCCTGGCAGTGATCCCATTTTGGCCCAACAGGCCATGGTTTTTACTACTAACGCTTCTCTCAGTTACCGGGACTTCGATCCCTCTTCCCCCTCAGACCGGATCTCCTCTTTCAGGGCTCAATGTTGCACCCATGTCCAGCTCATCTGCATCTCAGGGTGTGTGTGCTTGAGAGGGGAAGGCTTAAAGCGTTAGAATGTCCAGAAGAAGCCATTTCAACTCTTCTTAACACTAGAATAATTAGTACCAAACAAAGTCTGAGTGTGTATCTGGTAAAAATTTACAGATCACATGTCTTCCTGAGGAAAAACCCTTGCAGTTCCCCAGAGGTCCAAGACTTACTCAGTTTTTTTTTATTACAAACGGGTTTGGACTTACTGTTAGCAGTCAGTTCTCTCTGAGTACAAATCTCAGCCATCTCTGCATTTTTCTGGAATCTCTTGGGCAATCATCCTTGGGTCTGCCAGTTCTTCAAGGGCGCCATCCGGCTTAGACCCCCGAGAATGCCGAGGTTCCCTAAATGGGATCTACCTCTTGTCCTGGACTATCTTACCACGATCAGCTCTGATCCGATAAACCACTATCAGCTAAAGACCTTACTCTCAAAACTGCTCTGCCTTTTTAGTAGCGTCACTTCAGCTAAAAGAGTCTCTGACATCAGAAATCTGGGTTCAAAGGAACCATTCTTGACCTTCTTTCCAGATAGAGCAGTATTAATTCCTATGCTGGGCTCAAATCCTAAAGTTACATCCATTTTCCATGAAAATCATGAAATTGTGCTGCCCACTTTTTTGGATTGTCTGAAGATCAAACTGTTCATCCCCCTGATGTAGGTCACACATTATGTCAATATCTGGAAATGACAGAATCTTTTAGGAAAACAGACTTTCTTTTCATTCTTCATGTAAAGAACAAAGGGAAACGGGCTTCAATCAGATCCATTGCAGCATGGATAGTTCAGACCATCCAGAGGGCATACAAAGCCAAGGGCATGGCTCCTCCAGAGGCAGTGTCCTGCACACTCAACTCGAAGCATTTCAACTTCCTGGGCAGCCTCACGTCATGTCGCACCTGATGTTATATGTAGAACGGCTTTGTGGTCGTCAATCAATACTTTTGTTTCTCACTATTGTGTTGAGCCGGCTGCTTTATCTTCTCTAAATTTTGGTTTACAAGTGCTGTCAGTCGACAGTGTTAAATACAATTTTCTTGCCTCAGCATTTTGCCCACCCGGGTGTTTCTTGGCGAGTTATTTCCCACACGTATGCTGCCATGGAGCCAGTCAGGAAAAAGGAAAATTTATTATCAAATACTTACCGTAATTTTCCTTTCCTGATAGGCTCCATGGCAGCAGGAGTCCCTCCCAATGCTTGGAGTCGGCTAGTTACGGAACACGGCTGAGAGCCCACAGCTGAAATTTATAGGGAGGGGTCCTAATGGGTAGTCATGGAGGCGGAGCCTACCCACACGTATGCTGCCATGGAGCCTATCAGGAAAGGAAAATTACGGTAAGTATTTGATAATAAATTTTCCTTTTTTTTGCTAGAAAGATAATTAGAAGCCCCAAACATTATTTTTTATTTATGTTTTGCAGAGACCCTAGAGAATAAAATAGTGACCGTTGCAATTTTTTATGTCACACAGCATTTGCACAGTCGTTTTTCAAAAGTAATAAGAAAAATTTTGATGCAAAAAAAAACAATGTGTAATCATTTTTTGGGCAAAATATATATGATGATGTTACACCAAATAAATAGATACCTAAAATTTCACACTTTTAAATTGCGCATGCTCATCGAATGGCAACAAAATCTCTGTGGACGACACTTTCATTTTTTCTTACAAGTTAGGGCCCTTTTACACGTCCGCCTCCGCTCGTCCGTTTTTACAAGTCCGTAAGCGGACTTGTAATGGTTCCCTATGGGATTGCGTCCGTTAGCGGATGATGCATCCGCTAACGTCCGCAAAGATCCACGTCCGCCTGGATCCGGTTTTTCGGACGGAAGAAAACCCTATTTTTCTTCGGTCCGGTGGAATGGATCGGATGAAGATGGACAAACTGTCCGTTTTCATCCGATTCCCCATAGGGGAGAGCGGAGGAGAGACAGGGCGGTCCCTGCACAGTGTGCGGGGACCGCCCTGTCCGCCGACAGCTGAGCGGGACCCCCCGCTGAGCTGACGGACACACACGGAGCGGACCGAAAAACGGTCCGCTCCGTGTGAAAGGACCCTTACCTGTATAGAGTTACAGAGGAGGTCTTGCGCTAGAATTATTGTACTCGCTCTAGCCATCATGGTGATATCCTACATGTGTGACGCAAACACCGTTTACATATGCGTGCACGACTTATGCGCTCACTTCCGTATGTGAGGATGGGGGGACCGGGACGCTTTAATATATTTTTTTCCATCATTTATTTATTTATATTATTTTACACTTAATTTTTTTTTAACCACTTCCTTACTGGGCCATAGTAATATGACGCAGGCAGGAACATCTCCTCCAGGTTAGGGTGACCAGACATCCCCGGTTTCAGGGGACAGTCCCTGGATTGAGGACACTGTCACCGGACCAAGTCTGTCCCCTGTTTTGTCCCCGGATTGGATTTGAACAGGGCCCGGACAATTTTAAAGACATTCAGTGCAGAATAAAAAAAAAAAATCTGAATTACACACCTCTACTTCACCGCCGGGTGTATTTTTTTTCCATTATCTGTGCCCCTTTCTGATGATCATGTGCTGGTCGGAGCGGAGGGAATATTTCTTTAGTTTTGGGTGCATGCTCCACTTCTGTTCTTCTGCCTTGGCTAAAGTCCCGGCCAGCCACCTGCCTGCCCATCTCCTTGCCTTCCCTGGCGGAGTGATCTTCCTCCGCACCCCATCCTGTAGTAGCCGTGCCCCCGGAGAGTAAGACTTGAGAGGCCGGCGGCGACGGGCAGAGTCGCTGATTGCCAACATTACTAGTAAAAAAAAAAATATGTCCCCGGATTTAATTTAAAAAATCTGGTCACCTTACGTCCAGGTGGAAACCATATGACCTCTGGCACACATATCCCCTGGCACACAGCCCATCCCCGATCAGTGTAAAGAGCCCAAAAAAATGGCCATTTACCACGTAAACCGGCTGTGTCCAATTACAGCCAGTCACATACACTGTCCTTGTGCACGGCGCTCACGTGCGCCCCTAGGGGAATGCAAAGCGGCGACCGGGGACAACCTCAAACATCCCATCCCGATCGGGGGTAAACAGCCAATGAAATGGGCTCTTTACCACATGACCGGCTGTGTCCAATCACAGCCGGTCACAAAATGTAAATAAGCCTAGCTGTTACCGGGTTCTCCTCCTCACACACTGATCATGTATGAGGAGGAGGTTGCAGTACCGCTAGTTACTGATCACAGTACACACCAACACACACTGATTTCCCCCTGTAATAAAGAGTACCTGTCACCAGGTCATCAGAATACCCGAGAACTTGTCTCCAGCCCATCAGATGACCCGAGTACCTGTCACCAGCCTATCAGAATACCTGTCACCAGTCCATCACAGTACCTGTCACCAGTCCATCACAGTACCCGAGTACCTGTCTCCAGCCCATCAGCGTACCCGAGTACCTGTCTTCAGCCCATCAGAGTACCAGTCACCAGCCCATCAGAGTACCGAGTATCTATCTGCAGCCCATCATAGTACCCGAATACCTGTCTCCAGCCCATCGGAGTATCCGAGTACCTATCTGCAGCTCATCAGAGTACCCGAGTACCTGTCTCCTGCCCATCAGAGTACCCGAGTACCTGTTTCCAGCCCATCAGAGTACCCGAGTACCTGTTTCCAGGCCATCAGAGTACCTGAGTACCTGTCTCCGGCCCATCAGAGTACCCGAGTACCTGTCTCCAGCCCATCAGAGTACCCGAGTACCTGTTTCCAGGCCATCAGAGTACCTGAATACCTGTCTCCCACCCATCAGAGTACCCGAGTACCTGTTTCCAGGCCATCAGAGTACCTGAATACCTGTCTCCGGCCCATCAGAGAACTCAGGTACCTATCTGCAGCCCATCAGAGTACCTGACTACCTGTCTCCAGCACATCAGATTACCCAAGTACCTATCTGCAGCCCATTAGAGTACTTGAGTACATGTCTCCAGCCCATCAGATTACCCAAATACCTCTCTCCAGTCCATTAGAGTACACGAGTACCTGTCTCTAGCCCATCAGATTACCCAATTACCTATCTACAGCCCATGCCTCATAAAATATACTCTATATATATATATATATATATATATATATATATATATATATATATATATATACTCAAAATGTACGCACTTTTTTAACTTATGTCGCAAGCTCTCTCTTCCACTGCTTCCGAAAAGCAATCCAGCAGCTAATTAGCCACTCAGAGCACTTTTATTAGTATTGCCGGCTGAAAAAAAAACAGGTTTATGGCTGATAGCTTTAGCACTGATTTTCCTGCATGGCCTTTAAGCTGACAATTGCTCCTCCTCCTCTCTCTCCCGCGGCTGTCCGCTAAAAATCTATACAGGGAGATCGGTGCTCAACAGCTGTCCCTCCCGCCGCACAGATCATTCCTGGCGGCAAACGAGGGGACCATCCATGTGTGCAATGTGGGTCACAGCACACATGGATGATATGCCACGGCCACCCAGAATCGGCCCTGCAGCCAGGATATAGCATGGCACTTGTGGGTGTCAGGGAACCACAGCCCAAATGCAGGAGATTCCCGCACCTCACAGGAGACTTGGGATGTCTGTATAAATTTTACTAGCAACCTTTTTTCCTGTCACTGGCATTTACTGCCAGGAGAAAAGTGCCTGTTTTTTACTTTGTCTCCTGTCCATTAATCTTCAATGCTGAGAAAGGGACTACGGAATCTGTGTCCTTAGTCCCTTTCTCTGTTTAGATCCCTGATATCTCACCAAAGCCCACCAACAGATCTGATAAAAAAAAAATGCAATAAATATAAAAAAATGAAATGGTAAAAAAATATAAAAAATTGAATTGTAAAAACAAAAATATAAAATAAAAAACTACTGACATCACTCACCCTGCCCTACCATGACTATCCACTGGCCCAACCCCCTCCCCCAAAAAGCATTGTGAAAAAAACCAAATGAAATTGTTAACAAAAAAATTATACGTAAAAATAAAAAACTACTGACACCATCCACTGCCTTACTGACACTGTTAACCACCACATACCTCCACCCCCACCCCCTTCCCTAGGAACACTGTGAAAAAAAATATATATTATTTAAAATAACAACATAAAAAATAATAGATAAAATAATAAAAACAAAAAATTACTGACACTGTTTACTGCCCTGCTGACACTGTCCATGGGACTGTGAATATAATTAGTGCTTTTTTCCGGGTAAGAAGAGAAAAAAGCCAAGACCTGTTTGACAACTAGGTTTTTGCGTCTATGTCTATGTCAGAACATATTTAATAGTTGTGGCAGGCAGTGAACTAAGGGGCCCTGTGTGCCTCTCTATTACTAAAATCACAGTGTATATATGGGCAGATCTCTTCTGTAGTGGTTACTGGGCTACTTTCAAACTGATCCGCAGATGCAGAGCAGTGTACCTGCGGCACCTGCACTGAGCCATAGACTTCTGTTATTACCTGTGAGTTTGGTGAGCTTCATGAATGTGCACCAAACCTGCAGAATATAATAAAAGTCTATTGCAAAGTGCAGAAAAGCGAAAGGTACACTGTGTTGCATCCGCGGTGCTGGTAACCGCAGAGCATCAGTATGAAAGCAGCCATGGTCCCCTTTCACACAGTCAGTCCGACCCAATTGGACCCTCCATCCACCTCTAAGGCCGCATACACACGATCGAATTTATCTGCTGAAACTGGTCCGACGGATCATTTCAGCAGACATCTCCGATCGTGTGTACGGGCTAGCGGACAGGTTTGTCCATCGGACGAATTTCAAAGCATGCTTTGAAATTTGTCCGCTACAAACCTATCCGTCGGATCTGTCCGCGCATGTGTCGAATGGATTCGACGCATGCGCGGAAGCATTTTATTTCCGGGTTTGGTGACGTGGCGGCGTCAACGTCACCGCCACGTCACCGCGTTCCCTGGCCGAGGGGATTTTCATCCGATGGTGTGTACACACCGTCGGGCGAAAATCCGGAGAAGACATGTCCGCTGGAAACGGTCCGTCGGACATGTTTCAGCGGACATGTCCCTCCGTGTGTATGCGGCTTTAGGAGTGGCAGACTTGTGTCCTACCTCCAATCCTATCAGGCTGTGTCCGTGTCCGCTCTGCATATGCAGAGCTGACACGGACCTGCCATCCGCCAGCTCCGCTGATTGTGGCCCACGACCAGTTACCAAGTCGCTTATCTGGCCCTCGCTTTTCAAAAGTTTGGGCACCCCTGCTGTACCTGTTATCTGTCCCAGGTGGTGGAGGATTGAGCGAGAGTTCTGAATCTTTATACACCCAGCTCGCTGTTCATGCAATGATGCCATACATTATTCCTTTCCATGGTGTGGGCAACACCATTCACAGTGCTAACACCCTATCATAAGAATCCTTATTACAGGTTGCCAAATTGCTTTAAATTTTTTATATGAAAATGTTTTTTTTATTGTTGCAGAACAATTCAGCTGGTTTTACAATGAATGACACTTGCAATCTTTAAAAGCTACAGAGGAATTTGGCCCCAGGCAGTTTGCTTAGCTGTGCTATAAGCTTGAAAGGGCCAGATTCTCAAAAGAGATACAACGGCGTATCGCAGGATTCATAGAATCATTTACGCATAGATACGGCGAAGATCCGACAGGTGTAAAACACTTACACCGTCGGATCTTAGATGTAATTACTTCGCTGGCCGCTAGGTGGCCTTTACATTAATTTCTCATTTGCCTATGCAAATGAGCCTAATACGCCGATTCCCGAACGTTTTTACGCCGCCTCGTCGTCGTTTACGACGTTTCCGTAAGCGTAAACCTACCCCTGCTCTATGAGGGGTAGGCTTACGAAGTTCCGTCGTATGCCATGTTAAGTATGGCGCCGGGTCAGCGTCGTCTTTTTCCGTCGGTTACGTCGTTTTACTAAGTCGTTCGCGAATAGGGCATTGCGTAAGTGACGATCACGTCGTTTTCACGTCCTTTTCAACAACGTTTTCCGACGTGAGCTGGAGCATGCGCACTGGGCTTTTTTCCCGGCCAGCGCATGCGCAGTTCGATCAACGCGTCGCGCGCGCGCTTAATTTAAATACAAGCCGCCCCCTTCGAATTACGCGGGGATACACAGGGCCATTTACACTACGCCGCCGCAAACTACGGAGCAAGTGCTTGGAGAATACGGCACTTTCTCCAGTAAGTTGCGGCGGCGTAGTGTAAATAGCTTACGCTACGCCGCCGCGGATTCTACTACCAGAATCTGGCCCAAAGAGTTTTGTGACAATGGACTGCAATACCTCCCCCATCCCCCATACAGAAGCGAATGTCTTGGAAGTGCAACTATTGGATAGAAGGCATAGGGGGTGGCAATGAGGGAGTTTGAATGAGTAATGAGTGAGGTTTTGTAAAAAGGTTTTGAAATACAGAGCTCTCTGTTCTTGTCGATGCAAGGTTGAGTGAGGACCTGGGCTGGGGAAGGCCTCCAGCTTGTATTTTGGGCCTAGCCATGTGGCCATGTGGCTGAGGCCTTCCTCTATGAACATCGTGAGCTCAGCCAGTGAGGAAAGGAAGAGTTAAATATTGTTCATTAGTATAACCAGTACTGTTATTAGGCCATAGATATTTTCTGTTAGAATGTGATGTTCCTACTTTGAAGGAAATAAATACAATGGGCCAGATTCTCAAAGTCTTACGCCGGCGTATCTCTACGTACGGCGTCGTAAGTCCGAATCTGCTCTGTCGTATATGCGTGCCTGATTCTCAGAATCAGTTATGCATAATTTGGCCAAGATACGAGCAGCGTAAGTCTCCTACGCCGTCATATCTTGGGTGCATATTTACGCTGGCCGCTAGGTGGTGCTTCCGTTGATTTCCGCGTTGAATATGCAAATGAGCTAGATACGCCAATTCTCAAACGTACGTGCGCCCGTGGCAATTAGTTACGCCGTTTACGTAAGACATACGCCGGCGTAAAGATAAAGCTGTTCTTTAGGTGGCGCAGCCAATGCAAGGTATGGACATCTGGAACAAGCATATCTTTTTACGTCGTTTGTGTAAGTCGTACGTGAATAGGGCTGTGCGTAAGTTACATTCACGTTGTAGGCAGTGTTCGACGTATCTTAGGCATTTTATCCGACGCATGTGCCATTCGTTAAAAGCGTCAATTACGTGGGGTCACGATTATTTTGCATAAAACACGCCCACCTCTTCCCCATTTGAATTAGGTGCGCTTACGCCGGCACATTTACTCTACACCCGCCGCAACTTGGAGAACTTAGGACGCAAGTGCTTTGAGAATACTGCACTTGCGCTCAGTTGCGGCGCGTAGACTAAATACGGTACGCTACCCCTACGTGAATCTAGTGCCAAATGTTTAACTAGTAAATGCGTCTGTTTTGCGTCAGGTTTGTTTTTTATTTTCTAAATAGGTTACTTTAACCACTTAAGGACCGGACCAATATGCTGCTAAATGACCCAAGGGGTTTTTACAATTCGGCACTGCATCCAGGGCCGGCCTTTGGGGTGTGCGGACAGTGCGATCGCACAGGGCGCCATAGCAACATGGGCGCCTGGCGACCGCACAGATTTTTTAAATTTGCTCACGTATTAAGTAGTGGGCGGGGGCGTGCCGCACACTGTGGGTGTCAGGCCGGTGCCGGCGCCCCCCCCCCCCCACTGAAGAGGACCTTGCCGGGTGCCTGGCTTTGCAGGGGTGGTGCCGTGCAAGCCGCATCCCAGCGAGCCGTCGGCACACCCGTGGTCTGTCTGAGTCTCGGCTGCCTGTGACTGTCTCAGTCACGCAGCCGAGCAGTGAAGCCGCCTCCCCCTTGCCTGTACTGTGCTGTGTGTGCAGCACGCGGCAAGCAGGTTATCTGAGCCTGCTTGCTTTACAGGTCTGAAGTGGGGGGGTCGTCTGTATTTTAGGGGGGTCTGCACTGTAGGGGTTTATCTGTATTGTAGGGGGTGGTGTTTTCTGTATTGTGTGTGTGTGGAGGGGTTCTTTATTGTTGGATTGTTGGGGGGTCTGCACTGTAGGGGTTTATCTGTATTGTAGGGGGGGGGGTGTTTTCTGTATTGTGGGGGGGTGGTTCTTTATTGTAGGGGTGGTCTATTGTAGGGGGGTTCTGTATTGTGGGGGGGGGGGGTTCGCACTATTGTAAGGAGAGATCTGTATTGTAGGGGGAGGGGAATGCACTGTACGGGGGTCTGCATAACATGCAGGGGGTCCAAAACTGTTAGGGGGTGTCTGTGTAACATACAGGTGTCCGAGGCTGTGGGTAAGTGGTGTAAAGGGGTCCAGAGCTGTGGGGTGCTGTGTAATGTAAAGGGGTCCAGAGGTGCACGGTGCTGTGTAGCATAAAGGGGTCCAGAGCTGTGGGGTGCTGTGTAATGTAAGGGGCCCAGAGGTGCAGGGTGCTGTGTAATGTAAGGGGCCCAGAGGTGCAGGGTGCTGTGTAATATAAGGGGCCCAGAGGTGCAAGGTGCTGTGCAATGTAAAGGGGTCCAGAGGTGTGGGGTTGTGTAATGTACAGGGGTCCAGGGTGCTGTGTAATGTAAAGGGGTCCAGAGGTGCAGGGTGCTGTGTAGCGTAAAGGGGTCCAGAGGTGCAGGGTGCTGTGTAATGTAAGGGGCCCAGAGGTGCAGGGTGCTGTGTAGTGTAAAGGGGTCCAGAGGTGCAGGGTGCTGTGTAGCGTAAAGGGGTCCAGAGGTGCAGGGTGCTGTGTAATGTAAGGGTCCCAGAGGTGCAGGGTGCTGTGTAATGTAAGGGGCCCAGAGGTGCAGGGTGCTGTGTAATGTAAGGGTCCCAGAGGTGCAGGGTGCTGTGTAATGTAAGGGGCCCAGAGGTGCAGGGTGCTGTGTAGTGTAAAGGGGTCCAGAGGTGCAGGGTGCTGTGTAATGTAAGGGGTCCAGAGGTGCAGGGTGCTGTGTAGTGTAAAGGGGTCCAGAGGTGCAGGCAGGTGCAGGGTGCAGGGTGCTGTGTAATGTAAAGGGGCCCAGAGGTGCAGGGTGCTGTGTAATGTAAAGGGGTCCAGAGCTGTGGGGTGCTGTGTAATGTAAGGGGCCCTGTGGTGCAGGGTGCTGTGTAATGTAAGGGGTCCAGAGGTGCAGGGTGCTGTGTAGTGTAAAGGGGTCCAGAGGTGCAGGGTGCTGTGTAATGTAAGGGGTCCAGAGGTGCAGGGTGCTGTGTAGTGTAAAGGGGTCCAGAGGTGCAGGGTGCTGTGTAGTGTAATGGGGTCCAGAGGTGCAGGGTGCTGTGTAATGTAAGGGGCCCAGAGGTGCAGGGTGCTGTGTAATGTAAAGGGGTCCAGAGCTGTGGGGTGCTGTGTAATGTAAGGGGCCCTGTGGTGCAGGGTGCTGTGTAATGTAAGGGGTCCAGAGGTGCAGGGTGCTGTGTAGTGTAAAGGGGTCCAGAGGTGCAGGGTGCTGTGTAGTGTAACGGGGTCCAGAGGTGCAGGGTGCTGTGTAATGTAAAGGGGCCCAGAGGTGCAGGGTGCTGTGTAATGTAAAGGGGTCCATCCAGAGGTGCAGGGTGCTATGTAATGTAAAGGGGTCCAGAGCTGTGGGGTGCTGTGTAATGTAAGGGGCCCTGTGGTGCAGGGTGCTGTGTAATGTAAAGGGGTCCATCCAGAGGTGCAGGGTGCTATGTAATGTAAAGGGGTCCAGAAGTGCAGGGTGCTGTGTAATGTAAAGGGGTCTTGTGGTGCAGGGTGCTGTGTAATGTAAGGGGCCCAGTGGTGCAGGGTGCTGTGTAATGTAAGGGACCCAGTGGTGCAGGGTGCTGTGTAATGTAAGGGGCCCAGAGGTGCAGGGTGCTGTGTAATGTAAAGGGGTCCAGAGATGCAGGGTGCTGTGTAATGTAAAGGGGTCCAGAGCTGTGGGGGTGCTGTGTAATGTAAGGGGCCCAGTGGTGCAAGGTGCTGTGTAATGTAAAGGGGTCCACCCAGAGGGGCAGGGTGCTATGTAATGTAAAGGGGTCCAGAAGTGCAGGGGGCTGTTGTAATGTAATGGGTGTTGTGTAATGTAAAGGGGTCCAGAAGGGCAGGGGGCTTTGTAATGTAATGGGGCCCAGAGGTGCAGGATGTGTAATGTAAAGGGGCCCAGAGGTGCAGTTGTGGAGAGGGGTACACAGTAGTGACAGGTACACCTGGCAGGCCGCAGGCAGATTCTGCCGGAAAGACGGCATGGCGGCTGTCCTTGCCTTGCTATGAGGAGCAGGGATGAGGAGCTCATACGCCATGCGCACTGAGAAGACAAAGGAGGGCAAGAATCCACAGATGCAGGCAGCGGATGTAAAACCTTTTTTCTGTAAGTAATTTTTTTTTTATTAAGTGCACTGCTTAATGTCTGTTTTGTATTTTCTTTTTTAAATAGGGTGTTTCTTAAAGGAATAGTAAATACAAAAGTTAAAAAATACTTTATTGTAATTATGTTTGATATTTGATAGTAAATTTACAGGTAGTGTTATTATACCGTGTGATTTACTTTATAAGTGGCGTTATTATACTGTGTGAATAAAGGAATGGAAGGCTTTAAATGGAGCCGGTATTGGAGAAATGGGTGTGGTTACCAAGGGGCGTAGTTACTGAGGGGCGTGGTCACTAGGGGGCGCTGTAAAGCTTTCTCGCACAGGGCGCCTAAAGGCCTAAGGCCGGCCCTGACTGCATCGCTTTAACAGACAATTGCGCGGTCGTGCAAAGTGGCTCCCAAACAAAATTTGCGTCCTTTTCTTTCCACAAATAGAGCTTTCTTTTGGTGGTAGTTGATTGCCTCTGCGATTTTTATATTTTGCGCTATATACAAAAATAGAGCGACATTTTTGAAAAAAAATCAATATCTTTTACTTTTTGTTATAATAAAAATCAAATAAACTAAATTTTAGTCTAACATTTAGGCCAAAATGTATTTAGCCGCATGTCTTTAGTAAAAAAAATCGCAATAAAAAAAAAATAGCTACCTAGCGGGAACAGCGACACTAATACAGCGATCAGAAAAATGATCGCTTAGTGACACTTAGTGATGCTCAGAATCAAGTCGACGCATGCTTGGAAGCATTGAATTTCGTTTTTTCATCACGTCGTTGTGTTCTACGTCACCGCGTTCTGGTCCGAGGGGATTTTTGTCCGATGGTGTGTACGCACATCAGACCAACAGACCACTTCAGCCTGGTCCGATGAAAACAGTCCGTCGGACATGTCTCATCGTGTGTACGCGGCCTGAATGTTTTTTTTTTTCTTTGTCTGTTTCTCTCACTTCCTGTTCCTCCTCAGTAAGGTGTTCAGTAAGCTGTTCTAAATGACTTTCCACCGCTGGGATGATGGTGGAAGCTTACTGAGGAGAAACAGGAAGTGAGAAATTCAAACAACGAAAAAAAACATTTAGAAGAGAAATCGAAGGAAAAGGTAAGTGAACCGACAATGCACAAGCTTAAAGGAACATATATAGAAAATAAAAAGACAAACCTTTACAACCCATTAAAGCCTAATATACATTCTGGTCTTATATATTAGCAAACAAGGGACTCATACACTGTAATACAGATGCAATAGTTATATATTATAGGTTACAGTAAAGGATATATATATATATATATATATATATATATATATATATATATATATATATATTATTGCATAATTTTACACTTATTGAGGATGGAAATTCATTTCCAGGGTTACAATCCATCATCAGCAACTATTATATTAGTTGTTGATGAAGGGAGGAGAGAGAAGGGAGTGCAACAGTTGGAATGGAATGCTCAGTGGTGGCTAGCCAAAAGCATGAGTCTCTGAAAGTACTAAGTAAACAACTCAAGAGGAGACAGAAGCTGGGGACCAGAGGATCAATAATGTGGAACTAAACCCATCGATTTAACGGTTCAAAAATAGTTACATTTCCGGTATGCCAGGATTGCTAACTGTCACATTTGCTTGTATACTCAATCAAACTGTCAAACATCAAATGGCTGGTGTCATAACTGATCACATGTGCAGGACAAGGCAGTTGCAGATCAAAGAAAGGTTAAGATGGCAGCTTCCTTGGTTGAAAAGGATAGAAGGACTTAAAGCGGATGGTTCACCAAAAACAAATATTAAAAGCCAGCAGCAACAAATACTGCAGCTGCTGACTTTTAATATTAGGACACTTACCTGTCCTGGAGTCCAGCGGCGTCCGCAGCAGAGGATGAGCGATCGCTCATCACCCTGCTGCTCCCCCCTCCATCCATGGTGAGGGAACCAGGAAGTGAAGCGCTGCGGCTTCACTGCCCGGTTCCCTACGGCGCATGCGCGAGTCGCGCTGCGCCCGCGATTGGCTCCCGCTGTGTGCTGGGAGCCGAGAGTCTTTTGCCCGAGACTGCGGGCCGGAAGTGGGTGCGGATACCTGTCTTTAGACAGGTATCTGCACCCCCCTCCCCCCTGAAAGGTGTCAAATGTGACACCGGAGGGGGGGAGGGTTCCGATCAGCGGATCTTCACTTTAGGGTGGAGATCCGCTTTAATTTTTACTTCAAAAATAGGTCTGGTAATAAACCAAGAGGTCAATGCAAAACATTCTTTCATTTTTCTTGGATAACATTGGTAAACGTATCAATAAATTATTCTCATACCATCTGAATATGCACCATGATAACGCAAGCCCTCCTATAATTTCTCTATAAGTGGAAGCAGTGACTCTACTCCACACTCTATTAGCAGAGTCACGGATATCAGAAGCTAATTTTGTTAAAAATGGTGGGTCCATTTTAAATCTTTTCCCGACAGGCACGTCAACAGAATGGCACAGCTGTGCACCTGGACGTACAAGTATGTCCCCTTTAATTTGCGAGCCATGTGGTCGCGGGCCCGATCGCCGCCGATGTCCCGCGATCAGGTCAAAGAGCTGAAGAAATGGGAGATGTTAGTGTAAACACAACATCTCCCCATTCTGCCTAGGGGACACCGTCACTGATCGTGTTCCCTGTCGTCGGGAACAACGATCAGTGACGTAACACGGCAAGCCACGCCCCCTAACACTTACAATCACTCCCTAGGACACACTTAACCCCTTCAGCACCCCCTACAGGTTAACCCCTTCACTGCCAGTGTCATTTTTACAGTAATCAGTGCATTTTTATAGCACTGATTGCTGTGAAAATTACAATGGTCCCAAAATGGTATCAAAAGTGTCCGATGTGTCCGCCATAATGTCGCAGTCATGATAAAAATCGAATAATCGCCGCCATTACTACAAAAAAAAAATATTAATAAAAATGCCATAAAACTATCCTCTATTTTGTAGACGCTATAACTTTTGCGCAAACCAATTAAATATGTAGCAGAATACGTATCAGCCTAAACTGAGGAAAAAAAACTTTTTTATATATATATATAGAGTTTTTGTCGGATATTTATCATAGCAAAAAGTAAAAAAATATTGTTTTTTTTTACAAAATTGTACTCTATTTTTGTTTATAGCGCAAAAAATAATAACCACAGAGGTGATCAAATACCACCAAAAGAAAGCTCTATTTGTGGGAAAAAAAGGACGTCAATTTTGTTTGGGAGCCACATCTCACGACCGCGCAATTGTCAGTTAAAGCGATGCAGTGCCGAATTGCAAAGAGTGGCCTGGTCTTTATCCAGCCAAATGGTCTGGGGCTTAAGTGGATAAAGACCTGTGGTGTATTTGGCATCATCCAGATGAAACCTATAATGTGCATATGTCAACAAAATGGCCTGGTTGGGTGGACTGGGTTCTTACAAGAGTTGGTTTATGGGATTTGACCAGTAAGGCCGCGTACACACGATCAAATCTATCTGCTGGAAACTGTCTGACAGACCGTTTCAGCAGACAGATTCGATCGTGTGTACGGGCGGACAGACAGATTTGGCCAGCTGACAGATTTTAAAGCATGCTTTAAAATCTGTCTGCTGGGAATCTGTCCGTCCGATATGTCTGCTGGTTAGTACATATCTGCTCGCACATGCGTCGAATGGATTCGACGCATGCGCGGAAGTGTTTTACTTCCTGGTGCGGTGACGTGGCGGCGTCAACGTCACCGCCACGGGGATTTTGGTTTGATCGCGTGTACAGCGATCAAACCAAAACAGCCCAGCAGACATATCTGCTCGCACATGGGTCGGTTCTGTCAGACCGATTTGAACAGATGTATTTGGTCGTGTGTACGCAGCCTCAGAGGGTGAATGAATTTTGAGGATGCAAGAGAAATAAGAGATGGGTAATGTGATGGCTGTGATGACCAATCACAGTGATCACATGGTACACAGCCCAGCTGTTGGAACTGTTTACAGTATTGATCCCTCCCCTTACAAAAAAGGGGAAGGAGAGAGATTAGTAGTTGCGAATAGAAAAATAATGAATAAATCAGCATCTGTTTTAAGACAGCCTGTTTTTAGTAACCCTTTCATGCCCACCTCCTCTTCTACACATACTAACTCCATGCTGCCCCATATGGCATGTATTTTACTTTCCTTTCTCTGCACATCTGAACATTAACCCCTTCACCTCATCCTTCCTCTGTCTATGATTAGTACATTTAATGTTCTCAAGCTCCGTGTTTATACTCCTAAGGACTGGCAGGTTTTTTTCATTTTCACAAAATTGTGCTAAAAAAAATTGATTACCTTGGGTTGTCTTCTTTCCAAAAAAAAGAGCACTGGGGAGTTTTGTACTATTCAATATTTTGTACTATTCAATATTGTAGTACTATTCAATATTTTGTACTATTTAATATTGAGAAAAAAAAAAGAAAAATAACAGCTATTGTTATTTACCACCAAAAGAAAGCTCTGTCACAAAAAATGATATAAAAACTATTTGGGTACAGTGTTCTATAATGAAGTAATTGTCAGTCAAACTATCACAGTGATGAAAACTAAAAAATGGCCCAGTAATGAAAGGATATTACAGGCTGCTACTCAAGTGGTTAAAGAACGGTATTACTACTTTTTTTATTTTCTTTATACACCCAGCTCGCTGTTCATGCAATGATGCCATACATTATTCCTTTCCATGGTGTGGGCAACACCATTCACAGTGCTAACACCCTATCATAAGAATCCTTATTACAGGTTGCCAAATTGCTTTAAATTTTTTATATGAAAATGTTTTTTTTATTGTTGCAGAACAATTCAGCTGGTTTTACAATGAATGACACTTGCAATCTTTAAAAGCTACAGAGGAATTTGGCCCCAGGCAGTTTGCTTAGCTGTGCTATGAGCTTGAAAGGGCCAGATTCTCAAAAGAGATACAACGGCGTATCGCAGGCTTCATAGAATCATTTACGCATAGATACGGCGAAGATCCGACAGGTGTAAAACACTTACACCGTCGGATCTTAGATGTAATTACTTCGCTGGCCGCTAGGTGGCCTTTACATTAATTTCTCATTTGCCTATGCAAATGAGCCTAATACGCCGATTCCCGAACGTTTATACGCCGCCTCGTCGTCATTTACGACGTTTCCGTAAGCGTAAACCTACCCCTGCTCTATGAGGGGTAGGCTTACGAAGTTCCGTCGTATGCCATGTTAAGTATGGCGCCGGGTCAGCGTCGTCTTTTTCCGTCGGTTACGTCGTTTTACTAAGTCGTTCGCGAATAGGGCATTGCGTAAGTGACGATCACGTCGTTTTCACGTCGGTTTCAACAACGTTTTCCGACGTGAGCTGGAGCATGCGCACTGGGCTTTTTTCCCGGCCAGCGCATGCGCAGTTCGATCAACGCGGGGGCGCGCTTAATTTAAATACAAGCCGCCCCCTTCGAATTACGCGGGGATACACAGGGCCATTTACACTACGCCGCCGCAAACTACGGAGCAAGTGCTTGGAGAATACGGCACTTTCTCCAGTAAGTTGCGGCGGCGTAGTGTAAATAGCTTACGCTACGCCGCCGCGGATTCTACCAGAATCTGGCCCAAAGAGTTTTGTGACAATGGACTGCAATACCTCCCCCATACAGAAGCGAATGTCTTGGAAGTGCAACTATTGGATAGAAGGCATAGGGGGTGGCAATGAGGGAGTTTGAATGAGTAATGAGTGAGGTTTTGTAAAAAGGTTTTGAAATACAGAGCTCTCTGTTCTTGTCGATGCAAGGTTGAGTGAGGACCTGGGCTGGGGAAGGCCTCCAGCTTGTATTTTGGGCCTAGCCATGTGGCCATGTGGCTGAGGCCTTCCTCTATGAACATCGTGAGCTCAGCCAGTGAGGAAAGGAAGAGTTAAATATTGTTCATTAGTATAACCAGTACTGTTATTAGGCCATAGATATTTTCTGTTAGAATGTGATGTTCCTACTTTGAAGGAAATAAATACAATGGGCCAGATTCTCAAAGTCTTACGCCGGCGTATCTCTACGTACGGCGTCGTAAGTCCGAATCTGCTCTGTCGTATATGCGTGCCTGATTCTCAGAATCAGTTATGCATAATTTGGCCAAGATACGAGCAGCGTAAGTCTCCTACGCCGTCATATCTTGGGTGCATATTTACGCTGGCCGCTAGGTGGTGCTTCCGTTGATTTCCGCGTTGAATATGCAAATGAGCTAGATACGCCAATTCTCAAACGTACGTGCGCCCGTGGCAATTAGTTACGCCGTTTACGTAAGACATACGCCGGCGTAAAGATAAAGCTGTTCTTTAGGTGGCGCAGCCAATGCAAGGTATGGACGTCGGAACAAGCATATCTTTTTACGTCGTTTGTGTAAGTCGTACGTGAATAGGGCTGTGCGTAAGTTACATTCACGTTGTAGGCAGTGTTCGACGTATCTTAGGCATTTTATCCGACGCATGTGCCATTCGTTAAAAGCGTCAATTACGTGGGGTCACGATTATTTTGCATAAAACACGCCCACCTCTTCCCCATTTGAATTAGGTGCGCTTACGCCGGCACATTTACTCTACACCGCCGTAACTTAGGACGCAAGTGCTTTGAGAATACTGCACTTGCCTCAGTAAGTTGCGGCGGCGTAGACTAAATACGGTACGCTACGCCCTACGTGAATCTAGGCCAATATGTTTAACTAGTAAATGCGTCTGTTTTGCGTCAGGTTTGTTTTTTATTTTCTAAATAGGTTACTTTAACCACTTAAGGACCGGACCAATATGCTGCTAAATGACCCAAGGGGTTTTTACAATTCGGCACTGCATCGCTTTAACAGACAATTGCGCGGTCGTGCAAAGTGGCTCCCAAACAAAATTTGCGTCCTTTTCTTTCCACAAATAGAGCTTTCTTTTGGTGGTAGTTGATTGCCTCTGCGATTTTTATATTTTGCGCTATATACAAAAATAGAGCGACATTTTTGAAAAAAAATCAATATCTTTTACTTTTTGTTATAATAAAAATCAAATAAACTAAATTTTAGTCTAACATTTAGGCCAAAATTTATTTAGCCGCATGTCTTTAGTAAAAAAAATCGCAATAAAAAAAAAATAGCTACCTAGCGGGAACAGCGACACTAATACAGCGATCAGAAAAATGATCGCTTAGTGACACTTAGTGATGCTCAGAATCAAGTCGACGCATGCTTGGAAGCATTGAATTTCGTTTTTTTCATCACGTCGTTGTGTTCTACGTCACCGCGTTCTGGTCCGAGGGGATTTTTGTCCGATGGTGTGTACGCACATCAGACCAACAGACCACTTCAGCCTGGTCCGATGAAAACAGTCCGTCGGACATGTCTCATCGTGTGTACGCGGCCTGAATGTTTTTTTTTTTCTTTGTCTGTTTCTCTCACTTCCTGTTCCTCCTCAGTAAGGTGTTCAGTAAGCTGTTCTAAATGACTTTCCACCGCTGGGATGATGGTGGAAGCTTACTGAGGAGAAACAGGAAGTGAGAAATTCAAACAACGAAAAAAAACATTTAGAAGAGAAATCGAAGGAAAAGGTAAGTGAACCGACAATGCACAAGCTTAAAGGAACATATATAGAAAATAAAAAGACAAACCTTTACAACCCATTAAAGCCTAATATACATTCTGGTCTTATATATTAGCAAACAAGGGACTCATACACTGTAATACAGATGCAATAGTTATATATTATAGGTTACAGTAAAGGATATATATATATATATATATATATATATATATATATATATATATATATATATATTATTGCATAATTTTACACTTATTGAGGATGGAAATTCATTTCCAGGGTTACAATCCATCATCAGCAACTATTATATTAGTTGTTGATGAAGGGAGGAGAGAGAAGGGAGTGCAACAGTTGGAATGGAATGCTCAGTGGTGGCTAGCCAAAAGCATGAGTCTCTGAAAGTACTAAGTAAACAACTCAAGAGGAGACAGAAGCTGGGGACCAGAGGATCAATAATGTGGAACTAAACCCATCGATTTAACGGTTCAAAAATAGTTACATTTCCGGTATGCCAGGATTGCTAACTGTCACATTTGCTTGTATACTCAATCAAACTGTCAAACATCAAATGGCTGGTGTCATAACTGATCACATGTGCAGGACAAGGCAGTTGCAGATCAAAGAAAGGTTAAGATGGCAGCTTCCTTGGTTGAAAAGGATAGAAGGACTTAAAGCGGATGGTTCACCAAAAACAAATATTAAAAGCCAGCAGCAACAAATACTGCAGCTGCTGACTTTTAATATTAGGACACTTACCTGTCCTGGAGTCCAGCGGCGTCCGCAGCAGAGGATGAGCGATCGCTCATCACCCTGCTGCTCCCCCCTCCATCCATGGTGAGGGAACCAGGAAGTGAAGCGCTGCGGCTTCACTGCCCGGTTCCCTACGGCGCATGCGCGAGTCGCGCTGCGCCCGCGATTGGCTCCCGCTGTGTGCTGGGAGCCGAGAGTCTTTTGCCCGAGACTGCGGGCCGGAAGTGGGTGCGGAAACCTGTCTTTAGACAGGTATCTGCACCCCCCTCCCCCCTGAAAGGTGTCAAATGTGACACCGGAGGGGGGGAGGGTTCCGATCAGCGGATCTTCACTTTAGGGTGGAGATCCGCTTTAATTTTTACTTCAAAAATAGGTCTGGTAATAAACCAAGAGGTCAATGCAAAACATTCTTTCATTTTTCTTGGATAACATTGGTAAACGTATCAATAAATTATTCTCATACCATCTGAATATGCACCATGATAACGCAAGCCCTCCTATAATTTCTCTATAAGTGGAAGCAGTGACTCTACTCCACACTCTATTAGCAGAGTCACGGATATCAGAAGCTAATTTTGTTAAAAATGGTGGGTCCATTTTAAATCTTTTCCCGACAGGCACGTCAACAGAATGGCACAGCTGTGCACCTGGACGTACAAGTATGTCCCCTTTAATTTGCGAGCCATGTGGTCGCGGGCCCGATCGCCGCCGATGTCCCGCGATCAGGTCAAAGAGCTGAAGAAATGGGAGATGTTAGTGTAAACACAACATCTCCCCATTCTGCCTAGGGGACACCGTCACTGATCGTGTTCCCTGTCGTCGGGAACAACGATCAGTGACGTAACACGGCAAGCCACGCCCCCTAACACTTACAATCACTCCCTAGGACACACTTAACCCCTTCAGCACCCCCTACAGGTTAACCCCTTCACTGCCAGTGTCATTTTTACAGTAATCAGTGCATTTTTATAGCACTGATTGCTGTGAAAATTACAATGGTCCCAAAATGGTATCAAAAGTGTCCGATGTGTCCGCCATAATGTCGCAGTCATGATAAAAATCGAATAATCGCCGCCATTACTACAAAAAAAAAATATTAATAAAAATGCCATAAAACTATCCTCTATTTTGTAGACGCTATAACTTTTGCGCAAACCAATTAAATATGTAGCAGAATACGTATCAGCCTAAACTGAGGAAAAAAAACTTTTTTATATATATATATAGAGTTTTTGTCGGATATTTATCATAGCAAAAAGTAAAAAAATATTGTTTTTTTTTTACAAAATTGTACTCTATTTTTGTTTATAGCGCAAAAAATAATAACCACAGAGGTGATCAAATACCACCAAAAGAAAGCTCTATTTGTGGGAAAAAAAGGACGTCAATTTTGTTTGGGAGCCACATCTCACGACCGCGCAATTGTCAGTTAAAGCGATGCAGTGCCGAATTGCAAAGAGTGGCCTGGTCTTTATCCAGCCAAATGGTCTGGGGCTTAAGTGGATAAAGACCTGTGGTGTATTTGGCATCATCCAGATGAAACCTATAATGTGCATATGTCAACAAAATGGCCTGGTTGGGTGGACTGGGTTCTTACAAGAGTTGGTTTATGGGATTTGACCAGTAAGGCCGCGTACACACGATCAAATCTATCTGCTGGAAACTGTCTGACAGACCGTTTCAGCAGACAGATTCGATCGTGTGTACGGGCGGACAGACAGATTTGGCCAGCTGACAGATTTTAAAGCATGCTTTAAAATCTGTCTGCTGGGAATCTGTCCGTCCGATATGTCTGCTGGTTAGTACATATCTGCTCGCACATGCGTCGAATGGATTCGACGCATGCGCGGAAGTGTTTTACTTCCTGGTGCGGTGACGTGGCGGCGTCAACGTCACCGCCACGGGGATTTTGGTTTGATCGCGTGTACAGCGATCAAACCAAAACAGCCCAGCAGACATATCTGCTCGCACATGGGTCGGTTCTGTCAGACCGATTTGAACAGATGTATTTGGTCGTGTGTACGCAGCCTCAGAGGGTGAATGAATTTTGAGGATGCAAGAGAAATAAGAGATGGGTAATGTGATGGCTGTGATGACCAATCACAGTGATCACATGGTACACAGCCCAGCTGTTGGAACTGTTTACAGTATTGATCCCTCCCCTTACAAAAAAGGGGAAGGAGAGAGATTAGTAGTTGCGAATAGAAAAATAATGAATAAATCAGCATCTGTTTTAAGACAGCCTGTTTTTAGTAACCCTTTCATGCCCACCTCCTCTTCTACACATACTAACTCCATGCTGCCCCATATGGCATGTATTTTACTTTCCTTTCTCTGCACATCTGAACATTAACCCCTTCACCTCATCCTTCCTCTGTCTATGATTAGTACATTTAATGTTCTCAAGCTCCGTGTTTATACTCCTAAGGACTGGCAGGTTTTTTTCATTTTCACAAAATTGTGCTAAAAAAAATTGATTACCTTGGGTTGTCTTCTTTCCAAAAAAAAGAGCACTGGGGAGTTTTGTACTATTCAATATTTTGTACTATTCAATATTGTAGTACTATTCAATATTTTGTACTATTTAATATTGAGAAAAAAAAAGAAAAATAACAGCTATTGTTATTTACCACCAAAAGAAAGCTCTGTCACAAAAAATGATATAAAAACTATTTGGGTACAGTGTTCTATAATGAAGTAATTGTCAGTCAAACTATCACAGTGATGAAAACTAAAAAATGGCCCAGTAATGAAAGGATATTACAGGCTGCTACTCAAGTGGTTAAAGAACGGTATTACTACTTTTTTTATTTTATTATTAAATTAAAATTGTATGTTACTGCAGGAAATCTGACAAATGTGAACGAGGCCTTATCAGGACTGGCCCAAGACATTGTGCTGCCTGGGTCCAAGAATGAAATGCTGCTCCCCTTAAAAAAAATAAACGGCAGTATAAGATGGATAAAATTTAGGCATGTGCAAAAGTGAAAAATTCGTTTCGTTTCGTTTCGTTTCAATTCGTCATTTAATAAATTTCGTTAAGTTAGGTTCGTTACATGTGTTGAATTCGTTTTCGGAATTCGTTCGTTTTCGACCGAATTTCGAAAAATACGGTCGAAATCGAAAATATTTCGACCGTTTTTCGAATTCGTTCGTTTTCGACCGAATTTCGAAAAAATTGGTCGAAATCGAAAATATTTCAACCAGATTAGAAAACAAATAGTCTCTTTTCTAATAGAATTTTTTTCGAATTAAATTCGAAAATATTTTTTTTTTTTTTTTTTTTTTTTTTTTTTCGAATTCCGATCGAATTTAGTCCGCGGGTATTCGATTCGGAATTCGAAAAAAAATTTGATTTCGACCATTTTTTTTCGAAATTCGGTCGAAAATGAACGAATTCCGAAAACGGTCGAAATTTTTCGTTATTATAGCAATTTGGAAATTCGTATGCATCCGAATGTCCGAATAATGGAAAATTCGTCCGAATTTCGATTCGGAACGAAACGAAATGCACATGCCTAATAAAATTCCGCCTGTAAAGTGCTTGTAAGCAGCTGTCAGTGATAGGGTATTTCAGTGCTGCAAGAGTAAGTGGTAAAGCATTGTATGTATTTCACGCTGTAGCTAGTTGTTATGTTTATTATGTTACCACTATTTACCTCTATAGTGTCTCCAACACCATTTTGCAGGAGCCCTGCGTCCTGATAGGCCGCACTAGATCTCGAGAGATTTGGGAGGCCATTTTTGGGTGGTTTCCTGATATAAAAAGCTCAGGCTCGTTTTGGGAGATCACGTGTGGATGTAGAGAGGGACAGAGACCCTACTTGTGAGGGAGAGGTAGAAGAAGTCAGGGAGAGTGTTCCGGCCTGTAGGGATAGTTCAGGGCTCCTACGGAGTCGCTCAGTGGTAACCTGGGTCGGATGAAAGACTCCCAGCGGCTACGGGTAACGTGTTTCCAGCCTCTTCCAATCTGCATTGGGTGCCGGGGTATATAGCGTACCATTGAGTGAGGAGTGCCTGTGTTACCCAGAAAGCCACATCGCTTAGAACAATAGCTGCTGTGTTGCATATGTGTGCCTCCGTGCCTGGAGAAGAACCGTTTGCTGTTTGATTATAAAGACTGTTGTTACTACCGCCTTCGGTAATAAACGTTACCTTGTTCAAAGAACTTACTTGGCTTCCTCTGTGAAACGCAACACCCTTTCCCCGCTTACATTTTGGCGTAGTCGGCAGTATGTTAGAACCACCGTCCTCAAGCGGGGGAGTGGCTAGAGGGTCCTTCATGGCACCGTATGGAGCGGCCTTAGCACTGATTCCAAAATTTAATGGTGCCAATATTCCCCTGACAGATTGGGTGGAGAGACTGGACAGCTCGGTCCGATTATTCGAAATACCCACAGCACACTTTGCAGATTTGGCGGTTAATGCGCTAGAAGGAGAAGCCTGCCGGGCTGTGATGGTTCTGCCCGAGAAGGAGAGAGATAACAGAGCCGCCATTGTGGCCCGCCTAGAATGTCTGTATGGTGAGAGTACCTCCATAGCCGAACTTCGGAAGAATTTCTACAGTCGGGAGCAGTATGATCGAGAGACTATTCCTCAATTTGCAGTGGCATTGCAGGAGATCTGGTGCCGGTTGGAGGAGAAAATGGCCCCCGCAGGAACTGGGGTTGCTAACCCCGATCAGCTAATACGGGACCAGTTTCTCGCTGGTGTGTGGTCCCCTTCCTTAAAAAGGGCCTTGAAGGATCGAGTGAGGGCTGATGACACAGTGAAGTTTGCAGTGATCCTACAAGAGGCCATCGAGAGGGAACAGGAAGAGGCGGACCATGAACGGCCTGGGGCCAGAAGCCAGGTTACCCGCACTCAAGGAGCTGGGTGGCCGGTGGGGCGGGTGGAAGCGACTGCTCCATGCCCTGCCACAGTCTCGACGGTGGAGACGCCCTCGATGGAGAAGGTCGTACGAGACTTAGCTGAGAAGGTCGCCTCCCTCAGCCAAGAGGTGGCGGCCTTGCGGAGAGGGTCAGAACAACCCCGAGTGGAGACCAACCCACTCCGGAGGAACCCAGATACTGACCGAAAATGCTGGCAGTGCGGACGGTTAGGCCACCTCGCAAGGGACTGTATGAAACGGGGAGCCCAGAACGTACAAAGGCATCCTTTAAACCAGTGTTTCCCAACTCCAGTCCTCAAGGCACACCAACAGGTCAGGTTTTCAGGATTTCCATTATTTTGCACAGGTGATTCGATCAGTTTCACTGCCTTAGTAATCACCACAGCTGTTTCAATTGAGGGAAATCCTGAAAACATGACCTGTTGGTGTGCCTTGAGGACTGGAGTTGGGAAACACTGCTTTAAACTAATGATTCCCGTGGTAGAGGGGCGACCCGCTGGAAATGTTCAGTCACCGCCTCAATGTGGCCCTCCTCAATGTGATCCTACAATGATTTCTGGTTGCCCCGTGGCGACAGTGATCTTCAACGGACAGCCGGCCAGTTGTCTGGTGGACACTGGATCAGAAGTCACTACCATGGCCTATTCGTTCTACCAACAACATTTTGGGCCGACCACAACGTTAGATCCCTCCTGGTTGAGACTGAAAGCTGCCAATAACCTTCCTATTCCAGTAGTAGGGGTCACTTGGATGTCCATGAATGTGTATGAGCAGACACTCCCTAGGGTTGGAATCGTGGTGACCCGGAATGCCTCTTTCCCGGAGATCCCAGTAGTGTTGGGCATGAACGCCCTAAAGGAACTGGACTTAACACGCCTTCTTCGGGAGGCTTCATCACAAACATCTGGACAATCGGAACAACGGCTGCAGAATCTGATCAAAGCGCGTCGGGCAGTTCAGACGCAGAGCCGTAAACATACTGAGAAAGTGGGGCTCATCCGCCTCCCTGCCCGACATCGGGTTACTATACCCCCACGCCAGGAGTTGGTGTGCCCCCTTCCGGTGGCAGCTAGAAGACCCATCAGAGGGGCCACTGTGATGGTAGAACCGCAACGCAATCTGGAAACCAAAGGTGAATGGCTGGTAGCCAGAACTTTGTCTGTTGTCCGTAAGGGACAGGTGTTGGTGCAACTGGTTAACTTGGGGTCCACCCCTATTCAAGAGCCCACAGACATGACCATTGCTGAGTTATATACAGTACCCAAAAGCTGCATTACTGACCCTTGCCCTGGGGTGGAGGCCGCCTGCGCTGCCTTGCAAACGGCTCTACCTGATTCAGCAGAAGACCATCTTCCGAAATTGTTGGAACAACTAGCGCTTCCGGTGCCGGGAATGATTCCTGACCAACGTAACAAGCTCCAGCAATTAGTTCATAGACATCTGATGGCTTTCTCTCAAGGCCCTGAGGACTACGGTTGTACTAACGCTTTGGATCATTCCATCCACACCGGAGCCGCTGCTCCGGTTCGGGAAAGATATCGTAATATACCCCCCGCCCTTTGTCAAGAGGTCAAAGACTTGTTACGCGGTATGCTGAAAGGGGGGGTGATTCGAGAGAGTCGTAGCCCTTGGGCTGCGCCCATAGTTCTGGTGCGAAAAAAAGATGGGAGCTTACGCTTTTGTGTGGACTATCGCAGATTGAATGCCTGCACCCATCGGGATGCTTACCCACTGCCCCGGGTTGAGGAATCCTTGATGGCCTTGGGGCAGGCACAGTACTTCTCCACGCTCGACTTGGCCAGCGGATATTGGCAGGTCCCCGTAAAAGAGGAAGATCGTGAAAAAACGGCCTTTATCACCCCTCTGGGACTATTCGAGTTCAATCGGATGCCCTTTGGCCTGACCAATGCCCCCAGTACGTTTCAACGGTTGATGGAGCGCTGCTTGGGAGACTTGAACTTTGAATCTGTCTTGATTTATTTGGATGACATTATCATTTTCTCCAGAACGTTCGAGGACCATTTGCTACATCTTGATCAAGTCCTCCAACGGCTGACCCAGTATGGCCTTCGGCTCAAACCGGAAAAATGTCATCTCATGAGAACCAAAATCCAGTATTTGGGGCATGTGGTCGAGGCAAAGGGGGTGTCCCCCGATCCAGATAAAATTCAGGCTGTACGGGCATGGACAAGCCCTAAAACGGTAACAGAGCTACGCTCCTTCTTGGGACTTGTGGGTTACTACCGCAGATTCATTCCGAACTTTGCTACTATTGCAGCCCCCTTAACCCAGTTGCTGTGCGGTCAGCCTGCTCATCGCAAAGGTAAATCTTCTCCCAGTATCATTGACAGTTGGGGGGCAGCACAGTGTGAGGCATTGGAGGCCCTCAAGGCGCAGCTGACTTCTGCACCCATATTGGCCTACGCGGACTACCATAAACCCTTCCGGGTGTACACCGATGCCAGCCTTCAAGGGTTGGGGGCTGTGCTTGCGCAGGAGCAAGATGGAACTGAGCGGGTCATTGCCTATGCAAGTCGGAGCTTGCGCCCTACCGAACGTAATCCAGTCAACTACAGCTCTTTTAAACTGGAGTTGTTAGCGGTAGTCTGGGCCGTCACCGAAAAGTTTGCTGAGTACTTGGTGAGTGGCCGGGTGGACATATATACTGACAACAATCCTCTCGCCTACCTAGAGACGGCGAAACTGGGCGCTTTGGAACAACGCTGGGTGGCACGATTGGCCCGGTTCAGCTATACCATTCACTACAAACCAGGGCGCTCCAATGGTAATGCCGACGCCCTCTCTCGATTTCCCTTGGATCGGCCTCAGGATGATCTAGATCAACAAGTGGAGGGGGAGGAGGTCGTCCCCTCTGGGGTCAACACGCAGGAGCAACTGGCTTCAACGACTCTGCAAAGTAATCAGGGCCTACCAGGAGGGTCCGAAATTCACACTCCTCGGGAATGGTTACAACTCCAACGGAACGATCCTGACCTGGATCAGCTCGTTAGATACTGGGACAGGAATCGGAAGCCAGATTCCAGGGAGCGAAGAAAGCTCTCACCGACGTTGTGCCAGCTGCTAAAACAGTGGGATCGGCTGGAAAGATATAATGGGCTCTTATATCGACAAGCACCGGTTCCTGGAGAGCTGCGAATTGTTCATCAGCTGGTCATCCCTCAATCGGAGGCCTTGGAGGTTTGTCGAATTTTTCACCGGATTGGAGGACACTTCGGTGCGGAACGGACAGAGGCCCTTATTCGTAAGTACATATTTTGTCCGGGACTGTCTAAGTGGGTGAAAAGGGCATGTCAGGAGTGTCAGAGTTGTGCCATCCACAAGGGAGGAACAGAGCACACTACCCCTCTGGTGGTGAGAACGGGAGAACCCTTTGAATTGCTGACCATGGACTTCTTGACAGTGGCGGACACATCGTCAGGGTATCGCTATACCTTGGTGTTTGTGGACCACTTCTCCAAGTTTGCCATCGTAGTGCCAACTAAAGATCAGACTGCCACCACCACGGCTAAACTGTTCTGGACCCATGTAGTCCAGCCATATGGGTGCCCCAAAAGGATTCTGTCGGACCAAGGGCCGAACTTTGAGTCTAAGGTGTTTTCTGAACTGTGTCGTCTTAGTGGTATCCGGAAGTCGCATACTACTCCTTACCACCCCCAAGGAAATGGAGCATGTGAACGTTTTAATCGCACCTTGTTGGGATTAATTCGCACCTTAGAGCAGGAGCACCGAGTACGTTGGCCACAGTATGTAGGAGATGTCGTTTGGGCTTACAATCAGACTGTGCATAGAGCCACTGGTTATACTCCTCATTTTCTGATGTTTGGGCGTTACGGCCGCTTACCGGTGGATTTACTCCTAGAAACCCCAGAGCCTATTACGTCAAGGACCCCGGATGAGTGGGTCCAAGATCACTGGCATCGGCTGGATCAAGCCAAACAAATAGTGTTGGGAAAACACCAGGAGTTAGCAGAGGAAAGTGCTGTCCAATTGTTGCCACTTGCACCGGGCGACAGAGTCTTGGTGGGGAATCCCAAACATCTGAGGGGCAGTAAGCTGGAGCCTAAGTGGGAGCCATGTGCGTATTGAGTCGAACAGCAACCTTTCACGGGGCGGCCTGTGTACGATCTGGTCGCAGAGAAGCCAGATGGGCCGCGCAAAAGACTGCATTGTAATCTCCTCCGTCCCTGTGTGTTCAGTGCGGAGTCACGAACGGATAATCCTGTTCCTGTCTTTCCACCGTCGGCTAGACGGGACTGCAGCCAGGAAATCCTCAACAATGACTCTGCAACATGGTGTTTGCCTCCTCTGCCTGCAATAGAGAGCTTATCCCTGGCAGAAGGAGAAACAGAGAATCCGGCTGCTGTAACTGAATGGAACTTGCTAGCAAGGGAACCAGATGTGCAAGTGGCCCCCATCCCTGAGGAGGATGACCCTCTTATGGATGAAGTAGTACCTATTGACCCTGTCGTGGGTGAGGAACAGTACCCTGCTGTAGCTGATAGAGATGGACATTTGGGGGATCTGGAGCCTCGCTTTCCAAGGCGTACGACACAGGGACGGAGACCTGCCCGCTTTGCTGACTATATCTTGAACTGTTGTGTTGCTTATTGACTCACGTGTTATCTTCTTGCACTGTGTTAATTGTCTTCCCCTAGGTAATGCAAGGGATTGCACTTTTCAAACGGGGGGAAAATGTAAGCAGCTGTCAGTGATAGGGTATTTCAGTGCTGCAAGAGTAAGTGGTAAAGCATCGTATGTATTTCACGCTGTAGCTAGTTGTTATGTTTATTATGTTACCACTATTTACCTCTATAGTGTCTCCAACACCATTTTGCAGGAGCCCTGCGTCCTGATAGGCCGCACTAGATCTCGAGAGATTTGGGAGGCCATTTTTGGATGGTTTCCTGATATAAAAAGCTCAGGCTCGTTTTGGGAGATCACGTGTGGATGTAGAGAGGGACAGAGACCCTACTTGTGAGGGAGAGGTAGAAGAAGTCAGGGAGAGTGTTCCGGCCTGTAGGGATAGTTCAGGGCTCCTACGGAGTCGCGCAGTGGTAACCTGGGTCGGATGAAAGACTCCCAGCTGCTACGGGTAACGTGTTTCCAGCCTCTTCCAATCTGCATTGGGTGCCGGGGTATATAGCGTACCATTGAGTGAGGAGTGCCTGTGTTACCCAGAAAGCCACATCGCTTAGAACAATAGCTGCTGTGTTGCATATGTGTGCCTCCGTGCCTGGAGAAGAACCGTTTGCTGTTTGTTTATAAAGACTGTTGTTACTACCGCCTTCGGTAATAAACGTTACCTTGTTCAAAGAACTTACTTGGCTTCCTCTGTGAAACGCAACACCCTTTCCCCGCTTACATGCTGCAAACTGATTAAACACACAAAACTTTGGCATTCGTTTTGCCGACATGCAGACGGTCCGTGTTCATCCGATCCCCTCATAGGGGAGAGCGGAGATCTGACAGTGTGCGGGGACCACCCTGTCATTCGCCGGCTCAGCGGGGATCAGCAGGGCGATCCCCGCTGAGAAAGCAGAGGTTCACAGGGCGGATCATCACAGATTGGTCCCGTGTGAAAGAGACCTAACTATTACCAAAAGAGGGCAATAGTATGTACAAGGTACACATAAAGCACCTTTCAAAGCACTATTTTCTTTAAAAAAAACACACTGTTGTTCTGATCAGGTGACAGGGTCTCTTTAACGTCCAGATTCTTATCATGACCAGTTCGTATTTATTAGGGGCAGTTCAAGCTTTTTTCTTATTGTCTTACAACTCTAATGGCGCGTACACATGACCGTTTTTCATGACGAGAAAAATGCATTTTTTTTAATTGGTCGTTTAAAACGATTGTGTGTAGGCTCCAGAGCATTTTTCTCGACGAGAAAAATGGGCATTAAAAAGTTGCTCTATTTTTTCTCGCCGTTTTTCTCATCGTGAAAAACGGTCGTGTGTAGGCTTTAGCAACCGGGGAAAAAACGTGCATGCTCAGAAGCAAGTTATGAGAAGGAAAATATGCATACTTCCTCTTTATTAACTTTGTTTTTTCCATGACATGAAAAATGGTTGTGTGTATGCGCCATTGTGCAAAGTTTATTACTACACTCACCAATGGCTAAGCACTTTACCTACCAGATTTTTTACAAATTAAAAAACTGGGGCTGATCATAAGATTTTAGAAGGCCAATCCTCCCACATAGCAATCAAGAACCAGGAACGTATTGGAATGTCCTGGTTCGGGGGGGCACTCACTCACTCCCCCCTTTACTGACCTGCTGAGCTGCATGCTCAGAAAACGGTCTGGTATAGAATTTGAGGGCACCCCATGCCATTTAAATAATAATTTAAATTTCTGGCAATTTAAATGTATTTTTTTCTTTATAAATTTTAGTTTTTCTGCAGTATGTTCTATGCATGCTACAGATGCACTACTGTACAGACAGAGAAAGGGGACCCCTAGGCAGCATATTAAACATTTTAATTTTTATTGTTTTTCTTTAAAAATAATTAAAATCACTGCCTCAGTAAAAACTTTTTATTTTATTTATTTTATTTTACATTGCCTCAGGGCAGTACCCAGGCCCCCAAACACTTCAAAATGTGGACTTTTGATTCTTCAATTTATGGTCCCACAGACTTTAATGGGGTTCGTCGTTCGGGTCAGAACTTTTGCAGTGTTTAAGGGGTTCTGGTGTGAACCGAACAGGTGCGTGTTCTGCCCAACTCTAAATATGATTTTTCTTTTAGCAATTCAGAAAGTTATGCCCCATACACACGATCAGAAATTCTGACAGCAAAAGTCCAAAGTGAGCTTTTGAACAGAAATTCCGACTATGTGTAGGCTTCATCTGACCTTTGCTGTCGGAATTTCCGCCAACAAAAGATTGAGAGCTGGTTCTCAAATTTTGAGATGGAAAAGATTCCAATCCGAAAATCCGATTGTCTGTAGCAATTCCGACGCGGAAAATTCCAACGCATGCTCGGAAACAATTTGATGCATGATCGGAAGCAATGAACTTAATTTTCTCGGCTCGTCCGTCATAGTGTTTTACGTCACCGCGTTCTTGACGGACGAAAGTTCAGAGAACTTTTGTGTGACTGTGTGTATGCAAAAAATGTGATCATGTGTATGCGGCATTAAAGGCTGAAGCAGGGGCTGATCTCTGTCAGACATTTATGACCACTACCAAGAACTGCACAGACGCTAGGATCAACATGATTGTGTCATTACAAATCCAGAATCTCAGTCCAGTGACCCTGGATAATGCTATAACAGAGCTAGTGCTGTCTTTTTAGACAAAAAAAGATGCTGGGAATTGATATCAGTAATGCCTTGTACACACGATCGTAATTTCCCATGGAAAAAGTCAGACGGAATTTTTTCTTTGGATATTCCGACTGTGTGTGTGCCCCATCTGAGTTTTTCCATCAGAAATTTTCGACGTACTTTGAAAGAGAACAGGTTCTCTTTTTTTCCAATGAAATTCTGTCGGAAATTCCGTTTGTCTGTATGGAACTCCGACGGAGGAAAAAAAAACATGCATGCTCAGAATCAAGTCAACCAGTGGCGGCTGGTGAAGTTTTAGGATGGGGGGGCGCAAGACCCCGCCCCTCCACGATTGACTCCTCCCACTTCTTGTAAACCACACCCCTTATATAATCCACCTACTTTGTCCGCTGTATCTGTATTCTGCAACCTGTAAATAGCACATATCTGCACCCTGTACATAGCACATATCTGCACCCTGTACATAGCACATATCTGCACCCTGTACATAGCACATATCTGCACCCTGTACATAGCACATATCTACAACCTGTAAATAGCACATATCTGCACCCTGTACATAGCACATATCTACAACCTGTAAATAGCACATATCTGCACCCTGTACATAGCACATATCTGCACCCTGTAAATAGCACATATCTACACCCTGTACATAGCACATATCTACACCCTGTACATAGCACATATCTACACCCCGTACATAGCACATATCTACACCCTGTACATAGCACATATCTACACCCTGTACATAGCACATATCTACACCCTGTACATAGCACATATCTGCACCCTGTACATAGCACATATCTGCACCCTGTACATAGCACATATCTGCACCCTGTACATAGCACATATCTGCACCCTGTACATAGCACATATCTACAACCTGTAAATAGCACATATCTGCATTCTGCAACCTGTACATAGCACATATCAGCAACCTGTACATAGCACATATCAGCATTCTGCACCCCCCCCCCCCAAATCAGGTCAGCTACAGTGCTACACTATACACATGTCAGGGGGGTGATGGACACAGCAATCAACCCCCCCCCCCCCCAGACTAACACAGGGTGGCAGGGCAGACAGACACACTCCTCCAGGCTCCAGTACAACACTATTACAAGTCCCAGCATTAAAAAAACAAGGCATGACCACTCATCCTCCTTGTAGATCTCCATCTTCTCCTGGGGCTCAGGTGCATGCTATCCACCATCTTTGTCCAGTTTTTCTCACTGCTGGTAATTGTAGTCCCATAGATGGTGGATTGCATGCACCTGAGCCCCAGGAGAAGATGGAGAACTACAAGTCCCAACATGTTATAATATAAGGCTCCTAGGTGGATGGGTGTCCAATGCAACCAAGCACACATGTATGCAGTTCAAGGCAAATAAGCATATATCTATTACATGATCAGATTAGGTGACTCACCCTAATGAAGGGGAATCTCCGGAGGACTTATATTGAATCTGTCATTTTACAAGGCCATGTGTGGATCAACATACCAGAAAGACAATTTCCCAAACAAGTGGGCAGATTCCCAAAAGATTGGTATACAGTGACCCCAGACAGTATGCTATCAAAATACATAGGATTAATTGTACGTAAAACAGATTGAAAAAAGGCAAAACCAGTCCATTTAAAACCTCCAAACACCACAAAAATCAATGTTGTCATTATGTAATTTAAAATTTAACACATACAGAGCCCAAGCACAAACTCCTATGAGCGGGTGGGGGGAGGATCAGATAACACCACATAAATACCCTTTTCCCTTCAGATTGATAATTCTTTAAGTGGGCGATCCACTGCCCATGTGTGGTGTTATCTGATCCTGCCCCCCCCACCCCTGGGGATTGATAGGTGCATGCAATCCACACCCATCCACCTCAGAGCCTTATTGTATGTATAACCTGCTGGGACTTGTAGTTCTCCATCTTCTCCTGGGGCTCATGGAGAAGATTGAGATTGGAGAACTACAAGTCCCAGCAGGTTATACATACAATAACAGGCTCTGAGGTGGATGGGTGTAGATTGCATGCACCTACCAATCCGGGGGGGGGGGGGGGCAGGATCAGATAGAGTTATCTGATCCGCCCCCCCCCTCTGGATTGATAGGTGCATGCAATCCACACCCATCCACCTCAGAGCCTTATTGTATGTATAACATGCTGGGACTTGTAGTTCTCCATCTTCTCCTGGGGCTCATGGAGAAGATGGAGATTGGAGAACTACAAGTCCCAGCAGTCTAACTACAATAACAGGCTCCGAGGTGGATGGGTGTGGATTGCATGCACCTATCAATCGGGGGGGGGCAGGATCAGATAGTGTTATCTGATCCTGCCCCCCCCCCCTCCGGATTGATAGGTGCATGCAATCCACACCCCTCCACCTCAGAGCCTTATTGTATGTATAACCTGCTGGGACTTGTAGTTCTCCAATCTCCATCTTCTCCATGAGCCCCAGGAGAAGATGGAGAACTACAAGTCCCAGCAGTCTAAATACAATGACAGGCTCTGAGGTGGATGGGTGGGGATCAGGCTGATGACCTAATGGGGCGATCAATCAAAGAAAATACAAAAAATAATCATGTGGCTTCACTTGGCTGGCTTACCTTACCAGCGCCAGCTCCGCTCGGGCAGTGTAAACTTCAGAAAGCCTGCAGCCTGACGTCACTTCCGGTTTGCGAAATGCCGCCGGAAGTCAAAGTAGTAATGCTCCTGGCACCCATAGAGAGGAACAGGAAGCATATCAGCGCTTTCCAATGCGCCCATAGGAAATCTAGAAGCCCGCAAATGAAGCGCCATGTCTAGATTGCAGTGACACGGCGCTTCATAGGGCAGTGGTGGCCGGCGCTCAATCAGAGTGCATTAAATAAATATATATATTTTTTTTTTAGTGTATTTCTTAAAGGGGCCAAAAAAAAAAAAAAGTTTTTTTTTTTTTTTTTTTTTCCTACAGGAGGGGAGGGGGGCGGCGCCCGGGCGCCCCTATGGGCGGGCCGCCACTGAAGTCAACGTATGCTCGGAAGCATTGAACTTAATTTTTCTCGGCTCGTCGTAGTGTTGTACGTCACCGCGTTTTTGGACGGTCGGAATTCGGTGTCACAATGTGTATGCAAGACAGCTTGAACGGAATCCCGTCAGAAAACTCCGTCTGAGTTTATCCCGACGTAAACTCTGATCGTGTGTACGGGGCATTAGTGTAGCACTTATACAGCATTTAGCATGCATGCAAAAATATATTTATGCCGGGGTCGCCTTAAATCTCTTGATGCAATTCTTAATAAATGCAGCAATTTTTGAAAGTGGTCAAATATTAATATATAACATTTTCTGGGAGTTTTATTCCAGGATATAAAGTTCTTCTCAAGGATATTCATACTCCAACAAGTCACTGCTTCCCCACCTAGTCTACCCGTTTCCTTATCAGATTGAAAATCAGTTTGCTAGTGACATTTGACATTCCTTTGTATTTGTGATGGATTTCTGTCCATCCTGAGACTTATTTCATACCCTGTGTGTATTAAGGTGACTTCCTTTGTTGAAGCCCACAGCCTATTTTATGTATAGCTCCTTATCCTATTAAACCAAAGCATTTTAATTAATAGGTGACCTTGAGACGCAGATCATGTTATCATGATGTGGAATCGTTTCCCTTCCTGCTGTTTCTCATGGGCCTTAGGAAGAATCATTTTTAGAAATATTATTATTGGGCGGATGCATGAGAAATATAGAGCACACAGTTATCTTAAACAGAAATTAAAGCGAAAACTACACTGCATCTTAGCACCACAAACCAAAAACACTATTTAATTAATTTTAATATTCAAAGCAAACTCTCCCATCCATCCATGTCTACATGCTTTATTTGGAAATCATTTTGAAAAACAGCCCTCTAGCATTTCTAGCCATGGCCATCTTTAGTAAGGTAAATTATTTAGCATTTACTTCCTGAAGTCCATCTGCCCTTAGCTCAGGCATTCAGGCAGGAGCGTGTGCTTAGCTGAGAAAACCTTTCCTCACCTCCTGAAGACTCCTGGGCAGGGCAGGACTTATGGTGGTGGGGGCCCCTGGGCTTGAGTGTTGAAGGGGCCCCCTGGAGCGAGCGGCGGGGGGCGAAGTGAAGTTGTTGAGCGGGGGCATTAACGTTTTTGAGCGGGGGGTAATGTGTCAGCTTTCTTCCCTTCAGCAGCCACAGTCCTCCACACATCGCTCCGGTTCCTCCTGCTTCCGTGCTGCCTCCTACTGCAGTGTGGGAAAATTAACCCTTTTCGTGGGAAGAACCGGAAAGTCCCGCAGAATCCGTGCGTGTTGGGAGGTATGCGCAGGGCTGCCATCAGGAATTTTGGGGCCCCTTACACAGCTTAAAGGATCACTAAAGGAATTTTTTTTTTAGCTAAATAGCTTCCTTTACCTTACTGCAGTACTGGTTTCATGTCCTTATTGTTCGTTTTTGCTTTGAAGTTGCTGTAATCCTGCTCTGTTCTCCACACTTCCTGCTTGTCTGTTTCCTTATAATCACAGTGCTGGGAGCTTTCTCACGGTGGTCTAAGCTGTCATTACTGTGTGTCTAAAACTTCCCAGAACCAATCAGATTAATTTTAAAAACAAAACACTGCCCTGGATTTGTTTGTTTTTGTTCTGTGTGTCTATTTCTACTTTGCAGAAACATGAAGCCAGTTCAAAAGTGAAACTAACCTGCAGGCACATTATATGATTGATTTTTATCTATTTTTAATCATTTTGAAAAGGAAGCAGTTAACTTTTATGTCTCTATACCCTGTAAACAGTCATTTCAGCAATTTTTTTTTTCCTTTAGTGACCCTTTAAGGCATGGGCCCCCTGGAGCAGAGAACCAGGGGGGTGCTGCCACCTGAAATTGAGAAGCAGGGGGGGCCTTTACAAAAAAGAAAAAAGAAAGAAAAAAAATGTGTGTGTATGTATATATATATATATAAAAAGGGGGTAACAATCTGGGGCCCTGGGGATCTCTGGGCCCTTTAATAAAAAGAAACCTCTGGGCCCTATAAAAAAAAATTACATTTTTTTTATAAAAAAAAGAGGGGGGGGTTGCCATCCGGGGGCCCTGGAGACCTCTGGGCCCTTTAATAATATATATATATATATATATATATATATATATATATATATATATATATATATATAAATAAAAACATATTTAAAAAAAAAAGTAGGGGTTGCTGTCCGGGGCCCTGGGGGCCTCCGGACCCCTAAAAAAGAGGGGCCCCCTATTGGGCAGGGCCCATAGGCTTGAGCCCAGTCAAGCCCAATGGTAAGTCCGGCCCTGCTCCTGGGATGCATAACATAATCTGCCTAGGCCTAAAAACCAGTAAGTTACTGGAAAAAAGGCAAAATACAAGTTTAAAACAAGTAAATATGATATACTTTCCTATTTTATAATGGCAGCAGCATAAGGATTATAAGAAGTCAATGTTGTTTGAGAGAGTGAAATTCTGCTTTACCCTTTCCCTGGTATTAACAGAATAATACAATGGCAAATTTTTTTAAGCAAAGAATACTTGGTTTACCAATCATTTGCTGCACATTAGCTTATTGGTTAGGATGTTGTTAGATTTAACAATCATGGTAATCCAACAGTTAGTAATTTTTGAGTGACTGCCCCAGCAGTTAGCGGAACTACCAGGGTCACAGCAGTCGCACTTGCACCTTGGCCCTGGCATTCTACCACTGTCGACAACTATATACAGTGCAGTAAATATACTAAACTTCTCCTCCTGCACATCACTTCCTCTCTAATCTTCAGGTCTTTCTCGTCCAGCACATCGCTTACTCTCTAATCTTCAGGTCTTTCTCCTCCAGCACATCGCTTCCTCTCTAAACTTCAGGCACATCTAGCACAAAGTGGTTAGGCCTAACACTGGCTCAGCCAGGTCTTTAGTAATTGCCCTTTGCAGGCAGGGACCGTGGAGCCCCTATAGTAGTAGTAAAATAGAAAGTCTCTTGTGATAGCTGTCCTACATGTGTCTACTGAGCCCAGTAAGCCATCTCCAGTCCCTGCCAGCCCTCTTGGTTGCAGCTGCCTCTCACCGCTACCCCTTTGACCACAGTCCACTCTTCTGGTTGTGCACCCATCTCAGACTACTTGCTCCAAGGCCTCTCTGGCATGCCTCCCCAGGCCTCCCAAACAGGTGCCTCATTCACCAGCCCTCTTGGCTGCGACCAGTTGTCCTCACTGAAATCTCTTAGTATTGCTCTCTACCGCTATCCTCTCTTTGCTCTCTCTTGTTCCTCCGGTCCAAGACCTCTTCAAGCATTCCTAAAGGTGTTCCCGACTGCACCCGAGCCCAGGCCCAATGTCACCCCCACCGGCAGACTGGAGACCTCCCTCAAAGGCCCCCGACAGCCTCCACACTCTCTCACTCCAGCTCTTCCACCCGACAATTCCCCCCCCCCCCAGCTGGGCTGATCCTAGGTATTTTAAGGGGGCCTGTCCTCTGCCAATGCAGGTTGGGAATTGGTCAGGACTCCACCTCATCTTCCAAAACTTTCCAGCAAACTCTGAAAAGAAGATTGGAGGTCATAGTGATGCTGCCTGTGAGTCACCAGCTGCTATACTCACTCCCCACTATATAGCCACTCCCAGCCCAGAATGAAAACAAACAGGCCTGGCAATCAGCCAGGCCTGCCTAAATTTACCTACCCTAACAAAGAATCCTACCTCTAGCACCTTCCTACATAGAGGGTGTTATATATATACATACTCATAAATATATATATATATATCATGGATATGCAGTTATGTTTGTCCATCAGATTACCTCTCCATGTGTTCAGCTTTAGTGGCCAGCCACTCTCACCTGGTTGCTTAACCACTTAACCACTTCAGCCCTGGAAGGATTTACCCCCTTCCTGACCAGAGCACTTTTTGTGATTCGGCACTGCGTTGCTTTAACTGACAATTGCGCGGTCGTGCGATGTGGCTCCCAAACAAAATTGGCGTCCTTTTTTTTCCCACAAATAGAGCTTTCTTTTGGTGGTATTTGATCATCTCTGTGGTTTTTATTTTTTGCGCTATAAACAAAAATAGAGCGACTATTTTGAAAAAAATGCAATATTTTTTACATTTTGCTATAATAAATATCCCCAAAAAATATAAAAAAAACTTTTTTTTTCCTCAGTTTAGGCCGATACATATTCTTCTACATATTTTTCGTTAAAAAAAATCGCAATTAGCGTTTACTGATTGGTTTGCGCAAAATTTATAGCGTTTACAAAAAAGGGGGTCGTTTTATGGCATTTTTTTTTTTTTTTTTTTTTTTTACTAGTAATGGCGGCGATCAGCGTTTTTTTTCAGCACCGAGACATTATGGCGGACACATCGGACAATTTTGACAAATTTTTGGGACCATTGGCATTTTTATAGCGATCAATGCTATAAAAATGCATTGGATTACTATAAAAATGCCATTGGCAGTGAAGGGGTTAACACTAGGGGACAGGGAAGGGGTTAAGTGTGTTCCTGGTGTGTTCTAACTGTATGGGGTGGACTCACTAGGGGGAATCACTGAGCTTCTGTTCATACATTGTATGAACAGGAGATCAGCGTTTCCCCCGCTGACATGACCGAGAGCTTTGTGTTTACACACAAAGCTCCCGGTCCCCACTCTGTAACGAACGAGCGCGCGCGCCCGGCGGCGATCGTGCCCGATGGGGGCGCGGGACTCGGGGGACGAGCGGGGGTGAGCGCGCGGGCCGCCGGCGGCGCGCCCCCTAGCGGCCGCAAAAGATAGGACGTAGAGCTACGTGCTCTCGCCCAGCAGTGCCACCATCCCGCCGTATAACTGCGGTGGGCGGTCGGTATGTGGTTAACGACCGCCGCATGTACATATACGTCGGCAGAATGGCACGTACAGGCACATTGGCGTACCTGTACGTCCCTGCCTAGACGTGGGTCCAGGGTCCGATCGGGACCCCCCCCCCCGGTACTTGCGGCGGTCCCCGTGGCTGTCCCAGCGATCCAGGATGAGGGGGCGGCTGTTCGTTTTTGTCCGCCCCCTCCGGATCGCTCCTAGCCAATGCGCGTCCTCCTACGCGTGTCACTTCCTCTGCCTGTGTAAACACAGGAAGGGGGAAGTGATGTAAACTCTCCTATCGACGGTATTTTTAACTGCCGCTGAGAAGAGAAGACATCACACAGTGAGTCTGCACAACACTACACTGACACCAGGACATGTAGGCACATTAACCCCCCCCCCCCACCCCCTACGATGAATGCAGTGATCATATATGTACTGATCACTGCATTTAGTGTCAGTGTGACAGTGTGACAGGCAGTTAGTGTTAGGTTCAGGGTAGCCCCCGTACCCCCCCTAATAAAGGTTTAACCCCTTTATCACCGCCCTAGTTAACCCTTTCACTCCCTATTGCCAGTGTCACTAAGCGATCATTTTTCTGATCGCTGTATAAGTGTCACTGTTGCCGCTAGGTAGCTATTTTTTTTTTATTGCGATTTTTTTTTTACTAAAGACATGTGGCTGAATAAATTTTGGCCTAAATGTTTGACTAAAATTTAGTTTATTCGATTTTTCTTATAACAAAAAGTAAAAAATATTGATGTTTTTTCAAAAATATCGCTCTATTTTTGTATATAGCGCAAAAAATAAAAATCGCAGAGGCGATAAAATACCATCAAAAGAAAGCTCTATTTGTGGGAAGAAAAGGACGCAAATTTTGTTTGGGAGCAATTGCCTGTTAAAGCGACGCAGTGCCGAATTCTGAAAACGCCTCTGGCCATTTAGCAGCATATTGGTCCGGTCCTTAAGTGGTTAAGTAATCTCTCCTCAAAGCATGGCCCCATTCCAGCCCCTATCAGGGAACTCTATATTAACCTGTGCACTGCAAGCAAGCCTTGCTGATTAATATTGTGTTTTTGGCTTCAATGTGCTACTTGCTCTGTATGCTACGTCTGATTCCAGTTACCGATCTTGGCTTGTTCTTGACTATTCTTACCTGCTTGTTCCCCCGACGTTTGGCTATCTCCCGACTATCCTTTGTTGTTGCCCAAAGCCCCCTGACCTAGCACACCCCCCGCTTCTCAATTCTAGGCAGCCCCCCGCTTCTCAATTTGAGGCGTCAGCACCCCTCCCCCCCCGGTTTTCTGCTCCAGGGGGGGGCCATGCCTGAAGCTGTGTAAGGGGCCCCATAATTCCTGATGGCGGCCCTGTATAACTATGCTGGAAAATAATGCTTGTTTGTGAGTGTTTCTATGCTTATTCTTCACTATTTAAATATCTAACTTGCTGCACTTAGTGTGGCAGGCGCAGCACTATGAAGTGCCTCATGCGCTGTGGCATTAGAAGAATTGTGATATCTCTGACTTTTCAGTCCAACAAGACTGTCTATTACTCTGAAATTCCTCTAGCGCCGTTCTATGGAAGCAGTAGGTTTAAAGAGCACACCAAATGCCTAAAATAACTTCTTTATTAACTTAACTTTTCTTCATATATAATGCTGCTGCTTTGCAGCAGACAGTCCATGTACAAAAACACGTGATGAATAAAGTATAACAAAATGGTGGTTCAAATGTTCAATCTTGTCATTTAACATAAGATGGTGGATATATTTCTTTCTTCAGTATTTACTCTCTCTCTCTCTCTCTCTCTCTCTCTCTCTCTCTCTCTCTCTCTCTCTCTCTCTGCAAGTTATCAAAGCATTCTCTGATTTCTCTGAAAGGTATAACTGTGGTTTGCAACTTGGTTTGCAGGGTTGCTTTTGCAGGGTTAGCTTAGTATACAGTTCTAACCACACTATTTACAATAAGAACATTTATATAACTGTGGCACATACCTATTTTTAGCCCCTGGCTTCCATAAAACAAGACTCTGGCCTTGTGTGTCTGCTCTCTGTCTCTGTCTCCATGTGGAATAATCTAGCAGCACATGGAGTATTAGGAACCTCCCAGACAGAGTGTTTGTAAAGCTGGCTGTGACTGGTCAAGACTCTGCTCAATGTGAGATTGGCTGTGATTGGGCCAAGGCTTCTGATGAGTCACAAAAGCTTAACTCTATGCTTTCTGGCATGAATTCCTTACCTCCTGCTGCCATACAAACAAATGACTCTTAAAGGCATATTTTTTATTTTCCTTCTGTGAACACAACATACAACTGTTATATGACATCCAAGCACAAAATCACAGTGAATAACTCTGCTTTTGTCTCTCACATATAAACATGTGCTCTACATTAGATTCTTAGCAGGTTTAGCTGTATACATGTAGGTTATATTAGCTACTTAGGACAGGTTCTAGCTGGGCAGCTACACTCCCACCAAAATTACCTATAATTCTTGTTCTCTAAAGGAGGATGTGAACATGAATTTGGGGAATTTGCTATCAGGTTCTCAACTTCCAAGTGTCTTTTATCACTCTCAAGTAGAACAACTAACTTCTGTATAGGACGTTCCAACGTGAGTGGAGTAGTGAGACGTTTTCCCTTTTTGTCAAGTTTTGAGTCTCCTATTTGTAACAACGCTCTTCTTACTAGTTTGTCTTCATCCTTTTGAACTTCTAGAACTTTGGCCAATTTCCATTGACTTCTAGGTAAATCTTCTTCTTTCACTAATACTATGTCACCAACTTGGACATTTCTTCTGGGTGTTTGCCATTTACTTCTCAGCGTAAGATTGGCTAAGTACTCTTTCCTCCATCTATTCCAAAACTGTTCTGATAGATATTGGACTCTTCGCCATCTCTTTTTGGCATATAAATCCTCTTTGGTGAATTTGCCAGGCGGTAGTTATGTGCAATCAGACTTAAGGTGAAGTAGATGGTTAGGAGTTAAAGGTTCCAAACTCGTTGGATCATTGATGTTGTCAACTGTAAGTGGACGACTGTTAACAATAGACATTACTTCATAGAATAGGGTCCTTAGTGAAGCATCATCCATTCTTCCGGAGTTCTTTTTCAACATTGAACTTAACACATTTCTTACAGTTCTGATTTGTCTTTCCCAAACTCCTCCTGTGTGGCTTGCATGTGGAGCATTCATATGAAAGTCACATTGATTCTGTGACAAGTACTCAGTTACCTTTTCTCTATCTATCTCCTTTAGAGCTTTCTTCAATTCATTTTTTGCTCCGACAAAATTAGATCCTTGGTCAGATCTAAGCTCTCTGACAGTACCTCTAATGGCTATGAAACATCTCAAGGCGTTGATGAATGCATCAGTTGACATATCTTCTAACATTTCCAGGTGAATTGCTCTGGAGCTCAGACATGTGAATATTAGTCCATATCTCTTGTACTCTTGTACTTGCGGTTTTGCTTGGTGATGAATGGGCCGAAGCAATCCATTCCACTATAAAGAAATGGTGATGATGGGTTTACACGATCTACTGGTAAATCTGCCATTATTTGTTCTTCGGTAGGTCTACGTGCCTTTCTACAGGTTATGCATTTATTTATATACTTTGCTATAACTTTGCTTCCTTTCACTATCCAGTAACCACCTTCTCTCAAACAGTTCTGGGTAAAGCTTCTTCCTTGATGCAAGGATTTGTTGTGGTAGTGATCAATAATCAATCTTATGAAAGTAGAATTTTTGGGTGGAATTGCTGGATGCTTCACTCTGCTGGGTAACAATGCATTTTCCAGTCTCCCTCCAACCTTCAGTATACCATCCTGTAGAACAAGATTGAGCTTGTACAGTGGGTGGTTGTTAGAAAGCCTTTTAGGTTCTTGACTAAGTCTCTTCAACTCTTCACTATAGAATCTCTGTTGAATGAGTCTTATGACTGTTTCTTCAGCTTTCATTCTTTCCTCTACATTCAATGATTCCTTCTTTCTGATTCCCTTTGCCAAACGTTGAATTCAAGCTAATACGTTTATGACCGTATTCCATTTTGAACATCTGGCTAGTCTTTCAAGTATGTCATCTTGACATTTGGCAGCACTGCTTAATGTTTGTACAACCTTTACTTCTGGATCACCCATAGACAATTCTGTGTAACCTTCACTGGGTATGATCTCCTTTTCCCAAAGGAACTCTGGACCGGTGAACCAATTAGAATTTTTCAATTCTGATACATTCAGACCTCTGGAAGCATGATCTGCCAGGTTATGCTTTGTATTATTGTGATGCCAATGTTCCGGATTTGTCATTTCCTGAATTTTCTGAACTCTGTTGGCGACAAAGACATGGAATCTTCGAGCTTCGTTGTTTATGTATCCTAGGACAACTTGTGAGTCTGTCCAAAAATATTCTTCATCTATTTTTAACTCTAATTCTTCTCTTAGAAACTTGCTTACTGATGCTGAAACAACAGCTGCAGTCAGTTCAAGTCTTGGTATTGTCTGAATATTGGTAGGTGCAACTCTAGTCTTTCCCATAACCAGGGCACAATGTATTTTTCCTTCTCCTATTACTCTGATGTAGGAGCACTGTCCATAGCCATAACTACTGGCGTCTGAAAAGTGATGAAGTTCTATTTTCTTGTACTCTCCGAAATCATGAGGTACAAAACATCTGGGTATCCGAACTTCTTTCAAATTTTGCAAGTCTCTTATCCAAGTCTCCCACCTTGGCCTCAAATCTTCAGGTATGGGTTCATCCCATCCCAACTTCCGTCTACATAATTCTTGTAGTAGTTCTTTTGCTTTAAGGATTACTGGGGCCAAGAATCCCAGTGGATCATATATAGAAGCCACTGCAGAGAGAATGGTACGTCTGGTTGCAACTTTCTCTTCAAAGGATACTTCAAAGAAGAACTCGTCGTTCTCTACATTCCATCCCAAGCCAAGTACATTCTGAACTGGAAGATGATCATAATTGTGATCTACATTCTTCTTTGTTGATGCACGTTAAGAGTCACTGATGGATTCCAGTACCTCTCTGTTGTTTGAGATGAATTTGTGAAGGCGCAGGTTTCCTCTTGCGCATAATTCTTGGCTTTCCTTTACTAATTTGATAGCAGATTCTGTAGACTCTAGACTTATAAGACCATCATCTACGTAGTTTTTCTAAGAAAATTTGCTGCTGGTGGACAATCCTTTTCATTTTTATTAGCCAAGTACTTCATACCATAATTGGCACAACCTGGAGACGATGCTGCTCCAAACGAATGTACTTTTATTCTATATTCTCCTGGCTCTGTATCTGTATCTCCGTCCTCCCACCATAGGAACCTCAGGAAGTATCTATCTTCATTCTTCACATGGAACTGGTGGAACATTTTTTCAACGTCACACATGACCGCTATGGGATACTTTCTGAATCTACAGAGTACTCCAGGCAGAGTGTTTGTAGGATCTGGTCCTTTTAGTAGATGATCGTTCAATGCAACACCATCATACTTTGCTGAGCAATAAAATACTACTCTGTTTTATCTGGTTTCTTTGGGTGGTAAACACCTTGATGTGGGATGTACCACACTTCTCCCTCTTTAGGTTGGTTATTCACCTTCTCTGCATGTCCTTCTTCAAGGATGCCTTCCATGAATTTCAAATAATCCTGCTTGAATTTGGGATCTCTTCCCATCTTTTTTTTCAAGCATTTCAATCTTGCTAGGGCAAGATTTTTGTTATTTGGCAGACGAGGTAGTTCTCTGAAGGGTAAGGGCATTTCAAGATAACCTTGTTGATTCTGCTGAATACTTTCTTCTAGAGTGTGTACAAACTTTATGTCTTCTTGGGATACACTCTTTTCTTCAGAACGTATGTCTGCAAAGTCAGATTCAAGGATCTTGATTACCTTTGCTGAACTTACAGTTGGTAGCTCTTGGACAGATATTCGATGACACAATTCTCTCACCTGTTTTGAGTTTGCAATCTGCTGTTTTCCTCCAACAACACCCCATCGTAGATCAGTTCGAACAGCGTAGGGTTCACCCTTACCTCCTGTGATTACCTCTCGTGGTACCAAAGCTTCGGGACAATCGTATCCTATCAACAGTCCGACACCAAATTCCTTCAGCGGGGACATCTTATGAGATATGATAGATAGGTGCTCCCATTTATTGGCTGTTTCACAGGTAGGTTAAGATCTCGATCTAGAGGTATGTTGTCTTTCGTATAAGATGGAGGTAGATTTAATGTGAGGTTTGAATGAAGTCCTCTAACTCTCAGTCCTTTAACCTTTTGACTGTTCACTAATGTGTCTCTCCCTGTCATTGTGGTGAGCTTGAGCTTCACTGGTTCTGTAGCCACTTGTAATTTCTTGCAGATTTCTTGATCAATAAAGGTGACGTCGCTTTGGGCATCCAGTAGTGCATAGGCGTATACCTTCTTGTTCCTCCTTTTAGGATTTGAAATGCACACTGGTACAACCATTGATGTGCCGTTGCTTTCTCCTTCCCTTATTCTGCAAGAGAATACTGATACTTTCTTTTCTTTAGGTATTGAGGATTTATCCTTCTTTGGACGTTCTTAATGTAGTGGCGTAGGATGGCGTCCTTTGCAGACGCTGCATGTAGCCTTTTTCTTACACTCCTTTGTAACATGGCCTTTTCTTAAGCATCCAAAACACAGTTGGTTATCAAGTACAAATTTTTTCTTTTCACTTGAGGACTTATTTTTCAATTGTTGGCACTTGTGTATGGAGTGGTTCTCTCCACAGAACATACACTTAAATGTAGTCTGAGGATTTGTCGGTTTTGTCTCTTTACTGAACCCAGTAGTGACTTTAAACTTGCTTTCGCAGGTATCTAGACCTTTAGCTGCTGTATTGATTGCAAAGCTAGTTGCTCTTGCACGTCTTGTATCTCTCGCAGGCCTTTCTTCTAAGGATTTTAAGGCATAAGATGCTGTTACTGGATTACATGCTATTTGTGCTTCCCTATTTAGGAACTCAGAGAACTTTTCAAAACTTGGGAAGTCCTTATTTAGATCTAACTGTTCAGTCACATAGCGATTCCATCTAGAAGACACATCTTCAGGTAGCTTGGCTAGCATCCTGTAATTTTCTAGATAGTCGTTCAGTACTTCTAGTCCTCGTACATGTGGGATGGCATTGCTGCATGCTTGCAGGAAATCACCATACTCTTGGAGTTTGAAGTGTTCCTTGGGACCTATTTTAGGCCAGTTATTCAATTTCTCCCTAAAGGCTCTTTGTACTAAGAAAGGATGACCATATCTTGCATTTAAAGTGGAGGTTCACCCTTAAAACAACTCTGTGTCATCCCATCCAGCATACTGGCGTCAGTGGCAGTATGCTGTTTTTTTTGTTTTTTAATCTTTGTACTTACTGTTTAATAATTTTATTTTGTCCCTACCGCGGTTGAATGGCGCGTCTATGGAGTGTCACGGCTTCTGAAAATAGCCGACTAGCACTCGTGTATTCCTGGCTCTATATGGCGCCTGCGCAAAGACCTAGGAGCTGACTGCGCAGGCGCCGTATATATCCGAGTCCTATTTCGGCTTTTTTCGGAGGGCGTGAAGCGCCGTAGCCATTGGACTCGCATATATATGGCGCCTGCGCAGTCAGCCCCTAGGTCTGTGTGCAGGCGCCGTATAGCGCCGGGAATACACGAGTGCTAGTCGGCTATTTTCGGAAGTCGTGACGCTCCATAGACATGCCATTCAACCGCAGTAGGGACAAAATAAAATTATCAATTAAACAGTAAGTACAAAGATTTAAAAAAAAAACAGCATATGGATGGATGGGATGACACAGAGGGTTTTAAGGGTGAACCTCCACTTTAACTTTTCCCAGGCTTGCTTATAGGCTTCTTCATCTGTTCTGTAGAAGTTACCTTCAAGAGCTTTCTTTGCTTCTCCACCAACATATCTCTGAAGGTAGAATAACTTGTCAACTGGTCTGGAACAATGATGCTCAATGATCATTTCAAAACTTGCCTTCCACTCTATGAACTTCAGTATGTCCCCTAAAAATACAGTAGGATCTGGAATGGGAAGTCTTGCTGTGACTGTACTCTGCCATCTTGCTGGGACAATAGTCGCAACATTCTCCTGATCATTGCAGTGACATCTAGGAGTAGAATTATCCTGTTTTATTTTTTCACTTAGTTCTAAATTAAGTGAGTCTCGTCTTTCTGAGCAGGGATGGAAGGGCAATGACTTTTTTAGTACAGATTTGGACCTATGACTACCATTCATGTCCTCTTCGTGTACTCTTAGTCTGGCTTCTATAATCTTGACTTCTTTCAGTCTTTCCAGGTTTTTTGTTTTTTTCAATTCTTTATTTTGTTTTTCATACATTAAACATTGGTTACAAATCTATGTGGTTTACGTTAACATTTACACCGTTTTGACAATTATTTTGGGATTATTATTTCAAACGTTGTTCCTCTTGAGAAGCTCTTCACAATCCCATTCCTTCGTACCATCTATAGATATAACATCGTGTTTTCCTGTTTCCCCCTAACCTCCCCATGGCTTACCCCCCCCCCCCCCCCCAAAAAAAAGAAAAAAAAATTCTCTCTTCCTCTCTCTACCCCCCCTCGGCGTCCCTCCCCCCCCCCCCCCCCCCCCCCCCCCCCCCCCCCCATCTCAGCTATCTCGTTCTCTATACCTTATATATGGGGCCCATGTTTGTCTATACTTCTCCTCTTGCTCTTTTATTCCCATCGTCAGATTCTCCATCAGCTGGATTTCCGTTACTCTGTCTAGCCATTGTTGTCTAGTTGATGTAGATGTACTTTTCCACAAAATTGGGATACAGGCCCTTGCTGCCGTCAGTAGGTGTCTAAGCAGGGAATTTTTAAACTTTGCCATGGAAAATGGAAAATCATATAATAGGTAGGTAGCTGGGTTCTCTCCCAACTCCACTTCAATAATTTCTTTTATCGTGCCCTCAATCATTTTCCAAAATTCCCTCACTTTTACGCATTCCCAAAAAATATGTAGGATTGTGCCCTCCTCGTCTCCACACCACCAACAGCGATCTGATGCTTCTGGAAAGAAACGTTTTAATACGGCAGGGGTTTTGTACCATCTGGTTAAAATCTTGTAGCTTCCTTCCTGGTATTTGGTAGCTAAGGAGGCCTTATGTGTGAAGGAGAGAATTTTTGTTTTCTGAGTCTCTGAGAATTTTATCCCTAAGTCCCTTTCCCATGCTTGTATGAATGGTAGGTTTTTGGGGGCTTCTGTGTCTACCAAAAGGCTGTACATTAAGGACAGACCATGTCTCAGCGATTCGCCCTTCAGGCATGTTTCTTCGAACCCTGAGAGTTCTCTAATCGAAGTGTTTTGTGAGCTTAATGCTCTAATTGCTGCTCTCAACTGAATTTCTCTCAATGGGTCCAACTCCCTTCTAGGGTCCTCGTCTAACTCTCCCCCACTATCCCTTTGCTTATCTGTGTCAAAATGTATTAGCCTGCTCATTCCGGCGCATCTTAGATTGCTAAAATGGAGATCTGTAATACCTAATTGAAACCTAGGGTTCCCCAGGACTGGGACAAGTGGGCTTGTATAGTCCGAGATCTTACTTTTGCTAAATTTCCTTTTTGTGACTCGTATTGTGGCGCCTAGTGTAGGATGCTTTTTGACCTCTTGTGGGATATCAACCTCTTGGATCCATGCTAAGCCCTCCAAAGGGATCTTCGTAATCTTTTGTTCCATGAGAATCCAAGGTTTGGACTTCTGGTGTGTACACCACTCTACCACCCTTGCTAAGTGGGCTGCATCGTAATATCCCATCGGGTATAGTAAACCTACCCCCCCTTCCTCTTAGGTAGTGTCAGAATCTCACGTCGTACTCTCGCCACTTTCCCTGCCCAAATGAACCTACTGAATCTAACTCTTAGATCCCTTAAAAACCCCAGGGGAATCTTTACAGGGAGGGTCTGGAGTAGGTAAAGTAATTTTGGCATGATATTCATTTTAATGATGTTGATTCTCCCAAACCATGTAAAGATTTCCTTATCCCACCGCTGAAAATCTGCCTTAAACTGTCTTATCAGGGGGACAAAATTTAAGTCAAAGGTTCTATTCAAATTTTTTGGTATTTTGGTTCCCAAATAGGGTATATGGGAATCTGTCCATCTAAAGGGAAAGTTTGTCGCTAGTTGTTGTTGTGCCTGTCTGTTAACTTCCACTCCCATCGCCTCAGATTTGTTATAATTCACCTTGAAATTGGACAGAGTTCCATAGTCCCCTATCTCCCTCATTAAGGCTGGTAGGGATAGCTCTGGAGCCGTTATTGAGAACAAGAGGTCGTCTGCAAATGCAGCTACTTTATACTCTGATCCCTTGATCTGAAAACCTCTTATGTCTGTATTAGACCGTACAGTTCTCATGAACGGCTCCAGAACAAGGATAAAGATTATTGGGGAGAGTGGGCACCCTTGTCTTGTCCCATTGTATATTGGGAAGGGATCAGACAATGCCTTGTTTACCTTCACCCTAGCCAATGGGCAGGAGTAAAGGCTGTCTATCCAATTTCTCATCCCTTCCCCAATCCAATATGTTGTAATGTGGCTCTCAAAAATCCCCAATCCACTCTATCAAAAGCTTTCTCTGCATCTGTTGATATTAATACTGTTGGCCTTTGATAGAGTTGTGACATATAGATAGTGCTCAGAAGTCTCTGCGTGTTCTCTCTTCCCTCCCGCCCCGGGGTAAAACCCACCTGATCTGGGTGTATTAAGGATGGGATACAGGGTAGAATTCTGTTGGCGATTATTTTTGCAAATATCTTCAAATCAACATTCAATAAGGATATTGGTCGGTAGCTGGGACATAAAGTTGAGTCTTTCCCTTCTTTGGGGATAATTGCAATATGTGCTTCTAGTGTTTCTCTACGCATCTGCTGTCCATCTTTTAGCGAGTTAAAGGCTTCTAAAAATCTAGGTGTCAGTTTTTCCTGAAACGTTTTATAATATGTTAAGGTATAGCCATCTGGGCCTGGGGATTTGCCCGGTTTCATCTCCTTTATTGCTTCTAAAAACTCCTCTGTTGTGATCGGTCCCTCCATATTAGCTATCATTTCTTCTGGAATTATGGGCATCTCTGACTCCCTAAGATATTCTTTTACTCTCTCCTCTCTACTCTGACCTCCTGCTAATATAGGTTGAGTTTCCAGGTGGTAAAGATTGCTATAGTATTCTTTAAATGCTTTTGCTATTAGATGCGATGAATTAACTAAATTATCTCCTTGGGTTTTGATTTTTTCAATATATTTTTTTGCTCTTGTCTCTCTCAGTGCATTTGCCAGCATCCTGCCCGGTTTATTCCCGTGTTCGTAGTATGCCCTCCTACATCTACTTAGTTTAGCCCTAGCCTTCTCCGTGAGTAATAGATTTAGTTTATCTCGGAGCAACGTTAGTTTCTCTTCAGTCTGAGTTCTTTGCGATATTTTATGTTCATTTTCTGCTATTCGGATTTCCCCGAGCAGATGGTCTAGCTTTGCACTGAGAGTCCTCTTCCGCTGCGCCCCAAGTGAGATAAGAATTCCTCTCACATAGCACTTGTGTGCTTCCCATTTACATAGCGGTGTTGTCCCATCATCTTTGTTCATTTAAAAAAACCTCTCTATTTCCAGGTTCACCTTATTTTCATACTCTGGATCTTTAATTAAGGATTCATTAATCCTCCAGTTCCATTCTCTTGGACCGGATGTCCCCCAATCGATGGTACAGTGAACTGAGGCATGGTCTGAGATTGTGAATGAGCCTATTGAGGTTTCTCTTAGATTTAACACTATCTTTTGTCTTTCCAGGTTTGATGGAACTACAAGTGAACACACAACTAGATCAGTATACAGTTCTAACCACACTATTTACAATAAGAACATTTATATAACTGTGGCACATACCTATTTTTAGCCCCTGGCTTCCATAAAACAAGACTCTGGCCTTGTGTGTCTGCTCTCTGTCTCTGTCTCCATGTGGAATAATCTAGCAGCACATGGAGTATTAGGAACCTCTCAGACAGAGGGCCAGATTCTCGTAGAACCCGCGGCGGCTTAGCGTAAGCCATTTACACTACGCCACCGCAACTTACTGGAGCAAGTGCCGTATTCTCAAAGCACTTGCTCCGTAATTTGCGGCGGTGTAGTGTAAATGGCCCGACGTAAGGCTGCGTAATTCAAAGGGGGCGGCTTGTATTTAAATTAAGCGCGCCCCGCGCCGATCGAACTGCGCATGCGCCAGCCCTAAAAATAGCCCAGTGCGCATGCTCCAACTCACGTCGAAAAACGTCAATGAAGACGACGTGAGCGTCATGTACGCAAATCCCTATTCGCGAACGACTTAGGAAAACAAGGTAAACGACGGAAAAAGACGACGCTGTCCCGAGGCCATACTTAACATGGCATACGAAGGACCTTCATAAACTTACCCCTCATAGCAGGGGTAAGTTTACGCTTACGGAAACTAAGTAAACGACGATGAGGCGGCGCAAAAACGTTCGGGAATCGGCGTATCAGGCTCATTTGCATAGTCAAATGAGAAATCAACGTAAACGCCTCCTAGCAGCCGGCGTAACATTACATTTAAGATCCGACGGTGTAAGATTATTACGCCAGTCGGATCTTAGCGTAAATCCGGCGTATCATGTTTTCTGGATAGAAAACAATGATACGCCGGCGGGAAATTCGAATTACGCCGGTGTATCTGACGATACACCGGTGTAATTCTTTTGAGAATCTGGCCCAGAGAGTTTGTAAAGCTGGCTGTGACTGGTCAAGACTCTGCTCAATGTGAGATTGGCTGTGATTGGGCCAAGGCTTCTGATGAGTCACAAAAGCTTAACTCTATGCTTTCTGGTATGAATTCAACTGTGTTATTCCTTACCTCCTGCTGCCATACAAACAAATGACTCTCAGGCCGCGTACACACGATCGAATTTGTCCGCTCAAACTGGTCCGACGGACCAGTTCAGCAGACAAATCCGATCGTGTGTATGGGCTAGCGGACATGTCTGACCGGCGGACAAATTTTAAAACATGCTTTAAAATTTGTCTGTCGGATATGTCCACTGGTTAGTACACTAACCAGCGGACATATATGCCCGCACAAGCGTCGGAAGGATGCGACGCATGCGTGGAAGTTTTTTACTTCCCGGTTTGGTGACGTGGCGGCGTCAACATCACCGCCACGTCACCGTGCTGTCTGCCGGCGGGGATTTTGATCCGATGGTGTGTACACGCCATCGGACCAAAATCCAGAGGAGACATGTCCGCTGAAAACGGTTCGTCGGACCGTTTCAGCGGACATGTCCCTCCGTGTGTACGCGGCCTCAAAGGCATATTTTTTCTTTTCCTTCTGTGAACACAACATCCAAGCACAAAATCACAGTGAATAACTCTGCTTTTGTCTCTCACATATAAACATGTGCTCTACATTAGGTTCTTAGCAGATTTAGCTGTATACATGTAGGCTATATTAGCTACCTAGGACAGGTTCTAGCTGGCCAGCTACACTTAGAGGGCGCTGTTCTTTGTCTTCCCTTTGTTAATAAGGGCAACTGTATATTAATCCCCTTTGAATTATATACATTTGAATGTGCTTCTTCAGCTGTAAAATGCTTCCTGTTTATTGCAGAGAACTGTTGTACCATGCTAGGGATCAATTAATGCGGAAGGTTTGAAGTTATACTGCTTATTGGCAGACAATAGACTGAAAGTGCAACCTTTCAAAACATGTTAGTTTTCATTGACAGGCATAATACCTATTCTTCATAGATGGGAGACACTGAATATGTCACTGTACATAAATGATAATTAAGACTACTTGTATATAAACCCTTTGGTGACACAGCTGAGAATGGTATTTAAGTGCTGTGACTCAGTGTGCCTAATCACATATTCATAGCAGGCAGAAGAAAGCTCATGGAGAAAATAAAAGATACTAGGCTGTAATTTCATCTAAGAATGAGCTTGCTCTTGAATTTCAGCTGTGATTTTAGCTCATCTGAGATGTCCAGACTCTGAAGAGGAAAACCATGGCTTCCCATTCCACTGATACTTTCTATGATTAATCTGATTACAGACAGGAGCACAACAGGGGATGGAAGGGGAAAGAGTACATAATATCAGGTGCTTTAAAGTGGTTGCATAGGTTCAATTATTTTTTTTACATAACAAACATGTTATACTTACCTCCACTGAACAGCTCAATTTGCACAGAGTGGCCCCGATCCTCATTTTCTGGGGTCCCTCTGCAGCTGTCTCGGCTCCTCCCCACCTCAGATAACCCCCTCTGCGAAGCACTCTCCCAAGGGGGTTACCTTGCGGGCGCACTCCTGTGTCCTGTAGTTGGCATTCATGGCCACCGACTACAGGACTTGGCCCCACCCCCGGCCCTCGTGTCATTGGAGTTGATTGAGAGCAGCTCAAGCCAATGGCTGTGCTGCTATCAATTTATCCAATGAAGAGCCGAGAAGCCCTTGATTTTAAGCTTATCCATTAGCTTTTATTTATTGTTTTATTATTATTATTCGAAAATACATGTAAAATAAATACATAAATAAATAAAAATCATAAATAATAATAAAAAAAATACTAAGTATACAATAAATTATTAATTAACCCTTAACTTTAAAACTTACCCCTTAAAAAAAATTATAATAATAACTAACTAAACACCCTAATCCTAACACATAATGGCGTTTCCATTAATTTGATTAACCACTTCAATACCGGGCTTTAAAACCCACCTCCTTCCCAGGCCTATTCTATCACTTCTTTCCTACATGTACAAATCATCATTTTTTTGCTAGAAAATTACTCAGAACCCCCAAACATTATGGGCCAGATTCAGGTAGAGTTAGGCTGGAGTATCCATTGATCCGCCAGCCTAACTGTCACTTTAAGCCGGCGTTTTTGTTTTCTGTAACCAGAAAACAAGAAACGCCGGGTTGGAGTTCCGATGCGATCGGCGCAATTGAATTTCGCCATCGGATCGTTACTTCAACTTAAAAATTGCGCCGGAGGCGTTCCCGCTGATTAACGCTGAAAAAATATGTTAATCAGCGGGAGTCGGAAATTCACGATCTTTTTCGGGCGCGACGCAGTGACTTTAAGACGTTTCCGGAAGCGATACGCGACGTAAAGATAAAGCAGCCCCCTAGTGGAGTATCCTATGTTAAGTATAGGCGTCGTCATCGCGTCGGAAAAAAAAATAATCGCGTCGCTCTGGGATGCATTGACACTCGACGCATGCGCAGTACGTTCGCCGCGGGATCGCGCATAGTTTAAATATTACACGCCCCGTACCCGCCCAATTTGAATTCCGCCGGCTCATTTGCGATGCGCTGCCGCAACTTTAGGAGCAAGTGCTTCATGAATAACAGCACTTGCTCCTAAAATTTCGGCAGAGTAACGTAAATGAGAAGCGTTACTCCAGAGCAAAGATGCTCTCATCTACCTGAATCTGGCCCTATATATGTTTTTTAGCAGACACCCTAGGGAATTGCAACTTTTTATTTTGCACCATATTTGCGCAATAATTTTTCAAATGGCTTTTTTTTGTAAAAAAAATGGTTTCATAAATTAAAAAATAACAAAACAGTAACGTTAGCCCAATTTTTTGGTAAAATATAAAAGATGAGGTTACGCCGAGTAAATAGAAACCTAACATGTCAGGCTTTAAAATTGCACACACTCATGGAATGGCTCCAAACTTTGTTACATAAAAATCTCCATAGGCGACACTTTAACATTTTTACAGGTTACCAGTTTAGAGTTACAGAGGAGGTCTAGTGCAAGAATTGTTGCACACGCTCTAACGCATGCGGCGACACCTCACATGTGTGGTTTGAACGACGTTTACATACATGGGCGGGACTTACGTGTGCGTACGCTTCTGAGCGCGAGCTACCGGGGACAGGGGCATTTTAATTTTTTTATTATTATTATTTATTTATTTTTTTACTTATTTATTTTTTACACTTTTTTTTACATTTTTTTTTTCAATCGCTTTTATTCCTATTTCAAGGAATGTAAACATGGACAGGTCCTCTTTAAGGAGAGAGGCGGGGTCAATAAGACCCCACATCTCTCCTCCAGGCTGGAAAGAATGAGATTGTGAAAAAAAAATTCACAGATCTCATTCAAACTAGCCGCAATTGCGGTTTGTTTACTTACGGGGACCCGGGGCGTGACGTCATCACATCGCGCCCGGGCCTCCGACGGTTATAGAGACGACTGGTGACCATCTGGTCACCAGTCAACTTTATGGCAAACATCCGGCGGATGGCGATCATCTCTCCGGGCCCCCGATGGGACGGGAGAGCCCAGAGGAGCACTGGATGGCGGTGGGAGGGGGGGATGTCCCCTCCCGCCGCCTGTAAGAACGATCTAGCGGCGGAACCGCCGCTATGATCATTCTTACGGTGTGCAGGATCGCCGCCGCTGAAAAATGATATCTCAATGATGCCTCTGGGTGCAGGCATCATTGAGATATCCCCCTGCAAAGCCCAGAACGTCATATGACGTCCACCCAGGATAACAGGACCCCGTTTTGGACGTCATATGATGGCGTGCGGGTGTAAAGTGGTTAAATGCTCGATTTGAAGATTCAAACAAAAGTTCCAGAAATTGTTTAACCACTTAAGACCAGGACCATTATGCAGGTAAAGGACCTGGCCAGTTTTTGCGATTTGGCACTGCGTCGCTTTAACTGACAATTGCGCAGTCGTACGATGTGGCTCCCAAACAAAATTGGCAGAGAAAAGGGAAACTGCCGCTCCAGGTGAGTGCACTCAGCGATCAGTGTCCTCTCAGAAGCGTGGGTGCAGGCAATGCATAAAGCGAAGACTGGAGAAAAGACTGGACAGCCGCACTTCCTCGAAATTCTTAAAAAAGTTGCCTTTAATGGTAAAAAATGGAAACAGCACTACAGGTCATAGCAGATAGGCTTAAAGGGCCACGTACAGGTACGTGGATGTGCCCAACCGAGCCATTCTGCTGACGTATATCGGCATGAAGGGGTCCCTAAGTGATTAAGCTTCCGGTGTTTGGCTTCAGGCGACATGGAGTGGAGATGTGAACCTTAGAGAATCGTTGATTTTTTTTTACTCCAGCGTTTTTGAGCTTCAAGCTACAAAACACTCACATGTGAATGCAGCCTAAGTACTGGACAGACAGACTTACTTTAATCAAAGGCATAGCCCACTTCAGCAACTTTAAAGCGGAGGTTCACCCAAAAATCAACTTTCTGACATTAGATCCAGCATACTGCCAACATCTGCAGTATGCTGTTTTTTAGAAAAAAAAAATGTACTTATCGTTTTATGAGCCGTTGTTAACCCGCTCCGAGCGGGGAATCCTGCGGGGAATGGGCGTTCCTAAGCCAAGAGGAGTTAATTGACGGGCTGCTAAGGCGAGTCACGCGGCACGCCTTAGCAGCCCGTCAATCAACCGGCTCATAAAACGATAAGTACAAAAAAAAATTAAAACCCCAGCATACTGCAGATGTTAGCAGTATGCTGGATCTAATGTCAGAAAGTTGATTTTTGGGTGAACCTCCACTTTAAATGCTGGCAAGGTCAAAAAAACCTTCTTAAGCTGTTACAGACCATCCAAAAAGATTTTATTGCATTTTTAAGGTGTTATACAAAATCATACCTCCCAACTTTTTAAAGATGGGAATGAGGGACACTTATTAGCAAAAGTATTTAGGCATAGGAAACACCCCCTGCTACACCCTCTTGAAGGAGAATTATCCAAAAATAGTTAGTATAAATTAGTAAAACTTAGTTAAACCCATAAGGCCTCATTCACACGAGGCAAACTCCGTCGCACTCCGTCGCGACGGAGTCCGCCTGCTCCCGCCAGCTCAGCGGGAGATCAGTTCGCAGATCTCTGCTGAGCCGACTGCTGAGCTGACGGATGACATGCTGTCCGTTTTCATCAGATCTTACCCTATCCGATCCGCATGGACAGATGGGGACGGAGCCCCCATACGTCTGTTTTTAGCGGATCGGATAGGGTCGGATGTCAGCGGACATATCTCCGCTGTCATCCGACGCTCCATAGGGATGCATGGCGGACCCGAACGGGAGGCGGACTCTGTCGCAGTCCGTCGCGATGGAGTCTGCCTGCTCCCGCCAGCTCAGCGGGAGATCAGTCCACAGATCTCCGCTGAGCCGACGGATGACAAGCTCCTCTCTGCTCACTGAGCGGGGAGGGGCTTGTCGGGCACCGCTGTCTTCTATGGAGCAATCTGATGAAAACAGACAGCATGTCCATTTTCATCAGATCTTGCCCGATCCGATCCGCATGGACGAATGGGGACGTGCCCCCCCATATGTCTGTTTTTAGCGGATCGGATAGGGTCGGATGTCAGCGGACATGTCTCCGGGATGCATGGAGCGGCCGTTCAGGTCCGCCGTCCAAACTGACAGGCGGACCTGAATGGTCCGTCCTTGTGAATGAGGCCTAAGTGATTTTCTTACCCAGAGCTTTTTTTCTCAGAAAATAGGTGCAGGAACTCAACCACGACCCGTTCAGATTTCACAAACAGTAGAAGGGTCTTAAAGGGGCATTAAATACCAGAATTGCATTACATACAGTGTGCAGAGTTCAGGGGGTTACAAAGCAGTCACCTGTAAACACAGAAACCAGACTTCTGTGTTCACAAGTGATTGTGGTGAGCGGGCACCAAAAGGTCTGAGCCAAAGGTGGTGGAACTGAGTTCCACCAAGTTCCCCCAGAAAAAAAGCCCTGTTCTTACCACTACTATTTCAAGCGGTGGTGACCATTACACTGGCTTTTGAAATTTACAAATGTAGCAATTTAGAAATTGGATGAAAAGTTTAGCACCAGGCAACACTTTTTAAAGATTAAAAATGCATTTTATATACAGTGGAACCTTGGATTACAAGCATAATCCGTTTCAGGAGAATGCTCGTAATCCAAAGAACGCACATATCAAAGTGAGTTTCCCCTCAGAAGTCAATGGAAACAAAAATATTATGTTCCGCATTGACTTTTATGGCATGCAATACCGTGTGGTCAGAGGTGAGGGGGGTTGCTGGAGAGCCTCGGAAATACTCGGAAAGGCTCGGAAGACAGCTCGGCTGAACTCAGAAAACCTCGGAATGGCTCGGGAACTGAGTATTTATGTGTTTTCCCGAGTATTTCCGAACGGCTCCGGCGCCACCCACCTCTGGCCAAATGCAGTACTGGCTTGATTCCGGCTTTTTTTAGAGAGACAAAACTCGCAAACCGAGTCAGGATTAAAAAAAAAAATAATCATATTGCGAAACGCTTGTTTACTCACACATGAGGAGGGAAAAAGGACTTTGTTTTCCAAATTAGGGACAGTCCCTCAAAATCAGGGACAGTTGGAAGCTATGTACAAAATGCACACAACTCTTTGTACAGGAAGATGCAAGACTGAGAATGAGGTAAGACATAACAGGAGCAGGTACCCAGATCTTTTTTTTTTAGGCAGTGCAACACAACACAAGGCATGTGCGTTGTATTGTGCTGCAGTGTGATTGCTTTGCATGCTACTGCAATATTGTGTCGGAGACACCACAACGCGCCACACCATGCAACCGCAACACACATTAATGCACCCCAATGCACCTAGTAAGAGCACCGCAACAAAGATGTGACCATATGCGGATTCTATTCTCTCTTCCATTTATATGCAGCCTTCTCACATCCAGTTTTGCTCCTAACTAACTGCTTTTCAGAACACCTGCTGCAATAATACTTCTTATATTCTCAAAGATTATCTAATTTATGTCAATGATTTAAATCAATAAAAGTGATATCAATGGATTTAAAGTATGAATAACATATTTTCAGGATATCTGACAAGGATTTTCATCAGGTGAAATGGTTTACTTCAAGATGCCACTAGGTGGTGACAGTGACAGTTACTTGTTAAACATCGCTGTCACAGAATTGCAACTATTTAAGTGATGTGAAGAATAATAAGAATGTAGGTAGCAGGTTTAACTGGAATATGTTGTGCTATATGTATGATGTATCATAACCATGTTGTACAAAACATGAGGCTACAAGATACCAGATTATAAAAATTGTTATAAAAGATGTAAACTTGAAAAAGTACATGCCCAGTGGCGGCCCGTCCATACAGGGTGCAGGGGTGCCGCCCCCCCTAATCCATGTGCCCGGTCCCCTAATCTACATGCAGGGCGCATGGATTCCAATGTTTTTTTTTTTTCTTTTTAGAAGCACATGATTAGAGCCTAATTGGCTAAAAAAAAGGGTGGGCTTGTGGCGCTGAGCATTGCGCCCTGAGCCCACCCAGTTGTGTCACAATAGCAAATTAATATTCGCTTCTTTCTTCCTGATTCTTCTCCAGGCCAATCAGGAAGCACTGAGACCCGTCTCCCGATTGGCCAAGAAGAGAAGCGATCCTAAGGAGGAGGAGGATGGGGACGCAAGGGAAGCCACCCCCCACAGCCCAGAAGAAGCGCTAGATATTCAGTGTAGACTCTATGTTAAGTTAATGCAGGCAGTATAATATATATAACACAGTGTATTGAAGTGGTTAAGAGGAACCCCGCACCAAAATGAAAAAGAAATGGCGTGGGGTCCCCCCTAAAAACTATACCAGGCCCTTCAGGTCTGGTATATATTTTAAGGGGAACCACGCCAAAATAAAAAAAATGGCATGGGGTACCCCCCAAAATCTATACCAGTCACTTATCTGAGCAAGTAGCAGTGGCAGGCCAGGAAAAGGGGGGGGTAAAGAGAGCGCCCCCCTCCTGAACCGTACTAGGCCTCTTGCCCTCAACATGGGGAGGGTGCTTTGGGTCAAGGGCCTCATCCTCAAACCCTTGCCTGGTGGTTGTGGGGGTTCTGTGGGTAGGGGGTTATCAGAATCTGGAAGCCCCCTTTAACAAGGGGGTCCCCAAATCCTGACCCTTCATGTGAATAGGTATGGGGTATTGTACCCCTTCCCATTCAGCAAAAAAGTGTCAAAAGAATAAAAACAACAGGAGACAATTTTTGACAATTCCTTTATTAAAAAAAAATTCCCACGATGTCCATCCATCTACTATCACAGCGCCAGACGGACCCAACAATTTAAAAAAAAAAGCTCTGCCTCGATGGGAGACATCCCGCCGACTTCCGTCTCTTGGCTGTGACTGCTGTTTAGCCTGCTGACTTTCCAGTGTCATTCTATGTTTAATAAAACCCCATCAAGCAGGCTTCCTGTCAGGTAGGGATGAACTCGATGTTCGAGACGAACATAATCTCGACTCGAACCTTGCGTGTTTGCCCGTTCGCCGGACAGCGAATTCTATTGGGGCGTTCGCAGCACATTTGAGCGCCACAGAACGCCCCATAATGCACTGCGATATTGCAGTGCATTGATGTCTGATAATTGCCCAAATCCCTGGATCCAAGTGCTGGAACTTGTTCTGGCACTAGGCTTCACTCCGAGACTCAGTCTTGATTCGTTGTGACTCAGGGATTTACATCCTGATAAATCCTGGACGGTTTGGGGTATGTATACCATAGATAGGAATACTTGCTTATAGTCTCTTCTTCTGGCCTTGTTAAAACACACCAGCTCCTGTATAGATGGTCAGGTGGTCCAATTATGGGTCTATTTCCTTTTATCCTTTATATAATCTCATTGGCCTCCAACTGGGGTTTGTGATAAATCTAGCAGAGACAAAAAGTACCTCTCTATAATTAACTAACTATGTGGTAACTGCAAGCAACAGCTATTTACAAATACAGACAGTAGGGGGCAGTAGATCGCTACACTTTGTAGGCATACCGTTCCTTGACTTCCATTTGTCAGTTCTAGGTCTATGGACATAGATGGACCCAGGACTATCTTTGATGGTGTCAATGCCCCTTTCTGCTCCACATGCCCATACTTAGGCCCCTTTCAGGCTAGGGCGGGAGCCACGGTGGCGGTATAGCGCCGCTAAAAATAGCGGCGCTATACGGCCGGGATTGCCGCGAGAATCGGCTGCTAGCAGTGCGGTATTAACCCCCGCTAGCGGCCAATAAAGGGTTAATACCGCCCACAATGCGCCTCTGCAGAGGCGCATTGCGGGCAGTATTGCCGTGGTTTCCCATTGTTTTCAATCGGAAGGAGCGGTGAAGGAGCGGTATACACGTAGCTCCTCTCACAGCTCCAAAGATGCTGCTGACAGGAGATTTTTTTCTCTTCCGCCAGCGCATCGCCTCAGTGTGAAAGCCCTCGGGCTTTCACATTGAGTAGGCAGTGAAGGAGTTTTTCAGGTGTTATAGCAGCGCTATTTTTAGCGCTGTACCGCCTGAAAAACTCCTCAGTGTGAAAGGGGTCTTACAGTATATGCAGTTTGTACTTTGCCTCTGGGTACTTAAAGAGGAACTGCAGTCTGCTCACATAATTTGTAATAAAAACATCTTTGCCATTCTAAAGCTTCTCTCCAACCACTTTGCGTATTATTTTGTATATACTGTGATTCTGTACTTGCCAAATATGCTGCAGAAATTTCCCTCCACCGAGTCTGGCTCCAACCATTTTAACTGTGGGCAGCTGAAGCTGCTGCCTGTTCACTTCCTGGATTTACACAGAGGCACACCTCTAGCTCTGCAGCCCTGCAGCTCTCATTGGCCCTCTTTTGACTCACCCCCTCCATTCCCGGCAAACGTTCACGAGAATGAGAATGAGAGAGTTGTGCATGATGTCATAAGCCTGGGCTTTTTACCAGAAAAGAAACATGAAGTGGGCTGTATAAGGTATTTACTGGCAGAAAAAATATGTTTTACTATCCAAAGTTAAAACAACAAGGGCAGAAGATTTAATAGATGGAAATATGAAAAAAATTACGGTCTCTTTATTGTCCTCCCATTAGACTGGTATGCAGTTGTCAGATTCAATCTTGAGTTTACTAGCTCATCCTCATATATCGATACCTTGTTATCTTGGATCTTGTAGCCTCATATCTTTTGTTTCTGTTGTGTTTTTATTATTGTGGCTTATTGATTTGCTAACTGTACTCAGAGTGCTCACTGCCTCTGCGCTCCGTGCTCTGCTGCCCTTTAACTTCTTTATCCAGTCTCTCCAGGTAAAGCCTCTCTTCCCTGTCAGTGCATGTCAGTCTCAGCTCAATTCCATTCTCACCACAAGAGGCTTTAGCTAAGATCAAGCATGTCTAGGTCCTGAAAGCAGAACTAAACATGCTCAATGAAAATTAACTATTTGCAATCCTTATGCTGCTAGCCTTAGTAAATAGATAGGAATGTATATTATATTAAGACCGAACTACACTGTATCTGAGCAACACAAACAAAAACTCTATTTAATTTATTTTTGTTATTCAAAGCAAACTCAGCCATCCATCCATGTCTCCATGCATTTGAGAAACACCCTCCTATCATTTCTGGCTGCGACCAACTTGAGTAAGGGCAGATGATTTATGTAGCATTTATTTTTCATGAATCGTTCTGCCCTTAGTTCAGGCATACAGGCAGGAGGGTATGTTTAGCTTAGCAAACACCTCCTGAAGACTCCTAGGATACAGTATATGACATCATTTGCCTAGGCATGAAAACCAGGAAGTAACTGAAGAAATGTGAAAAAAAAGTTTTAAACATGTAAATATGATATACTTACCTAGATTACAAATATTCAATGTTGACTGAGAGACTGAAGGTCCACTTAATCTTTTTGTACATTTCTTCTGTTGCTTCCTGGTTTCTGGCCTAGGCCAAAAATACAGTATGTTATACATTTTAGGAGTCTTCATAGTCATTTTTCTTTCATCTGGAGGAGGGGAGAAAGGGCTTTCTCAGCTAAACACCCCCTCCTGTCTGCATGCCAGACCTAAGGACCAAAATTCCAGGAAGTAAATGATATGATATATATATCATTGGCCCTTACTCAAGATGCCCGTGGCTAGAAATGCTAGGGGGTGATTTTTTAAAGTGATTTTCAACAAAATTAAGCATGGAGATATGGACGTATCATGTGTGAGTGTGATTTGAACATCAAAAACAAAATGCAATAACTGTAGCACCCTCTAGAGCTTAGTCTAGGGTGGGAAAATGTACTTCTGGTAGTTGTGTAAGTCTGGTAATTGATTGGGGGTTACTGCAGGTCAGGATGAGTGGCTCTACAGTTCAGGTTTCTGGTACCTCCTCCTGGTTCTAGAGGCTTACATAAGTTTCAATACGTTAGTGGGTGGAGGCCAGGAGGTCCTGATTTGCACATTTAGGGGAATCTGACCAATCCCCAGGCAGGAGGCCTGGCAGGGTGGCTGGATCAGCCAATAAATATTGTGGAGCCTGGTCAACAGGGGAGTCAGGTGGAATATGGAGTGATCTAGCAGTGTCATGTAGCCTAGGAGGGGACCTTGGGGCTGAGGGGGCTCTGCCTTGAGGCTAGGTGCTGAGAAAGGAAGGACAGAGGGATCTCCACTACCCTACAGTCTCTTCTATGAGACCCGAATCCTGCATTTGGCAGCTATGGACGCCAAATGCTGGAAACTGGAGCGCGCCCGCAAGGTAACGCCACCGGGAAATCGCTTCTCCTAGGGGGTTATGTAGCTGGCCAGCTAGAACCTGTCCTAGGTCGCTAATATAACCTACATGTATGTACAGCTAGACCTGCTAATAACCTAAATGTAGAGCACATGTTTATATTTGAGAGACAAAAGCAGAGTTATTCACTGTGATTTTATGCTTGGATGTCATATAACAGTTGTATGTGGTGTTCACAGAAGCAAAGGAAAAATATGCCTTTAAGAATCATTTATTTATATGACAGTAAAGGTAAGCTCAAGAACACAGTAGCATTTATACCAGAAAGTATGGAGTTAAGCCTTTGTGACTCATCAGGAACCTTGACTAATCACAGCCAGTCTCACACTCAGCTCTAAGAGTCTTGACTTATCGCAGCCAGCTTTGCATCCATTCTGTCTGGGAAGTTCCCCAGCACATGGGCTGGAAAATCATTCCACCACAGAGAACAGAACAGAACAGACACAGAAAACCAGAGTCCAGTTTTTATGGAAGCAAGGGGCCAAATAGTTCCACCTAATTCACAAACTAAATCAACCTCACCAAACCCTGCAAACCTAACAAACCCTGCAAAGTCACCTAACCAAACTAAACCAAACCAAGTTGCAAACCAGAGAGTTATACCTTTCAGATAAATTAGAGAATGCTTTAATAATTTACAGAGAGAGTATAAATATTGAAGAAAGAAATATATCCACCATCTTATGTTAAATGACAAGATTAAATATTTGAACCACCATTTTGTTATACTTATTCATCACGTGTTTTTGTACATGGACTGTCTGCTGCAAAGCAGCCATATTATATATGAAGAAAAGTGAAGTTAATAAAGACGTTTTTTTTAAGCATTTGGTGTGCTCTTTAAACCTACTGCTTCCATAGAACGGCAATAGAGGAATTTCAGAGTAATAGACAGTCTTGTTGGACTGAAGAGTCAGACATATCACAATCCTTCTAATTCTACAGCGCATGAGGCACTTGTGCTGCGCCTGCCACAGGTTATATGATGCGGGAAGGAGCCACAAAAGCCGCCGGGGGACCCCAGAAGACGAGGATTGGAGTCACACTGTGCAAAACAACCTGCACAGTGGAGGTAAGTATGATATGTTTGTTATTTAAAAACAAATCAAACCTTTAGTATCACTTTAATTCAAGTTGGATTCCATGTCTCTGATATAAGAGTTGGAAAATGTGTTGCCTGGCTGTGCTGGGGTAGAAGAACCCAATAATCCAGTGGCCCTCCAGGGGGTACATAATGTTTTCAGTATGTAGTGCTCATATACAGCATAGTCCCACTGTAACTACACCTTTTACGATGGCTTCCTACATTTATCTGGGGAATACTTCACACAGAATTGGACAACATCATCTTGATAAAAGGTTGTGACTTTTATTAAATATCTTCCAAATGCTATAAAACACAAGCTACATGAAAGTCATTTAGAATCTGTATACTACTAAAGCAATAAAAACACTGCCCCAGGTTGCTTGAGCGCGGAATTGTTAAAAAAGAGTGTTTAGCATAATTTTCTAGCAGTCATAGGCACTGGATGGAAAATGTCGCACTCTACCTGTCCTCCTAACACTCTGTCTATAGGAAAATGCAGGAGTTGAAATAACCCCCTATGAAGACCATGTTATAAGAGCATTCTGCTGATGGCCTGTGCTTAAAGGGTCACTAAAGGATTTTTTTTTTAGCTAAATAGCTTCCTAAGCATTCGAGCTGCGGTGGTGAGGCAGTCGCGCTCCTTTAAGGAGCGCGACTGCCTCACCACCGCAGCTCGAACGCTTAGGAAACGCGTCGCACAATATAGCAACGTCACCAGTGCCATCCTGCTGCTGAAACACTTCTACTCCACCTGCCTGGCTCACAAGCCATCTTCACCACCGTTGCCGGCTTCATCACCTTATAGCGGTAAAGGACAGCTCTACAGCGCAGTGCCCAGCAGCCAAAGGACCACAAGTGATGACCACTTTTAAAGAATATGTACAATGCCAGTTTTTAACTCCTAAAATGTGAGTTGCCTGTACTCTTTTACTTATTAAATTGTTTTAACAACATCTGCACTTAGAGGCGCCTCTTCCCTTGTCTTTTACCACAGTCTTGGAACACGGTTTCTGTTCTACAACGATGGCAGCCCTGAGGACATAGGTGTGACCCCCACATAAACTTTTACCCATTTACCCCTGGGTTCCCCCCTTCCCCTCTCTCTTTTTGGACATTGAACCCGCCATGTGATTTAACATTTTTTACAATCTTTTTGATACTCAATATATATTTAATTTGAATAATTAAGATATATGTATGTACTTATTTATTCAATTACAACCACCACCACACTTATGTTTGCTTAGCTAATAGTATCAAGGTACTACTGTATTTAGACCTTGCGCATTTCTCTCCTTGTGCACCACACTTCCTGGTTGTCTGTTTCCTTATAACCACAGTGCTGGGAGCTTTCTCACTGTGGTCACTAATCAAGGAGGTGAGATTACTGTGTGTAAACTGAAACTGGGTTGGTGCTGAGGGGTTTTAGACAAACCATCACTGCCCTCTATTGGCTCTCTGGCTCTGTACATCAGAGAGACAGGAAATAACAGCAAAAACCAAACTAGAACTGTAGGTTGATTATATGATTGATTTTTATCTATTTTTAATCATTATTAAAAGGAATCAGTTAACTTTTATGTCTCTACACCCTGTAAACAGTCATTTCAGCCCAATTTTTTTTTTGCTTTAGTGACCCTTTAAGCAATGACCTGTAATAAGACTGCACTTTAGGGAACACAAAAAAATTGCAATCACTTCTATGAACTTCCATTTCCATGTGTTTCTTTAGACAGTTTTCACCACGTGTTTCCATAAGTTTAGGCAGGTTCCATTGTGTGTTTGCTTGAATTTAATGGCCAGCATCTAGGGAGGTTTGAGAACATTTTCCAAATGTAGCGAGGTCATAGAAAGATTTGTCAGTACACCTGAACCATTTTAGGACAGCCTGGTTTACTTTGTCATCAGTGCTGAAACGCTGACCTCGGAGGAACTCTTTGACGGGTCCACAAAAGGTGAAAATTGCCCGGAACGAAGTCCGGGCTGTATCGGGGATGTGACAATACCTCCCAGCTAATTTGCTATAATGTGCACATAGTGGGGTGAGCCGTATGAGCTTTTGAATTGTCCTAGAGAAACAGGACGCCCATGGTGATCAAACCAGGCCGTTTTTTCGACAGACACGTATGCTCATTACTCAGAACATTAATAATATTCACTGCTGATAATGTCACCACAAGTTAGAAAATCCACATGAATAACGCCACATTTGTCCCAAAAACACTTGCGATCACTTTACCTGCAAACTTGCATGCTTCTGCTGTTTTACACTTCCACTGCACTAACACTATTGTCTGCCATCTTGATTAATGGTCTCTGGAATGGCCAGCGACATGTGCACCGCCTATGAGTAATAGAAAACACTTGTCACTTACTGCTGCATATAGTACCGCCACGCTAGCATCCCTTTTTATACCTGTAAAATTAAAAGTCCTGGTTTGACTTGAATGCCCCTCACCAATAAATTCACTAAGTGCTAGACATAAAGCATGTCATAATACTAATTTCTAATATATTCATAGGCTGAATATTATTGGTGTATTCAGTACAGTTTGCATTGATTTTATAAAAAAATATGCGCTTTGCCCCGTACAGTCCCCTCCTTATACCGGTGTATATAGAGTATAACATATTTTACTCTGTAGCAGTTACCAGTGTGCAGCTCTCCATTGCATTAGCGCTTTCTTCCCCCCTGAGCATCAGTGAAGTAGATCTGAACTCTTCAGGGTATACCCAGGTGTTACATGATTAACAAGCATAATCTGGGAATTTAGTACCCTATTGTTTTAAATGCTCCTCTGGGAAAGCCTCTGAATATTTATAGTTTAGATTTGCTGTATTATTTGATTATTATAGAATATGTTGTAATAAAAGATGACATATGTTAAAAACAATGCACAAAACATGTTGGTGCTCATAGCAAAAGGATCTAATCAATGTTCCTTTTTATGCTGGGTAATTACATTAGAATATGATTTTGTGTTGTCCTCAATCCAGAAGAGGGATATAAGAGACCAAGAAGAAGAGCAGCCTCTTGGGATATGCAATTCACTAGTTTTCATGGTGATACCACAGGGCCAGGTGACCACTTCTAAAAATGTTGCAGGGATTCAAGAAATACTGGCCTACATACTTGGTGGCCATTTGGCAATTTGCTTACTAGGAAATTTTCAATCATACTACCGAGTTGTCACCTTTTAAGAGGACACCGAGCAGTAATTCCAACTGCTTTGAGACAATCGGTTCTAATTGGTCATCTAGGTGTGGTACAGACAAAACAACTTTGCAGGTAAGCATTGTGGTGGCCTGCTATAGACAACCAAATAGAAATGTAAGTTTGCAATTGTAGGTAGGGTTACAAAGTAGTGCGGCAGCAATAATTCACACAATCAGGTGCAATGAAAAACTTGTTCTGAATTAATACAGCAACAGTTCACAAACTCACAGTGCATGGTACACTCACGGTTTCCAGTAAGGTGACTAGAGCAGGTATCAGCCAGACAGCATCTTTTAAGAAAACAGAATTCTTCTTGTGTCCAACCAGGAATCTTTCCCAACCACTAGTACTGTCCCTAACAGGTAGGGTGCCTTTCCTTACACTATCGACTCATATAAAGCAAGCCAAACCTGAGAGCCAGGGCCTTAAAGAGACTCTGAATGACCCAAGATGGCTGCCATAGTAGCATGGCGCCACAGCATTCAATTGAGTTGTTCCCAAGTGACCCAGGAAGCCATAAAGGAACTGTGTTCCTCCTGACTTCCTCTTTGACTGCAGTGCCACTGCAGAGGAGCGCCGCCTGCAGTGGAGAAGATAGACTGCCCCTGCCTACACAATTGTGAGATATTTCCCAAAAGGCCCATGAAATAAAATCCAATTAAATGTATGTGAAGAAATTAAAATACCACCAAAACATTAAAGATACTGTTTGGTAACGTATGATTTGTACTTAAAATGGCCAGAGATGGCTACAGCAGAGGTCATGACTATTAAAGTTATCATCACAGTCTTGGAAGGATTGTTCTCAAAGTGGGGACTACCACTGATATCAATGCCTACAATGGTCCACAATTTATTTCAAAAGAGAAATTGCTGTTATATTTACACCATGGGGAAGCTGATATGAAATCCGCTCCACTTCCTGACAATTCTTAAGTCAACAGTTTGTACAAAAAAAGGTGCAATTCCGAGAACGATGTGCGAACTAAGCTAAAAAGTTCATTCAACACCCGGTTCATAGCCTGACAGTTCTATGGACGCCGTGCATTAGAGTGGGTAAAAAAATTACCTTATATCACATGAGATTCATCACCATGGAAACAGCAAGGGATGAACGATGTCTCAGAGTCTTTCCCTGACAGTGGAAAATGTTGAACACAGCATATATGTAAATGTAACCGTCTTCATTTCAGATCACACATGTGTGTGTGCCCACGGGCACTTACTGTATGTCTCTTTGTGATAACCTGAGTAACAGCAGTCAAGTCATTTATAAAATATTAAGCAGGTATGTTATTGAGGAAGCAAGATCGCAGTATTTTAGATAAATCTGAAAGAATGAAGAATCTTTGGATTCCTTTTTAAAGGAAGTGAAACTTTGATTTTAAATAAATTGGTGAATAGGCAGGTATTTCACTACAGAAGAGACATACCCATGTCTCTTCTGCAATGAAGTTTCTTACCCATCTGTCCACAATGTACACTGAGCATATGCACAGCTCAGTGTACATTTTTGGCACCTGAAATGACATCATCTTGGCTTAGCTGATCGATAAGGCTGAAGATTGAAATGCAGAAGAAGATCAGCCGAAGATGTCAGCTGATGGTAAAGGAGTTCCGGGACACAGCAGCTCTGAAGTAGCGATAACCAGAGAAATTTCCCACTTAACTTACTGGCCAGCCTGCATACTGACTGGCAACATTATGGTCAATATAAAAAAAGTGATGCCCAACAATGATACCTGTCAGTATCATCAGTGCCACCCATCAATGTCCATCAGTGCCACCTCTTAGTGCACATCAGTGCCCACCAGTGCCCATCTGTGCCACCTATCAGTGCCACCTATGAGTGCCCATCAGTGCCGCATACCAGTGCCACCTAACAGTGCCAATCAGTGCCGCCTATCAGTGCTGCCTATCAGTGCCGCCTCATCGGTGCCGCTTTATCAGTGCAGCCATATCAGTGCCCGTCATTGAAGAAGAAAACTTACTTATTTACAAAAAAAATAACAGAAACAAAGAAAAACTTTATTTTTTTCAAAATGTTCTGTCTTTATTTATTTGTTGCGCAACAAATAAAAATCGCAGAGGTGATCAAATACCACCAAAAGAAAGCTTTATTCGTGGGAACAAAATGATAACAAAATTGTTTGGGTACAATGTAGCATGACCGTGCAATTGTCATTCAAATTGTGACAGCACTGAAAGCTGAAAATTGGCTTAGGCAGGAAGTTGCGTAAGTGCCTGGTGTTGAAGTGGTTAAGGAGTGGAGGGCTCCCTGTCCTCTGCCTATTCATTATATTTATATGCTAAAGAAAGAATATCAGATCAATTAGTGATTTAAAAACCTCAACCATCTAAACCCATTGATAATCACAAACAAACATTTAAATGAAAGACTGAACATAAAACGCACTGTCAGAGCGATAAGTACAAAATCATGCAATTAAAATATATGAACCATAAATGAATGTCCATACACCGTGTTCCAAATTATTATGCAAATTATATTTTTCTCATTTACCTAAATAATTAATGTAAACAACAGTCAGCATAATTCTCATGTTATCAACTATTAAGAGTACAATTCTAATTTTATTAAACAAACCTCCTAATGATAACAGGTTTTTTTCCGAAATAAAAAACTTACAATGCACTGTTCCAAATTATTATGCACAGTAAGTTTCAAAACACTTTATAGGTTGTAAAGATCTGAAAATTGTCATTTGTTGTGTTTGCAGCATATTTACTGAAATCAAAAGCTATTTCAATCAAACTTTGAACAACATTTTTACTTTTTAAACATTTTAACAGGTCACGTTACATTATAACATAGGAGCCCTTATTGATAGCAGCTTCACAAGTCTTGCATACATTGAACTTGTGAGTTTTTGGACAGTTTCGGCTTGAATTTGTTTGCAAGATGTCAGAATCGCCTCCCAGAGCTGCTGTTTGGATGTAAACTGCCTCCCACCTTCATAGATCTTTTGCTTGAGAATGCTCCAAAGGTTCTCAATAGGATTGAGGTCAGGGGACCATCTCTCTTCCCATGATTCCGGCCCAAAACATGACTCCACCACCGCCTTGATGACGTCGCAGCCTTGTTGGAACAGGGTGGCCTCCACCAACCATCCACTACTCCATCCATCTGGACCATCCAGGGTTGCACGGCAATCATCAGTGAACAGGACTGTTTGAAAATCAGTCTTCATGTATTTTTCTGCCCGATGCGGCCGTTTCTGCTTGTGAGCATTGGTTAGTGGTGGACGAATGGAAGGTTAATGCATAGTTGCAAGACTCTGGAGGACTCTACACAGGGCCGTCTTTACCATAGGGCAAACAGGGGCAGCTGCCCAGGGCCCTGTTACTGTTGGGAGCCCAAAGCAGAGCCGCCCGTTAAGCCCCTGTGCTGCCCACAAATCAGAGCTGAAAATCATCAGCGGCAAGCAGTACTGCTTCCCTTCCCAGTGTTTTAAAATTTTCAGCACCCCTGGCTTCCCTTTAGACGTGCACTTCTCCCTTCCTGCCACTGGGTGCTGCTTGTATATAAAAGTGAATTAGAATGTGATTTTATAGCATCCCCAGTTTGCTCTTTCCGAGGCTGACTTCTTATTCATGTCCTGCACTCCAAGGTATGTCACTGTTTGCTAATCTATATTGTAAATAGAAGTTTTCTGTAAAGTGTGCCCAAAGTCTTTATAATATTTGATGATTCACTGCAGGCCTGGTCAGTGTTTTAAAAAGTTCCTGTATTTTACACATGGCATGGCATGGGGTCACAGCACCGTCTGTCCATTCTGCTTTAGCACCATGGGACCCTATGCCATGCCATGGGTAAAATACAGGAACTCTTTAAATCACAGACCAGACCTGCAGTCCAGGCTAAGTAAGGCCTCAGAGCACATATATACACATATATATATATGTGTGTATGACTGTGTGTCCCTAGCGTGTCAAGATCCTACGGGGTAAAAATGACCGCACCAGCCAAGCAGACACTGGCTGGAAAAAGCGCCCAGAGGCGATTCAGTTTGCATGTGTTGCGCTATACAAGTCAGCAACAACAATAGCACATGGCATTACTATCTGTATTTAACTGCTTAATGGGCTTATTTTGGGCCTGGCTGGTTCACATGTATGTGTTTTGGCGGCCCACATTTGCGCAGGCACAGCAGCCCATTCATTTGAATGGGCCGCCATGCCTGCGTTTCCTGCAAAGAAAAGTGCATGCCTCATGTAATAGGCTGCCCACACCTATGCCCATCAAGCAATGAAATACAGCACTGTTTGTCCATTCTGCTGTCTGCTGTGACTTATCTGCAGTTCCTGCACTGTCAAACTTGCTACATTTTTAGACGTTTAGGTCACGCTTTTAAAAACACAGTGCGTTTGTGTGTGCAAGAACTTCAGGTAAGTAAGTAGCAGGGTGCAAAAGCAGAATGGATTTCAAGGCAACTGCATTTTTAAAATGCTGAATGCACCTTTTTTCTGCAGGAAACAAAGGCATGGCAGCCCATTCAAATCAATGGGCTGCTGTGCCTGCACAAATGAGGGCCGCCAAAACACATACATGTGAACCAGCCAGGCCCAAAATAAGCTGGAGGGGGGCCCAAAAAATATCTGTTTACTGACATGTAATCGTGTTTTAGCAGCTGCTCTCTTGAACTGATGCATGGATCTAACAAAAATCTTTCTCAATGTGCCTTTATCTGCACGAAACCCGTCTGTGCTCTAAATCAGCCACAAATCTCTTAATAGTGCGATGATCACGCTTAAGTTTTCGTGAAATATCTAATGTTTTCATACCTCGTCCAAGGCATTGAACTATTTCACTCTTTTCGGCAGCAGAGAGATCCTTTTTCTTCACCATATTGCTTGAAAATGGTGCTCTGCTTAATAATGTGGAACACCCTCCTTTGGTAGTTTTTCCTTTAATTGGGCTCACCTGGCAATCTAATTATCTCAGGTGTCCGAGACTGTATTCAGTGATCAAAGGAGCCCCGAGACACAATGCCACCCATGAGTTATACTGAAAAACAACATATTTAATCTCTGTGACACTGAAATAGAATTTGCATAATAATTTGGAACAGAGTGTAGATGCTGATGAATAGAAAAAGTCCTCCTCCGTGCTCCGTGTAACAGATACAGCAAGTGAAGGGAAGATAGTAGTAATTTAACCAAAGAGGGAATCAAAGAATATCCTGATCTAGACCCAATGTGAGTTATACAGACTGCTTACCAGATGTAAATGACCACTGAACTACAGGTGAAATAACAGGGCATGAGTAAATAAGGTCTCCCTCAAACCATATATGACTCTCTCCATTCACACTGCTCCAACGGTACTCGGAGATAAAAAAAAAAATGCTTCCATAGTACAGTATGTAAAAATCAATTTTACTGATAAAACAAATGATTGCCCTTACAAAAATCCAGATAAAATCGGCATCTTATAGAATCCAACGGATCAAAAGATATTGCGGCGTCCCTATGGGCTTCCCTTCAGGTACACTCATACATTAAACAATTGGGAATGAATCATATGATGACGTCACCGTCATAGGCACCACCCTACACGTTTAGTCACAAAGCATGTCGTCTGGGGATAGGCCGGAGTGATGTGTCATCACCTGTATCAACTTTAAATAGAGCAGTGACGCCACTTTAACTGCTGCCCGCTATTTGCCCATTCTAAATTAGATAATTTAAATTAATGCCATTAGTGGAGTATTTTAAAAATATATAGATGAACTTACATCAAGGTAAAAATTCCAGCATGAATGATATCTCTAGTGATGATGTCAGTCTGCCAACTAGATAGACTAGCATTGCAAGTACTCTCCGAACTGACGCGTTTACACACAACTGTCGTCTACTGGGAAATGTTCTCAATTTCCCAGTAAATGACAGTTGTGTGGAAACATGTCGGATCGGAGAGTACCGAGATATCATTCATGCTGGATTTTTTTTACCTTTTATGTAAGTTCATCTATATATTGTTAAAATAATATTGGCTGATGTACACTACGAGGCTTCTCCCTTTTCATACATGATCTTTGAACACATGGAACTCATCCCTGCAAGTGTATTAAGACACACTGTTTGAAATCTCCACACCTGTGATCATCCCGGGATAAGCTTCTCGGATCCCTGTCATAGGGATCCATCAGATCTGCTCATCCCTGTAAATGTATCAAGACACGCTGTTTGAAATCTTCACACTTGTGATCATCCCGGCATAAGCTTCCTCAATCTCTGTAATAGGGGTCCAACAGATCTGGTGAGAGGCCACTCTCTTTTCTTGTGGATGGAACACTTTGCCGTTTTTCTTGAACACTGGTAGCTACGGAGTTGAATACCATTTCCACTTGTCACATCCTTTATTAAGTGTATGGATTCTCTTATGGAATTTTTCAATTTAACATACATTTTTATACACACTGGAATTTTATGCACTTTGACATTTTGAATAATGCATTTGTTATGACATCTGTTATTTGCATTACTAAGTTGCTATCACATTGCCTACACACACACATACTCTCTTTGAACACTTAGGTAGATATTTTTTTTTTTCACTTTATTTTGTTCATTATCACATTAGTTTACTATTTAAAGGAACAGCACACCATTAGCCATTTATATTACTTTATTCTTTCCAAGATTTGAGTTGCAGCAGTTTCATACCAGACCAGCCCAGGGATATTTTTACTGATTTTAGCATATATTTTTTATTGCATGATTTTGTACTCTGACAGTGCGATTTAGCCTAGGTTCACATTGGAGCGATTTGTCATGACACTGTTCTAATTGGTGCGACACCGTTTTTGCGGCACGGCACCGATTTGCAAAAGTAGTTTCTGCACTGCTTTTGCCGATTTAAGGTGCAACTTCAATAGATATCTGTGCATGAAGCCTCACAGATGTCTATTAAGTAGCACCTGAAATTGTGCTGACCTTGCTAATTTGAAATCGCGCTGCTTCATTTGAAGTAGCTTCTGTTCATTCTTTCATTTAAATTTGTGATTATCAATGGGATCAGATGGTTGAGGTTTTTAAATCACTAATTGATCTGATATTCTTCCTTTAGAGCTGCACTGTTGTGGTTGAACATTACTATCCATTAACAATTAAATACCGTTACATCCAGCATACTGCTGACATCTGCAATATGCTGGTATATTTTTTTTCTCTGTACATACCGACTTCTAATTCTTTTCACCCGGCTTCCGGGTTCTTTCTGCCCCAGGGAGTAGGCGTACTTACCGTCTTATAGTTCTTTTTTCTTCCGGCTCCGAGTTCTTACTCCCGCGGGGAATAGGCGTTCCTATAAAGATGCGTAGATTGACGTGCGGGTAAAGCGTGTCACGCCTTCCAAAAATAGACGAACTGTGACTCGGCTTTATACGGCGCCTGCGCAGTCAGCTCGTCCCAGTTCGTCTATTTTCGGAAGGCGTGACACGCTTTACCCGCACGTCAATCATCTACGCCTCTTAATAGGAACGCCTATTCCCTGCGGGAGTGAGAACTCGGAGCCGGAAGAAAAGAACTATAAGACGGTAAGTACAGCAAAAAAAAAAAATGTCAGATGTCATGGTGGATGTAATGGTGCATAGTTGTTTTTTAGGGTGAACCTCCGCTTTAAGTAATTGGTATAAAATTTTCAACTCCTCCACAACAATGGAAAATTATGTTAAGTATGGGATATTCATACTGGTTCTAACCACTAGTGTTGCTCACGAATATTCGCATTGCGAATATTCGCTACGAATATTGCATATTCGAGTATTCGCGAATAACTTGAATATTGCGGTGAATATTCGCTATGGCGAATATTCGGATTTTTTCACATTTATTTTTAAAACAGATCACATCCTAGTGATCTCCATCGACGTCTAAAAGCATTGCTGGTATGATTAGAGAGAGACCCTGGGCCGAGTAGCTGATGCCATTCTTTTATGTTGCCGAAAATTCGCATTGCAAATTTTCGGCAACATAAAAGAATCGCATCAGCTACTCGGCCCTTCTTTTGCATCAGAGCCAATCAGAATAACTTGAATATTCGGCAAAAGGAATATTGCGCGATATTCCTTTTGCCGAATATTCAAGTTATTCTGATTGGCTCTGATGCAAAAGAAGGGCGGAGAAGATAATCGCGCAATATTCCTTTTGCCGAATATTCGAGTTATTCTGATTGGCTCTGATGCGCCCTTCTTTTGCATCAGAGCCAATCAGAATAACTTGAATATTCGGCAAACGGAATATTGCGCGATTATCATCTCCGCCCTTCTTTTGCCCCCTTATTCTCCTTTCTTTTAAGTAGAGTTAGTGTAGAGTTAGTGTTTAGTGCATATTAGTTTAGTAATACAGGAAATGATCTCCGTTTATGAGAATTTCGCAATAATTTTCGCATTAGCGAAATTTCGCAAAATTTTTTTTGGATAAAATATCACGAATATTCGATATTAGCGAATATTCGCAAAAATTCTTCTATATATTCACGCAATATCGCAAAATCGAATATGGCGTATTCCGCTCAACACTACTAACCACCAATTTCAAGTCTGAATGACCTTGTCCTGAATTGATCAGTGGCCCATTAATATAGTAATTATCAACATAGTTCTAAAATGACCTACTCAGCAAATTTATGGGCACCTCTTGTGGTTGGTTTAGGCCAGCTCAGGTCTTGTTAGTAGGACTGGAATCTATGGGATCAAAATAGTTTTGCTGTGAGATCCCATCATATATGATTAAACCTCCACTTGCATTCATAATCTTAAACTATGATCTGATGGTTTAATGTAAACATTGTGGAATGTGTTGGTGCTGTGCGCCAGACTGTACACGGCACTAATCGGGTTTAAAAGTCTTTGTTGTCAATCTGCTCCAGTATTCTAAGCAGAGTGTGTTGCCAAAGCAATAGTCATATGAAAATAATTCTAGAAGCACATCAACAAGGGCATAGAATCCCTGGAGTGCTATTTTTAATCAGGAAGAATAAAAGAAGGAATTAGAGAAGAAGAAGGAGGCAGATGAGCGAACTGAACAGAGATCCTCATTTATTTTCTTAGCATGGGGAATAGATCGTTTAATTTTGTGATGTGGAAACAAATATGGACTTGCACAGGACATTTTCCAGTAAGTGAACAAAATCCATAATAATGACAGCTGAATCTAAAGACATACAAAATAACCTGCTCCTAGGACCAACAATTCCACCCAGTTGGGCTCCCCAAATATAATCCATCTGTCACATCTTCATTTACAAAACAGAAAATTATCACGCTAAAATGACAAAGAAATAAATTCCCATAAATATTACAGTCCAAATAGAAGTGATATAGTCCAATCATAAAACTAGTAGATCACCCCCAAGAAAAAATGTGATGGATGTGTTCAACATATATGAAAAAAAAAAATCTTGATAATGAATATCGTATAAAAAGGTGAAACACCCAGGTGTGCCTCCACCATATAAAATAAGATGGCCGCTTGCCAGAGGAAATAGACTTTAGATTATAAAAATCTTGAGCGCAGTATGATAGAATAACCCCCTTCTCTTTGCAGCGAAACAGGAGACCTCTGTGGCTTTTCTTTGGTGTCCAATGGGAACACTCACATAGGGAATAATTGGTGGTTCACCGGTGAATCATGCATGTAAGATGAATCAAAGAAACTCCCATAGTTTGAAACCGTATAAAGTGTATTAGATAAAAGATACCAACTACTTACATAGAGGCAGTTAAAAATGAGCATATATGAAATATATATTCGTTCTGGGATTCAATGCCCCTGATGACATGCTCTTTCACAAAACACGGTATTTGCGCAATAATTTTTTTAACGCTTTTTTTTTTTTGAAAAAAAATTGTTTCATGAATTAAAAAATAACAAAACAGTAAAGTTAGCCCAGTTTTATTTGTAAAATATGAAAGATGATGTTACCCTGAGTAAATAGATACCTAACATGTCATGCTTTAAAATTGCGCACACTCATGGAATGGCACCAAACTTTGTTACTTAAAAATCTCCGTAGGCGACGCTTTAAATTTTTTACAGGTTTCCAGTTTAGAGTTGCACATGCTCTAACGCACGCTGTGACACCTCACATGTGTGGTTTGAACAACGTTTACATACGTGGGGGGGGGGCTTGCGTGTGCGTTTGCTTCTGAGCGCAAGCTACCGGGGACAGGGGCGTTTTAATTGTATTTATTTATTTATTTATTATTTTACTTATTTATTTATTTTTTACACTTTTTTTTCCATTTTTTTTTCCGATCGCTTTTATTCCTATTACAAGGAATAGAAACATCCCTTGTAATAGGAATAGTGTGTGACAGGTCTTCTTTAAGGAGAGATGCGGGGTCAATAAGACCCCACATCGCTCCTCCAGGCTGGAAAGCATAAGATTGTGAAAAAAAAATCACAGATCTCATTATTTCTAGCCGCAATTGCGGTTTGTTTACTTACGGGTATCCGGGCGTGACATCATCACATCGCGCCCGGCCTCCGACGGTCATAGAGGTCATAGAGATCTGGTCACCAGTCATCTCTATGGTTCCCATCCGGTGCACGGTGATCATCTCTCCGGGCCCCCGATGGCACAGGAGAGCCCGGCGAAGCACCGGAGGGAACCACCACTATGATCGTTCTTACGGTGCGCAGGATCGCCGCCGGAACAAAATGATATCTGAATGATGCCTCTAGCTGCAGGTATCATTCAGATATCACCACACAAAGTACAGGACATCATATGACGTCCACCCGGGATAAGAGATCCCCTTTGTGGACGTCATATGACGGTGCGCAGTATTGAAGTGGTTAAGGAAATTCTATCATACTATGATCGTGACTCTTATAAACTTGAGTCCATTTCCCTTGGTAAGTGGCCATCTCATATTGTATGGTGTAGGCATACCTGGATCTTTTACCTTTTTTATACACTATTCACTATCGAGGTGTTTTTTATTTCAGCACCGGGGCTGGAAGAACACCCCAATGCAGCAGAACAGGCCCACAGCACAGCCAAGCTGAGACAGAGACCACATCTTGCTACCAACAATCTGGATCAGAGTTTAACCAAGCTCTGTTCAACCCCTAAACCCAACCAGTACAGTAAAGTACACAGGCGCTACACATGATTGGACTATATTACTTCTATTTGGACTGAAATATTTTTGGGACTTTATTTCTTTGTCATTTTAGCGCAGCAATTAAATAATAAATAAATGTTGCTGTACCTATTCACTTGTTTGTGTATAGTAATACATAAATTATATCAAAGTGTTCCGTGTATAAACTTTCATAGTATTGTAATAGGTGTACTAGTGAGAATGATGTCAAAAGTGCTGTCATTCAGAAGTTGATGCTTTTAAAGTTGAATGTAAGTGCTAAATACTGTAATAAACACTTTATTTAACTTACTACACCATGAGGATGCTTTTTGTCTTATGAGTTTGCACACAATGGCGGGATCGCAAATTGAAAGGGCCATACATCTAATTGTGGTCAGAGGAAGAGGGAAAGCTGTCGCCACAAAGGGACCATCCATCTTATTACCAGGGACCACAGTGAGTAACTGAAGCAAGAATGGAATAGTATTCTCACCAAATGGGCACGGTAAAGAATCGGGAAACTTGCACTGAAGAAACTTGCACTGAAGAAACTTGCACTGAAGAAACGGCTCGTACGTGCCGTGTTTTTTTTCAGCTGCTGTGCCGTGACTGGCTTCCACGCGCAACGCACTGGAGAAAGGTCATCATGGGCTCCAGAGCCACGATCCGTACAAGCTGTTTCTTCAGTGCGCATGTGCCAATGACATCGGCACATGGATATACAGTGAATATCTGATAAACTGTGCAAGTTTAGGAGAAATTTACAGTACCTACAGGTAAGCCTTATTAGAGGCTTGCCTGTAGGCAAAAGTAGCTGTAAGCCCTGGTTCATACTGGGTACGATTTGAGATGCGATTTGTGAAATCACATCTCAAATCGTCTGCATTTGCCGGCAATTGTCGGCAATGGTACCGTCCTAATCGGTGCGACGCCGCATCTGCGGCGCTGCACCAATTTCAAAAAGTAGTACCTGTACTACTTTTTTGCGATTTGGGGACGCGATTTACATTGACATCTGTGCAGAAACCTGCACAGATGTCTCTGAAATCGCGGTCGAAATCGGGACTGTCGGGCGGGAGTGAAGCCGTGCGAGTTCAGCTGAACTTGCACGGCTTCACTCCCGCAGCCCAGTGTGAACCTGGGCTTAAGGCCGCGTACACACGATCAAATCTATCTGCTGGAAACGGTCGGCCCGACTGTCCCAGCAGACAGATTTGATCGTGTGTACGGGCGAGCAGACGGATTTGGCCAGCCGACAGATTTTAAAGCATGCTTTAAAATCTGTCGGCTGGGAATCCGGCCGCCCGATATGTCTGCTGTTTATTACGATAACCAGCAGACATATCTTCTCGCACATGCGTCAAATTAATTTATTTCCTGGTGCGGTGACGTGGCGGCGTCAACGTCACCACCACGTAACCGCGCTGTCTGCTGGCGGGGATTTTGGTTTGATCGTGTGTACAGCGATCAAACCAAAACGGCCAGCAGACAGGTTTGTTCAAATCGGTCGGTCTGACTGATTTGAATAAATCTATTTGCTCGTGTGTACGGGGCCTTAGGATAAAGTAACATTCCGGAGACATGTCGTCGGTCACAGCGGTATAAGGCCATCGTTCTGAGATAAGTATTTCATAAAGAGCTAGTATGTGATGCATACTAGCTCATTATGCCTTTTGTAGGTTGTTGTTTTTTAAGAGTTTACAACTACTGTACTATTATATCAGTTATTTTTAAAACACAATTGTAGTAAATACCAAACTAGACTAAATTGTGTGTTTATGTCATTCTGGAGTTCGGATTTAGACAACTACTGCTTCTGAGAACATTGTGTGTATACGGAAAATAGCTCTTTTGCAGAAATAGTAACAAAAGGGAATCTAAATGGAACATTTGTCGGGAGTTGACAATAAGCAGAACCAGTAAATTATACTGGTACTTACTTGGTATTAAAGCTGGCATTGTGTCTGGAAATTTTAGCAAGGCCTTTAAATACTCATTTAGATCAGTTTGTTTACTCCTGTTCCAATCTATTATAACTACTGCGGTCGGCTGCACAACTTAACAACATAATTCATGGTAGTTGGCAGTGGCACCATCCAAAACTTCAAGGACAAGCACCAAGGATCACGCTGGAAGAGTCAACAATTCAGAAACTTAACCTGACACATTTGAATTGTCCTTGACACTTGGCATTATTAAACAAAAGTTGCAGATTTAAAATATCCTCACAGGGTTACTCTGTGGATAAACAGATAATAGTGTGCCAATGTCTCAATATTGTTTAGAAAGAAAAAACTTGGCATTGTTAATTTAACAACTCTGTTTCAATGAATGAGTGCATAGAACGGAGGAATTCTGATGGCCAAGTCATAACAGGCAAAATGGCAATTCAGGCACTAGCCTAAAGTTAGCACAGGAACTGTTGTCCCAGTGAGGCCGCGTACACACGATGAGACATGTCCGCTCAAACATGTCTGACGGACCGTTTGCAGCGGACATGTCTCATCGGATTTTGGTCCGATGGCGTGTACACACCATCGGACGAAAATCCCCTTAGGGCTGAGGACGCGGTGACGTGGCGGTGATGTTGACGCCGCCACGTCACCACTCCAGGAAGTAAAATACTTCCACGCATGCATCGAATCCATTCGACGCATGCGCAGAGATTTCTGACCGCTGGTTAGTGTACTAACCAGCGGACATATCCGACGGACATGTCTCCGGCGGCCAAATTTCAAAGCATGCTTTGAAATTTGTCCGCTGGGAAAACATGTCTGCTAGCCCGTACACACGATCGGAGATGTCTGCTGAAACGGTTCGTCAGACCAGTGTTTCCCTCACGGGGCATGCTGGGAAGGGTATATCTGTGGCAGACGCCATTTTTCGGGGTCTTCGCGGGTTCCTGGTTCCAGGTGCGGCAACCACCTTCAGGGTGTGCGCACGTCACGGGCCCCATCACTATGGCCTACCTGGCCGGGGCCCGTGCTACGCAGAGTTCCCGACTCTGGGCCCTCATGGCTCAGAGCATCTAAAGTTGCAGAGGGGCCCCAGTGACTTACTGGGTCCCCACACTTCAAGAGAAATTTAAGTTCTATTGCTCTCAAGTATCGGACCTGTGGCAGAGGCCTTTACTAATGTACTAGAGCCAAGTGGCGACGGGAGAAAAGAATACACTCTAGAGGCGGGACTGCTTCTATTCGTTATCCATAGCCTGAATCTGCAAAGTTATTATTTTCACCAACCTATCCTGTCTACCTCAAGTTGACTGTTGGTTGTGTTGGACCGAAAATAAAGCACTTAGAAAACGTCGATCATTGGCTTGGACATTCCGTTACTGCTCTCACAGTTGCTACCATCAATTTCCCTAGACACATCAGAGGTAACTTGATTTACGCTGATCCCACATCTAACCAGCGGCTCCTGAATGGGGTAGCACTACACATTTTTGGCATAAACTGTTTGCCAGAACTCTGTATAAGTGTACGACTGTCCCTGATTTGGAACAAAGTCCCTCTTTCCCCCTCATTTCCCCTCTCATTTTTCAGATCTATAAAGCTGTATATAAAATGCACTTTATATCTTTCAAAAAGTGTTTCCCAATCCTAAACCTTTCATCCATATTCTAAATTGCTGCATTTGTAAATTTTAAAAGCCAAAATAAAGGAATAGTAGTGGGAAAAAAAAAACGCCCTTGTGGGGTTAATTAACCTTTTTTTAATTCTCCTTTAAAAAGGTGTGGCAGGGGCGTGTCCTATGCCTACATGCATTTGCTAGAAGTTGTCCCTCAGTCCCATCTTAAAATAATGGAAGGTATGCACATATGGTTGCTTATTGCATACATCTCAAGCCATGTACACACGATCGGTTTGTCCGATGAAAACAGACCGATGGACTATTTTCATCAGACAAACCGATTGTGTGTGGGCCCCATCGTTTTTTTTTCATCGGTGAAAATAAATAGAACATGTTTTCAATTTTACTGATGGATAAAAAACGATGGAAAAATCCGATCGTCTGTGTGGAACTCCATCGGACAAAAATCCCTGCATGCTCAGAATCAAGTCGACGCATGCTTGTGGCATTGAACTTCATTTTTTTTCGGCTCGTTGTAGTGTTGTACGGTACCGCGTTTTGGCACGGTCGGATTTTTGGCTGATGGTGTGTAGGCAAGACTGATGAAAGTCAGCTTCATCAGATATCCGACAAAAAAATCCATCGGATTAGATTCCATCAGATATCCGATTGTGTGTACAGGGCTTTATGTTCTGAGTTGAGACATTTGGAACACCTTAACCACTTAAGACCCGGACCATGTCCGCTTTCCCCACTACTCTATGCACTGGCGGCGGAACCTTTGGCTATGGCTATCCGGGCAGATCCAAAGATAAGAGGACTATGTCTGGGTACACTTACAGAGAAGATCAGCCTTTATGCGGATGACACACTTCTGTATCTGGCTGATTCTGGCCCCTCACTACATAAATCCCTGGGGACCCACGTCAAGGCAGCAACGTATATATATATTTATATATATATATACATTGATGTGCCTGTCCGTGCCATTCTGCCGACGTAAATGTACATGCGGCAGTCCTTAAAGGTACACTAAAGTCAGGGATTTAAAAAAAAAAAAATAACAAAGATGTGATACTTACCTCCACTGTGCAGTTCGTTTTGCACAGAGTGGCCCGGAAACCTGTGTTCTGGGGTCCCTCGGCGGCTGTCTGGGCTCCTCCTCGCAAAAGCTTTCCTTCTTCATGCGAGGGCGCTCGCATGGAGGAAAGCTTTTGCGAGCGCGCTCCCGTGATACAGCGGCGGCCATAGCCGCCGACTGTATCACTCGGCTCCGCCCCCCAGCGCGCCGCGTCATCCGCCCTGATTGACAGCAGCGCTAGCCAATGGCTGCGCTGCTATCAATCCGCCCAGCCTAGCCAATCAACGGCCAGGCTGGGAACCGAAGAGGACGACGTGGACGCGCCCGGGAGATTCGAACGGTCAGGTAAGTACAACGGGGGCTCGGGGGGGGGCGGTGCTGCTAGATGTTTTTTTACCTTCATGCATAGGATGCATGAAGGTAAAAAAACTTGTACCTTTACAACCCCTTTAAGGGTTTAAAGAACAAAAAAATTTGAGTGTTTTCTGTATTTATAATTTAAAAAAAAAGAAAACAAACCATCAAACTTTCACATGAATATTGAATTAGCTGCATTTTTTTTAATTTAGAGATTACATTCTAAAAACCCAAATAACAAAGAAACCTGTCACCAACTTAAAAAAAATTGCAGGTAAACACACAGGAAAGTCTAATATTTTAAATGCTTATTCATTTCATAAACTATTTTCCATTTACTTGGAATGTGTCTTTAAGCTAGAAAGTTTGACTACTCCACTTGGGGTAAATTCCCTAGCACAGCCTCCTCCCTCCTAGCACGCCATAATCCACTGCTTTTCGGGAAGTGTCTAATTGCTGTCTATGCTGGGCTAGCTCCTCTACCCCTCATTTCCCTACATAACATTTTCTGAATCTGCCAGGAGAGGAGCAAGGGTGAAAACTAAACTGTCACTTGAGTGACGTCTCTGAGTCTGCTGACATCACATCCAAGATGGTGGTTTCCAACAGCTGGACTCTTGTAAGTCTTGTAAGTCTATACAAGGGAGCCTTGGTTTAATCTCCCTTATTTACAATAATAAAAAGCAGCCAAACTAATAATCTTTCACAAATTCAAATCAGTACATCAAATGTATAGATTTACCGGTATATACGATTATTTTGCCCTATGTGCACTATGTGAAATCTCCATTAACAGCTTTAAAATATTGTACATTATGAATAGTGTTGAGCGGAATACGCCATATTCGATTTCGCGATATTTCACGAATATATAGAAGAATATTCGTGAAATATTCGTTAATATCGAATATTCGTGATATTTTATCAAAAACAATTTTTTTTGCGAAATTTCGCTAATGCAAATGCGAAATTGATTGCGAAATTCTCGTCCGCGCATGCGCATGCGCGTGAACAACACGCGAAAACGGAGATCATTTCCTGGATTATTAAACTAATATGCACTAAACACTAACTCTACTAAAGGCTCATACACACGGTAGGACATCCAACAAAATTTCCCTTGGATTTTTGTCCTAATTGATTTGTCCGGTCACACCCATAGCATACACACAGTCAGACTTTTCTGCAAACGTTTCTAAAACTTTCCCATTGTCACATGGTTTTTCTGCTCTTTTCTGCTCTTTACCGCCACCCTTTGGTTAACTTCTGCTATTGTTGGTTGATTTTAACATTGGTTCTGAGCATGCGTATTTGTACAAAAGTTGGTTGGATTGCTGTACACACGGTCACACAAAGCACCATCAGACTTTTGTTGCCGAAAAGTTGGTCCGTTCGCAGACCCAACTTTTTGTTGGATGAAACCTGAAAAAGTTGGTCTGATGGAGCGTACACACGATCAGACAAATTTGAAAAGTTGCAGATTTCGAAGTTGGTTGGCCAAAAGTCTGACCGTGTGTATGGGGCTTTACACAAACTTATATGACTAAGCTACATTTTTTTTTTTTTTTTTTTTTACACTGACTGACAAGGACAAAGACGAGGACTACAAATAATAAACTAATATGCACTAAACACTAACTCTACTTACACAAACTTATATGATTAAACTAAAGCTATTTTTTTTTTTTATACACAAAACACAGAGACTAAACACACTAAACTAAGCTACCTTAAAGAAATGTACACTTACACTAACTACACAGAAATCTATCTAAAGCCCCATACACACGGTCGGACTTTTGGCCAACCAACTTCAAAATCTGCAACTTTTCAAATTTGTCCGATCGTGTGTACGCTCCATCGGACCAACTTTTTCTGGTTTCATCCGACAAAAAGTTGGGTCTGCGAACAGACCAACTTTTCGGCAACAAAAGTCAGATGGTGCCTTGTGTGACCGTGTGTACAGCAATCCAACCAACTTTTGTACAAAGTGCAAATACGCATGGTCAGAACCAATGTTAAAATCAACCAACAATAGCAGAAGTTAACCAAAGGGTGGCGGTAAAGAGCAGAAAAGAGCAGAAAAACCACGTGATGATGGGAAAGTTTTAGAAAAGTTTGCAGAAAAGTCTGACTGTGTGTATGCTATGGGTGTGACCGGACAAATCAATTAGGACAAAAATCCAAGGGAAATTTTGTTGGATGTCCTACCGTGTGTACGGGCCTTTACACTAAGCTACACTAACCTGGACAAAACAACACAAATCTGAGCTTTTAGAAAAGCTGTTGGGTCTTTTGCTTTGAAAAAAGCATTTCGTTTTAGAAGCAGGAAACTCAGAACTGAAAGCAATATAGGAAGCACAATGCTAAGCTCTAAGATCGCAATACACAGGAAAAACGCACAGAAACACTCTACTCTCTCTAGCCACCTTGTGAATCTGCCCTGAAATACTGCTGGGAGTGATCTTATATAATGGTCGTGCAGGCAGGTTCCTATTGGTTGCTATGGAGGTTGCTAACCTCTGACAACTGTGGTAGGAGAACTCTGATTGGCTCTGATGCAAAAGAAGGGCAGAGAAAGTATTCGCGAATATTCGCATTACGAATATTCGCATTGCGAATATTCGGCAACATAAAACGATCGCCTCAGCCACTCGGCCCAGGGTCTCTCTCTAATCATACCAGCAATGCTTTTAGACGTCGATGGAGATCACTAGGATGTGATCTGTTTTAAAAATACATTTGAAAAAATACGAATATTCGCAATAGCGAATATTCACCGCGATATTCGAGTTATTCGCGAATACTCGAATATGCAGTATTCGTAACGAATATTCGCAATGCAAATATTCTTGAGCAACACTAATTATGAATACATTTCAATTAGAAGTGTATTTCAGTTGGAGGGAAGTGTTTAACCTGTTGCCGACTGCCCGCCGTCATTTTACTGCGGGACGGTGGCTCTCCTGGGCGAGAGCCCGTAGCTACACGTCCGCATTAAAGCGGGTACACGCGATCGCTCGTTACAGAGCAGGGACCGGGAGCTATGTGTGTAAACACAAAGCTCCCGGTCCTGTCAGCGGGGGAAACGCTGATCTTCTGTTCATACAATGTATGAACAGAAGATCAGTGATTTCCCCTAGTGAGGTCACCCCCCTATACAGTTAGAACACCCAGGAACATACTTAACCCCTTCCCCGCCCCCTAGTGTTAACCCTTTCACTGGCAATGGCATTTTTATAGTAATCCAATGCATTTTTATAGCATTGATCGCTAAAAAAATGCCAATGGTCCCAAAAATGTGTCAAAAGTGTCCGAAGTGTCTGCCATAATGTCGCAGTACTGAAAAAAAATGCTGATCGCCGCCATTACTAGTAAAAAAAAAATATTAATAAAAATGCCATAAAACTACCCCCTATTTTGTAAACGCTATCTCTTTTGCGCAAACCAATCAATAAACGCTTATTATGATTTTTTTTACGAAAAATAGGTAGAAGAATACGTATCGGCCTAAACTGAGGAAAAAAAATTTTTTTTATATATTTTTGGGGGATATATATTATAGCAAAAAGTAAAAAATATTGCATTTTTTTCAAAATTGTCGCTCTATTTTTGTTTATAGCGCAAAAAATAAAAACCGCCGAGATGATCAAATACCACCAAAAGAAAGCTCTATTTGTGGGAAAAAAAGGACACCAATTTTGTTTGGGAGCCACGTCGCACGACCGCACAATTGTCAATTAAAGCGACGCAGTGCCGAATCACAAAAAGTGCTCTGGTCATTGGGCAGCAATATGGTCCGGGGGTTAAGTGGTTAAAGTATTGAGTGTTGTGTTAGCGATGCTTTAATTCAAAGGTGGGCCTTTTGTTTAGTTAAAGTAAAAACAAACCGAGGATCAGGAGCGACCACTCGAAGAAAAGGTATCAAAGAACCAGCTGCGGTATTGTGAAAATACAAAAACTTTATTAATTGAATATAATGCACAGCAATATTACTGGTCTGACGACCATTGGCCAGCAACCCTCCAGAGCACCAGGATACAATGGGACAACGTCACAAATTAAAATACACACAGCTGAGCTCAAGAAGCAGCTCAATATTATCCTATGTGTTCATGCACATTAGGATGGTGGGGAATTCCTCCATCCACCTCGTTTGTGTGGATAGAAGAAACTAAAAATCTGAAAATTCAAAAATTCAAAAATAAGAATAAAAATCCAAAAATTCGAAAACCTGAAAAGCCAAAAATCCTAAATAATAACTAACCAATAATAATAATTTTTGCTAACTTTTAAATTATAGATATGGGGATTTCCTTTCAAATTTGGCTGTTAGTGAACGTAATGAATACAAATGTATCCAAAGTTACGAATTATCAAACATAATATTATTATTTATTATTATTAATTTGTTACGTTCCATTCCTTTAGATGCAGCATTCGTTAATTTGGATAGTTCGTAACTTTGGATAAATTTGTATTCGTTACATTCTCTAACAGCCAAATTTGAAGGGAAATTCCAATACCTGTAATTAAATAGTTACCGTATTTAATTGGCGTATAACATGCACTTTTTCCTCCTTAAAATATGGGGAAAATTGTGTGTATTATACGCTGATATGCCTCGGAGGGGAAGGAGCGTCGCCGAAATACAGAGCCGTGATCTTCTGTGTACTCAGCTCAGTTTGCAGTCACGCCCAGTCCCGCCCCCTGGGCGGCTCCTAGCGTTGACGTCCCGGCATTGGACCGGTTGTATGTCCATCATAGGAGCCAAGCCAAAGGGCGGGACTGGGCGGGAATGTGAGCCGAGCTGAGTACACAGGAGATCCGGCTCTGTCTTTTCCAGCAATGACAAGGCTGCAGATGAGCACCGATTAGCCTGCAAGTATGGACAAGGCTGCAGAGGGGCACTGATTAGGCTGTAATGATGGGCAAGGCTGCAGATGGGCACTGATCAGGTTGCAATGATGGGCCCAGCTGTAGATGTGCACTGATTAGGCTGCAATGATGGGCAAGGTTGCAGATGGGCACTGATCATGCTGCAATGATGGGCAAGGTTGCAGATGGGCACTGATCATGCTGCAATGATGGGCAATGGCGAGGCTTATTTTGCTTCAAAAAAAATATTTAAAATTTAAGTTTTTGTTCCTTAAATTTCCCTCTTAAAATTCATCCTACCTCCTCTTTCATTTGTTCGGAAAGTGAGAGGGGGCTGTTCTGTCTGCCCAACTCAGATCCCAGTCTTGACAGCTGCAGCCAGCCACCTCTGCTAGGCACAGAGCCCGGTCTTCTCTTTGCCAGAGCATCTCATCGGCCCACCGGAAAAATACCAGTAGTCCTGATAGCCGGTACATGCCTATACATGATCTGAACCTTCCAGGTAAGAGGGCTTGCATACAATCTGCCGGTGGCTCGCTTCCGCTGTGTTTACAGCAGAAGCTGATTGGCTGGTGCAGGGTACTCAATGTCCTCTGACACCCGCCTATCATCGGGCAGGGAGACAGAACTCCACTCTGCCTATGTAAACAAGGTGGATCGCTGTTCTGACAGGGAGGGAAGGGATGGAGTTTGTATCCCTGTAAAGCACGGAATTTATTCCATCTTTCCCCCTAGTAAAAGCACCTCACATAGTATAGTAACACACTGGCTAGGCACACAGTTAACCCTTTGATTGCCCCTGATGTTAACCCCCTTCCCAGCCAGTGTCATTAGCACAGTGACAGTGCATAATTTTAGCACTGATCACTGTATTAGTGTCACTGGTTCCCAAAAAGTGTCAGTTAGTGTCAGAATGTCCGCCACATTATCGTAGTCCCGCTATAAGTTGCTGATCGCCACCATTATTAGTAAAAAAATATATATCCCATAGTTTGTAGACACTATAACATAAATCAATCAATATACTCTTGATGGATTTTTTTTTACCAAACATATGTAGCAGAATACATAAATTGATGAAGACATTTTGTAGAAGTTTTGTAGCTTATCCAAGCAACTTCTTCAGTTTTAAAGAGATTGTAAACTCTAGGAAAAAAAATCCTGCAAGACAAAGGCACAATGAGCTAGTATGCATAGCATACTAGCTCATTATGAATTACTTACCTTACATCGCAGCGGTCCTTGTACCCTCCTTCGACCGGGCTACATCTCTCCCGTAGGTTACTTCCGGGTATCACATGTGCCCGGGAGCCACCGGTAACGGCACACTGACTGAAGCAACGGCACATACGGCACTGCATTGCTTTAACTGACAATTGCGCAGTCATGCGATGTTGTACCCTAACAGAATTGACGTCCTTTTTTCCCCACAAATAGAGCTTTCTTTTGGTGGTATTTAATTACCTCTGCGGTTGTTATTTTTTGCGCTATAAGAAGAGTGACAAAAAAAACCCAATATCTTTTACTTTTTGGTATAATAAATATCCCAATTTAAAAAAAAAATCCTCAGTTAAGGCAGATATGTATTATTCCACGTATTTTTGGTAAAAAAAATAAGCGTATATTGATTGGTTTTGCGCAAAACTTACAGCGCCTACAAAATAGGTGGTCGTTTTTTGGCATTTTTATTATTATTATTATTTTTTACTAGTAATGGCAGCTATCTGCATTATTATATATATCTTTTTATCGGGACTGCCACATTATGGCGGACACATTTGACACATTTTTGGGGCCATTGTCATTCATACAGCGATCAGTGCTATAAAAATGCCCTGACTACTGTTAAAATGTCACTGGCAGAGAGGGGGTTAACACTAGGGGGCGATCAAGGGGTTAATTGTGTTCCCTAATGTGTGTTCTAACTGTAGGGGGGATGGGACTGACTAGGGGAAGAGATTGATCGGAGTTCATACATTGTATAAACACACGATCAGTCTCCTCCCCCTGAGAGAACCAGGATTTGTGTGTTTATACTCGCTCTGTAACAAGCAATCGTGGGTGCCCTGCGACCGCTGGGCAATCGCATTGTCTCCAGGGACTTGCTTCGGGCATATGAGATCGTGCCCTAACCACTTAAGACCTGGACAATTATGCAGGTTAAGGATCTTGCCCCTTTTTGCGATTCGGCACTGTGTCGCTTTAACTGACAATTGCGCGGTCGTGTGACGTGGATGCCAAAAAAATACATTTTTTTCTCAAAAATAGAGCTTTCTTTTGGTGGTATTTGATAACCTCTGCGGTTTTTATTTTTTGCTCTATAAACAAAAATAGACTGTTAATTTTGAAAAAAATTCTATATTTTTTACCTTTTGCTATAATAAATATCCCCCAAAAATATATATATATATTAAAAAAAAAAAACGTTTCCTCAGTTTAGGCCGATTTGTATTCTTCTACATATTTTTGGTAAAAAAAAAAAATCGCAATAAGCATTTATCGATTGGTTTGCGCAAAATTTATAGCATTTACAAAATAAGGGATAGTTTTAGTTCATTTTTATTAATAATTTTATTTTTACTACTAATGGCGGCAATCAGCATTTTTTTTAGGGACTGCGACATTACGGCGGACACATCGGACAATTTTGACACATTTTTGGGACCATTGCCATTTTCACAGCAAAAAGTGCTATAAATGTGAAAATGACAATTGTAGTTTAGGAGTTAACCACTAGGGGGCACTGTAGGGGTTAAGTGTGACCTCATATGTGTTTCTAACTGTAGGGGGGTGGGGCTGGACGTGTGACGTCAGTGATCGTCTTTCCCTATATCAGGGAAGAGACGATCACTGACACTGCCACAATGAAGAACGTGGAAGGTGTGTTTACACACACCTCTCCCTGTTCTTCAGCTCCGGTGACCAATCGCGGGACACAGGCGGCGATCGGGTCCGCGGGCACGGTCACGGAGCTTCGGACCGGGTCGCGAGCGCGCTGCCGCCGGCGCGTGTGCGACCCCACGGCTGGGCTTAAAGAGACAGGTACATGTACGTGATTGTGTCCAGCCGTGCCATTCGGCCGACGTATATCGTCGGTAGGGGGTCCTTAACCACTTAAGGAACGCTGCATGTACATTTACGTCGGCAGAATGGCATCGTCAGGCACATCAACGTATATATACGTTGGTGCCTTGGGGGGGTTCGGGGGTCCGTGCGGCTGTAGGAGCGATCCGACAAGAGGGGGCTGCTATTCGTTTTTGTCCGCCCCCTCCGGATCGCTCCCAGCCAATGCGCGCGCCCGCCTGCCCTGTCACTTCCTCCTCCTGTGTAAACACAGGAAGGAGGAATGAATGAATGAATGAATGAATGAGGAACTTATATAGCGCAGCACATGCGAAGTAAATCGCCTCTGGGCGCTTGTTGTTCCTGTCTCCTTTGAGATCAAAAGAGATGAGTCTTAATCTTTCTCCTGAAGACTAAGTAGTTCTCCTCCAGCCGAATGCTGGCTGGTAAGGCGTTCCATAGTCTGGGACCTTGGACAGCGAATCTCCTGTCTCCTTTGGACTTGTATCTGGCTTTCGGTATCTGAAGCCGATTTTGATTGGTGGATCGTAGAATACGATTGGGATTGTGAATTTTTAATTTTTCGCATAGATAATGGGGAGCATTCCCATGGATACCTCTATGCGTTAGACAGAGAGCTTTAAAGGTGATTCTGTCTTTAACTGGTAGCCAGTGAAGGGATCTCAGTGAAGGTGAGATAGATTCCCAGGGTTTTTCCCAGTCACAAGTCTGGCAGCCGTATTTTGAACGACTTGAAGACGAGCGATTTGGTACTTGGGGAGTCCGAGGTAAAGGGCATTTGCATAGTCCAGTCTGGAGTTTACAATAGCTCCTACCACGACCGCTATGTCATTCTTGGGAATAAAAGGCATGAGTCTGCGTAGTAGGCGCAGCAGATGGTGAGATCCGCTGACTACTGCCCCTATTTGTGCGTTCATTGTCATGTCGGAGTCAAAGATGACCCCAAGACTTTTGACTTTGGCGCTAGGGGTGATGATTTTGCCCAGAATGGGCGGGGGGATCCAGGTTGTTGTCGATAGATTCCTATGCTTGGCGTGAAACAGAAGAAGTTCTGTTTTATCTCCGTTGAATTTGAGATAACTCTTTGTCATCCAGTCCTCTATCAAAGAGAGGCATGTCTCTAGGTTGAGGTGGTGATCCTTTTTATTGCAAATACGGAAGTACAGTTGCGTGTCGTCTGCATAAGAGTGATATAGCAGTTTTTGGCTGCTGATGATTTCGAAAAGAGGACGCACATAGATGTTGAATAACATCGGCGACAGGGGAGATCCTTGAGGGACCCCGCACGATAATGTGCGTTGTTCAGAAGTGAAGGGTCCTAGCTTCACTATTTGCGAACGGTTTTCCAAAAAAGAGGAGAACCAGGATAGATCGCTTTCTGCGACTTTAGCTATTTTAGCCAGCCGAGTCAATAGCAGCTTGTGATCAACTGTATCAAAAGCTGCGCTTAGGTCCAGCAGAACCAGAAGAGAAGATTCTCCTTCGTCTGCGGCCTCGAGAACGTCGTCCCATATCTTAAGCAATGCTGATTCTGTCCCGTGTCCGGGACGGAATCCTGATTGAAGTGGGTCGAGTAAGTTGTGGGTATCTAGATGCTGTTGCAGCTGCTGTACCACAGCTTTCTCCATTACCTTGGAGAGAACATTTAGGCATGTTATGGGGCGCCAGTTGAGTGGATCCTTAGGATCCAGGGTGGCTTTCTTCAAGATGGGTTGAATGAAGCCCTCCTTCAACTGGGAGGGCATTATGCCCTCCCTGAAGGATTGGTTGATAAGCTGCGTGACAGGAGGTGCCAGGATGTCGGCGCATTCCTTCAGCAGTTTGGTGGGGATAATATCGTTTGGCGCAGTGCTGTTGCGCAGAGTGCCGATGATATTTTTAGTGGTCTGAATAGAGATGGGTTCCAGCATGAACTCACCTAACTGTGGTGAATTGCTGCCGGTGCTGTGTAAATGACTACGGGGGGGGGCTGGGAGAGCAATTGTTCTGCTGAATGCTTTGCCGGATTGCCTCAATTTTGTTAATGAAGCAATCCGACAACTCATCACAAAATTCTTGTGTATCCAAGTTGGGGGCTTTCAAGACATCCTGGATTCATGGTCTGAGTGACCAGCTTGAAGAGTTCGCGGGGGCGATTTAGGGCACCATTGATAGCCTCAGAAAAATAGTTTTTCTTGGCTTCGAAGATTTGCTTGTAGTATTTTCTGGTTATTGCCTTGTGAATCGAGAGGTTCTCATCTAAAGAGCTTCTTTTCCAGGCTGCTTCTGCCCTTCTGCGCTCTTGCTTCAGTAACGCCAGCTGGTTGTTAAACCAGCCGGAGTTATTTTTCCTAATCTGGGTCTTTCGTTTCGGCGCTATCAAGTCAGCTGACTGTAATAGTGCTGTGTTTATGGCGATGTGATCTCTCCCTCAGCGTTTTTTTCAACCACCGCTGAGGAGAGATCACAACACAGTAAGTCTGCACTAACACTACACTGCACTAACACTACACATAGGCACATTTAACCCCCCGATCGCCCCCCCTCCCCCCTGTCACAGTGTCACTGAATGCAGTAATCATACATGATTACTGTATTTAGTGTCAGTGTGACAGGCAGTGTGACAGTCAGTTAGTGTTAGGTCCTGGGCAGCCCCTGTACCCCTCCCTAATAAAGTTTTAACCCCTTGATCACCGCCCTAGTTAACCCTTTCACTCCCTATTGCCAACATCACTAAGCGCTCATTTTTCTGATCGCTGTATTAGGCGGCGTACACACGAGGGGATATGTCCGCTGAAAACGGTCCGATGGACCGTTTCAGCAGACATCTCCGCTCGTGTGTATGGGCTAGCGGACAGATTTCTCCACCCGACAGATTTCAAAGCATGCTTTGAAATCTATCCGGTGGGGATCTGTCCGCCCGACATGTCTGCTGGTTAGTACACTTACCAGCAGACATGTCGGCCCCCACCGCCGCCGCGCCGCTGCCGAATGGATTCGGCGCATGCGCGGAAGTGTTTTACTTCCTGGTGCGGTGACGTTGCGGTGACGCGGCGGCGTCAACGTCACCGCCGCGTCACCGCTACGTCACCGCGCCTTCCGGCGGCGGGGAATTTGATCCGATGGTGTGTACACGCCATCGGATCAAACTCCCGATCGGACATATCCGATGGAAATGGTCCGCGGACCGTTTTCATCGGATATATCCGATCGTGTGTACGCCGCCTAAGTGTCGCTGTTCCCGCTAGGTAGCTAATTTTTTTTTTATTGCGATTTTTTTTTTTACTAAAGACATGTGGCTAAATACATTTTGGCCTAAATGTTTGACTAAAATTTAGTTTATTGATTTTTCTTATAACAAAAAGTAAAAAATATTGATTTGTTTTCAAAAATGTCGCTCTATTTTTGTATATAGAGCAAAAAATAAAAATCGCAGAGGCGATCAAATACCACCAAAAGAAAGCTCTATTTGTGGGAAGAAAAGGACGCAAATTTTGTTTGGGAGCCACGTCGCACGACCGCGCAATTGTCTGTTAAATCGACGCAGTGCCGAATCGCAAAAACCCCTTGAGTCATTTGACAGCATATTGGTCCGGGTCTTAAGTGGTTAAGTGGTTAAAGAGTCAGCTAAGACGGCTCGCACGGGGGGGGGGGGGGTCCTCCTGCCACAGTACAACTGCAGCGGCTGGTCCGGAAGCAGTTAATGTGTGTCAGGAAAATACCCAAGCGTTTAAAAAATTAAGATTTAAAAAATGGCGCTGAACTGCTTGACCAAGCTTTTATGAATTGAGTTTCAGCCATAAGATTCACTGTCTGGCTATTTGATTGGGTGTATCAAATAAAGTGGCCATTGAGTGTAATACTGCAGAACTGTAATGCATTTTAATCATCTCTATAGTAGGTGACTGAAATTTGTACAATGTGCTTTCTGTCCGAAAATGAAACATGAGATGTAGATATGAGACAAGAATAGAGAACATTGCTGACACCAAGACTTGAAGAGTGAAGGAGAGGTCAACCGGCTCCAGGTCACCACCTAGACATTTCCTGCCAAGGCACAACTCCTACTCATTGATCACGTTGTGACTGTTTGCTGCTATATTTTCCTTCCTTTATTTGTTCTAGATAATGCCTACCTTTTGTCTTTTCGAGATGGCATTGAAACGCCATTTATTGTTTAAATCATTACATAATTGCGCAAACAGCATGGGGTTTCAGTGTATATGGAATGAATCATTGTGTGTTTGCCCTGTAATATAGGAATGGGTTGGCAGTAAACCCTGTTGGCTCCAAATTTGTGGCTCAAATCTGTGTCTGAATTTGCCCAGGCAGCTATTTTTAAGGCCTCATGCACACGATGCAAATGACGTTTTTACAGCTGCTCTTTTTGGCTTCAGATGTTTTTTCTACAGTCAATAAACTCCTTAGTATGTTATCCTATAGACTCGTACACAAGATCGGATTTCCATCGGACAAATCCGTGGAATTTTGTCCAAAGGGCGTTGGCCGTAAACTTGTTCTGCATAAAGACAGCAAATCTTTGTCGGCTAACAAACAGAAAGTACTTGTTTTTTCTGCTCTTTAGCGCCACCCTTTGGGCAACTTCTGCTAATGTTGTCTTAGGCCGCGTACACACGATCAGACCGGTCCGATTAAACTGGCCTGAAGACCAGTTTCATCGGACCAAATTGATCGTGTGTACGGCCCATCGGACCGTTATCCGTCGGAGCAAAGTTTTAAAACTTGCTTTAAAATCTGTCCGATGGACACCTGTCCGTCGGACCAAAACGATGGTTAGTACGCAAAAGCATCGGACCAAAAACCTGTGCATGCTCAGAATCAAGTCGGCGCATGCTTGGAAGCATTGAACTTCGTTTTTTCAGCACGTCGTTGTGTTCTACGTCACCGCGTTCTGGCCCGATGGGATTTTGGACTGATGGTGTGTACGCACATCAGACCAACAGACCACTTCAGCGGTGACCCGAAGAAAACGGTCCTTCGGACCATTCTCATCGGGTTGGACCTATCGCGTGTACGAGGCCTTAGGATTAGCATTGCTTCTAACCATGCGTGTTTGTAGTTTGGATTTTTTTCCAACGGACTTGTGTACCCTCCTCATTTAGGTCCATCCCTTCTATATTTTTTAGGGTGATATTAGGTTTAGGTTAGAGACACTCCTGCCTTGCACACTTTGTATTCTTTAGAATGTTCAATTATCATTATTTATTTCTCTTCTCCTAAAAGTCGCTGATGCTAAGTCATGCATACTGCTGCTCACATCAGCCCAATGAAAATCAGCAATATTTTTGAGGAAATCTGAGCATCGGTCTTTGTTTATATCCTGATAGCAATATCCACAATATTAAAGTGGTATTAAACCCAGAACCAAAGATGTATTATATTGCAGCCTACCAATCATTAGATGTGGTGGCTACATCAGTTCTTTTCTTTGGATTTTTTTCCCTCTGTTTCTCTTGGTGATAAGCCCAATAACACACCTCCTGTATTAGTGAGACATAGCTCTGGATGAATATGAACAGGAGGCACAGCAGACAGAGATTTAGAACCACTAGCACATTGAAGCCAAACTCCAGCACACGGTTTATAATCAGTTACAGCAAAGATTTTTTTTTGGAATAAAGGTTTTGCACAAATAAATAAAAGCTGATCATTTTAATCACCCCTGTCAGTGGTTTATCTCATCCATGTAAACTGATACATTCTGATGGACAGCTTATGCTTTTGAAAAACAACAGACTTGCTGCCTGGATTACCAGATGAAAAAAGGAGAAAGAACGCTTAAAAAATGCAACTAATACAGCCATTACATTCAAGAATCGGTAAGCTACAAAATTATAAATGTTTGCTTTTGGTTTTAATACTGCTGTAACCGCCACACGACCATATACGTTGGCAGAATGGCACGGCTGGGCACATGGACGTATATATATGTCCCCTTTAAGATATATATATATATATATTTCCAGCATATGCTGTGTTTGCTTTCTCAGCCTGATTCGGTCCGTCCGTCCGGGTTTTTTAGAATGGGGGTATCTACTTTATAGATCTTGTTTAAGATCATTTTTAATCCCATTAATTTTTAATTTTATTAATTTTATATTTTATATTTATCATTTTTTAATAATAATCGTTATAGGTTTGTGTCTGTATTTGTTTGCCGAGCCGTATGAGACTCTGAGCCGTAGACCAATGAGAGAGTTTAAGATATGACGATTCTCAAGATGAGGCTTGGTTGTATTTACAATTTTTTCCTCTTTTTCTTTTTTGGAGCTGATTGGCCACTTTGGTCAGCAGGTCTGCGTCGAGTAACGCTGGTGTCATGTGCTCACGATGACGTATGACGCAGTTACCCCGATCATGTGACCATACAGCATCGGGCTAGAGATGTAGTCTGATTGGCTCATGCTGTAAGGGGCAGTCCATTGGCGGGATGGTTAGCTGGGACGCTCTTTTTCACCAGCATTTAATGATCGCCATTCAGATTCTGCATCGAATGTAACTGTACGATTTTTTAACTCTTCGGATTACCTTAAGGTTCGTCGGTGCTTAATAACAAGACATTTTGATAGATAAGGGGTCGTGATGCGCGCGCGCATCGGGATGCAGACAAGCCCGTTCTGTAGTCTGTCGGTATGTGCGCGCGCACGCATCTCTATTGACGTTCGCGCTAACGTCATTACGTTTTCACCTTGATTACCTTTATAGGGGGATGATCTGGTGTGTCACCCGGGCCCCATGACTAAGCGATCTTTTGCGAAACCGGTCGGGCGGGATACTGTACTACACCAGATCATCCCCCGCTGTATACCTCTTTCCTCACCTCTTTGGACGGGTTACTTGTGTTGTTGGACCATTTCCGGCCGGAATCCCAGCATAACTTGACACGCCTGTTTACTATTTGTTCCATGTAAGGCCTCTTACACACAGATCAGTTTTTCTTCAGGTTTTTCTTTTCAGTTTACCAAATCCATCTAATATGAGGTCAAACCTCAAGAGTCTCAATTTGTATGCAATCAGGCAGGCCCTTGTACTACATAGTTTTGGTAAACTGAAAAGAAAAACCTGAAGAAAAACTGATCTGTGTGTAAGGCCGTGTACACACGGCAGAGAACCTCGACGGGCAGAACACATCGTTCCGCCCGTCGAGGTTCTCTCCCAGCCGTCGAATTCGGCGACCCGCCCGTCGGGAATGGCAACCAGCCATTCTTCCAGGCGGGCCGTCGAGGAAATAGAGAGCGTGCTCTCTATTTCGGCTCGACGGGCTTCCCGACGGGAAGCTCGCCGAGACCGTACACACGGCTGAGGTCCTCGCTTTAATGTGCATTCCAGCGAGGTTCTCGCTGATTTTCAGCGAGAACCTCGGCCGTGTGTACGGCGCCTAAGAGGCCTAAGTGAGTTTTTGTCTTCTTAATACATTTTAAAGTGACGGTATTACACTATTGTGGCCCCTTTTTGTTTCTCCCTGGCAACCCATTCCGAGGATTCAATCCTGCTCTGCTGCCGATGGGGATCAACAAGTGACCTGACCCTACATCTCCCTCCAAGTGGATAAGCATACGCTATCTGGGGTTCTCTTTTAATTAAGGGGCCACCAGAGTTGGTAAGCGGCCATCTTTTTCTGCAAGGTGGAGGATCTTCTATCAGCACTTTTTGAATTAGAATTTATCAACATTATTCACATTCCTTTGCACTGGTGTTGATTTTTTTATATATAACTGTGAAATCCATTTGTTTTTTTGATTGGATCAATGGACATTAGTCTTATGACTATCACCTGTGGACATTTATTTGGTTTCTAATTATCACCTGTGGACACTTATTTTGTTTTGATTTATGTTTGTAGCGCATCCTGTTTTTTATCAATTGTTTTTTACTATATATATATATGTCTGCGCCCGTGGGACCCGCAGACCCGCAGACCCAATCTCCGTGGGTGTCCCGCGATCGGGTGTCCCGCAATCGGGTCACAGGAGCTGAAGAACAGGGAGAGATGAGTGTAAACACACCTTCCCCGTTCTTCGCTGTGGCAATGTCACTGATCGTCTGTTCCCTGATATAGGGAACGACGATCACCGACATCACACGTCCAGCCCAGCCCCCCTACAGTTAGAAACACACATGAGGTCACACTTAACCCCTACAGCGCCCCCCTAGTGGTTAACTCCTTCACTGCCATTGTCATTTTTACAGTAATGAGTGCATTTTTATAGCACTTTTCGCTGTGAAAATGACAATGATCCCAAAAATGTGTCAAAATTGTCCGATGTGTCTGCCATAATGTCGCAGTTGCGAAAAAACGCTGATCGCCGCCATTAGTAGTAAAAAAAAATATTAATACAAATGCCATAAAACTATCCCCTATTTTGTAGACGCTATCAATTTTGCGCAAACCATCGATAAGCGCTTATTGCAATTTTTTTATACCAAAAATATGTAGAAGAATACGTATTAGCCTAAACTGAAGAAAAAAAAAAACATTTTTTTTAATATCTTTTTTTGAGGATATTTATTATAGCAAAACATAAAAAAAAAAAGTTTGTGCAAATAAGAAGCATCTATGTTTTTTTTTTTTTTCATTTTGTGGGGTGAGGTTTCACTTTTAGGAAACAATATATTCTGCTAAGCCTCAGAATAATAACCTTAGAACAAATGATAACCTTCTGTCAGTTTCAGGCCAACGCCATTCTATAAAAGTCTGCTGTGCTCAGTGACGCCAATTGTCTTTGCCCTAGTAATCTCTAGGTGGGACCTTTCCTCTAACTTCTGAATAATGCTCAGCTTACGCATATGTGTACTGATTACCGATTATCTAGAAAACAGCCATGGTGAATTTATGGGACGCTACACCCATTTTTCATTATACAGAGTGACCTTTATGTAGCTACAGGAAACTCAATGGCCAAAGATCACCCATTGCACTGTCTGGACATTATCTATTTGCTGGGTGACAGTAGATAACACAAATTACAAATAATCAAGTTCTAGGTGGTGACAAGGAAAAAAAAGGAAGGTGGTCTTTTCAGAGAATAGTCTAATTATGGAAACTTAAGGGAAGGCCATAATTACCCTAAGAAACCAATGGGCCCAAAGAAGGGGTGGCTTTCCCTGTCTAAGGGGGAAATTCAAGTTTAGTAGGTTATGGCAATGCCATATTATTATTATTATTATTATTATGTTTATACAGGATTTCTATAGCGCCAATAGTTTGCACAGCACTTTACATCAGGGAGGACAGTACAGTCACAATACAATTTAATACAGGAGGGATTAGAGGGCCCTGCTCGTTAGAGCTTACAATCTAGAAGGGAGGGTCAAGTGGAACAAAGGGTAGTTAGCTGTGGGGGTGATCAGGAGGACAAAATGAAAATACAGTTGTTAGGTGTGGGTAGGGTAGGCTTCTCTGAAGAGGAGGGTTTTCAGGGATCCTCTAAAAGCTAATAGAGAAGGAGATAGACAGATTGGGGTAAGGAGTTGAATAGGCTTGGAGAGGCACTGGAAAAGTCCTGGAGACGAGCATGGGAGCCGGTAATAAGCGAGCTAGAGAGTAGGAGGTTTTGAGAAGAATGAAGAGAACGATAAGGTTGGTATTTAGAGACTAGGTCAGTGATGTAGCTGGGGGCAGAGTTGTGGATGGCTTTGTAGGTAATAGTTAGTATTTTGAATTTAATTTGTTGGGTGAGTGGAAGCCAGTGGAGAGATTGACAGAGAGGAGTACCAGAGACAGAGCGGTTCGTAAGGTGGATGAGTCTGGCAGCAGCATTCATGATGGACTGAAGGGGGGGTTGCAGTAATCAAGGCGAGAGATGACCAGGGAGTGAATTAGGAGTTTTGTGGTGTCATTGGTCAGAAAGGGGTGTATTTTGGAGATGTTGCGGAGGTTGAGGCGGCAAGATTTGGACAGTTATTGAACGTGAGGCTTAAAGGTCTACTCTTAGGACCTTGGCATGTGGGGATGGGCTGATAGTTGTAGTTGTAGCTTCATATATACAATAACAGTGAATCATGGAGACCTCAGGACTCAGGAGTGTTGTAATAGTTTTATCAATCACACAGATGATCTAACAGTTTTTTAGTAAACTTTCAGGAAGAGTCACGAAAGAAATAAAGGTCTGTTATTGCTGATATCCTGCGGACAATTCTAGTGCCATGACTGTCTTCCAATTCAGTGAAGCCTGATCAATTCATCTTCTGGGTCAGTGACCTGGAAATGATTGAAGTCAGAGAGTCAGCACAAAAGTCAGACAAAAACTATTTTCAGATTTAAATCAACAATGGCAACTTTCCCATTTTTCCTTCTTTTACCGGTCCCTTTGGTTCCTTGTCTTTCATTGCTACCAGTTTACAGGCAGGTGCAGTCTACTTTCTCCACTGCAGTTGAAGAAGAAGTCATGAGGAACATGGTTCCTTTATGGTTTCCTGGGTCACTAGAGAAGCAATCCTATTGGATGCGGCTTCCCTATGTAACTCCAGCAGCCATCTTGGGTCAGGCAGAAAGGTTTTAAGACCCTGTCTCCCAGGTTTGAAGCGCATTTGCATGTTGGTAAAGTAGGGACAGGTACCCTGTCTGGTATGAACAGAACTAGCGAGAGGGACTGGCTCCTGATGAGGAGGGAAAGCATAGGATTCACAACTTCTCTGGTCATCCGCCTGCTTGGGCTCAAGACAACCAGACCTCATTCTGCCCCTCTCTACAGATGCTGTCAGTTTGGCTGAAACCTGCTTCTACATGCTATTGGAACCGTTTCAGCAGACAAATCCGATCGTGTGTACGGGCGAGCAGACAGGTTTTTCCAGCAGACAAGTTTTAAAGCATGCTTTAAAACTTGTCTGCTGGAAACCCGTCCGTCCGACATGTCCGCTGGTTAGTACACTAACCAATGGACATATCTGTCTGCATATGCGTCGACTGGATTTGACGCATGCGTGGAAGTATTTTACTTCCTGGTTCGGTGACGTTTTCGTCGGACCGTTTTCATCGGATAAGTTTGAGCGTGTGTACGCGGCCTTAGTCTTCCCAGCTAGGCTGGCTTCTCAACAGATGTTTATGAACTGTCTTTGCATTATTTCAATAGTTATTTCATCGTACTGGGACTGTGACCTACAAGTTTGCTACTGGGGCCCCCACATTCTCCAATTTGCACATAAACCTATAAACCCACTGGCCTGGTATACTTGCTAGAGCCTCTCAATGAGCTGTGGGTGTGGCTTATAGCTATGTGGAAGGGCTTCTGCTTCAAAACAAGGCCTCCCTAGCAAATGGAGTGGTATTTTACAAATTTTAGCTACAGCAATAAAAAACTAAATTAAACATAGTTAAAGTGGTTATAAACCCTCACATATACCCAGTGAAGTGAATAGCCTCAGATAATACAAAGGGATTAAACAAATCCTTCTACTGTACATAAGTTTTACTTGTTTATCTGGAGTTTTCTCTTGTCTACAAGAATGTAAAGATTTGTGATAAAATCCTTCTGCATCTGTCAGGAGGAGGGGGCAGAGAGCTGCAGTTACAGCTCTTATACACTGTGTTAGAGCTGATTGGAGGGAAGAGACACCCCCCTCCACATGGGCAGAGAAACAGAGGAACATGCAGAGCTGCATTTTGAATAGAAAAGCTGTGTGCTTATCTCCCTCTCCATTACAAATTGTATCGTATATGTGGGGCGAAGCACCAGAAAGAATCAACACTAATGCCGCGTACACACGATCACTTTTTGTGATGAAAAAACACGACGTTTTAAAAAACGTCATTTAAAATTATCGTGTGTGGGCAAAACGTCGTTTTATGTCTTCAAAAAAACGACCAAAAAAAAATTCGAACATGCTTGAATTTTTTGTGTCGTTTTTCAAAATGTCATTTTTTGTGTCATAAAAAGTGATCATGTGTGGGCAAAACGACGTTTAAAACAATGTTTTTAAACCCGCGCATGCTCAGAAGAAAGTTATGAGACGGATCTTCAATGGAACAGAGTGCCGTCGAACGTGGTGTACGTCACCACGCTTTTCTAGAGCTTTTTGGAAAAACGATGGTGTGTATGCAACGTCGTTTTGGAAAATGAAGTTTGAAAAACGTTGTTTTGTTTCGTGAGATAAAATGACGTTTTTTTTTCATCACAAAAAGTGATCGTGTGTACGCGGCATTAGAACTTTGGAGAGAGACAAGTAAACACTACAGATATATATATATATAAACATTTTCAATATATAGTGAATCTGTTATCTGTCTGAATATTTGAAATAATATCTGCACTCACCAAAACGCCTGCATCGACCACCTGGAAGGATTAGGGCTTCAGCAACTAGTATGTGGGCCCACACATGCTACAGGTCATACGCTCGATCTTATTTTCAGACAAGATCTGGAAATAAAAATCTTGGAAAATGAACCATTGCCATGGACAGATCACCATGCAATTAAATTCATTATTTCCGAATTCCCCCCCTTAACAAAAACATAAAATCCAGTGACAACACACTGGACCAGATGTCAGAAGAAGCTCCACTCGGAACTCTTCAAAGCCACGTTAGGGGAAAAAATAAACACAATTCAGCCGCACCAAACAGCGGAAGAAACACTAGAGGTCATAAACACAGCACTATTGCAGTCAGCTGACTTGATAGCGCCGAAACGAAAGACCCAGATCAGGAAAAATAACTCCGGCTGGTTCAACAACCAGCTGGCGTTACTGAAGCAAGAGCGTAGAAGGGCAGAAGCAGCCTGGAAAAGAAGCTCCTCTGATGAGAACCTCGCGATTTACAAGGCAATAACCAGAAAATACTACAAGCAAATCTTCGAAGCCAAGAAAAACTATTTTTCTGAGGCTATCAACGATGCCCTAAATCGCCCCCGCGAACTCTTCAAGCTGGTCACTCAGACCATGAATCCAGGATGTCTTGAAGCCCCCAACTCGGATACACAAGAATTTTGCGATGAGTTATCGGATTGCTTCATTAACAAAATTGAGGCAATCCGGCAAAGCATTCAGCGGAACAATTGCCTTCCCAGCCCCCCCCGTAGTCATTTACACAGCACCGGCAACAATTCACCACAGTTTGGTGAGTTCACGCTGGAACCCATCTCCATTCAGACCACTAAAAATATAATCGGCACTCTGCGCAACAGCACTGCGCCAAATGATATTATCCCCACCAAACTGCTGAAGGAATGCGCCGACATCCTGGCACCTCCTGTCACGCAGCTTATTAACCAATCCTTCAGGGAGGGCAAAATGCCCTCCCAGCTGAAGGAGGGCTTCATTCAACCCATCTTGAAGAAAGCCACCCTGGATCCTAAGGATCCACTCAACTGGCGCCCCATAACAGGCCTAAATGTTCTCTCCAAGGTAATGGAGAAAGCAGTGGTACAGCAGCTGCAACAGCATCTATATACCCACAACTTACTCGACCCATTGCAATCAGGATTCCGTCCCGGACACGGGACGGAAACAGCATTGCTTAAGATATGGGACGACGTTCTTGAGGCCGCAGACGAAGGAGAATCTTCTCTTCTGGTTCTGCTGGACCTACGCGCAGCCTTTGATACAGTTGATCACAAGCTGTTATTGACTCGGCTGGCTAAAATAGCCAAAGTCGCAGAAAGCGATCTATCTTGGTTCTCCTCTTTTTTGGAAAACCGATCGAAAATAGTCAAGCTAGGACCATTCACTTCGGAACAACGCACATTATCGTGCGGGGTCCCTCAGGGATCTCCCCTGTTGCCGATGTTATTCAACATCTATCTGCGTCCTCTTTTTGAAATCATCAGCAGCCAAAAACTGCTATATCACTCTTACGCAGACGACACGCAACTGTACTTCCGCATTAGCAATAAAAAGGATCACCACCTCGATCTAGAGACATGCCTCTCTTTGATAGAGGATTGGATGACAAAGAGTTATCTCAAACTCAACGGAGCGAAAACAGAACTTCTTCTGTTTCACGCCAAGCGTAGGAATCAATCGATAACAACCTGGATCCCCCCGCCCATTCTGGGCAAAGTCATCACCCCTAGCGCCAAAGTCAAAAGTCTTGGGGTCATCTTTGACTCCGACATGACAATGAACGCACAAATAGGGGCAGTAGTCAGCGGATCTCACTATCTGCTGCGCCTACTACGCAGACTCACGCCTTTTATTCCGAAGAAAGACATAGCGGTCGTGGTGGGAGCGATTGTAAACTCCAGATTGGACTATGCAAATGCCCTTTACCTCGGACTCCCCAAGTACCAAATCGCTCGTCTTCAAGTCGTTCAAAATACGGCCGCCAGACTTGTGACTGGGAAAAAACCCTGGGAATCAATCTCACCGTCGTTGAGATCCCTTCACTGGCTACCAGTCAATGACGTAATCACCTTTAAAGCACTCTGTCTAACGCATAGATGTATCCATGGGAATGCTTCCCATTATCTATGCGAAAAATTAAAAATGTACAATCCCAATCGTATTCTACGATCCAACAATCAAAATCGGCTTCAGATACCGAAAGCCAGATACAAGTCCAAAGGAGACAGGAGATTCGCTGTCCAAGGTCCCAGACTATGGAACGCCTTACCAGTCAGCATTAGACTGGAGGAGAACTACTTAGTCTTCAGGAGAAAGATTAAGACTCATCTCTTTTGATCTCAAAGGAGACAGGAACAACAATCGCCCAGAGGCGATTTATTTCGCATGTGCTGCGCTATACAAGTTCTTCATTCATTCATTCATTCATTCATTCACCAAAACAGCCAGTGCAGTTTCTCATTTGCTTTAAGGCTGCATAGAATATGGTATGGCGAAGAAAAAAATATGTTTTTTGTTTAGTTTACTTTATGCCAGCAGCATTCTGTGATCAAACGACGGACTTTAAATTAGTGACTTTTTCTTTCCGAGGAAAAATATTAATTAGTTGTGTTGAGTGATGTTAACAGCATCTAATTTATACAATACCTTGCTTTTCAATTAGACAGGAGCTTTTTTATTATTATTTATTCCTCATTACCTACTGTATAATATATATAGTATACTGTATATATAAATATATTTATACCCTGGTCAGTGGCTAGCATGCAATCACCTTTCACAATGAGTCCTAAGATGTTTCTAAAGTTATTTTTGTCTTCTTGTTACATAATCTTTTTTGTTGGCTACATACATAATCTTAAATAGTGTGTATTATTTTAGGAAGATTATGACAATACAGGATTAAAAGGCTTATTTTATTATGTAAGACCATTGTTACATAAGGAGATGGAAGTACTGATGTAAAATGGCGTGCAATGAGGCATCCAGCCAACTGAACTGCCTGCAGGTGACTTTTCAATACTATAAGAAAGCAGGTGCACAGTTAAGATGAACACAAGAGAAGCCTTCAATATGTTTTCAATGTTATTACAGCATGGAGAATATACTGAGGTCTGTGGAGAGGGAGACCAATCAAACTGATTTTAGTTGTCATTTATCTAGTGTAAAATAGAAAATGGAAGGAATGATCTGATTAGCTGCTGCTGACTACTTCATTATTCTCCACTGTTTTCTGGAAGTCACGCTGAACTTAAACATGAAAGTTTCAAAGTCTTGGGTATAGTCTTGGGTATATGTCCAGATGCACTTTACATTGTTCACTTGTGTACATGCATGTCAGGCAGGGGTGGACTGACAACTCATGGGGCCCCCGGGCAATAGAAGATTATGGTGCCCCCGGGCTTACAGATGGCCACCATGCCAGGAGGCAGTGCAGAAGCGGGGCAGCTAAAATTTCTGGATTTTCACATCAAAAGCATGTCAGTTTTGGACATATCAGGGACAGATGTAAAAAAAAAAAACACAGATTTTTACATACTGTCCCTGGTTTTACTGAGCCTGGCAACCCTGATGGGGCCCTCTAGTGGCATGGGGCCCTCGGGCAGTGCCCAAGTGCCTCAATAGTCAGTCCGCCCCTAATGTCAGGGGTGGGTTGGGGGTGACGATGGCATCACTGGTTTGTGGAAGTCAAAGGTTGTGGGCACCATGGGCCAAAAACTGTAACAACAACTCTAGGGGATGAGGAATAAGGTGTACTACAAACCTTACTCCTTGCTCCGGCAAACTCTCTCGATCCGTGCAACTGGTCCCCTGAAGCCTCTCATATAAGTTGCCCAAGGCCACAGTCGCACAATGATCGAATTAAGTACAATATAGTGCCAATAGTCCTGCATTGTATGTAAGGACCACGAGGGTCCCCCACCAAGTCAGGCCTGGGAATTTTTTTTAAAGTCAGCAGCTACATTAAGCCGTACTATGGATCAAATCACAGGTGCTGCAGCCACCATTCCTGGTAAGGGAACCAGACAGTGAAGATGTTTGGCTTCACTCCTGGTTCCCTAATGTGCATGCACAAATGACGCTGTGCTTTCTAAATGATCCCTGCTGTCTTCTGGGACCTGTGTGTCTCCCAGAAGACAGCAGGGGGAAGAAGGAGGGGCCGGACAATGTGGAGCGCTCTTTCGCCAGAAGTGAATACTTGGATTTGACAGGTATCTTCTCCACCCTCCCCCTGAAAGGTGCCAAATGTGACACCAGAGGGGGGACGACGACCGACCAGCGGAAGTTCAATTTCTGGGTGGAACTCCTCTTTAATGAGCATTTAACACTTGCAATGCTGGAGGGGCACACTGCAATGGTAGTTTTTTTTAATTCCTGGAAGAATTGTGATTTAAGGCATTTCCAAATGAAAAGCAGTTATATATAATACCATACACAATACAGGACAATTAAGAGTTTAAAAAGGAGTAAGGCTTCAATTGATCTTTAGCCCATGTTCACATTGGGCTAAATTGGCATGCCATTTGACATGTCAAATGGCATGCCAAATGTGTGGCTATTGCCGGCAATGACACTGTCCGAATCAGTGTGGCGCCACACCGATTCCCAAAAGTAGTTCCTGTACTACTTTTGGCAACTTCGGGGGCAATTTGAATAGACATCTGTGCACGAACCTGAAGTTGGACTGCATTGCCGGTTTGATATTGTGCGAGTTCAACTGAGCTTGCATGATTTCTAACCCGCATTCAGTGTGAACTTAGGCTTAAGTAAGGATATAACCAAATGTCCTAATTACGATAAATCTGCCAAAACTATTCAAGCTGACATAAAAAGTAAAAAAAAAAAAAGTGCATTTATGTAAATGTAGATGTAGCACCCTGATGTTTGGGCACTGTTGCTAGTAAATTTACCTGCCAGGTATAGTTGCCTTGACCAATTGATAGGAGATCAATTGATTCCACCCTAATTCTGGAATTGCTGCACTTCTCTCTTCTGTCACTAGATGGCCGGGTATCTGGTGACACTGTCAAATACAAGGGCATTGCAAGGACAGATGAGGAATAGATTGGGTATCTCAGTCAATGGGCAGGGATCTTCTTGCGTCCCTTGGCCTGGTGGGAGAGCCTATTTATTTGGGTGAGGTCAGATGATCAGGGTTCTGTGCAACCAGGGCGGCTGTCTGCAGTAGTGTATTTAGGTTTTGTGCTGCCCTAGGCCTGACTAAACTTGTGCACCCTCTAATTTAAATATGACCCACCCCTTCCTGTCAAGGCCACACCCTGTGTTGTCTAAGACCCGCCCTTAAATTTTCAAGTGGGGACACTAGTTCTGAGGGCCTGGAGTGGGGGGGGGGGGTAATGGATTCCCCTAATTTGCATAGATTTCCTCTCCATTCCTATTTCGCTATGGGGCAGGAAGTAAAGGGAAATCTCTGCAATGGGGCAGGGATGGTAAAAATAAACTGACAGAGGCTATAACCCACCATTACTCTATCCAAAATGAAAAAAAAAGTGTTGCCTATATTTCTACTTTAAGTAGATGGTGCAGCAGAAACATATAGCACAGCGAGGAAGGTTTGTGGTCCAGCAGGATAGGACAGTCAAAATTAGAAGCACCCCCCCCCCCCACAGTTGCGGAATGCGGAGACTCTTTTTGTGCTGCCCCCCTGCAACGTGCTGCCCTAGGCCTGGGCCTTGTTGGCCTAGGCCAGGATACAGCGTTAGCTGTCTGGGTGGACATGTGTTGTATTGCCCCGGGCTGCTAGGCCAGAGCCTGAGGCCTATCCTGGGGACATCTGGCTGCTAGACTGTCTGAGGGCCTATCCAGAAGCAAGAGAGCAGCGCAGGGTTGGGACTGTGGCATGCAGTCCAACCAAAAGTGATGGTTCTGCTGGCCGGAGAACCTGTCATGGTCGGAGGTAGAGGGGAAACTGTTGCAACTAAGGAACTATCCACCTTGTTACCAGGGACCATCTTGAGTAGCTGAAGCAAGTACCAGAGCAGTATTCTCACAAACCGGGGACGGTAAAAAATCGGGAAACTTCAGCAGGTGTCAAGCCAGGGACTCAGCCAGCAGAGGTGACGCTTGCAGAGCAGTCTTGTGTGCCAAGCTCAGGGCAGAGCAGGTCAGTGGGGTGAGAGATGATACCGCTCTAAAAACTGCTGATCCCTTGGCTTTGCTTCCGTCCCACTAAACCAAAAGGGTGCTGGCTATGCACAGGTGCATTAGATAGAAGAAGATCCTGGACTGCCACACTCCTTAAAACAATGTCTTTATTGTACAAATGAAATCCAAAAAACAACCAAAGCGATGCAGTCAAAATTAAGTGAACAGGAAAAAGGTGGCTGACATGTTTCACATCATGTGATGCTTACTCATAGCTGACATAGGCCAGTGGGGTGACGCTTATATTGAAGGGCCACACACAGCCCTTGGGCCTCAGGGTGGGCACCAGAGGCCTATAGGCTAAGTTCAGGTTTTGGACCATGTTTCATATTATCCACTTAAAGACCCCCGCACGCACATATACGGCCACAACATGGCTCGTACAGGCACAAGGGCGTAAATTTACGTCCCCGCCTGAGTGCGGTTCGGGGGTCCCATCGGGACCCCCTCCGCGGCGTGCGGGGGTCTCCCTACCTCTGGGAGCGATCCGGGATCTGCGGGCGGATGTCCGTGATATCCGCCCCCCCCGCGATCGCTCCCAGCCAATGGGAGCTCGCTCCCAGCCTGTCACTTCCTCCTCCTGTGTTTACACAGGAAGGAGGAAATGATGTATTCTCTCATCGCAGCGCTGTTTCCCAGCGCTGCTGATGAGAGAAGACATGACAAGTAAGTGTGCACCAACACAACACTGACACACACTCACATAGGCATATTAACCCCTTGTGATCGCCCCCCCCACCCCCCTGTCACAGTGTTACTGAATGCAGTGATTTAATCACTGCATTTAGTGTCAGTGTGACAGGCACTGTAAAAAACAGTTAGTGTTAGGTTCAGGATAGCCCCCCCACCCCCCCTAATAAAGTTTTAACCCCCTGATCACCGCCCTAGTTAACCCTTTCACTCCCTATTGCCAGCGTCACTAAGCGATCATTTTTCTGATCGCTGTATTAGTGTCGCTGTTCCCGCTAGGTAGCTATTTTTTTTTATTGCGATTTTTTTTTTTTACTAAAGACATGTGGCTAAATAAATTTTGGCCTAAATGTTTGACTAAAATTTAGTTTATTTGATTTTTTTTTAACAAAAAGTAAAAAATCGTGTTTTTTTTTCAAAAATGTCGCTCTATTTTTGTATATAGCGCAAAAAATAAAAATCGCAGAGGTGATCAAATACCACCAAAAGAAAGCTCTATTTGTGGGAAGAAAAGGACGCAAATTTTGTTTGGGAGCTACGTCGCACGACCGCGCAATTGTCTGTTAAAGCGACGCAGTGCCGAATCGCAAAAACACCTTGGGTCATTTACCAGCGTATTGGTCCGGGTCTTAAGTGGTTAAAGTGATATTTTAGGGTGTGGCATGAAGTGCGGTTGCATTAATAATCCTCAAAAGAAACCGCCCCTCCCTTCCCACTTACCTGAACCTCAGGGTACTTCTTCCAGATGAAATTTGTATTCTTTTTAACAGTTGCATTATCCATTCATTTGGATCACTCCCAGTAAATTTCTCCAAGTTCCATCTGGCAAAGGGACTGTGCAGACACATCAGCCATCCTTCCTCCTACAATCCATTGTAGCTCAGGCGCACTTCCTCTAATCGTGCTCTGAATCAATGTACAGGCTTGGGGCTGGAGCTAAACAATGATAGAGCCTGTGCCTTGCACCCACGATGTACTTATCATGGGTGCAATCATAGGCGTGCGCACAGGGTGTGCCAGGTGTGCCTAGGCACACCCTAATCTCTCAGTGCAGCACAGATGCCCCCTACTGCCCTGGCTCCCCCTGCAGCACTTCCGGCTTCCTTCCTTTCCTCCTTACCGGCTGTGCTGCGGGCACACAGGGGGTTGTTTTAGAATGATTCGGGCAAGAGGACGGTAAATATGTAATTTACCGGCCCCTTCTCTTTCTGAATAAACACAGTTAAAGGATCGGTACCATGTGTTTGAGCTTCGGAGTGCACACCCTAATGCAATAGGCTGTGCACACCTATGGGTGCAATGCTCTGCTGGCTATAATGCAAACAAGTAGTAAAGCATATTGATCAAGAGATCAGTGTTGCTGCATTTAATACTTTTATGAAAAAGGAGGACACACACAAAAAAAAATTGCATGACTACGTTTAAAACTAATTTTTATGGTATAACACACGCACATTTTAGCATGTTAAAAGAGTGTTCTAAAATCCAATTTTATCACCATTTGGCATGACATCAAAGCAAAATTTGCACTTGAAGACTAAAAATACAGATATAGGCTCTCTAAAATGCTTCAGTGACTGTCACATGTCAAGTTAGATTTTAATCTGACATATAAAAAAAGTAACTTTTTGTACAAAGGGCCATATTAATAAAGCAGCCAAAGATTAATTTGCTGATCCTTGCTGCCTTTACTCGGCATGTTCATGCACTCCCCATTCTTCAGCCCGTGTTCACACTTTGAACCAGGGATGTCCGGTGAGGACAGGAGCTGGTGAGGCACTGTCTAGTATTAGAGCCATATACACACAGGTTACATACGCCGTGATAGTTAGAGTGAGAGAAATAATTCTAGTACTGGACCTCCTTGGTAACTCTAGACATGTAACCTGTAAAACTTTTTAAAGTGTCTGGAGATTTTTAAGTACAGAAATTTGATGCCATTCCACGAGTCTGCGCAATTTTAAAGCGTGAAATGTTAGGTATCTATATACTCGGTGTAACATCATCTTTCACATAATACCAAAAAAATTAGGCTAACTTTAGTGTTGCAATGGCCATCATTTTTTTATTTTTATATAATCTTTATTTTTATATTTTGCAGTAAAACATGAAAAATCACATCATTTGAGTAGAAGAACAACAAAACTCCCCAGCATAACTGGGGAAGCATGGGAAAGGGAATGGGGAGTGGGGGAAACACATTCCATTGCAATGTCATGTCGGTGACCTCAACACGGGGCCCGCGCCTCATTATGGCTCTCAACAAAGGCGTTAGGGCATAACTCCACCCCTAGGCCAGCAGGATCCCGACAGGCATCCCCCCCCCCAGGAAGGGGGCCACCAGACCTCCGTCATACCTCCATACAGGGGAGAAACCCCCCGGGCTCCCCCCGCAGCCTGCTTAGGCGTAGGTCCCAATGGGGCGCCGAATTTCAAGACGAGTTCTCTGCAATGGCCACCATTTTATTCCCTAGGGTGTCTGCTAAAAATATATACCGGTAGCAGTATATAATGTTTGGGGGTACTGAGTAATTTTCTAGAAAAAAAAAACATTTTTACATGTAGTAAAGAAGTGTCAGAATTGGCCAGGGTGGTAATATACAAATAATTATTATATATTGTTTTTATTGTAATTGACTATATTATCAAAAACTGTACTCAAGCAGGTGGCTTAACCACTTAAGACCCAGACCAAAATGCAGGTAAAGGACCTTGCCCCTTTTTGCGATTCGGCACTGCGTCGTTTTAACTGACAATTGCGCGGTCGTGCGACGTAGCTTCCAAACAAAATTGGCGTCCTTTTTTCCCCACAAATAGAGATTTCTTTTGGTGGTATTTGATCACCTCTGCGGTTTTTATTTTTTGCGCTATAAACAAAAATAGAGCGACAATTTTTAAAAGAATGCAATATTTTTTACTTTTTGCTATAATAAATATCCCCCAAAAATATATAAAAAAAAAAATTTTTCCTCAGTTTAGGCCGATACGTATTCTTCTACATATTTTTGGTAAAAAAAATCGCAATAAGCGTTTATCCGTTGGTTTTCGCCAAATTTATAGCGTTTACAAAATAAGGGATAGTTTGTTATTTTTTCCTTTTATGTTTTTAATCCCACTCCATTGTCTAATGCAGCGTACACACGATCATTTTTTGTGATGAAAAAAAACGACGTATACTGTGAAGTAAAAAACGACGTTTTTGAAACGTCACTTTTCAAAGACGATGTTGCATACACACCATCGTTTTTTTCACAAAAAGCGAGGTTACGTTCACCACTCTTTTCCATTGAAGCTCGCTTCATAACTAGCTTCTGGGCATGCGCGGGTTGAAAAACGTTGTTTTAAACTACGTTTTTGCTACACACGGTGGGCCAGATTCTCAGAGGCGTTACGACGGAGTATCTCAGATACCCTGTCGTATCGCCTTTTTTTTGTCCTCGTATCTATGCGAGTGATGCTTAGCATCACTTTTGCATAGATACGCTTCTACATCCGACAAGTGTAAAAGCATTACACTTTCGGATCGTAGGTGTAATGACAACTCCGGCCACTAGGTGGCCTTCACGTTGTTTTTTCATTTGCATATGCAAATGAGGCTAGTACGGCGATTCCAGAACGCTTTTACGCCGCCCCGTCGTCGCGTACGTCGTTTACGGACTCGTAAGGTTACCCCAGCTTCTATGTGGAGTAACCTTACGAAGTTCCGTTAGATGCCGTCGGGTGCCGTCGGACGCCATGTTAAGTATGGCGTCGGGTCAGCGTCGGCTTTTTCCGTCGCTTACGTCGTTTTACTAACTCATTCGCGAATAGGGACTTGCGTAAATGACGCTCACGTCGTTTTGACGTCGGTTTCAACGACGCTTCCCGACGTGAGCTGGAGCATGCGCACTGGGCTTTTTCCCCGGCCGGCGCATGCGCAGTTCGTTCGACGTGGGGGCGCGCTTAATTTAAATACAAGCCGCCCCATTTGAATTGCGCGGGTTTACGCTTGGCGATTTACGAGACGCCGGCGAAAACTATGGAGCAAGTGCTTTGAGAATAAAGCACTTGCTCTAGTACGCAGCGGCGGCGTAGTGTAAATGGCTTACGCTACGCCGCCGAAAATAAATGAGAATCTGGCCCGGTGACTTTTTGTGAAACAAAAAACGACGTTTTGAAAAACGACACAAAAAATTCAAGCATGTTGGAATTTTTTTTGGGTCGTTTTTTTTAAGACAAAAAAACGACGTTTTGCCCACACACGATCAATTTAAATGACGTTTTAAAAAACAACGTTTTTTTCATCGCAAAAAACGACCGTGTACACGCGGCATTTGTCCACATTTGCTGCACATATGATAAACTGCAAAATAGGATTTTAGTTTAGGGCCCCATGTACACTGGGACCAGCAGTGCATATTCACTTACCTCTACTTATTTAAGAACATTGCCAGTACTTTGCGATATGAAGAAGCATGTGGCTCACTTCCTTTAGACTCATATGACCCAGTATTGTTAGGCCGCGTACACACGATCGAACATGTCTGCTGAAACTGGTCCGCAGACCAGTTTCAGCGGACATATCTGATCGTGTGTACGGCTAAGCGGACAGGTTTCCAGCGGACAAAAGTTTTAAAGTTAGTACGACTAACCAGCGGACAGAAATCCCCCGCATGCGTCGAATGGATTCGACGCATGCGTGGAAGCATTGAACTTCCTGGATTGAGCACGTCAGTGACGTATACATCACCACGTTCTCTGTCCGAGGGGATTTTCATCCGATGGTGTGTACACACCGCCGGACCAAAATCCTGCAGGAGACATGCCGTATGAAAACGGTCCGCGGGCCGTTTTCATCGGACATGTCTCCTCGTGTGTACGGGGCCTAAGATGCGGGTGTGGAGACAGTCCTTAGTCTTGGGTAAGCTCCAACTGAACAGACTACATTAATTACGTTCCATAGGATAAGGAATATTGGTAAAACCTTCTTTGCCTGCAGCAGCAATGAGTGTTTCTGTTGTTTGATTTTGCCACTAAATTAACAATTTAGCCAAAATAGAAACTCTCAATTACGCTCATTCCACTGTTGGGGTAAAATATAATTTTTTATTTAGAAGGTTTTATATTTTTCTTTATCGATTTTTATTCAAAAATTTAACATGGTTTTATATATTTTTTGTGTATTTAGAGTAGTTTACTTTATTTAATTTAGTGTGTTTTGTACTTGTATATTTTCCCTGTTTTATGTATGTTGGTTCACACTGGGGCGACACGACTTCCAGCACGACTTTCAGAAGCAACTTCACCACGACATGAGCATGAACCACAGGGCGATCTGGGGCGATTTACAACACGACATGAAGTCTTTTTCAGGTCAGGAGACATTCCAGTGGCCAATAAAACAACAAACAGCTCTGGGAGAGGGAATGGGAGGGAGGGGTTTGCCTGAGAAATGTATGTTATCTTGCTGAAAGGTCGCTTCAATTAAAACAGTGATCAGACTTGGAAGCGACTTCCATTGAAATCAATGGGTACAAATCGCCTAGAAGTCTGATTGAAGTAGTACAGGAACCTCTTCTGAAGTCGGAGCGACATGAGTAGTGTGTATTAACACCGCTCCCATTCACTTCCATTGCTTTTCTGGACAGCACGACTTGGGACGACTTGAGACGACTTCAAGTCGGATCCCAAGTCGCCCCAGTGTGAACCGACTCTTACTGTTATTTGTGTATTGTTGCTTTAAATCTAAGTTCTCCCTTAAGAAAATAAATAAATAAATGCATGTTTTTGCCGGTAAAAAAAATGGGCCTTTACATTGTATTTTTTTTTACACAGAAGCCTACAAAGTATTGCACCCTCAATCAGTGGATCGTGGGTGCAATGTCCGACTCCTATGGGCACTTCCTCCAGCTCTCTGCCTAATGGACTGATCAGTGCACTTGTAGTCCATTGAGAACTACATGTCTGTCTGCCATGATGACTTTCAGTTTATTCGTTCACGGATCCCTGTGAATGAATGACAGGGCTCTGTGGGCAGAGCCACATACAACAGCCACAACAGCTGCAAGCACAGGAACTCACACCCATGCTACGGGAGGGGGCTCAGGGAGTAAGGGTTGAGGTGGTTAGAAAATAAGGGTGTAACATGCAACCTGTTGCTAAAGATGGAAATAACCTTTAAAATTTTGATTTAACTTTTTTCACTGTAGGTTTTTATTGTATACAAATAACATAAAATAATGTGGTTTTTGAAAGGCATAGTATAAAGGCTTACCCAGGGAAGCTATTTAAAGGCCATTGCACCCTTCCATATTGCCTCCAGTGTATTTTGCACGGTAAAAAAAAAACACCCTATCTTGGCTTACACATTTATTCCATTGTAAATAACATAAGTTTACTGAAATCTTCAAAATTTTCTTAAAATTTTGCCTGTAGGTATCTTGTAAGGTCCATAACAGATAAGGGGAACAGGCAATTCAGAGGCAGAAATTGTCATTTCTGGTGTATGAAAGATTAAAGGAGCCAGTGGCTTCTTCTGATTGCCGACATCTACTCTGAAGGGCGACATTAGATTTGTATTTTCAGGCTCTGGGTTCATGGAAACAGTTGTTTTACACAAATTCAAAGCACAATGGTAAATTTTTAGACAGTATTGATTTATTTTTTTAATATGTTTGAATGTTGTGAAATGTTCCCATAACCCGTAACCAAATTGTTCAACCGTGCCAATTCTTCCTGCAGCTATTTCCATAATGGCTTTAAACAGGGACTTTGGTTGCAAGGTCTATATTTCATGGAATATCATATTAACAGTAGATGTAATAAGACAAACACAATTTATTGTTAGCAGTAATTACAGTATAGTCTATATATTAACAAATCCTACAAAGAATCCTTTATTACCGAGAGCCTTTGAAGCTCTATTTTTGCATGATCCTTTGGCTACACTTTCCAAGTTTTTGTGGTAGGCTGCTTTAAAATTTTCTTCTGTGCAAGTTTATTCAGAAAAACTGTCAAAAGAATGAAGCACAAATAAGAATAATAACTTATCGGAATACATGTTAATCGTTGGCATGAACATTTACGCCTTCACAAACTAGCGTAGCCACCACTAAAGGCTCAAGTCACAAAGCTTTAACACAAGGATAAAGATCTTTAGTTTATCCATGTAACTGTAATTTTCAAATCTCATTGGATGTAGCTGAAAATAAGTGTTACTTTTTTGAAAAAAAGGATGTTTGTTCTGGCCTGTTAGCTTTGTGAATTTAGCCCACGTGTCTTGCAACTTGGCGGATAAACAAGAGCGGAGCATACGGGGTCAGATACCTGAAATGAGCAGCCTCATAACAATGTTGGGCTACTGGAGAGTTTACCTTTTATGACCACCTCTGCTTTCTTTGATCATTTCAAATATGGCAACAAAGAGACAATTGGGTCTGCTATAACCACTTCAACCTCGGACCATTTGGTTGGCCAAAGACCAGAGCACTTTTTGCGAATCAGCACTGCGTCGCTTTAAATGACAATACTGGCAAATACATAGTCAAAAAATACCGGCCTATACTACAGGAAGACCATGCCCTGTCCAAAGTCTTGAAAAATAATCTACAGACGTGCCCCCTCCTTACGGCACCACCTTGTGCACAACGCTATAGATCCACCTGTGCCTGCCAGCTTATGTCCTGAACTCAAGGGCTTTTACAAATGCCAGAAATGCCTTCCCTGCAGGGTTAGTAAGAAACAGCCCAGAAGAAAGATGAGTTTTAAATCAAGATTTGACTTCAAAGAATATAAGATCAAAGAACTCATCACGTGCAATATGACCCATGTAACTTACGTTATTGAGTGCCCTTGTCACCTGCAATATGTGGGCAGAACCACTCGACCTTTGAAAGTCAGAATACGTGAACACATCAACAGAATAAAAATAGGATTCGACAAACACCATCTTTCACGCCATTTCAAAGAATTCCATAATCAAGACCCCCACGGGCCTAATTTTTTACGGCATTGACCTGGTAAAAGATAACTGGAGGGGTGGTAATAAAACTACTTCCATCTCACAAAATGAGACTAGCTGGATTTACCGATTAGGATCCCTAAGGCCGCATGGGTTAAATGTAGACATCGACCTGAACTGTTTTCTGGCCAACCCCTAAAAACATATGTGTAACCACCCTCTTCCTTTCTCCTCTATTACTATATCATTATCTCTCATTTCCTTATTGCATTATATGTTAGGACCCATAAGGGGAGGGTAACTTACCTTTGGGGCCTGCAGTGATCACCTGCCCCTCCCTTTTATTCTTCTTATTTCAATACATATTTTATATATTCTTTATATATTTTTATGACCTTTACATTTTGTAGGTTTATTAGCCCCCGCTGACATGGGGGCTAGCACCATAAGGGCTATTTTCCTATAACGGGGTTATGTTAGGGCCATATGTTAATCACCTGCACTTAGTGTGTAGTAGATGTCTGCTGCAGCCCCTCCACCCCTGTAGGTAGGCACTATGCTTGAATATTCCAATATATTACCTCTTTGCGCCCCTTACACCACACTTCCAGGTCATACCTGTTAGGACTAGTGGTACCGGCATTTAATAACACTCCGTTATTATATTTTTCTCTATAAATAATGGGTATGTGGGTTTTGTCCCTCACAGTGCCTTTAACATCTAACACGTACTTATTGATATTTAATTATGTATTAGCTAAGGCTAATCCTCTGTTATTAGTCCCCTTCTTTATCCTCTCTAGTTCTGTCTGCCTATATCAAGGATCAACGATTTACAGTTTACATTAACTTGCCGATACTAATACAGACATACATAATTTTTTTATGTATTCCGGCCCTTTAAGTAGTTTCTGCCTGACTTGCACAGAGCTAATTGCTGTTATTTATGGTTTAGACTAGTATGATTTTTTAACCATCCCTATGTTCTTGTTTCCAACTCTGTCTTAGCCTGCTCGGTACCCTCGAAATTTGATGTTATGTGGCCACCCTGGGTACTGAGGCAATAGACGTCTACATGGCAACAAATTAAACACTGAGGATATCCAATAGGTCTGACGGGCCGGACCCATATGTAAATAACTCAGATTGGGACCTCCCTGATTGGCTCAGCCGTCTAATGGGAGGAAGTTGACATGGAGACGTCTGCTACTTATTCGATAAGCTAGGTATGCGTGTACCCGCTTCAGAAGACGTAACTACACGAAACGTGCGTAAAGCGGATACACGCACACTCACGCACACGCTCCCGGATCTACCAGCTGGACCGCAAGTGGAACGCACGCCGTTCCCACACTGGTTAGACACTCCAGGCAGTGGTGTGCTGCGCTGACTTATCAGCCAGCGTTTTTTAGTTTTATTACTATTAATATTCATTTTTAATTCTTTTGTAGTACTGGTCACAACCTTGGACCAGTGCTAATTTTACATTTTTGTATTTCTGGACTTTTTCTTGTTTGGTTTTGTGCACCCCACCGCTGAGTGGTAGTGCTAATAAACACATTTTTTACCACCTACTACGCTATGCAAGGTTTTTGTTCCTCTGCTTTGATGACTTAGGAACAGTGGATGACATTTGGTACCCAGAACTAGAGATCACCCTTAAAGCGGTTGTAAACCGCAAAAAAATATATATTTTTTTTTTAGACCTGCAAGGGAAAAGCCATAATGAGCTAATATGCACAGCATATTAGCTCATTATGAAATACTTACCTCGGAACGAGGTGTAGGGAACTTACCTGTTGCACGCCGAGCGAGATGTCATCTTGACTCGGCGTGTCTTCCGGGTATCGCCGCTCCAGCGCTGTGCTTGGCTGGAGCGGCGATGACGTCACTCCCGCGCGTGCGCGCGGGAGATTTAAATCCGGCCAGGACGGCGGTGGCCGGTCCTTTGGCTGTAGATTCCCCCCTGCGCATGCGCCGCTGCAATCAGCGGGGGTAATATCTCCTAAACCGTATAGGTTTAGGAGATATTCTTTATACCTACAGGTAAGCCTTATTATAGGCTTACCTGTAGGTAAAAGTCGAAAAAGTGGGTTTACAACCACTTTAAGGAGAACAAGGACCGTAGAGCCGTTTGGAGGACCAGCCTTGGTTTATACGTGCACTTTACCCCTGCAGGGGTGAGTGTCTCTGGTGAGTGGGGACACAGGAGGGGGAGCACCGGACCCACTGCCGATAGCACCAACTGTGAACTGTGATTTTCATTTACACCAGGAATACCTGGAAGTTTTCCCCTTACTGTTGGATCTCTGAAATGATTATGGACTAACTGTTTTACCATTTATTCACAATTTTTTTTACTGAATCACTTTTTTATGTTATTATTGTTTATGGTTTTTTATGTCACTATATGATTTAGCACTGTGTGTATACATAAGTATATTGGATGTTTCTGACTGCCACCTTCATCTGTTACACAGGACCTTAATTATTTTCACACATGTTTACCCTCTTTAGGTGACTCTCTACTGCACCGGTTTTGCATTTTTGCCCTATGAGTCATTAAGACTTAGAGCATATTATTATCACTTTTTGTCAGATTTACTTCCCGTACCTAGGTACTAGTATAATACTGACCAATACAGACAGCGCCACCACTCCCATCATTCCTTTTACTTACCCCTTCTAGGGGTACGTGTTAGGGGGGGCAGCAGTCTGTTTATTTACGTTTGTTCACTTTTAATATCACTTTAGTTCTCACCCCCACACCCGTCCATTTCCTAAGCGCGGATTCCCACTATTTAAGATACTGGTAGTGATCCAGGTGCAAACAAAGTTCAGGAAAACTGATAACCAGTTTAGATCAGGACAATAAACAAATCCGAATAGCAAGCCAATGGTCAGGGATAGGAGAAGGTACGAAGTCCAAGATACAAGCCAGGGGTCAAGGAGCATAGACAGAAGCAGATCCGATGAAAAAAGCCGAGGGTCAAGTGCAGGAGAAGACGTAGAGGAGTCAGGTTCAATCCGGGTCAAAGAAAGGTCAAGGTTTTCAGGTTTTTTCAAAGTACTGCAACAGGATAAGCTGACAACAAACCAGCAACCCGCCATAGGTTTGGGGCTGGTTTAAATAGGCCGGGCTGAGTCTTGATTGGTGGACGCATGCGCCGTAACGCAAATCAGCCGCTGGAGTTACTGGTTCCCTGACAGTGCCCCCCCAAGGGGCGGACTCCGGACGCCCAAGCTGGACATCAGTTCTGGATGGTCTTGATGAAAAGCTCGAATTAGCCGTGGAGCATGAATAAACTGTGCAGATTTCAACAAAATTAGCAAGGCAATGTGGAAAAGAGTAAGCAACTGGCTTCTGTTCAAGAACATAAATAAATGCAAACCAAAAACAAAAGCACGTTGTTATCACAAGGCAGTGAATTTGTGCCATCTAGAACACTGTGTCACATTATTACTGCTATTATCAATTAATACACTGGTACAAAGTTCAGGCTGTAAACACAAACGCGTGGTGGAGGTGGTAAAACCCAGCCAGTTCTCAGAATCTTGACAATACTAATATCTTTATGGCATTTTCCCACATATAAAACAATAAATTCATCACAAAGAGTCTTAGTTAATAACCACCATTTGCATTTTCCCAGGGAAAATTAACAGAGAAATCTGATCAGGATAATAATCTGCAGTAAAAGTTACATATATCTAACATCTTAACTCCAACCAAATTTATTTTTCCCTTAGGCTCGATTCACATCTATGCATGTTGCTTCTGAGCGTTTTTGCAGTGCTTTTTGCTTTGGGATTGGACGGCTCTGCCCCCCATCCCAAAGCACCTTGTTTCCATGTTGATGGGGACAAGGACCTTTTCCCCACAACCCTGGCCAGTGGTTGTGGGGGTCTGCGGGCAGGGGGCTTATCTGAATCCTGAAGCCCCCTTTAACAAGGGGTCTCCAGATCTCAGCCCCCCCCCCATGTGAATGATTGTTTTTCTACTCATTCACCAGAAAAGTAATGTGACAAAAGTCAAAAAACAGTTTTTGACAAGTGCTTTATTTAAAAAGTCTTCTTCCTCCCCTGCTTCTTCCTGCGGTCTTCTTCTTCTTTCTCCGGTCTTCTTCTTCTTCCCCAGCTTCTTCCTCCGGTCTTCTTCCAAATCTGGGTTCCGCTGATCTATTGCTCTAATGTCGGACATTTCTTATATAACTATGGGGCAGATGACGTCATCCAGAGACCCCACCCCCTTGTGACATCACCGCCCGGAGCATGATGGGTCTGTGACATCACAAGGGGCGGGTCTCTGGATGACACCATCTGATGGCCTCGCCCCATAGTTATATAACAAATGTGCAACATCGGAGTGGACAGATTAGCGGGATGGCCGCTGGGCCCCCTGTGATTGCTCATCACAGAGCTGGGACGTGGATCTGTGATCCACATCCTGTAAGGGGAGAGAAGGGGAGAGAAGAACTGATCGTATGTTCCTTGTATATAGGAACAACGATTGCTTTCCTCTTCATATCAGTCCCTCCACCCACAGTTAGAAACACTCCCTAGGACACACAATTAATCACTTGATCGCCCCCTAGTGTTAACCATTTCTCTGACAGTCACATTTATACAGTAATCAATGCATTTTTATAGCACTGATCCCTGTATGAATGCGAATGGTCCCAAAATAGTGTCAAAAGTGTCAGATATGTCCGCTGCAATGTCACAGTCATTATAAAATCACAGATCGCCGCCATTCGTAAAAAAATAAATAATAATAATAATAAAAATTACATAAATCTGTCCCCTATTTTGTAGACGCTATGGCCCAGATTCATAGAGAATTAGATTCTCGTAGCGTATCAGAAATACACTACGCCGACGTTTTTTACCTGGCTCTACGTGGAATCCAGGTAGATTTTGTCCAGTAAACGACGGCAGCGTAGTGTATTTCTCCCGTCGCAATCCATCGGCGCGAGTAGGGGGCGTGAAGGATTTAAAATAGGCGCATGCTCCGTTCGCAAATTTCCCGCCGTGCATTGCGCAAAATCACGTCGTTACGTCATTCGTTGTTTGAGTAGCGTCGTTTACGGACATTTCTATTCCCGAACGAGTTACGTAAAAAAAAAATAATAATGAAATTCGACGCGGGAACGACGGCCATACTTAACATGGGCTACGCACCGTTAGACCAGCAAAAAGCTGGTCTAACAGTACGTAAAAAAAAATAGACGTAAGCGATTGCGAAGACCGCTCGTATCTTCGTGGATCGCCGTAAAAACACATTTGCATATCCCGACGCATCAAAACGACGCAAACTCCTCCCAGCGGCCGCAAAAATATCGCAGCGTAGATCCGAAGGCTTACGAAGACGTAAGCCTCTCGGATCGAAGCCCGAAGCCGCCGTATCATGGTTTGAGGATTCAAACTAGTGATACGGCGCGCGAAATTTGAAATTACTCCTGTCTAACACCAGTTAGACAGGCGTAATTGCTCTATGAATCTGGGCCTATATCTTTTGCGCAAACCAATCAATATACGCTTATTGCGATATTTTTTTTTTTTTAACAAAAAATGTAGAAGAATACATATTGGCCTAAACTGGGGGAAATATAAAAAATAAAAAATCGGGCTATTTATTATAGCAAAAAGTACAAAATATTGTGTTTTTTTTTTTTTTTAAACTGTCGCTCTATTTTTGTTTATAGCGCAAAAAATATGGGTACAACGTCGCATGAACGCACAATTGTCATTCAAAGTGTGACATTGCTGAAAGCTGAAAATTGGCCTGGGCAGGAGGGGGGTGAAAATGTCCAGTATTGAAGTGGTTACATCAGCTAGATACATTCCAGATGCTTCAAAATAAAAGGTGATGGAAGTCTTACAGCTGATTTTACTTAGGAATCAGCCAAAACCTGAGTAGAAAAGCTTGTCCCATGCCCTGTGTGCTGCAGAGAACTCTTGCATCCTGTGTGGAAGCAGTGGTCTTTCTGCAGAGATCCAACACACCACCTAATGAGTGAGAGCTAGAGCTCTCTGATCAGCAAAGCTCATTCTCTCTGCTGATTGGGGAGCTCTGGCGGAAGGTAAATGCCATTTCCCGGGAGCATTTAAAGCCTACAGGGCTTAGAATTAGGCTTTATCTCCCTTTCTAGCGCCTCATGCCACCTACACACGATCGGTTCATCCGATGAAAACAGACCGATGGATTTTTATATCAGATATCCGATGAAGCTGACTTTCATCAGTCTTGCCTACACACCATCAGTTAAAAATCTGATCGTGTCCAACGCGGTGACGTAAAACACAACGACGTGCAGAGAAAAATTACGTTCAATGCTTCAACAGGACTGGTTGTACTGCCTTATCAGCGGCCCTGGTTAGGATAACCTTAGATTTATTTTAACCACTTCCTTACTGGGCATGTAAACCCCCTTCCTGACCAGGTGAAATTTCAGCTTGCGGCACTGCGTCGCTTTAACTGACAATTGCGCGGTCCTGCGATATGGCTCCCAAACAAAATTGGCGTCCTTTTTTCCCCACAAATAGAGCTTTCTTTTGGTGGTATTTGGTCACCTCTGCGATTTTTATTTTTTGCGCTATAAACAAAAAAGGACGACAATTTTGAAAAAAAATACAATATTTTTTACTTGTTGCTATAAAAAATAGCCCAATTTAAAAAAAAAAATTCAGTTTAGGCCGATACGTATTCTTCTACACATTTTTGGTTAAAAAAAAAAAAAAAAAACGCAATAAGCGACTGGTTTGCGCAAAAGTTATAGCGCCTACAAAATAAGGGACAGAATTGTTATTTTTTATTATTTATTTTTTTACTAGTAATGGCGGCGATCTGCGATTTTTATTGCGACTGCGACATCATGGCGGACACATCGGACACTTTTGACAAATTTTTGGCACCATTCACATTTATACTGCAATCAGTGCTATAAATATGCACTAATTACTGTATAAATGTGACTGGCAGGGAAGGGGTTAACACTAGGGAGTGAGGAAGGGGTTAATGTGTTTCCTGCATTGTGTTCTAACTGTGGGGGGAGGGGGGGTGACCGATCTGTGTCCCTATGTATAAGGAACACAGATCGGTATGCTCTCTCTATGACAGGACGCTGTCATTGTGAGAGCCGGCAATGAGAGATGATCTCATATGTTTACATATGAGATCATCTCTCATTCGCTGCACAGATCGCATCGCAAACGGCCACTCTGATTGGCCGTTCGCGGCGATCTGTGATTGGCTGTGTCCAAGGGACACGGCCAGTACACAAGTTCCCCGCTGCGCGCTCTGGAGCACGCGCTGGGAACGAGGAAAGGGGCTGCCGTGAAAACACGGCAGCCCGGAGATTTAGAACCACCCTGCGGCCGCATATAGTCGTACGGCCGTAGGGAAGTGGTTAAAGGGCAACTTCACCTTTAGCGAAAGTGTCCTTTAACTGGTTGCCGACCGCCTGCCGTCATATTACTGCAGGAAGTTGGCTCTGCTAGGCGAGAGCCCATAGCTATACGTCCGCTACTTTGCGGCCACTAGGGGGTGCGCGCGTCCCCGCTCGCCCCCGAGTCCTGCGCACGTGCCCGGCAGGTACGTTCGCCGCCTGGCACACTTGATCGCTCGGTAAACACACAACTCCCGGTCCTGTCAGCGGGAGAAACGCTGATCTTCTGTTCATACAAAGTATGAACAGAAGATCAGTGATTTCCCCTAGTGAGGCCACCCCCCCCCATACAGTTAGAACACACCCAGGAACATGCTTAACCCCTTCCCTGGCCCCTAGTGTTAACCCCTTCACTGCCAATGGCATTTTTATAGTAATCCAATGCATTTTTATAGCACTCATCGCTATAAAAATGCCAATGGTCACAAAAATGTGTCAAAAGTGTCCGAAGTGTCCGCCATAATGTCGCAGTACTGAAAAAAAAAACGCTGATCGCTGCCATTACTAGTAATAAAAAAATATATAAAAATGCCATAAAACTACCCCCTATTTTGCGCAAACCAATCAATAAACGCTAATATATTTTTTTTATATATATTTTTTGGGGATATTTATTATAGCAAAATGTAAAAAATATTGCATTTTTTTCAAAATTGTCACTCTATTTTTGTTTATAGCGCAAAAAATAAAAACCGTAGAGATGATCAAATACCACCAAAAGAAAGCTCTATTTGTGGGAAAAAAAGGATGCCAATTTTGTTTGGGAGCCACGTCGCACGTGGGCAGCAATATGGTCCAGGGATTAAGTGGTTAAATAAACCTACACATTTAAATACTTACCATCATTTAAAACTTCTATCTTCACCACTGCCCTACCACTCCCAAGTTCCTTACTGCATGGCCCTGCACCACCTTTGAATCCAAAATACCTTGTGCCTGGTCCACCATGGACCTATTCGTTCCTATGGATGGTCTGTAATCTTGGAGGCCCCCGGCCATCCAGGGGGGTATGGACCTTCCATAAAAAGGAATGAGGCTGGAGAGAGTATCAACAGTAGGGAGAGAACCCAGATAAGGACTTTTGGATGCGGACTCTGCTGGGCTACACAGTAAAGACCATGTGGCAGAGGCGACAGTAAGTACCTGTGCTGGTTACACTTGGGGGGGGGGGGGGATTTTATTTACAGAACAACTGTACTAAAAGTGTTCTCTAAAATAGCAAATGCAATTCATCTAAACTTGATTATTAGACATGTGCATTTGTTTTCGTTAGAATGCATTTTCGTCCGAAAATCTGTTTTTTTCGTTATCGTTTTAACAAACAATAACGAAAGCGCAAGAAACGAAAACTGAAAGATCCAACATAAAAAATGCTTTATTTTCGTTTTCGTTGCGGTAAAAATTTGATTAGAGAGATTCGACATTATAGAGAAAAGATTCGACATCATAGAGAAAAGATTCGACATCATAGAGAAAGGATTCGACACTATAGAAATAATATATTCGACATTACAGAGAATAGATTTCGATTTATGAGAAAATAGATTCAACATTATAGAAAATAGATTCAACATTATTACTAGTCATACAACATTAGAATTCTTGTAGGCGGAATATTCGACCGGAAATGTACGATTCGACGTAAAGTTTCAAAGTTCCGTTGAATATTCTTTTGACCATTCGACAGAAACCAAGTATTATTGGATTTTCGGACGAAAGCTATTCCCCAACGAAAAACAAAATAAATCAAAACGATTTTCGGGAGTAACTAAATAAATGTATTTTCCAGACGAAAAAGAAAAAACGAAACTAAATATTCCAGTCTGCACATGTCTAATGATTATGATGATACTTAAAATAATATTAATAGAAGTGGGGCAGAAAGAATAATGTGGCCATGCAGCAGTATCGTGAGCCTGTGCTGGTTGAGGAGATGGGGCGCAGTGACTGGGGTCAGCTGAGGACACAGAGACAGCTGGGAGATCTGGAGACTGGCAGAGGGAGGAGAGGCGGACTTTCATTCAATAAATGTTTTATTAACGTCCCCAGCCTTGTAATCTGGGTTGAGTCATAAAGTAATAGGCATGGTGTTTGTGATGTTTATTGTTCTAGTCCCAGGATTTGTGGGGCTGACAAGTACTGACAGATGTCACGCTGAATAAAAATGTTTCTTGACACAATAAATGGTATAATGTAGGGTTGTCCCGATACCACTTTTTTAGGACCGAGTACAAGTACCGATACTTTTTTTCATGTACCTGCCGATACCGAATACCGATACTTTTTTTAAATGTCATGTGACAGTTTTGAAACCACAATACAGACTAAGGATATTTTCTTTAGAATTATGAAGAACACTAACTCAAGACATTATAAAAGAATAAACATTTGTAAAAATGAATAAAAATGTTTTATTTTCTTGTCACGCAGTAGTAAAAAACTCAAAGAATTTTCACAGAACATGTTGATAAATACAAAAAAAGTATTCTATTTAGGTATCGGGAGCATTTGCGCGAGTACAAGTACTCCCGCAATTACTCGGTATCGGTCCCGATACCGATACTAGTATCGGTATCTGGACAACCCTAGTATAATGGTCTCATTTCCCCCAAAACTGATATTTTTTCCCAATGACACCTACTCTGGCTAGTTAACTCTTCTATATTTTGTAACAGAGGAAATGCAGCAGAAGTGAGCCTCTACAGTAACAAGTGAAGTCCCCAAGCAACTGACCTTTCTAATTTTATTCTTCTAAAGCAGGGAGCCTCAAACTACGGCGCTCCAGCTGTTGCGGAACTACACATGACTAGGCATGATGGGAATCGTAGTTCCTGAACATCTGGAGAGCCATAGTTTGAGGATCCCTGCTCTAAAGCAATTTTTTAAAGGACATTTAGTAGGGGAGGGCAAAGTGTTTGTGGCGTGTTAAAAGTAATGCCTCTTACAGGCTTGGTAAATCAGAATTTCCGATGGAAAAAGTCAGATGGAATTTTTTCATCGTATATTCTGACCGTGTTTATGCCCCATCTGACTTTTTCCGACGGAGTTAGAAAGATAAAATTTCGGAAATTTTGTTCGTCTGCATGGAACTCCGACGGAGAAAAAAACATGCACGCTCGGAAAGCATTGAAATCGGTGCATGCTCGGAAGCATTGAACTTAATTTTTCTAGGCTTGTCGTAGTGTTGTACGTCACTGCATTTTGGATGGTCGGAATTTGGTGTGTCGGTGTGTATGCAAGACAGCTTAAGCGGATATCTCCCATCAGAGTTTATATCGACGGGAAAAAAAAGATCGCGTGTACGGGGCATTATTCTTCCACTAACACCAATGATAGGACACCATTCCTTCCACTGACACCAATGATAGGACACCATTCCTTCCACTGACACCAATGATAGGACACCATTCCTTCCACTGACTCCACCAATGATAGGACACCATTCCTTCCACTGACACCAATGATAGGACACCATTCCTTCCACTGACTCCACCAATGATAGGACACCATTCCTTCCACTGACACCAAAGATGGGGCACTGTTCCTTTCACTAACAACAGTTAGAACATGTTTTCTTTTTTTCTGACGGAACAATTTCTATCTGAAATTCCTTTCATCTGTATGGAACTCTGACAAGAGAAAAAAACATGCATGCTCTGAAACAATTTGACGCATTCTGGGAAGCATTGAACTTTTTCTAGGCTCGTCGCAGTGTCACCGCGTTTTTGACAGTCGGAATTTGGTGTGTCTGTGTGTATGCAAGAGAGCTTGAGCGGAATTCCGTTGGAAAAACCCGTGGGAGTTTATTCTGACGGAAATTCTGATCGTGTGTATGGGGCATTAGAGTTTCAGCGGAAGTAAACCCTTCTATCCTTTCAGCAAAGGAAGCTGCAATCTTAAAGCATTGATCTGCTGGAGGAACTTATTTTTAAAGTCAGCAGCTACAAATACTGTAGCTGCAGACTTTTAATATATAGACATGTAGTGGTGCACTGGTACGAGTTCAGAAGATCCACACAGCACCTTCTGTCTGACCATCCATTCATTCATTTTTTTCGAGACACAATGAAAGAAAGTCACTTGCTTTACCTTGCAATATTTTTATTGTTGGATTAACTTGGATAGAGTGGGAAAGGAGATAATGACATGGGATGCCCATACAACTTGGCACATTGGTAGACTAAATTCTGAAGATAAGGCACAGCAAAGACCTATAGTCAATTGTGTTGCATCACTGCAGACTATCGCTCATTTACTGTTGCATTGACGCTTGCAGAATATCACTTGCATATTCCTGAGTAAAGCCCTTGCTGTAAACTGTAAACCTGAATGTCCTGCTTTCTTGTGAAGTGTCACTCCGAATAACTCTTCAGCACATGGACAGTAATGCCGCGTGCACACAATTATTTTTCAGCATGAAAAAAAGGTCGTTTTTGAAAAACTTCATTTAAAATGATCGTGTGTGGGTTCATGTTGGCCATTCCCCACCCCCACACATCATTTTTCAGGTTCTGAAAAACGACAAAAAAAATTATTCGAACATGCTGCATTTTTTAACGTCGTTTTAAACTATACTATTAATATTGGCCCAGATTCACAGAGCGATTACGCCTGCGCAACTGGTGTTGCGCGTGCGTAAGTCTAAATGTGCGCGTGCGTTTAGATGCGCGCGATTCAGAAAACGATTTACGCCAGAAATCTACTTTTTTTGGTCCGGCGTAATTTCGTTAGACAGACGCATCCGTCCGCGCAAAAATGCGCTAGACACACCATTGATTTGCTAGTCAAATATGCTAATGAGGGAGTTGCGGGGATCCACAAAAAAACGCAGTTGCTGCGCAGGCTACGCGATGTGCGCAACAGCAAAATGTCCTGTCTAAAGTTAGAGCACCTAAAAGCTGGTCTAAATTTTGAAAAAACGTCTACATCTCACAGAAAGCAACACCGTTACTGAGGAGCAGACCACACACACGTGTTGCACTACAATTTGACTGCCAACATGCCAGGGGCATCGTCGCTCATAGCTGCACTAGTGAATTTAGATGACCAAAGAAGGAGGAGGGCACAGAGGATGGCACGGGAGAGGGTATACCGCACACGCATAGACCTCTTTGGCATGAGTGATTCTGAGGTGTATCGCATCTTCAGATTCCCCCCTCATGCCATCCTGGAATTAACCACAACGCTGCAGGAGGACATCACCAGCCCAACACAACGCTCACAAGCAGTGCAGCCACTGGTGAAGGTCCTGGCAACACTCCATGTCCTTGCCAGTGGCTCTTTTCAGCGTACAAGTGGAGTGGTGGCTGGGATGTCACAATCCTCCATGAGCAGATGTGTGCACCAGGTTGTCCCTGCAATCCTCACACGCTTGGCCAACCAAATCATCAAACCCACCACTGAGGACCTGCGGCTGAAGGCAATGACAGATTTCTACAGAATTGCCAGATTCCCACGCACCATCAGGGCCATTGATTGCACACATGTGGCACTCCAGCCCCCCCATGAGACAGAGCACATGTACCGCAATCGGAAGCATTGGCATTCCATCAACGTACAGGTGATAGTTGATGCCCAAGGCCTCATATGGCACGTCCGTGCCAAACACCCCGGGTCCAGCCATGACAGCTACATCTACAATCAATGCCACATCCGAATGGAATTCGATCAGAACGTGTATGGGAACACCTGGCTGGTTGGTGAGTGACATGGGAGTCAGGCATGACTATCCCCTCCCGTGATGCACACCTCACAAGTGGCACATGCATGACTAACATTCTCCTGTCTTTTCCATTCCAGGTGACTCTGCATATGCACTGGGACCCCATCTCATGACTCCTATCCGGAACCCCCAAACCCCAGGGGAGGAAAGATACAATCAAGCACACATCAAAACCCGAGCAGTGGTGGAGCGCATATTTGGCCTCCTGAAGTCACGTTTCCGATGCCTGGATAAGTCTGGGGGTACACTGTTGTATTCCCCAAACTTTGTGTGCCATATCATCGTTGCATGTTGCATGCTGCACAATCTCGCAGTGAGGAAGGGCCTTCAGGTTGAGCTACGTGATGACCTGACCCCCCAACCAGACAATCAACCCCTAACCGAGGATACCCCGTCTTCTGAGGGAAGAGCAGTCAGGAGGCAGCTCATATTGGGCATCTTTGCACGTTAAACACACACATTAATCATGGCACAATGAGAATGCATGCATGCACACCACTATGGTCCCTAGCACACACACCCCACATCCTCATCAAATTGGATTGGCACCAGTCCACCATGCAGGACTTGTGAGCAGCAACGCCACGCCAAGGCTCCAATTATGTCACTGTACATTCATACACCATTCACACGGACCTGGGAATCACTTCTCCCTGGTCCTGGGGAACCCTTCTCCACCAAAATTGAGGATGACACCCCTTTTCCAGCAGGAATGTCACCCCCACATTCAAACAGCATGCACAACCCAAAATTTTAAAAAAATGTCAGCAAAAAAAAAAAAAAAATCCAAAAAATGTCAGCCAAAAAAAAAAAAAAAATGCCAAAAATGTCAGCCAAAAAAAAAAAAGGGGGAAAAAAAAATTAGTGCCCTCTGCGTGAGCCACGCCTGGGGCGCCCCCGGCCACGGCCCCGGCCCCTCAGGGGAGACTCATGGGGGAGGGGCAAACCCGGGGAAGGAGGAGCAGCCCCTGATATCTGCCCACCTGGCGGCCTGCCCTCCAAGGCCACGGCAATTCTGTCCAGGGAAGCACCAAGTGTTGCCGTGTTGGCCTGGATAGCCTGGGTAAGGGCCCTCACATCCTGCCCAACGCCTGCTGCTGTAGTCTGCAGTTCATTTAGGCAGGTTGTGAAAGCCCGGGAGTGGGAGTCCAGGTTACCCAGCGTATCCTTCATGGAGGACAGGCTCTCCTCCACCCGCCCAAAAGTCTGGCAGAGCTGAATGAATGAATGAATGAGAACTTATATAGCGCAGCACATGCGAACTGAATCGCCTCTGGGCGCTTGTTGTTCCTGTCTCCTTTGATATCAAAAGAGAAAAGTCTTGACCTTTTTCCTAAATGCTAGGTGGTTCTCCTCCAACCGAATACTGGTTGGTAAAGCGTTCCATAGTCTGGGACCCTGGATCGCAAATCTTCTTTCTCCTTTGGACTTGAAGTTGGCTTTCGGAACCTGGAGCAGGTTCTGATTCGTGGATCGCAAAACGCGATTTGGATTATGCGCTTTTATTTATTCGCATAAATAAAGGGGGGCATTCTCATGGACACATCTATGCGTAAGACAGAGCGCTTTAAAAGCGATTCTGTCTTTAACTGGCAGCCAATGAAGGGCTCTCAGTGAAGGTGAGATGGATTCCCAGGGTTTTTTCCCAGTCACAAGTCTGGCGGCCGTATTCTGAACGACTTGTAGACGAGCGATTTGGTATTTGGGGAGACCGAGGTAAAGGGCATTTGCATAATCCAGCCTGGAGTTTACAATTGCTCCCACCACGACCGCTACGTCTTCTTTAGGGATGAACGGAGTGAGTCTGCGTAGTAGGCGCAGTAGATGGTGAGATCCGCTGACTACTGACCCTATTTGTGCGTCCATTGTCATAAAGGAGTCAAAAATGACCCCTAGGCTTTTGACTTTGGCGCTAGGGGTGATGAGCTTGCCCAAAATAGGCGGGTCTGGAGGGCCTGGTCCCTTCGCAGACTGGCGGGCAGGAGATTGGGCGCCCCCCTGGTGCTCTGGGATGACATCCTGCCTCCAGCTGATGGTTGTGGGCGGGGAGAAGGGGAGGCCCTTGTGAGGGGAGCCATGTTGGGGGAGGAGGGGGTGGGGGTTGCCCTTAGGGAGGGCAGGCTTCTGCCAGCCAGAGGGGAAGAGTCCGCACAAACCACTCGTCCAGTGCCTGACTCCTCCTCCTCATGATCGTCCTCCTCCTGATCGTCCTCCTCCTCATGATCGTCCTCCTCCTCTCGAACCTCCTCCGCGGACTCCGGCCTTGTTGGGGGGGCCTCATTAGGCTGCTGTCCTGGTGTTGGAGCGGTCAGGCCAGATGGCCCTGCACCCTCCTGCACATCTGTGGATGACACAAACCATTCACAGGTTGGAGGATCCACACACTTGCCACATATTCCCTTTCACCCCCTCCCCCACACATGCTACACACCTGATAGAAAAAAAAACCTTACCTGGCACCGCGGGGACCGGACTTGTGTCAAAGCCTGGCAGGCCCTCCACTTCATGCCGGTGAAAGGTCAGGGCCACCACATGCTCCGTCGCTGTAAGCCTAATACGGCATGGTGGGCCCCCTCCTGTGCCCCTGGCATGGGCATGCATTGCGGGCAGTTTTTTTTTCACCAGACGCCGGAGATCATTTATTTTTTTGTCGATCCCAGACCGGGTCCGTGTCTCCCCCTCCCCCGATGAATTCACCTGCTCCGTGATCCTATCCAATATCTCCCTCCTCCTGGCCGGGGTGGTGGTGGCACTCTGCGGGCCGTGGAGAAAACGCCCATACTCGCTAATGGCCCGGGCAAGAATTCTTTTTTCCCCCACAGTAAAATTCAGCTTTCTTTTTCTCTCAGTCATACTTCCAAACAAACTCACTACCAGTCACCAAAAATCAGTCACAAATACAAGCACAACCAATCAGGCAAGAACACACACAAAGAGAAAACGAACACCCACAAATCACACTAGCACTCAGCAAGAAACAGTCACAAAAAAAAATAAAAGAAAAAATAAAGCAAGAAAACAAACGAACAAAAAGATATCAATCAAACAAACAGTCTCTCAAACACTTATCAAAAAACACTTTCACAAATATACCAACAAGCACTTGATCACACAGAACACTAATCTGACAACTACAAGACACACTGCAACGAACAACAGGAACAAAAGCACTTGGTTAAATGGGAAGGGACACAAAGGGATGTACTTTTGCAATGCAAGTGCGTTTGTGTGTGTCTATTTATGCTGTCTGCGTAGTTCACAACGTTGCCCTAGTCCATTTCCAATTTCACTGATTGCGCCGCTCCCGAGTTGTGAGCATGCGCACAGCGGAGCTGACATGGTCTCCTTCACGCGCGCATGCGCGAGCCGGCCGGCCCTTCATTTGCATGGGGTCACGGCTCATTTCAATGTAACACGCCCACGTCCCTCCCAATTTGTATTACTCCTCCTTACGCCTCTGGAAAAAACCTTACGCTTGCGCAATTTCCTGCGCAAAAGCTACGTGAATCGGGGGATTACGCGGCTAGATGGCGCAAGTCTAACGTAATAGCGGTGCGCTACGCCGGACCGATAATGCGCCGATGTACATGAATCTGGGCCATTATGTTTTACTGATTATTTTAATTGATTTCTTTAATTTAATTTAAACAATTCCTGTACTATTTAATTTAATTATTATGGCTATATAATTTTCCTGTATTACTCTGGAGGTACCCTGCAATGTGTAATTAGTTTGCCAGACAGTTCCTATGGAACGTCTAATTTTTAATGTTTAATTACACCCTTGTGTCTAAATAAATCAATTTTTTTAGAGAAATTTTCTCTGTACGACTACATCCTTTACAACATATAGGGCCAGATTCAGGAACAGTTAGGCTGGCGGATCCAGTGATCCGCCAGCCTAACTGTGACTTTGAGCCGGCGTTTCTGTTTTCTGTAACCAGAAAACAAGAAACGCCGGGTTGAAGCTCCGATGCGAGCAGCGTAACTGAGTTTCGCCATCGCATCGTTACTTCAACTTAAAAATGGCGCCGGGGGCGTTCCCGCCGATTTACGCTCAAAAAATATGTTAATGAGCGGAAATCGGCAATTCACGATCGAATTCCGGCGCGACGCAATGACGGTACGACGTTTCCGGACGGGATACGCGGCGCATAGATATACCTACATGGGGTTGGAGTATCCTATGTTAGGTATAGGCGTCGTCATCGCGTCGGGAAAAAAAAAAATCACGTCGCTTGCGTAAAAAGTTCATGAATGGGAATGTGACGTCATTGACGTTCATTCACAGAATTTGGAGCATGCGCACGGGGATGTTTGGACACTCGACGCATGCGCAGTACGTTGGCGGCGGGATCGCGCTTAGTTAGAATACTACACGCCCCGTACCCGCCCAATTTGAATTCCGCCAGCTCATTTGTGATGCGCTGCCGCAACTTTAGGAGCAAGTGCTTCCTGAATAACAGCACTTGCTCCTAACATTTCAGCAGCGTAACGCAAATGAGATGCGTTACTCCAGAGCAAATATGCTCTGCTCTACCTGAATCTGGCTGATAGTGCCTGAAAAGTTTAATAACTTGCCCTTAGTTAATTTTCCCAGTGCTGCCAATCAGTGCCCATCAGTCCCTTCTCGTCAGAATAGGCCACAAAGAACTGGATGGTAGATAAAATAGATGGCATGGCAACCGCAATGTATAAACCAGTAAACAGGCAATTGAGCCATTTGAATATTATAATGTGGCATCAACTGAACTGCAGCCATGCTAAACCAATTGCTAACTGGCATAAACAGTGAACCATTTAACAGCATTAGCCAAACATAAAAAGTGTTTTTGGGTACACTCTGCGCATAAACCACCAAGAGTGGGTGGGTTTACGCATTCTGAGAGGGGAACCCCTTGGGGAGGCAGGAAAGTACCTGGCTGTCTCTATAAAGGTAAAGCCTGCTGTTGGCGGATGTCACAGAGCCGGTCCAGGCTCAGGCAAGATCACGATAATGAAGTCAAGATCCCCCACATACCTGAACTGCCACGCAGGATTAGCCTCTCAGCAAGCTGCTGAGAAACTGAGCTGGCCACTCCCACCCCCTCCACAGCTCAGCACTCCAGTGAGCGAGGGAAGGGGCCAGAGCAGAGGGCAGTGACTGACAGCAGTGGCGGTGCGTCTATAGAGGGCGCTGGAGTCCCGCCCCCCTCTGGCTCTCGCACCGCCACTGATACAATAACATAGATTCATGCATTGCATGAATCTGTGTTATTGTTGCCGGCCGCTGGTCTATTCAGATTGCCGGACCTTGAGCACCGGCCACCTGAATAACGGCAGCTGGTTGGCTGTGCGGAAGTGCCTAGTCCGAGTACAGCCCTTAGCCTTCCGGATGCTTATCCAGGGGACGTACAGGGGGTGTGTTCCTTGGATAAGACTGACAGGCATCTCAGCCAATCACGTTCACCGGTAACCTGATTGGCTGAAGCGTCATCGAGGGCGGGAGAAGAAATCGAGGGACGTGGAAGGAGGATGGCTGACTCCCAGAAAGGTAAGTGCCGGGTGGGGTGGCATGCGCTCTGAACATTCGGCTTACAGTGCCGGACCTTCAGAGTCCATGCCGGAAACAGCGGCTCCCATGCACATGTGCGGGAGTAATGCCATCGCGGCTCTGGCCAATCAAATAGCCGGAGCTTACAAATCTGCATAACAGACAGGGGGAACATGTCAGCCCTCTCGGCAGTCACTTTACTGCACTGGAGGGCTTTGTTCGACAGTGAGTATTTCATAATGTGCTAGTATGCTAGTATTATGCTATTGCCTTGCAGTTTTTTGTTTTGTTTTGTTTTTTGAATATCGGAGGTGTACAACCACTTTAAAATCAGGACATAAATTGTTATAATTGACACTGCCAGATGCCACAGTAAGAGGCTCCTGGGGGGGCCTATCAAAATTTTGCTACAGGGCCCCATAATCCACAGTTATGCTTCTGATGCAGATAGATATTTTTCAGGGTGTTAGTCACTAAAGTTTATATTAACTGCGCTTACTAAATAGACACATTAGGCTTCGTTAACATGGGCGTACCTAGGGTACACGTGTTTTCCCACATTGGGATGCACAGGTGTCCGGTGCATTACTGTGCAGGCAGTCCCATTCATGTTAATAGGGACGTAGAGGCTTGTCCCCGTGTGGGTGTGAGAACGTGTCCCCAAACACAGACAGTGTGATTTGGGGGACAAGCACCCACATGGATGTCAAATTGGGAGCGGTGTGTGTTCCTGCAGCCTCTGTGTCCCTATTGGGGGATGCATGGAAACCCTGCTCATCCTTGTGTGAGCCAACACGTCCCTCGCACGGGTGCGCACCTAACTACATCCGTGTGAAGTATGCCTAAGTGCCACAATTCACCAAGAAAAATGCTTGGAATGTCACCTTAAGTTGAATTGATTTAACCTCTCAGTTTAACATATTTTCAAAACAATGGGGCACATTTGGACAACATAGTAACTCGTTAATAGCCAGAAAGTCAGGTCTGTCCTTTGTTATTAGACCTACTCATATACTTTATATGTTTGCTTTATACATTCCACTAAGAAAAAAATATTCCTAATTCTTAACTGTTAATGTGATCCTTAGTTGGAGAAAATAGTACTTATTGAAATGTGCATGTGGTGGGAAAACTTGAATTGGACTTAGAATTTTCATTGTCGTGAACATTTGTTGTTTTAAATCGGGGGTCTCCACCCCGCCGAGGTCCTCAGAATCATTGCCCAGATTTTCCGAGCAGTTGGTGTCCACTCAAGCTAAGGGGGAAAGTGGATGTAGGGTGGGACACAGATATAAGGGGTGACTCGGAAGAAAGGGGCAGATAATGGAGGACTCTGATAGGCTCAGATTAATTTGGAATTTTTACTAAAGTCCTCTCTCTGTTGCTGTGAAATAGACATGTGCCTCATTTGTTTTGATTTGTTATTTAAATCATTTTGTTTAGTTAAATTCTCTAAATTAGTTTAATTCATATTTGTAACTAGATTTGTTTTGTTTATTCATTTTTTTATCGATTTAAATTTTCGGAAGACGGTTATATATTTTTTTATTATGTTTTATATAATTGTTTTCTCTCAATTGTTTTCTATTTTATTCCCTTATTTTATACTCTATTATTTTCTATTTTATTCTAATCTGTTTTATTCAAATTTTTTCAATTTGAAGTTTGAATTTAGGAAAATGGTTATATTCTATTTTATTATATTCTATTGTTTTTTTTTCTATTCTATTCTACCCTATTCTTTTATATTCTGTTATTTTAGTTTCTATTCTAAACTATTCTATTCTATAATTTGCTATTATATTCTAAACTATTCTATAATTTTCTATTCTAAACTATTTAATTACAATTAAAATTCATTCTATTTAAAATTTGATGGTTATATTATTTATTTTTCATTCTATTCTATCGGTTTTTTTTTTCTATTCCCATCAATTCTATTCCTTTCTCTTCTAGTCCTTTCATTTCTATTTTATTAGTTTATTTTGTATTCTTTTTTTTGTTCTGTTTTAATCTATTATTTTCTATTCTATTCTTTTCTGTCCTATTTTATTTTCTATACTATTCATTTTTTTTTCTTCACGTCAGACTCCACCATTGGAACCTGTGAGACTTGCTTATGGTTGAGTTGCTTCTTGTGTCTCTTCTATGGTTTCGCATCATTCATGAATTATCAAAAAATTTCCTTTTTTTCCCCCCCCACTCTTCTGTATTTCAAGATGTGGGTTTAAGATTATACTCTTTTGAGTTTCAATTAATTTACCGAGAATGACAAATACAAAAAAACAAAGAAAACCCACTTAAGGAGAAAAATGGATGCTCCATTCCCATTATGGGCTCTAATATCCCCATCCCCCCTTACCCCCTTTCCTCCCTTCCCCCCCTGCTACCTCACGGATTGCTCCATAAACAGTTTAAATTTCTTTAGTCAGCCTACACTGTTCCCTATGGTTCTTTCACCCTGAGATTTTCCGCATAACTCCAAGTTTTCTTGAATTTTCTATACTATTCTGTTCTGTTTACACTATTGTTTCTATTCTAGCCTATTATTTTATTTTCTATTCTTTTATATTTCCTAATTTTCTATTCTATTTTATTCTATTCTTTACTTTTTTTATTCTATTCTGTCCTGTCTTACGCAATTATTTTCTATTTTATTTTCTATGATATTATTTTCTTTTCTTTTATATTCTAATATTTTCCATTCCTTTATTCTCTATTATATTTGATTCTATCTTTTTATTTTCGAATATTGTGTTCTGTTTTACTCTATTTTATTATTTTCTATTCTGTTCTTTTCTATTCTATTTGTCTCTATTCTTATTCTCTAATTTGATTCAAATTTGATTTAGATTCCCATTCGATTTGATTTCGAATTAGACTATTGGACGAATGTTGTTTCTTTATCACAGATTAGTTTAAATTCATTACCATTTTAATTTGGAATTTCGTGTACATCCAAATTTCCGAGTAACGAAAAATGTATTCAGAATTCGATTTGGAACTAAATAAACCGCACATTCACATATACTGTGAATCATATTAAGCTGATTATAAAAAAAGTTCCAGGTAAAACATATTCATTCATTAAATTTTTTTATTAATTTAAAAACTGGTTACAAGGCATACAGAAGCCAGCAGAAGGAACCATAGCGTGCAGGGAGGAACTATCAAAACTCACAGAAGTTCCGGATTTTGCAGGATCTTTAGCTGGTGGCTTTTTTCACTTTTTTTTACTACTGCAGAGATCGGTGTCATTAAGACCAGTGGAAAAGATTAGAGCCTTCTAATTGTGTTTGGCTACTCTAGTGAAGAGGGTGGTTTGTACATTAAAGACTATACCGATGAGGAAGCTCCTTCCAACGACCGGAGGGCGTTTTTAAGGGGGGGGGACTGTCACGGTCCCTACTGTGCCAAGCAGACGGCGAGGCGTGGTCGCTTCAATACCTTGCCTCTGAGCCACTCCTCAGTTTGGGTTTCTGCTTGCTTTCCAGCTAAGGTGGTGCTGAATGTGCTGATCACCTTTAGTTGGATCTCATTGCAATCTGCACCTGACTATCCTGGTCCAGCTGAGGCAGGTTACCCAATTAACCAGGGTATAAAGCCCTGCCTCACTCTCAGGCCCCGTACACACGTACGAGAACCTCGACGGGCAGAACACATCGTTCCGCCCGTCGAGGTTCTCGGCCGGCCGTCAGAATCGGCGACCATCCCGTCGGGAAAGGTCGACCAGCTATTAATCCCGACGGGCCGCCGAGAAAATAGAGAACCTGCTCTCTATTTTCTCTCGGCGGCTTTCCCGATGGGATGCTCGCCGAGAGTGTACACACGGCCGAGGTTCTCAGCAGAATGAGGATCCCAGCGAGCTTCTCGCTGGTTTCTGACGAGAACCTCGGCCGTATGTACGGGGCCTGAGAGCCTTGTCAGTTCAATGTGCTCTGATCATCCTGTCTGTGCCAACGGTTCCTGTGGTTATCTCTAGCTACAAGACTGACCCCGGCTTCTGACCTTTTGGCTTATATACCTTGGAATGCTGCTGTCTCCTGCCCTTTGATCCCGGCCTGTACTTTCGGATTCTCCCTGCCTTCTCCAGCCCTTGACCCACGGCTGGTGCCCTGTCTGCTCAGCTACAGGACTGACCCCGGCTTCTGACCCTACTCGGAATCCTGGACCCGGCTATACTTGACTATCCTTGGCTAATCCCTATCTGGCCCCCGTGCACGGACTCACATTCCAGGTAGTGTCTTACCTCATTACCGTGGGCTGTGGGTACCTGTAAGGGTGAGCTTACAAGTCTGCAAAATGGACTCCACTCAAGGTAAGCCCTCACACTCGAATGGCAAAGTTCCGAATGGTTCGGCCCACATATTGCAATTTACAAAGACATGTGATGAGGTACACTATGTAACTAGTAAAGCACGTGGTGAACTGTTTCATCTTATAACTGCGGTTGGTCACGGTGGAAGTGAATGTGTCTGTTCTCCGTCTGCCTAAAACATTGACAATGCATGTGTTACACTTCCGGCAAGGATGGTATCCTTTCGTTTCGGGAAATAATGTAGCCTTTCTAGGGGGGTCTATGACATTGGGTGCAATATCACTCTGTACAGATTTTGCTCCCCTAAAAATTAAACCTGCCTTCTCAGGTAGGCAAGGTCCCAAAATGTTGTCGCTATGGAGCACCTTCCAGTGCCTATTAAGTATTTTCTTTATGTCATTATGCTGTACAGAAAAGTCAGTGAAAAAAGACCATTTGAACCTATCGTCATAGTTTTTCTTAGGTTTATCAACCAATAGAGAAGACCTTTCTATATTGGATACAGTGTTGATAGCCTCATCCAATTCTCGAACTCTGTATCCTTTGTCCAAAAATCTATCCTTTAAGGTCTGACACTGGGACTCAAAGTCCTCCCTCCTGGTACAATTCCTCTTCATCCGGAGGAACTGGCCCTGAGGGACAGATCGCAGCCATTGGTGGTGATGGCAACTATCGACCAGAATGTAGCCATTCCGGACGGTAGGCTTGAAAAAGGTCTTAAATTCAAAATGACCACCAATGGCCGAGATCTCGAGATCCAAAAAATGGATGGAGGTGGAACTGACTTCATATGACAACACAATACCACGATTGTTGTCATTATGGAAAGTCATGAAAGAGTCAAGAGACTCTCTCGTGCCTTTCCAGAGGAGGAGGATGTTGTCGATGTATCGCGCCCACAGGACCAATTCGAGTCTCTGCGGGACATCGATGACATCCTCCTCCCACTGGGCCATAAACAAGTTGGCGAGGCTGGGGGCATATTTAGCCCCTATAGCCACGCCTTTAACTTGGGAAAATAACTGACCCTGAAACCAGAAGTAATTGTGCTTAGTGGCAAAGTCTAATAACTCCATGATGAAGTTCCTCTGGATGACGTAAAGAGATGGATTGCGTGTGAGGAACAGTTCCACCACGTCCAGTCCCAATTGATGGGAGATGCATATGTATAAGGCAGCAACATCTGCCGTTATCATCAATATTTCTCCCTGGTAGTGAACAGCCTCAAGTCGTTTAATGGTATCCTTGGTATCCCTCAAATAAGAGGGAACCAATTTTACCAGGGGCTGCAAATAGTGATCTATATACCTGCCGATGCGAGATGTCACAGAGTCAATCCCGCTGACGATGGGTCGCCCAGGGGGATTGACAGGGTTCTTGTGAACCTTTGGCAGGTAATAGATGACCGGAATACGTGGGGCCAAAGGGATCAGGTAATCCTCTTCCTTTTTGTTCAGAATGTTGAGGGCCGAACCTTCTTTAATCAGAGCTGATAAGGCTTTTTTATATTTAAAGGTAGGATCTCCGGGGAGAATGATATAGGTGCTCTTGTCACTCAATAATCTATTCATCTCCTGGAGATACATATCCTTATCTAATATAACCAGTCCCCCGCCTTTGTCGGCTGGGCAGATGATGATATTTTTATTAGCACAAAGAGTCTGTAGGCCCGCTTGAATAGCCGGATCTTGATGGACTTTCTTTTTGGGTAGCTTGTCCAAATCGCTCAATACTAAGCTGCGGAACGCATTAACAGAATGGGCTGTGTTGGCCGCTGGATTAAATAGAGAGGGATTGGACAACCCAGAGTGTATGGTTGCTACATTCACGGTTGAACTTGAAATACCAGGAGGAGGGATGGCTGGCAAAGCCAAAGACCTAACCTGTTGGGTGGACGTAGGTAGTGATAAAAAATGTCTCTGTATGTTTAATTTGCAAATTAATTTTTGCACATCAATGAAGGTGGAAAAACTATTGAGCTTCCTGGGAGGAACAAATTTCAGACCCTTATCAAGGATAACCTGTTCCTCTTGGGAAAGCACCACTGAGCTAAGGTTGAATAAACCTAGACCTCTGAGATTTTTCTTTTTTTTGTTGCTGAGCACGCCAGCCGCCTCTGGTGCCTCGTTTGGTCTTTGGCTGTGAGGTAAGTGGTACGTGGGAGGATGGAAGCCCTGAGGTCTGGGAAAACCTGGTTCCTCATACCATCCATCATGGGATACTCTTAGATGGTCCTCGCCGTCCCCATAATAGTGGGAGACTTTGGATACATGAGCTCTGGAGCTACACGCCCCACGGTATGAATGTGGATTGGCATGTCAATTGCTTCATTAACCGGGTGTGAGCTCCTGTGCTCATGTGTCCAAATTCTGGAGAGAAGGAAGAATTACACAATCATTATCTTCTCATTCCAGTGTCTTCCCCCTTTTTTGGATATGCGTCCATCTATTGGGCGGTTGTGACGTTCATGTCCCATCTAGGTGTTACACTGGTTGTTCTTATTTTTCTAGTTTATTAAAGTTTTTCATTTGCACAGCTTGTTATTATGCTGCTTTGCATATTAGCATTGCTGTTCTTCTATAAATACATCCTAGTGTCATTATTAGCTTGTTTATAGCTTCTATGGGAGGGTGTCCCCTGGGGTTGGAATCTGCAGCCCAGGGTGGAGCATTCCTTCTTTGGAGACACCGACTTCCCCCCCTCCCCTTTTTTCAGTGCATGAGGGTGACGTCATGACGCATCTGCGTACGTTCCGGTATTGCGGGTGGTTCCGCCTGCTTCCCGATCGGCGATGCGTCTGCGTCTTTGGATGGGCGGATACAAGGGTGACGAACAGCTGTCACCGTGCCCATCCATCCAAATCAGTGGGCGGCGGTGTAGATGACGTTTTTGACGCCTCGCCCGCCCATTGGACTATATGTCAGCCCGCTGAGGCCTATTAGCCACAGATTGGCTGTGGACGTCGGTGTCGATGACGTTTTCGACACCGCGCCCGCCTATTGAAACACACATCATGCTGTCGACGCTTGTCAGTCACTGATGTTGTTCATCTTGGATTGGCTGTAGACCTTTGTGCTGTCCACTGTCTAGTCCTCCACATGTCATTGGGCAGGCATGGGGGTGTGGTTGGTTATGAGCGACGCGGGTTGGATGCTTTTCCTTCCTGGGTCACCGGACCCGCCCCTCAGTCTTCCCTTACTCTCATTGGTTACTCCGCGTGTGTCCCCAACAGACAGATTTCAATGTGGTTCCATTTCTTTACTGTTATGCATTGCATTAATTCAATTTTTCGGGCGGACCTTCTTGTATGGGGTAGTGCTGCGGTCCATTAGAGTGGCTCAGTGTTACTTATGGCAGTCGATCACGGCCCCTAACTGGTCATTACTTATAGGGCATGCATGTTTTTAATGCTGTATTTTATGCTGCTTTGCCGTTCATTGGGATATATGTTTTGGTATAGTTTGTATTATATGCTCATTATCATTTGCATGTCATTATATACACTGTATATGTTTTATATATTTACCTTTTTGATTGTTCAATCATGTCAAATATTGGTACGATAGATCTTGCTTTATATTTGTATGTTAGAGCATTTGTTTTGATGTACTATATCCTGTCAAGATTGTTCACTTCCTGTCTCCTCCCTTTCAGGGGTGGAGTTCCGGATTACTTGTACTTATTTAAACTCAGCAGTGTGGGGGGACAGACAGATGCCCCTGTTGATGGCTTTGAGCCGAAACGCGTCGGGTAACATCCTAAGTACCCCATACTGCTTTTAGATATTTTTTCACATGATTTTATTCATACAATTTTAAATAAAGCCTTCATTGGTTTTTTGATCTGCACCATTGGGAGCATTTCCTTTTTTTCTCCTTACGCCACACATGTTGTGTTGATCCATGAGCTTGGCCATTCCTCCATTGGCCCTTTGCTATCCGGGTTCCTGTCCCTGAAGTGAGGTATCCGACCCAGACTGATTCCATCATCTCAGCCGGAGTGACCATCGTTGCAAAACCTTTCCCGCACAGAGCCCAGGGTCCGCTGCGACCACCATGCCTGATCCGACTTGCTGTTAGTACTAACATGTGAGTCCACCACAGCTGGTAAGAGTGCCCATTTTCATTGTTTTGATAGTCTAAAGATTGCTACAGACAAGCCATCACTGTTGTCTTAATTTATCTGAACTGGCATCACATGTGAAGTATTTCATTCATCCACTGGGAAACACACCTATGAACTATCCATTTTTGTTTATTTTATTTGGTTGGTGTTCTCACTTATCAGTTTGGCAACATATGTATGGACTTTAGCAGCACTACACACATGCTGTGTGAAATTGTTTTTCACCATGTTTATATATATTTTTCGTTTGATTTCACATTTGTATGCTAAGTGAATTTGGCAGCATTTTCACAAAACGAATTAGCATAGTGCTGCACTTCCTTTTCCAGGTTACGTGCAAGGCCCAAATTTAAACCAGCAGCTCCTACGGGGGTAGTGCTACATGCAATTTCACCAGGGGGACATAGTGCTCGTGAAAGAGGAAGTTTGCTACTGATCAATTAGATATTGATATCACTCCAGAGGGAGTACAGTCCGGGATCTGTATTTTTTTTGTGTACAAAGAGAAAGAATTTTGTCTTTACATTATTCTACGAAGTCAAGTTGGGCATCCCATAACCCCTCATCCCCGTCAAAGTTGTTTTCCCTCAATAAAACAAAAACAAGACTATGGACTGGTTACTAACTCTGTGTGGAAGTTGTAAAATGCGTATTGCCTGACTGTGGAGAAAAAGGACGACCCAAAATCCAGCGGCCCTCTAGGACAGTGGTTCTCAACCTTCTAGTGCTGTGACCCCTTGATAAAATTTCCCAAGTTGTGGGGACCCCTAACAGTAAAATTATTTTTGTAGCGTGGGTTGTCAGCACCCAAGGCAAGACAAGTAATTTGTGCCCCTAACCCACAAACATTTAGTGATCCCTGAGTTCTTTTAATGGCAACTATAATAACAGGTAGTGTTACTCATTGTGTCTCCGGCTTCACTGTGTCTCCTACTTTGTGGTGTCTCGTAGCAGTGACACCTATGCCGAAATCAGTAGATAGGGTCTCCTCCAGCCCCTCCCACTTCACATTCCTCACCAGTCTGCTGACCTCTAGTCTTTGCACCCCAGCCACGCCATTAGCTGAATAGGCACCTGCAAAAAGGCTGGCTGCGGGCTCCAAAAACAGCCCAGCTGGGCGGCCAAAGGCTCCAGGGTTAGCCCTGCTGGGTGGCCGCAAAAAGGCTGGGATAGTGGTGTGGGCTTCAGGAACAGCCCAGGATTCAGTGACCCCTGGCAAATCATCATTCGACCCCCAAGGGGGTCCCGACCCCCAGGTTGAGAACCACTGCTCTAGGGGGTAGCTCTGTACAGCATTGGGCTTTACGGTGGTTTTTGCCTATCCTCTTCCTTATTAAGGCTGCAATGCTGCTTTTCATTACCTGCTCAGAAGATGTTATTCAGCACAAAAAAATCAGTTTTCTTGGAAGAAAAGTGAGATTCTGTCATGTCTGACTCTGATGCCGCGTACACACGGTCAATTTTTGTGCTGAAACAAAACGACGTTTTAAAAAACGTCATTTAAAATGATGGTGTGTGGGCAAAACGTCGTTTTATGTCTTCAAAAAAACGACCAAAAAAAAATTCGAACATGCTTGAATTTTTTATGTCGTTTTTCAGAATGTCGTCTTTTGTTTCACAAAAAGTGATGGTGTGTGGGCAAAACGACGTTTAAAACAACGTTTTTAAACCCGTGCATGCTCAGAAGCAAGTTATGAGACGGGAGCTTCAATGGAACAGAGTGCCGTCGAAAGTGTCTTACGTAACCGCGTTTTGCAAGAGCATTTTCAGAAAACGATGGTGTGTATGCAACATCGTTTTTTTAAAATGAAGTTTAAAAAACATCGTTTTGTTTCATGAGATAAAACGACGTTTTTTACATCACAAAAAGTGATCGTGTGTACGCGGCATGAGACTCATTATGCTTTGCTGTCCTGACTATCACAAGAAATGGTTGGGCTGGTCATATCAATACAATGCTAGTACAAAATTAAAAAAAGAATTCTGACTCTTCAGCAGACATTGATTCCGGACAAGATACACGAAGGCCAATGTGTTCCATATCTAAAAGAAAAACATTTTACCTGGCCTGGCAGCTGCTTAAAAGCACTGACATTTACTTGCTAACCTGTACTGACTTATCTGTCTGGCATCTCGTTGATAGAATGTAAGTGATGTGGGAAAGCACTGTCTCGCACTTCCTGTGGAAAAGTAAAACACGTATGTTGTAGCACAGCAAGTTTGTATACCATTTGTCTAGTGAAACTGCACGCACGTTCGTTCTGTGTAAATTAATTGGAATTCGCTTGTTGGTTTTAATGATTATTCGCACAATGGATAATGCTGTGGCTGTGTGTAAATGGGACAAATCTAATTGTTCTAAAAGGGAACCTTCTCCCTTATTTATTCCACTCCTATCCCCCTCTCTCACAATCACTGATTATTTTTTTTTTACTACCTTTTTTAGGAAACACATTTTTGCACTTCTTGGATTCTTACCTATTCAGCTGCCTTCAGCTTCCTAGGATATTTCCATCGGAAAAAAATCCACAGTTTTGATGTCGGAATGTCATCATCTGTACGTGGCATTAGAATACATTCCACCTAGTACTATTCACCAGAGAAAATCATACAATAACATGTATAATACAAAAGCGCAAAATGTAAAATCTTATGTAGCACCCTCTAGTGTAGAGTGCTAGATAGTGTACATAGGTTTTTCTGAATTGTAATTAAATTTAGGCTTGGCTTGCAGCCAAGCCTGTTTTAATCCTGGGTCAGGGTGAGTAGGCAGCACCTCTGGTATCTCCTCCTACTTGCTGGAACTTTGGAGACGTTTCCAGAAAAATGGGAGGGAGGTTAGCAGGGGCAGTGTGGAGTTTGGATGGGAGCTGGAGATGGAGTGCTGAGAAGGCTGTTGGAGGCTCTTGAGGGTAGCCTCCTAATCTGGGGGAGGTTGACTTTTGGCCTGGGGCTCAGGTGCTGAAGGGATCCCCTACAACACACAGAGTCCTGTCCTGGATGCACGGGAGCAAGTGTGATGACAGCAGGAGATAGTCAACACGTCCGAGAGATCTCCAGGGAGAAGACAGCCAGGTGGCTGGTGAGTAAGTCAGTCTGGGAGGACTACAGGAAGTAGCCAGACGGGCTAGTGAAAGGGGCAACTGCAGCCAGGTGGGCTGGCAATGTCTGAAGAGGTGGTGCTGGGATCAGTAGCCACAGAAATGTAGCTGGACATTGGACTTTTCTCTACACACCAAAAGGGGCCCACAGTCAATGTCTGTAAAGGGCTTTTGCTTAATCTTGCCAGATCCACCAAGCAGTGTTCCAGCTGGGTCTGAGTTGTTTCTGCAAGCAAGTGATATGCTGGAGAAAGAGGAATGTATACAGGGGGCCAGATTCTCAGCGGCGATACGACGGAGTATCTCAGATACCCCGTCGTATCGCCGTTTTTTTTGCCTCGTATCAATGCGCGTGATGCTTAGCATCACTTTTGCATAGATACGCTTCAACATCCGACAAGTGTAAAACCATTACACTTGCGGATCGTAGTTGTAATGACAACTCCGGCCACTAGGTGGTCTTTACGTTGTTTTCTCATTTGCCTATGCAAATGAGGCTAGTACGCCGATTCCCGATTGCTTTTACGCCGCCCCGTTGTCGCGTACGTCGTTTTCGTCCGCGTAAGGTTACCCCAGCTTCTATGTGGAGTAAACTTACGAAGTACCGTCGGATGCCGTCGAGTGCCGTCGGATGCCATGTTAAGTATGGCGTCGGGTCAGCGTCGGCTTTTTCCGTCGCCTACGTCGTTTTACTAACTCGTTCGCGAATAGGGGCATTGCGTAGTGACGATCACGTCGTTTTGACGTCGGTTTCAACGACGCTTTCCGACATGAGCTGGAGTATGCGCACTGGGCTTTTTCCCTGGCCGGCGCATGCGCAGTTCGTTCGACGCGGGGGTGTGCTTAATTTAAATACAAGCCGCCTCATTTGAATTACGCGGGCTTACGCTGGGCCATTTTCGCTACGCCAACGCAAACGACGGAGCAAATGGTTAGAGAATACGGCACCTGCTCTAGTACGATGCGGCGGCGTAGTGCAAATGGCTTACGATACGCAAGCAAAATTCTATGAGAATCTGGTCCAGGGAGTGTATACAGTTAAACCCCAATTTACACCTGAGCCTTTTCTAGCTTGAAGCCTGAAGCTATAAAACGCTGGAGGGGAAAAAATAAATTATTCTCTATGGAGATGGTTCACATCTTCACTCCAAAACGCCTGAAACCAGAAACTCCCAAAATGCCTGAAGCTCAAACAATATCTGGGACTTTTTTTAGGCAGATTTTGGCGCTTTTTTTGCTATTTACATTGGTGACCTTTTGACCTGTACAAAATCGCAGCAAAAACTCGGTAAACAATGCTTCAAAAATCGTGGCAAAATCACGGTAAAATTGCGCAACTTTCTGCCTGAAAATGCTATGCTCAGGTGTGAATGGGGCCTTAGAGCAGTGGTTCTCAACCTTCTAGTGCCGTGACCCCTTGATAAAATTTCCCAAGTTGTGGGGACCCCTAACCATAAAAATAATTTTCGTAGCGTGGGTTGTCAGCACCCAAGGCAAGACAAGTAATTTTCACCCCTAATTCACAGACATTTAGTGCTCCCTGAGTCCCTTCCACTCATACAGTATTAAAACCCCTTATGGTACATTTTAGGATGTACCACTCTATATCTTTTCTTTCCTTTTTATCACTCTATCCTAATCCCTATCCCTCGCTCTAACCGTCTTTCTTGTTCTTTCTCGTAATCTATCACTCCCTTTTATTTGTTCCTCCCCCTCTTTTCCTCTCCCTTCCATGTATTCTTTATTTGTATACCTTCTTTTACTCTTTGGTAGGGGGGTGGGGGGGAATGGGATGAGTGGCAGTGCTGACGGGGAGTTGTGATGAGTGGCAATGCTGGGGGGATTTTCGATCAGCCATCTTAGGTTAGGGTGACCAGACATCCCCAGTTTCAGGGGACAGTCCCCTGATTGAGGACACTGTCCCCGGACCAAGTCTGTCCCCGGTTTTGTCCCCAGATTGGATTTTATAGGGGGCAGGGGCAATTTCAAAGACAATCAGTGCAGAATTAAAATAAAATTAGAATTACACACTCCCACTCCGCCGTGTCTACTAGCATAGGGGGGGGTTATTTATTCCATTATGTGTGCCCCTTTCTGATGATCATGTGTTGGTCGGAGTGGAGGGAATATTTCTTCAGTTTCGGGTGCATGCCCATTCAGCTTCGCACGCATGTTCTTCTGCCTTGGCTCAAATCCCGGCCAGGCTCCTGCCTTTGCCTTCCGTGACGGAGTGATCTTCCTCCGCTCCCCATCCAGTAGTAGCCGGGGGTCCGAAGAGTAAGACTTGAGAGGCTGTGAGGCGGGCGGCGACGGGCAGAGAGTCGCTGATTGTTGCCATTACTAGTAAAGAACAAATATGTCCCCGGATTTCATTTAAAAAATCTGGTCACCTTATCTTAGGTGCCCTTGATCAAGGTCATCTGCTGATCTGAGAACTGTAGTGGGGACTTTTAATGGCAACTCTAATCACAGATAGTGTTACTCACTGTGTGTCTCGTAGCAGTTACACCTATGCCAAAATCAGGAGATAGCGTCTCCTCCAGCCCCTCCCACTTCACATCCCTCACCAGTCAGTTGACCTCTAGTTTCTGCCCCCCGCCCATGCCATGAACTGAATGGGCTCCAGGAACAGCCCAGCTGGATGGCCGCTTGAAGGCTGGGAGAATAGTGCAGGCTTTAGGAACAGCCCAGAGTAGGGGATGCGCTACACATATGGTATATACATACTGTTTATGATTACTTAATTTTTTCTAGCCTACTCCTATTGCTCTGAATGATCTTGAAGTTCGTAAACTTACTTTGTTAAGAGCCCCACACGTTTAGGCTCCATGAACACTGGGCATAAAGAGAATTTCTGTATACGTATTTAGGAGTGTTTAGCATTTATTCCGCCCAAAAAAATTCTCTCATTAACACAATCTAGGAGTGTTTTTTTTCCTGCCTCTTAACCAGGGGTCTCCAAACAAAGAGCCAGTTTACTGTCCTTCAGACTTTAGGACGGCCAGACTATAGCCAGCAAGAGTTGAAAATGCCCCAACATCAGTGAGAGTAGACCATATCTTAGGCTTGATGGTCAGTAGGAGAAAACATTACATAATACCTGTGGAGTGGAGTAGGAGTAATAATGCCCTTCATTGGTATTAGTGGAAGAAATGATGCCTCAATATTGGTGTCAGTGTGAAGGAATAGTGCCCCAATGTTGCTATCAGTGGAGGGAATGGTGCCTCATCATTGGTGATGGTGAAAGGATTAGTGCAGTGGTTCTCAACCTGGGGGGTCGGGACCCCCTTGGGGGTCGAATGACGATTTTCCAGTGGTCCCCGAATCCTGGGCTGTTCCTGAAGCCAGACGTTTTGGTGGCCGCCCCGCAGGGCAGTCCCTGAAGGGATGGGGGGTGGGGGGGAAACAAGAAATTAGGATTGAGAGAGATAAAATGGAAAGAAAGGAGAACAAAGAAAGAGTGGTACATTCAAAAATGTACCATAAGGTGTTTTAATACTGTACGAGTCAAAGGGACTCAGGGAGCGCTAAATGCCCAGTGTTCATGGAGCCTAAACGTGTGGGGATCTTAACAAAGTACGTTTACAAACTTCAAGATCATCCAGAGCAATAGAAGTAGGCTAGAAATAATTAAGTAATCATATACAGTTTGTATATACCGTATGTGTAGCGCAGCCCCTGTAGGAGCTGCTGGTGAACAGGGATCCCCACCCTGCACAGCCAGGCACACCAAGTTTTCCACAGGCTCGCTTGAGACACGTCCAGCAACTTTGGTTTTGTATTTTATTAGGGTTAGTAAACTTGGTTAGGTTAGGGGCACAAATTACTTGTCTTGCCTTGGGTGCTGACAACCCACGCTACGAAAATTATTTTTATGGTTAGGGGTCCCCACAACTTGGGAAATTTTATCAAGGGGTCACGGCACTAGGAAGGTTGAGAACCACTGGATTAGTGCATCATATCAGTGGGAGAAGTAGTGGCCCAGATGACAGATAAAGATAAGCAAAGGGCCACATTTGGCCCGCAGGCTACAGTTTGAAGACTACTGGTATAATCGATTGTAAGAAACAAACTAAATGCATATATTAGAGCAGGGGTCTCCAAAGTTTCTAAGCAAAGGGACAGTTTATTGTCCTTCAGGCTTTAGGGGGGCAAGACTTTGGCCAATGGGAGTATAAAATATCTGAACTTCAGTGCCCCACCTTTGTTTTTAATGGGAGAAATGGTGCTCCATTGTTGGTATCAATTGAAGAATAGTGCCCCATTGATGGTGTCAGTAGGGGAAATGGTGACCCAACATTGGTATCAGTTGGTGAAATAGTGCCCCAAGGGCCAGATAAAGGCATGAAAAGGGCCACCTCTGGTCCCCAAACCCGGCCCTCTAAGACCACTGCTCTAAACACTGAGTTCAAAATATGCCTCTAATCGCCCTGGTATGCATGGGCACATAGACTAACATTGAAAACGCAAAACTCGTAAAGAAGCAGTTTTTTTTTTTTTTTTTTAGCCAGTGTGCCTGTATTCTAACTTCCTTGAATTCTGTGACACTCGGTCTCTGAGCCCTGTAAATAAGTACTGCTGTTTCACACGTTTCACGGAGCCTTCTAAACTACAGAGGTGCTGAGAGAGGAGAATACAGGATACACAGCTGCCATGTACAGACAACCAAAGTAATGAATAGCTGTAGACAGGTGTGTGCTATTACTTGGGTAAACCCATGCATTTGTGCTGGTGCACAACCCAGGATACAGATAGTCTGTGTACAAGGGCATATGGCCGTACACATGTGTTTTCTTCGCAAGTAGTATAAACCTGCATAAAGCCATGCACAGCCATTCATTACAATGGTTGGTTGTACATATGATTTGTGCACCCCAGGCATGGAAATAAGTCAACAATATACTGTATGTGTCCGATTGCTTGAAGCAGAAAAAACATGGACAAGGTTTTATTCATTTTATGCAAAACAAGAAAGTTCTACTTTGTTATATTCAAAGGCTGTGCTAACGTTTGAGTTGGAAATTAGCAAATCATGCAATTAAACCTGGGAGGCAAAATTGCTCACAAATGCACCAACAGTAAGGTCGTGTACACACGATCAAATCTGTCTGCTGGAAACGGTCTGCCAGACCGTTTCAGCAGACAGATTCGATCGTGTGTACGGGCAAACAGACGGATTTGGCCAGCCGACAGATTTGAAAGCATGCTTTCAAATCTGTCTGCTGGAAACCCGTCGGACAGATATGTCTGCTGGTTAGTACGCTAACCAGCAGACATATCTGCTCGCACATGCGTTGAATGGATTCGACGCATGCGCGGAAGTAATTTACTTCCTGGTGCGGTGACGTGGCGGCGTCAACGTCACCGCCACATCAGCGCGCTGTCTGCCGGCGGGGATTTTGGTTTGATCGTGTGTACACGATCAAACCAATACATCCCAGCAGACAGATCTGTTCAAATCGGTCTGTCCGACCAATTTGAAAAGATAGATTTGCTCGTGTGTCAGCTGAGAAATCGTGAAAGAAGGTGGGTAACCATAATTCTTGTCCTGCCACAGAGGGCACCTCCTAGGACAAATCTTTTAACCACTTCAGGCCCGGGCCAATTCTGACACTTTGGCCCAGATTCACAGAGCGATTACGCCGGCGTTACAGGAGATGCAGGGCGTAAGTCTAAATTTGCACATGCGTTTCGATGCGCCGCATCCCCAAAACGAGATACGCAAGAAATTTACTTTGTTTTTTGACCGGCGTAATTTTGATAGACAGGAGCATACGTCCACGCAAAACGGCGCTAGACACACCATTGATTTGCTATTCAAATATGCAAATGAGGGAGTTACGGGGATCCACAAAAGAACGTTGTTGCAGCGCAGGCTACGCGCTGTGCGCAACAGCTGCACGTCCTGTCTAAAATTAGACCATATAAAAGGTGGTATAAAATTAGACAATCCGTCTACATGTCAGCTAAAGCAACACTGTTAGTGAGGAGCTGAGCAGTCACACTTGCTGCCCAACAAACTGTATGCCCAACATGCCAGTGGCATCCATGCTCATAGCTATACTACTGACTTTAGATGAGCAAAGAAGGAGGAGGGCACGGAGGAGGGCACGGAGGAGGGCACAGGAGAGGATATTTTTTTTTCTTTCCAAAAAAATTTTCTTTGCTTTTATAAACATTTTTACAAAAAATATACATACATATATACATCAATACATAACATACATACAAATTACAAACACGGTCTCACTATCTTTCAATAGCCCTTTAAAACCTTGATGGATATAATAATCTAATCTAATACAATATTCTTCTCTGATACAAGCCCCTCACTCTTCACTTGATATATCACACACGCAAAGACATCTTTGGCATGAGTGATTCTGAGGTGTCTCGCATCTTCAGATTCACCCCTCATGCCATCCTGGAATTAACCAAAACCCTGCAGGAGGACATCACCAGCCCAACACATGACACCACCCATGACACCCATGACAGCTACATATACAATCATAGCCCCATCCCCACAGATTTTGAGCAGAACATGTATGGGGACAGCTGGCTGGTTGGTGAGTGACATGGGTGGCAGGCATGACTGTCCCCCCCATGATGCTGAAATCACAAGGGGCACATGCACTACTAACATCCTCCTGTCTTATCCTTTCAGGGTGACTCTGCATATGCACTGGGACCCCATCTCATGACTCCTATACGGAACCCCCCATGGTACCCTGTAGTATTCCCCAAACTTTGTATGCCAGATCATCGGTGCATGTTGCATGCTGCACAACTTCGCAGTGAGAAAGGGCCTGGAGATTGACATAAGTGATGACCTGACCCCTGAACCAGACAATCCCCCCCTAACCGAGGCTACCCCGTCTTCTGAGGGAAGAGCAGCCAGGAGACAGCTCACATTAGGCATCTTTGCAGGTTAAACACACACATTAATCATGGCACAATGAGAATGCATGCATGCACACCACTGTGGTCCCTAGCACAGACACATCACATCCTCATCACATTGGATTGGCACAAGCCCACCATGCAGGACTTGTGAGCAGCAACACCATGCCACGGCTCCAATTATGTCACTGTACATTCATACACCATTCACACGGACCTGGGGATCACTTCTCCACCACAAATGAGGTTGACACCCCTTTTCCGGCAGGAATGTCACCCCCACATTCCAAAATCATACACAAACAGAACCAAAAAAAAAAAATTGACCAGCAAAAATAAAAAATGCCCAGCAAAAATATAATTTACAATAAATAATAACAAAGAAAACACATAAAAGACAAAAATCACTCTGCAAAACAGTCCCCAAATATCTCAAAGACACGTCACAAACAAACAAACAAACAAACGCTAATAAACAACAGAACAAAAGCACCTTGCTGTATAGGAAGGGATACAAAGGGATGTACTTTTGCAAAGGAAGTGCGTTTGTGTCTGTCTATTTATGCTGTCTGCGTAGTTCACTAAGTTGCCCGGGTCCACTTCCAATTTCACTGATTGCGCCGTTCCCGAGTTGTGAGCATGCACACAGAGGTGCTGACCATGGTCTGCTTCATGCGCGCATGCGCGATCCGGCCGGCCCTTCATTTGCATGGTGTCACGGCTCATTTCAATGTAACACACCCACGTCCTTCCCAATTTGAATTACTCCGCCTTACGCCTCTGAAATTACGTTGCACAGGCGCGAATTTCTGCGCAAATCAAAAGAGAATACGGTGATTGCGCCGCTACATTGCGGCGGTCTAACGTAAAGGAGGTGCGCTACGCCAGTCAAAAAATGCGCCGATGTACGTGAATCTGGCCCTTAGTTTCTACATGTAAAGATCATCTTTTTTTGCTATGTTTTGCTAGAAAATTATTATATATATTTTTTTAGCAGAAACCCTAGAGAATACAATGGCGGTCATTGCAACTTTTTATCTCACACAGTATTTGCGCAGCAATTTTTTAAATGCCTAAAAAAAATAAACAGTTTAATGCTTTATAAAAGAAAAATAAACAGTAAAGTTAGCCCAATTTTTTTGTATAATGTAAAAGATGAAGTTACACCGAGTAAATAGATACCTAACATGTCACACTTCAAAATTGCACACGCTCGTGGAATGACGCCAAACTTCTGTACCTAAAAATGTTCATAGACGACGCTTGAATTTTTTTTTTACTGGTTACATGTTTTGAGTTACAGAGTCTAGGGCTAGAATTACTGCTCTTGCTCTAACATTCGCGGGGATACCTAACATGTGTGGTTTGAACACCATTTTCATATGTGGGCGGTCTAACGTATGTGTTCGCTTCTGCGTGCGAGCACACGAGGACAGGGTCACTTTAAAAAAAATGTTTTTTATTAATATTGTTAATTTTACTTATTTTTTTTACATTTTGACACTTTTAAAAAATATATATATTTTTGATCACTTTTATTCCTAGTACAAGGAATGTAAACATCCCTTGCAATAGGAATATGCATGACAGAACCTCTTTACAGTGAGAATGAGACAGTCAATAAGTCAATAGGACCGCACATCTCACCACTAGGCTGGGAAGGCAAAAAAAAAAAGCGGCGCAGTTTTTTTGAATGCAGAGGCCGGGCATAACATCGCGCCCGGCCTCCGACGATCATAGAGACTTCGGCGACCATCTGGTCCGCTGGAATTCTCTGTGATCTGCACCCGGGGGCCGGCGGTTCCTGTCATGACTTACCGATCGCACAGGTGAGTCGGTAGAAGCACCGCGGGCGGCGGGAGAGGGGGGGCTTCCCCTTTCGCCGCCCGTAGGGACGATCAAGCGGTGGAACAGCCTCTGTGATCATTTCTATGGTGTAGGGAATCGCCGGCTGAAAATGCAGATATCTGAAAGATGCCTGTAGCTTCAGGCATCATTGAGCTATAGCCCCACAATGTACCACAAAACCCAGGACGTCATATGACATCCTCTGGGTGCCAAGTGGTTAAAGGTAATCTATACCATAAAAAATAGGAGGTTACCAATACTATTAGATGAATCGAAATTCAGCCAGTTGAGCAGGGACAAGCTGAATTACAATCTACCTATGGGCAGGCTGGTTGTACAGAAGTCGATCTGTTGGAAAATGTTCACTTGATCAGTGCCGTCGGTGCTAATAAGTGTATTCTGATGCCGGGGGGGGGGGATCCAGTGGCGACTGGTGGTATATTTGGTTCTCCTTTCAGCCAATCGTATAACGGATCTTATGACCCGTTTCCTAATTAGTGGGAGGAGAATCGGAAAGCCCACCCTTTTTTGAAGTCTATTAGTGCCTCTGGCTATAATCAGGTGCCTAAAAAAAAAAACTCTATTGGAATTCATGCATCTGGCGCCCCGCAAGCAGATTAGGGGGCTGGATGCATTGATAGGGGGGCAGTGCCCCTGCATTATGGGCCGCCACTGCAGGGAACTTTCCAAATGGAGGTGTGGATGAGGGAATTTATTAATTTCCCTTCATTCAACCCACTGCTTGAACAAAAGAAAATGAATCATGTATAGCCTGCCCTAGTATTCTGCAGGTGTTGTATTTTTAACACATAAGTAAGGATGACTCAGAGCAAGAAATCCCCCGGTGACGCATGCCTTTATGTTTCTGTTTGAATATTTACATTGTACCATAAAGACATGCCACATTGAGGTGTTGTCAGAGGCAGCGACTCTAAGAAAAAGATGTGTGGTTTCCTGGTGCACTGATGTGATGTATGTACCAACTACATCAAAGAGCTTGAACATTTTTAAAGTTAACCTAAACTAGAATTTAACATTTCAAAAGGAAATGACCTTAGGCAAGACACTGATATTTGCCCCACTTGTGCGATGCCAGACATTGTATGTAATTCACAGCACACTGCTTTTCACATTACATGCAATGTCTGTGCGGTGCGATTTCAGCCATACAGATAGTTTGGCTGATATCGCAGTGCATTCAGACCAAACGCGCACAGGGCTATTTTTTCTGTTTGGACCAGAATCGGATCGCATGTGTGTTCACACATATGCAGTCCGATTCATGTCCGAACTGTTAGTTCGCAATGCGATTCGTGAGCTGAAATGGGGGTGTTGTTAACATATAATGACACTCCCCAGCAGTTTGCATATGGAAATGTAAACCGCTGTGTGAGTAGGGTGCGATGCGGGAATCCGCAGTGGATTCGCAGGGTTCTCGCATCACACCAGTGTGAACCGAGCCTAAAAGGGGTAAATATCAGAAGTCGGACATTGCGGGCGGTATAGCCAAGCTGTCCCATTGATTTCAATGGGCAGCAGCGGAGGAGGAGCGGTAAACGCACTACAAAGATGCGGCTAGCAGGACTTTTTTTACCGTCCTGCTAGCGCACCGATCCAGTGTGAAAGACAGCAAAAGATGGTGCCCATGAGTACTTCTGGTTGTGGTTTTAGATTTTACTGTACTCTCAGACTGAATATTTTTCTTTCACTTCACATTTATGTGCCACTTTGTGTTGGTCTATTACACAAAATCTCAAAAAAAAAAACATTAAGGCTACTTTGAGGCCACGTACACACGATCAGACCGGTCTGATGAAACTTGTCCGACGGACCGTTTTCATCAGACAACTCTAAACTTGTCTGATGTGTGTACACACCATTGGACCAAAATCCGATCAGACCAGAACGCGGTGACGTAGAACACAACGACTTGATGAAAAAACAAAGTTTAATGCTTCCTCCAAGCATGCGTCGACTTGATTCTGAGCATGCGCGGGTTTTTGGTCCGATGATTTTGTGTACTAACCATCGAACCTGTCCGACGGACAGGTGTCCATCACACAGGTTTTAAAGCATGTTTTAAAACTTTGGTCCGACTGACAACGGTCTGATGGGCCGTACACACCATCGAACTGGTCCGATGAAACTGGTCTGCAGACCAGTTTCATCGGACCTGTCTGATCGTGTGTACACGACCTGACAGTAAGGCGTTGCGCCGTCGGCGGTAAAGCGCCGCTATTTTTAGCGGCGCTTTACCATCGTTTTTGTGGCGCTGTTCGGACGCTAATGGGGCCATTTGAACCCCCACAAAGCGTGGCTTCGGGGACGTTGACCATTGATGCAAAGATGCGGCTTGCAGGACCTTTTTGAGCATCCTGCCAGCGCACCGGGCTTTCACACTGGAGTAAAAGGAGTGGCTCTTTCAGGGCGCTTTGCAGGTGCTATTTTTAGTGCTATAGTGCCTGCAAAGCACATCAGTGTGAAAGTAGCCTTACGTTTTTGGTTGTAACATGACAAAAGGTGGAAAATTTCAAGGTGTATAAATACTATATCACAATATATATATACAGCGCTACCCCCGCAGGAGCCGCTGGATATATTTGGGATCTACTCTCACTAATTTATTCACCCCCTTCAAGTGGCTCGAACCCTCCCTTGGCACACCAGACAAATGCAATAGTATTGTGTCCCCTACTTGGTTGGGGCCACAATAACACATATGAAATATGCAAATGACTATACAGTGATGTTGTTACCTTCTTCAACTTGCGTCTCTCAAGAGTAAACACACCTCACACAATCAATATAGTAAAATCAAAGAACACAAACACAACAGGTTAAACACACATAAATATTTGCATAAGACTGACTCTGCAAGCGTCCCTGCAGTAGTCGATGAAACAAACCTAAAAGGTTAATACAAATGAGTCTATAAGTAACTGTAAGTAATCTATGCTCACAAGCTCCCCCTAGTGGGGAGTTCCATAAAATACAAGTGCAGAAACCCTTGGCCAGGCCTGGCTCTAATAGCTTCAGAATGTTCCTCAAGGATGAAGTCTATGTTGAAAGCGCTGGTACACTTAATTTAATTGTAATCCAAAAGAAGTTAAACTCAGTCAAAGGGGTATGATGAACACAAATGCTTTTGGGCCAATCATCCAGTCAGCGTCAGTCAACTCTGCTAGCGTAACTTTCAGATGTTGGGCCTCTTAGCTAAATCAGTGAACAATACGTGGCTCTGGCTTATGGAGTACTATGTGTTTATAAGCTGGGGTAATTTTGGAGCTTGGGCAAGTGCCCTCTCACCCGAGCAGGCCCAGTCCGCCTGAGTCCTTCACGAACACCCGCCAATCAGCCACCGGTCCGCAACACACGGTCTCTGGTATCCGGCTCTCCACTGCTATGATCGTCAGCTGGTGAGTCTTCTCCGGTCTCTTGGTAACACGAGCTGGAGGCACTTGATCTTGTCTCTCTCCGGATGGCTGGTCTCCAGATGGATCTCCTCTTAGGCTTCGGGCCTAGCTGCTTAGCTGTAGTGCTCTCCCTTGTTCCGCAAAGGGAAGATTGCAAATCCCAAGAGAGCGAATTCAGCTCCTCCCCGCCTTTAAATAACCTCCTCCATAAGGCTGTGCGGAGGTGTCACGTGCTCCAGAAGGGCAAGGCATTGTGGGAAGTGTAGTCTATTCCTACTAATTGTCACTGAAGTCTGTTTTCTCCTGGTACCTCCAGTCCCACAATGCATTGCTTTTAAGAAAAAAATCAACATATATGTAACTGGAGCTCCGGTGGGGATTCAGGTCTACATCACTATCAATAGTCCACAATAATATGACCCCGCTACATATATATATATATAAATGTATTTCTAAATATGCATAGACATTTAAACAAACTTTGCTTTACATTATTCTTTCACTATTCTTTCGTTAAATAAGCAATAAAAGAAACCAGTATATTACGTTTGGGAATCAATCCAAGTAGCAGCTCTGGATGAAACTTTTAAGGGCTTTCAAACAAAATTAGTTGACTTATGGATGGCATCATGGCTAAACAATTTTTCAGAATTTCATCAAACATTTTAACTGAAATTTAACTGTGTAAGAGATGATTTTTTTCTTTTTTGCTTTGGAGAGATTTCAAATTACTTACGCTGTATCTACAAAACATCTCCCTAATAGGACACAGATCTCATTAAAAAAAAAAAAGTTTTGGCTTTAGATATACTTTAACACCATCTAGTCTTCATCAGTTCTTCTCTACCTTTAATTGTTTACTTGGTCCCCCATCACCTCTACCCACTGCCCAGGATATTTTCAATCACTCAATCAAAAACAAGATCAATATAATTTGTGGGGATATCTCCACCACTGTACAGATATCTTTCCTACTTAACGTATTCCTGTCTTCCATCACAGTCTGTACTTTCCTCTTTTGACCCTGTTGCACAGAGGAAGTTACCAAATTCTTCTCAGATGCCTACCTAACTACGTGTCTCCTGGACCCCATTCCCTTACAATTACTATGGTCACCCTCTTGCTTAATTGTGTTCTCTAACTTGCATCTTCAATTTCCCCCTCTATGCTGGACCCCCCCCCATCCCTCTAAAGCATGCACTGGTCACCTCATACTTAAAAAGACCCCCCAAGGCACCTTTTATTCTAAATCCACAGTATACTGTACCTCTTCCCTTGGTCACTTTATAAACTCCCACGGTTTCCAATACCATCTCTATGCTGATGAATCCTCTAATCTATCTCTCTACTCCACACCTCACCCCTTCGGCTTCTGACCTGTCCTTTGAGCCCCAAATCCCTGTCCAAATCTTGTAGACTTGACCTCTGTAACACCAAAATACGCCTCTTTTTAATCAATGAAATCCACTAAGCAACTCATTCATTCTTTTGGTATCTCTCGCCTTGACTATTGCAACTGCCTCCTCATAGACCTACCTCCACGTTGGCTAACCCCCCTTTAGTCTATCATGAAATTTGCTGCTAGACTTACCAGCTGCTCAGTGTCTGCCACCCTTCTCTGCAAACCCCTCCACTGGCTTTTGATTGGCCAACAAAATAAAGTTTAAAATATTAAAAACATACAAAGCCATTTACAACTCTGCCCCAAACTACAATACCAATCTTGTCTCAATATATAAGCCTAACTGTCCTCCCAAGACCTCCTGCGCTCTAGCTCCTGTGATTGACTCACCCAGAACAGAGGCTTTTGGAGGGGACTGAATTCTAGCTTCTTGCCTATTGACTATGTGCCCTGGCTTTAAGGGGGAACATTACTCTTTGTGAGGCGTATGCCTGGGGACCCTTGGAATGATGTTACTTTGGATTCAAGTCCATGTCTTTCCAAGACACACAGACTCTGGGATCTATGTTAAGGGCCTATATGCCACATTTTCAGCAAGGACTGCTCCACACTATGGGACTCATCGCAGATACTGATGTCATCAGCAAGCCACGTGTCTGGGGTTGTCTGCTATAATGTGTTTATTGCAAGTAGGTTTAATGTGCCTCCTAAGGGTCTTTTACCCATTGTTATTTGTGCTAATTAACTCAACTATTGTCTACTAGCACACTACCCTTGTGACCTTTGTATTCAGATTCACTGATCTTGTGTTCCAGAGCTTGGGAAGCAACGTCTTAACAGGGATACCCAGCCAGGGTGTCTGGGTTCCGTCACTTCAAGACTTCTCTAGACTCGTTCCCATCGCAGTCTGTCCAGCTATCATATACTCTGTCCACTAATAGGCGATACCTGATAATAATTTCTTCAGGGAAGCCTATCCTGCCTTCAGCTAACATCTGAATATTTCAGTGCTTCCATCAGTTCTTCCCTCACAGTTATTACTTTTTTTTCACTTGCCCCTCCCTATTAGATTGTAAACTTTCAAGAGCAAGGCCCTCCTAACTTTCTTAAATTGAATTTTATTGTTGCTGTACTGTCTCCCATTATATTGTAAAGTGCTGTGTAAACTGTTAGCGTTATATAAATCCTGAATAATATTTAATAAATTATACCCTGTTGAACCTAAAATGTTGTGTACCGCCCTGCTCCCATTGATCAGGCACTCTGCTAAATTTAGTGGGTGTCGGGGCCCATAGTTGGCTCAGACTTTAATGATCTATTCTAAATCATCCTCTGTTCTGGCTGTGGCTGTGCCTAAAAGGATTTTCCCACTGTTGCCTGTAGGTGGCGATACCACCACAGCCCAGTGTTGGAACACGGCAAGCTATGGTGTATTGGGTGTCTTTTCCCGGGAATAGCCCAGTGGGAGTGGTCTCCCCGCTCTGTATGCTGGGGAAGGATACTTAAGGGGCAGACGCCAATCTTTTTTTTTTTTCACAAGAAAGCAGACGCCAATCCTTGAGGTCCTTTGCCTCGTGACCCTCCTGGTGCAAGGTACGTGTTGTTGTGATTTTCAGTCTCGGGGCCACGTTGTCCAGAGGCTGCCTTTCTACCAAGTAGGCCCAGCTATCCTGGCTGGGGCCTACAACTGCAAAGAGATCCCAAGCTGTACGTCTACTAGAGGAAGCTACTTAATGGAGAAAACCTGTGGAGGACCTGCCCAGGAGGAGACCAAGTGGAAGGCTAATGTCTTGGGATAGGCCTGGTAACCCTATTAAGTGGGATCTACAGCTCAAGTTACCCTACAGCTTCGCCCGGTCAGCTTAAAGGCTCTTTAACTGTATGGCTAGAAGTTTGGGTGTTAAAATACGGTGGCAGAGGATTCCAGACTGTTCATTTTGCTCATAACCAGTCTGTGGCAGAGACTGTTGCTGATCATTCTTTGTGCATCATTCCGGCTGCTAGGCCAGGTTAGAGGGGTCTATCCGGGTGAGCAATACTCACTTGAAAGGAAGTGGTGAATGACTATTAGGACTTAGAATTTTTTTTTCTTCCGGGATCTGTACTGTGCACCTGGACTTTTCCCCACCAACCCCCCCCCCCCCCCCTCCTCCACCTTCATCCTTCTACTTTCCTGCAATTTAAGAGAAAAATACAACCTAACAGCTTAAGGTTTTACGTCTCGTGTGGACATTGGAACTCTTTGCAGACTTTCTTCCCCTAGACAACGAATATTGAGGTAACGTGCAAGGCCCAAATCTAAACCAGCAGCTCCTACGGGGGTAGTGCTACATATGGTTTGTGTTTGCGGTCCCAAATTTCTATCTCCAGCTCTGTGCTGATATTGGGATGTTAGAGGGTAGGGCTTCAAATACAAGGCTTAAATTGGAAGATAATGTTAACACAAGTACAGTGGTTTCCTTAATTCTACACCCAAAGCAAATAATTAGACTTTACCTACCTAAAGAAATATTTTAATTTACTGTAACAGAGACAGATAATACAAGGAATAAAACAAGAAATTGCATTTGAAAAATGTTAGGAATTCAGAGAACACAAATGTCAAGAGAATAAAAAAATGACAAGAATTGTTGCTCAAAGTAAAGCATTTGTGGAATTGTTTTTTTTTTTACATCACCTTCAGTCTAGGCATAGGTATCTCTTAATAATCCAGAAATAAACATGGCCAAGCTTAAAGTGGAAGTACCGTATTTATCGGGGTATTGCGCACTCCGGTGTATAGCGCGCACCCCTAATGTGGACCTGTAAAAAAAGCATTTTAGTACTTTTAGTACTTACAGTTTTGGTGTCTTCGGCGGCGTCCATCGCAGAGCCTGGCCGAGGTGTACTGCACTAGGTATATGTCGGTGGCTCAATTCAAACTGAGCGCAGGAAGCGGGTATCGGCGTATATCGCGCACCCACGATTTCCCCCTTATTTTAAGGGGGAAAAAGTGCGCGGTATACGCCGATAAATACGGTAACCCCTTTGTTAAACTACTTGCCATCTGTCCACCACCAAATGACAGCAAAGCGTTGCAGCTCTCGTTCTGACGTTGCCCATATGACGCTGCCCAGTTAAGCCGCGATTGTGCGCACGGAGGCACGTGGCAAACGCGAGCATGCCATGTTCCTGGGACACTGTGTATCCTCGATCTCAGCAAAGAGCCGCAGCTCTTTGCCCATGTGATCGGCTTTGTCCAATCAAGTCTTATCACATGTAAACAAGGAAGTGCTGTTAATCATCTCTCCTGGCCTCACACTGACAGTGAGGAGAGCGGATTAGCTGCATCTCCTCACAGGGAAGATGTGAAAAGGTAATCAGGGCACTGACCATCAGTGCTCTGATTACAATGCAGCCCCAGCTGTGCCCATTAGTGATGTCACTTTGCGCCCACCAGTGATACCAATCTGTTCCCATCAGTTATGCTAATCAGTGTTGCCTTTCAGTGCCCATCAGTGCCTTCCCATTAGTGCCTCCCATCAATGCCCATTAGCGCTGCCCATCAGTTCTGCCTATTAGTGCCGTCTATCAGTGTCACCTATCAGTGGCCATCAGTGCTGCCTATCAGTGCCGCATATTAGTGCTTCCTCATTGGTGCCACCCCCATTAGTGCCCATCAGTGCAGCCTATCAGTGCCCATCAGTGAAGCCTCATCAGCACACATCAGTGAAGGAAAAAAATTACTTATTTACATTTTCTTACATTTTTTTTTTAAATGTTTGGTATTTTTTATTTTTTTTGTAAAAATACCACCAAAAGATAGCTCCATTTGCGTGAAGAAAATGATTAAAAATGAATTTAGGTACAGTGTTGCATGACTGTGCAATTGTCATTCAAAATGTGCCATCACTGAAAGCTGAAAAATGGCCTAGGCAGGAAGAGGGTGAAAGTATCCTGTATTGAAGTAGTTAAATACGGCTTTACCTGTAGGTACAGTGAAAATATGCAAAACTTGCATTGTTTAGGAGATATTCAAATGCATGCAGCCAGTGACGTCAATGGCGCATGCATTCTGAAGGGATGGTATACCCATGCCTTCCCTTCAGAGCTCTGTGTCACGATTCGTGACTCCTGCGATCCCTGCAATCCTAATTCTACTCCTGCATGCATGTCAGCGGCGACAGAACGGAATTGGAAGGCTTCATTCTAAGGTAAGCACATTATGCCTTTACCTTTTAGGGTTCAAAGTAAAATTGGTGCGGTTTACTACTGCTTTGTGTATGGTTGTAGCAGAATGTTGTCCAATGTCTATTCTTCTATTACAATTTGTAGGGTTGTCCCGATACCACTTTTTTAGGACCGAGTACAAGTACCGATACTTATTTTCAAGTAGTCGCCGATACCGAATACCGTTACTTTTTTTAACCACTTTAACCACTTGCCTACTGTGCACCTACACCCCCTTCCTGCCCAGACAAAATTTAAGCTTCCGGCACTGCGTCGCTTTAACTGACAATTGCGCGGTCGTGCGACGTGGCTCCCAAACAAAATTGGCGTCCTTTTTTTCCCACAAATAGAGCTTTCTTTTGGTGGTATTTGATCACCTCTGCGGTTTTTATTTTTTGCGCTATAAACAAAAATAGAGCGTCAATTTTAAAAAAAATGCAATATTTTTTACTTTTTGCTATAATAAATAACCCAAAAAATATATAAAAAAAATATTTTTTTCCTCAGTTTAGACCGATACGTATTCTTCTACATATTTTTGGTAAAAAAAAAAATGCAATAAGCGTTTATCGATTGGTTTGCGCAAAATTTATAGTGTTTACAAAATAGGGGATAGTTTATGGCATTTTTTTTATTTTATTTTTTTACTATTAATGGCGGCGATCTGGGATTTTTTTATTGGGACTGCGACGTTATGGCGGACACTTCGGACACTTTTCTGACATTTTTGGGACCATTTACATTTATACAGTGAACAATGCTATAAATATGCATTGATTACTGTATAAATGTGACTGGCAGTGAAGGGGTTAACCACTAGGGGGCGGGGAAGGGGTTAAATGTGTGTCCTATGAGTGTTCTAACTGTGGGGGGAGGGGGGGTGACTGGGGGAGGTGACCGATTGTGTCCCTATGTACAAGGGACACAATCGATCTCCTCTCTCCCTGACAGGACGTGGAGCTCTGTGTTTACATACAGAGCTCCACGTCCCCGCTCAGTTACTGAGCAATCGCGTGTGCCCGGCGGCGATCGTTGCCGCCGGGCACTCGCACGGGATCCCCGCAGGGACATCACGTCATATGACGTGATGTCAGGATAATGGAGTCCTCCGCCCGCCGTCATTTGACGGTGGGCAGAGGACAAGTGGTTAAATGTGTCCCCAAATTCAGCCATGTCCCCCACATATGCAGCCATGTCCCCCACATATGCAGCCATGTCCCCCACATATGCAGCCATGTCCCTCCAGCCATGTCCCCCACATATGCAGCCATGTCCCTCCAGCCATGTCCCTCCAGCCATGTCCCTCCAGCCATGTCCCTCCAGCCATGCCCCCCCCCCCCATACCTAGCCGTCGAAAGCCGCTGCCGCAGCACGGAGAACATCACAGCATTCATTTGAATAGCTGTTTTCCCCGTGCGTATAGACACTCCCCCTTGCTCGGGATTGGACAGATCACGATCACCCATCCAATCCCGGGCAAGGGGGAGTGTCTATACACAGCGGGAACACTACAGCTATTCAAATGAAAGCTGTGATGTTCCCGCACGCCGTTTAACCCATGCGGCGGCTTTCGATGCGGCGGCGGAGGCGGGGGGGGGAGTATTCTATTTAGGTATCGGGGGTATTTGCGGGAGTACAAGTACTCCCGCAAATACTCAGTATCGGTACCGATACCGATACTGGTATCGGTATCGGGACAACCCTAACAATTAGCATCACAGACACCCTCCCCATTAGTTATAGTCAATTCAATCGACTCTGTAGCCTTGGGCACATCAGATCATATCAGCACATCTTCCCAACCTTTAATCTGGCCACCAGATACACTAGGAGAATTCAGTTTGAAAAAAATAGTTTTTTGGAACATTCATTTGATTTTCCGATAATTAAAGCGGAGCTCCACCCAGGAAAACAACATTTTACAATGTTGTTTCAAAAATAAAAATAAAAAAAACCTGAAAAAAAAATTAAAAAAATACTCACCCGAAATAGCTGTTGCTATGCGGAAGTCCGTAATCTGCCTCTTCCACTCCGCGGTGCCTTTTCTTCTTCTCCTTCTCCTTGTGAATGGGGCGCGCTGCTTTCTGGGAACTGTGTGTGTTCTCAGAGAGCAGCGCGCCCATTCACAAGCCAGCGTGAGACTCACGCAGGCGCAGTAGGAAATGGGCAGTGAAGCCGTACGGCTTCACTGCCTGTTTCCCATAGTGTGAATGGGACCCGGAGCGATCGTGGGACCGGCATCGGGGGGGGGCCGTCAGCGCGGGCGCCTAGGACAGGTAAGTGTCCTTATTTAAAGTTAGCAGCTACACTGTTAGTAGCTGCTGACTTTAAAAAAAAACAATTTTGCGGCTGGAGCTCCGCTTTAAGAGGGCCAAATTTACAAACATAATAACAAGGAAAATCAATAGGGAAAGATGTAAATTGATTCTCAAACACAATTCTAGCTGTGAATGTTTTTACTTATTATAATGCACATGTACTGTATATCCTAAAACTGAATGGAGAATTTCAAAACATTGGCATGGCTATCAAATATAAATGTTCAGGGTTTTCATACAAAGTTTGTTGAGTCTATAATGGGACAACTGAATGCGATGACAAAGCATTTTTCAGGATTTCTGTTTGAACATTCGAACAGGATTCTGCTGGTGTATAGCCAACTTTAAAGGATAACTGAAAGCTAATTTTATTTTTTATTTTATAAAAGAGCGGAGAGGGATTAGCAGCTTTTAGTGCCGTCTGTGTCCCCATTAGAGAGATTCACCCTTTCTATTTGTCCTGTTTACAATTATCATTAAAGTGAAAGAAAGTCACAAATTTTGGGTTGTCTCCAGAAAAGTTATAGAGGGTAAATATCCTAATGGGGACAGTAGTTCTGGTGAATTGGGGGTCCCCAAGGAATTCCCTTAACCACTTAAGCCCCGGACCAAAATGCAGCTAAGGGACCAGGCCCCTTTTTGCAAATTGGCACTGCTTCGCTTTAACTGGCAATTGCGCGGTCGTGCGATGTGGCTCCCAAACAAAATTGGCGTCCTTTTTTTCCCACAAATAGAACTTTCTTTTGGAGGTATTTGATCACCTCTGCGTTTTTTATTTTTTGCGCTATAAACAAAAATAGGGCGACAATTTTGAAAAAAATGCAATGTTTTTTACTTTTTGCTATAATATATATGCCCCAAAAATATATATATAAAAAAAATGTCCTCGGTTTAGGCTGATATGTATTCTTCTACCTATTTTTGGTTAAAAAAATCGCAATAACCGTTTATCGGTTGGTTTGCGCAAAATTTATAGCATTTACAAAATAGGGGATAGTTTTATTGCATTTTTATTTTTTTTACTACTAATGGCGGCGATCAGCGATTTTTTTTCATGACTGCGACATTATGGCGGACACTTCGGACAATTTTGACACATTTTTGGGACAATTGTCATTTTCACAGCAAAAAATGCATTTAAATTGCATTGTTTACTGTGGAAATGACAGTTGCAGTTTGGGAGTTAACCACAAGGAGGCGTTGTAGGGTTATGTGTTCCCTGTGTGTGTTTACAACTGTAGGGAGGTGTGGCTGTAGGTGTGACGTCATCAATCACGTCTTCTGTAAAAAGGGATGACGCGATCGATGCTGCCGCCACAGTGAAGCACGGGGAAGCCATGTTTACACAAGGCTCTTCCCGTTCTTCAGCTCCGGGGACCGATCGCCACACTCCGGCGGCGATCGGGTCCGCGAGTCCCGCGGTCCCGATCCCGGGGCTTCGGACCGGGTCACAGGAGCCCGTCGCGGCTGGGTAGTAGTACAGGAAGTACCTGTACGTGGATCTGCCCAGCCGTGCCATTCTGCCGACGTATATGTGCAGGAGGCGGTCCTTAAGTGGTTAATTTGTAGGGATTTCTTCTCATTTCCTGTTTGGCTATGGGACAGGACGTGAAGGCAAATCTCCTCAAAGGACTAAGATGGCAAAAATAAACCTTACAGGGTATAACCCTCCCTTATGCCTCGTACACATGATCTGAATATTGTACAACAGAACGTATGACTTTTTTTGTTTAACCACTTAAGACCCTGACCTTTATGCATGTAAAGGACCTGGCCAATTTTTGCGATTCGGCACTGCGTCGCTTTAACTGACAATTGCGCGGTTGTGAGACGTGGCTCCCAAACAAAATTGCGTTCTTTTTCCCCACAAATAGAGCTTTCTTTTGGTGGTATTTGATCACCTCTGCGGTTTTTATTTTTTGCGCTATAAACAAAAATAGAGCGACAATTTTGAAAAACAAACATTATTTTTAACTTTTTGCTATAATAAATACCCCAAAAAAGATAAGAAAATATGTTTTATTCTCAGTTTAGGTCGATATGTATTCTTCTACATATTCTTGGTAAAAAAAAAATCGCAATAAGCGTTTAATGATTGGTTTGCGCAAAATTTATAGCATTTACAAAATAGGGGATAGATTTATGACATTTTTATAAATATTTTTTTTTTTTTACTACTAATGGCGGCAATCAGCGTTTTATTTTTATTTTTCATGACTGCAACATTATGGCGGACACATCGGACAATTTTGACACATTTTTGGGACCATTGTCTTTTTCACAGCAAAGAATTCTATAAAAATGAATTGTTTACTGTGAAAATGACAATTGTAGTTTAGGAGTTAACCACTAGGGGGCGCTGTAGGGGTTATGTGTGACCTCATATGTTTTTCTAACTGTAGGGGGCGGGGCTAGACATGTGATGTCATTGATCGTGTTTCCCAATATCAGGGAACACACGATCAATGAAGCTGTCCTTGTGAAGAATGGGGAAGGTGTGTTTACACACACCTCTCCCTGTTCTTTAGCTCCTGTGACCGATCGCGGGACACCGGCGGCGATCGGGTCCGCGAGGTACAGAGGCCGCGGTCACGGAACCTCTGACCGGGTCGCGGGCGTGCGCCCCGCGACCCATGGCTGGGCACTTAGGGGACATACAGGTACGTGCCTGTGCCAAGCCGTGCCATTCTGCCGAAGTATATCTGCAGGAGGTGGTCCTTAAGTGGTTAATAGTCGCAAGTAGAAATGAAATGGTTATTAACCACTTGAGGCCCGCGCTACCGTCGGATGACGGCAACAGCGCGGGCCTGAATAGCCAACATGCCGTCATTTGACGGCATGTCTTTCTGGCGTTCCCAGCGCGCGCTGTAGTGCGCGCTGCGGGGAAGCCCTGTGTTGTCCGTGTCCCTTGGACACGGCCAATCACAGATCGCGGCAAACGGCCAATGAGAGCGGCCGTTTGCGATGCGATCTGTGGGCCAATGAGAGATGATCTCTCATAGATCATCTCTCATTGCCAGCTCACACAGAGACAATGTCCTGTCTCTGGAGGGGAGGAGCCCGATCTATGTTCCTTCTTACATAGGGACACAGATCGGTCACCCCCCCAGTCACCCCCCCCTCCCCCTACAGTTAGAACACACCTAGCATACACATTTAACCCCTTCCTCACCCCCTAGTGTTAACCCCTTCAATGCCAGTCACATTTATACTGTAATTAGTGCATATTTATAGCACTGATCGCAGTATAAATGTGAATGGCGCCAAAAATGTGTCAAAAGTGTCCGATGTGTCCGCCATAACGTCGCAGTACCAATAAAAATCGCAGATCGCCGCCATTTCTAGTAAAAAAAAAAAATAATAAAAAATAATAATTCTCTCCCCTATTTTGTAAGCGCTATAACTTTTGCGCAAACCAGTCACTTATTGCGATTTTTTTTTTTTACCAAAAATATATAGAAGATTATGTATCGCCCTAAACTGAGAAAAAAAAATGTGTTTTTATTTTTAATTGGGATATTTATTATAGCAACAAGTAAAAAATATTGTATTTTTCTTCAAAATTGTCGCTCTTTTTTGTTTATAGCGCAAAAAATAAAAATCGCACAGGCGATCAAATACCACCAAAAGAAAGCTCTACTTGTGGGGAAAAAAGGACGTACATTTTGTTTGGGAGCCACGTCGCAATTGTCAGTTAAAGCGACGCAGTGCCGGAAGCTGAAATTTTACCTGGGCAGGAGGGGGGTGTAAGTGCCCAGTATGCAAGTGGTTAAAGTCACTAAAATTCTCATACAACAGAAAAAAAATCGGAAGTGATGTCATGTGTTTTAATATATTTGTATTGTATTTTCAGACGACAACTGTATTGACTAAACGAAAATCGTACGATCTGGTATTGTACGAGAAACATTTTCGTGGTTGTCTGATAAAATAATATCGGATGAACTGTCATGATCGGCTCTCGAAAGCTCTGTAGTAACGATCCGATTATGATACGATTCTTCGTCGGATGACATTTTTCGTACGATATTCGGATTGTGTGTACGGACATTACTCCAAAAAAAATGTTCTCCCTGTGTTTGTGTGAGCAGTTGGTTGGCACCTGTCTAAATTGTTCTAGTATGTGTGTACAGATTGGCTATGCACATGGGATATGTTCTGCATGCCAGGTCCAAGCTGAGCAATTGGGGAGGTGGATAAATACCTGAAAACTTCTACCTTGTAAAATATTCACCTAGAAAATTCTATGGAAAAGGCCCTCAAATGTATCAGTCATGGTGCCCAGACAGCAGAACCTGAATCACCAAGAGCTAAATACGTCCATACATAAAATCGATTGGCTGCCATTAGTAGGCTGAAAATACTAATAGATGTGAGAGGCCCGAGAAGAGCAATCTGTGATCTGACAGTGTTGGGAAAAGTGGGCTGCGTCCCACCAATGCATTGGACCATAAAACTAAGGTGACCAGATTTTTTAAATGAAATCCGGGGACATCTTTTTTTTTACTAGTAATGGCGGCAATCAGTGACTCTCTGCCCGTCGCCACCCGCCTCACAGCCTGTCAAGTCTTACTCTCCAGGCCCCGGCTACTACTGGGTGGGGAGCGGAGGAATATCACTCCGCCAGGGAAGGCGAGGAGATAAGCGGGCAGGCGGCTGGCAGCTGGCGGGGACTTGAGCCAAGGCAGAAGAACATGTGAGTGGAGCTGTATGGGCATGCACCCGAAACTGAAGAAATATTCCCTCTACTTCGACCAGCACATGATCATCAGAAAGGGGCACAGATAATAGGGGAAAAAACACCCCCTAAGCTAGTAGGAGCTGCTATCATTCAATTTTTTTTTTTTATTATTCTGCACTGACTGTCTTTGAAATTGCCCCAGTCCCTGTTCAAATCCAATCTGGGGACAAAACCGCGGACAGACTTGGCCTGGGGACAGTGCCCTCAATCAGGGGACTGTCCCCTGAAAATGGGGACGTCTGGTCACCCTAATAAAACTTGCCTATTGAAACATATCCTGTTGTCAAGATCTGCGAGTGCCAACTACACACTATGCCATACATTATAAAGGGAGACATAACAGTTAGAATACAATTCTATACAAGAGGGATATATATAAAGTACTGTATGTAGCAATGGCCACGTGGGGTTGCTACTTGTTACAGCATCCACACATTTCACCCTGCTGCCACACATCCATTAGACACACTTCTTAAGCCTCGTACACATGGCCGAGAATCCCGTCGTAAAAAAAAAAACGTGTTTTTCTCTATGGGATTTTTGTCTAGCTTTCCTTGCATACACACTGTCAAGCCAAAATCTCGTTGTTCTCAAACGCGGTGACGTACAACACTCATACTATAAAGGGGAAGTTCGATTCCACTGGCGCCACTCTTGGGGCTGCTTTTGCTAATCTCATGTTACCACGTGTTAGTAAATGTTTGGTGAGAGGCAGAGGCGTCGTTAGCCCCTGGCTAGGGTGGCTGGAGCCCCGAATGTACCCCCGAAAAGCCCCGAGTCTCGGGCATACAGTAGTTAATTATGAGCCCCGAGTCATTGCCGCCGAGCAGGGACCAGTTCCCGATCTCGCCCGCCATGTTTTTTGTGTTCTGTCTGGTGCCCTGTGATTGGGCGGATGGTGGTCATGTGCGGCGCGAGCCGACCATGCAACTGCGCATGCGCCGTTCCGATGCCGGCCGGGCTCGGGAAAGATCGTATCCGCTCGGCCGGGTAGCGCATGCGCAGCTACGTAGTGGCGCCGAGTGGCGCCACTTTTGAGGAGATCGGCAGTGGCACTAGTCGGGATACTATGGCGGTCGCTCCTATTCAGTGCACCCGCCACCCGACCTGAGGACTCAGCCGAGCACATTGTGAGGAGGGGGAGAATACAACTGGGGGACAACACTGGGAACCTGTGGCACTGGCATTGGCATGCAGGGAAGGGACAGACACAGACTCATGTGCATGCTCTGTCCACATCATCGGAATGCTGTGTCCTCCTCCTGTGTCCCTTTCACCTCTCCACAGGTCAGATCTGCCCTGACCTGTGGAGAGGTGAAAGGGGCACAAGAGGAGGACACAGCGTTCCGATGATGTGGAGAAGTAATATGATGGTGGACAGAGTAGAGGAGGAGGCTACTGTGAGGGGATAAGGAGGACACTATTATATTTGCAGCCTCTGCCCCCCCTCCTGTGCCATGTCCGCAGCCTCTGCCCCCCCTCCTGTGCCATGTCCGCAGCCTCTGCCCCCCCTCCTGTGCCATGTCCGCAGCCTCTGTCCCCCCTCCTGTGCCATGTCCGCAGCCTCTGTCCCCCCTCCTGTGCCATGTCCGCAGCCTCTGTCCCCCTCCTGTGCCATGTCCGCAGCCTCTGTCCCCCCTCCTGTGCCATGTCCGCAGCCTCTGCCCCCCCTCCTGTGCCATGTCCGCAGCCTCTGTCCCCCCTCCTGTGCCATGTCCGCAGCCTCTGTCCCCCTCCTGTGCCATGTCCGCAGCCTCTGTCCCCCACCTGTGCCATGTCCGCAGCCTCTGTCCCCCCTCCTGTGCCATGTCCGCAGCCTCTGCCCCCCCTCCTGTGCCATGTCCGCAGCCTCTGTCCCCCCTCCTGTGCCATGTCCGCAGCCTCTGTCCCCCTCCTGTGCCATGTCCGCAGCCTCTGTCCCCCTCCTGTGCCATGTCCGCAGCCTCTGTCCCCCACCTGTGCCATGTCCGCAGCCTCTGTCCCCCCTCCTGTGCCATGTCCGCAGCCTCTGCCCCCCCTCCTGTGCCATGTCCGCAGCCTCTGTCCCCCCTCCTGTGCCATGTCCGCAGCCTCTGTCCCCCTCCTGTGCCATGTCCGCAGCCTCTGTCCCCCTCCTGTGCCATGTCCGCAGCCTCTGTCCCCCTCCTGTGCCATGTCTGCAGTCTCTGAGGGTATCCTAGAAAGAAGTGAAGAGTGGGAGCGCCGGGATGGGGGTCACGGGAAGAATCAGACGCATGGAGTGTGGAGAGGAGATCGGAACAGAACAGCCAAGCTGGAGCCGCCTGACTGAGCCCCGCACGGTGCACCTGAGAAGAGGTCAGTGACAGTGCCGCCAGGCCAGTCTGAGGGGGGGGGGTCACTGATCTATGGAGGGGAGTGAAAAAAATAATGTAATGTAATAATGTGTTTTTTTTTTTTTTACTTTTGTTTAACTTAAACACATTGATATTAGCATTAGATATGTGTTTATAGTTCAAATATTGATATTTTGCACTGTTTAGCACTAAAAACAGTAATTTTAGGTACTTTTTTGCAGTGCCAGTAAAAAAATCGGTGCCGTCCGTAATTTTTTGTCGTTCTGCCAGTAAATGTTTTTTTTGGACTCTGCATTAGTTTTTCTTTTAATACATTTTTCACATATGTTTACACTTCAAGGTATAACATTTATGTCACACATGGTTTTAACCACATAGGGCCAGATTCATGAAAGGTTACGCTGGCGGATCGAGTGATCCGCCAGCGTAACAGTGGCTTTGAGCCGGCGTTTCTGTTTTCTGTAACCAGAAAACAAGAAACGCCGGGTTGAAGTTCCGATGCGAGCAGCGTAACTGAGTTTCGCCATCGCATCGTTACTTCAACTTAAAAATGGCGCCGGGGGCGTTCCCGCCGATTTACGCTCAAAAAATATGTTAATGAGCGGAAATCGGCAATTCACGATCGAAATCCGGCGCGACGCAGTGACGTTACGACGTTTCCGGACGGGATACGCGGCGCATAGTTATACCTACATGGGGTTGGAATATCCTATGTTAGGTATAGGCGTCGTCATCGCGTCGGAAAAAAAAAAAAAAACGTCGCTTGCGTAAAACGGTCATGAATGGGAATGTGACGTCATTGACGTTCATTCACAGATTTTGGAGAATGCGCACGGGGATGTTTTGACACTCGACGCATGCGCAGTACGTTGGCGGCGGGATCGCGCGTAGTTAGCATACTACACGCCCCGTACCCGCGACATTTGAATTCCGCCGGCTCATTTGTGATGCGCTGCCGCAACTTTAGGAGCAAGTGCTTCGTGAATGACAGCACTTGCTCCTAAAATTTCGGCAGCGCAACGCAAATCAGAAGCGTTACTCCAGAGCAAAGATGCTCTGGAATACGTGAATCTGGCCCATAGTGCTGCACTCTTTCCATGTTTTGCCATCTATCCTAAGTTTTTTTTGTTTTGTTTTTTTGTAGTGAACGTAAATGCCAGTTGCTTTCTTATACACTTTATCACTTTTTTTTTTTTTTATTATCTTCTTAAATTAGCGCAGCGTTTGTCTTAGGGCTTCTTTTTTTCTCACATGTGTTGCAGGCTAAAGTGGTTCAGGGTGCAGCCAGGGGGGCAGGGCGTCAACAATCCTTGCACCAGCCCTGGTGGTTAGTGGTCAGTGTGCGGGTTAGTGGTCAGTGTGTGTGTTAGTGTGCAGTGTAGTGGTGTGTGGGTTAGTGGTCAGTGTGATGGTGTGTGGGTTAGTGGTCAGTGTGATGGTGTGTGGGTTAGTGGTCAGTGTGGTGGTGTGTGGGTTAGTGGTCAGTGTGGTGGTGTGTGGGTTAGTGGTCAGTGTGGTGGTGTGTGGGTTAGTGGTCAGTGTGGTGGTGTGTGGGTTAGTGGTCAGTGTGGTGGTGTGTGGGTTAGTGGTCAGTGTGGTGGTGTGTGGGTTAGTGGTCAGTGTGTGGGTTAGTGGTCAGTGTGGTGGTGTGTGGTCAGTGTGGTGGTGTGTGGTCAGTGTGTGGGTTAGTGGTCAGTGTGGTGGTGTGTGGTCAGTGTGTGGGTTAGTGGTCAGTGTGTGGGTTAGTGGTCAGTGTGTGGGTTAGTGGTCAGTGTGTGGGTTAGTGGTCAGTGTGTGGGTTAGTGGTCAGTGTGTGGGTTAGTGGTCAGTGTGTGGGTTAGTGGTCAGTGTGTAGTGTTGTGTGGGTTAGTGTGTAGTGGTGTGTGGGTTAGTGGTCAGTGTGTAGTGGTGTGTGGGTCAGTGGTCAGTGTGTAGTGGTGTGTGGGTTAGTGGTCAGCATGTGGGTTAGGAGGGAAAGGGAAATTTGGCCATGGGATGGTTGGAAGGCCAACCATGGATCTAGGATTTGTAGCAATTAAGTTGTGGGTTGCCCAGTCAAAAAACCCAGCACCACTCCACCGCGACCGCCCGCCCCCCCCCCCCCCCCGGCCGGCTTCGGGCTGAAGCCCCTGGTCTTTTTGCCACCTAGCAACGCCCCTGGTGAGAGGCGATTCGCGCTTTTCAGTCTTTGTGCTTTTCAGTCTGTTAAAGCGTGATGAATGTGCTATCTCCATTACAAACGCTAGTTTTACCGAAGGTGCGCTCCCGTCTCATAATTAATTCTGATGTGCAGGTTTTTAAGACTCGGAAAAGCATACACACAAACGTTTTTCTTGTTGCAAACCAGCCCGACGAGAATCACGACGAGAAAATTTAGACTCCCATCGAGAAATTGAGTCACCTGTGCACAGCCTGATGGTTCTCCTCTTCCCTTTCTGCTGCAGTCCACACGCCGCTCTGGTCATGTAGCATGTCTCCAGTCAGACCTTTTCCTCCTCCTTTTGTGCTCCCCCTTCTTGCACAGCTTCCTGTGCAGCAAAAATAACCCCTTTGCGCGACTGCAGGAAGATGCAGTCTGTGCGGGAAAGTCCCGCAGAATCTGTGCGGGTTGGGAGGTACGCTGTACCCCTTTGTGGCAGCAACCAATTTACTTTAGAAGAATAAATAGTGATGGACTACTGATCCCAGCAAGTCCGACTTGCAAATTCTGCCCACCCTTATGGCTGCATCGATTTGACACACAAATCCCACAGTCTCTCCCTTTGGCTCCACATCAAGCTCCCCTGGCATGTCTCTTCCAGATCTTTCCACTGTGCTTTCCACTCACTGATACCTGCCCTGGATCATTCCTTAATGACTTTACTCCGGACATGCGGACCAACAGTCTCCTCCAGCTCCTGTTCCAGGACACCTCTCCATGACTGTGTAAGGAGAGGCTCCCTCCCAACTCCCGAGCTCCCCGACAGAGGTACACCCCCCCAGAAAGGGGGTTCCCTCATACACGACAGTCTAACACTCCATCATCCAGTTCACCCAGACAACAACTCCTCCCCCAGCAGGCTGACAATGGGTATATGTAGGAGGCCTGCCCCCTGCCAATCCTAGTTGGAGATTGGTCAGAGCTCCTCACATGCACCTGATGTCACTCCTGGTCTCTGCCCTGCCCCTTTCACAGAACATTCTCCCCGGAAACAGAGGTGCCCAAAAGCTGAAGTACATGTCAGCCATCTACTGCTACACTAAATCACTCCCTGACCCCAGATTAAAACAAACAGGCCTAGCTCGCAGCATAGGCCTGGTTAAATTTACCTGCACTGACAGCTTACACAAAAACTTACACTTAGCACCTACCTAAGGTAGAGGGTGCTACATGTACATGATACTTTTTTTGCACTATTAGTATTAACCACTTCCAGACAGCCCACCATCGTTATACGTCCTCTGAAGAGGCTACCATAACCCTGGTATCCTCTTATTCAGCGGGTGGTCCACTACAGGATAAAGGGGTCTCTGCGGCAGATACACCGCAAGATCACTTTTATCGGCTTTTATCGTCGGCGGGAGAGGGGCCCTCTCCTCCCGCCACTCACAACTTAAAGGGACATTTTTTTGTTGTCATTTTTTCAAATTTTCAATTTTTTTGCATGTAAGTCTAAATATGAGATCTGAGGATGTTTTTGACCCCAGATCTCATATTTAAGAGGACCTGTCATGCTTTTTTTTCTATTACAAGGGATGTTTCAAAATAAATAAATAAAAAAAACTGTTTTAAAATCAATAAAGTAAAATAAATAAGATATATATATTTTTTTAAAAGCACCCCATCCCAATGAGCTCACGCGCAGAAGCGAACGCATACGTGAGCAGCTCCCGCATATGAAAATGATGATCAAACCACACATGTGAGGTATCGCCAGAGTGAGAGCAATAATTCCCTAGACCTCCTCTGTAATTAAAAACATGTGACCTGTAGAATTTTTTAAACATTGCATATGGAGATTTTTAAGGGTAAAAGTTTGATGCCATTCCACGAGCGGGCACAATTTTGAAGCGTGACATGTTGGGTATCAATTTACCCTGTGTAACATTATCTTTCACAATATAAAAAAAAAATTGGTCTAACTTTACTGTTGTCTTATTTTTTAATTAAAAAAGGGTAAAAGTTTGATGCCATTCCACGAGCGGGCACAATTTTGAAGCGTGACATGTTGGGTATCAATTTACCCTGTGTAACATTATCTTTCACAATATAAAAAAAAAATTGGTCTAACTTTACTGTTGTCTTATTTTTTAATTAAAAAAGGTGTTTTTTTTTCCCAAAAAAGTGCGCTTGTAAGACAGCTACACAAATACGGTTTGACAAAAGTATTGCAATGACCGCCATTATTCTCTAGGGCAGTGGTTCTCAACCTGTCTAGTGGCGTGACCCCTTGATAAAATTTCCCAAGTTGTGGGGACCCCTAACGGTAAAATTATTTTCCTATCGTGGGTTGTCAGCACCCAAGGTAAGACAAGTAATTTGCGCTCCCTGAGTCCCTTCCACTCGTACAATATTAAAACCCCTTATAGTACATTTTAGGATGTGCCACTCATTCTCTTTGTTCTGCTTTCTTTCCCTTTTATCTCTCTATATCCTAATTTCTTGTTTGTTATCCCCATCTCTCTCTAGACATCTTTCTTGTTCTTTCTCTTATTATTTCTCTCCCTTTTTCTTTGTTCCTCCCCCTCTTTTCCTCTCCCTTCCATGTATTCTCTATTTGTATCCCTTCTCTTACTCCCTGGTGGGGAGTTGGGATGAGTGGCAGTGCTGGCGAGGAGTTGGGATGAGTGGCAGTGCTGGCGAGGAGTTGGGATCAGTGGCAGCGCTGGCGGGGAGTTGGGATCAGTGGCAGTGCTGTCGGGGAGTTAGGATTAGTGGGAGTGATGGTGGGGAGTTGGGATTAGCCAATTTAGGTGCTCTTGATCAAGGTCATCTGCTGATCTGAGAACTGTAGTGGGGACTTTTAAAGGCAACTCTAATCACAGGTTGTGTTACTCACTGTGCCACCGACTTTGTGATTTCTTGTAGCAGTGACACCTATGCTGTAATCAGCAGGTAGGATCTCCTCCGGCCCCTCCCACTTCACATTCCTCACCAGTCAGCTGACCTCTAGTCCCTGCCCCCCAGCTATGCTGTAAACTGAATTGGCAGCTGTGAAGAGGTTGAGTGGGCAGCCACAGGCTTCAAGAACAGCCCAGGTTTTGGTGACCCCTGACAAATCCTCGTTTGACCCCCAAGGGGGTCCCAACCCCAGGGTTGAAAACCACTGCTCTAGAGTGTTAGAATTGTTTTTATAATATTTGGGGTTCTAAGTAATTTTCTAGCAAAAACATTTTTTTTTTTAATGTAGCGGTGTCATACTATCCTGGACCATTGATAGTGATGTAGGCCTGAATCCCCGCCGGGGTTCTAAATTACATTGGACATATGTGTTTATTTTTCTTACAAGCAATGCATTGTGGGACTAGAGTTATCAGGAGAAATGGACTCCATTGACAATTAGTAGGGATAAACTACATTTCCCACAATGCCTTGTCTTCCTGGAGCACATGACACCTCTGCACAGCCTTGTGGGGAAAGTTACTTAAAGGCAGGGAGGAGCTGATTTCGCTCTCTTGGGACTTGCGCGCTCTCCTCTGCAGAACAGGGGAGAGCACTACCGCTAAGCAGTTAGGCCGGAAGCCTAAGAGAAGATTCCTCTGGAGACCATCCATCCAGAGAGAGTGACAAGACCAAGTGCCTCCAGCTCGTGTCATTGAGAGACCGGAGAGAACTCACCAGCTGACAGCCGTAGCAGCGGAGGGTCGGATACCGGAGATCGTGTGTTGCGAAACGGTGGCTGATTGGCGCGTGTTCGTGAAGGACTCAGGTGGAGTAGGCCTGTTCGGATGAGAGGGCACCTGCCCAAGCTCCAGTATTACCCCCCAGCTTATAAGTTGATAGCGATTTATAAGTCGGAGCCTCGTGTTATTCACTGATTGAGCTGAGAGGCCCAATATCTAAAAGTTACACCAGCAGAGGTGACTGATGTTGACTGGATGATCGGCCCATGTGCATTTGTGTTCATCATACCCCTTTGACTGAGTTAAACCCCCTTTCTTTGGATTACAATTAAATTAAGTGCACCAACCCTTTGAACACAGACTTCATAATTGAATAACAATTCTGAAGCTTTTAGAGCCAGGCCTGGCAAAGGGTTTCTGCACTTGTGTTTTATGGAACTGCTCACTAGGGGAAGCTCGCGAGCATAGATTACTTACAGTTACTTATAGACTCATTTGTGTTAGCCTTTAGGGTTTGTTTTGCTGACTACTGCAGGGACGCTTGCAGAGTCATTCTCATACAGATATTTGTGTGTGTTTAACTTGTTGTTCAACCACTTTTACCCCTTTTACTATAAGGCAAGTAAAGTTACCTTTTTATTTTACTATATTAACTGTGTGAGGTGTGTTTACTCATTGGGAGCCGCAAGCTGAAAAAGCTAACAACATTGTTATATTGCCATTGTATATTTCATATGTGTTATTGTGGCCCCAACCAAGTAGGGGACACGACAATACTATTACATTTGTCTGGTGTGCCAAGGGAGGGTTCGAGCCACTTGAAGGGGGTGGATAGATTAGAGAGTAGACCCAAACTAACCAGCGGCTCCTGCGGGGGTAGCGCTACATTAACTTGTAAACACGAGTCTGAAAAACAGGCTCGGTCCTTAAGTGTTTAACCCTTTAACGCCTACAGGACGCAGATATGCGGCCCTAAATGCCTGGGCTTTGTTCTGTGGGGCCGCATATCTGCGTACATGTGTTCTGTCCAGGATCGCGCTGGATCGCGTGTACGCAGCGAGGACACAGGGGTGTCAGATTCGACGTCGGGTCTTAGACTATTGATTGACAGGTCGGAGAACCCGCCCCCAGTCACGTGATCACTGTGACAGCCAATCACAGTGAGCACATGAATAGGAAGTCTGTAAACAACTTCCTAGTGTCTCATTCTCCTCAGATCGTCTGTGAGGAGAAAGTGATACTGTGTTACCTCCACTAAAATCTTTCTCAGAGTAAAAAAAAAAAGATAAATAAATTAGAATCAGCCCACAATAGGTCTCAGATTAGGTTCTGATCACCTCTGTTAGCATTAGTTAGGTTAGGTGCAGTGACAGCTTCAGTAATAGTCACAGTTTCAGTTGGAGCATTTTGTAGTGTCAGTGACAGTAGTTAGCATTTGTGTCACCGTTCATCTCAGCATTACATATGTGGCATATTTATTCACAGCAGTATTAGGAGAAGTTATTTTTGGTTGTTTTTTGGTGGTGGGTCATGGTAGCAGCAAAAAAAATATATTGCCAAAATGTAAAAACGTATTTTTTTTACCTTTTTGGCCAGTTTTCCTTTCAATAACAAAACAAAATTTATGAGTTATGCAAAACTTTTACCATCAAAAGAAAGCCCAATGTGTCCTGAAAAAAACAAGGTATAATTCACCTGGATACACCAAGCAGTTACAAAGATATGTACAGTTTAACTAACACATGTCAAAATTGCAAAACTGCGTTCAGGCATTAGGTTTGTTTTACCCTTAGGCATGAAAGGGTTAATGTATAATTTATTATTATACAGTATATTACTGGACTACATATTGAGGTTTTACACTATTAAGTTGAACAAGAGTATATTGTTTTTTAGTTCGTTGCATTTATTCATTTCATTGCGTATATTGAAGTAATGGTGATAAAAGTTTTTATTGTTTATTTGCAGCGTGGCAACTATCATATTTTCAATGTAATAAAGGTGCCTGTCATGTAAACTCAGGAGCAAACTTGCATGACCCATACGCCCTTTCCATCTTCTTGGTGGCCTAAATTACATTTGACCAAACATGCAGCATCACAGGAGACCATCAAATAAACTGCTCTATGTGTTTCTCCTATTAAATCAGAATCCTTGGAATTAAACACAGACATGACCGGGATGCTGCATTTTGTTTGCAGGAGTTGCTATGTCTAGGTTGCCTTGGTAATACTTTGCTATGGAAAACAATTTCTAGCAATAATAAGACTGAACGGCACTGCAATTTTGAAAGGGTTTACTTATGCTATACTTAAAGTGGATTAGTAAATTTACAAGTCTGCCTGAATAAATTCCTGACACGTCATGATATATTATAGAGCAACATAATCTTTTTTTAAAAATCCACGTTATCATTACAAAATCAGTCCTTGAGCTCCAGTCCAGTGACCTTTTTTAGGCTGGTATGAAGTAATCAATCTGCTGCAGGAAAGAGGAAGCATTTTCTCAGTCTTTTCTCCCTATTAATCAGACTGCAGCATTGAAACTTTTGTAGCAAGTCTCACAAGAGTGATGCCTCATACACACGACCGTTTTTTCCGTCGGAAAAACTGCGATGAGAGATTTTAGCCAGGAATTCCAACCGTGTGTATGCTCCATCGCAGTTTTTCCGACGGGAAAACTGCCGGGAAAAAAAAGAGGGCAGGATGTATTTTTTCTCGTCAGGAAAAAATCCTAGCGGGAAAACCGTTCGTCTGTATGCTTTTCCGACGGGAAAAAAAATGTGCATGCTCGGAATCAAGTATGAGACGGGATCGCTCTTTCTGGTAAAACTAGCGTTCGTAATGGAGATAGCACATTCGTCACGCTGTCACGCTGTAACAGACTGAAAAGCACGAGGCTGAAAAGCACGAATCGTCTCTCACCAAACTTTTACTTCCCCTTTATAGTGCCGTCGTATGTTTTGCACGTCACCGCGCTTTGGATGGGCGGAATTTGGTCTGACCATGGTCTTGGCCGGAATTTCGTCAGGAAAACCATCTTTTTTTTTATCCGACGAGAAAACCGGTCGTGTGTACGTGGCATGAGAGTGTTCAGCAGTGTCTGATCTATGTCAAGCATTTGAAGTAGGGTTGTCCCGATACCGATACTAGTATCGGTATCGGGACCGATGCCGAGTATTTGCGCTAGTACTTGTACTCACGCAAATACTCCCGATGCTTAAATAGAATACTTCCCCCCCGCCGCCGCCACCGCCAAAGCCGCCGCTGTCGCAAAGCCGCCGCCGCCGCAAACCGCAACGATAATCGCCGTTACAGCGGGCATTACAAGTTTTCATTTGTATACTTGTAATGCCCGCCACGCCATCTATAGACACTCCCCTCCTCTGGATTGGACTGATCTGTCCAATCGCGAGCAAGGGGGAGTGTCTATGCACGGATTTGTGTGTATAGACACTCCCCCTTGCTCGCGATTGGACGGATCCATCCAATCCAGAGAAGGGGAGTGTCTATAGATGGCGTGGCTTGTAAAGCCTGCTGTATTTTGCACGGGGATTAACACCGGCAGCAGCAGCGGCGGTGCCAGGTATGAGGGGCATGGCTGCAATATGTGGGAGCACAGGACATGGCTGCAGTATGTTGGGGACATGACATGGCTGCAATATGTGGGGGACATGACATGGCTGCATTTATGGGGGGGACAGGACATGGATGCAATATGTGGGGGACAGGACATGGCTGCAGTATGTGGGGGACAGGACATGGATGCAATATGTGGGGGACATGACATGGCTGCATTTATGGGGGGGACAGGACATGGATGCAATATGTGGGGGACATGACATGGCTGCAGTATGTGGGGGACAGGACATGGATGCAATATGTGGGGGACAGGACATGGCTGCAATATGTGGGGGACATGACATGGCTGCAATATGTGGGGGACATGACATGGCTGCAATATGTGGGGGACAGGACATGGATGCAATATGTGGGGGACAGGACATGGATGCAATATGTGGGGGAAATGACATGGCTGCAATATGTGGGGGACATGACATGGCTGCAATATGTGGGGGACATGACATGGCTGCAATATGTGGGGGACATGACATGGCTTCAATATGTGGGGGACATGACATGGCTGGAATATGTGGGGGACATGACATGGCTGGAATATGTGGGGGACATGACATGGTTGGAATATGTGGGGGACATGACATGGCTGGAATATGTGGGGGACATGACATGGCTGCAATATGTGGGGGACATGACATGGCTGCAATATGTGGGGGACATGACATGGCTGCAATATGTGGGGGGACATGGCTGCAATATGTGGGGGACATGACATGGCTGCAATATGTGGGGGGACATGGCTGCAATATGTGGGGGGACATGGCTGCAATATGTGGGGGGACATGGCTGCAATATGTGGGGGGACATGGCTGCATTTGGGGACACATTAAAAAAAGTATCGGTATTCGGTATTGGCGAGTACATAAAAAAAAGTATCGGTACTTGTACTCGGTCCTAAAAAAGAGGCATCGGGACAACCCTAATTTGAAGACACAAACAAATTACACGGGCAATAGGATTTTGTGTCATCTCTGAGCCAACATCTCAGTCCAGGCTACATATTTGTAGCGCCCCCTTACTTTCAGTATGGGCACTACGCTAAAGTTAGTTAGAATGGGAGAGTTACGTTGCTCTCATTCGTGATTTATTTAAATTGTGACCTCTGTCGTTCCAGAGAGGTCTCCTGGACTAATCTGCATTCTAGGGATGTGGTATCATCTCCGGCCAGCAGTTGGCACCAGAGGGGTTTCTGGCAGAGCAAGTCTTCCCCAGCAGCCAATTAGAGGAGTTCCTCCCTCGCAGGGCATGCTGGGGAGGAGTATATCTGTGACTGGTGTTAGGTGTTTTAAAATCTTTGTGGGGTCCCGGTGCTGGGTGCGGCATCCACCTCCTGGCCAAGCTTGCAGGCTTCATCGAGCCTCAACCGGAGGCGAAAGAGGACCCCAGTGATCCACTGGGTTCCAGGTTCCATTGAAACGGATCTCCACTAATCGGGGATCTGGTGACCGGAATGCTACAGGTACGCTTTACTGTCTCCCGGTGACCCAGGCTGGAGTCCATTGGAAGGATTCGCCCCTATTCATCCACTACAGATCGATGTTACTAAGGGCTGGATTGCCCATCCACATCCAGGCCTGACACTGCAAGTTCACCTCTTTACGCTCATTAACCTTTTCTCTCCTAACTGAAGTTGCTGTTGGCTGTGTTGGCCTGGAAATAAAGCATTGGAAAACTTTATTGAATGTCTGGACAACTACTTTGTTCCTGCATCACACCCCTAGACAACAATAGAGTCATGTAATATGCCGAATCCAACAATCAACCAGCGCCTCCTCCGGGGGTAGCGCTACATATTCTAATGCAGAAAATCTATATTCGTGCCTATGGAGACGCCCACTACTATGTAAACCAACAACTTTCGTTCTCTTTTTTTGATGTATCCCTAATAACATTTTTTTTATATTTCCATGGCAGATCTAGATATGAAATTTTTCAGTACAGGGACAATCTGTTGCAAAACATCCATCTCAGACTGCACACTCCTAGTCCGCTCTAGCATGCCTCCCAGCTCTCCCGACTGTGCCTGCTACTCACTGACACCTGGTGGATGGCTCCTGGAGACTTTGCCCGGCAGTCCCTTCCACTGTCCTATCCTGCCCCTTGTCAGAACACCCCTGTGGTTTGTACGAGGGTCCCGTCCCCTCCTGAGCTCCTGCCCAGGGTCCCCCCCCCCCAGCTAGTACTCCATCTCCCAGTTGTTCAACCCAACAACTCCTCCCCAGCAAGGCTGACTCTAGGTATTTAAGGAGGCCATCCCCCTGCCAACCCGGGTTGGGGATTGGTCAGGGCTCCTTAGAACACCCCAGACAACTCCATCGGTCTTCCCCACCATTATTCTAGAATGCTCTAGAAACTAGAGGGAGGTGATGGAGGAATTATGCTTCATGTGAGCCCACACAGATCAAAACAAACAGGCCTAGCTTGCTGTTAGGCCTGATTAAATTTACCTGCACTTCTCAAAAATCCTACATTTTGCACCAACCTAAAAAAGAGGGTGCTACTGCAGCAGTCAGCAGCAGTCTCTATTATCATATATTAGACTGGTACACATACCGCAGTGTGGGGACACCAATATCTAAACTCGGGTTCTTCATTGTCCATTCTAATAAGAAAAATCTACCGTTTATTAAAGATGTTTCCAAAAAAGCTGAAATATAATATCCTGAGATTCTGCCAGAACCGTGTGCTGTGCAGCCAGAAGATTACAAAGTTATGTCTTGGCATCAGTAACATGACCTCTGCCACTAAGCCTTATGCAGGACACCCACATACAAACAGCTTCATTGTCTGACACATCTACTGAACAAAAGACCATACAGATAGAAACTGATTCATATTTTATTAATTCTGCTTTAAAACTACAACAACAGCTAGTTCCAGTATGTGTGGGGGTGATACACAAAGAGCCAAACCTTTTAGGCCTCTTACACACGAGGCAATCTATCTGTTCAAATCGGTCGGACCGACCGATTTGAACAGATCTGTCTGCTTGGATTTTGGTTTGCTCGTGTGTACACACGAGCAAACCAAAATCCCCGCCAGCAGACAGCGCGCTGACGTGTTGGTGACGTGGCGGTGACGTTGACGCCACCACGTCACCGCACCAGGAAGTAAAACACTTCCGCGCATGCGTCGAAATCATTCAGGGCGTGTGCGAGAAGACATGTCTGCTGGTTAGCGTACTAACCAGCAGACATGTCGGGCGGACGGTTTCCCAGCGGACAGATTGGTAAGCATGCTTTCAAATCTGTCGGCTGGCCAAATCCGTCTGCTCGCCCGTACACACGATCAAATCTGTCTGCTGAAACGGTCTAGCAAACCGTTTCCAGCAGACAGATTTGATCGTGTGTACGAGGCCTTAGGGTGATAGTCCCTCTAATGCTGGCCATATACTATAAAATCTGATTGAAGAATCTCTATTAGCTTTTCCATAAATTAGTAAACTAAGGATAACCCTAACAATCCATGTGTAAATATTAAACCAGGCTGGCCATTGGACTACATACAGAGGTTTACAGTAAAGCTAAAGGTTTGTATAGATAGTATAGTGCAGGGATCACCAACCTTTCTAACTAAAGGGACAGTTTACTGTCTTTCAGACTTTCACAGGGCTAGTCTGTAGCAATTGTAAGTAAACGATGCCTCAAAAATTCCTTAGCACATGTGGTCAGTAGGAGGAATAGGGGCCCATCATTGTTGTCAGTGAAAGGAACATTGCCCCATCTTTGGTGTCAGTGGAAGGAATGGTGTCCTATCCATGGTGTTAGTGGAAGAATAATGCCCTGAACGGAAAAAGTCAGATGGGGCATACACACGGTCGGAATATTCGATGAAAAAATTCCATCTGACTTTTTTCATCAGAAATTCCGGTTGTGTGTATGAGGCATTAGTGCCCCATCATTGTTGTTAGTGGAAGGATTAGTGCCCCTGTTGGAATTGGAATTTTGCAGTTGCTTGCGGAAAGGAAGGTGTACTTGTGGGGTACAGTGAATCTCAAAAGGTATACAGAATTCTACACCAAGACACAAACAAGGCAACCATCAGTAGAAGTGTAATTGTCGATGAAACTTCAGTGTTTTCAAAATTTTATGAACTAACACAAATGCTTCAAACTGAGGGAAAGTCCACATCAGTGTTACAGTGTGTGACACTGTGTCAAAGTGACACAGAACTAGAAATTAACACAGACAATCAAAATTCTGTAAAAGAAGAAACCAGGTCACAAGAAGCTTCAATCAGGAAATCCACCAAAAGCAATAAGGGCATCCCAGCCAAACGTCTGTCCAGTCCTCACATAGCAATAAAACCTGAGCCAGATTCATGGGATGAGATACAAAGACTTCCAACTCATGAAAAACAAAAGTGGAAAACTGCTTACAAGAAACAGCTTTAGAGAACTGAGATCCCAAATAGGACTAATATGAGAAGTAGTTTTTGAGTGGGGGTTTTAGAATACAGAATTGTATTTTGTGGGATAACTACGTCAACTATTAGATGGCAGTGTTTATAAGTTTGCAGTTGCATCAATGTTAATACTTTTTACTGTGTATTTTCGCTGTATAATAAAGTTTTCTGTTCCTGTTTGCAGTTAAAGCTGATGAAAAAAAAAATATTAAAAGCCACAAATACTGCAGCTGCTGACTTTTAATATTAGGACACTTACCTGTCCTGGAGTCCAGCGCTGTCCGCAGCAGAGGACGAGCGCTCGTCACTCTGCTGCCCCCCCGCCATTCACGGTGAGGGAACCAGGAAGTGAATCGCTCCGGCTTCACTGCCTGGTTCCCTACGGTGCATTGCACGAGTCACGCTGCGCCTGCCGATTGGCTCCCGCTGTATACTGGGAGCCGAGTGTTGCCAGCACACAACGTGGGGGACGGGAGGTGACGTCATGCCCGCAGTCTGCCCGAGACTGTGTGGCCGGAAGTGGGTGCAAATACCTGTCTTTAGACAGGTATCTGCACCCCCCTCCCCCTAAAGGGGTCAAATGTGACACAGGAAGGGGGAGGGTTCCGATCAGTGGGAGTTCCACTTTAGGGTGGAGCTACGCTTTAAGAAGCAAAGCCTGTGTGGACTGTGCACTGACTGTTTGTACTGCAGGGCTATATAGAGAACTTCTTGCAGCCACATCTTTGATGTCAGTGGAGAAATAGTGCCCTATCCTTGGTGCTAGTGGAAGGAATAGTGCCCCATTTTTAGTGTCAATAGAAGGAATAGTGCCCTATCTTTGGTGCTAGTGGAAGGAATAGTGCCCCATTTTTGGTGTCAGTGGAAGGAATAGTGTCCTAACTTTGGTAACACTGGAAGTAATAGTGCCTCATCATTGAAGTCAGTGAAAGGGATAGTGCCCCATAATTGGTGTCAGTCAAGGAATAGTGCAGCATCATTGACATTAATGGAAGAAATAGTTCCTCATCTTTGGTGTCAGTGAAAGGAATGGTGTCCTATTATTGGTGTCAGTGGAAGGAATAGTGCCTCATCATTGGTGTCAGTGGAAGCAATAGTGCCCCATTGTTTTTAACAGTGGGAAGAAATTTGCACCATTGTTGGTGTCAGGGGAAGAACAGGGCCGCTAATAGGATAAGGTGACCAGATGTTCTAAATGAAATCCGGGGACATCTTTTTTATTTATTAGTAATGGAGGCAAACAGCGACTCTCTGCCTATCACCGCCGCCGATTGCCTTACAGCCTGTCAAGTCTTACTCTCCGGGCCCCGGCTACTACTGGGTGGGGAGTGGAGGAAGATCACTCCACCAGGGAAGGCCCGGAGATAAGCAGACAGGCGGCTTGGCCTGGGACTTGAGCTAAGGCAGAAGAACATGTGAATGGAGCTGAATGGGCATGCAATCAAAACTGAAGAAATAGTCCCTCTGCTCTGACCAGCACATGATCATCAGAAAGGGGTACAGATAATGAACCCCCCCCCCCCCCCCAAAGCTAGTAGGAGCGGCAGAGTGGTCATGTGTTATTTAGATTTTTTTTTTTTTTTTTTAATTCTGCAATGACTGTCTTTAAAATTGCCCCAGCCTCTGTTTAAATCCAATCCGGGGACAAAACAGGGAACAGACTTGGTCCGGGACAGTGTCCTTAATCCGGGGACTGTCCCTAGAAACCGGGGATGCCTGGTCACCCTATAATAGGAGGGATTGGGGGGATTTTTGCTGGGAGGGGGAATTTGGGGGAGAGGATTTGTACTAGGATAAAAAGCAGGAGGTGTCATGGCTGACCGCAAGTTTTTTTAAAACAATGTCCGAGGTTTGTCCTCATACCATAGAATTAAAGAAGACCAGCCTCTATACTTTTAACCCTTTAGAGTAGACAGTGTTCAAAACTAGTTAGAATTGATAATGGAGATCTACCTAGGATTTTTTCTTCCTGGAGGGTTCAGAATAGAGCATCTAAAAATAATAAGCTGCAATTTGAAATGTTTAGTTATGCTATGTGAATGGAGACATGTAACAAAAATAAAGTAGGTTTTATCCCAATTTGAGACTCTGGAGAACAGCCAACCTCGGGTAAGTGAACTCTCCCCTCTCTCTCTTCCTTTTTTCCATGAACCATAGTGATCCTTCCTGCCCTCCATGTAACATATTGATCCTTCCTGACTTCCATGTGTAGCACTACCCTGAAGGAGCTGCTGAGTATTTTTGGGTGGCATGTTATCTCTATATTCTTGCTGTCCAGGGTGAAAAAGAGAGTCCGAAAGATTCCAATGGCCACACAATACACTTCTTTTTCTGGGATTTATTTGTAGAACTTAGTAGAAAAGAAGTTGGAGGGGTGGAAGGGTAAGTAAGTAGGTTCAGGTGTAAAGTCACAAATAGGAAACACTCCTGCTTCCATCAAATAGTTCTCGTTGCCACTCTAGCCAGAGTGGGTATTGCTCACCCGGATAGGTCCCTCTCACTGGCCTAGCAGCCGGGATGGCGCACAGAATAAAGTACAGTCTCTGCCACAGACCTTCCTTTATGAGGAGACACTTTTGGTCCAGAATCCTCTGCCACAGGATTCAGCACCTGGATCTCTCCAGCTTAACTTTGATAGCACTTTAGATCCGACAGGCGACCACCGTCAAGCCTCTCAGTGTATGGTGCATCCTTCGATGAAGTTTCCAGATCTTCTCCCAAGATATCAGCCTCTTGCATGGTCCTCTCCAGGATAGGTCCTCCCCTGGCTTCCTTCATCAAGCAGCTTCCTCCCTTAGGACAGACAGCCAGGATCACCTTTTCAAATGTAGGCCCCAGTCTGACTACTGGGCCTACCAGGCAAAGCCATGATCCCAGAAGTCAGGATTCAGGACACGCATCCCAGTCCAGGCAGGCCACAAGGCGCGTGGGATGACAGACCCCCTGCCAATGGCATCTGTCCATTAAGTACCCCTCCCCAGCACGCACAGCGGGTGACCACTCCCACTGAATCGCTGCTGAGGGGGAACACCCAATACACCATGACTTTGCTTCTGCCACCCTTGGCCTGGGGTGGTAATGACACCCCCAGGCGAGCAATGGTGGATACTCCCAGCACAGTTATGGCTGAAACAGAGGCTAAATTGCCCATAATCACACTTGTCTGAGCCAAATAGCAGCTCAGACCTCACTAAATTTACAGCAGCGCTTGTTCAACAGTAGCAGGGTGCTACACATGTACCATAGTCATTCTTCCTCCCTTGCATGTACCATAGCAATCCTTCCTGCCTTCCATATACCATAGTGATCTTTCCTGCCTTCCATGTAACATATTGATCCTTCCTGCCATCCATGTGCCAAAAAGATCTTTCCTGCCTTCCATGTGCCATAGTGATCCTTCCTGCCTTTCATGTGCCATAGTGATCCTTCCTGCCTTCCTTGAAGGTTGGTTCACACTGGAGACTCCAGCTTGTGGCACAGCAATCAAACCATATTTTATAAATACAAGAAAGCACAGTTTTTTTTTTAACCACAGCCCTTAAGCCCCTTGCACTATCATGTTTTGCCACACATGCCTTTTGCTGCGGCGTGCATAGCGTGCCGCAGGTCACCATCTCCCTAAAGTGTACCTCATTCTCAACTTCAAAAGTTGGGAGGTGTGATATACAGGGATAAGAGAAATTATTTTTGGCATGAACACCCACACAGGTTGAACTGGATGGACTGGTGTCTTTATTCAGCCTTACCAACTATGTAACTATGAGTTTGCGGCCAGAATCACTGCGAGATCCCAAAACGCCAAATGTGAATGGAGCCTGACAGGTGGCACCTCCTATCAAACTCACCTATTGAGGTCAATGGGAGCGAGCTGGTTGAGATATGATTTGTTTTAACATAAAATCCCTTTCTGATTAAAAAGAGTTTAAACAAAATTTAAACTAAAAACAGTCATTCAGAATTCGGCAGGGTGGCCTCCAGAAGGGCTGTCAGCCACTGCTCTACCATACAAGAGAAGCAACATACACGCTGGAAACATCGAATTCCAGTCTGCATGTAATGAACTCAGGAAACCATGTGAGAGTAAATGATACTTCAAAAGTTAAAGAGGTAATCGGGTATTAAGCGCCTTAAGAGTAGCGTAAAGCACAAAATGAATACATCTAAATGAATCCATCCTGAGCCCCGTGTCTTCACATACGGTAATTATTTCAAGTTTATCCAGTTACAGCCAACTGCTCTGACTTGCTGAGCTAATTCTGAAATAGCTGTAATTATGTGATCACCCAAATTTATTTGTTTGGAATGAATGTATCGAAGCAACAACTCATCACGTATTTTGGAGAGAAAGCCAGCTTAGTGAGGAGAAAGATTTTGGGACATTTCTGCCTCTCCATCTACCACTCTAGAGCAGGGGTTTCCAAACTATGGCACACGGGCCCCATCCAAAACTTTGTCCAGCCCACAGCTAGGGTCAGTGGTGTAACTCCACTTCTCTGATGGGGACCCTAATGTAAGGGGGACTGTAATGGAGCCCCTCATGTAAGGAGAACTCCAATGGGGACCCTGTTGTAAGAGGGGACTCTGATGTAAAGGGGGCTCTGATGGGGACCCTGATATTAGTGTAGCGCTACCCCCGGAGGAGCCGCTGGTTGATTGTTGGGGCCGGCATATTACAGCACTCTTTTGTTGTCTAGGGGTGTGATGCAGGAACAAAGTAGTGAGCGGAGGTCCAGACATTCAATAAAGTTTTCCAAGGCTTTATTTCCAGGCCAACATCAACTTTAGTTAGGAAGAAAAAGGTTGATGAGAGTAAAGGGATGAACTTGCAGTGTCAGGCCTGGATGTGGATGGGCAATCCAGCCCTAAGTAGCAACGATCTGTAATGGATGAATAGGGGTGAATCCTTCCAATGGACTCCAGCCCGGGTCACCGGGAGACAGTAATGCGTACCTGTAGCATCCCGGTCACCAGATCCCCGATTAGGGTGGCAATCGGCCTGAGATCCATTTCAATGGAACCTGGAACCCAGTGGATCACTGGGGTCCTCTTTCGCTTCCGATTGAGACTCGATGAAGCCGGCAAGATTGGCCAGGAGGTGGACCGGGACCCCGTGAAGGTTTTTCGACACATGACATCTGTCACAGATATACTCCTCCCCAGCATGCCCTGCGGGGGAGGAACTCCTCTAATTGCCTGCTGGGGAAGACTTGCTCTGCCAGAACCCCCGCTGGCGCCAACTGCTGGCCGGAGATGACGCTACATCCCTAGAATGCAGATTGGCCCAGGAGACCTTTTTGGAGGTTTGGGGTTTACATCCACTTTAATTTGTGAACTGGTGCACAGTCATGTTGGAACAGGAAGGGGTCATCTCCAAACTATTCCTCCAAAGTTCGGAGCATGAAATTGTCCAAAATGTCTTGGTATGCTGACACCTTAAGTGTTCCCTTCACTGGAACTAAGGTGCCAAGCCCAACCCCTGAAAAACAACCACACACCATAATCACCTCCCCCACCAAATTATTTGGACCAGTGCATAAAGCAAGGTCCATAAAAACATGGAGGAGCAAGTTTGGGGCGACTGTCCTGACTTCAACCCAATAGAACACCTTTGGGATGAATTAGAGTGAAGACTGCAAGCTATGCCTTCTCATCTACATCAGTGCCTGACCTCACAAATGAGGAAAAATTATCAAACGTTCCCATAGACACACTCCTAAACCTTGTGGACAGCCTTCCCAGAGGGGCTGAAGTTTGTATAGTTGCAAAGGTTGGGCCAAATCAATATTGAACCCTGTGGACATTAAAGTTCATGTGTATGTAAAGGCAGGCGTCCCAATACTTTTGATAATATAGTGTATCTACTAACATGCTCAGCCCCATGCAATTTGGTGCGGAGCGATTTTGAAAATAGGAAAGAGCGTGCCCACTTGCGTGCCAGGCTGGAGAGACAGTGGGAGTGGCAGGCATTGTGTCGGGGACCTGCCGGTATGGGAAGAAGGCCCTTGCGTGAGTGCATGTGTGTGCTGTACAAATTAGACAGCAGCATCCATCTGTGCCTGTGCGTCGGCACGCGTCGGATGCGTGCACACGCCAATTGCGTTGGCGCCATTATACCTTTAAAAGGCCAGCAGCTGCAATGATGCATTGCTGTTTGATCTGCAGCTCTGTACCAAGTAATCTGTATTTCTGTTATCCGCTACCGGTACAGACACGGCTCTGCTTGACCATCCGATATCTCCAACCCGACCTCGGCTTGCTTGACACCGCTCAGTCTCCTATTTGCCTACCTGCTGCCAGACCTTGCCTGTAACCTCTGACCAGAGCTGTATCCTGGCCTAGGCCAACAAGGCCCAGGCCTAGGGCAGCACTTTGCAGGGGGGCAGCACGAAAAGAGTCCCCTGCCGGCTTGCGCTACACTGTTAGGAAAACTAGTCTAGCGCCCCCATAAAGCACCTACGCTGCTTCTAGTATGCGGGCGGCCGACATTCCGCTACTGTGGGGGGGGGGGGGCGCTTCCAATTTTGACTGTTTTGTCATCCTGGACTACAAACCTTCCTCACTGTGCTATAAGTTTCTGCTGCACCATCTACTTAACCACTTAAGGACCGCCTACTGCACATTTACGTCGGCAGAATGGCACGGCTGGGCACATCAACGTATATATACGTTGATTTTAGTACCCAGCCGTGGGTCGCGGGCGCGCGCCCTCGGGCGCGCGCCCGCGACCCGGTCCGAAGCTCCAGGACCGGAACCGCGGGATTCGCGGACCCGATCGCCGCTGGAGTGTGTACACACGGCTTCCCCGTGCTTCTCTGTGGCCGTAGCATCGATCGCGTCATCCCTGTAATAGGGGGACGCGATCGATGACGTCACACCTACAGCCACACCCCCCTACAGTTGTAAACACACACATTAGGTCACACATCCTCTACAGCGCCACCTGTGGTTAACTCCCAAACTGCAACTGTCATTTCCACAGTAAACAATGCAATTTAAATGCATTTTTTGCGGTGAAAATGACAATTGTCCCAAAAATGTGTAAAAATTGTCCGAAGTGTCCGCCATATTGTCGCAGTGACGAAAAAAATCGCTGATCGTCGCTATTAGTAGTAAAAAAAAAAAAATTAATAAAAATGCAATAAAACTATCCCTTATTTTGTAAACGCTATACATTTTGCGAAAACCAACCGATAAACGCTTATTGCGATTTTTTTTTACCAAAAATACGTAGAAGAATACGTATCGGCCTAAACTGAGGAAAAAAAAAGTTTTTTTATATATTTTTGGGGGATATTTATTATAGCAAAACGTAAAAAATATTGCATTTTTTTAAAAATTGTCGCTCTATTTTTGTTTATAGCGCAAAAAATAAAAACCACAGAGGTGATCAAATACCACCAAAAGAAAGCTCTATTTGTGGGGAAAAAAGGACGCCAATTTTGTTTGGGAGCCACGTCGCACGACCGCGCAATTGTCAGTTAAAACGACGCAGTGCCGAATCGCAAAAAGGGGCAAGGTCCTTTACCTGCATTTTGGTCCGGGTCTTAAGTGGTTAAAGTAGAACTATAGGCAACACTTTTACCATCCTTGTCCCATTGCAAAGATTTCCCTTCACTTCCTGCTCTATGGGAAACCAGGAAGTAAGAGGAAATCTAAGTAAATTAAGGGAATCCATTGGCCATCCCCCCCCCCCCCCCAGGTCCTCAGAACTAGTGTCCTCACTCGAAAATTTCAGGGCGGGTCTTAAACAACACAGGGTGTGGCCGTGACAGGAAGGGGTGGGTCATATTTAAATTAGGGGGTGCACGAGTTTAGTCAGGCCTAGGGCAGCACAAAACCTAAATACACCTCTGCCTCTGACCACGCTTAGTCTCCTGTATTTAACTGTCTGATTACCTGCTCCGACCCGGCCTGTCCGACCCTGCTACTGTCTGCTGCTCTGTGTTGTACCTAACCCGGCTTGTCTCACCCTGCTCCAGCTTCCTGCTGTTCCTGGGTCGCTGACCTACAACCACCTCTACTGCTGCCTACAGCTCCAGCCATCCCTTGAGGATCATCATCCTGCCACTGTGCCAGGCCACTACTACTACCCAGGCACTCCTACCTCACTGCGCTCTCAAGCTCACTGTCCCCACTCCAGTGACTCCTGAGCCTGGGCTGTAAGAGAGGTCTCCTCCTGCAAATCAGGCTTTACTACCAGGTACGCTCTATACCTAACACGTGGGCTTTCAGTGGCTTACTGAGATGCACATGATCAGGCACCTGGGTGGATTCTGACAATATGGTCAGAGTCCTTCCAGAGCCTGGGACAGCTCTTTGACATCAGCCAATAGTGGGCTGTAGCTAATTCTGGGTCACATTAGAGAAAAAATAAATGCACTCCTGTTACCCACAAGGGAAGTATGACCAACAAAGCTTTGGCCAAACTTCTACTTTAACCACATTAGTACCAAGCTATAGCCAAAAGATGGCTACAGCACGGTACTATGGTTATGGGAGGGTGTCCATAGACATCCTCCTAGAACCCGTCCCCCTGCACACCCCCTGGGCCATGCATCGGACGTGCTCTGTGACCACTGTTTCCATTAGACACAGATCACAGATTGGGACAAAGGGCCAATCACAGAGGCCTGTTACCATGTGATCAGCTGTGATTGGACATGTAAACAGACTTGCTGGTTATTGGCAGTCCTTTCCACAAGCACTATGTCTGTGTGAGGAAAGGAGTGCTGATGAGGATGCACTGGCACATTGTTTACACTGCACTGATCATCAATGCGCTAATGATCAGTGCAGCCTCAGCAGTGCCAATCAGTGGCCATCAATGCTGCCTATCAATTCCCATTAGTGTGTCCTCATCAGTGCATCCTCATCAGTGACCATCAGTGCAGCCTCATCAGTGCAGCCTCATTAGTGCCTATCAGTGCAGCCTCATTGGTGCCCATCAGTGCAGCCTAATTGGTGCCCATCAGTGCAGCCTTATGAGTGCATCCTCATCAGTGCAGCCTCAACGGTGAAGAAAATAAATTCTTAGACTTCATTTCCATGGACGTTTTTACAGCCACTTTTTTAAGCCTTTTTTACAGCTTAAAAACGCCTGTCCATGTTTATTTGTTTTTTGTTTTTGCGTGTTTTTGAGCGTTTTTTAATGTCCTAGGTTTGTTTTTTGCAGCTTAAAAACGGCTCAGCCATCTACAGCTCAACAACGTCATGGTGGGCATGAGGCCATAGGCTAACATGGAGAGCCGTTTTTAAGCTGCAAAAAACGCTCAGAAAAGTGGCTGTAAAAAACGTCCATGGAAATGATCCCTTATTTGCTAAATTTTGTAACAGAAACTAAGAAAAATGTTTTGTTTTTGTTTATTTTGAGCAAAAAAAACTGTGGAAAATTGGGTGAAAATGCCCAGTGGTGAAGTGGTTATTCTTTTAGTTATCATTAAGCAAGGGCAGTCAGAAAAAAAATAAGAGTTTCAGAAGGGTGCTGGATACATTTACAGCTAAACTCGAAAACCTGCTTTACTGTTTTGTCTGTGATAGGAATACTAACTGTCATTATTATTTCCTTTTGTCCTTCTATCTGGCCTGAAATAACACAGTGTGCATTTTGTACAATTTGTGTGGTGCCGAGATGGATACAATGGAGAAATTGTTAGATAACGCATTATTCCCACAGCAATAAAAGGCGAGTTACAGAACAGATTGTACCCGAAAATGACCTTTGCAGTAATAATTGGCCTAAAGATCTGTTTAGATAAAGGCAAACCATTCCTCTAACACTTGTCGTTATGACCTCTTGTAGATTTTACTTGATGTGTATGATCTAAAACCTAAAGTGGCACTGTCATGGCATGGGTAATTTAAATCTCCTATGAATACGGCCATGATACCGCTACAAACTAGTAAAAAGCCGTTCTGCAAAGTGTATTTACTGTCAGAGTGACAAAGCTGATGAAACGTATAGCAAAGGATTTTTGAACACTATTTTACCTGCGTTGGTTTTATTAGAGATTGACCCTGCCAGTGAACTTCCTTCGAGTGAGAGCTAAGTGACAGGTTCTGTCCTGCCTACATCCTGTGATCAGTCCCAGTGTTGTAATAATAAACATTGCACCCTGGCATTCCTGTGGTTGGGAAGAAACCCCCTCCCCCCCTCATAAAGGCCGCGCACACACGATCAGTCCATCCGATGAGAACGGTCCAAAGGACCGCTTTCATCGGTTAACCAATGAAGCTGACTGATGGACTGATGTGCCTACACACCATCGGTTAGAAAAACGATCGTGTCAGAACGCGGTGACGTAAAACACAACTACGTGCTGAAAAAAACGAAGTTCAATGCTTCCAAGCATGCGTTGACTTGATTCTGAGCATACGCCGCTTTTTAACCGATGCCTTTGCATACTAACAATCGGTTTTGACCCATCGGTCAGGCATCCACCGGTTCAATTTTAAAGCAAGTTCTCTGTTTTTGGACCGAAGGACAACTGACTGATGGGGCCTACACACGATCGGTTTGGACCGATGAAACTGAACTTCAGTCCGTTTTCATTGGTTTTGACCAATCGTGTGTGTACACGGCCTAAGAGTAGATAAATTATTCAGGCTTGGCTGGCACCCAAGCCTGTTTGTTTTTTTTGGGTCAGTGTTTGAGAGACTCAGGGAGAGCTGGATGACTCACTGGCAGCATCTCTCAGACCTCCCCCTACTTCTAGGAACTGGTAGAAGATTCTAGATCACAGGTGGCAAACACAAGGCTCGTGGGCCGAATGTGGTCCCCCAGGCTATTTTATGCAGCCCTCGCACCTCTCCTGCAGCTGCAGGAGAGCTCCAGCCCTCCTCTGGTCCTCCTCCTGACCCTTACTTTCTGCTTTCAAGCAATGCATCCAGCTTATTACCAGCAGCAGGGGGCAGGGGGGTAGGCCCTCTCAAATACTCAGTCACTGCAGCTCGAGCAGTGGAGTTCAGGAGGAAGCTGGAGATGGAGTGTTAGGCTGTCGGTGGCCCTTGAGGGTAGCCTAGGGTGACCAGAGATCCCTGGTTTCTGGGGACAGTCCCTGGATTGAGAACACTGTCCCCGGACCAAGTCTGTCGCCGGTTTTGTCCCCGGACTGGATTTGAACAGGGGTTGGGGCAATTTTAAGGACAGTTAGTGCAGAATTAATAAAAAAAATCTGAATTACACTCCCCCCTGCTCCGCTGCTCCTACTAGCTTAGGGGGGGGGTCTATTTTTTTCCATTACCTGTGCCCCTTTCTGATCATGTGATCTTCAGTTTCGGGCACATGTCCATTCAGCTCCGATCGCATGTTCTTCTGCCTTGGCCAGCCGCCTGCCTGCTTATCTCTTTGCCTTCCCTGGCCGAGTGATTTTCCTCCACTCCCTACCCAGTAGTAGCCGGGGCTTGGAGAGTAAGACTTGACAGGCTGTGAGGCAGGCGGCGGTGGCGACAGGCAGAGAGTCGCTGTTTGGAGTTGTAGTTCTACAAGGAAGATTTGTGCTGGAGGTAAATGAGAAGTGTCTATACGGACTGTATATAATTGTGTCCCTGAGGAGTTCTACTGTTTTGATCAAGTAAACATCCCATAATATCCCTATCCAAGTTTATTACCCTTAATAAAATATAAAAATAAAGCACTTGACTGTTCTGACTCAAGTGTGCTGTTTAGATGAGGTGTTCCTGGCTTTCTTATTGCAGCTCCTTAGGGGCTGCGCTACATAACATAATGAATATGATGAAATTCAATTTTTTACTTAACAATTGAATCCGAAAGGAAACAAATTTTCCTGTGCACATTTCTACTGTTTAGTGTGGAATTGAGTTATTTCTCTCATTCAGCCCATGGGACTGAAACAAAGAAACCTGTATATGTATGATAAGCTTAGGTTAGGTTCACGTCTATGCGTTTTTTAGTGTGTTTGCTGAACCACAACAACCCATTTAACATTATTTCCTATGGGTCCCCTTCACATCTACAGAGTTTCCAGTTGTGCATTTTTTGGAAATGTACAGGGATTTTTTTTACACGGAGGATGGTGAGTTGTTGGGTCTTTAGACTTCAATGGAACCATATTGTTTAAAGTTTTGTGTTTCACAACTAATTTCCTTCTACGAAAAAAAAGCATGAAGCATAAAAATTAGATGTCCCAATCCAGCAAAAGAGACATCTCCATATATTCAGCAAAGAGACAGCCCAATCCAGAAAAGATACATCCTCGTGTAGCGCTACCCCCGAAGGAACCGCTGGATTGTTTTGGGATCACAAATTAAGTTACCCCAGCTTGGTCTAGGGATGCACCAGAAGAACTAAGTAGTAAACGGAGGTCCACACAGTCAATAAAGATTTTCTCAATGCTTTAATACAAGGCCAACATTAGCCAACATCAACTTTGGTGAAGAAAGAATAGGTTGATGAGACAAGATAAACTTTCGATGTCAGGTCAGGCATCCCGGTCACCGAATCCCCGCCTGGGATTCTCTTAAGCTTCGGGAACCCAGTAAGTCACTGAGGTCCCTTGATTCTCATCTCCGGCTGAGACTCAGGAAGGCCCAGGAACCTGGCCAGGCGGGCCGCGCTGGCGGGGTCCATGGGTGCGCACACCCTGAAGGTGGATGCCGCACCCCGAGTCCGGGACTCGGCGCACGTGAAGAAGAACCCCGAAGACCCGACCTAGGTCCCAGATATACCCCTCCCAGCATACCTCAAGTTTTGGCTGGGAGGAACGGGTCTCTCTCACAGGCCCGGCTCTAGGCCTCTGCCACAGCCCAGTTAATTTGGATAGACTAAATGTGCAAACAGAGTGAATCCTCCCAGTAATTTCTCACCATAAGTCACCGGGTGACATTAAGCGTACCTGCCAGCATCCCGGTCACCGAATCCCCGTCTGGGATTCTCTTAAGCTTCGGGAACCCAGTAAGTCACTGAGGTCCCTTGATTCTCATCTCCGGCTGAGACTCAGGAAGGCCCAGGAACCTGGCCAGGGGATCCATGGGTGCGCACACCCTAAAGGTGGATGCCGCACCCCGAGTCCGGGACCCCGCGCACGTGAAGAAGAAGAACCCTGAAGACCCGACCTAGGTCCCAGATATACCCCTCCCAGCATACCTCAAGTTTTGGCTGGGAGGAACGGGTCTCTCTCACAGGCCCGGCTCTAGGCCTCTGCCACAGGCCAGTTAATTTGGATAGACTAAATGTGCGAACAGAGCAAATCCTCCCAGTAATTTCTCAGCATAAGTCACCGGGTGACAGTAAAGCGTACCTGCCAGCATCCCGGTCACCGAATCCCCGTCTGGGATTCTCTTAAGTTTTGGGAACCCAGTAAGTCACTGAGTTCCCTTGATTCTCATTTCCGGCTGAGACTCAGGAAGGCCTAGGAACCTAGCCAGGTGGGCCGCGCCAGCGGGCTCCATGGGTGCGCACACGTGAAGAAGAACCCCGAAGACCCGACCTAGGTCCCAGATATACCCCTCCCCAGCATGCCCAGCGAGAAAAAACCCTCTCCAATTGGCTGCTGAGGAAGACTCCATCCGCCAGAAATCCTGCTGGCTCCCACTGCCGGCCAAGGATGAAATGACATCCCCAGAATGCAGTCCGAGCCAGTGGACCTTTCCAGAATGACATAGGTCAACAACCTAAACAAATCACAACTAGGAGCAACTTAACTCTCCTAGTCCAACTAGTTTTAATGCAAAAAGCAAGGGGGCGCTACACACATATATTCAGCAAAACGACATCCCAATCCAGCAAATAGACAGCCCCTTATAATCAGCAAAGAGACAGCCGAATCTAGCAAAGAGACATCCCCATATATTCAGCCACTGAATACAGATCTAGCTATGAATAAGCACTGTATGATAGTGTGAAATGCGTTAGCTTTTCTTCTGATTTTTTGCTGTGATATGTTTATGTTGTGACCAGTTTTATTAAAAGGAACCATTTTTTTAGAGTGCGGCCGTCCCGGGTTCTTCTCTACACATTTTTGCACTGGCCACAGCAGGTGACGGATCAGCCTGCTGCAGGTGTTTCGTCAGATTTAGTGACCTGTCATATTTTGTAACTGAAGTGATGTTCCATCGCCACCATCTTGCTACACCCCGCACTTGTCCACAGTAAGGATATAGTGAGAAGACGGCAAGTGGACATCTTGTTACACCCACTGGAGTTTTGCACTTCACACTTATTTTTAACGGTAAACTGAATTTATATAGTGAAATACAGTATTTAAAAATCCGTCTGACTGTTTAGATGTTGAATTTTAAAAGCAGTGGCAAGCCTTCTGATCTCACAGGTAGGGATGAGCTTCGAGTTCGAGTCGAACTCATGTTGGACTCGAACATTGCCTGTTCGCCGAACAGCGAACTATTTGGGGTGTTCGTGGCAAGTTTGTGTGAACTTTAGAACCCTGTTAAAGTCTATGGGACTCGAACGTTTGAAATCTAAAGTGCTAATTTTAAAGGCTAATATGCAAGTTATTGTAATAAAAAGTGTTTGGGGACCTGGATCCTGCCCCAGGGGACATGTATCAATGCAAAAAAAAGTTTTTTTGGCAGTAGTGATTTTAATAATTCCTTTAAGTGAAACAATAAAAGTGAAATATTCCTTTAAATTTCGTACCGGGGGGGGGGGGGGGTGTATATTATGCTTGTAAAGTAGTGCTTGTTTCCCATGCTTAGAACTGTCCATGCACAAAGTGTAATTTCTGAAGGAAAAAAAGTTATTTAAAATCACTCCAGGCTATAATGAATTGTCGGCTCTCGGCAATACAGAAAAAAGTCATTCATAAAAAAAAAAATGTGTGGGGGTCTCCGGCATTTGTTTTTTTAAATTTGTGGTGAAGTTCCCCTTAAAATCCATACCAGACCTGAAGGGTCTGGAATGGATCTTTGGGGGGAACCCCACATCATTTTTTTTATTTGATGCAGGGTTCCCCTTAATATCCATACCAGACCCTAAGGTGAGTGATTTTAAATGACTTTTTTTCCTTCAGAAATTACATTTTGTGCAGGGACAGTTCTAAGCACAGGAAACAAGCGCTACTTTGCAGGCATACTATACACCCCCCCCCCCCCCCTTTAAAGGAATATTTCAATTTTATTGTTTCACTTTAAGCATTATTAAAATCACTGCTCCTAAAAAAACTGAAGTTTTTTAAAACTTTTTTTGCATTGATACATGTCCCATGGGCCAGGACCCAGGTCCCCAAACACTTTTTAGGACAATAACTTGCATATTAGCCTTTAAAATTAGTACTTTAGATTTCAAATGTTCGAGTCCCATAGACTTTAACAAAATTCTAAAGTTCACACAAACTTTTGGTCTGTTCGCAGGTTCTGGTGCGAACCGAACCCAGGGGTGTTCGGCTCATCCCTACTCACAGGTTTGCTAATCTGACAGAACACAGCTGCTTTGAAAAATCAACATCAAAACAGTCTGACAGATTTCAAAATACTGAATTTCACTATACAGTATAAGCTCAGTTATAAGCTCAATTTACTGGTAAAAATAAGTGTTTAATGCAAGACTCCAGTGGGTGTAAAAAGATGTCCGTTTTCGCCGTCTCACTGTATCCTTACAGTGGACGAATGCAGGGTGTAGCAAGATGGTGGCAATAGAACGTCACTTCCGTTACAAATTCTGACAGGTCGCATAATCTGCCGAAATACTGTTACCATGTGATCACTATGACCAATCACAGCAGATTACATGACAATTGCAAACAATGAATGGCTTTTATTCATGCAATTCATTGTGTACAATTGTGTTGCCAGCTGTGATTGATCACAATGATCACATGGTACAGACAGTGCCAATCACAGGGCATATGTACCATGTAATTTAAGGCCTGTACACACGATACGAAAATCGGAAGTAAAATTTCATCTCAACGATCTGATGATTTTTGGATAGTTTGTATGGTGCTTACGACAGCCAATTCCCATCTTTCGTATGACAAAAGCTGGATGTGCAGACTATAACATTTTTATCGGATGTAAACACAACATCCAATTTTTGTTTAATTAATACAATTTTTGTCCGGAAAAAAATCTGATTACGTATGCTCAGAAACGAAAGAGCACATACAAAACTTTTCAACACATTACGTCACTTCTGAAGTTGAATTCTGTCGTACCCAAATTTTTGTATGGTGAGTACCCTCTTCACTTTTGACATTAGACTAGCATGCAACAAAAAACGAACAACAGTTTGTCCAAAAATCTGATCATGTCTGGTGTGTTCCTTGGCCTTCATGATGCTGCTTGTTCACTAAGGTTCTCTAACAAACCTCTGAGGGCTTTGCAGAACAGCTGTATTTATACTGAGATTAAATTACACACAGGTGGACTCTATTTACTAATTAGGTGACTTCTGAAGGAAATTGGTTCCACTAGATTTTAGTTAGGGGTATCAGAGTAAAGGGGGCTGAATACAAATGCATGCCATAATTTTCAGATATTTATGAAAAAATTGAAAGCCATTTATCATATTAGTATTGTAATAGTATTGTACTTAGTTTTCTTTGTCCAAATGTAACTGGTTTCCCTGCAGGTTCCACTAAGGGGCTTGTCCTCTCTATGACACACTGATATTTTGCTGAGCTATCTACTTATGGGTTTTTGCCAGTTCTCTGGAGTTGTGTTCACATTTAGGCCACTTTCACACTGGGGTGCTTCCAAACTGCCAGTAAAAACATTGAGCGCTGTTGAAGCGCTTCTCAGGCACTTTTGAAGAGCTTTCCATTCATTTCAATGGAGAGGGGAGTTTTTCAAAGCCCGGCCAGCACACTGCCCCAGTGAAAGCATTCATTGATTTTAATGGAAGAATGTTTTTGTGAGCTTTTTATGTGCCTGAAAAGTGCCTCGGTGTAAAAGTGGTCTTAGGGTGAGATTCTTTTTATCACATGACATACAGTGTATATATATATATATATATATATTTTGTATTCTGTCTGTGTTTATACGCAAATTAAATGCTTTGATATTTGTAGACCATGAATGATCTTTATTTGTATTATGAATTAGTAATATTTTCTTGTTTATTTATAGTGATATTGTACATAGAGTCTTACAAAGTCTCCTGAAGAAGCCATAGCCCTGGCAAAACATGTAGAGTCAAAAATGTGTGTACAACGACCTTATGAAATGAATAACGTTGGTTTTAATATATAACTTTTAATGATGTTTACCAAAATAAAGTTTGTTTTTATATAATTGTCTCTAATTTGAATAACATGCAACTTAAACCCAAGTTCCCACTGAGCTGCTGGAATGAAGCCATGCGAGTTCAGCTGAGCTCGCACGATTTCACTTCCGCGTGGCAGTCCTGATTTCGGCTGCGATTTCAGAGACAAGGTTCCTGCACAGATGTCAATGTAAATCACAGCCTGAAATTGCAAAAAGTAGTACAGAAACAACTTTTTTAAATCGGTGCCGATTTGACATGTTAAATCGTACCATGTGTGTGATTATATGTCAGTATTACATTGTAGATCCCTGTTCCCTGTTCAGGTGCTTATCTAATCGTTTTTTGAAACCATCGACCCCCCCCCCCCCCCGCTAAGACCACCGCCTGTGGAAGGGAATTCCACATCCTTGGCACTCAAACAGTAAGCCACGAGTCTTGTTAAACTCTCTTCCACAAAAAAGTTTTAACCCTATTGTGGGGTCACCAGTATGGTATTTGTAAATTGAAAGCATATCCTCTCTCAAGCGTCTCTTCTCCAGAGAGAATAAGTTAAGTGATCACAACCTTTCCTCATAACTAGCATCCTCCAGACCCTTTATTAGCTTTGTTGCCCTACTTTGTACTCACTCCATTTCCAGTACATCCTTCCTGAGGACTGGTGCCCAGAACTGAACAGCATACTGTAGGTGCGGCCGGACCAGAGTCTTGTAGAGCGGGAGAATTATCATTTTATCTCTGGAGTTAATCCCTTTTTAATGCCTGCCAATATTATGTTTGCTTTGTAAGCAGCAGCTTGGCATTGCATGCCATTGCTGAGCCTGTCATCTTCTAGGGTCCCCAGGTAAGACCTTGTATCCTTGGGAAATCTATAAACACATTTATAATTTTCCTTCCACTTCACAATTATGTGCCACTTTGTGTTGGTCTAGCACAGGGGTGCCCAACCTTTTGAAGGCCAAGGGCCACTTAAGCGAATTAATAACCAGTCGTGGGCCACAATGAGCGGAGTGGGCAGATGACAGGTCTGTGCCCAGTCTGCATATGCAAAGCAGAAACAGGTACATACCAATCAACTCTATGGGCCCTTGGATCCAATCAGATGGAAGGGGACAGATCCACTTCTGTTTTTTTAGCAGATCGGATTGGGGGTAGGTGGGTGTAGACGGACAAAAGTCTATTTACATCTGCCGCTCCATAGAGGTGAATGGAGGGTCCGATTGGGTCGAACTGTTTGTGTGAAAGGGGCCAAAGGCTGCTTTTACGCTTTTACATTGAATGTCTGCGGTCTACCCACACCGTGGGTGCGGCGTAGTGTTCCTGTGGTTTTCACGCCAATTAGGTGGACTGGACTGATGCTCTGAGATGGCAGTTAGGAAACCTGCAATCTGGGCTTGCCAACCAGCCATCCCAGAGCAGGAGGTCGCGGGCCACATCAGAGGGCTCCGCGGGGCACATGTGGCCACCGGGCCACTGGTTGGGCACCACTGGTCTAGCACATAAAATCCCAATAAAACACATTTACATTTTTGGCTATAACATGACGTGGAAAATGTCAAGGGGTGTGAATACTTTTTTTAAGCACTGTGTGTGTGTGTGTATATATATATATATATATATACATACACAAACATATATATACAATTAGAAAGTGTATTAAGAAACCAAATGTTAATCTTTTGTAAAACAAAATTCTCAAAGCTGTTACGGCTGTAATTTCAAATCTGCGCCAGTGTATGTTTACGCCGATTCTCAAATGCAGATACGTTAAAAAAATAGGCTTCTTCCACCGACGTAACTTGTCTACACCGGCGTATAATTGTGTGCAATTATACGCTGGCCGCTAGGTGGAGCTTCTGTCAAATATGCAAATGAGCTAGATACACCGATTCCCGAACGTAATTGCTCCCGGTCGCATATTTTACGTCGTAAGCGTTAAGTTACCCCTGCTATATGAGGGGTAACTTTGCGTAGGTGATGCGTACGCAATGTTAAGTATGGACGTCGGGACAGCTTCGTATTTTACGTTGTTTACGTCATTTGCGTAAGTCGTTCGCGAATAGGGATTTGCGTAAGTTTTGTTCACGTCGAAAGCATTGACTATTTGTGACGTGATTTTGCGCATTTGCGCACTGGGAAACCTCCACGGATGGCGCATGCGCCGTTCAAAATAAACGTCAAAAACGTGGGGTCACAACACATTTACATAAAACACGCCCACCTCTTTCACATTTGAATTACCCGGGCTTACGCCGGGCCATTTACGCTACGCTGCCGTAACTTAGAACGCAAGTGCTTTGAGAATACGGCACTTGCGTCCAAACTTGCGGCGGCGTAGCGTAAATAAGATACACTACGCCCCGCTGGCATTTACGCCGGTATACGAGAATCTAGCCCATATTGTGTAATGCATGTCTTATTCTAAATACATCCATAAAGTCCATGTTAGCATTTCTAGGTGTGTCAGCCAACCTTCCAACTTTGACCCATTGATGATGTTTCTCCTGCTTCTCATTTGTGTCCTTATCTATAGATACACAAGTGTTATGATACATTACAGCCTGCAGAATAACACTTGAATAACTCACCTGAATACTAATGACGTGTGTTTTTTATCTCTTCTTTCAAAGAATAGGTTGAATGTTTGCTGAGGACACAGATCCGATTGAACAGTCTTCACTCTGCTTGCTTCCTGGTGGTCCTGCCTGTTCCTCTTCTTTCCAAATAATAACTGACCACACTAGGCATGAGAGTACAGTGTGGCCAGTTCTCTAGCTGTGCTGGGAACTCAGCCTGCTCTCCTCCAATGATCAGACATGCCCTGACACACCCCTTTTTCTCCCTGTGCACAGAAATTCAGTGGGAAAATCATTGTGCTGGTGTTTCTCCTTTTCACTTTTTTTTATAAAAAAGGGGGAAAAGTTACATGTTTTTTTTATATCTATGCAAATGCTGTACCTTTCATTTCTATTTCAAACTGAACAACAAAGGTGCCCAACCGGTGGCCCACACCGCCCTTTGATGTGGCCCGCAATCTCCTCCTCTGGGAACCCACCAGCAGTGCCAGAAATAAATACCAGGGATACCCACAAGCAGTACCATCCACCAGGGATACACACCAGCATTACCATTCACCATGGATGCCTACCAGCAGTGCCAGCAGTACCCATCAGGGATACCCACCATCTGTACCATCCATCAGAGATACCCACCAGCTGTACCATCCACCAGGGCCCACCACAGTACTCACCAGCAGGATCCACAGCAGTACCCACCAGCAGCAGTACCCACCAGCAGTACCAGCCAGCAGGACCCACAGTAGTACAAACCAGCAGGACCCACAGCATTACCAGCCAGCAGACACCACCAGCAGTACCAGCTCTGGAGGACAACTAACAGCAGCCTCCAGCCATACCTTCCCTAGGGACAGAAGCAGCCGCCAGCCATTCCTGCCTGAGGAAGAAGTGATGATTGAAGTCAGTTGAGGTGCAGGTAAACCGCAGTGCATTAGTGTAAAAGCAGCCTTAGGTCCCCTTTACACGATCGGGTTCACCTGTCCATTTTTCGGCCGGACCCATTTAGACCCCCCATTCTCCTCTATAAAGCAGCAGATGTAGATAGATTTTTGTTCGTTTACACCTGACTATATCCAATCCGATCCGCTTAAAACAACATCTGTCCCCTTCTGTCTGGGGGAAAGGACTGGAGGGCCCAAAGAGTAGAGTGGGCTGTGTCATCTGCTCGCTACGATCATTGTGGCCGTGACCGCTTACAAAGTCGCTAAAGTGGTCCACGCCCTCAAAAGGTTGGACACCCCTATCTTACAAGGTGATCATTTACAATCCCTTTATCACAAATATCTTTGTTTTTATGCGTTCCTAGTGTAACATAATATGATTACCAGTTCATCCTGCCATTCTCTTACTTTTACTTATCTTTTAACACAGTGACAATACTGTTTATCTTAAAGTGTTTTCCCCATAGTAGCATTGTCACCCTGTGGACACGGTAGTCTAAAGCCTCATACACATGATCAGACTGCCATCGGACAAATCCGTGGATTTTTGTCAGAAGCGCATTGGCCATGAATTTGCTCTGCAAACAGACGGCAGAACTTTTTCAGCCAACATTTACGAAACTATGGGCCAGATTAAGGTAGAGTTGCGCTGGAGTATTTCGATATGCGCCGCGTAACTGTGAATATGCGCCGTCGTTTCTATGTGGCCGTATCCACCAAACTAGATGCGACAGAAAACGGGCCATTTCCGATCGGCTTAACTTTCCGACGCCAGAGTCTCGTCAGCGCATAATTTCGCTTGGCGCATCAGTCGCGCCTATTGATTTCCCCTGCAAATATGCAAATGAGGGAGATTTCCCGATTCGCGAACGGATTAGCACCATACGCTGGCTACATGCGCAGCGCGTATCTCGTCCGTCCGGCGCAAAGTTATTTCTACAAATAGCTGCTTTATCTTTACTCCAGACGGCCACAGGTCAGCAGGAGAGCAGCTACAGCAGCGTTACCGACGAAACTAGCAAGCTAAACAACCACACGTGCAAGGACAACACCTCTGTGTGCCAACATGCCAGGGGCAGTCGTGGTCCTAGCACTAGTACTGGGTCCCTCGCTACGGAGGAGGCGGGCACGTGAGAGGATATACCGCACGCGCATGAGCCTCTTTGGCATGGGGGATGAGGAGGTGTATCGCCTCTTCAGATTCAGCCCTGATGCAATACTTGAACTAACCACAACCCTGCAGGATGACATCACCAGCAAGACACACCGCTCACAAGCAGTTCAGCCACTGGTGAAGGTACTGGCAACACTTCATTTCCTTGCAAGTGGATCATTCCAGCGTACAAGTGGAGTGGTGGCTGGGATGTCACAGTCCTCCATAAGCAGATGTGTGCACCAGGTTGTCCCTGCAATCCTCAGACGCATGTCCAACCAGTTCATCAGACCCACCACTGAGGAGCTGCGGCTGAAGGCAATGACAGATTTCTACAGCATTGCCAGATTCCCACGCACTGTGGGGGCCATTGATTGCACACATGTGGCCCTTCAGCCCCCCAGTGCCACAGAGCACATATACCGCAATCGGAAGCATTGGCATTCCATCAACGTACAGGTGATAGCTGATGCCCAACGCCTCATATGGCACGTCCGTGCCAAACACCCTGGATCCAGCCATGACAGCTTCATATACCGTCAGAGCCCCATCCCAGCAGAATTCGAGCAGAACATGTATGGGGACAGCTGGCTGGTTGGTGAGTGACATGGGTGGCAGGCATGACTATCCCCTCCCATGATGCACATCACAAGTGGCACATGCATGACTAACATCCTCCTGTCTTTTCCCTTCCAGGTGACTCTGCATATGCACTGGGACCCCATCTCATGACTCCTTTCCGGAACCCCCAAACCAGAGGAGATAGAAAATACAATGAAGCACACATCAAAACCTGTGCAGTGGTGGAGAAAACATTTGGGCTCCTGAAGTCCCATTTCCGCTGCCTGGATAAGTCTGGGGGGACCCTATTGTATTCCCCTACCTTCGTGTGTCAGATCATCGGTGCATGTTGCATTCTGCACAACTTTGCTATGAGAAAAGGCCTGCAGATTGACATGCGTGATGACCTGACCCCCGACCCACACAGTCCCCACCTGCCAGAGGAGAACCAGTCTGCTGATGGAAGAGCAGTCAGGAGGGTCCTCGCCGTAGGCATCTTTGGACACTAAACAAATACATTGATTACACGGACAATGCACGCATGTACACCACTGATGTCCCTAGATCACACACACCACATCCACATCGCATTGGATTAGCCCAAGTCCAGCATGTAGGACTTGGGAGCAGCAACGCCAGCGTCAAGGCCCCAATGATGTCGCTGTCCATTCATACACCTTTCACACGTCATTCATACAGCCGTGGGGTTAACTTCATCACCACGGCCGAGGGTGACACCCCTTACTGGCAGGAGTGCCACCCCCTCACATTCACACACCATTCACACTGTCTCCTGCACTCCTGACCGTGTGCAGTTAAGAAAAAAAAAATATCTCATAACCTGAGTAATCCTAAAATAAAACAAAAACTCATAACCTGAGTAATAAAAAAGAAAAATAATATAAACCAAAACAAAAATAAATCCCTCATCTGGGATGTGGGCACTCTCGGGCTCCTCAGCTGCCTGGAGGGAGTGGGTGGGGGTGGGGGGGCATCTGGAGGAGGCTGATCCCCAGGTGGGCCACTCCTGGGAGCTGTTGGCTGCCTGCCCTCCAAGGCCATGGCAATCCGGCTGAGATACAGGTTGGTCTGGGCCTGCATCCTCAGCTGGCGGGTGATAATATGCCGCTGGGCACGCTGCCGCTGCCTCCCCTCTTCACGGATGGCAGCTGTGTTGTCTTGGACGGCTGCTGTCAGGTGCCGTACATCAGCCTGCACCTCCCCCAGGCTGGTGACAACGTCCTGCACACCACTGGGCAGCTGCGACATGGAGCCCAGGCTGTCAGCGACCCGGTCCAAGTGGGCAGCAATCTCCCCCATCTGCTGTGTTTGTCTGGCATGGTCCAACACCACCTGGTCCTCGACCATATCACACATCCCCCTGGTCTTCCGGGTCACCTTCCTGGAGGCAGGAGAAGGTTGTCCCCGTGGGGATGGACTCGCCCTTGAGGGGCTACCGAGGATGGGGGAGGGGATGACAGAGGGCCCTGCAGAGGAGGAGGACTCCTCCAACAATAAAATAAAGTCCTGTTCAGAAACAGGCTCCTCCACAGCCATCTCTGCAGAGGTGGTGTGGGCACTCTCCTCCACCTCGGTGTCTTCAGCACCCAGGGGCTCGTCCTCAGGATCCCGTTGGGAGGTTGGGGTGGACTGGACGACAAGAGATGATGGCCCAGCTCCGTCATCTGTGGATGACACAAAGCAGACACATGTTGGTGGTCACACACACTTGGCACATGTACCCTCCCCCCCCCCCCACATGCAACACACCAAATAGGGTATAAAAAACACTTACCTGTCCTGGAGCCTTCCTCCACGGAGTCATATCCAGGGACCCCCTCCAACTGCTCCCTGTCCAGGCAGCGGGCGACCACCTCCTCCTCCGTGGTCAGGCTGACCGGACATGGGGGTCCACCACCTGTGCCCTGCTCATGGCTCCGAATGGTGGCCACCTTGCCACGGACCTTGCGCCGCAGGTCGTTGATTTTTTTTTGAATATCCCCAGCAGTCCGGGTGGAGTACCCCAACACATTGACCCTGCCAGCAATGGTGTCCAGGATGCCCTGCTTCCTCTCCCGGCTGGTTTTACGACTTTTTTTCCCGTGGAGGAACTCATTAAAAGTCTCCATAGCCGAGATTATAACTGAAACCTCCTGGGAGTTAAAATTGAGATTCCTCCTCTCTTTGGGGGTAGCGGGAGCAGCCATCACAGAGCAAAAGTAAATTCCCTGGGGTGGGGGGAAACGGAAATACTTTTGCGCCGGAATGGCGCTTCCTCTGGCGCTTTTATACGCGCAACGGAACACATTGCGCTGACGTTTCCCGTGAAGTGGTGCCGACGGTAGTTGTGAGCATGCGCACAAGGGGGCGAGTGGAGCCTCACTCACTGCGCATGCTCCGTGGATGATGCGCTGAACGTAAGCCTCTGCGCTGGGCCCCGCCCATCATTTACATATGATCACACCCACTTCCACTTGCGTCGGGTTACGCCAGCGCATTATCGTTACTCTGGCGCAAGTTTACGCGCAACTGCTATGTGAATAACAGTACTTGCGCCGAAAGTGTCGGCGGAGTAACGTAAATGAGAAACGTTACTCCAAAGTAAAGAAGCGCCCATCTACCTGAATCTGGTCCTATGTGTTTTTTCTGCTCTTTAACGTCACCATTTGGGCAACTTCTGCTAATGTTGTCTTATGGTTAGCATTGGTTCGGAGTATGCGTATTTGTACTTTGGATTTTAGTCCGATGGATTTGTGTACACAGGATCAGATAATCCGACGGAACACATTTGTTGTCGGACAATTTAAGAGCATGACCATCCAACATTTGTTGTCGGAAATTTCGACAACAATTGTGCGATGGAGCATACAGACGGACGGATTTTCCGACAAAACACATCCATCAGACAATTGTTGTCGGAATACCCGATCGTGTGTACAGGCCTTTAGACAGACATGTAGTTTAACCACTTAATCACCAAGGACGTCAATGGACGTCCTCGGCTTTGTGCGGTGATATCTGAATGATGCCTGCAGCTACAGGCATCATTCAGGTATCGCCGTCTTCAGCCGGTGATCCTGTGCACGATAAGAATGATCAAAGCGGCAGTCCTGCCGCTTGATCTTTCTTATAGGCAGCGGGAGGGGACATCCTCCCCCCTCCCGCCACTATCCGGTGCTTCTCCGGGCTCTCCCGTGCCATCGGGGGCCCGGAGAGCGAATCGGCCGGCGCTGCTGGAAAGCATAGAGATGACTGGTGACCAGATGGTCATCAGCCATCTCTATGACCGTCGGAGGCCTGGGCGCGACGTTATGACTTCGCGGCTGTCGGCATGTGATCGGTGATTTTTTTTTCCACCGATTTCATGCTTGTAAGCCTGGAGAAGAGATGTGGGGTCTTATTGACCCCACATCTCTCCATAAAGAGGACCTGTCACAGTGATTCCTATTACCAGGGATGTTTACATTCCTTGTAATAGGAAAAAAAATGAAGTAAAACATTTTTTGTTTTTTAAATGCCCCTGTCCCAGTAGCTCGTGTGCAGAAGGGAACACGCATGCAAGTCCCGCCCCCACATATGTAAACACCGTTCAAACCCCACATGTGAGGTATCATCGCGTCTAGCACTAGACCTCCTCTGTAACTCAAAAATAGTAACCTGTAAAAAAATTTAAAGCGTCGCCTATGGAGATTTTTAAGTACCGACGTTTTGCGCCATTCCATGAGTGTTCGCAATTTTAAAGCGTGACATGTTAGGTATCTATTTACTCGGCATAACATCTTCTTTCACGTTATACTAAAATTATTGCGCAAATACCATGCGAGAAAAAAATGTAATGACTGCCATTTTATTCCCTAGGGTGTCTGCTAAAAAATATATATATAATGTTTGGGGGTTCTGATAAATTTTCTAGCAAAAAAATTGTGATTTTTACATGAAGGAGAAAAGTGCCAGAATAGGCCCGTGATCAAGTGGATAAAATGGACATTTCAAACTATCTGCATAGTCAGATATTTCTTCAACAGCTAAAACAAAGCTTTACAAAATGTATCTGGGAATCACACAAGACTTTGCTGCAAAATATTTTTTCCACCTAAAAACAAGGGATGGCCAACCTGTTTAGGCATTGCCTTATACTACCCGTCCAGGCATATGTTTATACTAGAGCAGGGGTCTCCAAACTGTGGCCCGAGGGCCAGATGTGGCCCTTTGCTAGCTTTCATCCGCCCCTTGAGGCACTATTTTTCCCACTGACACCAGCAATGGGGCACTATGTCTTCCACTGATACCAATGATGGGATACTATTCCTCCTACTAATACCAGTAATAGGGCACTACTCCTCCTACTGACCACCAACCCTAAGGCCATATTTATTCTAATGCCGCGTACACACGGTCGTTTTTTGCGATGAAAAAAAATGTCGTTTAAAACGACATTTTTCAACCCGCGCATGCCCAGAAGTTAGTTATGAAGCGAGCTTCAATGGAAAAGAGTGGTGAACGTAACCTCGCTTTTTGTGAAAAAAACGATGGTGTGTAGGCAACATCGTGTTTGAAAAGTGACGTTTCAAAAACGTTGTTTTTTACTTCACAGAAAACGTCGTTTTTTTTCATCACAAAAAATGATGGTGTGTACACGGCATTACTGATGCTGGGCCCGGGACATTTTCTACCCCTGCTAGCCACAATCTGGCCCTCCCAAAGTCTGAAGAATAGTAGACTGGCCCTTTGTTTGAAAAGTTTGGAGACCCCTGTACTAGAGCAATGTACTGGTTTTCATCACCATTCTTTCAACTGTACGATAATGTTGAGTATTCTCTTGCCCCTCTCGAACTACAATCCCTACTATTGATTGAACCTCATTAGAGGAGAACTATACAAGTTATTTCTGCTCTAATGAAACGCCTTTTTTCCATATGGAATACAGCCACTATCTCTCTTAATGCATCAACCTACCTCTGTTCTATGACCCCGATGTATGATAATCTGGCCTTTCCTCCCGGTATGTACTCTTTCACTACTAAATTTGCCCAGTAACCTCAGTCTCTTCATACACCATAATAGCTAGTACACCAATAATTCACACTCCTTATTCATACTATGCCTGATAAGCATACACTTATATTCAAAGCCGGCTGCCTTATGTATAAGATCTTGAAAGGCATAGCCCCTGGCTACCTGCGGAGAAGGTTCCTCAAGAGAGCCCCGGGAAGAACTCTGCGATCTAGCAGGAAATGCCTCCTAAGCATACCGGTGCCTAAGAAAACTCGTCGGGGTGGCAGGTCCTTCTCCCACCAGGGTGTCAGGCTGTGGAACTCCCTCCCGGAGGACATCCAGGAGGCGGCATCACTGGCGGCCTTTCGCCGGAGTTTAAAAACATGGCTATTCCATCAAGCCTACCCGGCTTAAGGCGTCAGTTGGCCTGAGTGTAACATCCGAGCGGGAACATCAGTCCAAGTCGTACCATCATGTTGTCCAGCGTGTCGGGATCCTTCGGGGTAATTGACCACGCTATAGAAAGTGCACCTCAACTCAACTCAACTCAACTCAACTCAACTCATATTCTTCCCCCACCCTTTTTGAAGATTTGCTTCTACAGAAGTCCTCCCCAACCCTTATGGTATACCATAAGGGTTGGGTAGTCAGTCTCTTCATCCACCACAATAGCTAGTACACCAACAATTCACACTCTTTATTTATTCTATGCCTGGTAAGCATAAGCTGATATAATCCCCCCACCCCTTTTGAAGATTTGCTTCTACAGAATTATTCCCCAACACTTATCATATAACAAATGTGTACTATTTGGTCACATCTCTTACTCAACCCTACCCAATAACACATAAACTTGAGCTGAAAAGTTGGTTATAGCATTTACACCCAATGACTGGGAGAGGCCCTTACACTCTCTCAAAAATTATTAACTGCCAGTAAAGTACAAGAGAAACATTTTACAGTTTTCACCCACTGTTACAAATGCCTAGATATCATCCACTGCTTGTACCCATTTTCACACATCTGCTGCTGTAGATGCCAGATCTCCATTGGTAACATATCCCACATCTGGTGGGAATGCCCTCCTATTGAGAACTTCTAGAATAGTATTTTGTCAATCTATACCAGAGTGCGGGCAAACAATGGCAAATACACCTGAGACAGCACTACTCTCTTTAATCCCAGTCCAATAAAAAGGATGTCCTCGGCCTCAGCAGTCCTTACTGTAGCCAAAGCCGTCATCCTCTGCTATTGATGTTCCCCCACATGCCAACTATTGAAAAATGTGCAGCAGAACTAGACTTTATTGTGAACTTTATTGTGAACTTTGAATGCCTAACTGCAGTAGAACATAATACGATGGATGAATTTATCATTACAGCCTGGTTGCCTGGACAGAATCATGCGATATTTAGGTGTTTTTCCAAATACCGCAAGCGATCCTGAAAATGTTAATTCACAATTGCTTTATGTGATATTTACAGAATAAACGCTCTGCAAATAATGCATAAAACAGGAATTAAAGTCAAGTCACGAAAAGAAAAATAAATGCATGCGAACCACTGGCATCCTTAACAACCAGTTAAAAACCTGGGGCCAGATTCAGATACACTTAATATTGCGCTGCGTAATCGAAATACTCTACGCTGCCGTATTTCACCAGGCTCTACACCGAATCCTGGTAGATTTTTGCCCGTACGCTACGGCGGCGTAGTCTATTTCTCGCTGCGTAATCGAAATACGCGATTGGGGGGCGTGAAGCATTTAAATTAAGCGCGTCCCTGCGGCGATCGAACTGCGCATGCTCCGTTCAGAAATTTCCCGCCGTGCATTGCGCGAAATCACGTCGTTACGTCATTCATTGTTTGAGTAGCGTCGTTTACGAACATTCCTATTCCCGGACAACTTACGTTAAAAATAATAAAAGACGTTGGAAAACGTAGAAATTCGACGCGGGAACGACGGCCATACTTAACATGGGCTGTCTAATATTAGACCAGCAAAAAGCTGGTATAGTGTTACGCAAAAAAAAAATGATTGCGAATGAAGATCGTAATTTCTGGGATCGCCGGCAAAAGCTCATTAGCATACCCCGACGCGGAAAATGACGGGAAGTCCACCCAGTGGCCGCAATTTTATTGCAGCGTAGATCCGAAGGCGTACGAACACGTAATCCAGTCGAATTGAAGCCCGCAGCCGTCTATTCATGGTTTGAGGCTTCCGACTAGCTAGAAAACGCGCGTAATTTGAAATTACTCCAGTCTAACACCAGTTAGACAGGCGTAATGGCTCTGTGAATCTGGCCCCTGGTTGTTAAGGAGTGGGCAACTGCCGTATCCTTAAAAAACAATTAGTCATCACCTGAATACAAAAAAAAATGCTAAGCAAAAAAAAACCCCTGTGGGTCTGACATGGATTTTGAGAGAACCCCCATGCCAAAATGTAAAAAAAAAAAGAAGTGGCTTGGGGTCCTCCCCAAGATCCATACCAGACCCTTATCCCAGCATGCAGCCTCGCAGGTCAAGAAAAGGGCAAGTGTCCCCCTCCCTTCTGAACCATACCAGGCCCTCAACATTGGGGGTGCTTTGGGGCAGAGGGGGCTCATACCACATGCTTTAACTACTAAAATACTGCATGACTTCATAAAATAATGCTGTATTTTAGTAGCATTTTTTAGTGAATGAGTAAGCCCTTTGCATCAAAAAAGTAAAGAGGTGGGAAGGACTTCCCTATCCCCTCTTACATTCCCCTCATCCTCTCTTTCCCCCCAACCCTCATGTTTCTTTTCTGCGTGAATTTCATTAACCCTAAAACCAGAGGCGTCGTTAGGGGTGGGCTAAGGAGGCTGGAGCCCCGAATGTGCCACCGAAAAGCCCCGAGTCTCGGGCTTACAATGTTTAATTGCCAGCCCCGAGTCAATGCCGCCGAGCAGGGACCAGTCCCTGATCTCGCCCGCAGCGCCATGTTTGTCCAGTCCGGCGCACTGTGATTGGGTGTATGGGGGTCATGTGCGGCGTGGGGCTGGCCTGTCTGCGATTGTCTAGAAGTCCCGCCTCCGCACATGACCGCTATACGTCCAATCACAGGGCGACAGGAAATATGGAATATGTTGGCGGGAGACCTTCCCCTCCTTCGCTTGTTCCCCTGCGGCGGTGTCCCTGCGGCGGTGTCCCTCTGTGATGGCGGTGTGGGGGTGTCCCTGCCGAGGTGTCCCTCTATGGCGGTGTGTGAAGTCCCGGCGGCGGTGTCCCTCTATGGCGGTTTTTTTCTCCTTGCCGAGGTGTCCCTCTATGGCGACAGGAAATGTGGAATGTCCCGGCGGGAGACGGTGTCCCTCTATGGCGGTGCGGCGTGTGTCCCTGCCGAGGTGTCCCTCTATGGCGGTGTGTGTCCCGGCGGCGGTGTCCCTCTATGGCGGTTGGCGGTTTTTCTCCTTGCCGAGGTGTCCCTCTATGGCGGTGTGTGTCCCGGCGGCGGTCTATGGCGGTTTTTTTCCCTCTATGGCGGTTTTTTTCTCCTTGCCGAGGTGTCCCTCTATGGCGGTGTGTGTCCCTGCGGTGTGTGTCCCTGCGGCCGGTGTGTCCCCCTGCACTGTGTCCTCTGCCCTTGCTGCACTGAGGTGTCCCCCTGCGGCGATGTCGGTGTGTGTCCTGCGGCGGTGTCCCCGGTTTTTTTCCCTTGCCTGCGGCCGGTGTGTGTCCCTGCGGCCGGTGTGTCCAGATGCAGAGCCTGGAGGTGCAGCGTCTTGCACCATGGAGCGGGCTGCGGGTGGATGGCGCTGGCGCTGGCGGGGAGTTGGGACACCATGGAGCGGGCTGCGGGTGGATGGCGCTGGCGCTGGCGGGGAGTTGGGACAGAAACAAGGATGAGGTAAGGAGGACTATTTTGCACCGAGCTGTGGGGAGGGGGGTGTGAGAAGTGCAGGAAGTAGTCTGCTTACTGTAGGTGTCGGGGATCAGTGTCTGTGTGGGGGGGATCAGTGTCTGTGTGGGGGGGATCAGTGTCTCTGTGTGGGGGGGGGGTCAGTGTCTCCACCCAACTCCTCAATCTAAGAACCAGTACGTTTTATATCTAGCTTACATGCTCCATCCTTCAGATTGTAATAGGCCTCTGTTCATCATACTGGTTCTAATGCCGCGTACACACGATCACTTTTTGCGATGAACAAAAACGACGTTTTCAATCATGAAAAAAAACAACGTTTTTCAAACGTCATTTTCCAAAACGACGTTGCGTACACACCATCGTTTTTCTACAAAGCTCTAGCAAAGCGTGGTGATGTACACCACGTTCGACGGCACTCTTTTCCATTGAAGCTCCGTCTCATAACTTGCCTCTGAGCATGCGCGGCTTTAAAAACGTTGTTTTCAACATCGATTTGCGCACACACCATCACTTTTTATGACACAAAAAACAACGTTTTGAAAAACAACACAAAAAATTCAAGCATGTTGGAATTTTTTTTGGTCGTCTTTTTTTAAGACGAAAAACAACGTTTTGCCCACACACGATCAATTTAAATGACGTTTTAAAAAAAGTCGTTTTTTTTCATCGCAAAAAGTGATCGTGTGTACGCGGCATAAGCGGGCAAATATTCCCTCATCCATATGAGGTGTTGGTATTGTCCCAACCATGTTATTACTCAATGTTCTGCTCTTCTTTTGGTTTAATGCTGAATCAACATTGTTATCAGACTTGCGACTCTGTACGCCTCAGTGTACTTTAAACACTACAAACTTGTTCCAAACTTTTCTTTATTGTGCTTTGTTTACAATGATAAAACTTCCAGAAAATCAGATAGGCCTGAAATGAACTTGAAACAAGTTACAAACAAATTTAGAGTTTAACTCCAACTAAAATGTTTTAAAGGCTAAGTGTGGCTAAAATGAAAGTGCTTGTAAATGATCACCTTGTAAAACAATCCATGCAGTTTAACCATTTCCTTACTGGCCACTTAGACACCCGTCCTGCCCAGACCAAATTTTAGCTTTCAGCGCTGACGCACTTTGAATGACAATTGCGCGGTCATACAATGCTGTACACTAATGACATTTTCACACAAATAGAGATTTATTTTGGTGGTATTTAAACCCTGCTGGGGTTTTTATTTTTTGCTAAACAAACAAAAATAAACATGGAACATTTTGAAAAAAAAAAAATCATGTTTCATAGTTTGTTATAAAATTTTGCAAACAAGTAATTTTTCTCCTTCATTGATATGCACTGATGAGGTGGCACTGGTGGGCACTGATGGGCTGCACTGGTGGACACTGATAGGCACAGATACGTTGGCACTGATGGGCACAGATAAGGTGGCAATAATGGGCACTGATGGGTACTGGTAGTTGAAACAGATGGGCACTGGTAGGTGACACTGATGGGTGGCACTGTGAGCACTGATGGGTGGCACTATGGTACTCATGGGTGGCACTGTGGGCACTGATAGGTGGCACTGGTAGGCAGCACTATTATGCACTGGCAGGTGGCAGAGATGAGCAGGAGGTGCTCTCCTTCATCGGGTGATCGCCTTTTTTCTCTCTCTTTGCGCTATCAGCGTGAGGAGAAAAAATAGCCGATTACCGACTCTGTTTACATCACATGATTAGCTGTCATTGGCTGACAGCTGATCATGTGGTAAGGGGTCAGGATCAACCCCTTACTCCGATCTGTGATCAGCCGTGTCTCATAGACTCGCAGATCACAGAGCATGCCGCACGCGCAATGCAGGGGGCGCGCAGGCCGCTCGAGAACGGGAGGATGTCCATGGACGCCCTCCTGGCCAATTAGGTCCGCGCTGTAGGTGTCTTTCAGCTACAGCGCGGATCTGAAGTAGTTAAAGAGTCACTAAAGGATTTTTTTTTTTTCTAGCTAAATAGCTCCCTTTACCTTACTGCAGTCCTGGTTTCATGTCCTCATTGTTCATTTTTGCTTTGATGTTGCTGTAATTCCTCTCTGTTCTGGACACTTCCTGGTTGTCTGTTTCCTGATAACCACAGTACTGGGAGCTTTCTCACTGTGGTCACTAATCAAGGAGATGTGATTACTGTGTGTCTAAAACTCTTAGCACCAATCCTGTTTCGTTTTACAAACCATCAATGCCCTCTATTGGCTCTCTGGCTCTGTACATCAGAGAGACAGGAAACAACAGCAAAAATATATGATTGATTTTTATCTACTTTTAATCATTTTTAAAAGGAATCGGTTAACTATTATGTCTCTATACCCTGTTAACCACTTAACACCCGCCACACGACTATGTACGTCCACAGAATGGCACGTAAAGGCAGATGGGCGTACATGTACGTCCCTGCCTTCTAGCGGGTCGGGGTTTCGATCGGGACCCCCTCCGCTACGCAGAGGCAAATCGCAGAGGCAATCAAATACATCAAAAGAAAGCTCTATTTGTGGGAAGAAAAGGATGCAAATTTTGTTTGGGAGCCACGCCGCATGACCGTGCAATTGTCTGTTAAAGTGACACAGTGCCGAATTGTAAAAACGCCTCTGGGCATTTAGCAGCATATTGGTTCGGAGCTTAAGTGGTTAACAGTCATTTCAGAGCAAATTTTTTTTCCTTTACAACTCCTTTAAAAGAGAAATGAAAGGCAAAACATTTATGTATAGATATTTAAAAAAAAATATCAAAACCCTTCTTTCCTTTTTTTTTTTTATAAGTGATCGCATTCCCTCTTATCCCTCTGTTCTCAGCTGCAAGAGCTGGGGGGAGGAGAGGAAACAGTCCACTGATCTTCCCAGTGAATAGGTGTGCAGAGGAGGTGTGTCAGAACAAGTCTGATCATTGGAGGAGAGCAGGCTGAGTTACCAGCACAGCTAGAAAACTTACCATGGTGTGTCCTCCTACCTTTTATAGGTAAGCAGAGGGACAGTCAGGAACACCAGGGATTTCCCACGAAAGGAAGCAATACAAAGAGAAAAGGATACTTGCTCATACAAGTACATAGTACAGCAGGCACATATCAAGAATATGAAATGTTGGGCAAACAAACACTTTAAAAACAGAAAAATCAGCACAAGGGACAAATCTTACATCGGGTAGGATGTGTACCTTGTGCTAATTAGTCTAATTTCAACTCCTTCAACAGGATCTCTGCGTGTTTTCGCAGGCGGGCGGCGAACATTGAGCCCTTCGGGCCTGCTGATTGGTTTCCCCACTGGCCAATGGGTCGCTGTGTACGAGTCAACGTACAGCTATGGCGATTCGCGCAGCCGTGCCAACCTGCTGCAGTATAACTGCGGCTGCTGGTCGGGCGAGCGGTCCCTTGCAGGACGCCGGATGCATGAATTCCAATGGGGGGGGGGTGGGGTTTGAAGCACCTGATCAGGGTACAGAGAATGCCAACCCAGGTGTGTTGCAATAGCGAACTAATATTTGCTATTGTAAAACTGATCCTCCTCCCGGAAAATCAGGAAGCAGGTCTTGAGACCTGTCACCCGATTGGCTGAAAGGACAGGCAATCCTATTGGATGCCTAGGAAGAGTGGAGTAGATGCAGGGCGGAGGCATGGAGGAGAAGAGGACACCTGATACCTAGATATGGTAAGTGCCAGGCCGACCGGCAGACAGCGAGCGGGCAGAGGGAGGGGGGTGTAGGTGCTGCCTGGGGATGTGGTGGGTAGTTGTTTGCCACCCACACCCCAAAAAAAAAACGACATATGTCCATATGCACATTTACAAAAAAAAAAAATCTTTGCCTCTTTCAGCACAAATAAAAATTTTCAGCCACTAATCAGGGTTAATTCTGCATTTGTTCCCGGAAGGACACCCCCAGGGACCCTGCGAATGATGTTTGCCATGGATGCAGTGAATTACAGAGAGATTAGGTGAACTGAGAGGACTCGCTGACTTTAGAATAGTAGCGGTATTTCCAGGTTAGCAATATTAGCTCGCTGATTGCTTTCACCTGTCGCCTGGAATTGCTTTTTAAAGAGAATGAAGATGTTGCTTAGAAACAAAGTACTGTCTACATAACCCCTTGTGGAGGACCCATCTCCGTAATATAATGCTTGGCTTCTAAAGACACAACAAATGCAAAAATACCTTTATTATATGATACCATTGGCTTGTGTCAGGCTCATCCAGGTAGAACAGGGTTCCTTAAAGCTGAACTCTGGGGTTTTTGTTAAAAAAAAAAAAAAAACACACCCTTGCAGAAGGGAAACAGTCAAGCTGCTACTCAAGGTCCTTCGCTACCTTATCTATAGAAGGAAGCTGAACCAGTGGGATTCAATTGATGGGCGTAACCTGACAACACTTATAAAGTCTGTGGCAGAGACTTTGTCGAGCTTCGCACCAGCTGCTAGGCCGGTGAGAGTAGGCCTATCTGGTGGTGGCTAATATCCAGTGTGGAGCTGAGTTAATCCTCTGGATCTATGTGATACCCGTGATCCGCAAAGCAAAAGTACCCAAGTCTTTCCCTATCCCTCTACCCCTCTGTTGGAGAACTTTGCCTAATAAAACCCTTGAAAGAGACTTTGTGTTGGTGTGTACATTCTTATGGACAACTCTTCAAGGATAACCCCTGAAACGACCCCTGAAACGAGCGTATGGAACAGTAAGGTAATGGCAGGCCCAAATCTAAACCAGCCGCTCCTTCGGGGGTAGTGCTACATATATGTGCTCATTATGTGTCCCACACTGTCAAGTTACTGCACTGATCTGAGGCCTGAAGGTGTAAGATTCTGCATAATTAGAAAATATTAAGATTATTACAGTACATATCCACTGGGTGGTAACGTGTAGACATACAAATATTGTTGTTAACAAGCGCCACATCCAAAATATAGACATGTCTGTGCGCCGTTGAAACTCTCTACTCCTCTTGGTTCCTCCTTGACATGGACTTTTATGCCTTACTGGATACTAAAGCCTACAAACTATCCAGACTTTCTGGCTACCATTTCCGGGACTTGATATTGGTACCTTATTCGGAGTACACGTTGCCGTCAGACATTAAATATTATCTACCCATATAATTTTTGTGTATTAGCCCGATGTTTTTACATCCATATACTTTGATGATTTAAATAACCTGTTACTAGCCTACCAGGCTGGCCAGGCAACAACATTGTATATGCTATATAACTATTTTCGACGGTTTGTTTCATACATTCCTGTGGAGATTTACTTTATTTATCTTTATGCTCCTGATGAAGCGTTTTTTAAACGCGAAACATGTTGAGTACAAGCGAGTAAAAGCAATCCTCATCACTCCGCATATTCAATCCAGTTCTTCAATCCAGTTCTAAGGCTCTAAAAGTTTTTATATACTTTCTGGTGTTGCATGAGTGAGTGAGTGAGTGAATAACTTGTATAGCGCTACACATGCAAACTAAATCGCCTCAAGGCGCTTTCCATCCGGCGTCGTCCTAATCCTTCATGTCTGTTTCGACTAGCATACACACACTGGTGTAAACTTTTATGTAATATTTCCTATGTATGTACTGTGTTAAATATGCTGATATTGTATTACTATTTTCACAAAGTTCTCTTTTCTGTATGCTTTTTACCTTCATGAATAAATATACCCATCGTTTTTTACTATACTTAACTGTACCATCTAAAGTTCACTTCATTAGCCAAGTTTAATTCCTAGTTACAAAATATAGAATCAACTAAAGCTGGAAAAATGGATATATGGATTTTATAGGCACAGCATAGGCCACATGCCAAACGATTCTACATAGTATTAATTTACTATTTAATTGATATCTCCAGATCCCGTAAACAATGGAGGATACAGAGCTCCCACAGTACCTCTATGGCATGTACATGTATCGGGGTTCTGCCATCATGGAATATTATTTATAGTGATGCAGAATTGAATCCACACCGTTGTTCAAGTCGTGTTGTACATAAGTTTATAATTGTTAAAGCAGTGCACTGTGGGAAGCAGAGGAATCAGGACAGATGGACTCCATTGACAATTGGGAGAGATAGACTACACTTCCCACAATGCCTTCCCGTGTCTGAGCACATAACACCCCCGCACAGCCTGATGGGGAGGATTACTTAAAGGAAGGGCGGGCTGATTTTCGCTCTCTCGGGACCTGCACTTCTTCCTCTGCGGAGCTGTGGAGAACTCTTCAGACAAGCTGTTAGGCCCAAAGCCTGGGCCTGGATTTGTTAGGCCCAAGCCTGGGCCTGGATCACCAGAAGACCAACCACCCAGAGGGAAGCCAGCTCAAGTGTGCCCAGCTCATGTTCCAGGAGATCGGACGGACGAATTGACTGCTGACCGGAGCTGTGGAAAGCCGAACACCAGAGGCCTGACATTGTGACGTAGCTGCAGAGCGGTTCATCTCTGCGAGAAGCTCAGGCGGACTAGGCCTGTTCGTGTGAGAGGGCACTTGCCCAAATTTCCAAACCCCATAACATTGTGATCTACAGTGCCTCACATCTTAGTAAGGACACACTGTTTGTTGGTTCGTTAAGGATTATCTGAAAGTCACGCTGGCTCACAACGAGCTTACAGACAGATTTAGTCGTAGAGTAACTTTCTGGACTTTAGCAGGCTAGGCCTGATCGAGACCTGTTCAGCAGCTGCACTTCAATAGGTTACTCACTAGGGGAGTTCGCGAGCATAGTTATTTAAAGTCTATTAACCTCCCTGGCGGTGTTCCCGAGTCTGACTCGGGTTAAGATTTCTGTGCTACGATCGGTAAACCCGAGTCAGACTCGGGCTCGCCTCACAGCATCCACAGAGACTGTTCACTTACCTTCTCCGTGGATCCAGCGATGCATCCGCGCTGTGTGAGCGAGCGGGTGCTCGCTCGATTCACACAGCGTCCCCGTGTGCCGCCGATCTCCGTTTCCTGCGACGTTACGATGCACAGGGATGGAAAACGGCGCCAAATTCAAAAATGTAAACAAACACATTACATACAGTGCTGTAATCTTATAGATTACAGCACTGTATGTAAAAAATACACACCCCCCATGTCCCTAGTGGTCTGCCCTGTGCACTACATGTCCTTTTATATAATAAAAACTGTTCTTTCTCCCTGCAAACTGTAGATTGCCCATAGTAACCAAAAGTGTCCCTTTATGGCAAAAATTGTTTTAGAGCAGCTAAAAAACAGCGATAATAAATCAGAATCACTTGCAGAATTTAGCGATAGCGATTTGTGGGGAAATTCGTCATAAAAAAAAAATAACAATGACAGCAAAAATTCTGCAACTGAGCAAATTTCAGTGATTTTGATTTGATTACATTATTGAATAATTTTTTATTATAATTATATTATTATTTGTTATAATTTTTTATAATTATTTATTATATTATAATTTTTCATTAAAAAAATAAATAAATCATACCCGGGATGCCTATTAGACTCTTGTTTGGATATATTTAAGTGAGTTATTCCTAAGAATTACAGGCCTACAATATAAAACGCCAAATTCCCTTGCAAATAATGGTACTGCTTTCAGCACCTAAAATCTGAAAGAATCATACCGCCAGGGAGGTTAAAGAGTTTAATCTGTTGAAAGTTCTTTTGCTGTTTTTGCTGATCCTCGCGAAGGGCCCTTTGCAGAGATAAGTAATTGTATAAACTGTGTGTATATGATTCAATGCTTGTTATTTTCATTACTACATGACAAGTAAACTCTTCTTGATTCAATTGCATTTACTGTGAGGTGTGCTCTTCTTTTGAAGTCTGCAATCAAAAGGAAAGGTAACAATAACATTGCATGTCATTCCTAGACGTTCTAGGTATGCTTTATTGAAATCTCATAGTTACACATGAGATTTGCAATATATTTGCTACTTGTTTAATGTGCTAAGGGCGGGTTCGAGCCACTTAAAGGGGGTGAAATTAGATCCCAAATCAAACCAGCGGCTCCTGCGGGGGTAGTGCTACACACGTAAGACTCATTCCTGGAAATTTAGGGGCAGATTCACGTAGATCGGCGCATTATCATTCCGGCGTAGCGCACCACTTTTCCGTTAGACTTGCGCAATCTAGCCGCGTAATCCGGCGATTCACGTAGCTTTTACGCAAGAGCTTGCGCAAACGTAAGGTTTTTTCCGGAGGCGTAAGGAGGAGTAATACAAATTGGGAGGGACGTGGGCGTGTTACATTGAAATGAGCCGTGACCCCATGCAAATGAAGGGCCGGCCGACTCGCGCATGCGCGCGTGAAGGAAACCATGTCAGCTCCGTTGTGCGCATGCTCATAACTCGGGAGCGGCGCAATCATTGAAATTGGAAATGGACTAGGGCAACGTTGTGAACTACGCAGACAGCATAAATAGACACACACAAACGCCCTTCCATTGCAAAAGTACATCCCTTTGTGTCCCTTCCCATTGAATCAAGTGCTTTTGCTCTGTTGTTCGTTAGAGTGTGTTTTGTAGTTGTGAGATTAGTGTTCTGTGTGATCTTGTGCTTGTTGGTAGTTTTGTGAAAGTGTATTTTGATAAGTGTTTGAGACTGTTTGTTTGATTGATATATTTCTGAGCGTTTGTTTTCTTGCTTTATTTTTTCATCTGATTTTTTTGTGTGTGTTTCTTGCTGAGTGCTAGTGTGATTTTTGGCTGTTCTTTTTCTCTTTGTGTGTGTTCTTGTCTGATTGGTTGTGCTTGTATTTGTGACAGATTTTTGGTGACTGCTAGTGAGTTTGTTTGGAAGTATGACTGAGAGAAAAAGAAAGCTCAATTTTACTGTGGGTGAAAAAAGAATTCTTGCCCGGGCCATTACCGACTATGGGCGTTTTCTCCACGGCCCGCAGAGTGCCACCACCACCCCGGCCAGGAGGAGGGAGATATTGGATATGATCACAGAGCAGGTCAATTCATCGGGGGAGGGGGAGACACGGACCCGCTCTGGGATAGAAAAGAAAATAAATGACCTCCGGCGTGAGGTGAAAAAAAAACTGGCCGCAATAAATGCCCATGCCAGGGGCACAGGAGGGGGCCCACCATGCCGGGTTAGATTTTCAGAGACGGAGCGTGTGGTGGCCCTGACCTTTCACCGGCATGAAGTGGAGGGCCTGCCAGGCTTTGACACAAGTCCGGTCCCCGCGGTGCCAGGTAAGGTTTTTATTTCTCTCAGGTGTGTAGCATGTGTGGGGGAGGGGGTGAAAGGGAATATGTGGCAAGTGTGTGGATCCTCCAACCTGTGAATGTTTTGTGTCATCCACAGATGTGCAGGAGGGTGCAGGGCCATCTGGACTGACCGCTCCAACCCCAGGACAGCAGCCTAATGAGGCCCCCCCAACAAGGCCAGAGTCCGCAGAGGAGGACCAAGAGGAGGGGGAGGATCATGCGGAGGACGATCATGAGGAGGAGCAGAATCATGAGGAGGAGGAGTCCATGGAAGGCACTGGCCCTTTGGTTTCTGCGGACTCTTCCCCTCTGGCTGCAAGAAGCCTGCCCTCCCTAAGGGTCAGCCCCCCCCCCCTCCTCCCCCAACATGGCTCCCCTCACAAGGGCCTCCCCTTCTCCCCGGCCACAACCATCAGCTGGAGCCAGGAGGTCATCCCAAAGCACCAGGGGGGCGCCCAATCTCATGCCCGCCTGTCTGAGAAGGAACCTGGCCACCCAGACCCGCCTTCTGAGACAGCTCTGCCAGACTATGGGGCGGGTGGATCAGAGCCTGTCCTCCATTAATGATAGCCTGGGTAACCTGGACTCCCACTCCCGGGCCTCCACAACCTGCCTAAATGACCTGCAAACTACAGCAGCAGGCGTTGGGCAGGATGTGAGGGCCCTTACCCAGGCTATCCAGGGCAACACGGCAACACTTGGTGCTGCCCTGGACAGAATAGCCGTGGCCTTGGAGGGCAGGCCGCCAGGTGGGCAGATCTCAGGGGCTGCTCCTCCTTCCCCGGCTTTTCCCCTCCCCCATGCGTCTCCCCTGAGGGTCCGGGGCCGTGGCCGGGGGCGCCCCAGGCGTGGCTCAGGCAGAGGGCAATAATTTTTTTTTCCCCCTTTTGTTTGTTTTGAAAGCTTTTTTATTTTTGTTCTCTGCTTTTTTTTGTTTTTTCTAAGCAATTTTTTTTTACTATGCATTTTTTGTTTCTATGCATTTTTGTTTGTTTGACTTTTTTGGCATATTTTGGGTTGTGAATGATGTTTGAATGTGGGGGTGACATTCCTGCTGGAAAAGGGGTGTCACCCTCAATTTTGGTGGAGAAGGGTTCCCCAGGACCAGGGAGAAGTGATTCCCAGGTCCGTGTGAATGGTGTATGAATATACAGTGACATAATTGGAGCCTTGACGTGGCGTTACTGCTCACCAGTCTTGCATGGTGGACTGGTGCCAATCCAATTTGATGAGGATGTGGGGTGTGTGTGCTAGGGACCATAGTGGTGTGCATGCATGCATTCTCATTGTGCCATGATTAATGTGTGTGTTTAACGTGCAAAGATGCCCAATATGAGCTGCCTCCTGACTGCTCTTCCCTCAGAAGACGGGGTATCCTCGGTTAGGGGTTGATTTTCTGGTTGGGGGGTCAGATCATCACGTAGCTCAACCTGCAGGCCCTTCCTCACTGCGAGATTGTGTAGCATGCAACATGCAGCGATGATATGGCACACGAAGTTTGGGGAATACAACAGTGTACCCCCAGACTTATCCAGGCATCGGAAACGTGACTTCAGGAGGCCAAAGGTGCGCTCCACCACTGCACGGGTTTTGATGTGTGCTTCATTGTATCGTTCCTCTCCTGGGGTTTGGGGGTTCCGGATAGGAGTCATGAGATGGGGTCCCAGTGCATATGCAGAGTCACCTGTAAAGGAAAAGACAGGAGGATGTTAGTCATGCATGTGCCACTTCTGTTGTGCATCACGGGAGGGGATAGTCATGCCTGACTCCCATGTCACTCACCAACCAGCCAGGTGTTCCCATACACGTTCTGTTCGAATTCTGTTCGGATGTGGCTTTGATTGTAGATGTAGCTGTCATGGCTGGACCCTGGGTGTTTGGCACGGACGTGCCATATGAGGCCTTGGGCATCAACTATCACCTGTACGTTGATGGAGTGCCAATTCTTCCGATTGCGGTACATGTGCTCGGTCTCATGGGGGGGCTGGAGTGCCACATGTGTGCAATCTATGGCCCCGATGGTGCGTGGGAATCTGGCAATTCGGTAGAAATCTGCCATTGCCTTGATTCGAAGCTCCTCAGTGGTGGGTTTGATGATTTGGTTGGCCAAGCGTGTGAGGATTGCAGGGACAACCTGGTGCACACATCTGCTCATGGAGGATTGTGACATCCCAGCCACCACTCCACTTGTACGCTGAAAAGAGCCACTGGCAAGGACATGGAGTGTTGCCAGTACCTTGACCAGTGGCTGCACTGCATGTGAGCGTTGTGTTGGGCTGGTGATGTCCTCCTGCAAGGTTGTGGTTAATTCCAGGATGGCATGAGGGGGGAATCTGAAGATGCGAAAGACCTCTGAATCATTCATGCCAAACAGGTGTATGCGGGTGCGGTATACCCTCTCCCGTGCCATCCTCCGTGCCCTCCTCCTTCTTTGGTCATCTATATTCACTAGTGCAGCTATGAGCGACGATGCCCCTAGCATGTTGGCAGTCAAATTGTAGTGCAACACGTGTGTGTGGTCTGCTCCTCAGTAACGGTGTTGCTTTATCTGACAATTAGACTTTTTTTCAAAAGTTAGATCAGCTTTTATGTGCTCTAACTTTAGACAGGACATTTTGCAGTTGCGCACATCGCGTAGCCTGCGCAGCAACTGCGTTTTTTTGTGGATCCCCGTAACTCCCTCATTAGCATATTTGACTAGCAAATCAATGGTGTGTCTAGCGCAGTTTTGCGCGAAGGGAAGCGAATGTCTAACTCAATTACGCCGGACCAAAAAACGTAGATTTCTGGCGTATATTGTTTTGTGAATCGCGTCCAACTATACGCACGCGCACATTTAGACTTACGCACGCGCAACAGCAGTTGCGCACGCGTAATCGCTCTGTGAATCTGGGCCTTAGTCTTTGTCATACCTTGAATAGGATTTAATTCCTAAGCCAAAATGTTTTCTTGCAGATCCGTATTGTTTTATATGTCCTTTACCTTGACATAAAGGACAACTAAACCCAAGAACAAAAAATGTATCTATTGCAGCGTACACTTCTTAGATACGGTGGCTGTATTTTCTTTTTTTTTCTTTTTCAGTTTAAGAATATTTTTACCAAGTACAGAAAATACCTGTTGATCTTGCCAGAAATGCCATGTCCTTGTCACTACCTGTGAGATGAACTGAAAAAAAAGTTATCTTCCTTCTGTAAACTACTAATTTCCTTATCCCCTATGAATTGAAGATGAACAAAGGCAGACATATTTGTAGTCCAGCCTGGCTAACCATGGCTCCCACCATAAATACAATGGAGAAGTAAACGTAGACACCCAGAGACAGTAGGTGTGTTCAGGGCCGCCATCAGGAATTATGGGGGCCCCTTACACAGCTATAGGCATGGGCCCCCTGGAGCAGAGAACCGGGGGGGGGGGGGGGGGCCTTTACAAAAAAAAGAAATAAAGAAGAAAAATATATTTAAAAAAGGGGGGTAGCCATCCAGGGCCCTGGGGACCTCTGGGCCCTTTAATAAAAGAAAAAAAGAAAAAAAAATGTATAAAAAATATTATTTAATAAAAATAAAAAAAATAAACCTCTAGGCCCTTTAATAAAAAAAATATATATATATAAACAAAAATAAAAAAAGAAACATTTATATAAAAAAAGGGTGTTTGCCACATGGGGCCCTGGGGACATCTGAGCCCTTTAATAATATATATATATAGATATAGATATATATATTAAAAAAAAGAAAGAAAAAGAAAAGAAATAAAACAATATAAAAAAAATATTGTTTTATATAAAAAAATAGGGGTTTCCATCCGGGGCCCTGGGGACCTCCGGGGCCTTTAATAATAATAATAATTTAATAATTATTACATTTATGTTTTGGGGTTTAGATATGTTTTAAAGCAGAGCTCCGCCGTACAAAAAATATTAAAAGCCAGCAGCTACAAATAATATTAGGACACTTACCTGTCCTGGAGTCCAGCAACGTCGGCAGCAGAAGACAAGCGATCGCTCATCACTCTGCTGCCCCACCACCATCCTTGGTGAGGGAACCAGGAAGTGAAGCATTGCGGCTTCACTGCCCGATTCCCTACGGCGCATGCGCGAGTCACGCTGCGCCATGCTCACTGGTCCCCGCTGTGTTCTGGAAGCCGTATGTTTCCCAGAACACAACGGGGGGGGGGGGGGGTGTTGACGTTCTGCCCGCAGTCTACCCGCAGACTGTGTGGCCGGAAGTGGGTGCAAATGCCTGTCTGAAAAGTGCCAAATGTGACACCGGAGGGGGGAGGCTTCCGATGAGCAGAAGTTCCACTTTAGGGAGGAGCCCCCGCTTTAAGAACAGTTTTCAGGAGGGAAACCAGAGAAACCAAAGTTTAGCTGCTGAACCCATGTGGCTATGGTGCTTCGTTCCCATGTATTTCTATAAACATAGAGCTGCTGCTACAACTCTGACTCACCCTTGGGCCATATATAGCCTGCCCCGGAGTCAAGAACCAAACAAACTGTCATTATTGATGGCAATGCCACAATTACAGCTCAGAAGGTGACCGGAAGATACATGATACAATGCAAATCTTCCTGAGTAGCAGTATTATAAGAATAACATGACCTTCAAACAAAGACTCTGTACACATAGGACACTGCGGGAAATAGACAGGGGAAATGCATTTACTCATCGCTCGGGATTTTCAATAAAAATCGAATGATTCTTGTTTTGAAGTCAGAATATGATTCAGCCAACCAGTATCTATCAAAAACATCTCTTTTGGTGGCATGACAATTTCATTACAGCTTCTTTGTGTTCAGACACTGATCCCTCTGAGCAAAAAAAAATCTCATACGGTGCTGAGAGGTCAAACAGGACATCACCCAATGTGATCTTGCCGGGACGTGGCAAATCTGCCAACCAGTTTTAACAGCTTTAGTTGCATACATTTACAAATGTACATGAAGCCATACCAGCAGGGCCGCCATCAGGGGGATACAGGCATTACACCTGTAAGGGGTCCGAAGGTCCCCAGGGGCCCGGAGGCCACCAAGGGCCCCAGATGGCAAGCCCTTTTTTTTTATAAAAAAATATATTTTTTTATAAAAAAAATATATTTTTTTAATATATTTTTATTTTATTTTTTATTAAAGGGCCAATTTTTTTTCTTTTATTTTTTTTATAAAGGTCCGGAGGTCCCCAGGTGCCCGGAGGCCACCAGGGCCCCAGATGGCAAGCCCTTTTTTTTTTCTTTTTTTTTATTATAAAAAAATATATATTTTTATAAAAAAATATATTTTTTTAATATATTTTTATTTTATTTTTTATTAAAGGGCCAATTTTTTTTCTTTTCTTTTTTTTTTTATAGGTCCGGAGTTTCCACAGGGGCCCGGAGGCCCCCAGGGCACCGGATGTCAACCCCCCTTTTTTTTATTTGTTTTCTATAAAAAAAAATATATTTTTTAATATATTTTTATTTAATTTTTTTATTAAAGGGACATTTTTTTAGTGGTCTAGGGGCCGGTAGGCCACCAGGGCCCCCGATGGCAACCCCCTCTTTTTTATTTATTTTTTTATAAAGAAAAAAAAAATTTATAAAAAAAAATATTTTTTTAATATATTTTTCTTTTATTTTTTATTAAAGGGACAATTTTTTTTCTTTTATTTTTTTAGAGGTCCGGAGGTCCACAGGGACCTGGAGATCCCCAGGGCCCCAGATGACAACCCCCCTTTTTTTATAAAAAAATATATATTTTTTATATATTTTTTTATTTCTTTTATTTTTATATTTATAATATATATATATATATATATATATATATATATATATATATATATATATATATATATATATATATATATATATATATATATATATATATATATATATATATTATTATTAAAGGGCCCAGAGGTCCCAGGGCCCCCAGATGACAATCCTCCTTTTTTATAATTTTTTTTACTTTTTTATATTATTTTATTTCTTTTTTTTTAATATATAGATGTATTTTTATTAAAGGGCTCAGAGGTCCCCAGGGCCCCATGTGTCAAACCCCCTTTTTTTATAATTGTATTTTTTATTTTTGTTTATATATATATTTTTTATATTTTTATTTTTTATTAAAGAGCCCAGAGGTCCCCAGGGCCCTGGAAGGCAACCCCCGGGGCCCCAGTTGGCAACCACCCTTTAAAAAAAAAATATATATATATATATATATATATATATATATTTTTTTTTTTTTTCTCTCTTTTTTTCTTTTTATCAAAGGGCACAGAGGTCCCCAGGGCCGCGGATGGCTACCCCCCTTTTTATATATATATATATATATATGTATTTCTTCTTTTTGTAAAGGTCCCCCCCGCTTCTCAATTTGCGGCAGCAGCCCCCCCCCCCCCCCCCCCGCCGCTTCTCAATTTCATGCGGCAGCAACCCCCCCCCCCCCCCCCGGTTCTCTGCTCCAGGGGGCCCATGCCTGAAGCTGTGTAAGGGGCCCCAAAATTCCTGATGGCGGCCCTGCATACCAGTACTGGAACAGGCTTGTCCAGTGCCCAGTGTGAAAGTTAAAGTGGTTGTATACCACACTTTGTTCATTTTTACCTACAGGTAAGCCTATAATAAGGCTTACCTGTAGGTATAGAGAATATCTCCTAAACCTGTACGGTTTAGGAGATATTCCCCCCGCAATGCGCCGCTGATTGTAGTGGCGCATGCGCTGGGGGGATCCTCGGCTAAAGGACCGGTAGCCGCCGCTCCAGCCAATCACAGCGCTGGAGCGGCGATACCCGAAAGACACGCCAGACAAGATGACATCTCGCTCGGCGTGGACCAGGTAAGTTCCTCTCACCCCGTTCCGAGGTAAGTATTTCATAATGAGCTAATATGCGGTGCATATTAGCTCATTATGGCTTTTGGTTGCAGGTGTAAAAAAATAAATAAATGTATATGCGGGTTTACAACCGCTTTAAGAACATTGCATGCCTTGAAGTAGCCCCACATACCAGGCACCCAAACCAGCTTAAGGCAACTAAAGACCTCCAGAGTGAAAACAAAAACGACAGCCGCTCAGATATTTAAAAAAAATACGAGGGGTGTTCAAGTCAAACCGGGACTTTTAATTTTACAGGTATAAAAAGGGATGCTAGCGTGGCGGTACTATATGCAGTAGTAAGTGGCACGGTGCTTGGAACAGCGTGTGGTGATGAATCGTACACTTTTAAACGGCACAGAAGAGTTGAAGTCTGTGCTGCTTTGAAGGAGAATTTCGACAGGGATGGCCAGGATGTTCTGGATCGCATCATTACATGTGACGAAACCTGGGCACATTATTTCTCTCCGGAATCAAAACGAACATCAAAGCATATGAAACATACGGACTTCACCACCAAAAAAAGTCAAACAATTGCGTCTGCAGGTAAAGCGATGGCAAGTGATGTCTGGGACAAACGTGGGGTTATTCATGTGGATTTTCCACCCCATGGTGCCACTATCAGCAGTGAATATTACTGTCATGCTCTAAGTGATAGCGCTTACCCCATCTATGGTGGGCAGCACTTCACCTGGGCGACGGGCATCACTGGCAGCTTCCTCTGCTCTCCACGGGCATCACGGCAGATTCCCCTGCTCTCCGCGGTTATTACCTTGGTTTCTGCTTTCTCCCTTCTCCTCTGTGGCCCATCGGGCGCTTCTTCCTTTGGCCAATCGGTAAACGGGTCTCAGAATCGCTTCCTGATTGGAGGAGGATCAGTTTTACGATGGCAAATATTAAAGCGGATGGCCCACTAAAAAATATTAAAAGCCAGCAGCTATAAATACTGCAGCTGCTGACTTTTAATATTAGGACACTTACCTGTCCTGGAGTCCAGCGGCGTCCTCAGCAGAGGACGAGCGTTCGCTTGTCTCTCTGCTGCTCCCCCCTCCATCCTACGGCGCGTGCGCGAGTCGCGCTGCGCCCGCCGATTGGCTCCCGATTGGCTCACGCCAGGTATCTGCACCCCCCTCCCCCTAAAAGGTGTCAAATGTGACACCGGAGGGGGGAGGGTTCCGATCAGCGGAACTTCACTTTAGGTTGGAGATCCGCTTTAATTCGCTATTGTAACACACCTGGGTGGGCTCGTAGCGCGATGCTTTACGCCCCAAGCCCACACTATTTTGAAGCCTATTAAAGCCTCTGGCTCTAATCAGGTGCTTCAAACCCCCCCCCCCCCCAGCCCCATTGGAATTCATGCATCCTGTAAGGGGCCAGACGCATGGATAGGGGGGCAGCATCCGGGCACCCCTAGTCCCATGTGTATACACGTCTGTGGAAAAAACTTCATGGTTTGATCACTAAGAGCGTCCTGATTTTCCAGGACAAATCATGAGCTCATACTGCTCAACGCACTAGTCACACATAACAGGAAATTGTCCGAAAGGTATTGCCACATCCCCGTTACAGCCCAGACCTCGCTCTGAGTGATTTCCACAGTTTTGGTCCTTGAAAAGAGTTCCTCCAAGGTCAGCATTTCAACAGTGATGATGAAGTGAACCAGGCTGTGCTAGGTTGGTCGTACTGACAAATATTTCTATTCCAAAACTTTCCAGGCATTAGGTGAATGCTGGGATAAGTGTATAAATGTAGCAGGGATTATATAAAAAAAATAAATGCAGTTTTCACTTCTTAAAATGTTTTCTTTTATTACAGATAGTGTTGAGCAGAATATGCCATATTCGATTTCGCGATATATCTCGAATATATAGTCGAATATTCGAGATATATTCGCTAAATACGAATATTCGTGATATTTTTTGGAAATGAAATGATTGCGAAATTTCGCTATTGCGAATGCGAAATTTCGAGAAATGCGGAATGGAGCACTCTGATTGGCTCAGAATATTCGTGATATTTTACAATACAAAATAATTGCGAATATTCGGCAAATGCAGAAGGAGCACTCTGATTGGCTCAGAATATTCGTGATATATTACAATACAAAATAATTGCGAAATTTCGAGAAATGCGGAATGGAGCACTCTGATTGGCTCAGAATATTCGTGATATATTACAATACAAAATAATCGCGCGATATCGCTATTGCCGAATAATCGCATTGCGATTTTTCGGCAATATAAAATGATCACTGCAGCTACTCGGCCCAAGGTCTCTAATCATACCAGCAATGCTTTTAGACGTCGATGGGGATCTCTAGGATGTGATCTGTTCTAAAAAAAAAAATTGAAAAAGTACGAATATTCGAAATAGCGAATATTCGCCGCGATATTCGAGTTATTCGCGAATACTCGAATATGCAATATTCGTAGCGAATATTCGCAATGCGAATATTCGTGAGCAACACTAATTACAGAAACTAAAAAGTCTTAATTTGACTGAGGCCCCATACACACGATCGGACATATCCGATGAAAACGGTCTGCGGACCATTTCCATCGGATATGTCCGATCGGGAGTTGGATCCGATGGCGTGTACACACCATCGGATCAAATTCCCCGCCGCCGGACGGCGCGGTGACGTGGCGGTGACGCGGCGGTGACGTTGACGCCGCCGCGTCTCCGCCACGTCACCGCACCAGGAAGTAAAACACTTCCGCGCATGCGCCGAATCCATTCGGCAGCGGCGCGGCGGCGGTGGGGGACGACATGTCTGCTGGTAAGTGTACTAACCAGCAGACATGTCGGGCGGACAGATCCCCACCGGATAGATTTCAAAGCTTGCTTTGAAATCTGTCGGGTGGACAAATCTGTCCGCTAGCCCATACACACGAGCGGAGATGTCTGCTGAAACGGTCCATCGGACCGTTTTCAGCGGACATATCCCCTCGTGTGTACGCGGCCTTAAGCGCCACTTGTAGCATAAGGAAAGGTGTACATGGGTGGGGCAATACATTGAAGAGTGATTTATATTGACCTGGAGCTCAATCCAATGCCGCGTACACACGATCACTTTATGTGATGAAAAAAAATGACGTTTTTAAAAACGTCAATTTCATTGACCGTGTGTAGGGGAAAATTTTGTTTTATGTCTTGTAAAAATCGACAAAAAAAAATTGAAGCATGCTTCAATTTTTTGTGTCGTTTTTCAAAACGACGTTTTTTGTTTCACAAAAAGTCACTGTGTGTAGCAAAAAACGTCGTTTAAAACGACGTTTTTCAACCCGCGCATGCCCAGAAGCTAGTTTTGAAGAGAGAGCTTCAATGGAAAAGAGTGGTGAACGTAACCTCGCTTTTTGTGAAAAAACGATGGTGTGTAGGCAACATCGTCTTTGAAAAGTGAAGTTTCAAAAACTTAGTTTTTTACTTCACAGAAAACGTTGTTTTTTTCATCACATAAAGTGATCGTGTGTACGTGGCATTAGACCCATAAGAAGACAGCCTGTCAAAGTCTATGGCAGGCTGTGGCTACATCGGCCCTGTATGTTCACGGACAAAGGTGCAGATCGTACTACTAAAATGCTGGGACCCACTGGACCGGTGCACGTGGCGCCTAAATAGATTGTAAACAATCGCCTTGTAAAATAAGCCATTCCTTTTAAAATAGAATTGAATGGCAAAACATTTTTGTATAGATTTAAAAAAATCTTTTCCCTTTTCTGTAACTAATCACATTCCCTCTGTTCCCAGCTACATAATAGCTGGGGGAGGAGATGAGCAGCACACTGAGCTTTACAGTGAATGGCTGTGCATCAGGGGCTTTTCAGGACTGATCATTGGAGGAGAGCAGGCTGAGTTCCTAGCATAGCTAGATAACTGACCATGGTGTACTCTCCTGCTTATTGTGGTCAGTTTTTAACCACTTAAGCCCCGGACCAATATGCTGCTAAATGCCCAAAGGCATTTTTACAATTCGGCACTGCGTCACTTTAACAGACAATTGCGCGGTCGTGCGACATGGCACCCAAGCAAAATTTGCGTCCTTTTCTTCCCACAAATAGAGCTTTCTTTTGATGGTATTTGATTGCCTATGCGATTTTTATTTTTTGCGCTATAAACAAAAATATAGCGACATTATTGAAAAAAAAATATTTTTACTTTTTGTTATTAGAAAAATCGAATAAACTAAATTTTAGTCAAACATTTAGGCCAAAATGTATTCAGCCACATGTCTTTAGTAGAAAAAAAAATTGCAATAAAAAAATAAATTGGCTACCTAGCGGCAACAGTGACACTAATACAGCGATCAGAAAACCGATCGCTTAGTGACACTGGCAATAGGGGGTGAAAGGGTTAACTAGGGCGGTGATAAAGGGGTTAAACCTTTATTAGGGGGGGTACGGGGGCTACCCTGGACCTAACACTAACTGCCTGTCACACTAATGCTGGCCATACACTCCACGAAAAATCGTCAGAACGAAAGTTCTTTCGTGAGTGCAAACGATAGTGCCATCATGTAATGGGCGATAAATCGTTCAGTGGACATAAAAAAAAAAATGTTTTTTTTTTTTTTTATATATACCTAGTGCAGAAAGTTCGGACGGGAAACACATTAACCTTCCGATTTATCGTTCGTTCAGCAGAACATTTCCAAACTTGTCCTTCGTTTTTTCGGCTCAAAAACGTCCAAACAATTTTCGATTTTGTGCCCATTAACTGGCCGAAAAACGAAAGATCTTTCTTTACGACCGATTTTCGGCCGAATTTTCGTATAGTGTATGGCCAGCATTACTGTCACACTAACACTAAATGCAGTGATCAGTAAATATATGATCACTGCAATCAGTGACACTGTGACAGGGGGCTGGGGTGATCGGAAGGGGTTAAGTGTACCTATGTGTACTGGTGTCAGTGTGCTGTTGGTGCGACTTACTGTGATGTCTTATCTCACCTCATCGGTTTGAAAATACCGCCGAGAGCAGAGCTGACATCACTTCCTCTGCCAGTGTTTACATTACACAGGCAGAGGAAGTGCAGGGCAGGGGGATGCCGGATTGGCTGGGAGTGATCACGAGGGGGCGGACAAAAACAAACAGCCGCCCCCTCATCACGGATCGCTCCCGGAGGTAAGACGTCCGCCGCATGTAGCGGGGGGGGGGTCCCGATCAGACCCCCGACCCGCAAGAAGGCAGGGACGTACATGTACGCCCATCTGCCTGTACGTGCCATTCTGTGGACGTTCATATAAATGCGGCGGGCGTTAAGTGGTTAAGGAAAGCAAGGGGACTAGCAGAAACACCAGGGATTTCACATAAAGGATTTCAAATGAATCCCATTGGACAGTAAAGGACCCTCCCCAGACTAGTAGGCCCCAGCAACCTCCGGGCCTACTCTCAGTTATAAAGCCTCGGGCCAGCTGGCCCCAAGACCATAAGACAACTCACACATCACCTGAGGCCAGGAGGGCCATCTGGTCGGGATCGGAAGACCCTGCCAAACCGATGTCCGTTCCTTAAGTACCCTCCCCCAGAATGCACAGCGGGTTGACCACACCCCCTGGGCTGCTTCTGGAAAGAGGTACCCAATGCATCCATCCAACCCTTTGCCTTTCCAACCTTGACCTGCGGTGACAGCAACACCCACTGTCAAGGGGAAAATCATGCAACCCAGCTGAACTGAAACAGAAGCATAAATGTAAAATAATCCTTCTGAGCCAAACTACCTCAGACAACTATAATTTAACACATAGCGCCTACTCATTGGGAGCAAGGCGCTATACCTTTAATCTTGGAGTCATCAGTAAAACAAAGCCTTTCCTTTGAACCTCTAGTAAGTATTTTTCTAGAAAGTGAATAACAAGCTATAATAAAATAACAAAAATGTTTATGCACATTTACAGTTCCTACTGAACATTGGATTTCATGTCACAACAATACAAGATTACATTGAGATTAAAATACTGTTACGACGTGCCTCAAATTACCAAACAACATAAAAGATTCACCTTTGTCTGCTGGAATTTTCTTCGAAGATTACAACAGCAATTATGGCTGAAAGACTGCGCTTAACCTTTGGAGTAAGTCCCGTAATTGGATAAATTGAATAAAGATTTCATAACAGGAACAAAGCAAACTCTGTGATTTTTTCATCACTTAATCATTATAATTTTGTTCAAGCAGCACAGTGGATTCTAAAATGAACAGTAGTGAATTTCCTGTAATTGATAGGCCCATAATATTTCATCGCTGCCCTCAACAAACAATTTGAAATTCAACCATCCACTGATACCAGCTGAATCAAGTTATGAGGATTCCGTTCCCTGCACAAGGGACACATAAGTCATCCAGCTCAATTGTACACCTGCTAGAGGCTCAATGGCATAGATTCTAGTTCTTCTGTGCTCTGCCCCATTCCTCTTTAAAGCAGGGGTTCTGGCATCTTTTTTTTAAAAGCCAGCAGCCAGGGGCGGACTGACCATTGGGACTTTCGGGCACTGCCCGAGGGCCCCATGCCACTAGGGGGCCCCACCAGGGTTGCTAGGCTCAATAAAACCAGGAACATTATGTAAAAATCTGTTTTTTTTTTACATCTGTCCCTGCTATGCTTAAACCGACATGCTTTTGATGTGAAAATCCTGAGATTTTAGCTGCCCTGCCTCTGCACTGCCTCCTGGCGTGGTGGCCATCTGTAAGCCCAGGGGCCCCATAACCTTCTATTGCCCGGGGGCCCCATGGGTTGTCAGTCCACCCCTGCCAGCAGCTACAAATACTGCAGCTGCTGACTTTTAAAATATGGACACTTTCCTGTCCAGCACGCCCAGGATGTCGGCAGCCGAGGGACGAGCAATCGCTCATCCCTTGAGTGCACCCACCGCCATTCTCGGTGAGGGAATCGAGAAGTGAAGCGCTGCGGCTTTACTGCCCGGTTCCCTACAGCGCATGCACGAGTAGCGAGGCGCGCCGTCACTGGTCCCCGCTCTCTCCTGGGAACAGTGTGTTTCCCAGAAGACAGCGGGGGTGCGAGTAAGGCCAGGGCTGCCGCACGAGAGTATTCCCAGCAGTGGGTGCAAATACCTGTCTTAGAAAGGTATCTGCACCCCCTCCCCCCTGAAAGGTGCCAATTGTGACAACGAAGGGGGGGAGGGTTCCGAAAAGAGGAATTTCCATTTTTGGGTGGAATTCTACAAGCCAATATATTCACCTAAATTTGTAGTTATGTATGTAGCAGGGAGTTTGATATATACCTATTCCTGCAATCAGAAGACACTCTGTAACATTGCTGCAGTGACACTGTTTCCCTCTAGTAACAGCAAAAACTGTGTCATCACATCCTGCCAACAGAGTGATTAACTTCTGGGGAACTATATTCTACCAGCCGGCTGGCAGAAAAAGAACAGACTGCTAGGTGGGACTATACAGTAGGAGGAATGGATTGAGGCCCGGCGCACTCTTTTGGGACTGGTGTGGACCTGCATGAAGGTAATCTGTAGAGTGGGATCTCCAGCTGAGTCGCTGCCTGCTCATGCACTGCTCGGACACTTCGGACAATTTTGACACATTTTTGGGACAATTGTCATTTTCACAGCAAAAAATGCATTTAAATTTGCATTGTTTACTGTGGAAATGACAGTTGCAGTTTGGGAGTTAGCCACAGGTGGCGCTGTAGGGGATGTGTGCCTATGTGCTGTGTTTACAACTGTAGGGGGGTGTGGCTGTAGGTGTGACGTCATCGATCGCATCCCCCTATTACAGGGATGACGCGATCGATGCTACGGCCACAGAGAAGCACAGGGAAGCCGTGTGTACACACGGCTCTCCCCGTTCTTTGGCTCTAGGGACGGATCGCCGCACTGTACCGGCGATCGGGTCCGCGAATCCCGCGGTCCCGGAGCTTCGGACCGGGTCGCGCGCGCGCGCTCGCGACCCACGGCTGGGTACTAAAGTCAACGTATATATACGTTGATGTGCCCAGCCGTGCCATTCTGTTCCGTGCACGCTGATTAACTAGGCGGCAGCGGCGTTGCGGTATGCGGTGGTGGCGGCAGGGGGGGGGGGGGATTGGGGTAATATTGGATCTGGCATCGGAGGCATTTGCGGGAGTACTCCCGCAAATTCTCAGTATCGGTCCTGATACCGATACTGGTAACGGTATCGGGACAACCCTAATCATTACCATCACCCTCGTCGTCATCATCTCCTGTTTCAGTGTGGTGAGCGGGTGATGGCCCAGTCCTATAGACACTGTATATAGACAGCATTATCCTATTAAGATGCAAGGATCTAAACTAAAAATTCATAGACACTATATACAGACATATTTGCTCTTGATTGTCTGCTGTTGCTTGTAGTTCCACAGAAAGCAATATGATTAAGTCAGTGATCACTGTAAAGTCATCTCTAAGTTTATTTACACAGGAAGATTGTTTGCTGTTATTCACAACTGATTAATTCAGCTACTTTGCTTCATCGTCCAAAGTCTCAATGCCTGCAAATAATCATCAAAGTGCTAGTAGAAGAACAACCCAATTGCCACACAGCAACACAGGACTACCTTACCACCTTCCCCACTTTAGAAATTAGTGAAGCTCATAGAGTTATAAAAACACCAAGAACTCTCTGAAGGAGTAGATTCAATTACATCACAGTTCTCTTTGCTAAAAATTGTATTTACTGTTCTGCCTATATGTGTGAAGGAGCAGTTGAGAGGGGTCTGACACTCATATAGGAGCCATTCCTCTTTTCTCCTGTAGCCTGTTCACATAGGTATTAGATGTGCTTGGTTGAGCACAGAGATTATAGTTCTTACTGATAAAATGTTCAATATATGATATGTAATTGCCATTTAGTTATTGATTATGTATCTATAAGTATCTATGTATCATGTGTCCCTCATTTTGGTCTGATCTATATTATAGTTATATGTAAATAAGAAAAAAATCACTACTTAGCTATCAAAAAGTGATTCCCAATGCCAAACCTTTCATCCAATTTCTAAACTTCTGCATTTGTAAATTCCAAAAGCCCATATAAAGGCATAGTAGTGGTAAAAAACAAAACAAAAAAAGCACCTGTGGGTTTAACCAATATTTTTTTGAACAATTGGATCCATGACATCCAGGGGCCCCATGCCACTAGGGGGCCCCATCAGGGTTGCCAGCCTCAGTAAAACCAGGGGCAGCATGTAAAAATCTGTGTTTTAAAAAAAAAATCCCAAGTTAATAGCTGCCCCGCCTCTCCAGTACCTTTTCAGTGTGTGTATTCTGTGTTTATGTATACTGTGTGTGTATTCTGTGTGTATGTATACTGTGTGTTTATACTGTGTGTATTCTGTGTGTATGTATACTGTGTGTGCAAACTGTGTGTGTATATTGCGAAATCTCCTATTGCCCGGGGGCCCCATAATCTCCTATTGCCCGGGGAGCCCATGAGTTGTCAGTCCACCCCTGATGACATTGCATAATGGAAGTGATGTCAAACGTCAATTCCGCCCAATGGCATTAAAGGGTAAAAACAATATTTTTTTTATTTTTATTATTGCATTCACAGTAAAGAGGAAATAAACCCTCTTAAAAAAATCCGGGAAAAAAAACCCCCTGCAAGACAAAGGCATAATGAGCTAGTATGCATAGCATACTAGCTCATTATGAATTACTTACCTGAGATCGAAGCCCCCAAAGCGGTCCTCGATCACCTCCTCCACCGCAGCCACCTCTCTCTGAATGAGTTCTGGGTATCTCTGCTCCGGCGCTGTGACTGGTCGGAGCAGCAATGACGTCACTCCTGCGCATGCGTGCGGGAACCGCTAGTGACGGCACGATCGCCATCACTAACGGCACGGTCAGTGTGCCTGTGCCATTGTCTACGGTGCGGTACAGTGCCCCTTTTTTGGAAAATATCTCCTTAACTGTGTAGGTTAAGGAGATATTTCTTGGACCTACAGGTAAGGCCGTGTACACACGACCGAGGTTCTCGCTGGAAACCAGCGAGAACCTCGCTGGAAGCTGCATTCCAGCGAGGACCTCGGCCGTGTGTACGCTCTCGGCGAGCTTCCCGTCGGGAAGCCCGTCGAGCAGAAAGACACTGTCATGCTTTTTTTTTATATCACACGGAATGTTTACATTCCTTATAATAGGAATAAAAGTGATCCAAATTATAATATTTTTTTTAAGTAAACAGTGTAAAAATAAAAACTAAGACGTAAAATAAAGAATAATAATAAAAAATAATAATTTAAAGCGCCCCATCCCAACTTGCTTGGGCCCAGAAGCGAACACAGTCGCGCCTGCATATGTAAACGGTGTTCAAACCACACATGTGAAGTATTGTCGCGATCATTAGAGCAAGAGCAATAATTCTAGCAAAAGACCTTCTCTGTAACTTAAAACTGTTAACCTGTAGACATTTTTAACCATCGCCTATGGAGATTTTTGAGGGTGAAAGTTTGTTGCCATTCCACGAGTGGGCGCAATTTTAAAGCATGACATGTTGGGTATCAATTTACTCGGCGTGACATTATCTTTTACAATATAAAAAAGAACTGGGCTAACTTTACTGCTATGTTATTTTTTAATTAAAAAAAAGTGTATTTTTTTCCTAAAAAAGTGCACTTGTAAGACTGCTGCACAAATATGTGTGACAGAAAGTATTTCAACGACCGCCATTTTATTCTCTAGGGTGTCATAAAAAAAATATATAATGTTTGGGGGTCCTAAGTAATTTTCTAGCAAAAAAATATATATATTTTAACTTGTAAACATCAAGTTTGAAAAATAGGCCTAGTCCTTAAGTGGTTAAGGGGGGAATGGCAGGGGGTGTGTCCTATGCCTACATACATTTCCGAATAGGTGTCCCTTATTCCCATTTCAGAAAATTTGGAGGTATGTGAGGGTATTCCTTCAAGTTTGCAATGCATGACTACAGATCAACTTTCTTTGCAAACATTCTGCAAGTCCTGGTTCAGTTATGTTGTGCAATAGTAATCCTACCACAGGGGGCACTGTGGCTGAATTTTTATGCTGTAGACTCGCTGAGCTCTTGCTGTAGACTCACCACTGCAACTTTTCTCTTGCTAGAGACTTGCCATGCAAATTTGCCACAAATTTGAAAAATGTCAACTAGAACTTGTGGTATAAGTGCTCTGCAAATGTACAACTTGCCAATGAAAATGTGCAGCAAGTTATCAGACTTACAATTCAACACAGCCACACATTTGTTGTAAGTTATCCTTGCTATCTGGGAAGCTGGCCATAGATGGATCAAAGTTTGACCAGTTCAGCAGTTCTATCCATTTATGGCCTTTATGCTGGGCTGTAAAGTCCAAGAGGTTGATACCTAGTCAAATACAGGTACACTAGCTGAATTTAAAAATACATTTAAAACATTATTAATAGTATGAATATGAATATGATTATTAAAACCCTATTAATTAGTGTAGCTTAAAAAAAAGTTTTTATCGTTTTTAACTGGTCAAATTTTATGTCTCTTCTGGATAGATGTCCATGCAGTTAGTGAGGTCAGGCAGCTACTGTTAGATGTAGGTGACCTCTGACCCCCTGACACTGAATGAAATGTCAAGCATGTAAAGTATGTAAAGCTAAATAAGTAAGTAAAAGGTAAGACTAAACAATCATATGCTTTTAAGATTAAATATTTTTGTTTTTATAACTGCACCCATATATATATTTTTTTGAAAATCTTTTTAGCACCCATATATATTTAAAAACACAACTGGTAGGAATAAATCTCCATGCCTGCAGATACCTGATGAATGAAGCCAGCAAGTGTGTACTGCTGTACAAGGCCCCTTTCACACGGGCGGATAGAATTCAGCTTTTTGCTGCTGGTAGATGAAGTTAACTACCGCACTTAAACTCACACAATGCTTTCCTATGGCCCCATTTATACACTGCGTTTAGCGAGGGTTTCATACATGGCGTTTTGAAAAAAATTATTTGACTGCTTCCAGGATCGATTTAGTGCAGCTATCTGTACATAACCACAGGTAATTACAGTGTGCTATTTCACCTGAGGATAGCAGTCAGGGATGGACTGGCCATTGGGACTACAGGGAGTTTCCCGGTGGGCCGATGGCTCAGTGGGCCGGCTTCAGTGACAGTGGACCGCTGCCCCCCCTCTGCTCCTCTGTCTCTCCCTCACTGCAGCCCTCACATGGGGGGAACAAAGAAGCAGTGGGAGGACCAGAGGAGCAGGGGGGGCAACAGAGGGGCATGGGGAGGACCAGAAGGAGCATGGGGGAGGGGACAGACAGCTGACTCAACAGCTATGACCTGGGAGTTTCTTACTTCTGCCTAATCTTGTCCCATAAAGGGGGGGGCACCAAACTGATTCTTTGCCCCTGGTGAAATAATGTCTAGCTTCCCCTCTGGTACTGCCTATAAGAGTACCAGTACCAGCCGTTCTACTCTAATAAAGTAGAATGGCTAGTGGCTAGTGAAGGGGGAGAGGGGGCTTGGGTGGCCGGGGGGGGGGTGTTCGGGATTTGTCTGGCCGCTGCGGGAGACACCTGTCAAAGTGGGCCAGTCTGGATGAAGTCCAGGGCCAAATTTTTGTCCCAGTCCAGCCCTGATAGCAGTGGCAACAGGGAAAGAAAAACAAATTTGCAGCACATCATAAATGGCAAGAATGTTCCAACGCAGCTAAACGCTGCCGCATATAAACGCACGTAAACACTGCTAATCACAATGTACAGCTGCAAGTAATCACTGTGCCTGAAGTCTTGGAATTTCAAAATAACAAAACATACTTTTTACAGCGGTAGAAGAGCCGCCCATGTGAAAGAGGCCTAACTGTTGCCTTAATCTCCGCAACATCCCTTCTAGCTGGCCTACCTTTACACAGGCTGTCCCCCAATCCATTATGAAAGTTGTTGTTAGATTTATACATCTTACAAACTGATCCGTGGCTGCTGCTGCTCTCTGTCAATCTCTTTACTGGCTCTCTCTAGCCCAATGTATATGTAGCAGTAGCGCCCCTATACTTTCAGTTAGGACGCTATTTAAATTTAGAGGGGGATGAGAGAGTTACTTTGCTCTCATCCAGGTTTATTTGTACAAATTGTTCGGGCTGGGCTCCCTGTGGTCCCATTCTGTGTTCTAGGGATACACTTCTATTCTTTGGTCGACAGGTGGCGCCAGAGGGTCCAGGCGGAAAAGCGCCTTTCCCCAGCAGATAAATTAGGGGATGTTCTCCCTCGCGGGGCATGCTGGGGGAGGGTATTTTTGGTGTCAACGCCATTGTTTCCGGATCTTCTACCCGCAATGGGTCGCAAGTGCAGCACCCACCTTTAGGGTGTGCGCACATCACGGGGAGTTCCAGACTCTGAGCCCTCCTGGCTTAGGGCAACTAAAGTCGCAGAGGGGCCCCAGTGACTTACTGGGACCCCACACTTAGAGAGAGATCCCAAGCTGGATGCTGTTCGGTGGGGAGTCGGTCTAAGGTGAACTCGGAGGCAGGTGATCCAATAGGATTTAGACGGAACCATCGGGGATCTTGGTGACCGGACACTGTTAGGTTGTGAGTTGCAAACTGTCAGTTGGTGACCCCAACTATTGACTGAGAGGACCCGCTTTAATTCTTGTCCTTGAGTATTGGACCTGTGGTAGAGGCCTTTTGTCACGTACCTTGTGGTAGAGCCTGACAAGCCGAGATCAGCAGCAGGATGGAGGTGTACCGTAGTGCGGGTACAAGCAGGGTCAGGTAGGCCGAGTCAGCAACGTGCGGGCAGCAATCGGATGGGGGAGCAGACAGAGACAAGGTCAGACGAGCCAGAGGTCAGGGCAGGCGGAGATCAGGGTGGTCAGAGACAAGCCGGGGTCACAGGAACTGAAGGCCATCTGGTAACAGTTGTCAGGTGGGTACAGGGAACGCTGAAGACCAAGCAGCAAGAGGCAGCAGGATGAGCCCCATTAAAAAGCCTGGACTGGCGCCAAAATGGTGTCAGCACGTGCGATTGCGTGTGCACGTGCGTGCCGAAGTGCCGCGATTGCGCATGCACCTGCGCCCTGAAGCGCCACGATTGCGCGTGCGTGCCAAAGTGATTAGCGCCACCTAGTGGCCTGCTTCGTCCATGACATTGCCCCCCTCCAATGGGCAGCCTCCGGATGCCCAACTTGCCACCTTAAGTGGGTGAGAGTTCTTGAAGGACTGAATCAGTCTTTTAGCGTGGATGTTGCGTTCAGGCTCCCAGGAGTTTTCTTCAGGACCGTAACCCCCTCCATTTCACCAGAAACTGAACCTGATTGCACCTCTTTCTGCAATCCAGAATAAATTCAACCTCAAATTCTTCCTCGCCGTTGACCAAGACTGGTTCGGGCAGGTCAGTACTTCGCCCAGGAAAGGGGTCAGGAACATTTAGGTTTAAGGAGGGTGAAGCCGTGTACACACGGCAGAGAACCTCGACGGCAGAACACATCGTTTCGCCCGTCGAGGTTCTCTGCCGGCCGTCTAAATCGGCAACCCGCCCGTCAGGAATGGCAACCAGCCATTATTCCAGGCGGGCCGTCGAGCAAAAAGAGAGCGTGCTCTCTTTTCGCTCGACGGGATTCCCGACGGGCGGGGCGAGCCAGAAGCGTACACACGGCCGAGGTTCTCGCTGGAATGCAGCTTCCAGCGAGGTTCTCGCTGGTTTCCAGCGAGAACCTCGGTCGTGTGTACGCCGCCTGATATGAAAGACCGGATGGATGCGGAAAGAGTTTGGTAGCTCAAGTTCATAGGCCACACTGTTAATCTTTCTCTTGATTGGGAAAGGCCCCACAAACTTAGGCCCCAATTTCTTAGAAGGGCAGGCAAGTCTCAAGTTGACGGTAGACAACCATACCAGGTCTCCAGGTTCCAGGTTAAGTTCTCCTCTCCGTTTTTTATCAAATATCTCCTTATTATGCTCCTGCGCCTTTGTCATGATTTCTTGTAACAGCTTGTTGTTAGAGCTAAAGAACTCCAAAGTCTCCTGGACAGCGGGTACCGCACACTCTGGGACACAGTTAGATAAGAATAGCGGGTGGTAGCCATAATTTGCATAGAATGGGGATTGTTTGGTAGCGGAGTGAACTGAATTGTTGTATGCAAACTCTGCCAATGGTAATAGAGAAACCCAGTCTTCTTGAGAAAACGAAGAAAAGCAGCGCAAGTACTGTTCCAGTGCTTGGTTAGTTCTCTCAGTCTGGCCGTTTGACTGAGGATGGTAAGCAGATGAAAACGACAGCTCAATCTTGAGAGACTCACAGAGCGCTTTCCAGAACCTAGAGATGAATTGCACCCCTCGATCCGACACAATGTTTGCAGGGATGCCGTGGAGCCTCACAATTTCTTTAATAAAGATTTTAGCAGTCTCAGGAGCAGAGGGTGTACCTTTCATGAGCAAAAAATGTGCCATCTTGGACAGCCTGTCCACAGTCACAAAGATGGTGGTGAAACCCTCCGAAGGGGGAAGCTCAACGATGAAATCCATGGAAATTATCTTCCATGGTCTCTCTGGTACGGGCAATGGTTTCAAAAGTCCCCAGGCTCTGGATTTGCTCCCCTTATTTCGGATGCATGTGGTGCATGACTCCACATAGCTCCTACAATCCTTTACAAGCTGAGGCCACCAGAACGTGCGTTGCAGGAGTTCAGAGGTTTTTTAAACCCCGAAATGGCCAGCCAGTTCGTGGTCATGACAGGAACTCAGGACAGTGACCCGTAAGCCTTCGGGTACGAAAATCCTGTTCTCGTGCCACAACAGACTGTCTCTCAATTGTAGGTTTGTATCTGAAGAAGAGGAAGTCCCTGCAGAGGCTTGCTTGATTTGAGACAGTAAGTCGTCCTGTAGTAACAGAACATTTCCAGAGGATAGGATGGTGTCTGGAGGAGCAGGGGTTTCGGCATCGCAGTACATCCATTAAAAAAGGGCATCGGGCTTAGTATTCTTCGACCCCGGCCTGTAAGTTATATGGAAGGCGAACCTGGTAAAAAAAAGCGCCCATCTGGCCTGACGTGGTTTTAACCTTTTGGCAACTTTAAGGTATTCCAAGTTCTTATGATCTGTATAGATCAGAATTGGGTGTGTTGCGCCTTCCAAGAGATAACGCCACTCCTCCAGTGCGGCCTTGATCGCTAAGAGTTCTCGGTCACCCACATCGTAGTTTCTCTCTGCCTCGGATAGTTTACGGGAAAAGAAGGCAACCGGATGCAGAAGAGCTTTAGGCCCCTGTCTTTGGGACAGAACTGCTCCCACTGCCGTTTCTGAAGCATCCACCTCCAGGATGTAGGACAAACTTGCATCAGGGTGTCTGAGAACCAATGCGTATGTGAACAGCTTTTTTAGAGCCTCAAAAGCTTCTTGAGCTTCAGGTGACCAACGGTGACCAACGGTTAGGCTGGTTATGGGGGCGATGATGTTGGAGAATCCCCTGATGAACTTCCTGTAGAAGTTCGCAAACCCGACAAAGCGCTGAACGCCCTTTTTATCTACGGCGCAGGCCAGTCGAGAATTGCCGTAACTTTCTGTGGGTCCATCTCAATGCCTTTTACAAAAATAATTAGTCCCAGGAACTGTATACTCTGACGTTCAAACTCACATTTTTCGGGTTTGGCGTATAATCCGTGTATTTAAAGTCATTTAAGCACGTTTTTGACATGTGATGCTTGTCTATAGAAGGAGAAAAAATGAGGATGTCGTGGAGGTATACGACAACAAAAAGGTCAAGATAGTCTCTAAAGACATCATTTACAAAATTCTGGAATGTAGCAGGGGCGTTACAGAGTCCGAAGGGCATCACCAGATATTCAAAGTGGCCAAAGCGGGTACGGAAGGCAGTCTTCCACTCGTCACCGTCCCGGATGCGCACCAAGTTGTAGGCCCCCCGGAGGTCCAGTTTTGTAAAAAATTACTGCTGCCCCCAGTCTTTGAAACAGTTCCGGCACCAGAGGAAGAGGGTAACGATTTTTGATTGTTACCTTGTTAAGCTCGCGGTAATCCACACAGGGGCTAAGAGAATGGTCTTTTTTCTCGACAAAGAAAATTCCTGCTCCTGCTGGTGAGGTGGAGGGGCGAATGAACCCCTTTTTGAGATTATCGTCGATATAGGCCTTCAAATTTTCAAGCTCTAGTTCCGTCAAGGGAAAAATTCTGCCGGAGGGAATTTCGGCCCCAGGGAGGAGCTTGATCAGGCAGTCATAGAGCCTGTGTAGAGGAAGGGTGTCAGCCCCCTTTTTGCTAAAGACATCCAGGAAGTCATGATACACTTCTGGAACGGATTGGCGAGTTTCAATGTCGAGGTTCATGCAAAGCAAAGAGGGAGGACATGAGGTTGCCTGCAGGCAGTGTTGCTGGCAATAGGGGGAACTGAAGTTGATCTCACCGGTAGTCCAATTAACTTGAGGATTGTGAGCCTGAAGCCAGGGTATGCCCAGAATTATAGGGAACAGGGGAGACTCAATGACGTCCAGACACAGAAGTTCTCGATGAGTATTGGAGATGGTGGCGGCTATGGGTGAGGTTTCTTTGGTGACCAGCCCGGATTTTAGAACAGATCCATCGGCTAGGTGCACAGACAGTCCCATAGCCCTAGGGCGCAGAGGGATGTGATGTTGAGTGGCAAAGGAAGAATCCAAAAAACAGCTGCAAGCTCCAGAGTCAAGTATGGCGCTGGTCTGGATAGTTCTTTCTGGAAGCTGTAATAGAATGGGAACAGCCAGATGAGTAGAATTTTTGAAGATAACGGGAGAGTGGACAGAAGACATAGACGTGCACTTACGGAGTTTCGCTTGGCAAGTCCTCACGTAGTGACCGGGCTCTCCGCAGTAGAGGCAAAGGTTGTAAGTTCGTCGGCGAAGATGTTCCTCAGGTGTGAGTGAAGGGCGGATTAGACCCAACTCCATAGGTTCTGGAATGTCCACCGGGGAAGTGGTCGGAATCTGAGGAGTCGGGTTAGGAAAGGTGGGTACCCGGGGCATCATCCAAGCTGGGCGAGCCAGACCAGTGGCACGTTAAGATCTGCACTCCCTTAAGCGTCTGTCAATCTGGATAGTCAGGTTAATAAGAGTCTCCAGGGTTCCAGGGACTCCTACTCGTTCAAGTTCATCTTTGAGAGGCTTGCAGAGACCCAGACGAAACTGGTAACATAGGGCTGCGTCATTCCAGTTTGTGTCTGCGCTCCACCTTCTAAATTCAGATATATAGTCCTCCGCAGGTCTGCGACCCTGCAGAAGGGCATGCAAGGCGGCATCTGCGGTAGCAGCTTGGTGTGGATCCTCGTATAACAAGGACATGGCCTGGAAATCCAGATTATCGAGGGATAATTCCAGATGTCCAGATTATCGAGGGATAAGTCCTTTTGCTCCAGGAGACGATGGGCCCACGCCTGTGGTTCGCCAGATAAAAGGGAAATAACAAAGCCCACTTTGGTAGCCTCTAACGAAAAAGTCAGCAGTTGTAGTGCGAAATAGAGCTCACAGGCATTCCGGAAATCCTCTATATTTGCTTTGTTCTCCCGAAAATCTCTCAGGCATGGGAACCTTGGGTTCTGGAGGCAGCATGATGACTGAGGGTGAAGCAACTGTGCCAGAAGAAGAGGTAGATGGAGCAGACAAGGCCTTGACACAGTTTTCTAGTCAGGTGTAGCCTTCTTGCAGAGCCCTGACTGCCTGGGTTAACCCATCCAGATGGCGACAAAGTTCCGTCATAGGGTCCACTCCCTGCGCAGGCTCAGACATGGCTGCTTGGTACTGTCACGTACCTTGTGGTAGAGCCTGACGTGCAGAGAGTGGCTACTATGACTCTGACTCTGGAGCCCCTGGTAGTGTGGACAGGGAGCTCGGGAGTTCAGAGTCGCACAAGCGCCTGACTGGAACGCTGTGCAGGAACTGAGGTGAACTCCTGTAGACTCCGGGGAGGTGTCAGTGATGCCGGGAACAGCAGGACAGCTGGTAGCAGGAGCTGGTACAGGAAGCCGGGATCAGCAGGATAGCTGGTAGCAGAAGCTGGTACAGGAAACCGGGATCAGCAGGATAACTGGTAGCAGAAGCCGGTACAGGAAACCGGGATCAGCAGCAGGATGGAGGTGTACCATAGTGCGGGTACAAGCAGGGTCAGGCAGGCCGAGTCAGCAACGTGCTGAACTGAGATGCAGTACAGTGCAGTGCAAAAAAAAAGCAGCATGCCTACATTTATATGCAACCCACCTCAACGTAATGTTGTGGTGTGACCTGAGCACAGACAAAGCAAGTGTATTCTATGTACTGGGCCAATCATCTGCAGCCGTGACATTGCCAGTCCTGCAGATGCAGGTATTTTAGGGTCATGTATACATGGGTCTGCGGGGCAGGGAATGCCTCCTGCACTTTGGACCGAATAAGTTCCACCCAGCGGATAAGGACCCCCTTGCACTGCGTAGGCGCGACACATAGTCTCCGAAAATAGTTGAACATATAGAGCTGAGAGTCAGCTCTACACGGCTCATGCGCAATGACTATCACATATGCCGCGCGGTCACAATGCTAGTGCTACTGTGCAAGGGGCAGGGGTGATTTTAACAATAAAGTACACGTCTTAGCGGGGTGTGTTGGCCATCTGAGTTAAATGTGCAAATCCACCCATGAACATTGACATTGCAAAACCCGCCTATTAACACGCCCCGCTAAGATGTGTACTTTATTGTTAAAATCACCCCCGCCCCTTGCACTAGCATCGGGAGCGTGCGGCATATGTGATGGTCATTGCACATACGCCGTGTAGAGCTGACACTCAGCTCTACATGTTCAGCTATTTTCGGAGACTCGGCGCCGCACCTGCACAGTTCAAGGGGGCTCAGTTGTGGTTCGTACTGCGCAAGCGCTGCGCCTGTGCAGCACAGAGGGGTCCTAATCCACCAGGGGAACATTTTCGGCAGGACACCGGTCCAGTACGGTGATCCTCACATGGGTTCAGACTAGGATCCAAACACGCCGAAGCTCATCCCCAGTCTTTACCAGTTCCTTATCTGTCCCTGCCTTTTATCTTCTGCCTGTATAGTGTCTTTAAGCGTATGGTCAACATTTGATCCTAAATGCTGAAAATGTATACGTAGGTAAGTTGATGCTTACTGGGTGGGTGGTGACGGTCCCGGAATATTCTGGGGAAAAATGGTCACAGCTCAGCGATTCCCCTTTGATGCCTAGAACAAAAGTTCTTCCTGCAGGACATACCCCTGTAACAAGAGCTGGTGAAGCCTGAGCTCTTACTAGACATCTGCAGTTATGTAAGCCTGGAATGAGTGACCAGCCAACACTGACAAGTATAACCATATCCTTTGTACTATTTAAAGGCTAATACTAATACATCTAGCGCATGTGTGTAGTTCTATTTTTATATCTATATAAACCAGCAGGCATACATATTTATTCTGTAAAAAAATGTTGCACTGTTCCTTTAAATAACTGATTTAACAATAACTGTGATCATAAATTATCTATATAAGAAAAAAATGATGATGTAAGTGTAAATATGTGTTGCCTCCTATCACTTATATGCACCAAACTTAAAGAGGTTGCATGTTTTTTTTTTTAAATAACAAACATGTTATACGTACCTCCACTGTGCAGCTCGTTTTGCACAGAGTGGCCCTGATCCACGTCTTCTAAGGTCCCTCGGCATCTGTCTCAGCTCCTCCCCGCTTTTGGTAACCCCCCTGGGAAGCGCTCTCCCGAGGGGGTTACCTTGCGGGCACGCTCCCGAGTCCAGTATCCGGCGTCCATAGCCGTGGATTACAGGACTCGGCCCCGCCCTCACGACATTGGAGTTGATTGACAGCAGCGCGAGCCAATGGCTGTGCTACTATCAATCTATCCAATGAAGAGTGGGCCTAGAAGAGCCAAGAAGCAAGCGCGTTCCCGATGCAAGACTTTCGAGGGCTCAGGTAAGTAAAGGGGGGGGGGCGGTAAGTAGCGGATGTTTTTTTCACCTTAGTGCATAAGATGCATTAAGGTGAAAAAACATGAATGTTTACAACCCCTTTAAAATTCCTTCATGTATCACATAGCTCTCAACTGTCCCTAAGTTCGAGGGACTGTCCCTGATTTGGAGCCTCTCTTACCCCCTCATTTGGGTCCGATATAGGGGCGAAACAAATAATCGATTTATCCACAACTAATCGATTATTAAATTAATCGATTACTATGGGTCACACCTCTGTGTTTTTTTTTGTGCTTTTTGCAGAAGCACACTACAGTTCATTACGTACACATGATCGGAATTCCGCTCAAGCTTTGTCTTGCATACACACGGTCACACAAAAGTTCTCCAAACTTTCAACCGTCAAGAACGTGGCGACGCCTCTCATGTCATATTACCCCCCCACCATACACTCCGCATCCCTCTCGTCATGCTACCCCCCAATCATACACTCCACACCCTTCTTGTGTCATACTACTCCCCACCATATACTCCGCACCCCTCTCATGTCATATTACCCTTTATCATACACTCTACACCCTTTTCATGTATATACTACCCACCACCATACACTCTGCACCCTGCTCATGTGATCACTACCGATCACTCACAGTGTTCATTTAGAAAAAGGAAGGGGCTGGTAATTTACATATTTCCTGAAGATCCGTGTCAGTCAGTCAGTGGGAGAGGAGGGAAGTCGAAAGCGCTGTGGGGGGCACAAAGTTAATTTCTATCACTTGAATTATGTTTGTCATTATGGGCGTGAGTGGGGCCTCATGTCTAAGTTTTGCCTAAGGCCTCACAAAGCCTAGAGCCACCTCTGCATGGGACACGTTCACATCTATTAATTTTTCAGCTGCTGTGTATTTGGAAAGGGCAAGGACTTGTTTTAACGCAAAACGTGCTATTTTGTTTTTTTGGTTCAATATACTTCAATGGAGAAGCTGCAGAAAAGCATGCAATGCATTGTTGTGGCAATTTGTGTTTTTTTTATCTGCCCAACAAATTGGGCAAAAAAAAGTCAAAATCCAAATCGCAGCAAAATTACCTTTTTTTAAGGTTATTAACCACTTAAGACCCGGACCTTCAGGCAGCTAAAGGACCCGGCCAGGTTTTGCAATTCGACACTGCGTCGCTTTAACAGACAATTGCACTATAAACAAAAATAGAGCAACAATTTTGAAAAAAAAAACAATATTTTTTACTTTTTGCTATAATAAATATCCCCCAAAAATATATATAAAAAAATGTTTTTCCTCAGTTTAGGCCGATATGTATTCTTCTACATATTTTAGGTAAAAAAAAATCAAAAAAAAAAATCGCAATAAGCGTTTATCAGTTGGTTTGCGCAACATTTATAGCGTTTACAAAATAGGGGATAGTTTTATTGCATTTTTATTCATTATTATTTTTTTACTACTAATGGCGGCGATTTTTTTCGTGACTGCCACATTATGGTGGACACTTCGGACAATTTTGACACATTTTTGGGACCATTGTCATTTTCACAGCAAAAAATGCATTTATAATGCATTGTTTACTGTGAAAATTTCAATTGCAATTTGGGAATTAACCACAAGGGGGCGCTGAAGGGGTTATGTATGACCTAATATGTGTTTCTAACTGTAGGGGGTGTGGCTGTAGGTGTGACGTCATCGATTGTGTATCCCTATAAAAGGGAACACACGATCGATCACTGCGCCACAGTGAAGAACAGGGAAGCTGTGTTAACACACAGCTCTCCCTGTTCTTCAGCTCCGGGGACCGATCGCGGGACTCCAGTGGCGATCGGGTCAGCGGGTCCCGGAGCTTCGGACCAGGCCGCGGGCGCGCGGCCGCGACCCACGGATGGGCACTAGCATAGGACGCTCCTGTACGTGCATGTGCCAAGCTGCGCCATTCTGCCGACGTAAATGTGCGTTCCTTAAGCGGTAACCAATTAATCAAAACAATAATCCACCAACTAATCCATTATGAAAATAATCGTTAGTTGCAGCCCTAGTCTGATCTATATAGTTGTATATAAAATGCACTTTTTATCTTTTAAAAAAGTGTTTCCCAGTGCTAAACCTTTTATCCAAATTTGAAATTTCTACATTTGTACATTTTAAAAGCCAATATAAAAGGAATAGTAGTGGTTTAAAAAAAAGTCCCTTGTGGATTTAACTTTTTTTGGGGGTTAATTCTCCTTTAAGGGGGTGTGGCAGGGGGTGTGTCCTATGCCTACATACATTTTCTAGTAGGTGTCTCTCATTCCTATCTCAAAATAGTGGGATGTATGTATATCAAATTATTGCAAAATTGATATAAATGTGCAAAGAGGTAAAGTGCTTGGTGCTTATGGAAAAAGATCCTACTTCAAAGTGCTCTAGTGCTTGAAAGTGCTCCTTATGTTAGAATGATGGCCTCTTACCAAACAGCGTTGAAATTGAATTATAGAGATCAAACAAGCCTGCACTCCATCTTAACAATGGAGGATTTCTTTTTTTTTTTTTTTTTACATTTCAAAATAACTATTGGGTAATAAATCCGGTTTAACAAAGGAAGTATAAATACTTTAACAGAATAAATTCTGTGAGAATATTACAATGGTAATATTCATATAGTACTATATAACAAATTATACAGTGGAACTTTGGATTATGAGCATAATCTGTTCCAGGAGAATGTTTGTAATCCAAAGCGAGTTTCCCCATAGAAGTCAATAGAAACAAAGATAATTCGTTCCACATTGACTTCTATGGCATGCAATACTGCATGTGGCCAGAGGCGGGGGGCGACGTCGAGAATTGTAAATTTTCGGAGAACGCTCGGCTGCCTTGGGAATTGCTCGGAAACACTCAGAGTACGTCCTAGTATTTCTGAACGTCTCTGAGTGTCACCGGCGCCCCCCACACCTCTGGCCAAATGCGGTAGTGCACACCGCAGAGGCTTGACACCTGCTCGTGTTGCGAAAAAAAAAACTTGCAAACCGAGTCAGGATTTAAAAAACAAATTGCTTGTATTGCAAAACCCTCGTTAATCGCATTACTCGCAATACGAGGTTCCACTGTACACTTAACAGGTAGAAGCCTACTAGTGCAAACATTATAATTGGTTTCCGATTAATAGTGAAGGAAACAACCCTATTTACCCCTATGGGAACTATCTGTAAACAGCGTGTCTCGGAGAAGATGACAATTTACAAACCATTTGGAAGAAGGGAAGCAGATAAGGTAATATATGATGCTAATGAACCGCTATATAAATTTTCACTAACGGAGAGAAAAATTGCAGTAATTAAGAGTGGAAATAGAATTCTTTTAATGATTTAGAGGCTTTGGGATGGTAATTCATATATGCCAGTAGTTTTTACAGTGGGTTATATTATAGTTTTTTTGAGCTAGAATTAATTCAGTGTAATTGGGTGTCAAGTCTTGTAATGACCTCCGTAAGGTTAGGAACTTCGATTAACAATGGATGATTTCAATGGTAAATGTTCCTAATATGGAACTGTCGATGGTGGATTGGACCAAAACTTCTTTTGGAATCACAGAACAGCTGTCCTAGGTAAGTGCTCCAAGTTTAGGGTGACCACGTGTCCCGGATTGCCCGGGACAGTCCCGCATTTTGCAGGTCTGTCCCAGGCACATTCATTCCAGGACAATACAGTGTCCCGGAATGAAACTCACACAGCCACCCCCCAGGCCGATCTGATGCCCCCAAAAAAGGCCGCCACATCACCAATTCACTAACTGACAGTACTTGTCCTGGCTGGGAATGCCTGGAGGAGCACAATCCTGCCCCCTGCTTGTGATTGGAGAAATCATAAATCCCGCCTCTTGTGTCCAATCACTGTGCTGTGATTCGTTACAGCACAAGCTGATTTTTGGGAAGGGAGGGTGTCCCTGAATGGTAGTTTAGAAATGTGGTCACCCAGCTCCAACACACCACCCGTCCCGCAAACTCCTTCACAAATATTTATTCGTTTTTCTGAGCAGGCCTTCTTGAATCCTAGATGCCAACTCACAGTCAGCAGATGGATGATGTCTCTGTATGCCAGGTTTTTACTTTATAAATAAGTGCCAAAAGGGACATCTTCTTGGAGTCTTATGTATTAAAAGCCTATAGAGAAGAATGTCTCAATAACACATGAGCAATAAGACCTTATTCACAGAGGGTGCTGACACCCATATTCCGTGAATTGGTCCTGTGTCTGCATTCAGGGCCGCTCATCCGCACCCACACAGTTTTCAAATAAGGATGAGTGACTGTGTCTTTGCAGCATGTGTGTCCCCCACATGGCCTACTCATGGACTACGGGTGCCAGCGCTGTATGAATGAGGCCTAAAACCATATTCCAACTGCAGCATCAAACAGTTTTAAAGCTGATGTCCTTCTTGTTCTCAAAGCCCCAGTGGTCCCAGAAGACCGCTTGAAGAGCAGGCTTTTGCTGCCACTTTTTATGTAGTCTAAATCAGTATTTTTTGGTAGAAAATCACTTATAACCCCCAATACTTTTTTTTTATATATATATATTTTTTTTAAAAGAGACCTTAGGGAATAAAAGGGTGGTTGTTGCGCAGTGGTTTTGCAAATGCAATTTGTTTGGAAAAAAAAACACTTTAATCAATAAAAAAAAAAAAACACCAAATATACCCCAATTTTTTTGTAAAATGTGAAAGATAATGTTATGCTGAGTAAATAGATACCTAACATGTCACGCTTTAACCACATGCCCCCCCGCCCACCAATCTTGTTCTGGGTGGAAGTCATATGACGGCGCCCCAGAACGGGCTCTGTCACGCAGCATGGAGACCGTGGCCGTGACCGTGGCCCCAATGGCTGTGTCCAATCACAGCTGGTCACATGTATATACAAAAGTGCAGTGAATCGGCTCTCCTCACCTCACACTGACAGAGTGTGTGGCGAGGAGTGCCGACCAGCAGCATCTCCAACTGGGCAGGTAATCAGTACACTGATCATCAGTGCCCTGATTACAGGAAAGCCCCAGCAGTGCCCCTCAGTGCCACCAATCAGAGCCATCAATCAGTGCCTATAAGTGATGCCAGTCAGTGCAGCCTTTCAGTGCCTGCTCATCAGTGTTGCCTAATCAGTGCCCATAAGTGCAGCCTGATCAGTGGCTATCAGTGCAGCCCAATCAGCACACATCAGTGAAGGTGAAAAATTACTTATTTTCAAAATTTTGAGAACAACTTATTTTTTCTGTCTTTTCTTCTTTTTTTTGTAAAAAAATAAAAATCCCAGCAGTAATTAACCACTTAAGGACTGGAAGGATTTGCTCACTTCCTGACTAGGCCATTTTTTTTAAATACGTCGCTTTAACTGACAATTGCCCGGCCGTGCAAAGCTCTACCCAAACAAAATTCATGTCCCTTTTTTCCCACAAATGTATTTATTTATTTAAAAAAAAATCCCATCTTTGTAAAGTTTTATTACCTTGTTATGCAGGTCTTTTGACTGTTCTTTTCTACCTTATCATGGCTCAGTATCTAGCCTGCTCAGTGCATCCATGTGAGAGCTAACAAACTCATGACTATTTTCACACAGACACTAATTGTGATTTAAAAAGCCACAAATGTGAGAAATTAACCTTTAATTGCCATTTTAACCTGTGTGTGCCACCTTCTGTGTCTGTACCAAGGCCAAACATTCCAGGGTATGTAAACATTTTATCAGGGCTATTTGGGTGATTTCTGTTATCATTATGATTTAACCACTTCCGGACTGCCGAACGACTATATACGTTGGCACTTTGAAGAGGGATATCACGGTTATGGCAGCAGCTAGCTGCCATAACCCAGGTATCCATCGATTCAGGCAGCGGTCCGGTTTACGAACATGGTGGTCTCTGCGGCGGATTCGCTATTCTTTTTGCTCTAATAAATATCCCCCAATAATATATATAAAGAAAAATTCCTCAGTTTAGGCCGATACGTATTCTTCTACATATTTTTGGTAAAAAAAAATCCCAATAAGCATTTATTGATCGGTTTGCGCAAAAGTTATAGCATCTACAAAATAGGGGGTAGTTTTATAGCATTTTTATTAATAACTTTTATTTACTAGTTATGGCGGCAATCTGTGATTTTTATCGTGGCTGCAACATTATGGCGGACACATCGGACACTTTTGACACATTTTTGGGACCAATGTCATTTTTACAGCGATTAGTGCTATAAAATAGCACTGGTTACTGTGAAAATTACACTGGCAGTAAAGGGGTTAACCACTAGGTGGCGCTATACGAGTTAAGTGTTTCTTACTGAAGGGGGGCATGGCACATCACTGATTGTTTTTCTGATGACAGGTAACAGACGATCAGTGACAGTGTCAGCTAGGCAGAACGGGCAGATGTTGTGTTTACACTAACATCTTCCCGTTCTATCTCTCCGTAAGACGATCGTGGGTATGCCCACGGCGATCGAGTCTGCGGAACCCGTGGGCGCGCTCACGGAGATCGCGGCAGACGTACTCACGCCCGCAACAACCGCTTCTTAAAGGGGATGTACAGGTACGCCATTTTGCCTGCCCGTGCTATGCTGCAAACGTATATCTGCGTGCGGCGGGCGGCAAGCGGTTAAGTGGTTAAAAAGGATCAAAAAAACGATGTGATAATAAATGGCTTCATGTTATTGCTATCCTTAAATAAAAGACAGTTTTTTGGCATGATCAGTCATATTTTCAATATTAACCACTTAAGACTCGGACCAAAATGCAGGTAAAGGACTAGGCCCCTTTTTGCGATTCGGCACTGCGTCGATTTAACAGACAATTGCGCGGTCGTGCGACGTGGCTCCCAAACAAAATTTGTGTCCTTTTCTTCCCACAAATAGAGCTTTCTTTTGGTGGTATTTGATCGCCTCTGCGTTTTATTTTTTTTTGCGCTATATACAAAAATAGAGCGACATTTTTGAAAAAAAAAAATATTTTTTAATTTTTGTTATAAGAAAAATCAAATAAACTAAATTTTAGTCAAACATTTAGGCCAAAATTTATTTAGCCACATGTCTTTAGTAAAAAAAAAATCGCAATAAAACAAAACATAGCTACCTAGCGGGAACAGCGACACTAATACAGCGATCAGAAAAATGATCGCTTAGTGGTGCTGGCAATATGGAGTGAAAGGATTAACTAGGGCGGTGATCAAGGGGTTAAAACTTTATTAGGGGGGGTACGGGGGCTACCCTGAACCTAACACTAACTGACTGTCACACTGACACTAAATACAGTAATCATACATATATGATTACTGCATTCAGTGACACTGTGACAGGGGGAGGGGGGGGTTAAGTCTGCCTGCGTGTCCTGGTGTCAGTGTAGTGTTGTGCAGACTTATTACTGTGTGATGTGATCTATCCTCAGCGGCGGTTGAAAATACCACCGAGAGCAGAGATCACATCACTTCCCTATTCCTGTGTTTACACAGGAGGAGGAAGTGACACACGGGGGAGCGCGTGGATTGGCTGGGAGCGATCCGGAGGGGGCGGACAAAAACGAACAGACGCCCCCTCATCCCGGATCGCTCGCACAGCAAACCGGACTGCCGCATGTACCGGGGGGGGGGGGGGGTCCCGACCCACGTCAAGGCAGCAATGTATATATACGTTGATGTGCCTGTCTGTGCCATTCTGCCGACGTAAATGTACATGCGGCGGTCCTTAAGGGGTTAATGCCAAAATTTCACAATTTCTGACCGGGGTATGCAAACTTTTGAGCATGACTGTATACAGTATGTATGTATTACGGTCGGCAAGTGGTTGAGAAATGTCTTGCTTTTTCTTTTCTTTTTTCTTAAAGTGGATCTAAGCTGTAACTAGATAACATTATGTTTGCTAAAACCCCTTGAGGTTGATTTACTAAAAGGCAAATAGGATGTTCACTTCGAAAAGTGAATTTTTACTCTGCAAGGGAATTTTCCCTTGAGGTGAATGAGATGAAGCTCTGCTAACTTACATCATCCAATAATATGCTAAATAAATACTGTGTATTTTAAGCTTCCCAATTGTGATTAGGTGCTCTTTGCAATAAAATTTTTCCAGCAGCAGGTCCTATGGACAAAGCCAGTGACTGATCGTGCCGCAGCAATGCACGAGGCGCAATCTGGGAGGACGTAGTATGATATCCACCAGGATCCACCATCATTTTGCTATAGATCAGATGAGAACTGGTTAAAGTGGATGTAAACCCAAATGTTTCATTTTTTTTTGGCTGGTACTATGTATTGTATAGGATTTCAGTTCATCTGTGCTCAGTCTTGCCGCAAAGAGTTAATCTAGCTCTGAGCAATCCTTTTATCTTTTTTCAGTGAAATCGGTCGGACCGACCGATTTGAACAAATCTGTTTGCTAGGATTTTGGTTTGCTCGCGTGTACACACGAGCAAACCAAAATCCCCGCCAGCAGACGGCGCGCTGACGTGTCGGTGACGTGGCGGGACGTTGACGCCGCCACGTCACCGCACCAGGAAGTAAAACACTTCCGCGCATGCGCCGAATCCATTCGGCGCCGGTGCGAGAGGACATGTCTGCTGGTAAGTGTACTAACCAGCAGACATGTCGGGCGGACGGATTCCCACCCGATAGATTTCAAAGCATGCTTTGAATTCTGTCGGGTGGCCAAATCCGTCGGCTCGCCCGTACACACGATCGAATCTGTTAGCAGACCGTTTCCAGCAGACAGATTTGATCGTGTGTACGAGGCCTAAGAAATACACAGGAGAAAATGCATGCTGACAGGGGGAGTGTAGAGGAGGGCGGGGAGTCTACTGACATCACGACTCCACCCACCGAGGTCCGGACAACAGACCCACCCACAGAATCTGCAGTTTTTCAGGTCTCATAACAGACAGAGGGGAGACATTTGACATTTTCAGAAGGCATGTATATCTTTATAGATAACCACTATGGCAGTAGTTTAGAAAGAATGAGAGTGGGTTCACATCCCCTTTAAGTCGATCCATTGATTGGGATTTAAATTAACATATTAAAGCTTATATTAGATTTCAGTAATTGGGTTTAGATCTATTTTAACTTGTATTGTGAACCATTGGCAATTATTTCTGAGTTACACCGGGGAGGTTCTTGATTGGTGATTTGTAGGACTAGTTATTCAGTGTTGACTCCAGTTATAAATAGTGTTGCTCACGAATATTCGCATTGCGAATATTCGCTACGAATATTGCATATTCGAGTATTCGCGAATAACTCGAATATTGCGGCGAATATTCGCTATGGCGAATATTCATATTTTTTCAAATTTATTTTTAAAACAGATCACATCCTAGTGATCTCCATCGACGTCTAAAAGCATTGCTGGTATGATTAGAGAGAGACCCTGGGCCGAGTAGCTGATGCGATTCTTTTATGTTGCCGAAAATTCGCATTGCGAATTTTCGGCAACATAAAAGAATCGCATCAGCTACTCGGCCCTTCTTTTGCATCAGAGCCAATCAGAATAACTTGAATATTCGACAAACGGAATAATGCGCGATTATCTTCTCCGCCCTTCTTTTGCATCAAAGCCAATCAGAATAACTCGAATATTCGGCAAAAGAAATATTGCGCGATTATCTTCTCCGCCCTTCTTTTGCATCAAAGCCAATCAGAATAACTCGAATATTCGGCAAAAGGAATATTGCGCGATTATCTTCTCCGCCCTTCTTTTGCATCAGAGCCAATCAGAATAACTCGAATATTCGGCAAAAGGAATATTGCGCGATATTCCTTTTGCCGAATATTCGAGTTATTCTGATTGGCTCTGATGCAAAAGAAGGGCGGAGAAGATAATCGCGCAATAGGAATATTGCGCGATTATCTTCTCCGCCCTTTTTTTGCCCCCTTATTCTCCTTTCTTTTAAGTAGAGTTAGTGTAGAGTTAGTGTTTAGTGCATATTAGTTTAGTAATACAGGAAATGATCTCCGTTTATGAGAATTTCGCAATCATTTTCGCATTAGCGAAATTTCGCAAATTTTTTTTGGATAAAATATCACGAATATTCGATATTATCGAATATTCGCGAATATATTTCTATTAATTCGCACAATATCGCAAAATCGAATATGGCGTATTCTGCTCAACACTAGTTATAAAGCCTATGCAGGAAAAGCAAGAATTGCTTTATTTTTCATTTTGTTCTAAATTAAAAACCTAGCAGCACACATAGTTAATGTGGCTTGGGAAGAAACAATCGCTAAGCCAACCGATCCTATTGGGATTTAGGAAGCATTTTGATCCATTAGGTTTTTGCACAGCCCCCTTTAGACCCCTTTCACACTGAGGAGTTTTTCAGGCGGTACAGCACTAAAAATATCGCTGCTATACCGCCTGAAAAACTCCTGCCCAGCAACCTCAATGTGAAAGCCCGAGGGCTTTCACACTGAGGCGATGCGCTGGCGAGAGAGAAAAAAAACTCCTGGCAGCAGCATCTTTGGAGCGGTATGTATACCGCTCCTTCCCATTTAAAACAAAATCTGCAGAGGCACATTGCGGGTATTAACCCTTTATCGGCCACTAGCGGGGGTTAATACCGCACCGCTAGCGGCCGGTTCCCGCGACAATTCCCGCGACATATTTTTATACCGCCACCATGGCTCCCGCCCCAGTGTGAAAGGGGCCTAACTGATACGTAGTGCATTCATTGAACATATCAGAAGCAAGTTTGGAATAGGAGGCTTTTCCAAACATGCTGCATAGATTGGTTCTTGTATTGTATCACGGCTCCATATAATTAGTGATGCCATATATTTAGGCTAAGAGGAAAATATTTTATAGGAAATCTCTTTTAACAAAAAAGGAGTGTAATGAGATGACTATGCAACTAAGTTTACTATTTGTTTTATTTTCTTTAAACACACAAAACTAGATTCATGTTTATTGAACATGTTGGATGTAGTGTGAATGACTTCTGCTGCTTAGCACTAAAGCTTCCTTAGCTATTGTGTACTGGCAACACTGTCAAAATGTTCTATTGCTCTGACCCCAACTTGTGTGAAGGTTTGACTGAAAGTCTACAAGTCATCGAAAGCCACAACTTGAAAAACCAGTAGAGCTTGCACCGAGCTACAATAACAGGTCATATTATATAATTAGTGCACTCTTTATTACCTGTCTATAAAATAAGCATGTGAAAAGCTGGACTCAAAGCCATAGACATGTTTGCAGGGCCATCTCAATAGCATCACGGGCCCCTGGGCAAAGTGATGTATTGGGGCCCCTACAAGCAACGCTGTATCCTGGCATAGGCCAACAAGGCCCAGGCCTAGGGCAGCACAGAAAAGGTCCCCGTCGACTTGCACTACTCTGTTAGTGTAGTGCCAGTCTTATGGCGCCGGACTGGGCTTAGAGGCAAATTGGTCTAGCACCCCCATAAAGCAGCCACACTGCTTCCGGTATGCAGGCGGATGGCATTCCGCAACATTCTCATTTTGACTGTCCTATCATCTTGGACCACAAACCTTCCTCACTGTGCTATACATTTTCTGCTGCACCATTGGCATGGTTATATCTTCTTAGTCCTCTCCATAAAATTATCAGAAATTTGTGCTTAAAGTAGAACTATAGGCAACATTTTTTTTCCCCCTTGATTCTTTGGATAAAGCAAGGGAGGGTTATAAATAGCCCCTGTCGGTTTATTTTTTATCATCCCTGTCCCATTGCAGAGATTTCCCTTCACTTCCTGCCCCATAGCTAAACAGGAAGTGAGAGGAAATCTATATAAATTAGGAGGTGTGAATTACTGGGCGTGCCGCAATTCATACTGGGAAATGTAGTTCTTACATGAAAGAGTGCCGCAAACCAGGAAGTGAATGAGAGAACAGAAACTAGAATGCTGGAGGTGATATAGATGAAGGAATTTAATAGGTATTTACTTTTTGTTAACAGAATCATTACATTATTCTGTCTGTCTACCTTGCAGACATTCATTTTAGGCAAAAAAAAAATTCCTTTACAACTCCTTTAACCTCCCTGGCGGTATGATTCTTTCAGATTTTAGGTGCTGAAAGCGGTACCATTATTTGCAAGGGAATTTGGCGTTTTATACTGTAGGCTTGTAATTCTTAGGAATAACTCACTGAAATCTATCCAAACAAGAGTCTAATAGGCATCCCGGGTATGATTTTTTTTTTTATTATTATTAAAAATTATAATATAATAAATAATTATAAAAAATTATAACAAATAATATAATTATAGTAAAAATTATTCAATAATGTAATCAAATCAAAATCACTGAAATTTGCTCAGTTGCAGAATTTTTGCTGTCAATGTTTTTTTTTTTTATGACGAATTTCCCCACAAATCGCTATCTCTAAATTCTGCAAGTGATTCTGATTTATTATCGCTGTTTTTTTAGCTGCTCTAAAACAATTTTTGCCATAAAGGGACACTTTTGGTTGCTATGGACAATCTACAGTTTGCAGGGAGAAAGAACAGTTTTTATTATATAAAAGGACATGTAGGGCACTGGGCAGACCACTAGGGACATGGGGGGTGTGTGTATTTTTTACATACAGTACTGTAATCTATAAGATTACATTGTACTGTATATAATGTGTTTGTTTACATTTTTGAATTTGGCGCCGTTCTCCGTCCCCGTGCGTCGTAACGTCTCAGGGAACGGAGATCGGCGGCGCGCGGGGACGCTGTGTGAATCGAGCGAGCACCCGCTCGCTCACACAGCGCGGATGCATCGCTGGATCCATGAAGAAGGTAAGTAAACAGTCTCTGTGGATGCTGCGAGCCCGAGTCTGACTCGGGGTTACCGATCGTAGCACAGAAATCTAACCCCGAGTCAGACTCGGGAACACCGCCAGGGAGGTTAAGCTAAAATCTAGGAAGTAACACATGATCAGACAACAAAGCCAAGAATATAAAAGACTACAGAAAAAACTTACAGTGCAAAGAAAACTATATAAAATATGTTTACCAAGAAATACTGGTAGCCTTTTGCTTAAAGGGGTAGTTCCCCCAAAAACCTTTTTTTTAACATTGATTGAGGCTCGTTTTGTCAAGGGGAATCGGGTGTTTTTTTTTTTAATCGAAGCAGTACTTACCGTTTTAGAGATGCATCGTCTCTGACGCTTCCGGGTATGGTCTTCGGGGAAGGGCGTTCCTATTTGATTGACAGGCTTCCGACGGTCGGATACATCACGTCACGATTTTCCGAAAGTAGCCGAACGACGGTGCGCAGGCGCAGTATAGAGCCGCACCAGCGTTCGGCTTCTTTCGGCTACTCGTGACGCAATGTATGCAACCGTCAGAAGCCTGTCAATCAAATAGGCACGCCCAGACGATCATACCCGGAAGCGACGGAGACGATGCATCTCTAAAACGGTAAGTACTGCTTAGATTCTAAAAGAAAAACACCTGATTCCCCTTGACATAACGAGCCTCAATCAATGTTAAAAAAAGGTTTTTGGGGGAATTACCCCTTTAAATCTTCCAAAAGCATCCCTCTAATCTGCTCAGATCTTGAATTATCTAGACAAAATAGAGGGAGAATGCATGATTACATAATTGTCCAAAAATGTATCCTGTAGTCCTATGCAACGTCTGATCAGTGCTGGGAATCCAATGTACTTTTTATATCTTCACAATGTAAGATTATTTTTGCATAATCTATTGCTTTTTTGCCTAGATCATGGAAACAGGACCTAGCAATGTTTCCCTACTATGTTGGATCTGTTTTATATCAGTTGTAAACCCAGAATCTGTCAATTACCGGTAATTTTCCACCATTTAAATGATTTTCTAAAACCACTTTAAAAATGTGTCCAAAAATATATAAAAAATACCCTTTTTGTGTTTATTTTATTTATCTATTACAGGTACCTATATAGGGGCATCAATTTACACAGAGCTTTACATATATACAGTATTGTACATACATTCAGTCCCTGCCCTCAGGATTTTGTAGAAGTTTTATTAGCAGTCACAAACTGCTAGCTGCCCTCTGTGCAGCTGCAAACACAGTACAGTACTGACAGGCTGTGTATAGGATTGCCGCTATCACAGAGAGAGGAAGGAAGGCTGCATGTTGCACTACACTTCAGAGTAAATAACAGGCATTAACACAGTAAAGCCTTGTACACACGACCGGTTTTCCCATTGGTTAAACTGCCATGAGAGCTTTTGGACGGTAAACCCGACAGTTTTGTATGCTTCCTCGCAGTTTTCCCGACAGGAAAACCAGCATTGTCTGCTTCAATGCCCTCCTAGACTCAAGCAGATGATTATAACCAGCTCAAAATAACCTGGTGGTGGGATCTCGTGCTGTTTATTAAGGTGTTATGTGTTTACTGTTAAAGAGAAGGTCTAGCACTGCCACCAAAAATTTGTAGCTGCTGACTTTTAATATTAGGACACTTACCTCTCCAAGAAGGAAGGAGAAGGGTTTATACATCCGGATAGTCTGAGGGTGGCCACATCCCTGGTAGCTCAAGAAAAAAAGAAGGAATACCCCTAAGAAGGCGGGACTTTGAAGGCCAGGCTCAGAACAAATAGGTTTTATTATATGGACCAATTTACATACAAATGGATATTTGTAAGGAAAGTGACCTGGATGGTCCACTATCTCTGCACAACACTCGCAGAGTAGATATGGAACATCAGGGATAAGAAAAGTGCACCCAGTGAAAAGAATAGAGGAGAGGTAAAATCAATTGTCAACACGGTATATAATACATCATGGTAAAAAAGAAAAAAAGCACAATCTCCATGGGACAAAAAGGAGAATGCCCTTACCTCTCCAAGGATCCCGCAATGTGGGCACCGTGACATTGGGTGCTGCCACCGCTTTCTAACTGGCCCGGAAGTGCAGGAAGAAGGAGGGGGGACAAACTTCCGTGGGACCTCGCTGCATCTTGCCGCAGCCAGGTCTCCTGGAAGTGAGGACAGGTACCTGTCAAACAAGCGTACATATTCGCCAGCACACCATGGATCGACAACTTCCATTGAAAAAGCTTTTTAATGAAAGAGATAACATCACAAGAGATAGTGCAACATTTCAGAGCCACGCAAGGCCCCTTCGTCAGACATGCCTGATGAAGGGGCCCTGCGTGGCTCCGAAATGTTGCACTGTCCCTTGTGATGTGATCTTTTTCAGTAAAACATTTTTTTGGATGGAAGTTGTCGATCCATGGTGTGCTGGTCAATATGTATGCTTGTTTGACAGGTACCTGTCCTCACTTCCAGGAGACCTGGCTGCGGCAAGATGCAGCGAGGTCCCACGGAAGTTTGTCCCCCCTCCTTCTTCCTGCACTGCCGGGCCAGTTAGAAAGCACAGCGCGCATGTGCAGTATGAAACTGGTTGTGAAGCTGAAAGGCTTCACTGCTGGTTTCCCCTACCATGTACGCTTGTTTGATAATTCCAGAACCCAACTGGTAACCGTTGCAGCACCCACCATTTTATGAGCCATTTTTGCCAGGAACGTGTGCGATAGGAATAATGATCACACAGGTACCTGTCAAAAAAAGGATTTTTAATAACAGCTTACCTGTAAAATCCTTTTCTTGAAGTACATCACGGGACACAGAGCGCATAGCCATTACATATGGGTTATATGGGTACCTTCAGGTGTGGACACTGGTGTAATCAACTTCACAGGAAGTTCCTCCCTATATAACCCCCTCCCACTGAGAGTGCTTTAGTTTTGTAGCAAGCAATTTCTCCGAGGTTACACAATGTTCCCCAAAAAGAGGGGTGGGAGCTCTGTGTCCCGTGATGTACTTCAAGAAAAGGATTTTACAGGTAAGCTGTTATTAAAAATCCTTTTTTCTTTATCGTACATCACGGGACACAGAGCGCATAGCCATTACATATGGGATGTCCCAAAGCAATGCTCCATGAAGGGAGGGAGACCGTAAGGCCAAATTAGCCAAACAGAAATATATCAGGAGGTAAAAAATAGCTCCACCAACAGAAAAAAAGGGGGCGTGAACCGGGCCAGAGGATTCTATACTGCTGCCCGTAGGACCGCCTGCCCAAATGCTGCGTCCGTAGCTTTTGTGACGTCCAACTTATAAAATTTAGTAAACGTATGTACGGAAGACCAGGTTGCCGCTTTGCAAACCTGTGCCATAGAGATCTGATGGTGTGCCGCCCAAGAGGCACTCATGGCCCTCGTAGAATGGGCCTTAACTGATAAGGGAGGTGGAACGCGCTTCAGACCATAGACCTGAAAAATCAGCTGCTTAATCCACCTAGCCAAGGAAGACTTGGCAGCCGGCTGACCCTTCTTGGGGCCATCCGGGAGAACGAAAAGCACATCTGTTTTCCGAATCTTTTCTGTAGCCTTGAGATAAACCCTCATGGCTCGGACCACGTCCAAAGTATGAAGCAATCTTTCCTCTCTGGACTGGGGAGTAGGAAAGAAGGATGGTAGGACTAGGTCCTGATTCAAGTGAAAACTGGATATGACCTTAGGAAGGAAAGAAGGCTGAGGCCGCAGAACCACTCTGTCCTTATGCAGAATCAGGTACGGTTCCCTGCAAGACAAGGCTGCCAGCTCGGAGACCCTTCTGGCCGAAGCCATAGCCACCAAGAAAACCAATTTTCGGGTTAGCAGCACAAGAGGGATTTCTGTCAGAGGTTCAAACGGCTGCTTTTGTAAAGCTGACAAGACCAGATTTAAATTCCAGGGGCAGAGGGGAGCTCTAATAGGGGGATTCACATGCAAGACCCCCTGCAAAAAGGTTTTCACAAGCGAATGCGTGGCCAAAGGCCTTTGAAACCATATCGATAAGGCAGACACCTGCCCCTTTAGAGTACTAAGAGCCAACCCCTTGTCAACGCCAACCTGGAGGAATCGCAAGATCCTGTCAATAAAAAACTTGCGAGGATGCCCTCCTTGAGACTCGCACCACTCCACATAGGTCCTCCAGACTCTGTAATAGATATTTCTAGAGACTGGCTTTCTAGCCTGAATTAACGTAGATATGACTTGGGCTGAGAGGCCTCTGCCCTTAAGAATTAGGGATTCAGCCGCCAAGCCATCAAATTTAGCTGCTGTGAAGCAGGGTGGTAGATCGGGCCCTGAGACAGCAGATCTGGGCGCAGGGGGAGTGGCCACGGTGCCCCTACTGACATCCTCACGATGAGTGCGTACCAAGCCCTTCTGGGCCAGGCTGGGGCCACCAGGATCACTGGCCTGCGCTCCACCCTGATCCTTCGTAGAAGGCGGGTAATCATCTGTAGTGGAGGGAACGCATACAGGAGAGAAAACTGGTGCCAGGGGCAAACCAACGCATCGGTCCCGTAGGCCGAGGGGTCCCTGGCTCGGGATACGAATTTGTCCAATTTCTTGTTGAATCTTGTTGCCATGATGTCCACATCGGGAACTCCGAATCTTTGGCAAATCTCTTGGAATACCTGGGGGTGAAGAGACCACTCTCCCGGGAGTAACTGTTGACGACTCAAAAAATCTGCTTGAGAATTGTCTATCCCTGGGATGAACACTGCTGAGATGCAGGGTACATGGGCTTCGGCCCATGAGAAAATCAGGTTTACTTCCCTTTGAGCCGCTAGGCTCCTTGTGCCCCCCTGGTGGTTTATGTATGCCACCGCCGTGGCATTGTCGGACTGTATCCTTACTGGCAGACCCTGCAGGGGGAGAGTCCAGGCGACCAGGGCCAACCGAGCAGCTCTGATCTCTAGGACATTGAAGGGAAGCAGACTTTCTGCCTCTGACCACTGTCCCTGCTGGGTCCGTTTTCCTAAGATTGCCCCCCAACCTGTTAGGCTGGTATCTGTGGTTACTATTTTCCACGTGATGGGGCAAAAGGTTTTCCCTTTTGACAATTTTTGAGGGATCAGCCACCAGTACAGGCTGCGCTTGACCCCTGGGGAAAGAACTAATGGACGGTCTAATGCCTGTATGGACTTGTTCCAAGCAGAGAGAATAGCTGCCTGAAGAACTCTGGTATGGATCTGGGCATAGGGCGCTGCTTCGAAGGCGGCCACCATCTTTCCCAGCAGTCGCATGCATAGGCGAATAGTCGGCTTCTTTTTGCCTAAGACTATTTTAATCGTTTGAATCAACGACCTGATCTTCTCTTGAGGTAAAAATACCCTCTGGCATTCTGTATCTAACCGAAAGCCTAGATATTCCAACTGTCTTGTGGGTTGTAACCTTGATTTTTCTTGGTTCACAATCCACCCGAATTCTTCTAGATGCCGCACTGTGCGGACTACTGCATGATTGAGGTTGGAAGCTGATCTGTCGATAACCAGGAGATCGTCCAGGTATGCCAGGACCAAGATGCCTTCTGTCCTTAGGACGGCTAGCACCGGGGCTAACACCTTTGTGAATACCCGCGGAGCTGTTGCCAACCCGAAAGGGAGGGCTACGAACTGGTAATGACTTTGATTTATCGTAAAAGGAAGAAACTTGTGATGTGCTGGGTAAATCGGCACATGCAGATATGCATCCTTTATGTCTATAGATGCTAGAAAGTCGCCCTGATGCAGGCTGGCTGTCACTGAAAGTATGGAGTCCATACGAAAGGTCTGAATCTTTAGAAAGCGATTTAGGCGTTTGAGGTCTAATATAGTCCTGACGTCGCCATTGGGTTTTGGTATAACAAAAAGGTTGAAGTAGAATCCCCGACCCCATTCTTGGGTTGGTACTTCTACAATTACTCCTTGGAGCAATAGGCGATCCAACGCCTTTACGAGAGAGGCCCTTTTTAATGGGTCGCTTGGAAGACTTGACCCCTGAAAATGAGGAGGGGGGATTTCTCGAAACTCTAGTTTGTATCCCGTGGCTACCACGGACCGAACCCAAGAGTCGGGAATTCTGGCCTTCCAGACTTCGGAGAAAAACCGAAGTCTTCCCCCCACCCGAGAGAGTGGGGGCGCCCCTTCATGAATCTGATTTGACGACTGGTTTAGCCTGTTTGCGAGACCAGGGTCTCTTGTTTGCCGCGGCTTGACCCTGTGGGCGGCTATTAACCGCTGGACGCCCGGGAGGCCGTCGATACTGACGAGAAGTCGAAGGGGCCGAGCCTACAATGGCCTGTCGTTTAAACGTGGGCCCACGCGGTCTTTTCTTGACCGGTAAGGAAGTACTTTTTCCACTTGATATAGTGTGGATATATTTATCTAGGTCTTCCCCGAATAGTCTTCCCCCATGAAAGGGAAACCCTGCTAAAAGCTTTTTGCAGGGTGCCTCTGCTGACCAGTTCTTTAGCCACAAAAGACGACGCATCTGAACCATCAGTAGAGATGAACGGGATGCCTGTTGGATGGAGTCCTTAATAGCATCTACTGCAAAGCAGAGAGCCCTAGTGAATTCTGCTAATTCATGAGTATGCTGAGCCGGCATGTCCTTTAATATATGTTTTGCCTGATCCTTCAAGGCCTGACAAACACCAATGGCTGCTACTGCTGGCTGAACCATGGCACCTACTGAGGTGAAAGCGGCTTTCAGTAGGGTCTCGAATTTCTTGTCGACCGGATCCTTGAACATCTGGACATTTTCAACCGGACAGGTCAGGGATTTATTCACGCAGGAAATGGCCGCGTCCACTGTGGGGAGTGCCCATTTCTTTAAATATTCCTCTTCCATAGGATAGAGAATAGAGAATCTTTTAGGAGGGACAAAGATTCTATCAGGTCGAGCCCAATCCTGGTAAATCACGTTCCGCAGAAGGGGGTGCATTGGAAAAGACGCACAAGTTAATGGAGCCTTTAAAGAACCCAATGAGGAAACCTCCGGGGCTACTAGTTCTGGCACTGGAAGTTTAAAGGCAGTGCGAACCATATCTGTCAAAGACTGGATCCACAGGCTCTCCGCTTGAGAGGCCGAGAAATATTCATCTATAGTGGAATCTTCCCTGTCTGAACCGTCGGGACTTGGGTCTGCCTGATCCCCTTGTGGGTCCCGTTCCTCTGAAGAGGAGACCTCCGCATCTGAAAACCCCACACTGGGTGAGGGGGATCTAGCCCGCTTGCTACTTGGCCAAGGACGGGCAAACAACGCAGTTAACCTTTTCTCTAGCCCACTCATGGTGGCTGCTAGCATTTCTTCCGTCACGTAAACGGGAATGGGTGGATCGGGGGCCGCCTCTGCCCCCAGCACCCCCAATGGCTCTTGTACTATGCCACTCGGTGTTCTAACTGGCGAGGGTGGGGCCGTTGAAGCCTGGCCCAAATCCTCTGACCCCGATGGAGACCCCTTTTGCTTCTTGGCACCTTTAGCAGCCTTGGCTGGTCCAGATCCCTTTGGAGCCATTGTACAACCTTGAGTCACCCCTATAGCCAACACCTGACTGGGAGGTGGCAATACTGAGGAAACCTGTGAGTATTGACACACCAATGCCCGTTAGCCGGAGTCCAAGGTAGACTCAGATACTGCTGGATCTAAGGCTGAGTCCCTTTAAGCAAAAAACTTCCTTTTTTTTTTTTTTTTTTTCTGGTCAATAGTGGACCTAAGTCCTAGACCTGAAGATCCACAAAACCGCCACTAGGTGTCCCTGTGTGGTCAAAAGACCCAGCTGCACGCTCTGTATCCTTTCTTCCTCTGCCTCCAGGAGGGAAAGACCAGCCAGAGAAAAAGTTTTTCCTTTAAACCGACCCTGACGCTGCTGGCCCGCCCCCCCGACGCACGCCGACGCTATAAAAGGCGGCGTGCACGCGCGCGCACCCCCCCACGCTGACAACCACATGGAGGAAGCAGAGCAGAGGAAACAACATGGACCAGCGCCAGGCAGCACCAACAGACACCAGGTAAGCACTAATCTTATTTGTAGTGCACACACAGAGAGGAAGCTGTCCCCATGGGCTTCCTAAGAAACAGGAGTTTTCACCAGCAATTTCCTCTTTACAACATGTGGGGTTGCAGTATCAATGCTAACAGGCAGACCTGGGGTGAGTAGCAAATATATATCTTACACAAGTATACATATATCTACATGTTATCTGGGTAAACATTAGTATCCCATCCTGCCCACACAGACATAGTGGAGATAGTGGCTGATGCACAAGCATACTGTTAGCCAACCCAGAACCCCCAGGGGGATACCTACTGTCGAACCAAGTCCCGCAGGTTCCCTCTTACCTGCTCCACGCCGCAGGGTATTGCAAACTGCAAGAGGCCCAATCTTCCCCCATCTCCGTGGGTATTGTCTCGGACCTTCAGGGACCGGGGTCCTGTGTTAAGGAACCCACACCCCTGGACCTATATAGCATCCTGGCATCAGTAGCGTTTAGTCCTGGAAGAGACCAAGGCACTGGAGCCCAGAATCCAGCCCTCCAAGGAGAGGCATTATAGGCAACACCCCACGCAGGCAGGGCCCGGGTACCATACACCTTGGCTTTGAAGCACTTCGGACGGATCCGGCTAGCTATCCTGGGTCCCGAGACCTCCGAGGGACAGCTAGACGTGACCAACACCTAAGACACTGGCGAAAAAACTAAAGCACTCTCAGTGGGAGGGGGTTATATAGGGAGGAACTTCCTGTGAAGTTGATTACACCAGTGTCCACACCTGAAGGTACCCATATAACCCATATGTAATGGCTATGCGCTCTGTGTCCCGTGATGTACGATAAAGAAAACATCCCCCCCCCCCCGAAAGGTGACAAATGTGGCACCAGAGGGGGGAGGAAGCAAACAAGCGGAGCTTCAAGTTTTGAGTGGAACTCCGCTTTTAGTGTTATTCTCCCATTGAATAGTTTCCCCTTTGTGTGCCTCCAAGGCTGCGTACACACAATCGAACATATCTGCTGAAACTGGTCCGCAGACCAGTTTCAGCGGACATATCGGATCGTGTGTACGGCCTAGCAGACAGGTTTCCAGCATACAAAAGTTTTAAAACATGCTTTAAAACTTATCTGCTGGAAAACTGTCCTTTGGATATGTCCGCTGGTTAGTACGCCTAACCAGCGGACCGAAATCCCCCGCATGCGTCGAATGGATTCGACGCATGCGTGGAAGCATTTTACTTCCTGGTTTGCAGACGTCGCGGCGGCAACGTCACCGAAACGTCACCACACTGTCTGTCCGTGGGGATTTTGGTTTGATCGTGTGTATACACATCAGACCAAAATATCCCAGGAGACATGTCCGATGAAAACGGTCCGTCGGACCGTTTTCATCGGACATGTCTCCTCGTGCGTACGCGGCCCTAGGTGTGCATTCCCATTGTTAATTGAGTCACCTAATGTTTCTGTTGGCTAATCCTCCTAGAGCAGTGGTTCTCAACCTGGGGGTCGGGACCCCCTTGGGGGTCGAATGGGGATTTGCCAGGGGTCACCGAATCCTGGGCTATTCCTAAAGCCTGCATCGTTCTCCCAGCCTTTTTTGCGGTCACCCAGCAGGGCTGTCCCTGGAACCTGTGACTGCCCAGCAGGGCTGTTCCTGTGGCCGCCCACTTAGCCTCTTCACAGCCGCCCATTCAGTTCACGGCATTGGCTGGGAAACAGAAAGTAGATGTCAGCTGACTGGTGAGGAATGTGAAATGGGAGGAGCTGAAGACCCTATCTCCTGATTTTGGCATAGGTGTCACTGATATGAGATACCACAAAGTCGGAGACACAGTAAGTAACACAACCTGTGATTATAGTTGCCATTAAAAGTCCCCACTACAGTTCTCAGATCAGAAGATGACCTTGATCAAGAGCACCTAAGTCGGCTTATCAGAACTGCCTGCCAGCACTGCCACTCATCCCATTGCCTTGCCTTGGGTGCGGACAACCCACGCTACAAAAATAATTTTACTGTTAGGGGTCCCCACAATTTAGGAGATTTTATCAAGGGGTCACGGCACTTCAAAGGTTGAGAACCACTGTCCTAGAGGTTCCTATATGATGTGATTAGTCTTGTGTCAACTTTTCCCAACTATTGCGGGATGTTTACCCCAATGTGTAATATTTGTTTTTATTGTTCATGTGGCGACTGCCCCTATTTGTATAGTGTATAAAACCTGTATGTCTGTTCAAAAAGCAACTCATTTGGTTTTTACCTCAACAGTCTGTCTTTGTACGATGCTTGGGGTAAATCGCTATTAACTATCGTTCTGCTGGAAGGGTTTGGAGGGCAGAAAGTGCCTCTTGGCGGGGGCGGGCCGTCACACAGGGGTTATAACCCTACCTTAGTTTTGCCTTTAGTCCTACTTCAGACTCAATATAAAAATAAAATATATATTGAAAATGAAAATTTAATTGGATGCTTGCTATGGAAATCACAGACTGTACATGCTCATATATTTCAAAGCAGTGTCAAAAATACAGGAACTAGACTTCCCACTTAGCAAACACAGCAATAATCAGCAACCGCCAACGATACAAAATTTTTATTCCGTTTGTTAGATATGTAAATGACGACGTTCATCAAATGGCTTTAGCACTAATGAAGAAGAGATGTTAATTGGAAGTTGTGTTTCCTGTGCTGTAATTCAAAACTCTTCAGCTTGCTGCCTAAAGAAGTGACAACTCGCTCACTGCAGTAGCTAAATGTCACAGATTGCCTTTCCTGGAAGGTCCATGTTATGTAAGAGATTGCAAACATGTTATTGCTCGCGCCCAGACCCACTCCTCTGGAAGCACAGCTGTACAACAGTGCTGTGAAATGGCCACCTGCCCCCCCCCCCAAGAGATAAAAAAATGCAACATAAAAGAGGAGGTCTGCAGGGGATTGTGCTTCTTTAATGTTCTGCTCTCTTTGTTGTCTGAATATTAAGTAGCAAACTCTGCTAAACCTACCAGGATTAAAGGACAGAACACAATTTGTAACTAAACAGACAGGACAAAATGTTTTTGGATGCTCTGCGACAAAGACGTGCCAGGAAACTCAGATTTATTTGCAAAACGGTGGTACAAATGTTTCTAACACCCCCTCACTCTTCCCAACACCTACAATAAATAAAAAATAAAAAAATTTGCATCTGGCAGGTAACTTTAGCAGCCGGGTGCTCCGGATTAGTTTACATTGACTTTCTGATCTGGCTATCTGCAGGGTAGTACTGCGCCCTGTACTGGGAAGCTGCATAGACTTCTCATCTAAAGCCCTGTACACACGATCGGTTTGTCCGATGAATACAGACTGATGGACCGTTTTCATCGGACAAACCGATCGTGTGTGGGCCCTATCGGTTTGTTTTCCATCGGTGAAAAAAAATAGAACATGTTTTAAATTTTTCCTATGGATAAAAAACGATCCAAAAAATCACTGCATGCTCAGAATCAAGTCAATGCATGCTTGGAAGCATTGAACTTTTTTCAGCACGTCGTGTTTTAAGTCACCGTGTTTTGGCACGGTCGGATTTTTGACTGATGGTGTGTAGGCAAGACTGATGAAAGTCAGCTTCATCGGATATCCGACGAAAAAATCCTTTGGATTAGATTCCATCAGATATCCGATCGTGCGTACAGGGCTTTATGCCGCGTACACACGATCATTTTTTGTGATGAAAAAAAACGACGTGTTCTGTGAAGTAAAAAACAACGTTTTTGAAACGTCATTTTTTAAAGACGATGTTGCATACACACCATCGTTTTTTTCACAAAAAGCGAGGTTACGTTCACCACTCTTTTCCATTGAAGCTCGCTTCATAACTAACTTCTGGGCATGCGCGGGTTGAAAAACGTCGTTTTAAACAACGTTTTTGCTACACACGGTGACTTTTTGTGAAACAAAAAACGACGTTTTGAAAAACTACACAAAAAATTCTAGCATGTTGGAATTTTTTTTTGGTCGTTTTTTTTAAGACAAAAAACGACGTTTTGCCCACACACGATCAATTTAAATGACGTTTTAAAAAACAACGTTTTTTTTTCATCGCAAAAAACGACCGTGTGTACGCGGCATTAGACATTAAATCTAATGCCGCGTACACACGGTCGTTTTTTGCGATGAAAAAAAACGACGTTTTTTAAAACGTCATTTAAATTGATCGTGTGTGGGCAAAACGTCGTTTTTTGTCTTAAAAAAAACGACCAAAAAAAATTTCCAACATGCTTGAATTTTTTGTGTCGTTTTTCAAAACGTCGTTTTTTGTTTCACATAAAGTCACCGTGTGTAGCAAAAACGTTGTTCAAAACGACGTTTTTCAACCCGCGCATGCCCAGAAGCTAGTTATGAAGCGAGCTTCAATGGAAAAGTGTGGTGAACGTAACCTCGCTTTTTGTGAAAAAACGATGGTGTGTATGCAAAATTGTCTTTGAAAAGTGACGTTTCAAAAACGTCGTTTTTTACTTCACAGAAAACTTCGTTTTTTTCCATCGCAAAAAACGACCGTGTGTACGCGGCATAAGAGTTGGTAAGCTTCAATATAATACAAGTTCCCTTTTGGGTTTAAAGCGACACTAAAGTACATTTTTTTATTAAATAACAAACATGTTATACTTACCTCCATTGTGTGGCTCGATTTGCACCCACGTCTTCTGGGGTCCCTCTGCGGCTGTCATGGCTCCCCCTCCGCAAGAGCTTTCCACCTTCATGCGAGCGAGCTCGCATGGTGGAAAGCTCTTGCAGGCGCGCTCCTGTGATACAGCGGCGGGCATAGCCGCCGACTGTATCCCTCGGCTCCCGCCGCGTCATTGGCTGTGATTGACAGCAGCACCAGCCAATGGCTGCACTGCTATTAATCCGTCCAACCTAGCCAACCAACGGCCAGGCTGGGAACAGAAGAGGATGACAGGGACGAGTGCGGGTCTTTCGAGGGGTGAGGTACGTAAAACAGGGGATCTGGCGGGGATGGGAGGGGGGGTGGCTGTCGGATGATTTTTCACCTTAATGCATAGGATGCATTAAGGTGAAAAAACATTTACCTTTACAACCCCTTTAAGCCCAGGTTCACACTGCTGTGGGATTGAAATCGTGCAAGTTCAGCTGAACTCACACAATTTCATTCCCACATGTCAGTCCGATGAGTTTAGAGACATCTGTGCGGTTTCCTGCACAGATGTCTATAAAAATCACACCTGAAATCTCCGAAAGTGGTACAAAAAATACTTTTGGTAATTGGTGAGGCGCCGCAAAGTCGGCGTCACACCGATTCGGACAGCTCCATTGCGGGAAATAGCGACTGATTTGGCATGCGATTTGACATGTCATATCGCATCAATGTGAACCAGGGCTTATACCACTTTAAGCATTTACTGTATATAATGCCCCGTACACACAATCAGAAATTCCGGCAGCAAAAGTTTGATGTGAGCTTTTGAAATTCCGGCCGTGTGTAGGCTCCATCAGACTTTTGCTGTCGGAATTTCCACCAGCAAAAGATTGAGAGTTGGTTCTCAAATTTTCCGACGGAAAAAATTTGTATGGGAAAATCCGATCGTCTGTAGCAATTCCGACGCACATAACTCAGATGCATGCTCGGAAACAATTCAACGCATGCTCGGAAGCATTGAACTTAATTTTCTCGGCTCGTCGTATTGTTGTACGTCACCGCATTCTTGACGGTCGAAAGTTCAGTGAACTTTTGTGTGACCATGTGTATGCAAGCCAAGCTTGAGCGGAATTCCGTCAGAAAAAACATCGGAAAAATCGACGGAAAATCCGATCGTGCGTACGGGGCAATACAGAACTGTATCAGCGCCATTTGAGTTTTCATTTTTATTTATTTTTTTTAGGGACAAAGGTAAAATCACCCTCCAGCAGCTGAGAGTAAGCAGATTAGAGAAAGCTCACATCTGAACAGTTGGCATGGATCATTGTACATTCTTGTTCTTTGCAAGTTATTAAATAACCCTTTTTGTCTCCAGGCTTACTTAGGATGTGACTAGTGTTTCAGTTAGATACGTAAAGAGTTGACTTTGCCATTTCCTGGATCAGGTCAGCCACACCTACAGGACAGGAGTGTAGAGAATCATAAAAATAAAAACTCCAAAGGGCATTAGTACAGAGTTCGTGTTCCAGATGCCGAATCTGCAGAGAACACAATGCGCTATCTGCCCTGTCAATAGAACACAAATTCTGATTACATAAATCAGCATGAATTCGCAGTCACAAGGCATTTCACATGCGTTTGTTATTTTATCTCATGTTCATTGTCACATCAAAATGGATAGCTTACAAAAAGAAGCATAATACTTTAACAATCCATGTTATTGCTATTGGTATCAACATTCCACATTTTAAAGCTGAACTCCAGGAAAAAAATATTTCATTTACATATATTCCTTAACCACTTGAGATCCGCGCTATAGACAAAAGACGTCCACAGCGCGGCTTTCAAGTGCCGAGTGGATGCATTACCCACGCTCGCGCTGTGGGGCACGCATCGGGTAAACACTGTGCCGGCGCATCGCTGAGATGCCGATGCGTGTACCTGGCAGCCGCGATGTCCGCCAGGTACACGTGATCGGCACTGACAGCAGGGACGTGGAGCTCTGTGTGTAAACACAGAGCTCCACGTCCTGTCAGGGAGAGAGGAGACAGATCTGTGTCCCTTGTACATAGGGACACAGCATCGGTCACCTCCCCCAGTCAGTCCCCTCCCCCCACACAGTTAGAACACACCCAGGGAATACATTTAACCCCTTGCTCACCCCCTAGTGTTAACCCCTTCCCCGCCAGTCACATTTATACAGTAATTAGTGCATTTTTATAGCACTGATCGCTGTATAAATGTGAATGGTCCCAAATATGTGTCAAAAGTGTCCGATCTGTCCGTTGCAATATCGCAGGCCTGACAAAAAAAAAAAAATCACAGATCGCCGCCATTACTAGTAAAAAATAAAAAAATAAATCATAAAGCTATCCCCTATTTTGTAGGCACTATAACTTTTGCGCAAAACAATCAATATACGCTTATTGCGATTTTTTTTAACAAAAATATGTAGAAGAATACGTATCGGCCTAAACCGAGGAAAACATGTTTTTGTTTTTTTTGGGATATTACCGTGTTTCCCCGAAAATAAGACGTACTCCGAAAATAAGCCGTAGTGGGATTTCGACACAAGATCGAAATATAAGACACCCCTCCGAAAATAAGACGTAGCGATGGCGTGTCGAATCCCCGAAAATAAGACGTAGCGATGGGCGTGTCGTATGCATAGCGGCGCGGAGCGGTAAACAACACGTGATAGGCGTACTGTACTGGTGCGGAGCTCTGGAGCTGTAAAGAAGTGAGGAGAAGGACGCTCTGTAAAGCTTCTCCCCAGCACTGACCAGCAACAGTCTCTCACCCCACACAAACACCAGGGGATAGGGGGAAAAGCTGCTACAGTACTGAGCCCAAAGAGATCACCCCAGCTCCACTGTGCTCCACATCAGCTTTGCTGGCCTATCTTTCTGTACAGCCAGACAAGATGAGTGCAAAAAGAAAGAGTTATTCTGTTGAGTACAACAAAGGAATTGTGGAGGACTCCCGAGGCAAGAATCTTACGGCTTTTTGCAAAGAGAAGAAGTTGGATATCCGAATGGCCCAAAAATGGCGTGCAGAATACGATAATCTCAGTCTACAGGTGGACAGAGGAAATGCTAAGAAGCGCAAGTGTGGTTCAGGTAGGCAACCTTTATTTTCTGAGCTGGAAGACATACTTGCCGGTAATAAAAATAAGACACCCCCCGAAAATAAGCCATAGTGTGATTTCTTGAGGAAAAAAAAATATAAGACGGTGTCTTATTTTTGGGGAAACACAGTATTATAACAAAAAGTAAAAAATATTGTGTTTTTTTCCAAATTTTCTGTCTTTTTTTTTGTTTATAGCGCAAAAAATAAAAATCGCAGAGATGATCAAATACCACCAAAAGAAAGCTCTATTTGTGGGGAAAAAAATATAAAAAATATAATTTGGGTACAGTGTTGTATGACCGCGCAATTGTCATTCAAAATGTGTCAGCGCTGAAAGCTGAAAATTGGTCTGGGCACGAAGGGGGTTTAAGTGGCCAGTAATGAAGTGGTTAAAGGGGTTGTAAACCTTTGTGTAAAAAAAAAAACACCGGCACCCCAGGCCCCCCCCCCCCACCCATTTTACTTACTTGAGCCCCGTATTTCCCTCGGCGGAGACGCGCTGTCCCTCTGCCCGGGGTTCTCGGCTCTTGATTGGATAGATTGATAGTAGCGCAGCCATTGACTCCCACTGCTGTCAATCAAATCCAATGACGCGGGCCTATAGCCACTGAATGATGGACTCGGGAGCGCGCCTGCAAGGTAACCCCTCGGGAGATCGCTTCTCCTAGGGGGTAAGGCCCTGTACACACGATCAGACCGGTCTGATGAAACTGGTCTTAAAGCGGAGTTCCACCCTTAAAACCACTTTCTTTCATCCCATCCAGCATACTGGCGTCAGCGCCAGTATGCTGTTTTTTTTTTTTTTAATCCATGTACTTACTTTATAATAGATCATTTAATTTTGGGCGCACCGCGGTGTATGTCGCCGCTATAAGGCGTCACTAGCGTTCGGCTCTTCTCGGCGCCTGCGCACAGACCCAGGAGCTGACTGCGCAGGCGCCGTAAATAGCCGGCTGTTTCCGGAAGGCGTGACGCCTTATAGCGGCGACATACACCGCGGTGCGCCCAAAATTAAATGATCTATTATAAAGTAAGTACATGGATTAAAAAAAAAAAAAAAAACAGCATACTATCGCACTGTTCGCTGTGTAAATGTGAATGGTTCCAAAATAGTGTCAAAAGTGTCCAATGTGACCGCCGTATAATCGCAGGCCTGACAAAAATCGCAGATCGCCACCATTACTAGTAAAAAATAAATCATAAATCAATCCCCTATTTTGTAGGCGCTATAACTTTTGCGCAAACCAATCAATAAATGCTTATTGTGATTTTTTGTAGCAGAAATATTTAGAATACGTATCGGCCTAAACTGAGGGGAAAAAAAAATCTGCCTTTTTTGTTTATAGCGCAAAAAATAAAAACCGCAGAGATGATCAAATACCACCAAAAGAAAGCTCTATTTGTGGGGAAAAAATTATAAAAATATAATTTGGGTACAGTGTTGTATGACCGCGCAATTGCCATTCAAAATGCGGCAGCGCTGAAAGCTGAAAATTGGTGTGGGCAGGAAGTGGGTTTAAGTGCCCAGTAATGAAGTGGTTAAACCCACAAGTGCTTTTTACCACTACTATTGCTTTATATTTGCTTTTAGTATTTACAAAAGCAGCAATTTAGAAAGCTGATGAAAGGTTTAGCGCTGGAAAACACTTTTTGATAGATAAATAGTAAATCTATATAGATCAGACCACAGGTGAGGGACAAATGAGGGACTTTGTTCTGAATGAGGGACAGTCCCTCGAAATCAGGGACAGTTGCTTTAAACGCCCGCCCCACCCCAGTGTGAAAGGGGTCTCAAGGAAAGAAAGCCTAAAGAAAGAAAACAAATGCAGCCATCACATAAGAATTGGTAAACTGTGATCTAATAAATGTTTGGATTTGGACTGATCACAGACGTGTTGTGTAAGGAGATTGGAGGAGGAATGATCAGGGAGGAGTTGGTGACCAGGAAGTGTCACCCTGTGTCAGAGGGGACAATGGGGGAATGTGAAGTTCACAAGTCAGCCATCTGCAGACACCCAGCATGACTCACATCTCTCTGAAATCACAGCACATGTCGGCACTACGGTGAACTCTCTCCCTGTAGGAATCTTCTTTCTAGAAAAAAAAAAAAAATCCGAGTTTCCAGCGGAAAAAATGACTGGCGTCCATGAGGAGAGCTCCTCTCACACTTTCCATCGCTATCCTGCTCAGCAACACGCTGGCCTCACAGAAACCTTGCCCTCTTTACTGCCCACTCCAAAAATGGCGATTTCTCGCCTTCAGCGGCGACGTCAAGCAAAACCCCCCTCGGCAGCCTATGAGAAGCCGCGGGGCTCGCTCCAATAGGCTAACGTCGAGTAGACGAATCCCCGCCCCTCCCCCGATTCTATATAAGGAGCCCCGTTCGCAGCCGGCCCTGGCTGGCTCAATCCTGTCTGACTTCACCTCCATTTCCACGCAGGCAGAAGACGTTCTCCAGGCTCCCCGGGCTTCCCTTTCTTGCTTTGTACGGACGGATTACACGCCGAAGCTGCGCCCATTCCCGCCCGTGCCGCCACCTGGGCTTATGGCAAGAGTCGCCTCGGCCATTTCTACCTTGTGTCCCCACACCACTCTTTAAAAATTCCGCCAAAAAAGAGAAGACGATTCCCCAAGTCCTTTGGGCCGTTACCTCACGTAAGTAAAAAATAAAAAAAAAGGGTGTTTGAATGGAGTGGACATGGCGGGGCCCCGGATGTGGGGGAGGTGTATTGTAGTGGCGCCCTCTGGTGGCGGACGGCTGTTGCCTCGCGCTGTGTGAGGCTGCGCGTGACCGGGGCTTTCCTCGGGCCACGCGCCTGTGGCTGAGGGGTGGAGGTCACGTGGTTTCCCGGCCAGCTGCTGCAGGTTAGAGAGGGCGGGGCGTGGGTGACAGCGCGGGAGATTCAAATCTGGAAAGGCAAGCGGGGTCACTGAGCAAGGTGTGCCAGGGGCAGGCTGTAGAGGGCAGTAGTGAGGGAGGGGGCTGAGCTGACAGGGCAGTGACTAATGCTCCAGTGCATGCAGATGGCGGATCACCCCTATAATTACTCATGTATCAAATGCAGGTAGTCTGCCAAGGATGTCAAGCTGGCGGCCTTTCAGCTGTTGCAGAACTACAAGTCCCATTACGCCTCTGCTTTTGGGTGGCCTTGCAATGCCTCATGGGACTTGTAGTTCTGCAACAGCTGGGACGGTCACCAGTCGTAGACCTTTACTAATGGGCTTCCTTGTTCCTCCCTTGGAAGGGGTAAAGACTGAAATCTATTGCAGCTTATTAACCACGTCATTACTGGGCACTTAACCCTCAGACCATATTGCTGCCCAATGACCAGAGCACTTTTTGTGATTCGGTACTGCGTCGCTTTAACTGACAATTGCGCGGTCGTGCGACATGGCTCCCAAACAAAATTGGCGTCCTTTTTTTCCCCCACAAATAGAGCTTTCTTTTGGTGGTATTTGATCATCTGCGGATTTAATTTTTTGCGCTATATACAAAAATAGAGTACATTTTGAAAAAACTTGCAATATTTTGCTATAATATCCCCAAAAATCTATATATAAAAACACTTTTTTTTCTCAGTTTATGCCGATATGTATTTTTCTACCTATTTTTCATTAAAAAAAATCGCAATTGGCGTTTATTGATTAGTTTGCGCAAAAGTTATAGCGTTTACAAAATAGGGGGTAGTTTTATGGCATTTTTTTTTTACTAGTAATGGCGGCGATCAGCGTTTTTTTTTCGGTACTGCGATATTATGGCGGGCACTTCGGACACATTTTTGGGACCATCGGCATTTTTATAGCGATCAGTGCTATAAACATGCATTGTATTACTATAAAAATGCCATTGGCAGTGAAGGGGTTAACACCAGGGGGCAGGGAAGGGGTTAAGTGTGTTCCTGGGTGTGTTCTAACTGTATGGAGGGGGTGGACTCACTAGGGGAAATCACTGATCTTCTGTTCATGCATTGTATGAACAGGAGATCAGCGTTCCCCCGCTGACATGACCGGGGGCTGTGTGTTTACACACATACCTCCCGCTCCCCGCTCTGTACCGAGCGCGCGTGCCCACAAATAGAGCTATCTTTTGGTGGTATTTGATCATCTCTGATTTTTATTTTTTGCGTTATAAACAAAAAGTGAGGAAAATTTGGGAAAACACTATTTTTAACTTTGTTATGATAGTATCCCAATTTTTCTTAAAAAAAATGTTTTTCCTTTGTTTAGGCCGATACGCATTCTATATATTTTTGTTCAAAAAAATCGCAATAAGCGTACATTGATTGGTTTGCGCAAAAGTTATAGTGCCTACAAAATATGGGATAGATTTATGATATATTTTTTTCATAGTAATGGCGGCGATCTGTGATTTTTAGATTTTTTTTGTCAGGCCTGCGATATTGCGACGGACATATCGGACACTTTTGACACAAATTTGGGACATTCACATTTATACAGCGATCAGTGCTATAAAAATGCACTAATTACTGTATAAATGTGACTGGCATGGAAGGGGTTAACACTAGGGGATGAGGAAGGGGTTAAATGTATTCCCTGGGTGTGTTCTAACTGTGTGGGGGGAGGGGACTGACTGGGGGAGGGGACCGATGCTGTGTCCCTATGTACAAGGGACACAGATCTGTCTCCTCTCTCCCTGACAGAATGTGGAGCTCTGTGTTTACACACAGAGCTCCATGTCTGTGTACCGCCAATCGCGTGTACCCGGCGGACACCGCGGCCGCCAGGCACATGCATCGGCTCCCCAGCAATGCGCCGGGCACAGTGTTTCCCTGCTGCGCGCCCCCCAGCGGCACGCACAGGGAATGTAAACAGGACGTCCACTCGGCACTTGAGAGCCGCGATGTGGACGTCTTTTGTCTATAGCGCGGATCTCAAGCGGTTAATCATTAGATGTGACGGCTACATTTTTTTTTGTGCTTTTAGACCTGATAATTTTGTCTGCTGTGCCTCTTTATCCTGCGTGGGGGCGCTCTAATACAGGAGGTGTATTTGCCAGATCAACAGGTGAAACCTAGGGCAACTAAGTTTCACCTGGTGATCCGGCCGGCAATACACCTCCTGTACTAGTACCCCCACTCCAGATAAAGTAGCATTGTCTGGGGACAGGAGAGTGTTGGATGTACTAGCAGATTTAAACTTACTAAAACCAAACTACAGCTCATACATTAAAGAGGAAGTAAAGGTAAACCCTTATGGGTTTTGCGTCCTTTCTTTTACTCTGCAAAGTAAATGCATAATGTGCTAGTATGCATAAAAATACTAGCACATTACATGGCAAAGCCTGCGGCGTTCACACTGCAGGCCCCATCCATGTTTGCGTCTCGTCCTTCCGAGGCTGTGGACTCGGCTCTGTGACTGTCCTGAGTTGCTGGTCACAAAACTCATGTGTGAAGAAACAGCGGTTGGCACACGCGCCAATGACCTGACGGGCGCAGTATATCGCCTAAACGTGCAACAACAACTTGCAAAGCGAGGTTTACAGCCGCTTTAAAAGCTGTTATAGCAGTGTTTTCTTTGTGGGATAAAAGGCATTACAGGAATAAAAATAGCTGAGCATTGTAAACGCATGGTTCAACCATCTAACTGCTACATCTGCAGAGCAGCTTGTACTTGCTCGCTAGATCACCAGATGAAAAGGGAGATCCTGAAAAAAATCCAATGCAGCCAATCTTAGAATTTGTGAGCTGCAATGTTTTCTTTTGGGTGTAATGCCACTTTCACCTTATTGCATTAAAAGCAAAATTCCATCTCTAAGGCTTTACACGTTTTACAACCTCCCCCTGAACAGTTTAACGTGCATTTAATTGCTGTTTGTGTTTTAGGAACTTTTAGGCTTTTTTTAAGTTGTCACATTAAAAATGTCTATGCGCATTTATAAGCTGTTACATGCATTTGCAAAAAGAAAATGAAAATTAAATTGCATGCATTTGCCAGTTCAAATTCCTCTGAAGATCCGTTCTGAACACATTTTTTTGCTTTCTAAAAAAGCCTCTAAACTCAACCGCCTAGAAACGACTAAATGCCCCTGTGTACTGATAAGATAACAGAAGAGTTCAGGAGCAGCTGAAAAAAATGCCCAGCGGCTCCTAAACGTCTGTTTACCAGCAGCAGTGTACATGAGGCCTCGTACACACTACTCATTTTTTTTCATTTAACTGACAGCTCAGAGCTGTTAGTACATCATTTCCCCCTGCTGTTATGTTCTGACAAGGGGATGGCCCCCCTTCCAGAAAATTCTGGTTAGCTTTGTCATCCATTTGCTCAAAGCGCCAGTTGGCAGACCTTTTTTAGGTCTTGACCCCTTGTCAAATAGCTGGCTTCGGTCTGACCGGCTGCTGTACACACGGGCCGAATATCGGCTGCTTTTAGTGAACCTACCGATGCCGCCCGACATTTGGCACGTGTACTGGGTGTATTTGCCCATTATGGTAAAACTTTCTAGCCCATAGAATGTGGCGTGGTCTTCCTTGTAGCTGATCTTATTGCGTCTCCGTTCGTGGCCACCAGGACATAGATGGGCAGCAGTGGAAACCTGCCAGGTATTCCGAACTCTTGCTCTAGCTAAAATGATGCGTTTTGTGTACAGTAGCCAAGTGGATTGTCATCTTTCATAGATTGCTTTTGTTAAATAAGGCTAACCACACACTTCACCTCACTTTCTTTCCCTCAGCCTTCAGGGCTGAACAATGCACTTGGTTTCCCAAACAATGCAAACAGCTTAAATGGTGGGATCTCCACTGTGTTTAGGAAGCCGCAACGCCCCATGAGCACCCAAACAGGGACAGCATCTGAATGTAGTAGCTGCTTGGCTGGTAATTTTGTCTGGCTCCTTTGGCTTGTGGTGCCAGCAGGGCTGCCCACGCGTCAGATTTCAGCATGGATCGGATAATCAGTCATTAGCACCTGTTAAGGTTGGGGAGATAATTTAGTGAGATGGTTTCTATTTAGATTTGTTCCTATAAAAGTTTACTAGTCTGTGTGGGAGATTGTATGTTCGAATTTGGATCTGAGTGCAGCGTTTTGTACGCTTACAGGGATTCCCCTCCTGGTATTGGCACCCATACCTGGGATCAGAAGGTCGTTTCACACTTTAAAGGGCTCCCTATGGTTAAAAATGAGGCCGTTGTGTACCAGTTGTCTGTCCGGTGGGCTGTGAGTGAATTCTCTCTTGCAAAGTTGCAGGTGCTGCCTCTGTCTGGCACCGGACATTGTAATGAAGTGGTGTCTGCCCGGGGTGGGACACTATCTGACAGTCTGAAGTACACCCGGAGCGCGGCAATGTACTTTCCTCCTTCCAGACAGTTAAAGGATAAGTTCACTTTTTGCAGGTAAAAAGTCAAACATTTTTTAAACTCCAGCCTGTATAGCATTGCACTTTTGGTCAGCAGATCGTGGGTGCAATGCCAGGATGCTGCCGACTGTCAGCTCATATCTCCCGTGCAATAACTGAACTTATGAGAGTGCTCACCGGCATCCCTTGGGTTCATTGAGAACAATGGCAAATGGAACCTGTAGTCTATTCACAAGAAACTTGATGATGCAGCCATGTGGGTGGAAGATGCCCAACCTGCTTTCACAATGGGGCATTGCGGGGGTGTGCAGGCATGTGCTTGTGTTACACCCTGATAATGGGTGTAACATGTTACTGAAAGTGAACTTAAAGGATAATTCTAGGATTTTTTCTGTGGCTGGCGAACATAGCAGTAGGGTCACTTTGAGCTGTAAGTAAAGATCAGACGGTTGTGAAGCTGTCCTTTGCCTCATGCAGGACAGACGGATTTAAATGCTCCATGTTCTGTTTCTAATCCTTGCCTTCATTTTCTCCTCAGTGGGGTGAATGAGAAGCCTTGTTTGAAGGCCCAGGTGTCTCTGGAGTATAGTCGGGGCTAACCTCCTTCTCTGCTCTCATGTCAGGCTCACAGCGCTGCATTGTGGGAGAAAGGGAAATGAGTCATGAATTCATACAAGTCCTGAGATCTCTCCACTCCAGATGGCCAAACGGGGGAGGGGAGCGTATATATGCAGGGTTGGGCATTAAAGCAATGTTCCAGTCCCCTAAACTTTTTTTTATATAAATTGTCAAAACATGTAAATTTACATTTCTAACATGTCCTATTTTGCGCCTTTACTCTCCTGAAAAATAGTTTGTTACTCACAGATCTCGGAAGCAGGCAGGTTCCATTTTAGCTGTGGGCATCTGAAGCCCTCTTGTGTTCATTTCCTGGATTTCTGAGCATGCTCGGTGACAGGTTGCTATAGTAATGCCGGTGGAAGTTCCTGCCCCATTTCTATAGTAATTTGTCAGAGGAGAGGAAGGTAATAGAAGTCAGATCAGGCAGGGAATCGCCTGAATGCAAGTAGCGTTGCTAGGGGTGCAAGCCGCACTCGTGTGACACCAGTCTGAGGTGACACAAATAATGCCTTCATTTGATAGTTTATTTTCAACAGAAACTTCTCTGGCGCCGTGCCTGGCTGGTGTTTTCCTTATCTATATCTAATCCCGTGGGTGGCATGGCTGCCTCTGCAGTGTCCCCTCCAGCTGCCGCTCGGGTCTACTGTGTACCAGTGGCATTGCTGTGTGGGGGGGGCAGGCATGGGGGACACCTGCCAGAGCGGTAACATTAAGGAGACTGGCAGTTATAGCGGGTGCCGTCAAGTGGTGACAGGGCCAGTGGACTGAATCTCAGCTGAACATAGGCAGCGCCGGGTGGGCACGGGCTGTCAAGTTCCCCCGCTTGCCTCCCTTTCTCCTATCAGCAGAGGAGAGCGTCTCGCATACGTTCACGTCATTTCCTGTCTAAAGAACGTGAGATTCAGGCAAGGACTCTTAGGATACATGGTGCTGATATCCCAGAAACCCTTGCAAATCACCTAGTGACTTAATCACCTAGGCAGTCTAGAAGGAAAATAAAGGTATTTCTAATGACATTGTAAAAAGGATGAGCTAAGGGGATGCAACACAAAGTTCAGAAAATTGGTGAAATGCTAAACATGTTGCAAATCACAGGGTTGTAGGATAAGTTCACCTTTGAGAACATATTGTATATTCTGCCCGTTTTTAGGATGGAACATGTAACAATTTTCCAATGCTGCAGCTGCTAACCCCTTTCCCCCCTCCCCCGTGACAGCTGTCACTTTGTAAAATCCGCACGCCCTTCTTTCACACCGCTCTGTGTGTGAATGAACTACACGTCTCAGCATCCTTTGCAGTTACTGGCTTGTAGTCCTCAATGAACTACCACAGTGCTGTGGAATGTTGTGGTAGTTCATTGATTCTTCCTGTCAGTGTATCTGCTTGCCTGTACGGGGTGTATACAGATATACGGACAGATCTGCAGGAGGCCTGCATGGCACCAGCGTTCTGATCACTAATGCAATGCTTTACAGGCGCCAAATAAAAATAACTGCACATTTTTTACCTACAAAGGTAAAGCGAATCGCAAAGCAACATGTTTATATGAATCCCCCCCCCCCCCCCCCCCCCCCCCCCCCCCCCCCCCGCAGCATACATGTTAACTACCTTTCAATCTAAAGCAAGCCTTGGACAGTGGCTGGTGGTCAGAAGTGTGCGTTGAATGTTAGTCTAAGCAGTGAGTAGATGTGGGGTGGTCACTTCCCTTCTAGGTGCACACTACATTGTGAATCCAGCTTTTGGTGTGATTTAGGCTGGGTTAATTCTGCCACACTGCATTAATGTGTACAGTGGTGTGCATTATGATCACTGGTGCACTCTTCAATCTTGTATACACCACTTGGTAACACAATCGTGTTGTGGTGCACTCGTTATAAAATTGGCACACGACCCTGTTATGGTGCTTTAGGCAGCCCTGTCAAAACTTGTATGCTACTTTAACCACTTGCATACTGGGCACTTACACCCCCCTCCTGCCCAGGTAAAATTTCAGCTTCCGGCACTGCGTCGCTTTAACTCACAATTGCGCGGTCGTGCGACGTGGCTCCCAAACAAAATTTACGTCCTTTTTTCCCCACAAGTAGAGCTTTCTTTTGGTGGTAATTGATCACCTGTGCGATTTTTATTTTTTGCGCTATAAACAAAAAAGAGCGACAATTTTGAAGAAAAATACAATATTTTTTACTTGTTGCTATAATAAATATCCCAATTTAAAAAAAACACATTTTTTTTTCTCAGCTTAGGACGATACGTATTCTTCTACATATTTTTGGTAAAAAAAAAAAAAATCGCAATAAGCGACTGGTTTGCGCAAAAGTTATAGCGCTTACAAAATAGGGGAGAGAATTATAATTTATTTTTTTTACTAGAAATGGCGGCGATCTGCAATTTTTATTGGTACTGCGACGTTATGGCGGACACTTTTGACACATTTTTGGCACCATTCACATTTATACTGCGATCAGTGCTATAAATATGCACTAATTACAGTATAAATGTGACTGGCATTGAAGGGGTTAACACTAGGGGGTGAGGAAGGGGTTAAATGTGTATGCTAGGTGTGTTCTAACTGTGGGGGGAGGGCGGGTGACCGATCTGTGTACCTATGTAGGAAGGAACACAGATCGGGCTCCTCCCCTCCAGAGACAGGACGCTGTCTCTGTGTAAAACGGCAATGAGAGATGATCTATGAGAGATCATCTCTCATTCGCCCACAGATCGCATCGCAAACGGCCACTCTGATTGGCCGTTTGCCGCGATCTGTGATTGGCCGTGTCCAAGGGACACGGACAACACAGGGCTTCCCCTCAGCGCGCACTACAGCGCGCGCTGGGAACGCCAGAATGACATGCCGTCAAATGACGGCATGTTGGATATTCAGGCCCGCGCTGTTGCCGTCATCCGACGGTAGCGCGGGCCTGAAGTGGTTAAAGTGCTACTAAACCCAGGACCCTGCATTCCCTATATCTGGTTTACCACTGTACACAGAATAAATGCAATTATTTTAGTAAATATAAACTGCTAAATACCCTTTCTCATCAGCAGTATACAGCAGTCTTGTGACTTCTATCAGTCCATGATTAAAGCTTGTAGGAGAAGTTTTCTTACTGGAGCTGTCCTATAAAGATGCACGACCCCTGACCATCTGGATAGTGCCGATTGGTCCTGTGCTGAACACATGTGCTCGCCTAGGAAAAAATAAAACTCTAGCAATACACACCAAACTGAGCATGTGCAGCCGGACTCCACATACTGTCTTATCTTGACCTGTTCTGGTGTCAGTGGAAGAGGATCTGTGCATACAGGATCAAACAGCCTTTTTCCACAATGCACAAGATTAACCCCTTAGATTCCATAGTGAGTATAACAAGCATGCTTTACTGCATATAAAGACTGATTTTACTGTTGTGGGTTGCCATACACTCTAAATACGCCTATCCATGTACTGGCACACTGTCTGGTTTATAGAGCAAGAGTTGTTTCAGTGTTTAGAGTTCATACAGTATTGAAAAAAGCCAAATATAAATCGGCTAGCTAAAATTTTTGTACGACTTTGTGAGGCTCAAGAACATTGTATCTGGATGTACCAACTAGTAGGTGTAGATCAGTGTGCTCACCAGTCAATGGCTCTCATGGGTGTAACCGGAGAGAAGACATTTGGCTGTTCAGGTGTTGGTAGCAGATCAGGACTTTGAGCTCTGTGACATGATGCTGGACAGCTCAGCAAAATCTATTTCACAGCCCAGCTAAGGCCGTGTGTTCTGTCCATTGGCGTGTCCGTGACTCGCCTCATCTGTGCTATTATAAGTTAGCTACCACTTCTCTGTAGCCCGTCGCCAACCCTTTCCTCTGATTAGAAGTTGGACTCCTGTGTAGCACAGCCGTGGTTGGTATGACTTGCTGGACTTGCAGAGTGTAAACGGCTCTTCTGGCAGTAGTGGGGGACGGGGGGGCCCTGAGAATATCGGCACAATTAACTTCCCTCTAATTGAACCGTTAACCATGACTGCTGCTCATTATAGCCGGTTAGCCACGTCTATATTTAACACTGTTCATGTCTGTCACATGGTGACCATGGTAGATTCTAACTTGTGATTTCTGCTTGCTGTACTTCTCACATTGGTGACACGCTTTTATCCAGCTTGCCTGAACTAATAGATGATTGCATTAGCCTAGTTAGTGAGCAGTCTAGACAGTGTGCTAATTGGTTTACCAACAGGTAGCATGTTTGTTGCCGGAGTATATTAAAGCGGATGGTTCACTAGAAAAAAATATTAAAAGCCAGCAGCAACAAATACTGCAGCTGCTGACTTTTAATATTAGGACACTTACCTGTCCTGGAGTCCAGCGGCGTCCGCAGCAGAGGATGAGCGATCGCTCGTCACCCTGCTGCTCCCCCCTCCATCCACGGTGAGGGAACCAGGAAGTGAAGCGCTGCGGCTTCACTGCCCGGTTCCCTACGGCGCGAGTCGCGCTGCGCCCGGCGATTGGCTCCCGCTGTGTGCTGGGAGCTGAGAGTTCCCAGCACACAACGGGGGGGCGACGGGATGTCGCCAAAAAACCCGTCTTTTGTCCGAGACTGCGGGCCGGAAGTGGTTGCAGATACCTGTCTTTAGACAGGTATCTGCACCCCCCTCCCCCTGAAAGGTGTCAATTGTGACACCGGAGGGGGGGAGGGTTCCGATCAGCGGATCTTCACTTTAGGGTGGAGATCCGCTTTAAAGAGCTTTTAGGTACAGAAAACCCTTATCCTATGTACTATAAAGTCTACAACTGGGCCAGGTTATGTGCATTTTATTTTTAATGTCTTGTAGCAGTTGGCTCATGTCAAAGTATTATACATGCTGAAGAATGTTTATCTTAAAGTGTTAAATCAAATATTTCAGATTTTAAAACCAAACTATAGCCTTAGACCTCCTTTACATGGCTGTTTCCTGCATCTCCTGGATTCCAGTGGCAAGAATTGGCAGATTCCTGAGGCTGCAATGACAGGTGCATGCAAATAGCAGCTCAGCCTATATAAACGGACAGGCTGACTGTGGCTTCTGCTCCTAACATGTATCCACACACACCACAGGATTACTTGAGGTTTAGGGATTGATGGCGGAGTCCATGCTCAGTCAGCTGTGTCCAGGCTCCGATGTCTGCCCCTTAGACCCCATTCACACCTGGGCGTTTTGTAGCTTGAACCCTGAAGCTTCAAAACGCTGGAGGGGAAAAAAATCTATACTCTATGGAGATGGTTCACATCTCCACTCAGACGCCTAAAGCCAGAAGTTCAAAATTGCCTGAAGCTTAGACAAGTTCTAGGACTTTTTTTAGGCCGATTTTGGGAGTTTTTCTGTTTTTAACATTAATGACCCTAGACCTGTCCAAATTCACGCTGCAAAACGCTATGCTCCGGTGTGAATGCAGCCTAACTGCGGTGTGTACATGGGAACAGTGGTGGCTGTTTTCTTGGGTAATTGGCTGCTGCTATTTGCATGCACCTGTGACTCCAGACACAAGAATCCAGTGGATGCAGCTAAATGACCCTGTGACACCCCATTTACACTTGTGCAACTTGTCATACGATCAAAGTTGTCTGATTTCTCCTGTATTGTATTGCAACTGTACGGTCCGCCTTCATGTAAAGCGCTGCACAAACTGTTGGTGCTATATAAATACTGTATGACAAGTCATACCACATGTTTTGCAATAATAACCATATATGTGGAACTTCAGTTAATTTTTCATCTTTCCATCTATTAAAACTTCTGCTCTTTTTTTTTTTTAACGTTGGATAGTAAAACCTTTTTTTTTCCCCGGAAAGTAAATACCTTATACGGTCCACTTCCTGTTTCTTGTCTGGTAAAAAGCCTAGACTTATGACATGCACAGCGCTCTTTAGTGAGTTTGTCAGTAAGGAGAGGGTGAGTCGTAAGAGGGCTAAGGGCTGGGGGTGCGTGTCTGTGTAAATCCAGGAAGTGAACAGACAGCTGATCATTATTGCGTGAACCAGGAAGTGCCAGTTAAACGACTTTCCTCGGTTCACGCTAACAGGGAGAGCAGATCGACGGCTCTCCCTGTCAGAGGGGGGTCTGCGCTGATTGATTCAGTACAGCCCCCATCAGATGTGCCCCATTGCGTGAACCAGGAAGTGCCAGTTAAACGACTTTCCTCGGTTCACGCTAACAGGGATCATCATGATAAACTAAGCATGGGCAGTCTTCTGAAACATGTTCTCTATCTAATTCCGTCAGAATTTCCGACTGAAAAAGACAGATGGGGCATACACACGGATGGACTTTTTCCGTCGGAAATTCCACTCGTGTGTACAAGGCATTATAGTAACCAACACAGGTGGGTTATAGTACCGAAATCAGGTTTCAGTTACTGTACATGTGCTTCAGACTTCAGGAGAAAGTTCGATGCTACCTGCGTTCAGGGAAAAGCATCTTGAATTTTAATTGAAATGGCCCTGACGTGTGTAATGCCGCATACACACGACCGTTTTTAATGTCATTGAAAAAACTTAGTTTTTCTCGACGTGATTCTTGTCAAGCCTGCTTTGCATACACACGATCGTGAAAAAAAAAATGCTCGAGCAAAGCGCGGTGACGTACAACACGTACGACGGCACTATAAAGGAGAAGTTCCATTCGAGTGGCGCCACCCTTTGGGCTTGATTATGCTAATTTCCCTTCTCATAACTTGCTTCTGAGCATGCGCGTTTTTTCCCCTGTCGTTAAAGCCTACACGCGACTATGTTCTAAATTGTTAATGCCCATGTAGAAAAAAATGCTCTGGAGCCTACACACGATTTTTTTTGACCAATTTAAAAAATTGCTTGTCCATAAAAGTGCCAATCGGTGCCCCATCAGTAATGTGTCTCAGTGGCCTTCAGACGCGTTCATGCCTGTCAGTAGCTCCTCATCAGTGCTGCCTATCCAGTGCCGCCCATCAGTTTTTTATTTTCAGAATTGTCTCTTTTGTTTATAGCGCAAAAAATAAAAACCGTAGAGGTGATCAAATGCCACCAAAAGAAACATTTGTGGGAATAAAATAAACATTTAGTTTTTTACCTAAACCGCCAACGTACGACAGCTATTCATAGTATCCTGCCACCTTGCCACAGTAGAACTGCAGCGGGTGGTTGGGAAGCAGTTGAATAACACCAAAAGAAAGCAATCTGTGTGAAGATAAAGATAAAAAAATATATTTGGGTGCAGTGTTTGACAGTGCAATTGTCATTCGAAGTGTGACAGCACTGAAAGCTGAAAATTGTCCCGGGGGGGGACTGCCTGGTATTGAAGTGGTTAAAGTTGTAATGACTTCAGGAGTAGTTTATGCTCTACTTTGGTCAGACTTTCATACATCTTGAGGGACATAGACTTCCATGGTAGCCCTCAAGTTGAATAAAAAACATTTCTGAAGGTTTCATATGCAACATTGGGTCTGACATTGCAAAGGTACAAGTCTCACCGTCCAAAGGAGGCCCAGGGCTGGTTGTACAATATACCGTTTTCCTTTACATTTAGATAACTGTATAATATGAGGTCAAACCTAAACACTTGCATTGTATGGCCAGCTTTATTCCTCCACACAAGTAAACTACATTGGACACTTGTCCATATGTAGCTGCCTGCAAAATCATTCTGCCAACACTGATCCAAATCATGAGTGTCATTTATTGTAGATGCAGAATCACAATGAAATGAAATTCTTCAGAGTTATGTCCGTATGTTTTAGACATTTTCTGATTGGCATTTAAAGGGTTCATCTTATTTTAGTGGGCTGGAGATCCCACCCAAGTCATGCCCCTCTTTGGCGCCGGCTTTCCCTTTTGCCATTCTCTATTATCATTTTTGGGGTGGTGTTGGTGGTAAACAGTGCAAATGGAGGGAATGTAGGGTGGGGTGAGGGATTTCTTTCCGGTCTGGGCCAGCCCTAGCTAGTTTTCCCCTTCCTGTCATTAAATGAACAATATATTGCGCTGGTGTCTGGGCTCACTCTCAGTCTGATGGACCAGCTGAGCACACCATGAAGTCCCTGCACTCTGCTATAGTAGCCTATGGAAGATGCCTTGTTTAAATGTCTCAGGTAAATGCAATTTGTAGATTCTGAAGTTACTTACTGTAATCATTGTGTAGATGAAAGTATAGGAAAGCTAGTTTGATAGTTGAGCATCTGCAACATATACTAATACTTTATGGCGGGATTCCTTATGTGGGCTGGTGACTAGCAAATGACAAGGAGGGTAGAAGATCAGAGCAGTGTGTCCATAGAGAACTTCTAATATCAGGTCATCGGCAGCAAGCAATCCCCCTACTCTGTATTGGAATGGAGATGTCGGCACAGCTCTGATCAGCCCTGACTAGATCATTAAGGGCTCATGCACACGGCAGTTAAAAATCTGCTTTTACAGGCATTTGAGCATTTATTTCTTTACCTAAAAACTTAAAAGCGTGTGCTTTTTTTGTGCGCTTTTGCAAAATTTTTATTGCGCGTCTTTGTGCATCTTTGGGGACTTGGGTGTCTTTACTGTTCTATAACTCTTAAAAACTGGAGTTTAGGCTTTTTTTTACCACTTGTAAGATCCAATGCCTGTAAACTCCTGAAAATGCCTGACATGGAGGGGAGTTTCCAGGAAGAAAAATGAGCTCAAAAGCCGGTAGGAGAAACATCTGAGATGCAGTGTGGATGAGCCCTTAGTTTTTACCCGCACTGAACTTTACTGCTTCATGCAAAACGCATTTTCTTGAAATCAATTGCACCTTACCCTGTGTGAACAGATTCATTCCTGTGCTCTGACGCTGAATGTCCAGGAAGAAAGCTTATAATTGTGATGTCTGACGGTTTCTAATGCTTAATGTGTTTATACTGTTTCTTAGCAGATGCGTGTGACAACAGATCTAGTGAATGGTACTTGTAATGAGCTGACGTGTTGTCCCGGGTTCTTAGGTGATCTTGACACTTTAGATGGATAATCATGTAGGATTAGCTAGGAGTTATGTTGAAGAATACAAATGCGTGAATGAATCAGTTGCTGTCATAAGAGAATTTTATACCTGTGCATGCTGCATTTTTCCCCAGGTATTTGAGATTTTGCATTTAAATATAAGACCATTATGTTGGTGCAAAATAGAATATGATAAGACATATGCAGAGCGTAGATGAGTGAAAAGCATCTCCTAATTGACAGATTACATTCTTACCAAACATATCATACCCCCGAAGTGCACAAAGTCGGGCTACACTGTTCCTCAGGGTTATGAGAACTCTTACCTACTACAGAACACAAGCGCTCTGTCCAGACCAAGAATTACTAGTATACAAGATTAGCAAAGCTAGTTATTTGGTGGGTAATGAAGATATATTGAACTGAAGTCTCCGTTATAGACATTTGTAGTTAGGGTTGTACCGATACCACTTTTTTTTTTTAGGACCGAGTACAAGTACCGATACTTTTTTTCCAAGTACTCGCCGATACTTTTTTTTAAATGTCCCCCACTAATGCAGCCATGTCCCCCACTAATGCAGCCATGTCCCCCACTAATGCAGCCATGTCCCCCACTAATGCAGCCATGTCCCCCACTAATGCAGCCATGTCCCCCACTAATGCAGCCATGTCCCCCACTAATGCAGCCATGTCCCCCACTAATGCAGCCATGTCCCCCCCACACCGTATGCAACCGCCGCCTTATCAGCGCGAGGAACATCACAGCTTTCGTTTGAATAGCTGTGTGGTCCTGCGCCGCGTATAGACACTCCCCCTTGCTCGGGCACTTTGATAGACAGATCACCCGTCCAATCCTGGGGACAGGTGATCTGTCAAAGTGCCTGAGCAAGGGGCAGTGTCTATACGCGGCACGGCGGGGAGCACACAGCTATTTAAATGAAAGCTGTGATGTTCCCCGCGTTGCGGTATGTGGCGGCGCCGGCCGGGGGGGTTAATATCGGATCTGGCATCGGGGGCATTTGCGGGAGTACAAGTACTCCCGCAAATGCTCAGTATCGGTCCCAATACTGGTATCGGGACAACCCTAGTTGTAGTGTAATCCCATTTCCACAATGCTGTTTTATCAGCACAACCTGCTATCACACTAGGAGATATTGGTTTAAATGTATACTATGAAATGTGCTGGTAAGAGTAAAAAACAATTGTCACAGCGTATTGCAGTAGAGTGAACAATGAAACAGATTTACAATAAGATTGCATCTTAATTCTTAAATTGCCATTGGCTTCTACGAAGTAGCACTGTCGGCATAAGACATGACCACTTGTATAAGTGACCCAAGAATATCTGAATGTAATGCATGTGTGGGGAATGGCTGTAGATTTGGGATTGTAGGCAGTTTCGCTACGAAATGTGAATGATTGCTGGCTCTTCACTAGATGGATGCTTCATTCTGTTATGCAGAATAAATCCTCCAAGACTTGTCCTTTCCGTCTTTAGCTGTCATCTAAACATGTTCGTTAAAACATTCTAGTGATTGTCAGTCATTCATTAAGACCTGAAGCACAGCAGAGCTTTAACACTTCATGGTTGGATTGGAAATGTCAAAGGTTGTTATATTTGACAATATAGTCAATTGTAAAATATAGCGATTGGTTGAAGAATGTAACTGGTCTAACTAAAGCCAACTGCTAGGTGGATCCTAATGTGCATATGTTTGGGATCAGGTATCCTGAGATATAGATTGCTTAAAGTCAATTTTTCTCAGTGTATTATCTTACCAGAGATCCTGCCAGTGACGGCACTAATGTTGCGGGCCAACTTAGAAGTCGCATTGTCGGGCTGCTCTCCCGCTGTCAGGGCGTTCCCCCAAGCCCAACTTAATACTCAGTCGAATCACTCGATCCAGCAGTGTGCACAGGAGCCTCAGCTGTCCTGGGTCTCTCTCATAGGCTGAGGCACAGCCATTGGCTCCCACTACTGTCAATTCCAGCCAATGAGAGAAGCAGGGGTGGGGCAGAGCCACAGATCTTATGGTCGCTTAGAGCGGGGCTTGGGAGTGAGCACACACCAGTGTCCCATAAGTGGCTTGCTATCGGGGTACTGGTCGAGGAGGAGCTGGGAGTGCTCATGTGGGGACCCGAGAAGAGGAGTTGGAGGCCTCTCTGTGAAAACCATTGAACAGAGCAGGTAAGTGACTTATTTAAAAATAACCTTTAATATCACTTTTTAAAGTTTTTCTTCAATAGAGAAGTCTATAGGGTCATAATTCCTAACATACTAAAAATATAGACTTGGGGTATATATACTTTCAGCGCCTTGGATAATCTCCAACAGCAAAATTACCTGTACATAATTTCTGCATTTCTGGCTTGGGAGTTTTCTACTAATAGTTGCATTGACCATAATCATAGATATCACACCAGCGGGTATGTGCCAGGATGTATAATGTACACGCATGTCCTGTATTGGTAAAACACGTGTGGTTTTCTCCCTTTTCAACTTCTATTGATTTCTGTGTTGCAGAGTGTTGTGGTGATTTTTTAGCACACACCAAGGCAGTGTGTATAAGGCAGATTGCCTTGTCTGTGGGGAACACAGCCCAATTCACATGGTTTGAACAAGCCCCAAAGTGGTGATATAAGTTTTTTTCTTTCAACATTTGCCAAAAACTGAAATTAATTTTGTGGAACAGGCTCTTTAAATTAGAAAATTGCTTATGTCATTGCATGACGGCGTAGCAATGTGGCAAAGACCAAAGTACACAGAGTTCTGTACAATTATGTAATTTCTTACAGATAAGAGACAAAAAAAATATCTCCAGTGGAGTTGTTTTCAGTCCTCTGGAGGAGAGAAATTCCTTTTCTGTTCAGTTACTATCAAAATAATACTATGGAGGAATCTTATGAAGTACAGCAGGCAATGCCAATTTAACTAAAAAAGGAAAAATAAAAATGTATACTGATCAGCCATAACATTATGGCCACCCATCTAGAATTGTTTAGGGGGCCCTCTTTTGCCACCATAAAGCCTCATGAATGGCAGGACCAAGATTTCCCAATAAAACATTGACCAAAGCAATGCCTGCCTCTGTTGGCTTCTTCCCAAACTGCATCCTGGTGCTATCTCTTCCTCAGAGTAGGGAGATACCAGGCCGTCCACATGATGTAAAAGAATATGATGCATCAGACCAGGCCACCACCTTCCATTGCTCTGTGGTCCTAATGGTCATGTGCCCATTGTAGGCACTTTTGGCTGTGGGCACCGGTCATCATGAGCACCCCGACCAGTCTGCAGCTGCACAGCCCCCATACACAGCTAACTGCAATGCCCTATGTATTCGGACACCTTCCTATCGGAACCAGGGTTGTTTTTAGCAATTTAAGCCACAGTAGCTCTTCTGTTGTATTGGACTACACAGACTAGTTTAAAGAAATTTGTTGAAAAGCCTTTAGTGTAGCTGGGTAGGTCCAGAGCACTAAAGATGCTTTTAGTTTAATGCCACTATTCTAAGTAATGTCCAAGCTTAAGTGTTTTTTTAGCTTGATGCATTCTATACATTAAGATAAACCTGTGTAGCAGCCCCCCTAATACTTGAGCCCCATCTCTACCCAGCGATGTCCAAGTGCCTCAACCAAGAAAATCCCTTCTCCATCCCCTGTGAGGCAATCGGATATTCCCTTTGAGGCAATCGCATATTCCCTGGATCAACTACCCCTGACGTTATTGCCTCTAGAGCATAGGTGTCAAACACTAGGCCCGCCGACCGAATCGGGCCCTCCAGGCCATTTCATGTGGCCCTCAAACCTCTCCTGCATCTGCAGAAGAGCTCCAGCTACTACTTTCTGTTTTAAAGCAATGCACCCAGCTTCTTCCCAGCAGCAGCATAAGGAAAAGGGGGGTGCACTGTGATGTAAGGAAGAGTGGGGGACTCAACTTCTGATGGTGGGGTGGCTCAAATAAAAGGGGAATGGATGCGCTGGACATCTAATCTTAGATACAACCGGCCCTTTTGAGGGCAATCATAATGCTGATGTGGCCTATTATGAAATAGTTTGACACCCCTGCTCTAGAGGTCATAGATGCAGAATATATTCTACTATAAATAAGATTGTAACACTTGCAAATCTCGGCAGTAGTAAATCACCAAAGTAAAACTCCACTTTACACATTGGACATCTGCCCATCCACTTATTGGACAACGTTCTCTCCCTGGCCGCAATGCTGCGGATGGCCAGTGAGGGAGCTCTGACGGCTAGATTGATCTGTGAGTGAAGGTAGGTTGATATAAAGTGGAGGATAAACTAAAACTGGTAAACTTTTCCTGCAACGCCTCTATAAAAATCTGTAATTGCCTCATTTTAATTGGGTCATGGGATCCAGCAGCTCTGGCTCTCTCCCCTGTGTCAGTGGCAGCTGCAGGGTAGAGGGAGTGCCATTAATGGTTGGGCTGTGGGAGATTAAAGGAGTTGTAAAGGTTCATGTTTTTCACCTTAATGCATTCTATGCATTAACCACTTCCTTACTGGGCATGTAAACCCCCTTCCTGACCAGGTGAAATTTCAGCTTGCGGCACTGCGTCGCTTTAACTGACAATTGCGCGGTCGTGCGATATGGCTCCCAAACAAAATTGGCGTCCTTTTTTCCCCACAAATAGCTTTCTTTTGGTGGTATTTGGTCACCTCTGCGATTTTTATTTTTTGCGCTATAAACAAAAAAGGACGACAATTTTGAAAAAAAATACAATATTTTTTACTTGTTGCTATAAAAAATAGCCCAATTTAAAAAAAAAATTCAGTTTAGGCCGATACGTATTCTTCTACATATTTTTGGTTAAAAAAAAAATACAAAATGAGGGACAGAATTGTTTTTTTTTTTTTTTACTAGTAATGGCGGCGATCTGCGATTTTTATTGCGACTGCGACATCATGGCGGACACATCGGACACTTTTGACACATTTTTGGCAGCATTCACATTTATACTGCAATCAGTGCTATAAATATGCACTAATCACTGTATAAATGTGACTGGCAGGGAAGGGGTTAACACTAGGGGGTGAGGAAGGGGTTAATGTGTTTCCTGAATTGTGTTCTAACTGTGGGGGGAGGAGGGGGTGACCGATCTGTGTCCCTATGTACTAGGAACACAGATCGGTATGCTCTCTCTATGACAGGACGCTGTCATTGTGAGAGCCGGCAATGAGAGATGATCTCATATGTTTACATATGAGATCATCTCTCATTGGCCCATCAGATCGCATCGCAAACGGCCACTCTGATTGGCCGTTCGCGGCGATCTGTGATTGGCTGTGTCCAAGGGACACGGCCAGTACAGAAGTTCCCCGCTGCGCGCTCTGGAGCACGCGCTGGGAACGAGGAAAGGGGCTGCCGTAAAAACACGGCAGCCCGGAGATTTAAAACCACCCTGCGGCCGCATATAGTCGTACGGCCGTAGGGAAGTGGTTAAGGTGAAAAAACATTTGATTAGCAGACCCCCCCCCCCCCCCGGGCCTCCTTTTATTTACCTGACCCCTTGAAATTCCTGTGCCGGGAACGCGCTAGCTTCTCGGCCGGGCTTCTCGGCTCATTCATTGGTTGATAGCAGTGCAGCCATGGGCTCCTGCTGCTGTCAAATTAATGACGTGGTGTGTTGGGGGCGGAGCGGAGTGATAGTCGATGGCCGCAGGCTGTATCACAGGAGCGCACCCGCAACAACTAACCCCCATGGGGAGCTCCCATGAAGGGGGTTATTTCTTGTGGGGAGGAGCCGTGACAGTCGCAGAGGGACCCCAGAAGACCAGGATCAGGGCCACTCTGTGCAAAACGAACTGCACAGTGGAGGTTTAAAAAAAAAAACCTTTAGTCTTCCTTTAAGGGTAGCGTCATGACTCCGGAAATTGACGCGCGCTTCCCTTACACAAGGAGCCAGAGCTGCTACGTCATGTGACTGGACGCCAAAAAGTAATGCAGATCTTTTATACAGGATAGGTGGGGGGATTTACGCTTTACGAACACATTCATGATTCTATAGCTGGCACATTGAATCGACACAATTACATCTGCTTCATCTGTGTTCCTGCCTTTTACTCTAATAATTTCTTTCTATTAAAGCGGTGGTTTACCCTAATTATGTCCCATGTGATCCAGCATTCTGGCGTCGGCATGCTGTTTTTTTTTTTTTTAATTGGTCCACTCACTGTGTAATCCTTAATTTTCATTTATTTCCCCCCGCGGTGGATGGCGCCGCTATAGCCCGTCACGGCTTCCGTAAATAGCCGATTTAGGACTCGGGTATTTCCGGCGCCTGCGCACAGACCTAGGAGCTGACTGCGCAGGCGCCGTATTTCTCCAAGTTTTATTTCGGCTTTTTTCGCAGGGCGTGACGCGCCATACCACAGGGCTCGGATAAATACGGCGCCTACGCAGTCAGCTCCTGGGTATTTTCTGGCGCTATACGGCACCTGCGCACAGACCTAGGAGCTGACTGCGCAGGCGCCGTATTTCTCCAAGTCCTATTTCGGCTTTTTTCGCAGGGCGTGACGCGCCATACCCATAGGGCTCGGATAAATACGGCGCCTACGCAGTCAGCTCCTAGGTCTGTGCGCAGGTGCCGTATAGCGCCAGAAAATACCCGAGTCCTAAATCAGCTATTTTCGGAAGCCGTGATGGGCTATAACGGCGCCATCCACTGCGGGGGAAATAAATGAAAATTAAGGATTACACAGTAAGTGGACCAATTAAAAAAAAAACGGCATACTGGCGCTGACGCCAGTATGCTGGATCACATGGGACATGGTATATTTAGGGTGAACCACCGCTTTAAGAACTAGGATACCTGTTGTCTTGATTATTTACAATTAAAACTTATTATAACAAGTTAACCACCCATTAACATGTACAGATTTGAGTGGCTGGCAGGAGATTTTCCTGAATGCAAGCTTATGTAGCATTTTCGGGAGTGAATATTGTACTCCATTGTATAGGAGAACCTGGAAATGGACAGTTTGTGTACTGAACTGTTTTAGCAGTCATTTAATGAAGTTTAGAGCTTAAATGTTGGGTTGTTGGCTTTTCCTGTGGTAGTTTAACCATTTTCCAGCTATTAAAATGTTTTTTTTTTTCTTTTTCTAGGGCGGATTTTCTGCATTCAACTATCCAGCGGGGCTAGGAAAGGCGCTCTATAGAGAACAGTTCGACTTCAACGCAGAGCCACCTTGGCATCCTAGCTGATGCTAGGAGGTTCCATCTCCTAACTTGTCCATGTAAGTGTCCATTTTCATTGTAGAAGTATTCCTGCCACCTGAAAGTGAAATGATTTTCTTGCATTACTTGGCTTATTAAGACAGTCCCCTTATAGAGAACCGCTTAAAATTTAGAGTGGGTTTGGTGTGTGATCTCTTCTTGAGTTGGCCCCCGGTCACACTGGTGCAATGCGACAGTTTCAAATTTGCATGGCATGTTGCACCATATTGTCCACATTGGAAGTGGTCAGATCGGACAGTCCTGTACTGATTTTGAAATTGGTTCCTGCACTACTTTTGTGCGACTTGCATTGACATCTCCATTTTTAAAATATGGACAACCCTCTAAATTGAGAAATAAACTTGTAGAGAACATGTTCTGTTCTGTTTGCCAATGTATAAAACCTCTAACCCTGTAATGTTCTTGCCGATTTTGCTTTAGGCTTCATTCACATCTTTGCATTCCGAATCGCAGGAATTGCCGCGATTCGAAATGGCAGCAAATCACGAGACACCTGTGCGGTCCCCATAATTTTTAGTGGCACCCTGATCGCGCCACGATTTGTTGTGCGAAAATCTTGCAAACAGAATTGCGGATCGCCTGTTGCCCAAAAGGAGCTCTTGTACTTTTGTGCAACAGGCATTCCGTGATTCTGTTTGTGCGTTTTTCGCCCGGCGAATCATGGCAAAATCGCGCAGCGATTGGGGTGCCATTAGAAGTAACAAAAATTGCATAGGTATCTTGTGGTTTGCCGCTATTTAGAATCGAGATTCGTAACAAAGATGTGTACGGAGCCTTAGAAGCAGGCTTCTTGGGTCGAAGGTCCAGTAAACGATTAGATTCCGCGATGCATCACGATTGCTGACGTGCTTCCGCTTGGGCCGCCGAGGCAGTCCTTCCGCCAAGCAATCTTCTGGGACACATCACAGGTCCCAGAAGATTGCCCGGCTATGCAGGACAGCTCAGTAAAAAAAAACATGCGCGCCCGGCTGTGAAGCTGCAAGCTGTCTCATCCGGATGCCCACAGTAGTATTGCCAGCGTTGTGGACAGGCAGGGGAGAGCATGGAGTGTTCAGCTGGCCACGTCGCTGGATTGTGGGACAGGTGAGTGTCTTTTTATTAAAAGTCAGAAGATACACTTTTTTAGTAGCTGCTGACTTTTAATAAACAAAACATTTACTGGAACTGCTTTGAATTAAAAATAACCTCACTCCCTTAAAGTGGCGTTCCACCCAGTGAAACTTCCGCTTTAAGCACTCCTTGCCCCCTGACATGCCACATTTGGCATTTCATTTTTTAAAGGGGGGGGGGGTGTAACCTCTTTTAAGTCGGACGTCCTGTCTCACTTTATCTGTCCTGTCTCACTTTCTCTCTGTCTCGGCCACCTAGGAGGAGACTCCTAGGAGGAGACTCCGTAAGCTGTCATGGCCGGGTGCCCACAGTAGATTTGACGGCGGAGAGTGGGAGATGAGTGGAGCTCCAGGCGGCCGCATCGATGGACCGTGGGACAGCTGAGTGTCGGTTTAATAAGTCAGCAGCTACACTTTTTGTAGCTGCTGATTTTTAATAAACTAAAAATAGGGTGGAACTCCCCTTTAAAAAGTGCACTACAGGGTACAGGAATTCAGGCATGTGGCTGCTGGGAGGTCAGGAGGGATTAGAATCCACAACTGACAGCCCTGTGAGTTTCACTGCACTGACTGTGTGCTGACATTTCTCTGGGCTTTGCACATACCAGCACACTAGGAGTTAACAAAGTGGAATGTGCAAAGAACCAGAGAAATGCTGGCACAGACAGAGCATGTGTAGGAGTCACACACTGCTGATAAAATACCTGTGGTAATGGCGTTATAATCCATTAAGTGGCCACTGCTGTAATGTGCTTTTTAAAATATATGCAGATTCATAGCTCTGTGTGTATATAACTGTATATGCCCCTCATGTGACTGGCCTGCCTCTCTCCTCTCAAGTCTCACATCTCTCTTGATGTCCGTTCTCAGCCCTGCCCACCGCCTGTAGCTAAAGTATCAGATCACAAGAGAGGCGGGGGGGCTGATGTCAGAAGAGACGAGAGGAGAGGCGGGCCGAACCATGGAGTCACATGATCACATGTACAGTTATATACACACGGAGCTATGAGGTATGAATCTGTATATATTTAAAAAAAGCACATACAGTGGTGGCTACTTAATGGATTATAATGCGCATTTATTACAAAACGGGTATTCTTAAAGCGGATGGTTCACTAGAAAAAAATATTAAAAGCCAGCAGCAACAAATACTGCAGCTGCTGACTTTTAATATTAGGACACTTACCTGTCCTGGAGTCCAGCGGCATCCGCAGCAGAGGATGAGCGTTTAGACCGGTATCTGCACCCTCCTCCCCCCTGAAAGGTGTCAATTGTGACACCGGAGGGGGGAGGGGTTCCGATCAGCGGATCTTCACTTTAGGGTGGAGATCCGCTTTAAAAGACCTGCTTGGAGCGATCTCCCGGGAGGGGCGGGGCATGTCTGATGTCACGGACATCGATTATTGGGGTCGCATGCATCGCTGCTGCATCGGGGGCCCCTGAATCGCGATGCAGCGATTAAATTCAGCACCTAGTAATGACTAGTTTAGTTTGTCTTTTTTTTTTGTAGCACATTCCTACTAAATTCTCCAAGACTTTGTAGCAACTGTTTGGTAACATATGTAGCCAAGTGTCTATTGCATAAGCTACAGTCAGGGTCAGATATGTAGCAAGGCTTTGGACAGCAGTGTGGGCAGGGTTCTTGTCTGCTGCCTAGACAGAGAGATCCCATTCAGTTTTTTTTGTTGTGGATTGGATTTTAGGTGGACACCTGCCATGTCCATAGGAAAATGTGAACAATCAGATTGCCCTTATGAAAGGGGTCTAAATGCCCATGTATCTTGATGTAAACCTGTCATGCTATGAATATAGAAAAACGTATTACTGACCGTCTTTAAAAAGTTTTTAAGAATAGCATTAATATAAATTGCTGCCACATGTACAGCTTCTGACATCGGCCACCGTGCCGGAGCTCTTAGTAGCTTGTCATTCTAAACAGTTTATACGCTTTCTAGAATCTGGTGTTTATACATTTGTCCTCGGTGAATGCCAGATATAGCTCCATTATATGGAGTTTTCGGATGAAGTCCGCTATTTATAGCAGAAATGTAAACATGCTATTTTGGTTCACTGGGTCATTTTCCAGTTCGGGCACGTATGGCGCTTTCTTTAGACATTAATTGTTCAAGTATTTAAACAGCCTAGTCACAATATAGTCTGATTGTTAATCATGTGCTTGTCCTAATTGGTGATGTGTCTTGCATGCTTTTCCAGGACCCACTGGGAATAATGAAAGCTGTGACATGTTTAAAATAGAACACCCTGGGTGTGCCGATCACCCATTGTGTTGGGGAGACGTGCAGACATTTTGGACTTGATAGCATCAGGCAACTAAAACTTTTCTTTGTGTCGATGTCCCGAAAGCTAGCAATTAAGGGATATGCAAGAAATAGCTTATTGTGTCAAGGCGGCACTAGTAAACTGCCTGCCAATTTCATAGTGCACCATTAGAAAGCTGGTAAAACTGGTGAAAGCTGGTGAACTTGGATGGGCAGTCATATAAAGCAACTTTGACCAGGGACTTGTCCTACAACGAAGGGTTCACTTAAAGGAAACCTGAACTAAATACTAAAGCTTCTCTGTGATCACCTGAAAATTCTGGCTGCCTCTGGTTTCAGCTGACCCAAAACAAGTCAGACCTCAACTGTGCTGCTTGATCCTTGGATGCAATTCTACAACAGTCACAATCAACACATCAAACTGCTTCAGACTTGCCAGATTCACATTTTGTGACACCCATAGATAAGGCCTTTGGGGAAGCAACGTTTTCACTATAGCCATTCTAAATTCAGATGTGACCCTACCTTATAAAGGAAGAGCATCCAACCCCTGTTTGTTGCTTCCAGATTAGAATAGCTGGAATGAATCACTTCCATGAAGAAAATATATACTCTGCACATCAGTGTCAAATATTGAGGCATTGCAGTGTTTGCCTCAAGTAATTTTTGGTTTAACCACTTGCATACTGGGCACATACACCCCCCTCCTGCCCAGGTAAAATGTCAGCTTCCGGCACTGCGTCGCTTTAACTGACAATTGCGCGGTCGTGCGAGGTGGCTCCCAAACAAAATTGACGTCCTTTTTTCCCCACAAGTAGAGCTTTCTTTTGGTGGTATTTGATCGCCTGTGCGGTTTTTATTTTTTGCGCTATAAACCAAAAAGTGCGACAATTTTGAAGAAAAATACAATATTTTTTACTTGTTGCTATAATAAATATCCCAATTAAAAAAAAAAAAAAAAAAAATTCTCAGTTTAGGGCGATACGTATTCTTCTACATATTTTTGGTAAAAAAAAAAAATCGCAATAAGCGACTGGTTTGCGCAAAAGTTATAGCACTTACAAAATAGGGGAGAGAATTATTATTTTTTTATTTTTACTAGAAATGGCGGCGATCTGCGATTTTTATTGGTACTGCGACGTTATGGCGGACACATCGGACACTTTTGACACATTTTTGGCGCCATTCACATTTATACTGCGATCAGTGCTATAAATATGCACTAATTACAGTATAAATGTGACTGGCATTGAAGGGGTTAACACTAGGGGGTGAGGAAGGGGTTAAATGTGTATCCTAGGTGTGTTCTAACTGGGGGGGGAGGGGGGGTGACCGATCTGTGTCCCTATGTAGGAAGGAACACAGATCGGGCTCCTCCTCTCCAGAGACAGGATGCTGTCTGTGTAAAACGGCAATGAGAGATGATCTATGAAAGATCATCTCTCATTCGCCCACAGATCGCATCGCAAACGGCCACTCTGATTGGCCCTTCGCCGCGATCTGTGATTGGCCGTGTCCAAGGGACACGGACAACACAGGGCTTCCCTACAGCGCGCGCTGGGAACGCCTGAATGACATGCCGTCAAATGACGGCATGTTGGATATTCAGTCCCGCGCTGTTGCCGTCATCCGATGGTAGCGCGGGCCTGAAGTGGTTAACCACTTGGTATCCTCCCTTATTGCCAAAAAAACAGCCAAAAGGTGGCTCTCAATTGACGGGAGGATGTCTATAGACGTCCTCGGCTCCTCCGGCCACTGGGGGGCGCCGCCACATTACTGCAGTGCCGATGCGTATGCCTGACGGCCGCGAGGTCTGCCAGGCACCCGCAGTCGGCCATTACACAGACAAGGACGTGGATCTCTGTGGGTAAACAGAGATCCACGTCCTGTCAGGGAGAGGAGACCGATGCTGTGTCCCTTGTACATAGGGACACAAATCGGTCACCTCCCCCAGTCGGTCCCCTTCCCCCACAGCTAGAAACACTATGCAGGGTACACATTTAACCCCTTCCTTGTCCCCTAGTGTTAACCCCTTTCCTGCCAGTCACATTTATACAGTAATTGGTGCATATTTATTGCACTGTTCGCTTTATAAATGTGAATGGTCCCAAAAATGTGTCCGCCATAATGTCGCAGTCTCCAAAAAAAATCGCAGATCGCCGACATTACTATTAAAAAAATTCTGTCCCCTATTTTGTAGGCGCTATAACTTTTGCGCAAACCAGTCGCTTATTGCGTTTTTTTTTTTTTTTTTTTTTCAAAAAATATGTTGAATACGTATCGGCCGAAACTGAGATGTTTTTTTTACCAAAAATTTGGATATTATAGCAAAAAATAAATGTATTTTTTTCTGTCAAAATTGTCACTTTTTTATAGCTAAAAAAAGAGGTGATCAAATATCACCAAAAGAAAGCTCTATTTGTGGGGGAAAAAAAGGATGTCAATTTTGTTGGGAGCCGCGTCGCACGACCGCGCAATTGTCGGTTAAAGCGACGCAGTGCCGGAAGCTGAAGTTTCGCCTTGGCAGGAAGGGGGGTATATGTGCCCAGTAAGCAAGTGATTGGAGTGACTCATTGATTGTGGACTTCACCCATCCTCCCTAGTCTCTTGCCCAAAACTTCTCTATTCCTCGAGTTCCAGCTGCTTGCTTAACCACTTCCTTACTGGGCACTTAAACCCCCTTCCTGCCCAGACCAATTTTCAGCTTTCAGCGTTGAGGCACTTTGAATGACAATTGTGCGGTCATACAACACTGTACTTTTTCCCCCCACAAATAGATCTTTCTTTTGGTGGCATTTGATCACCTCTGCGGTCTTTATTTTTTGCGCTATTTTTTGTTATATCCAAAAAAAAAATTTTTTTTTGATCAAAAGGTTTTTATTGCTCACAAAACATACAAAATGTGAAAATATGAAATGCTGTACACTGTAGTCTGACATTGAAATAGATCACAAGGCAATGAGCACAGCACGCAATCAGGAAAACAATCTGCTCATAACCACTTCATGCATAACATATTCTGCTGAAACCCTTGCCCCGCCAGCCTCCCCCTCGCCAGCCTCCCATCCATCTAGAGACCCAATTTTTTTTTTTTTTTTTTAAGAAAAAAGTTTTTTTGTTTAAGCCGATGAGTTCTACACATTTTTGGTCAAAAAATCGCAATAAGCCTATATTGGTTTGCACAAAAGTTATAGCGCCTACAAAATGGGAGATAGATTCATATAATTTTTTTTTACTAGTAATGGCGGCGATCTGCATTTTTTTGTCAGGCCTGCATATTGTGAGTGACAGATCGGGACACTTTTGACACTATTTTGGGACCCTTCACATGTATACAGCGAACAGTACTGTATTAATGTGACTGTCAGGGAAGGGGTTAACACTAGGGGGCGATCAAGGGGTTGAATGTGTTCCCTGGGAGTGATTCTTACTGTTTCGGGAGGGGACTGACTGGGGGAGGTGACCGATCTGTGTCCCTATGTACAAGGGACACAGCATTGGTCTCCTCTTTCCCTGACGGGATGTGGAGCTCTGTGTTTACACAGAGCTCCACGTCCTGCCTCTGTAACTGCTGATGGCACGTACCTGGTGGACATCGCGGCCGGCAGGCACAGCTTTTCCCCGCGGGGATGTAAACAGGAAGGCGTCCGGGGACATCCACCCGGCAGTTTAGAGCCGCGATGTAAACGTCTTTCGTCTATAGCGTGGCTCTTAAGTGGTTAAAGCATAGTTCACCCGTTCCACCCGTTTTTAGGGCAATGCTTTCCAGGCTCCTGCAAAAACACTTGTTTTTAATTACTGCAGTAAAAAAATAATCCTTTAACCTGAGTAGGACAGTCAGCTTGCTCCAGTCGTTAACATTTAAGTGAAGATCTTTTCTTACTGCTCCTGTCACTGCAGTGAACTGTCATGAACTTGTATAGATAGCCCTGTAGAAATCATAGGGCTGACACTGCAGGTATGGTGAGTGATATTCAGCTGGAGGATGTAAATGTGGGAACTGGATGTGTTAACGTTGATGCCCTGACAAGATTTGCCTTAAGCTGTTCTTTGAGGTTGATGTTCTGACTGTAGAATTGTTGCAGTAATTGTCTACAGCAGGGTGGATTTGATTTAAATCACTAGTAAAAGGCTGGATTTTTAAATCAACTCTGTTTAAATCATAATTTTTAAAGAGCAATCATCTCTGTCCAGCAGTGGCCCCTTCTCTGACCCGCTGTTGACTCACCCATAGTTGCCTTCACTTTAATGTGACGGCTGGTGATGCATACGGCAGTGACACAAAGTGAGGGACATGGTGGCAGCAGGTGAGTGGCTGCCTGCTAACAGGCACTGCCATGGGGGATCTGAAATGACGGGTGCTTTAGATGTAAGGACTCATTCTTGCTGGTAGTTAAAATCTTTACTCTAAAATGAAGGTTTCCAATTTAGAATAAGCTGTCAGGTGAGTAAAACAGTGATGTTAGAACTGATTCAATCATACAGTTTGTAGTGTACATAGATTTGCAAAACAATGAGATAAAAGAATATTCCTGAACTTTGTTTTATCTCATGGTTACTGCCATCATGCAGTGCATGTCATCTCAGCTTGCAGAGCTTGGATTTATTGAATGAGTTTACCAAAAATGTAAATATTGCAGCAAATCTGCATATATATAAACTTATAAAATTGGTTGTTTCCGAATATCTTTATCTGGCTCTGAACTGATTCCTCTAGTATTGTCTCTGTAATGTCTGTAAAGTGCTGTAAAAAATTCTGTATAACTGAGGAAAGTATATAATTTACGATCATTTCTTCTTTTTTTTTTTAGTTTGTTGCATATTAGGACTTAAAGACTTGTAGACCCTTTATTTGACGTTTCTTGGTTTATGATTGTCGGCTTTGCGGAATACGGCTGAGATGAAAGGATTTAGCGAAGATGCAAATTACTCCATTGGCCTACTGGACGATGCAGCAACTCCAAAAGATGTCATTAGTAACTACATTTATGAGCATACCCAGGTGAGTCTCCTTTCCTGGTCACATTTAAAAAGGTAATTTTGTCCCACCATAAGTGTTCTATGGTCACGGCATACATTTCTATTTTTTAGCCTCCGCATTGAATACAAGCAATAGTTTTTGCATATCCAAGGTTTACTTGAAATCTCCTTTCATGATGAGATTGCTGCCTGTTTACTGTGCTGGTCATCTTTCAACAACTTCCACAATTCCCTGCCTGCTCTGCAAGATATTTTTTCTAGTTGGTTAACCTGCAATTCGAGATGCACCAAATTTCTGAAGCCGAAAAAGGTGTTATCGACAGTTTGCCAATAGCGGCACTGAGAACGCACATGATTTTAGTGAATTGTGATGCAGTTTTCAGTGCATTTCAATTTGATGGTGCATTTTTGGCACAGTTTTTTTTTAACAGACAAAAATTGCAACAAGCAAGATTTTTAAAACCACAATGGCATAAAGACATGCGTATAATTTAAAGGGGTACGTTTGTCTTGTGCTTTTCTTGCGCTAAAGGTGCTAATGGCAGACCATAAATTCATATTCATTTAAATGCATGATAAAAATATAATTCTTACACACTAAATCATTTTAAAACGTTTTCCACCTATAAATGTACTACTCAAACAAGAAACTGACATTTTTTAGGTGGAGGGATGTATAAAATATAGTTGCATAAGTGTACACACCTTTAAACTAATACTTTGTTGAAGCACCTTCTGCTTTTATTACAGCACTCTTTGCCTTTTTGGGTATGTCTATCAGCATGGCACACCTTGACTTGGCAATATTTGCCCACTCTTTTTTGCAAAAACACTCCAAATCTGTCAGATTGTGAGTTCATCTCCTGTGCACAGCCTTCAGATCACCCCACAGATTTCCAATGTGATTAGGGTCTGGGCCATTCCAAAACTTCTTCTGGTGAAACCATTCCTTTGGGAATATAGAGGCGCATTGCGGGCAGTATTAACCCTTTCACGGCCACTAGCGGGGGTTAATACCGCACCGCTAGCCGCAACTCGTTGCAAATCCGACGGAATAGAAATAAAAATAGCAGCGCTATACCGCCAGCGTGGCTCCCGCCCCAGTGTGAAAGGGGTCTTAGAAAATGTCAGGAAAGACCACATAGAACACCTGAATTTTTTTGGGTGGGTAATCAGTCACGTTAAATGACAGGTGTGTACTGACTCCTATTTAACATGAGTTTGAATGTGATTGCTTCATTCTGAACACCGCTGCATCCCCAGTTAAGAGGCTGTGCACACTTATGCAACCACTTTTTAGTTTTACTCCCATTGACATTAACAGGGGTATGTAGACTTTTTATATCCACTGTACATATAATATATTAATATAATTTTAAGAGAACTGTCTGTTTCAGCAAATTGCATCCTGCATTTTCGGTTTCGGAACTAAAATTACTGTTCAGTTCATCTCTACTTGCAATTTCTAAGAACTAAATATCCCATAGTACCTTGCTGCCTGCCAGTAATGATGTCATAAGCAGTATGTTTCCTATAATGACCGTCTCCTTTAATTGCTTCCTGACTGCCTGCAATGTACTGCAGATGGGCTGACTGGTACGTCGCTGCCTGTTCCCCCCCCCACCCCTGACACATGCTGTGATTGTACATTGTAATCGGCTGTGTACAATCACAGGGCTTTGTACAGAGGGACAGGGAGAAGAAACAAAGATATTTTAGTAAAAGCAGCCTTGGTAGAAGATGTAGCTTCACTGTAGCTTCTCATAAGAAATCCATTGAAAGATCTTTCAAGAAGCTGTTTAGTCCTAATCAAGCTTATTAGGCCCCTTTCACACTTATACGACTTGTCTCACGATTTTGTACTGCAAAATTGTATGACAAGTCATTCTCCATGATTTTCAATGAAGACCATTCATACTGGCATGACTTTAAGTAGTGCCGACTTCAAAGTAGTCCCTGCACTACTTTGGTCCAATTTTGATGCCACTTACACAGGCATTCATTGAAATCGCGGTAAAATCACGCGACTTAGAAGTCGTACAAGTGTGAAAGGGGCCTTACTCGTTCCCTATACAGCAGCAAATATTCACGTTTGATGTAGGTCCTCAAATACTTTCCACTAAGCTCCATTGGAGAGGTTTGTCATTCTTAAGCCCCATACACACCATCAGATTATCTGCAGATTTTTGTCTTCAGATTTACCAAAACCATGTAGTACAAGGGCCTGCCTGATTGCATACAAATTGACTCTTAAGGTTATTATATGGTTTTGGTAAATCTAAAGACAAAAATCTGCAGATAGTCTAATGGTGTGTATGGGGCTTTAAGGTCCCAACTAAGTTTTCAGTGATCGTGGTTACCATGGAGCTTCCTTGGTTGTAAATGATTCTGTCTGACCTCAGATCACACGGTACATCTAGGTAGAAATGGAGTACTGCTTGTAGCTACCCTGGTGTTGTCTTTTGGTACCAAGAACCATCACTAATTTTTCTAATGCAATATTTTTCTCTAACAGATGGGAAAGAATGCATTTTTTGTTGCTGACCTTGGGAAAATTGTCAGAAAGCACATCAAATGGCAAAATACAATGGGACACGTCAAACCATTTTATACACTAAAGTGCAACTCCTCTCCAGCTGTGCTAGAGATACTCTCCGCCCTGGGCGTGGGATTTGTATGTGCCAACAAAGTGAGTACATTGGATTTGTCTAGCCAAGAGGACTGTGTTTAAGAACTGTAAAGCCAGCCATAAACAGTGACTTATTTTTATTTTTTCTGCTGTATTTCCTGCTGCTAGCAATAATCATGTCAGGCTGGTTGTACCCATGTTGATCAACTTGGGTACATTCAGCCTGCCCATACATGGTTTCAATCTTGGTCATTTCCTGCTGAACCTGCCAAGATATGAACAGTCTGTGGCCAGCTTAAAGGGCTACAACCCGGGGGAAAACCAGTGTGTTTGCTATAAACAATGAGAAAAAAAAAAAAAACGGAAATTGGTGCAGGGCCGTTAAGTTGGGGATGTGTATGTTGTGTTTTTTTTTTCTTTGTAGAAAATAAGGATTTAGTGTCACTTTAGGTTTTGGAAATAGAACCTGGTTGTCAAGGCTTCTCCAGCCTTGGTATATTACATTCATATGGTGCTTCCAGGTTTTCTGAAATTGCATAGATGTAGGTGGTCAGTTAGAGCTAAACTATTCATATAATATTTAGAATGGTTGTAAAGGCAGAAGTTTTTTTTCTTGGTGCATACTATGCATTAAGATAAAAAGCCTGTGTGCAGAAGCACCCCTAATTCTTGAGCCCCATCTTAATTCAAACGATGTTGCCGGAGAGACTCTGCTGTCGAGGAAGTGCCATTGGCTTTTGCTGCTGTCAAAGTCAGTAAACCATTGTGGGAAAAGAGGGGGCGTGGCTGGGCCACGACCAGTGGCGTATCTAGGGTAATGCAAGTGCCATGGGGAGGGGGGCGGCAAAAAGGCAAAAAGCCACCACCCTCATGAAAAAAAACCCACCCGTCCTCCCAAGGGCTGCCTCCCGTACCAATCTCCCAACGATTGGCCAGACTGGATCCACGTAGGGTAGTGCAGCCTAATGCTCCACCTACCCTATCTTCTCCCCAGAACGGGGAATGGAACATGAGGGTGAGAAGAGGATAGGAGAAAAGGAATGTGTGGCGGCCCAATGGGGAACTCCGGCCCCAGCACTTTTGACAGGGGGCGCGGTTTCAGGGCTTGCCATAGGCGCCATTTTCAGTCTGAATGGACACGGGGAGCTGTGGCTCCACTCTGGTGCCCCCATAACAAGACTCTAGCTGCGGGGCCACTTAACAGGAGGGTGGGGCCAGGAGCACAGACAAAAGATGATCTGGGATGTGCAGAACCACTGCAAAGTAGGCAAGTATAACATGTTTTTAACTTGGACTATAGTATCTCTATAACGGTAATTTGTTGATTGCATAAAGTTAGAAACTGATTTCCTTTGCAGAATGAAATGACGACCGTGTATGACTTGGGCATCTCTATGGAGAATGTAATTTATACTAGTCCATGCAAGCAGGTTTCACAGATCAAGCATGCAGCCAAACTGGGAGTTAACATTATGACATGTGATAATGAATCGGAAATGAAGAAAATTGCACGGAATCATCCTAATGCCAAGTAAGTGTACTGCTCATGAAAAGTCCATCTGATCATTTTGTGACGTGTGGGTTCTGAAGATACAAGTTGTCTAGGGTGTAATTCAATACACAAACATGGCTTGGTTCAGTAGGTTTGCTGCTGTGTCACTCATTACACATCTGTTTCCTTTTCCGGCATTCATGCTGTAAGCATAGTGTGAAGTCATCTGGAAATTAAATAATGCATGATGTGCTAGAGTATATTCTATTTCTGGTTGCACCTGTTTCCCCTATTCAATCAACAGAATGGTTCTATGTAGTTTGACGAGAATGTCCCCTATGTACTCATTGGGGAAAAAAGGCCACAGACAGCTATGACTGAAATGTGTGCCACTATATTAACTAAAGCCACAATGCCAAAAGCTTTGTATATTGTCTTTACAGTTGACCCCTGGGCACAAAGGCAAAGAAGTGAATAGAAACCTATATGGTTTTGTTTCCAATGTCCAAGTGTTTTTCCACGAGCGTTCAGTAAGCATTTGGTAAGGCCCTATAAGAGCTGTACTTGCCTCTCCCATGTAGATTGCCTTTGTTGCTAGCCCACCTTATAAACTTGGCTTCTTGTTTTTCCTTTAAGAGGAAACCAAATGGTGGGGACCAATTTAAGTTTTCTTACATGACAATGGACTTCCAGAGCACCAAGGGTTAGCTGGAGACCGCTCAGAGCTGCTTGCTTACATCAATCAAGTGGGCCAGTAAGAGGGGAATACGTGGCTGAATTTTTCATTAGCAAACTTTGCCTTTTAAAGTTTCTCTTTTATTTTCATTGTAGGAATTGTATTTATACTTTCATATTAACTCACCCTAAACTTTGACTATACAGTCAAGTCGACATCACCTGCTTACAGAATGTTGAAGTTTTTCCTGTTATCCAGTCAACCGGCTGGGATGGGTCCCTGTCCCAAGTTTAAATTGAGGTTTTTGGATCAGGTTGTGCAGTCAGGCTCCATTCACACTAGGTGCAGTCCTACCCCATAAGGCAAGATAACCAGTTAACATCACTGCATGGCGGAGGTGTGCGCTGATAAATGTACTGCGTGTGGTAGACTTCTGACGTACCTCGATATGGCGAGGTCTGATGGAAGTGGGGACAGGGTACAAATACTGTGGCTGCTGACTTTGATATAAGGACACAGTCTGTCCAGGGATCTGGCAATGTCTGTACCCCAAGCCTTTGGGTGAAGCGCCGGCATTTTTAGTAAAGGAGGAAACCGGAATTTGAGTCCTCAAGCTTCACAGCCGTTTCCTGCGCTAGTTGTGCTGCGCTTTCAGAATACTTGGATCGTTGTGTCCCAGAAGGCACAGGGGGAGAGGGGCTGAAAATGCCGTAGACAGCTGATGACGATCTTACGTGCAAGTGGGAGCGGGTAACTGTCAAAGTGCCAAATGTAGCACTATTGGGGGGCGGGGGGTGAACAAACCGAGCGTCCTCTTTTGAGTGGAGACCTACTTTAAAGCGGTGTTCTGGCAAAAAAATAAAATATTAAAAGCCAGCATCTACACATACTGCAGCTGCTGGCTTTTAATAATGGGACACTTGCCTGTCCTGTAATCCAGTGATTTCGGCACGGGAGCTGTTTCCATCAGCTGTCGGGTGCTGCCGCCACCATTGCGGGTAAGGAAACCCAGCAGTGTAGCCTTTCGGCCCTGCTCCGCTCTCCTATTGGGCCGGGGGAGGAGGAGAGAGCCCCGCGGTGATGTCACAGGCTGCGGCCTGGACTCCCGGTGACTCGTCAGGCTTGTTCCCTTAACGAGTAGGTTCCTTCGATGACTGCGCAATCCATCCCGACGGAAATCTCCGAACCTCGGGCGGCATCCAGGCTCATTCTTTAACATCCCCGTTGATTGGAGGATGTTAAAAGAGCCAAGAGGCCGAGCGAGTGGAGCGAGCCGTCCGCGTGAAGCGAGGACGTGAGGCCAACTGGCCACTTTCCTCACTTTCCACGTCGCCTTGGATGTCGGCCGAGGTTTCCATCGGGAAGGACTGCGCCTGCGCAGAACCAGCTAGTTGGCTGGAACCAGACCGACAGACGAGATTACGCCTGCGCAGTCCTTCATGGAACCAGCTTGTTAGCTGGAACCAGCTAGGCAGATCACCGGAAGTAGGAAAGGACAGGTATCCTGTCCCCCCTCCCCCTGAAATGTTCCAATTGTGGCACCGGAATGCGATGAGTGGAAGTTCCACTTTAGGGTGGAACTCTGCATTAAGCTCTCTTTAAAAAGGTTTTCCATCCTTGGGAGGGTTTAGAGTCTTTAGTGGGTTTAGCAAGGTTTTTTCCCTTCAATTTTAGCTTTTTTGCCTTCTGTTCCGATAGCGCCAGCATGCTGGAGATTTTGTTTTTCAGGATTTTTAGAAGAAAGTGGGACTAACTTTATTGGTGACATTTTATTTACAGCAACCACCTGTGGTTAAATTCTAGAACTAATTATGGCTCGCTGTAATTCCGCTATGTCCCACTCGCAGCTCCCAGTTTTGGGACCTAATTGCTAGTTTTCTTTCTATACAGGAATGTTTCTCACTAAGTTCTTGACTCTTCCAAGGATGGCACTCAAGCTGTGGCAACATACTTCTACAAAACAACATGTGCTGATGTAAACCAACCTGTGCCCCAATCATCTTCCCCTTCTCTTAGGCTATTGCTTCATATTGCAACAGAAGGCAGCATGGATGAGGGAGAAATGAACATGGTGTTTGGCAGCACACTGAAGAACTGCAGACACCTCTTGGAATGTGCGAAGGAGTGCGATGTGCAAGTCATTGGTGTGAAGTAAGTAGAGCATCTCATGTGACTATTTAAATCTTTCCCATTGTGCTGACACCTGTGGAGTATGTTTTTTAAACAAACTTTAAATCTTAACTTGTTGGTTCATTTGTACTTTAAAGGAAATCTTCTTCATGTTGAGCACCTTGTGTTGCCCTTTCAATGTCCACTGAAACATGCAATGTTCCCTTAGTGTGTCAGGCCCCACCCCATACTCTGCTTACTCCCAACTTCAGGAATGCTGGCGGTGATGTCACACTTCCAGCAAGATCCCGGGGAATTCTGATTATATCCCATCTTAGAAGACACTTCAGCATGAGGCAGGAATTAACTTATCGCAGGATTTGGGATGTTCTGAATTTGCCTAGGCACTGCATGAGGAAGTGGAATATTACATTTTTCCACCAAACATATTTTGCTTTAAAGCTGCGATTTCTTGTGGAGGGGGTATTTATGATTCTGTAAGACTTACCTCCTAGGTGTTATGTAAATTGCTCTGCTTTCCAAGCTTGGTTAGCTGGGCAATTAGTGACTGACATTGTGTGCAGTTACTAGACATGACTTCTACAACTTATGTAAAGGTGCTTAAAGTGATATTAAAGGGATTTAAACAAAAAGTTGTACCTACTCTGTGCAGTGGTTTTGCATAGAGCAGCCCAGATCCTCCTCTTAGGTCCCCCCCGCCAGTGCTGACCCCCTCCTTTCTCCTGAATGCCCCCAACAGCAAGAAGCTTGCTGTGGGGGCACCCAAGCAGGCTCACTCCTGAGCCGCTGCTTTGCATGTCTATTTACACACAGAGCTGCTGCCCTGCCCCTCCTCCTATCTCAATGGCTGTGATAGCAGCGGGAGGCAATGGTTTCTGTGGCTGTCTCGGCCAATGAGAAGGGAGTGTCCACAGTGGGCCTTGGCTCTCATGCACTTCGCTGGATCGCGATGGGGCTTATGTAAGTATTAGAGGGACTGCTGAACACTGAAGGTTTTTTAACTTCATGCAAAGAATGCATGAAGGTAAAAAAACTGAACATTTGCAGCCACTTTAACCGGAGACTAAATACACAGTTAAGAAATAAAAAAATGAGTTGGAGACTTGAATTTAAAGAATCAATAATGAAAGGTAATTTTGTACGTAGTGGTAACATTTAATTGAAAGGTGCCCATGAAGTCCCATGCATTGTGGTTAATGTCATACTGATATTGGCTTGCTGCAATTTTATTGCATAATGTAAATTAATACTTTCTCTAAATAGCAATATTATCACCCACAGGTTCCATATTTCAAGCTCCACCAGAGACCCCCAAGCATACACTCATGCTTTATCTGATGCTCGCTGTGTCTTTGATATGGCAGTAAGTGATTTTCTTGGGATTCAGGGAAAGTTTAAAAGCCATAAATGGTTGGATTTCTCTTTCAGCCCCACCAATAGATTATCCATCCCCACGAAGCATGCGTGGAGAAATCGCCATACTCTTAGACAGCCACAACTACCTGAATACCTAAATAGTGTCTGCATCTGGAAGGATGCAGTCCTTTGGCTGTTCATTTTAGTCGGGGTGCTGCTGACAGGGCTCAAATTTTGGCAGAGTTGGCAGGAAATCGACCCATTTTTGTGCCATATATGGCTACCCCAGAGCCTGGCAGTCTGGATTTGTATATCCAGTGCAAGATCCCTTTTCAGGTCTTTTCTGGGGAGCTGTATATTGGAGGCCAGCACTATTAAAACTAGTGGTAAGCCATTCCTTATACCTGGTGATGTGACTGGCCTCTGGTTATAGATGAAACAAATCCTCCTCAATTGTGCCTGTTTATCTGCAGCCGTCTTTGCCCTGCATTCATTCAAAGTGCAGAATTTACACAGGAACCCTCTGCTCTGAAAAGCAGGGGGGCGAACAGAGCTGAATTTGCATCGGTGAGGAGTGGCTCTGAGAGCTGATTGGCGGGAAGGGACACCCCCCTTCACACAGAGTTTAGGCCGTCAATCAGCACTGTCACCATTTTTTTTCTTGGTGTCAGGAAAACTTGTCAGTGACTCTTGCTGATAGCGGAGGAACAAGGCAGCGAACAGAAATTACACTTGGTGCTCTAGATTGAGACAAGCAAACAATTTAGAGGCATTTGCTTTTTTCATATGTCTGAGGTTTACAGCCACTTTAAGCAAGAATCAGCCTTGTGCCGTGGACTTGACTGGTTTCAGTTTAACAGCATTTGAAGCCTTTTGGGGTAGATGCGTGCATCACCCTTAATATATACAGTTAACCTGGAATTCTGCCCACTCCTGGGCAGTGTTGGGGCATTAAGAGATCTGCATTCAGGAACCACTGTACTGTTTTTGAAAGTTACAGGGAATTGACAGGTTTTCTTTTACACCAACCACCTCTGTGTAGTAGAGTACATCTTATGCCAACATGGGATCCTGTTTTCTACACTGCGTTCTGGGCATTTGATAATGTGGAAGTTATAGAGCCTAAAAGTGTAAACTTTACAAATGGCAGTGAAAATTAAAGGTTAACATTTGTTTTATAGGCTGAATTTGGCTTTAAAATGAATTTACTGAACATTGGAGGCTTTTCAGGGAGTGAGCTTCAGTTGGAAGAGGTGAGTTGTGTAAGATGTAGAAGTTGAGCTTTTGTATGTTTTGAGGTTTGGGTGTATTCTAGTATGAGCTAAGTGTCTGGAAACCTCTTGTCTTGCAGCTTTATCATGCTGTCAGTCCTCTGCTGAGTGCATACTTTCCTGAGGAATCTGGGATCGGAGTTATTGCAGAGCCTGGAAACTATTATGTGTCTTCTGCATTTACCCTGGCTGTAAACATCATTGCAAAGAAAGTAGAGCATGAGCAGCATCTTTCTGGGGGTAAGTGATCTCACCTGTGGCCATCTGCTACATTAACCAAGACCGTGTCACTGCAATGAAAGCGCTCATGTATTGCACAAAAGTAGTTGGGTGGAACTTAAGTATTTTAACCTCTTTGGGTTCCCTTTTCCCCAGTAGTACATCAGTGTTCCTTTAAGCCCAGCTTGTCTGACATGCCGTCCGGTTGTGCGCCGCCTGGGCTCACCGTACTGGGTGGCACACAAATGTGAGCGCCACTCAGACCAGGTGCAGTGCTTTAGAGGAAGGGCTCAAAATGTCAATGGCTAGAACAGGAGTAGGCAACCTTAGAGGTAAAGATCTACTTGAACATGTAAGAAGTGCAGCAGCTCATTGAGTATAAAGTCACTCACCCATTCACATTCATTTTGCACATGGACACAGACAAAAACTGCTTTCTTGAGAATAAAGAAAGGTAGCCACCTACAACAGCTTAAAATCCTAGCAACAAATACAAAGCTTCCTCTTAATCCTAGGTTGTGACGTTAGCCTGCCTCTGACTCAGCCAATCGGAGGAAGCATTCTATGAATGGCTGAGTGCCTGTATTGTCTTCTGGGTACGAGACAGGTAGGCCTCGTCTCAAACCCGGACCAGTGTGGTATGCTGTGTGCCTCAGCAATATACAGTTTATACTGCATTCAGCGGCCTCACATGTTTGTGAGGGACATCGTTTCTTTGGGCCAGCTTGAACTATGTAAAGTCTAACAAAAGCTGAAGTTCAGCTTTAATCGTAAATAGTTGATTGTTGGACATGTTGCAAAATCCCTGTCTTTTGACAAGCTTCTCATCAGAATTCCCCTAGTATCAAGTGGCTGTTATGAACATGCAGGTAAAAGCATCTGTGCATTGATTTCCCAGCAGCGCCTATGAAGATACAAAACAGTTTCTCTGACTTCACACAGCATTTCATATGAAAGTTAGAAACCTGTTACCTAAAGCATAACGCCAGGATTACCCACACCTGAAAATCTACTCTGTACAGGATCACGGTCTTGTACTCCCTAGATCAGGCATCCTCAAACTGCGGCCCTCCAGCTGTTGCGGAACTACAAATCCCATGAGGCATTGTGAAACTCTGACATTCACAGACATGACTGAGCATGATGGGAAATGTAGTTCCTGAACAACTGGAGGGCCATAGTTTGAGGACCCATGCCCTAGATGGCTGCTGCATGCCACATGAATAACTCCTGGAGTGAACACTGGAGAATCCTCTTTAACTTGGCGTATGTGTGCTGTAGTCCACGGGTGGTAATGGTTTCCGGTCTATCAACTTGCAGTGAAATGGCAATACATTAAGACTTGGGGGCTGCCCTGCCTATACAAAGTTGAGGACATCGCCAGTGGTGTTCCCAGGGTTCTCCTTTAAGTGCTAGTAACACACTACTGTAGCAGCTTATGGTAGTTGAATGCATGTTCTGCTCTGCAGAGCACACCATCTGCATTCAGGTATCTTCTCAGCTGGGGTTGGCCATTGCTCTGGCTTCACGATATGGAGGTCTGGGAAGGAAAATGATGCTCTTGTTTGTTCAGCAAGCTTTGCTTCTGCAGCAATAAGTGTGCTTGTTTTAACTAATTCTATTTTTACTGACATCTAGGGGTTGGTAAGGTTTGGTGGGAGGGGTGATATGATGCAAGTCGTTGAAAAGCCTGCTTCAATACGTTTAAGGCTAGGTCCGAATTTCAGCCATGCAAACTGCCTGAATGAATGAATGACTTGTATAGCGCAACGCATGCGAACTGAATCGCCTCTGGGCGCTTTTTCCAGCCAGTGTCTGCTTGGATGGTGCCTGAAATCACATTCGCACCAAAATGTTGCAGTACCTTTTTCTAGTCTGCATGGGAATCGGATCGCATATGCAATCTGATTTTGCACTATTTGACAGTTTGCACTGTGATATGCCAACTGACTGATCTGCCAGTGTCATTAACCTGCAGCGGTTCGCATAGGGCAGTGTGAACTGCCGGCAGGTGACATGCAATGCGGGAACCCGCACTGGATTCGCTCAGGTTCCAGCATCGCATCACGCTTAATTCTCTGGTGAAGACTATTAAGAATATAAATAAATATCAATTTTTTTCTTTTCTTTCAGGAAAGTACACCTGTACCAAGCCAGCTTTTATTTATTGCTTGAATGATGGAGTTTATGGTTCTTTTTCACGTAAATTATCAGAGAGCCTCAATACTGCCCCGGTGGTGCACAAGGTAAGCAGCAGTGTCGTGCTTGGCTCACTAAGGCTTTGGCTTGTAAATAAGAATCTGAAAATATCTTGAAGCAAGCCTTTACAAGGTTTCAAGCCTATACATCCAGTATGGTGTTTGTAAATGAGGTATTGGGTGCAAGTGTAAATCTGAGCGCCAAGCAGCCTGCAAAACCCAGATGAAAATGCCCATACGGTATACCTGTTGACAAGAACAATTACTTTTTTACTGCAGATTAAAGCACACCTGCTAGAAGTATGGGGCTGCCAAGCTTGTTTTCTGAAAATGCTGGTTGCCTGGTTGTTTCTGGCTTCGGTACTTCCAAGTCAGACATGAAACAAAAGAATGTAGCTTGAAAAGTCTGAATTCCTCATCTCCTCCAGGTCAATGATTCAAAAAGCATTGAAGCCACAAAATCATCATTTTAAAGTAAGCAACTAGCTTTTTCAGACGGAGTGATCCAAAATGGCAGCCTTCCTTTTCTAAGCTATATGTATTTTAAGTGAAGCTATGTAATATCCCAGCCCCTATCTTGTGATTGGGCAGTGAGAGCAGAATCCATTCACCTCTGCACATGGACAAATAAAAGGTTTGCCTCTATTCATAGTGCTTTTCATTGGGGAAATAGTACAGCCTTGATGAATGAGGGGGGGGACTGCAATTGTGGTGCCACAATCACCCCAAAGAACAAGATTCCATCTGCAAGGCTATCCAGGGGGAAATGGATGGAAGCTTTCAAAGAGAGCGGCCACCAGCACACAGGCCACTCGGCCAAGTACCATCCCTGGTGCTGATTTAAAAACAGTTTTAACACTGTTCTTGATTCTTACATGCTTGCATTGTAATGCCTGTGAAGCCTCCTGGTCTGTCCACTCTCGGTTTTTAGTAGCATCATCCTGTTGTGTAAAAGTGACTTTAATTACTTTTTTGTTTTACAGAAATACAACGAAGATGAGCCGCTTTTTGCTAGCACCCTCCTGGGTCCATCTTATGACGAGTTGGATATAATTGTGGACCACTGTCTTCTGCCACAACTGAATGTCGGAGACTGGCTCGTGTTTGATAACATGGGCTCCGGTACTGTGAGCGAACAGTCTGCATTTACAGATTTTGAACGGCCGTCCCTGTATAACTTCATGTCATTCAGTGACTGGTAATGAACCTTTTTATTCTCTCCAACTATTCTCCTTTTTTCTTTTCTATTCAACTTTTTCCTTTATTTTATTAACATTGATATTTTAAAAAAAAAAATTTTAAACGCAAAATGTAAAAATATTTTCATTTGTAAATAACTTTGTAATGCTTTGTACCAGAATCAGTTTTGGTATCACTTTGAACAGGACTAAGAATAAAATATATACAGCGATACCTTGGTTCACGAACAGAAGCGTTCACAAACATTTGCTTTGGTTTGCGAACGCTGCTTCCGTTCATGAATATATTCGCATTGAGAAGTGCGATGCAAGATGAGCCTTGGGTGAACCAGTCCACTCAAATAAAGGTCTCTGCCCCCCGACTACCATGAGGGAATCATGGAAAAGCAGTGCATATGAATTCTACAACATTATCGTGCGCTTAGATGATCTTTTCCTGAATGCACAGTGCTGTTTTCTGCCTTGGTTTACAACAAATTCGGTTCGCGACCAGAGTCAGTTCACGAATTAAGTTTCTGAAAATGAATACAAAGTTCTTTTTAATTGTTTTTTTTAGACAATATCACAAAATATCCTAAAAATGCCTTTTGTGTTAGTAAAGACTATTTAAAACTCAAAAAAAAATCCCCCCCCCCCCCCCCACACACACAAAACTATCCTGTAATACAGTGTGTAAAAAAAGGTTTGTATATACCTATCTTCAGTCCGGTCATGTGATCCACTAGCTGCTGAACTTCATAAGATCCCACGGCTCGTCCATTGTCAACGCCCCATCTTCTCCCCTGCAGCAGCTGCTGACTGACACAAGCCGGAGCAGCTGCTCGCGTGAGTGACCAGACTGGATTAAAAATAAGCACACAGATCGTTGGTTCCAAGTAGGCCTTCGCTTCAGACCAAATTCTAATTTTACCATGCGTTTGCAAGCCCCATCACACAGATAATTTCAGCATTTGAAAGATGAATTTGACCTTTGAATAGGTTTTGCATTTCCATAGACTTGGGAATCAAAACCAGTTTGAGGGTAACAAACTTGTCACCCTGCCTTTGCAGCTTGGCTTTTGACCATCTTGGGCTGATTATAGCTGCACATCAATATATTCACAAATCTCAGTAGCAATCCGAATCGGTTGTAATAGTTTTTCCCCCCCTCTGTCTTCCCCAGGTATGAGATTCAAGATGCTGGGCTCACTTCGGACACGTTGATGAGAAGCCTCTGTGTGCCTTGTTTTCAGTTTGGTGATGACAGTTTCTCCACAGCAGCTTAGTCATAAGACTGCGCTCAAATAAAATCTCTACAGGTACAAGTCTTCAGCTTGCCTGGTCAACATTCCAGACTGGAAGAACCGGTGTTCACCTCATTTCAAAACTTGAAGTTCAGCTTGTAGAAAAAAGAAAACGGGACCAGGCAAAAGCAGCTAGAAGTAAAATCACTGGGGCGAGAATTAGATATGTCTGCATTTTCTGTGTGCCAGCTTTCTCCATCCCCTGCAGTTTAAGTCCAATATGCAACAAAATGGATGACTTAGTTGAGATGGAAACCATTACCTGGGTTCCTTGTAAGAGTTTACATAAGTACACAGTTTTTATACTAAGGATTCCTGTTAGTCTTGTAAATTTATTGTCTCCTCCAGTATAACATGTCTTTGAAAGAGCAGTGTGTAACTTAGATGTGTCTAGTGTGTGTAGATTGTGTAAATTTGTGCTTCGACCAGTAGTTTAATAAATGTTAAATTGCATCATATTTTTATTTTTCTTTATTTGTCCTCCAGACTGATCGTAACATGATTGCAATAAACTTTTGTGTAGAACCTATGGCTTTATTTCTACATACGTTTCAGATGGGGGCTGTTGAAGATGGATGAAGTGCTTTTTAGTGGAGGGGTTGAAGAAATTATTTGCAGGACAATGTCAGACTGAACTAGATATTATCTGGGTTTAGTATTGGAGGAAGAAATATTCCTCAGTAAAGAATCTACCAATAGATTTTCCTAATCCATGCAGGAGTACACAAATAAAAAAGTGATGTACAGAGAATTAATTATGTACTTTGTGTCCAAGTAATTTGGTGATCTGTTTACAGTAGACATAAAGATTGCATGAGAATCTACACTCGCAGCCAAAAGATCGACTTGTGATTATTTTTTTTATAGCTTCTGTTCAGTTTACACAGCCCTGCTGCTAGTCATGTCTATCAAAGCCAAACTACAAGTAGCAAGAGAACTCAAATTCAACTTGCAGCTTTAGCTTTGCCCATTAAGTTGGTTTTGTTAACCACCAGACCATTTGGCTGGCCAAAGACCAGGCCACTTTTTGTGATTTGGCATTGTGCTGCTTTAACTGACAATTGCGCGGTCGTCTGACTTGGCGCCCAAACAAAATTTACATATCACCCCCCCCCCCCCCCCCCCCACAAATAGAGCTTTCTTTTGGGGGGAAAAAAATTAATATTTTTTAAATTTTCTCTATAATAGCCCGCAAATAGATGTGTGTGTGTGTGTATATATATATATATATATCTCCTCAGTTTAGATCGAAATGTATTCTACATTGTTTTGTTTAAAAATAATCGCAGTAAGCGTTTGATCGGTTTGCGCAAAAGTTATAGCGTCTACAAAATAGGGGATAGTTTTATAGCATTTCTTTTTACTAGTAATGGTGGCGATCAGCGATTTTTATGGTGGACACAAACACTTTTGACACTATTTTGGGACCATTGTCATCTTTGCAGCGATCCGTGCTATAACAATACACTGATTACTGTGACAATGACACGGGAGTGAAGGGGTTAGGTGTGTCCTACGGAGTGATTTTAACTGTAGGGCGTAGCTACGAGTGACATCACTGATCGCTGCTCCCGATGAGAGGGAGCATTCGATTAATGGACATGTCACTAGAAAGAACTGGGAAATGTTTACACTGACAGTTCTTCAGCTCCGTTACACGATCGCGGGACACCAGACATCGAGTCCATGGGTCCCGCAGGCACAGTCACGGAGCATGCGACAGGGTTGTGAGTGCGACCACACGGCTGCAAATTAAAGGGAACCTACCTGTACTCCCATTTGCCTTTCTGTTGAAGTAAATTTTGCGTGCGGCGGTCCTTAAGCAGTTACTGTGCACCTTTTCCAGCTATGTTGTGCTTCAAACCTGTCAAGCCTATGCTGAGCCGTTTCTGCTTTGCTCAACTAGCCACTGCTGCTTATCTTGTTTCCTCATAGTTCAAAAAGGGTGGGTTCAATCAGAACCGCATCTGATTGTGATCTGCCCACAGGCATTGATTGTCCATGTCTACTTCTAAAACCCAAAAATATCATCCTCTACATAAGGATGTAGGGGTGTTGTTTTCTGCATTTTTATTTTTTTAATCGACAATTTTTCTTTTTAGTATTTTTTAATGCAAAAAGAATAACAAACACTTGAAATTTTGCAAGAATCCCATAGCAATCAGAGTACATGCATTAATACACGTGGGTACTGATTGAAGCCTACAAATCTGCAGCCAAGGTCAGCTACCATATAGTGTAGACTACAGGAAGATCAAGAGAATTGTGCTGGTTTCCTGGAGAGGCGTTCCCAGTGACGTCAAGCCCAAGGAAGTAAATCCGATGCCTACTGGTTTCATGACATCCAGAAAATGGCAAAGAAAACTGGAAACGAGGAGAGAAAAATAGTTTGTCACACCTGGGGAGTCTATAGAGGCTCTTTTTTTTTTTTTTCTGGGATACATGACCCAATGTGTATGCAGCAAATACCCTGGTAATGTTGTGGTATCGGTATACGCTAATTTATGAATTTCATCTACTTCAAAGGATCAGAGCATTCTAGTTCTCCCTTTGGATTGGCCTCTCCCTTAGCCTACACTCCTTGGCCTCTACCACAGTGGCCGTCAACCCTGTCCTCATGGCCTACTAACAGGCCAGGTTTGCAAGATAACTGAAATACATTAGAACAGAGGGGGACAGCAGAATGGTAGGGAGGGACATGGAACGCGGATGGGCGAACTTGAGAAGGATACAGGGGCTGTCGGCGGTGATTGGTGCGGCTTTGGGGGCAGTTACAAGCACAGATCACTGCTGTATAGATTTGGCTAAAACAGCTAAAGGAGGGGGCATGGGGAGAAGCTGTCACGCTGTATTGAAATCTATACAGGGAGATCGGTGCTTGTAACTCCCCCCGCTGCACCAATCATTCCTGACTGTCCAGGTATCAGGTGGAGCATTACTCGGGGAAATGCTTGGTATCGGGACAAACACCCTAATCACAGGTGATATCATTTGCTGCTCAGTGATTGCCCAGCGCCTAACCCCCCCCACCCCTGCTTAGGATGTACATTTTTTTTTAATCAAGCTGCGTCCCTCAATAGAGAAAATGTACTCCCTGGACATGGCTCCCTCCATTCATATGCTATTGTTCCCCCTTTAGACTGCTGCAACTGATCAGGATTGGCCTCCAGTTTGTGCTTAGGTTCCTTTTTTCCTGTAGGTGGCAGTATAACCCTAGGTTTTTTGTCCAGCAGTGTCCCTCGAACTGTTTAAAGGGTAACTCCACTTTTGTGGGATAAAAAGTAAATTTAACATACAATTGCGACACGTCATATTCTAATTGAATGGTAAGTTACCTTTCCTTTTCAAACCGCAGTGCTATCGTTTTCTGTAAAATGCAGTAGGACTTGGGCTACCTACCCTCCATATTTTGAAGTCTCTGACGTCAGGTCGCTGAGCTACGACCCTCGAAGCTCTATATACATTTTTTTAAAGATGTACATGGCAGGTGAGGCTCTGCCTCCCCTGACTGCAAGTCCCAGTTGTACACGTCATGTGCTCCCAAATTCGGAGAGTATGTTGCACCAGTGTGAACTGGGCCTAAAGGGATGCAGACCCTGCCACTTTCCTCATTCGAGCCCTGCAGCTGATTCATAATACCAAAACCACTCCCATACAGATTCACTCAACACAAAAAAAGCGGTTTTCTCTAGAAAAAAAAAAAAAAAGGAATCTTAACAGTTTGTTAAAATCCTTGCAATGTACATAGATCACCCAAAGGGGAATATATTTTTCCTCAACAAAAGTGGAGTTAATTTTTAAAAGTGAGCACAAATGCGCCATTTGTTCCAACTCGGTGACACAGGAAGTCGGCAGTAGCAGCCCCATTAGGACACTGGGGAAAGCCTAGCTTTAAGGTGGTTGTAAACCCTCCTGGAAAAAAAACGCACCCTGCAAGATAAAGGCACAATGAGCTAGTATGCACAGCATACTAGCTCATTATGAATTACCTGAGAACAAAGCCATCCTCGTCTCCCCCTCTGATTGGCAACATCTATCCCGGAGGTTACTTCTGGGTATCGCGGCTCCAGAGCTGACGGGAACGGCACAGTACAACTGATGCAACGGCACGTATGTACCATTGCTTAAGTGCGCATGTGCCGCATGACATCGGCACATGCAAATACAGGGATATCTCCTAAACCATGCAGGTTTAGAAGATCTCCAGTGCAGCTACAGGAAAGCCTAATTATAGGCTTGCCTGTGGTTGTAAAGTTTTTACAACCACTTTAATTTAGTAATAAGGGTAAAATGGGGTCTGCCTTTATAGAATTCCTTCTGAAAATATCTTCCTAGCTGTTATGCTGATTTCCTGGTTTGCATTCAGAGGAAAGGTATGCCTGACAAAGCAAGAAGTCATGTACACACTCATTCCTGGTTAATGACTAACCAGGAGGCTCAGAACAGCATTTTGAGGACAGATTTCCTTATGTCTTGGTTCACACCATGTGCGACCACAGCAGGGGTTCGGTGCATCCCATTTCAGGTCTGAATTTTTGCCTGAATTCGGAGCTGAAACCGAGCCAAAGATGACCAGGACCCTTCTGCTGTGCGCTCTGCAGCTGCCCTGGAGATGTGTGAACCTGCTCCAGTGAGAGCCAGTCAGTCTCCTGTCATGCGAATTGGATGTGGGTAAACCTGGATATTCATGAATGAACTATTTTTTACATGTTTAAGCATTATTTTGATGCTCTGTCAGGGGTCTCCAAACATTCTAAACAAAGGGCCGTTTTTTTTGTCCTTCAGACTCTTGGAGGGCTGGACTTTGGCCAGCGGGAGTAGAAATGTTCTTGCATCATTGTTGGTGAACATCTGGTATTAGGGGGAGGAATAGTGCCCCATTGCTGGTATCATAGGGAGTAAGAGTGCTCCATTGTCGGTGTCAGATGGCAGAATAGTGTCTTGTATCAGTGAGAGGGATAGTGCCCCAAGGGCCAGATAAATTTGAGCAAAGGGCCGCAGTTTGGAGACCACTGCTCTATGTAAATGAGTTGTATTAATGATGGAGCAACACAATTGTATTTTTTAACATAACTGGATTTACTGCTTGTTTAGACTGCCATATCGGAGCCTGTAGTTGCACCTTAATGTTGTAATGAGGAGAGCTGCGTGGGATGAGCCACATTAGGTAGTCCTGTAGCTGGCAAGAGTCACTAAAGAGTGTTCCTCTGATGTAGGGTGACCAGATGTCCTCGGTTTCCGGGAACAGTTGCTGGACTGAGGACACTGTCCCTGGATTCAGGGAAGCACCTGATAGGTGCTTGGGGGTGCTCAAGCACCCTCACAAATTCTTTATGCACCTCCAAAATTCACATACCAGTTCTTGTACGTGTCAGTGTTTTTTTTTTTATAATTCTACCTGTAAATTCTGTCCTGATGCCAGAAAGCTGGGGACTTTTTTCCTATGGAGGGATACAGCGGCTCCTGCCACATAAGTTAATGATTTTTTAGCTTGACCCGGTGTATTGTCACATTCTGCTCCCCATCACAGAATGCTCCCACACTCCTGCACAGTAATGATAGAGTGAGAAGGGGGCAAGCGGACATCTTGTTACACCCATAGCAGTTTTACATTTCACACTTATTTTCAACACAAAACTGAGCTTATATGCTTAAATACAGTGGCCGGGATTCAGAAAGACTTCACGGTGGCGTATCTCTAGATACGCTGCCGTAATTTCAAATCTGCGCCGGCGCATCTTTTTACGGCTATTCAGAAAGGCAGTTACGCCTGAATTTTTCCAAGATAGGACCGGCGTAAGTCTCTTACGCCGTCGTATCTTGTTTGTATATTTACGCTGGCCGCTAGGGGCGCTTCCGTAGTTTTTTGCGTTGAATATGCAAATGACCTAGATACGCCGATTCAGGAACATACTTGCGCCCGGCGTATTACTATACGCGGTTTACGTAAGGCGTACGACCGGCATAAAGTTACCCCTGCTATATGAGCCGCAGCCAATGTTAAGTATGGGCGTCGGAACAGCCGTCAAATTTTACGTTGTTTGCGTAAGTCGTACGTGAATAGGGCTGTGCGTATCCTAGGCATGCTATCCGACGTGATTCTGAGCATGCGCACTGGGTTACATCCACGGACGGTGCATGCATCTACATGGGGTCGCGCTTCATTAGCATACAACACGCTGCCTACTTTGAATTACACGGGCTTACGCCGGCCCATATAGGCTACGCCGCCGTAACTTAGGGCGCAAGTTGTTCATGAATACGGTACTCGCCTCTCTAAGTTACGGCGGCGTAGCGCATATGAGATGCACGCCACGCCACGCCCGCCGAAATATACGCAAGTGTATCTGAATCCAGGCCAGTGTTTTTTTTTTTATTTGTTTTTTTTGTTTTGTTTTTTTTAACAGAAGGAATATTTATTGGTATAATCACATGATTACAGGCTTATACAGTACAGGTGGTACAACTCGGAGCATCAAGACATTCCAAAGTATTCGTATTGGCATATACAGGTTAAACATATACTCAACATTCCTAAGCATTCGTTTAAAAGGGGTAAGGGGGGGAGGGAAAGGAGTGGAGGGGGGGGAAGTCACATAGCATTCTCAGTGCAGTAAAATGTCAATCAATCAGGGGGGGGGGAGCAGAGAGGATCCACTGCCCTCACAGAGGAAAAAGAGCAAGCAGATAACAGGTCACAACAAACCATTAGCCGTCGGGCCGCCACCCATGCCACCCAGATCTTTTCGACCTTCTAAAGGCAATTACACCCCATGTATCTTAGCTTATGTAGGGGTAGAGTATCATTAATCCGCTTACACCATAGGGACAGCCCAGAAGGCTCCGAAGCCTTCCACTGGAGCAAAATTGCCTTCCTGGCATAGAAGGCAGAGTAGAAGATAAACAGTTTTTTTTGGGTCGTGGTGGGCAAATTATCAGTGATACACAGCAGCAATATCAAGGGGTCCAACGCAACAGCCATGCCACTAATCAAGGCCATATCATCTACCACCCGCTTCCAAAATTCCTGAATCCGCAGGCAGAGCCAAACCATGGGCCAGATTCAGGTAGATGAGAGCATCTTTGCTCTGGAGTAACGCTTCTCATTTACGTTACTCTGCCGAAATTTTAGGAGCAAGTGCTGTTATTCATGAAGCACTTGCTCCTAAAGTTGCGGCAGCGCATCGCAAATGAGCCGGCGGAATTCAAATTGGGCGGGTACGGGGCGTGTATTATTAAAACTAAGCGCGATCCCGCGGCGAACGTACTGCGCATGCGTCGAGTGTCAATGCATCCCAGTGCGCATGCTCCAAATTCTGTGAGTGAACGTCAATGACGTCACATCCCCATTCATGAAAGTTTTACGCAAACGACGCGATTTTTTTTTTCCGACGCGATGACGACGCCTATACTTAACATAGGATACTCCACTAGGGGGCTGCTTTATCTTTACGTTGCGTATCGCTTCCGGAAACGTCGTAAAGTCACTGCGTCGCGCCCGAAAAAGATCGTGAATTTCCGACATATTTTTTCAGCGTTAATCAGCGGGAACGCCCCCGGCGCCATTTTTAAGTTGAAGTAACGATGCGATGGCGAAATTCAATTGCGCCGATCGCATCGGAACTCCAACCCGGCGTTTCTTGTTTTCTGGTTACAGAAAACAAAAACGCCGGCTTAAAGTGACAGTTAGGCTGGCGGATCCATTGATCCGCCAGCCTAACTCTACCTGAATCTGGCCCCATATGTATGAAATTTCCTACTTCTGATCTACATCTAGGACACTTATCCTCAGAGGAGCGGTAAATCACCGCCAGCCTCTGTGGTGTATAGTAGACCCTGTGAATGAATTTCAGCTGGATAAAACGTTCCCTTGCTGAGATCATGAGGGGGATGGATTGTTGCATTCCCTCCGACCAATCCTCTGTCGTGATGGCCGGCAGATCTCGTTGCCAAGCCGAAAATGCTTGCGACGCCCCAGGGCCTGTTGCACATGTCACTCTAAGGCTCCATTCACATCTATGCGTTTTGTCGTCTGAAGCCCGACGCTGAAGCAGCCTGACATACACTGGAGGGGGGAATTTACATTGTCGGCTATGGAGATGGTTCGCATCGATACGCTTGAAGCGTGAAGCCTGAAACAAGTTCCGGACCCTTTTTTTCAGGCGTATCGGGCGTTCAGCCATAGCCGACAGTGTAAATTCTGCCCTCCAGCAAAAAAGCAATAGGCGTTTTGTCGCCGCAAATCGCGGGGACAAAACGCCTATTGCATGTCGCCCGAATACGCCCGCTGCCGCCGACGCCTAGATGTGAATGCAGCCTAAAATAGATAGACGAAAGTTTCCTATCCATGAAGCGTGAGGCGAGGAGCCGCTCCACCGATTGGGGCTCCACCTGAATAGGGTCCGGGAACCGCATGCTGGAGGAACCGAAAGAACATCCAAGAAGGTAGCCCAAATTTGCTTTTCAGGGTCGCAAAAGTAAACAACCGTCCCTCCGGCATGATATCCTGGAGCGTTTTGACCTCATATCGTGACCACAGCTGCGGGTCCGGCACGGTTCTCAGGTGGGGTAGAGATGGGTTCCCCCACAAGGGGACGTGAGGGGAGAAGGTTCCAGGCCGAATTAGGAGCCTCGAAACCTGTCTCCACACCGTCACCGTGGTCTTCATGGGCGTAGTAGGGGGCTAGCCCTGACACCCCGATACACCAAATTGCTCAATTCAGTATAAGACCCAGAGTAGCTGCCTCAAGGGTAATCGCCGGGTTAGTATGATCTTGTGTAAACCACCACCAGACTGACACCAGAACAGCTGCCCAGTAGTATTTCCGGAAGTTAGGGAGGGCCAGGCCTCCCTCCGACAAGGGGAGCTGCAGTATAGACCTAGCCACCCTCGGGACCGAAGCCTGCCAAATAAATGAACCAACCGCCTGATCAAGCTTAAGGAAGAAGGCCCTGGGAATACCTACCGGCGTATGCCTAAACACATATAAAAACTTGGGGAGGAAGGTCATCTTAACTAAGTTGACTCTACCTACCGGCGTAAGGGGCAGGGTCTTCCAGGCCGAACATTTTTGGAGAAACTGCTGAAAAATATGTTGTACGTTAGACTCAACATAATCAGGGAGATGTTGCTTAACCCGCATGCCTAAATTTTTAAAACTATCAACCCATTGAAGGGGGGCCGGCAGGTCAGGAGGAGGGGGGGAGCCATGTAGAGAGAAGAGGACTGATTTGTCCCAGTTAATCTTAATGCCCGAGAACCTACCAAAGACATTAATAAGGAGTAGGGCAGCTGATAAAGAGCTGTGAGGGTTATTAAGGTAAAGGAGAGTGTCATCCGCATACATAGATACCTTCTCGACAATGGAGCCGACCGGTACACCTGCAACCTCTGGAGAGGATCGGAGCAACATCGCTAATGGCTCGATGGCAAGGGCAAATAATGCCGGTGAGAGGGGGTCAATAACTGTAAACAGCCTCCGCAAGTTGATGTCCGTCCCCTTGCCCGGCATGAAGCCAGTCTGGTCCCCATGAATCAAAAACCGTATTCAGGCGAGTCGCCAGTACCTTAGCAAAAATCTTTGCATCGACATTTAATAGCGAGATCGGTCAATAGGATGAGCACTGGGAAGGGTCCTTCCCCGGCTTAGGAATCACCACCACAACGGCCCGCTACATAGAAGGGGGCAGTGCGTGTCCCTCAAGAGAGGCCAGCAGTGCCCCTCTAAACCGTGGCAGCAGAGAAGCACCATGCATTTTAAAGAACTCAGCTGGCAAACCATCATCCCCAGGGGTTTTCCCCGCCTGTAGGGAAGCCACCCCCACCTGAATTTCCTTCAGGGTGATCGTGGCATCCAATGCTCCGCGAGCCTCCTCTGACAGGACCGGGAACTCCAGCCTATCCAGAAAGGGCCCAGCTCCCCAGAGGAGTAATCCACTCGAGAGGAGTATAACTCCTCATAGTAGCTCGCAAAACAGGCGTTGATTTCCCGGGGGTTAGACACCAGTTCGCCAGGCCCCCGGCAAATGTGAGCGATAGGGACAGAACTCGCCGGATCCTTGGAAATCCAAGCCAAGAGGCGTCTTGTTTTTTCCCCCTGCTCGAATATTCTTTGTGATTGATAAAGGAGTCGTTTCTTGGCAGCCGCCAATCTAAGAAGCTGAACCTCCCGCACCGCCACCATTAAGTCTACTCTCTGCCACTCCTCGCCTACAAACTGCGCCTCCAGCGACTGTGCCTTCTCCTCCACCTGGGCCAATGAGGCCCGTGAGGAAACATGCACCGACCTGATAAGAGACTCATAGTTACACCTAACCTGTAGTTTAAAGCCCTCCCACCGATCCGAGGACTCCTCCCCCAGAGCAACAGAGGACCAGAACTCCGCAATAGAGGTCTCCATCTTAGGCTCCACCCGCTCGTCCGACACCCAGAACCTCGAGAGGCGCCATAGGCCCACCTCGGGAGCTCTCCCAGTGTGCAGCCGAAGCAGGATGGGAGCGTGATCAGATATCCCCCTAGGGAGCACCGAGATATCCTGTACTTTGGCCAAGATTGGGCCGCTGGCATAAAAGAGATCAATTCGTGACATGACTGTATGCGTGGCAGAGCTGCAGGTGTATCCTCTAACCCCGGGATTCCTCCACCTCCAGACGTCTGTGAGGCCAAACACCTTGGGCCATCTGGAGAGTGGAGAATCAAGCACTGAACCAGGGGACATTCTGTCTAGATTAGGGCAGGGCACCATGTTAAAATTGCCTGCCAGAAGCACCGCACTGGCAGAGTAAGACACCACCAGTTGCGCTATTTTATTGAGGAGACCAATACTAGCAGGAGGTGGATTATAGAGACCAACCAGAACCATTGGCACACCAGTGAATTCAGCATGTATTATTGCCCCCAGGGTCCAGATGCAGGTCCAGCAGCACGAATGGCAGGGATTTACAGATAAGAATGCTAACTCCTCGAGCTCTAGTGGAGTGGGTGGCATGATAATAATGTCCTACCCAGGGTTTACGTAGGCTGAGGACCCTGCCACCCACTAAGTGTGTTTCTTGGAGAATACAGACGTCCGGGGAGTAGCGCTGTAGGAATTTGAATACCAATGCCGTTTGATTTTAGAGTTAAGCCCCTGGACATTCCAAGATATCACCGATAGGGAAGCCATAGGGAGGGGTAATAAGATAGGACAGGAGGAGCACCCACACTCGCATCCGGAACCCCTAGAGCAACAGGCTCAGGGGCCGCCACCCGAGGGCAGCGCCCCCTACCACCTGAACCAACCTGCACAGATCCTGCATCACATATGAGCAATATTCCATCAAACAATATTAGAACAAAAAACTGAAAAAAAAAATAACATACAAACAACATTGCCAACTCCCCCCACCCTGTACATTCATCAGAACCAGAATGTACCTGGATCCCCCCAACAAAAGGTTATAAACCACATAGGGTCGTGAACATCAGTCAAGCAGGCAAGTGCAATCCTAGCACTAGATGCACAGGCAAATAGCAGAGGTGCTGCCAACAGAGCGGGACTCATAAGAGATAAGCAATCACGTGGCATAGCCAGGGGCACAAGTCTTAACTGGTATCTTGCAGCGTCGATCAGCACGCGGTCAGGATCCATGACAGCCGCGTGTAGACAGGCATCACAGGGGCAAAGTTTATCCCAGCAGACCTACCGTAGGAACAAGAGTAGTACAGTGTCACTTCCCAGCCCCGAACAGTAAAACAGAGCAGCCTCCCTAGTCCCTGCTGGAGCGTGCAGCCGTCACCTCCCCCCAAAGCAAGGCTCAGGGCCCCCCAACCCCCAGTGCATTTGGAAAGCGCCAAAAGCAGGTATCCAGCATTGACAGTTAACGGGGGAAAGGGATGAAAAGCAGGCCCCATCAGAACCATCCCCAAGTCAGTGCAGTCCCAAGGCCCAGGCAGAAGGGTACGAAAATACCAGGCATAAAGTTCCCATCATAGGAGGCAGGATCAGGCGCAAACAGGGTACTACTCACATGTCCGCCGGGACAGCCGACTCAGCCACGGGGCAGGGTGTCAATCCATCTAGCAGCCTCCTTGGGTACAGTGAAGAACCGAACGGTCTCACCATCCACCACCCGCAGGCGGGCCGGGAACATCATGCTGTATTTCACGTTCTGGGCACGGAGAGACTGCTTCACCGCATCGAAGGATTTCCGCCTTTTCCGTGTATCCACCGAGAAGTCCGGAAAAAACATAATCTTGGCGGCCTCGTACCAGACAGCCTCAATCTTTCGGGCCTCCCGCAGAACCAGGTCACGGTCCCTAAAATTCAACAGTTTGAAGATACAAGTGCGTGGGGGGGCACTGGGGGGACCGCGAGCAGCCGGCATCCTGTGAGCCCTCTCCACGACGAAGTGCGAAGAGAATGTGGCCTGGGGAAACAGCGTACGTAGGAGCCGCTCGGTGAAGGCTGGAGCGTCCGACCCCTCCGGAAGACCGACAATCCACAAATTATTGCGTCGATTCCAGGTTCTCGGCGTCTTCGGTCCTGGTTTCAAGATGTTTAAGCCTGACCTGCACCGTGTGGAGCTTGGCAGTGTGGTCTCGCAGCACATCCTCGGTATCCCCCACAGGGCGCTCCGTCTCCGCCGCGCGGTCCCGGATCTTATCCTGGTCCCGCCGCATCAAGCCCATCACCGCCTGGAGTGAGTGAGTGCTGCTTGGCAGCCGTTAATTGACTGCATCAGGGCCAAAAAGTTAGTGTCTGCTGAGAGAGCCGGGCCAGCTTCCGCAGTCTGTGTCGCCATATTGGAGGACTTCTCCACGTCCGCAGCCGCCGCCGATGGGGGAAGAGACAAGAGGCCTTTTGCAGCCGCCCGGGTCCCGGTCCTGTTTTTTTTTCGGGTCTGTACCATCAGCCAACACCAGCGGGCAAGATGAGGGGTGCCCCAGCCAGGTCAGAATAGGCAATCAGGATGATATCCCCTCCGTTTCAGCAGAGCTCTGCTCCTACACGTCCAGCTCGCTTGCCATCTTGGCCACGCCCCCGGGCCAGTGTTTTTAAATCCGATGGACTGTTTACATGTTAAATGTGAAAATCAGAGGTGTTTTGTCACATGAGCAACCATGTAAGGTCAGCAGGTTTGCTGCTGCTTTCAACATTTAACATGTAAATAGTCCGTCGGATTTCCAAATACTGTCTTTAAGCATATAAGCTCCGTTTTGTGTTGAAAACTAGCCTCAAATCTAAAACTCCGGTGGGTGTAACAAGATGTCCGCTTGTCCACTTCTCACTCTATTTTTACTGTGCAGGAGTGTGGGGTGTAGTAAGATGGCGGCGAAAAAACGTCACTTCCGCAGCATTCTGTGATAGGGAGCGGAATGTGAACTACACCCGCAGGCAGATTTCAGAGGGAGATTAATAATACAGCCTCTTTGCTGTCTTCTCAGCCAATAGGAAAGTACTAAACCCGCCCTCTTCTCCAGCCTGCCTTTGAGTTCTGAGATGCACAGAGGGGAGGACATGTCAGCAGCTAGATTGGAGGGAGAGGAGAGCGCCCAGCCATAGAACAGGGAGGTTCTCTGGCGCCATTTCATGACGGGCTGTGTCTGGCTTCACTGTGTCTCCGACTTTGTGGTGTCTCCCAGCAGTGACACCTATGCTGAAATCAGGAGATGGGGTCTCCATAAGCCCCTCCCACTTCAAATTCCTCCCCAGTCAGCTGACCTCTAGTCTCTGCCCCCCCAGCCATCCCGTGAACTGAATGGGCAGCTGTGAAGAGGCTGAATGGGTGGCCGTGGGCTCCAGAAACAGCCCAGCTGGGCTGCCAAAGGCTCCAGTTACAGCCCTGCTAGGAAGCGGCGAAAAGGCTGAGCAGTACAGGCTTCAGAAAAAGCCCAGGATTTGGTGACCCTTAGCAAATCGTCTTTCGACCCCCATGTCAAATCAATGGCATTTTCCGGCAATGACACCATTCTAAATGGTACGACACCGCATCTGCAGCGCTGCACTGATTTAAAAAAGTAGTTTCTGTATTACTTTTTGCGATTTCAGCTCACAATTTACATTGACATTTGTGCAGAAACCTGTACAGATGTCTCTGAAATCTGGACTGCATGCAGGAGTGAAATCAGATGAACTCGCACGGCTTCATTCCCGCAGCCCAGTGTGAACCTGAGCTAAATTAAATTTAAAGATAAGTTCACCTTTTAGGACTTGTTACAAATGATCTTCTCCCACCGCTCACTGCCACAATCTAAAGAAAAAGTTCTGTATGGGGAGGTCTTTGAATGAAAGGACTAGAACTACCGACATCCGTTTGCATTTACATTTACAGGGCAGACAGGTTACACTTAAGCCGCGTACACACGGCAGAGAACCTCGACGGGCAGAACACATCGTTCCGCCGGACGAGGTTCTCTGCCGGCCGTCGAAATCGGCGACCCGCCCGTCGGGAATGGCAACCAGCCATTCATCCAGGCGGGCCGTCGAGCAAATAGAGAGCCTGCTCTCTATTCGCTCCACGGGATTCCCGACGGGCGGGGCGATCCAGCAGCGTACACACGGCCGAGGTTCTCGCTGGAATGCAGCTTCCAGCGAGGTTCTCGCTGGTTTCCAGCGAGAACCTCGGTCGTGTGTACGCCGCCTGACAGTCTGCAGGAGACCTGCATGGCACCAGTGATCTGCTAAAAGCTGGTGCATTGTTTTCTGTAAATGTGCTTTTTTTTTTTTAAAGGTGAACTTTTCCTTTAAATCAGAGGTTTCCAAACTGCTGCCAAGTAGCCAGATGTGGGCACTATTCCCTTAACTGACTAAAGGCATTCTTTGTCCCTCTGACCTCAATGAAGGGACACTATTCCTTCCACTGACCTCAATGATGGGACACTATTCCTTCCACTGACCTCAATGATGGGACACTATTCCTTCCACTGACCTCAATGATGGGACACTATTCCTTCCACTGACCTCAATGATGGGACACTATTTCTCCCACTGGCCTCAATAATGGGAAATGATTCCTTCCACTGACACCAATGATGGGACACTATTCCTTCCACTGGCCTCAATAATGGGACACTATTCCTTCCACTGACCTCAATGATGGGACACTATTCCTTCCACTGACACCAACGATGGGACACTATTCCTACTACTGACACCAGAGCTGGGGAACAAATTCTTTCACTGACACCAATGATCGAAAACTATTCCTTCCACTGACACCAATGGTGTCATCTTTTTTACTCCCACTGACCACCACGCTTGTGGTATTGTTAAAGTGTTTGTTAAGCCACTTGTATAAAGAGCACCCATGCCCTCTGTATTAGAACAATAAGTTCCCCTGTGTCTGTGTTACATCATAAATATGCTAATCTGTACAAATAACACACAATCTTCCTGCGATCATTTTCCTCCTCTCTCCTCTCCTCTGCCGGGCTGATAGTTCCAGCGGGCAGGGCCGAGCAGTGCCCCTGATGTCAGCCAGGGAGGAGAAAAAAGAGGAGAGACAGAGCGAGGATTTACATGATCACAGGAAGACACTGTGTTATCAGTGTAGATAAGCATATTTTTGAAATAACACAAACACATGGGAACTTATTGCTCTAATACAACGGGTATGGGAGCTTTTATAGTTAAAGCGGAGTTTCACCCTAAATATAAGATCTCCCATGCGCTTCAGCATACTGGCGTCAGCGCCAGTATGCTGGGTTTTTTTTTTTTTTATAGCACACTTACTGTTTTATCGTAGAAATCCTTTTCTGTCCCCCGCGGTGGACGGCGCCAGTACAGCGCGTCACATCTTCCTAAGATACCCGATATGGACTCGGGTATTTCCGGCGCTATGCGGCGCCTGCGCACAGACCTAGGAGCTGACTGCGCAGGCGCCGTATTTCTCCGAGTCCTATTTCGGAGGGCGTGACGCGCCATAGCCGTAGGACTCGGAGAAATACGGCGCCTGCGCAGTCAGCTCCTAGGTCTGTGCGCAGGCGCCGCATAGCGCCGGAAATACCCGAGTCCATATCGGGTATCTTAGGAAGATGTGACGCGCTGTACTGGCGCCGTCCACCGCGGGGGACAGAAAAGGATTTCTACGATAAAACAGTAAGTGTGCTATAAAAAAAAAAAAAACCCAGCATACTGGCGCTGACGCCAGTATGCTGAAGCGCATGGGAGATCTTCTATTTAGGGTGAAACTCCGCTTTAAAGAGGAGGTCCAGGAACAAAAACAAAAATATTGAAAGCCAGCAGCTACACATACTGCAGCTGCTGGCTTTTAATAAATGGACACTTACCTGTCCTGGAGTTCAGCGATGTCTGCAGTAAGGTTCCCGGCGTGAAGCCGAAAGGCTACACTGCTGCCCCCATTGCCGGGAACCCTACTGTGCATGCACGAGGTCCGCTCCTCTCTTCTATTAGCCCGGCAGCCAGAGGAGGAGGGAGCCCGCGGTGACATCACGGCTGGACTCTCAGAAGTGGGAAAGGATACCTGTCTTTGACAGGTATCCTGTCCCCCCTCCCCCCGAAAGGTGCCAATTGTGGCACCGGAGGGGGGGGAGGAATCCAATGAGTGGAAGTTTTACTTTAGGGTGGAGCTCTGCTTCAAGTATGAGAGCAGCAATAGTGGCGGGAAGGGGGGAAAGGATGAAGGAGAGGACAGAGGAGACAAAAAGCAGGGCTTAGGCACGGAGGCACATATGCTGACAGCGGTGTCAGTACTCAGCAGCCCTGATATATCGTGGTCAGCGTACAGGGGAAGAGCATAGCCAGGCAGGATCAGACAGGCTTTACAGGTGATACAAGGGGCCAAATGACACAGCACAAGCACTGTGCTGTATAGCATGCTTTAAGGGAACAAGAACAATTTTTGGGGTTAACAAAGCTTTAAATTCTACTGATGCCAGGTCAATAATCTACTTCCACTGGCTCCCCTAAAATTGGAAGGGCAATAAATTGGCCCTTTGTTTTGAAAGCTTGAGGACCCCTTCTTTAGATGAATGAATATGTTTTCTTTGGAGCTTTTAATTATGTAGTCAGTGATCGGGTAAATAGAATAGCCATTTATTTATCAAACATTTATTCACGATTATCAAAGCATGTGTTTCTGATTTTGTGTGTATGTATGTATGTATATATATATATATATATATATATATATACACATATACACATATATATATATATATATATATATATATGTGTATATATTAGGGCTGTGACTGATTAAAATTTTTGTGTTCGATTAATCGTTTTTTTTTTTAATCGATTAATCGACTAATTTCGATTAATTAACACACATACAGATACAACTACTTTTAGCTGATCTCCTTGCATTGCAACTCTGCATTAGTCAGTGGTAAATGTGGTGGGGGCAGCATGGGAGCAGATGTGTATATTACAGCATCTACCCCCATGCTGTAATATACACATCTGCCCCCATGCTGTAATATACACATCTGCCCCCATGCTGTAATATACACATCTGCCCCCATGCTGTAATATACACATCTGCCCGCATGCTATACATGATGGTTGTCCTCTCTTACCTTCTTAAGGCAGGAGGACCCGTCCGCAGAGTAGCTGACACTGACACGTGCACGATGCAAGCAGGCGGGCGCAGTGGCGTAACTAGAACCTTCAGGGCCCCGATGCATGAAACCATGAAGGGCCCCCCCAATGTTGCCAACCTACCAGATTGAAATTTACTTTCACGACATCCGAAATTTACTGGCACAGCCACGTTTTTACTGGCATTTCACAAAAGTTACTAAATAAAATGTAATAGACATTAAGGTAAAAAAACATAATTTCAATATAATAAGGGCAAAAGATTTAGTCACATCACCTCCTGCCTCTATCCCCTCTGCCACCAACACCAGCTGCCTTTACCCCCCTCTGCGGTGCCACAATCTCCCCTGCCTCCAATCTCCTCCTGCGGTGACACCATCACCCCCTACCTCCATCGTATCCCCCTCTGCCACCATCACCTGTCACTGTCGGCTGGGCTGTCTGTCACACTCTCTATCCCCGACTCCCCTGTGAACGTTGTGTTGCCTGGATGCAGCAGGCTCTGCCATTCCGCCGCCGCCGCGTGCTTCTCAGAGGGGTGCTAAAGAGGGGGTAAGACACAGGGTTTGTAGGGGTGTTACACAGGAGACAGGGGTGGTAGGCATGTTAGACATAGCCAGGGGTGGTAGGGAGGGGGTTAGACACAGGCAGGGGTGGTGGGGGGGGGTTAAACACAGGCAGGGGTGGTAGGGAGGGTTAGACACAGCCCGGGGTGGTAGGGGGGGTTAGACACAGCCAGGGGTGGTGGTAGGGGGGGTTAGACACAGCCAGGGGTGGTGGTAGGGGGGTTAGACACAGCCAGGGGTGGTGGTAGGGGGGTTAGACACAGCCAGGGGTGGGGGTTAGACACAGCCAGGGGCAGTAGGGGGGTTAGACACAGCCAGGGGCGGTAGGGGGGGTTAGACACAGCCAGGGGCGGTAGGGGGGGTTAGACACAGCCAGGGGCGGTAGGGGGGGTTAGACACAGCCAGGGGCGGTAGGGGGGGTTAGACACAGCCAGGGGCGGTTAGACACAGCCAGGGGCGGTAGGGGGGGTTAGACACAGCCAGGGGCGGTAGGGGGGGTTAGACACAGCCAGGGGCGGTAGGGGGGGTTAGACACAGCCAGGGGCGGTAGGGAGGGGGTTAGACACAGCCAGGGGAGCAGTGTGACAGGTGGGGGAGCAGTTTGTCAAAGGGGGGGCAGTGTGACAGGTGGGGAGCAGTTCTGGGGGGGCAGTGTGTCGGGTCGGGGGAGTGTGTCAGGTGAAGGAGCAGTGTGACGGGGAGAAGTGTGACATATAATAAAGCTCATCCGACATCACATACACAGCTCTCTGTGCACCAGCATTACCTTCTCCCCAGCAGCTGCAGCACTGCCTCGCACATCTCTCCCTCCACCCTCCACCTGTTCACGGCTCAGCCTCCTGTTCTCATCTTGGGTGTCCCAGCCAGGTCCCGCAGCACCACCACCAGCACAATCCCCCCTGCCGCCTCCTGCTCCACCAGTCCACCATACCGACCCGACGAGGAAACCCGGAAGTAGCGCGGAGCTACATGTAGGGGAACTTGGCGCTGAGGGGGGAGAAGGAGGATGCCGGATGCTGCGGGTGATGATGACGTCAGCGCGCCGCTACTTGTTTGCCGCCGGGTGGACCAAGATGGCCGCGGCTCCGGAGCTAGGCCGATGCCACGGTCTTTCCTATCGGCGAGACCGCGGAGCTCACTCCGCGGATCGTCGATCAAAATTTTTTTAGTCGATCAAAGAAATTAACGATTAATCGAACAATTAATCGTTAATTTCCGCAGCCCTAGTATATATGTATATATAGGGCCAGATTCAGGTAGAGTTACTCTGGAGTATCAGTGATACTCCAGCCTAACTCTCACTATGAGCCGGCGTTTCTCTTTTCAGTAAGCAGAAAACAAGAAACGCCGGGTTGGAGTTCCTATACGAGCGGCGTAATTGTATTTCGCCGTCGTATCGGAACTGCAATTTTAAAAATGGCGCTCGGGGCGTTCCCGCTGATTAACGTCGAGAATATGTTAATCAGCGAGAATCGGCAATTCACGATCGTATTCGGGCCCGACGCAGTGACTTTCCGATGTTTCCGTAAGCGATACGCGGCGTAAAGAAAAAACAGCCCCCTAGTGGAGTATCCTATGTTAAGTATGGGCGTCGCCATTGCATCAAATTTAAAAAATTTCGAGTCGTTTGCGTAAAAAGTCCGTGAATGGGGATTGACGTCATTGACGTTCACTGACAGAATTTGGAGCATGCGCACTGACAGTCGACGCATGCGCAGTATGTTCACCGTGGGATCGCGCCTATTTTAAATACTACACGCCCCCTACCCGCCCAATTTGAATTCCGCCAGCTCATTTTCGCTACGCCGCCGCAACTTTAGGAGCAAGTGCTTTGTGAATACAGTACTTGCTCCTAAAGTTTCGGCGGAGTAACGTAAATGAGAAAAGTTACTCCAAAATAAAGATTCGCCCATCTACCTTAATCTGGCCCATAGTGTATATATATATATATATATATATATATATATATATATATATATAGTATTATTGGTTGTATCTGTTAGGATATATATATTGTGTAGCAATGTATTTTTACTGTGTTCAATAGCCTAGAAATTGATTAGGCAAATAACAGGATGTAAGCCAATTTCACTTTCTGTTCCTGAACAGATGTCATTCACACCTCCCCATGAGCTTTTGAAATGATTTTGGATTCAGCAGTCAACGTGTTATTAGAAACCCCTAGTTCTGGGTTCCCTGTCAATTGACTTGATATGGTTTAGAACAGAGAAAGAAATGAAAAGAAAAAGCAAAAGAAATCCCAAGAAAATTTGAGCCATTAACCCCCCCGGTCAGTATTCCCGAGTGTGGCTTGGGGTGAATTTTCATTACCAAAAGTGATAGCCCCGAGCCACACTCGAGATTGCATCGCAGTATCCAGGGAAAGTTACTTACCTTTTCCCAGGATCCTGTGATGTCTCCCAGCTGTCTCCGCGGGCTGTGTACTCCGCTCGATCTATTACTGTGCCAGGTTCTGTTCTCTGCAAACGTCACAACATACAGGGGACAGAGCCCGGAAGCAAATTCAAAAAGGGAAAACCACAGTATACATACAGTATGCTGTAATCTTACAGATTACATTACTGTATCAAATAATCTCACATCCCTTTTGTCCCTAGTTGTTTGTCCAGTGCCATGCATGCAGTTTTATATCATATATACTGTTCTTTCTGCCTGAAAACTTGAGATTGTCCATAGAAACCAAAGTGTCCCTTTACATCATAAGTGGTTTTAGACCATCTAGAAAACAGCGATAGTGAATAAGAATTGGAGTCGTCATCAGACACTGAAAGTGACTACAGTGACAATTCTGCAACTGAGCAAATTTCAGTGTTTTTGATTTGAATACATTATTGAATACATTTTATCATTATTTGTTATAATTATTTATAGATATTTATTATATTATAATTTATGATTTCTTGTTTCAAACGTTATCATAACAAAACCAGGTCAAACCAAAAGAAATTTAGCACATGCCTCTCTCATCAGAGTCCCCTCTACATGAGAGTCCCTTCTACATGAGCATTCCACATATTTCAGAGTTACCCCTTACATCAGGGACCCCGTTAGAGTCCATTATTATGCAAAAATGTATAGAGAAAAACCGGGACGGCCGCACTCCAAAAAAATGGTTCCTTTTAATAAAACTGGTCACAACATTTAATAAAACTGGTTTCACACTATCATACAGTGCTTATTCATAGCTAGCTATGAATAAGCACTGTATGATAGTGTGAAACGCGTCAGTTTCTCCTGATTTTTTGCTGTGATATGTTCATATTGTGACCAGTTTTATTAAAAGGAACCATTTTTTTGGAGTGCGGCCGTCCCGGTTTTTCTCTATACATTTTTGCATACTATTGCAGTGCCTGCACCCAGGCGTTTGGACTCCACCTTGCAGTTCCCTGGGACCTCTGAGCGGTAAACTTTCTTTCTCATCCCATACTAGAGTCCATTATTACCTTACACTTACAGTATGACTATAGCACCAAAGCAGGAGTTGGGAGGTGGTGCATGATCCGTTGCTGTTACCCATGGTAACCAATGACTGGGATGATGACAGCACAGCAGGGTGAACCTGGACTGAACCGGACCTGTGTATGAACAAAGTGAACCAGCACTGAGGATATAACACTGACCTAGCCCTCTGTGTTTCCTTTGTCTTCTCTTAAATGTATATTTGTAAAACAAAGATTGTGTATATAATAAAAAGAAAAACAAAAGAGTGCAAGTATAAAACAATGGAGTATTGTGGGATACATGCTAGGAAGGATTAGGGAACCTGTTTAACTATTTCTTGCCACTTTGACTGCTAGTGATTCTAGTGGTGTGATTGGCCACGTAGCTCCAACCTAAATATGCTTGCAGTGTAAACGTCTTCATAGAGCAGTCCTGTTATTTCCTAGGCTGACTACGCTGTCATTTCTGGAAGAGATATATGTCCTGCACACTAACATGCACAAGATGTCGCTGTTGCAGTTTAAAACGCAGAAATGTTTATTAATGAGAGGTGAAGTAGCGCCTTATTTTGTCCAGCCAGTAGGTGCTGCAAAGTTTCCACTGAACACGTCCGGACATTAACACGTATGTACCTGGTTTTCTTTCCAGTCAATTTACATTAAAGTATATAAAAACTCAGTCACTAAAATCTCATGTTAAAGGGGTTGTAAAGGCAGAAGTTATCTTAATGCATTCTATATTAGAATAACAATCCTTCTGTGTACAGCAGCCCCCCTAATACTTACCTGAGCCCCATCTCGATCCAGCGATGTTGCAGGATTGGCTCCCGCTGCTGTCAATCAAAGTCAGCAAGCCAGTGACAAAAGATAGGGGCGGGCCAGGACTTGGCTCTGTGTCTGAATGGACACAGGGAGCTGCGGCTCGTAGGGTTGCCACCTTTTCTTAATGTCAAACCCGAACACTTTAGCGGCGCACAACAATTACTTTTTATAGCATATACTATGCAGTACATATATTTTGTGATTACATAACATTTATAATCATATGAAGTTAATCACAAGAGTTGCCTCTTACTTCAGAGTCCACAGAGTTTCCTTTTTAAACCTGAATCCGCAGAGTTCCCCTTTTACATCTGAACTTGCAGAGTTTCTATACACTGTAAGGGGGGATTCTGCATACTGATGTATGGGAGATCTCTGGGGACTCTGACCTAAGGGATGCTCTGGGAACCCTGATTTAAGGGGGAACACTAAGAACACATTACACTCTCCACTTAGACATCTGCAGACAGCAACACTGCTGGGAAGCCAGAGTCCGGTCTGAATAATCTGTCTGTGTTTCAGGTGGTCAGAAACCCAGACACATGATTCAAAACCCGAACTGTCCGCATGAATCCCGGACAGGTGGCAACCCTAGCGCCTCAGCCCGGGTGCCCCCATTGCAAGCTGCTTGCTGCGGGGGCACTCAACAAGAGGGAGGGGTCAGGAGCACAGTAGAGGGAACCGAGAAAAGAATCTGGGCTGCTCTGTGCAAAACCACTGTGCGAAGCAGGTAAGTATAACATGTTTGTTATTTTTAAACAAAAAAAAAAGAGACTTTAGTTAGTATAACTTTAATGTCTTTTCAGAAGTAAATATTTTCAAATCTGCAACTTTCAGTTAAATTATATCTGGTTATCCTGCTATGAAGGTCATTTGAAATAGTCAGTTCATCCAATCGGCTGAGACTAGTAAGGCCGCGTACACACGATCAGTCAAAACCGATGAAAACGGACTGAAGGTCCGCTTCATCGGTCCAAACCGATCGTGTGTGGGTCAGTTATCCTTCGGTCAAAAAAAAAAGAGAACTTGCTTTAAAATGTGACCGATGGACGCCTAACCGATAGGTCAAAACCAATCGTTAGTATGTAAAAGCATCGGTTAAAAAGCCACGCATGCTCAGAATCAAGTCGACGCATGCTTGGAAGCATTGAACTTCGTTTTTTTCAGCACGTTGTTGTGTTTTACTTCACCGCGTTCTGACAAGATCATTTTTTTAACCGATGGTGTGTAGGCACATCAGACCATCAGTCAGCTTCATCAGTTAACCGATGAAAACGGTCCTTCGGACCGTTCTCATCGGATGGACTGATCGTGTGTACGCGGCCTTAGACTTTTGATCCTAGTCATAGGTGTGTGCAGCCCATTGCATTAGGATGTGTGCCCCAAAGCTTAAACAGACATACCTTTCTCTGCAGCCTCAGCTGCACGGGCCAGTAAATGAATGGGAAGTGCTCTGTGCTAAGCAGCTTCCTGTTCATTCACATACTGAAGAATAGAAAAACACAGTTTACTGTGCTTCAGTTTTGAATGGACACAGGGAGCAAGTGGTCATTTAGAAAAGGAAGGGGGTGGTAAATTACATAGGGGGGCAGTAGGGGGAATCAGCACCACACATAGTTAATAGGGTGTGCCCCTACGCACACGCCTATGCCATGTCACCACTGTCTTTCTTTTCTGGTTGATCACAACAGCAGAAATGGTATGAGCTTGACCATTATCAATGTAAAAGGTCAACATTTTGTATTTAAAAATGTTGACCTTTTAGGCTCCACGCACACTGGGCTTAAAAAAACACCAGTTCCCTTGGCAGGAAAGAAAAGGTTATATAGAGCATATTTGTAAACAGTTTAGGAGAGTTTACATTTTTTTTCTGCCAGAAAGCTCTAATCAGAAATGCAAACTAGAAGTTTTTTTTCCTGCCTCCAAACGCTGAATGGACTGAGCTTAAAATATGTCTGTCACCCTAGGTTCGCACCTATGCATTTTCTAGTGCATTTTGTAGAAACTCAATACAGTCCATTTAACATGTTTTCCTATGGTACACGTTCATTTTGCACTGAAACTGAGTGCACAAAACACTTTAAAGCCACACTCCACATTCCCTGCACCCCCTTCAATACAAATATACACAATGATTTCCAAAATATTCAAAATATAGACTGCAGGTACTGTATATTCTTAGTAGTAACTGGCCAGCGGGAGATAGTACATAAGCATTTGAGGGAGCTAATTGAGAGAGACAAGGATTTATGTTAAAATAGAAAGTATAGTGAATTGTCTAAAAGAGAATAGCTACAAGTATTATACAGTGGTTGGACAGTATGTAATCCGCTTGAATAGGCAACAATTTAAAAGAGGAAGTTGTGGGAAGTTTTATCTTCAAATAGAAATTAGAGCATGTTATCTTAAAGACAATAGCCTCAAATATTGTAGAGTGGCTGGAAAGCATGTAAGCAGCTTGGTTAGGCTGAAATATAAGAGGGAGGGATAAGGAATGTTTTGTTAAGAAATAAACATTACAGTGTAATATCTTGAGTAGGGTTGTCCCGATACCACTTTTTTAGGACCGAGTACAAGTACCGATACTTTTTTTCAAGTAGTCGCCGATACCGAATACCGATACTTTTTTTAAATGTGTCCCCAAATGCAGCCATGTCCCCCACATATTGCAGCCATGTATGTCCCCCACATATTGCAGCCATGTATGTCCCCCACATTGCAGCCATGTATGTCCCCCATAGTGCAGCCATGTATGTCCCCCACATATGCAGCCATGTCATGTCCCACATATTGCAGCCATGTATGTCCCCCACATATTGCAGCCATGTATGTCCCCCACATATTGCAGCCATGTATGTCCCCCATAGTGCAGCCATGTATGTCCCCCACATATGCAGCCATGTCATGTCCCACATATTGCAGCCATGTATGTCCCACATATTGCAGCCATGTCATGTCCCCCATATTGCAGCCATGTATGTCCCCCACATATGCAGCCATGTCATGTCCCACATATTGCAGCCATGTATGTCCCCCCATGTATGTCCCCCACATATTGCCATGTCCCCCACATATTGCCATGTCCCCCACATATTGCAGCCATGCCCCCCCATATTGCAGCCATGCCCCCCTACCTGATGATGATGATGCCGCTGCCGTATATACAAAGCCGCCACCGCCGTATATACAAAGCCGCCGCCGCCGTATATACAAAGCCGCCGCCATTATAGGCAGTGCCTTTCAATAGCTATTTTCCCTGCCGCGCGCCATGTTAAGGACACTCCCTCTTGCTCGGGATTGGACAGATCCGAGCAAGGGGGAGTGTCTATACACGCGCAGTGGGAAAACAGCTATTCAAAGGTGCCTATAATGTTTGTGGCGGCGGCTGAGGCTTTGTATATACGGCGGCAGGGTCGGATTCGCTTATGCGGCATTGGCGGGGGCGGGGGGGCGAGTATTCTATTTGGGTATCGGGAGTATTTGCGGGAGTACAAGTACTCCCGCAAATACTCGGTATCGATCCCGATACCGATACTAGTATCGGTATCGGGACAACCCTAATCTTGAGACAATAAGAAAAAATATCTTTTAGCGAATAGACATTATGAAAGTAGCTTGAGTATGCTGCAATCTCAAAAGGAGAAACGAGGCAGGTTACATTTTAGAATAGAAACTAGGGTGTATTATCCAAGAGACAATAGCCACATGCCTTGTGCAGTTGCAGGACAGTACATACGCAAGCCTGGTTAGGCCACAATTTAAGAGGGAGAGACAATGCAGATTTTATCCTCCAATGAATATTAGACTATATTATCTGAGAGACGATAGCCCCATATATTTTTGAGCGTTGGGGCACTGAAATAGGCCACACATTTAAAGACACGGTGCAGGAGTTACCCTGCAAGAATCATCAGAAATTTTGCAGCTATAGTCCAGCTGTGGAAATATTATGTGACATCGTTTACAATTCTGGAGCACTGAAACTTTTGAGGAGCAATGCAGAATTGACCTTGCAGTTAATTTTGTACCTGAGTTTGTGATGTGAAAACATTGTGTGACACCTTTACAATATTAGAGCACTGGAATGGGCTGGGAACTTTGAGAGGCAATGCAAGATTTGCAGTTGAAGTTATCTTGTGGAAACATTGTTTTGCCTGTGTACAATGCTATAGCACCAGAATAAGAAGCAAACTTTAAGGTTCAATACAAGAATCAGAGGATTAGAGGCACTTCATCAGAGAGAATCCTGCCACCATCAACCAATGCAGCAAAGAGGTTCTTATGGGGCACCTTCTGAAAGTGATGCATTTTTGTCTGTCCCTCTTTTAAATTGTTGCCTAATCTAGGGGATTAGACACTGTCCAGCCACTGTATAATACTTGTAGCTATTCTCTTGCAGATGACTAACTATACTTTCCACTTTAAGATAAATCCTGCCTTGTCTCTCTCAATTAACTACCTCTTCAAGTGCTTATGTACGATCCTCCCGCTAGCCAGTTTCTACTAAGAATATACAGTACCTGCAGTCTATTTTTTGAAAATCATGGTGTATATTTGGTTTGGAGGGGGTGCAGGGAATGTAGGGTGTGGTTTTGAAGTGTTTTTGTGCACTCTGTTTTTGCATTTGTATTAAACTTTAAGACAATACAGTGAAAAAAATAAGCTCACAAAGTACATTAATAAACTGTTGTGCCTCTGATTAATTTGTACAGAGTTTAGGGCTTTAGTTTTATTTTATTTTTTTAAGACGAAACTTGTCTAAATTTTTTAGATCTATTGTGACTGCTACTTCCACCAGTTAAATCAGGCATATTTCAACTCCATTTCGTTGGCCTAATGGATCCACAGCACCCAATCAGAGTACAAAGTATACTGCCGCAAACAGTGGCAACAGATCCACTGTGCAACTATTGCTAGGTATGTGGGGAAGTTTGGATTAGCTCCCATACTCTGATAATTTAATTAATTTCCTGTCTAATGCCGCATACACACAACCATTTTCATGACAAGAAAAATGCTATTTTTTTAATTGGTAATTAAAAACGATCGTGTGTAGGCTCCAGAGCATTTTTCTCAACGTGAAAAATGGGCATTAAAAATTTAGCAAGTTATGAGAAGGAAAATTTGCATAATCAGCCCAAAGGGTGGCGCCATTCTAATGGAACTTCCCCTTTATAGTGCCGTCGTACGTGTTGTACGTCACCGCGCTTTGCTCGAGCATTTTTTTCACGATCGTGTGTATGCAAGGCAGGCTTGAAAGGAATTACATCGAGAAAAGCGTTGTTTTTTTTCCATGACATGAAAAACGGTCATTTGTACGCGGCATAAGGGTTTGTATATTAGAACGGGCTTGAGCGTAACTAAGCTGGACCCACATGTTACAGATTGATTGTGAATTCTACTACATTTTAAATTTACTGAAAGAAGATATTTACCCTGTATGGCCTTTTCTATAGTTGCCTTTGCTTCTTTGCTGCTCCCGGCCCCCTCTGCACACAGTGGTTCCTTCTGCCAGCTAATACATTCTATATTGAAGTACCAATTGGGGATAGAAACCACAGTGTGCAGTGGGGAAGCAGTTCTTCTACATACCTGAAACTGTGGACTACTTGCAGCAGCCAGGAAACAGTGAAGATGTCTTTGACAGATGGACCTCACGAATGATAAGTATATTTCCTCTTCTTCAGGTATGCTTTAACATACAGTGATCAATTTTAGCACACTTTAACGTGTCACTTTAGGGTGTACTAAAATAACAAAATAATGCAGATTTAAAGGTCACTTTAGTAAGTCCACTTTAAGGTACCCTAAGTGCTACAATAGCATTATGAATTAAGAATATAGGGGCCAGATTCAGGTAGATGAGAGCATCTTTGCTCTGGAGTAACGCTTCTCATTTACGTTACTCTGCCGAAATTTTAGGAGCAAGTGCTGTTATTCATGAAGCACTTGCTCCTAAAGTTGCGGCAGCGCATCGCAAATGAGCCGGCGGAATTCAAATTGGGCGGGTACGGGGCGTGTAGTATTCAAACTAAGCGCGATCCTGCGGCGAACGTACTGCGCATGCGTCGAGTGTCAATGCATCCCAGTGCGCATGCTCCAAATTCTGTCAGTGAACGTCAATGACGTCACATCCCCATTCATGAATGTTTTACGCAAGCGACGCGATTTGTTTTTTTTCCGACGCGATGACGACGCCTATACTTAACATAGGATACTCCACTAGGGGGCTGCTTTATCTATACGCCGCGTATCGCTTCCGGAAACGTCGTAAAGTCACTGCGTCGCGCCCGAAAAAGATTGTGAATTGCCGATTCCCGCTCATTAACATATTTTTTGAGCGTAAATCGGCGGGAACGCCCCCGGCGCCATTTTTAAGTTGAAGTAACGATGCAATGGCGAAATTCAATTGCACCGATCGCATCGGAACTCCAACCCGTCGTTTCTTGTTTTCTGGTTATAGAAAACAAAAACGCTGGCTTAAAGTGACAGTTAGGCTGGCGAGTCCATTGATCCGCCAGCCTAACTCCACCTGAATCTGGCCCATAGTGAATAACTTTTCAAAAATTGCCATGTACATATTAGGTGTTCAACAATGTACAGCATGTGCATGTGTTTTTCCCAACAAAATGATAAGTATGACTTTCCTGAAGCTGGCATCTTCAAAAACAAATAATTAAAGAGGACTGAAGGTCCACAAGAGATTCGTCAAGGAGGAATAATGCGGTATATATAAACTACTGGATTTTACACTGATCTCCCCAGCAGATCTGCTATTGTGGGCTGGGGGAACATCTCTCATTTCTATAACCGAACTGTCCATTATCTCGGACCTTGAGACTCAGGCACATGTGTGAGGACAGATGCATGTCTGTTGCAGCTGCCTGTCTGTGGTGACAATGTTGTAATTTTTTTTATATTTGATACGGTGATGGTGAACTTTTTTATTTAGGAGTATTTATATTTTCTAATATAGCACCAGTCATACCTCCTTTACTGCACACGGCACTTACCCGCAGCTTTTCACCACCTACCAGGTCTGCTCCGTCCCGTTTACGCTGGCGCATACTGAGCATAGGGCTCACCGCATTCAGCACGGAACTTTGCATTACCAGACCAAGGGTCTGATTTAGCTCTATTAACAGTCTTTGGGGTCGGAGCAGGTTTCCATCTACACCACACACCTATTTCATCATTGTTTGTATTTGGCTTCGGTGTCCATGGTCTGGAGTTTACACTGCTCTCCCCAGCAGATCTGCTACTGTGGGTTGGGTGAACATTGGTAGATCATAAGCTCAGGGGCGGACTGACAAATTATGGGGCCCTTGGGCAATAGGAGACTATGGGCCCCCCGGGCAATAGGAAATTATGGGCCCCCCCGAGCAATAGGAGATTATGGGGCAACACAGTACTGTATACACACATACAGTATACATACACAGTATACACACCAAGACACTCAATATACATACACACAGAATACGCATACACACACTGAGAAGGTACTGGAGAGGCAGGGCAGCTATAATCTTGGGATTTTTAGACCAAAAGGATGTCGGTAAGGGACATTTCAGGGAACGATGAAAAAAAAAAGAAGATTTTTACATACTGTCCCTGGTTTTACTGAGGCTGGCAACCCTGATGGGGCCCTTGGGCAGTGCCCAATTGCCCAAAATGTCAGTCCGCCCCTGCATAAGCCTAATAATAGCATGCAATGCCAAGCTCCCAGATAGCAAGCAAATTTGCTGCAAGTTAAAAAATGACTTGTTAAGTTATTGGTAGACTTGTCAGGCTTCACAAGTTTGTTGGACAATTGCAGCAAGTCTGCATTGCGTGACTCCAGATCAATTTTCTTTGCAAACATTCTGCAAGTCTGCTGCAAGTTCTGGTTCAGTTATGTTGTGCAATAGTCATCCCACCACAGGGGGCACTGTGGATTTACATGCTGCAGACTTGCAGAGCTTTTGCTGTAGACTCACCACTGCAACTTTGCTCTTCCCAGAGACTTGCCACTCAAATTTGCTACAAGTTGGAAAAGTGTGCTTCTAATGCTCTGCAAGTGTACAGCTTGCAAGTGAAAATGTGCAGCAAGTTAACAGACTTACAATTCAACAGTGCCACAAATCTGTGGCAAGTTAGCCTTGCTATCTGGGCTGCAGTTTTCAAAGTGAGCAAAATCCTTTCTTGTATTAAGAGAGATATGGACTCCAGAGAGAGAGATATTATTTTGCCCCTGTACAAATCATTAGTAAGACCTCATCTGGAATATGCAGTTCAGTTTTGGGCACTCGTTCTAAAAAGAATCTTGAGAAAGTGCAGAGAAGAGCAGCCAAACTGATAAGAGGCATGGAGGAGCTCAGCTATGAGGAAAGATCAGAGGAGCTGAATTTATTCTCTTTTGAGAAGAGGACATTAACCTCCCTGGTGGTATGATTCTTTCTGATTTTAGGTGCTGAAAGCGGTACCATTATTTGCAAGGAAATTTGGTGTTTTATACTGTAGGCTTGTAATTCTTAGGAATAACTCACTTAAATCTATCCAAACAAGAGTCTAATAGGTATCCCGGTTATGATTTTTTTTTTAAACAAAATTATAAATTATAATATAATAAATAATTATAAATAATTATAACAAATAATAATATAATTATAATAACAATTATTCAATAATGTAATCAACTCAAAATCACTGAAATTTGCTCAGTTGCAGAATTGTCATTACTTTTATTTTTTTATGACGAATTTCCCCACAAATCACTATCGCTCAATTCTGCAAGTAAATATAATTTATTATCGCTGTTTTCTAGCTGATCTAAAACCATTTTTTACATAAAGGGACACTTTTGGTTGCTATGGACAATCTACAGTTTGCAGTGAGAAAGAACAGTTTTTATTATATAAAAGAACATGTAGGGCACTGGGCAGACCACTAGGGACATGGGGGGTGTGTATTTTTTACATACAGTACTGTAATCTATAAGATTACAGTATACTGTATGTAATGTGTTTGTTTACATTTTTGAATTTGGCGCCGTTCTCCACCCCCGTGCGTCGTAACGTCGCAGGGAACGGAGATCGATGGCACACGGGGAAACTGTGTGAATCGAGCAAGGACCCGCTCGCTCACACAGCGCGGATGCATCGCTGGATCCAGGAACAAGGTAAGCCGGCACGCGCTGCAGGTTCTGCATAGCTACCCCGAGCATGACTCGGGGATACCGATTTTAGCACAAAAAAAAACATCCTGAGTCATGCTCAGGAATACCCCCAGGGGGCTTAAAGGGGGGATGTGATCAGCATGTATAAATATATAAGGGGTCCATATAGTGAACTTGGTGTTGAGTCATTTAAGGTCATCACAGAGACCAAGGGAGCGCTCTTTACATCTGGAGGAACATAGATTTAATTTTCAAATACGGAAAGGTTTCTTCACAGTAAGAGCTGTGAAAATATGGAATAGACTCTCTCCAGAGGTGGTTCTGGCCAGTTCAGTAGATTGCTTTAAAAAAGGCCTGGATTCTTTCCTAAATGTACATAATATAACCGATTACTATCATTTATAGGTAAAGTTGGTCCAGGGCAGTGGCGGCTGGTGAAGTTTTAGGATGGGGGGGGCAAGTCCCCGCCCCTTCATGTTTGGTCCCTCCAACTTCTCATAAGCCACACCCCTTAACAGAGGCGTATCTAGTCAAAATGGCGCTTATGGCAAGCACTAAAACTGCGCCCCTGTCAAAACATTTTAATTGTACAGGGCCGTATTTTTACTGCAAGCAATGCACACAGATATTCAGTACATCCACAGGCAGGCAGACCGATTAAAAAAAAATTCGGATGCAGCAGCTGCATGAACACAGCCCCTGCTTTCACCTTGATATCTGTTTGGGTGCAGGAAGGAACATTGCCCCGAGCACAGACAGTGTGCATTCAAGGACATGCACCCGCACCCAAATGGATGTCATATTGGGAAAAATAACCCTCGCTTACTCGATCCAACAACTCTAGTTCTACTTGAAAGTATGAAGGAGACCTGTCCCAGGGAAGGTTCCCTCCATGACAGGTACCTGAGCAGGCTTTGGAGATCTCAAAGAGCACAGTGCCAGTCTCCAGGTCCTGGATCTTGAGGCAAGTGAAGTCAATGCTGAACACATTCTCCTCAGGTCTGCACAGATAATCTGATGACAAAAGACAAGTGACGTTAATGACACACAGCACCTAGCACATGCCAGTGACAGGTCTCCTGACAGTCCTTTCACACTGCCTGAAAAACTAGCAGCTCTTTACCGGCGTTTTTTTCAAGCCCTTTGCAGGGCGCTTTTAACCCCCGTTAGTGGCTGAATAAAGGGTTAAAAGCGCCCACAAAGCGCCGCTGTCAGGGGAGCGTTTTGCAGGCGCTTCCCATTGATTTCAATAGGAAGGTGGTTTTAGGAGCCGTGTATTCACCGCTCCTAAGCGCTGCAAAGAAGTTGCTTGCAGGACATTTTTTGACACCCTGCCGGCGCAGCGCCCCAGTGTGAAAGCCCTCAGGCTTTTTACATTGGGATTCCAGATGTGGCTTCTTTCAGGTGTTATTTTTTGCGCTAAAGTGCCTGAAAAACGCCCCAGTGTGAAAGAAGTCTAACTTACTCTCTGTGATCCGGCTGAGGCCTAGGACATGCTTCCAGTCTCAGCTCCTTCAGGCCTAACAACTCCAGTTTGGTTGACTGCAGCCACTCCTGGAGCTCCCCATCACTGTCCTCCCTCCCATGCATGCGCCTTTCTTCCAGTCAAAATGAACTGCCATCAGAAGGGTCACAACAAGGCTGCCAGTTGGTCCCTCTGGAATCACTCCCATCGGTAGTGATTAAAGCGGAGTTCCACCCAAAAATGGAACTTCCGCTTATCCCACTCCTTACCCCCTTACAGGCCACATTTGGCATGTAATTTTTTGAGGGGGGGGGGGAGTGGGGGCTTCAGGAGGAGTGGGACTTCGCCAAGGGGCTGGTTAGGCGATTAAGCTTAATCGCCTACACCAGCCCCTCCCTGTAGGCAATCGCATGGGACACATGACAGGTCCCATGCGATCGCCTGTCCAATCAGCGACGAGCCGCGCCGCGCGCGCATGTGCAGTGTGGCTTGCGCATGCGCAGTGGGTGCCCGGCCGTGAAGCCAATGGCTGTCACGGCCGGGTGCCCATAGTCGGGATGGAGACTCCGGCCGAGGAGGGGGAGAGGAGCGGAGCCACGGTCGGTGCGTCGCTGGAACGCAGGAGCAGGTAAGTGAGTGTTTATTAAAAGCCAGCAGCTACACTTTTTGTAGCTGCTGACTTTTAATAAACACCATTTTTGGCTGGAACACCCCTTTAAGATTGTGTGGTATTCTGAGAGGAGGAAATTCCATAGAGGTAGGTGGAAGGTTCTCTGCCACTGTACCTTTGTCACTAGCAAAAGTGTCTCCCACCTGACATGAGCCTGAGAGGAAGGGGCTTCTCTGAAAAATTTTACTGTGAGAAATCAGGAATGCATTCATACAGACTGGGAGGTAGAATGTAAGTTCTGACCCTATCACTGCCTACCTGAGTCTCTGTCCCCCTCAGTTCAGGACCTCCAGGATTCTGCTAGGAAGCCAAGTTCCAGCTGGTCTATGGCTGGCTCAGTCATATCTGTGGGGGGGGGGGGGGGGGGGGGGGGATCTTTCTCTGCACACAAATAACTTTTACAGGGATCCTGGGGATGCCAAGCTCCATAGAAACTGGGCAGTGTTGTCACTGATTGTATCCCGTCCTGCTGCTCTGTGTGTGGGGGATGCCAGATCTTCTCTCACCGGTATTATTACCTCCCTTTCCTTCCTCTGATCTCAGCCTCCCTGCACACACAGCTCCCACAACTTTGCACCAACAGCCAGGAAACACTGCAGACTTACCGTCTCCACCGCCAATCTGTGTGGAGCTCGGCACATGCAGCCACATTCCCCTCCGGGTGTTACTTGTCAGGGATTGAAGCAGCCTCATTTCAGCACCTGAGTACAGGAGAAGGGCAAAGAATCACTCCGCCGGCCAGAACTAATTGAGGAGCGGTGCGGTTGATGTACATGCGCCCCGAAAATGAAGAAAAAGTCCCTCCTTTACGCTCACTTCCTGGTACCCTATGTTGGCTTGATGGGGCCCAGGAAAATGTAATTCCATCCCCCCCATAAGCAAGTAGGAAGGAGAGAAGTTGAGAAAGCTCTGCGTTTTAAATTCTGAAAAAAAGAACTGTAATGCTCACTAGCGCCCCCCTTCATACGGCGCCTATGGCACTAGCCATATGTGCCATACCTTAGATAGGCCATTGCCCCTTATAGAATCCACCCACTCCATCCCCTGTATTCCACTTGCTTCCATTCATAGTGTCAGGAGTATACAGCTCAGCATCACAGGACAGAGTATATAGCCCCAGCATAACAAATCATGGTATATAGCTCAGCCTTACAGATCGGTGCAAGCAAACTAAAAAATTACTCTGTTAGTAATGAAGGACTCTAAATGGGCACAAGATTACCAGAGACTGCAGACATACTGTACAAGATTACCAGAGACTGAGGACATACTGTACAAGATTACCAGAGACTGAGGACATACTGCACAAGATTATCAGAGACTGCAGACATACTGCACAAGATTACCAGATACTGTGGACATACTGCACTAGATTACCAGAGACTGCAGACATACTGCATGAGATTACCAGAGACTGCAGACATACTGCATGAGATTACCAGAGACTGCAGACATACTGCATGAGATTACCAGATACTGCGGACATACTGCATGAGATTACCAGATACTGCAGACATACTGCTTTAGATTACTAGATACTGCATGAGATTACAGGATACTGCATGAGATTACCAGATACTGCGGACATACTGCATTAGATTACCAGGCATGTGATTTGCTGTGCAAATCATATGCGATTTTGGACCACGCAGCAGTGTAAACTGGCCCTGAGCCTAGTTTCCACAAAAATGATTTGCTAGCAATGTTAACTGTGCAGTTGGCCCATCAGAATGCAGTTCAAATGCAGTGCACAAAAACCCACTTTTTATTTAGGCTGCGTTTCAACTTGTGCAACTTTTCCTGCGACTTGGGACTTCAACGTTGCATGACAAGTCGTACCCCATGATTTCCAATGAGTACCGTTCATATTTGTGCAACTTCAAATCACAGCGACTTCAAAGTAGTTCCTGCACTACTTTGGTCCCACTTTGATGCAACTTGAGGTCCATAGACCTCCAGAATACACAGGCATTGCTTTAAGTCGCATCAAATTTGTGGCAGAATCGTGCAACTTACAGGCTGCGTTGGCCTGAAAAGCCTGAAAGTCGCAAGATTCTGCCACAATTTTTTGCCGCGATTTTGCAGCGACTTGAAGCAATTGCTGTGTATTCTGGAGGTCTATGGACCTCAAGTCACATGAAAGTGGGACAAAAGTAATACAGGGACTACTTTGAAGTCGCTGTGACTTGACGTTGCACAGATATGAACGGTTCTCATTGGAAATCATCGGGTACATATAAAATACATTTTGCTAATCAGCAGGGGGGGGGGGGGGGCTTGGAATGTGACGCCTGCTGTGACGCTTGCACTAATTTACATATAAAAGAAACTGTGCTAACAAGGGGGGGGGGGGTGGGTTACATGTGATGCTGCTATTATTACAGTAATTTAAACTTTGAATGGGGGGGTATAGGGTGCCGGTAATTTCATCGAGGGGTGGTGGGGACTGGGGATGGACAATGTTGCTCTAAACAGTAGATGATTAGCATAGCAGAGGGGAATGCACGGGGGTGCCAGCAGCTAATTTCACAGAGGGGGGTGGATGGACGGTGCTGCAGCTGCCACAGCAGTAGATGATCAGCAGAGGGTAAGAGAGGGGGAATGCACGGGGGTGCCGGCCACTAATTTCACAGGGGGGAGGGGGTAGATCATGGACGCTACTGTCACAGCATACAGACGATCAGCAGAGGTGAATGCATGGAATGCATGGAAGGCAAAGCTTACCTGTTCCAGAGAGGATAGGCGCTGCGTTCCACTGACTACCGACGTCACTCCGGATACTACGTCGGAACACTATAGTGTGTGCACCCGCACCGGAAGTTGTGGCGTGATGGAGAGCGCCACAAAGCCATTTTTTGGCTGCCAATGTAGCGCCTCGTCTGCAATCTGGTGATTGCACAGACGTGGCGCTACCTGTACTGCACTGTGCCTGGCGCCCGACGCCCGGACACAGTGCACATAAGGACCTTCTTTGGATTTTTTTCTTAAAGGGACACGTTTAAATAAAAACGTTTTTTTTTTTACTAACTAGGGGAGGGGGGGCGGCGCCCGGGCGCCCCCTATGGACGGGCCTCCACTGGTCCAGAGAATATCTGATTGCCTCTTAGGGGGATCAGGAAGGATTTTTTCCCCTGCTAGACCAAATTAGATCATGGTTTTCAGGGTTTTTTCGCCTTTGTCTGGATCAACTGTGGGTATAGGATTGTGTACATCTTTTTTTAACCTGACTAACTATGTAACTATGAATGTAACTGTTGTAGCATGAAAGTCTGTCACAAAATGGTAAAAGCAGGTTTCAGGGAGGATTTCCAGTACAAATTCTCTTGGATAGATGAGATTAAAGAGGCTTCACAAGTAGGTTGCAGTTGGGTGCATATGGGTGAAAGTCTACAGAAGCAGACCCATCGAGTTTCTACTATATAGGATTGCAAATAGTTTATTTTCAGCACTGTAAACAGAGAGAAGCACGTGTAGTCATTCCTCAAATCTAATGCCCTTTCACCTAGTTTAAAAAAAAAAAAACTGTTTGTATGTCACATGCTGCGCTCAGACTTTGTTATTCTTGGCAGTGCGCTTTTGTCTTTGTATTACTTATGAAAGCTCTGGAACAGACATGATAGCCTTAAAGGGGATGTAAACCCCAAAAAAAAAATTTATGTCACAATGTAGAGTATAAGATTTCCTATCATCTGTGCCCAGTCTTGCCACACGGAGTTAATCCCGCTCTGAGCAATCCTCTTTTATTGTTCAGTGAAAATTAACAGAATTCCAGATAAAAACCTGTCTAAATAAAAAGTCAGTTTCTCTCTTATTGCTTTGAGTGACAGGTTATTTACATATCTAGCTTGGACATGTTTATCACATGTTATGTTATGTTTATCAAAATATGAGGTGATCCAAAGTTCATTGTATATTACCAGGATGTGTTATGTGGGGGAGGGGTGGATTTCTTACTTTTTATACTTTGGATCACCTCATGTTATGATAAACATAACATTTGATAAACATGCCTAAGCTAGATATATAAATAACCTGTCACTCAAAGCAAGAAGAGAGAAACTGACTGATTTCGACAGGTTTTTATCTGAAAGTCTATTCATTTTCACTGAACAATAAAAGAGGATTGCTCAGTTCTGGATTAACTCTGTGTGGCAAGACTGGGCACAGATGATTGGAAATCTTATACTCTACTTTGTGACAGTAAAAGTGGGTTTACATCCACTTTAAAGCTTAACTCCAGGAAAACGTAAAGGCAGCACAGCAAGGGTTAACTGCTAATTTTTGTGACTTTAGAGGTATAGAAAAGTAAATGTACTTTCCCGATCCTCTGCTCCTGCAGGCTTCTCTACACTGCTAGACTGGTCCCTGCGGCCTCCTCTCTCCAGCACTCCAGCAGTTCAATGTCCTGACATCATGAAGACCAATGCAGGGTCCATAGATCTGAGAATGCTGATGGACGGTCCACCGCTGGTGCTAAGGAGAATGTCGTCTCAGCAGGGCTGCCATCAGGGGGGGACAGCACATACACATGTAGGGTAGGGTGACCAGATATCCCCGGTTTCTGGGGACAGTCCCCGGATTGAGGACACTGTCCCCCAACCAAGTCTGTCCCCGGTTTTGTCCCCGGATTGGATTTGAACAGGGGCTGGGGCAATTTCAAAGACAGTCGATGCAGAATTAAAAAAAAAATCTGAATTATACACCCCCCCCCCCCCGCTCTGCTGCTCCTACTAGCTATGGGGGTGTATTTTTTTTCCATTATCTGTGCCCTTTTCTGATGATCATGTGCTGGTCGGAGCAGAGGGAATATTTCTTCAGCTTTGGGCACATGCCCATTCAGCTCCACTCGCATGTTCTTCTGCTTGGGCTCAAGTACCGGCCAGCCGCCTGCCTGCTTATCTCCTTTCCTTCCCTGGTGGAGTGATCTTCCTCCGCTCCCCACCCAGTAGTAGCCGGGGCCCGGAGAGATTCTGATTGGTGCCATTACTAGTAAGAAAAAAAAATATGTCCCTGGATTTCATTTAAAAAATCTGGTCACCTTAATGTAGGGGCCCCTGGTGTCCAGAGGGGCCCGGCCACCCAGGCACCAACCAAAAAGACAGAGTTGTTGCTGCTGTAGTAACTAGCAATTGCTAAAGCAAGGTGGTCGCAGAGTGAGCCCATGCACTGAAATGGGGGGGCTCTCTCTTTCCTGGATTGGGATGTCTGTTTGCTGGATTGAGATGTCTCTTTGCTGAATATGTGGGGATGTCTCTTTGCTGGATTGGGATGTTTGTTTTCTGGATTGAGAGGTCTCATTTCTGAATATGTGGTAATGTCTCTTTGCTGGATTGGGCTGTATTTTTCTAGATATATGGGGCAATTTCCTTGATGGATCGGGTTCATTTTTATATATTAACTTGTAAGAATGTTAAAATAAAAGTGGGTGCACCGAAGCACTCAGTGGGATGGCCAGTGAGCTGATTTTGGTGGAACGGCCAGGGGGGACCCAGGCTTAAAGCTGTGTTTTGGGGGCCCCAAAATGTCTGATGGCTGCAGTGCCTCTCAGGAGCTGTGTCAACTCAGTGGCGATCCGAGCAAGATACGCGACACCCGATACATATAGAAACAAAAGGTGTTTCAGTTGCGGGTGGCGCACAACACAATGTTGGGGGGGTCAGGGCCCCTTCTGCCCCCCCTTAGTGACACCATTGGCTGCCTTGCATCTCAGTAAGCAATACCAGGCCCTAGCCTAGAGCATAGACCAAACAAGAAGCAACCTAAACTGTTGAAATTATTTATTTTTTTACCTGTTTTATTTTCAAAGGATTTATTCATTCTTGTGGTTTACATACACCTGCATGGGCGTCCGCTCCATAGGGCAAGGGGGGGGCAATTGACCCCCCTGGAAAATCGAGAAGGCGTTGAAGAGTTTTGTGGCCACGGGCTGTCTGAGCGGTTCCGGGCCAGATGTCACAGAGGCATAGTGAGCAGAGTGAAGCCGCCTCCCCCTCCAGTGTTTATGTGTACACAGGGGGAGGGAACCTACTGTGCCTGTGCAGCTCTGATGGCTGATCTGAGGTAATGAATGGGAATGGGGGTGGGGGGTCCGTCTGTGCTGAAGGGGGGGGCGGTACTGAAGGGGGGATAAGTGCTTAAAGGGGATTCATCTGTGCTGAAGAGGGGGTCTGTGCGGAATGGGGGGGGGTCTGTGCTGAAGGGGGGTCTGTACATTCTCTAGGCTATATTTATATGGGCATGGAGTGAAGCTGAATTATCTCAAGAGCTATTTCACACTGCAAGCTGGTCGTATTATCGGTAAAGCGGCGCTAAAAAACGGCACTTTACCATCATTTTAGCTGCGCTATTTGGTCGCTAGCAGGGCGCTTAGAACCCCCGCTAGCGTTTGAAGAAAGGGTTAAATGCGACTGTATCGTTGCTGCCGAAGCGCCCCTCCCTGAAAAAATTTCAGCGGACGCCCATGCCCATGACACTATTCATTTAGCAGCAATGTACAGACAGGTAACACAAGAAGCCGCAAAGCCGTTATAGGAGACTGCCTTGAAACTATTGGATTGATTTGCAAAATCTGGTGCAGGTGTGCATGGTAGCCAATAAGCTTCTAGCTTCAGCTTGTTGAATTGAAGGGTCACTAAAGGATTTTTTTCTTTTAGCTAAATAGCTTCCTTTACCCTAATGCAGTCCTGGTTTCATGTCCTCCTTGTTCATTTTTGCTGTAATCTTTCTCTGTTCTGCACACTTCCTGGTTTCCTTATGAAAAAAGTACTGGGAGCTTATCTCTGTGGTCTTTAATCAAGGAGGTGTGATTACTGTGTGTCTAAAACCCCTCAGAACCAATCACTTTCGTTTTAAAAACCAACACTGCCCTGTATTGGCTCTGTGTCTCTGTATTTCACACAAGCATGAAACTAGATGAAACACGAAACTGAAACTGCAGGCTTATTATATAATTGATTTTTATCTATTTTTAATCATTTTTTAAAATGAATCAGTTAACTATTATGTCTCTATACCCTGTAAACAGTCATTTCAGCAAAAAAATAAAAATTGTTTTCCTTTACAACTCCTTTATGCTTGATTGGAAGCAGATTTCTGGTTTCTATGCAGAGCTGCACCAGAGTTTGCACTCTCCAGTTTTGGTAAATAAACCCCTATCTGTCTGCATATGTAGTTTAGCAGAAATCTCTAAATCACAAGACTGGTTAAACATAATTACAAATCCTTTGGTATGTAAAATAGTTCATACAGTATATGTGTACTGAAACTGTTTAGTTATGATTTTAAATGCTTTTAGATGCTCTGCTCCCTTGTCTGTGGATGGGATAACAAAGCAGGCTAGCCTGCTATCTACAGATGGCACTGCCTTACCTGCAGGCTCTGGGGTCCCCTCCTTCTCTGGTTCAGCTCCTCATCCCCGGAGCGGGGTGCTGTGCTGGGCTTGCTCTCCCCCGTGTTTGAATCCAATGTCGACGGCTTCCCCCATCAGTCTCCTCCGTGTCCTGGCCTCCATGTCCCCCCTCCGTCTTCTCCTCTCGGCCAATGGGGTCTTGGGCCTCTCGGCCAATGGGGTCTTAGGACTCCTGGCCAATGGGGTCTCAGGAGAGGCTTCTTGGTTGGCTGGGAGGAGAAACAGGAAGACATTAGTAGATATTAATTTGCTAATGTCACACAAAAGGGTGGGCTCAGGGCGCAGTGCTCTGCGCCCCAAGCCCACCCTTTTTTGAAGCCAATTAGAGCCTCAGGCTCTAATCATGTGCTTCTGGAGAAAAAAAATTGAAATCCACACAGCCGGCGCCCTGCTAGTAGATTAGGGGCCGGAAGCATTGATAGGGGGGTGGCCCCTATGGACAACCACCACTGGTGCATAGGGCAATGGGTAAAGAGAACATGGGTATTGCAGAGGGCATTGATAAAGAGAGCATTAGTGAGACAGCAGGAACTGAGTGGCTCACTTGAGCCAGCTTTCCTTGCTTTGCTGTAGCAATACTGACAACTTTGCAGAAAATACGATTTACTCATCCCACTGTATCTAGGGAGGGAGCCATGGTTGTCAGCCTAGAACAGAAAAGGGTGGCAGGGTAATTGGTCATTTACAGACCATAGCTTGAAAATTATAAATCTTTGTTTCTGATTTCAGTTCAATTTACAGGAAGTTACAAGGACACGGCATTTCTGGCAAGAGCAACGGGTATTTCCTGTACTTGCTGTGTAATTTTAAATGTTCTTAGCCCAAAAATGTTAAACTAATGCAGATATCACATTTAAGGGCTGGTATATGACATGTTTGTTCTGGGGGTTTTATCCAGTAACTGTGATTGTTATATGCTAGTTCTATGACATAATTCCCACTTAAATATACCGATGACATTGTTTTTGTTAGTCATAACCCTGGCTCTTTCCTGAATCGGTTACTGAGGATTTCATCATATGTTAGTGCAGAGCACTTCAAGGACATCATACATGAGTAGTGCTGTTGCAATGGTTCAAATTTACAGATTTATCTCACTATCTCCTTGTGACTGAAATGTGTAGTTGCAACCAGCACCGCTCTTTACAGGCTAAATGGTAAGAAAACACTGAGGTCACAACATGTGCTTCCAGACACCTAGATTGTGTATTAAACATTTATGTTCAGAAGACCTTAAAGGGTTACTAAAGGTTTTTTTTTTTAGCTAAATAGCTTCCTTTACCTTACTGCAGTGCTGTTTTCATGTCCTCATTGTTCGTTTTTTTTTTTTCTTTTGCTGTAATTCCTCTCTGTTCTGGACACTTCCTGGTCATCTGTTTCCTTATAACCACAGTACTGGGAGCTTTCTCACTGTGGTCACTAATCAAGGAGGTGTGATTACTGTGTGTAAACTGAAACTAGATTGGGCTGAGGGGTTTTAGACAAACCATCACTGCCCTCTATTGGCTCTCTGGCTCTGTACATCAGAGAGACAGAAAACAACAGCAAAAATGAAACTAGAACTGTAGGTTGATTATATGATTGATTTTTATCTATTTGTAATCATTTTTAAAAGGAATCAGTTAACTATTATATATCTATATCCTGTAAACAGTCATTTCAGCCCAATTTTTTTTCCTTTAGTGACCCTTTAATGTGTACCTAACACCAAAGCTTCCAATTGTTCCAGTGGGGACACTCCCTCAATCTCTTCCTCATTCACAGATCAGATCATGAATGATCGCATCCCCATATACACTGAACAAAATTATAAAAGCAAACCCTTTTGTGTTTGCCCCTATTTATCATGAGCTGAACTTAAGGATCTACAACTTTTTCTATGTACACAAAAGGCCTATTTCTTTCAAATATCCCTTTCATGACCAATGCCACGTACACACGATCGGAAATTCCGACAAGAAAACCGTGGATTTTTTTTAGAGGGAATTTTGGCTCAAACTCGTGTTGCATACACGGTCACACAAAATTCCAACCATCAAGAATGCGGTGACGTACAGCACTACAAAAATTAAGTTCCATGATTCCGAGCATGCGTCGAATTGATTCTGAGCATGCGTGTTTTTTTGCGAGTCGGAATTGCATACACATGATCGGAATTTCCGACTTTTCCCATCTTAAAATTTGAGAACCAGCTCTCAATTTGTTGCTGTCGGAAATTCCAACAAAAAGCTCACATCAAACTTTTCTTGTCGGAAAGTCTGGGCATAAGCCTATTTCTGACATTTGTTGCTTGAAGTTAAAATCTGTATTTTTTGCTATAAAATTATTAAGAACCCCCAAAAATCATACATACATTTATTTTAGCAGAGAATCTAGAGAATAAAATGGTGATCATTGCATGTTATGTTGCACTGTATTTGCGCAGCGGTCTTTTAAATACACTTTCATGAATTAAAAAAAAACTAAACAGTAAAGTTAGCCAAATCTTTTTATATAATGTGAAAGATGATGTTACGCTGAGTAAATAGATACCCAACATATCATGCTTTGAAATTGCACACACTCATAGAATGGCGACAAACTACGGTACCTAAAAATCTCTATAGGCGGCCCTTTAAAAAATAAATAATGGTTGCCAGGTTAAAGTTACAGAGAAGGTCCAGAGCTAGAATTATTGCTCTCACTCTGACGATCGCAGCAATACCTCACATGTGTAATTTGAACACTGTTTACATATGCGGGCGTCATTTATGCGCGCGTTTTCTTTGCTACGCGAGCTCGCAGGGACAGGGGTGCTTTAAAAAAAAAATCTTATTTTTTTACATTATTACTTTAAAAAAAAATGTGATCACTTTTTTTGCTGTCAAAAGGAATGTAAACATCCCTGACAGTAATGGTGACAGGTACACTTTATGGAGGGATCGGGGGTCTAAAAGACCTTTGGCAGCTGAGTAAACTGGAAGTGACATCGATTCCGTGTTTACAGAAAGAAGACTTCCCTCTCGCTCCTCCGGTATAACAGCCGGGCAGCTTTTAGCTGCATCGGTTGTTATCCCCGAAGAGCCGACTGCCCTCCTCAAAAAATAGTACCAGCATGATGCATGCGGCTGCATTAAAACCCCCCTACAGCTGAGGCAGCATATGTGCGTACGCTCGGCAGGAAAGGAGATATTGTTCACAAATCTGTCTAAATCTGTGTTAGTGTCCTTTCACACGGAGCGGACCGTTTTTCGGTCCGCTTTGTGTGCCCGTCAGCTCAGCTGTCGGCGGACAGGGCGGTCCCCGCACACTGTGCAGGGACCGCCCTGTCTCTCCTCCGCTCTCCCCTATGGGGAGTCGGATGGAAACGGACCGTCTGTCCGTTTGCATCCGATCCGTTTTGCGTACGGACATTCTTCCGTCCGCAAAAACGGATGCGGACGTTAGCAAATGCATCATCCGCTAACGGATCCGCTCCCATAGGGGCCCATTACAAGTCCGTAAACGGACTTGTAATGAGCGGACGAACGGTCCGCTAGTGTGAAAGGACCCTTAGTGAGCACTTCTCCTTTGCCGAGATAATCCATCCACCTCACAGATGTGGCATTTCAAGATGCTGATTAGGCAGCATGATTATTACACAGGTGTGCATTAGGCTGGCCTCAGTAAAAGCCTACTCTAAAATTTGCAGTTTTACTGTATTGGGGGGTGGGGGGGTGCGGGGGTCCTAAGACCAGTCAGTATCTGGTGTGACCACCATTTGCCTCACACAGTGCGCAGCACATCTCCTTCACATAGAGCTGATCAGGTTGTTGATTGTGGCCTGTGGAATGTTGGTCCGTTCCTCTTCGATGGCTGTGTGAAGTTGCTGGATAGGAACAGGAACACGCTGTCGTATACGCAGATCCAGATCATCCCAAACATGCTCAATGGGTGACATGTCTAGTAAGTATGCTGGCCATGGAAGAACTGGGGTGGTTTTAGCTTCCAGGAATAGTGTACAGGTCCTTCCATCATGGGGCCCATACATTATCATGCTGCAACATGAGGTGATGATAATGGATGAATGGCACAGCAATGGGCCTCAGGATCTCATCATGGTATCTCTGTGCATACAAAATGCAATCAATAAAATGCACCTGTGTTCATTGTCCATAGATACGCCATACTCTAGAGCAGCGGTCTCCAAACTGCGGCCCGAGGGCCAGATGTGGCCCTTTGCTTGCCTTAATCCGGCCCTTGGGGCAATATCTCTCCCACTGATACGAGACACTAGTCGGCAATCTGACACCGACAGTGGAGCACCATTTCTCCCGCTGACACCACTAATGGGGCACTATTCCTCCCTATGAAACAAACAATGGGGCACTATTCCTCCCCCTAATACCAGATGTTTAGTCCCACTGATGTCAGGAAAATTTCCACCCCCGCTGGCCAAAGTCCGGCCCTCCAAGAGTCTGAAGGACAATAAACCGGCCCTTTGTTTAGAATGTTTAGAGATTCCTGCTCTAGAGTGTGCTGCAACAAAGCCAAAGTATAGGCAGATACAAAAGACACAAATGAATGCAGGCATAGGCTGGGTGCTTGTCCAGGAAAACCTGGGCTCAGGGCATGTAGGCTGGATGATGTTGGACATCAGATTGAGGACATCTAGTGGCAGAAAAAAAGAACTGCGGGGAAAATCTCCGGAAGAAGGTGACTATTGCAACAAAAGGTGGAAAAGAAAAAAGTGTGTGGGGGGGGGGGGAATGGGGTAAAAGGGGAAAGGTGAAAGGGCATCCGTAAAAGGATTATATCTCTCCAACGAAGAGGGGAAAGGTAGAATAGGAATAAAAAAACTACTCTGAAAAATAATTCTGCTTACGCTTAAAAATAAATAGTGGGCAGGACCTTGTCAACTACCGGTAGAATGTTATTTGGCTTTAAAGGTGCTTTAGGCTGAAAGAAGGGAAAAAATCAAAGCCTGCGGGCAGGTAGTACACGATCCAGATTTCCCAGATTATATGAAGGATAGGATGCCTATCTTGTCAAACAAATATTAAATTTTTTTGAGAGTATTGTTCCGGATTTCCAAGCCTTGGTAATAATGTTTTTGCTACTGTGGAAATAAAAAGGACTTTTCCTGAGTGACCTTGATATATCATTAGATGGTTTGTTACTTTGTATCCCTTTTACATATACTGTAACTAAGAATGTTCGCTACTTTTTGCTACAGACAAGTCTGATCATAATTATGGTCAGGAAGCTTCACTTTTTTTTTTTTTTTTGCTTGTGTCTATATATTTATAGGGGAGTGTACCCACAAGGTGGCTGAAATCAGACAATGTTCTTGAACATAGGAGAATATCATGTGTGGCCATGGAGGAGCTGAGACCCTGAGACCATTTACACATAGCACTACATGCTGTGCTGGAGTTGTATAGCGCCACTACACCACATGGTTACTTTGCTCTTTGGTTTAAGCATTTTGGATGCCTGCACCTTAGATAATGGATAAAACGCTTAGCGTGGCACTGTAATGCCCTGTACACACGATCGGTTCATCCGATGAAAACAGACCGATGGATTTTTCCATCAGATATCCGATGAAGCTGATTTTCATCAGTCTTGCCTACACACCATCGGTTAAAAATCCGATCGTGTCAGAACGCGGTGACGTAAAACACAACGACGTGCTGAGAAAAGTTAAGTTCAATGCTTCCGAGCATGCGTCGACTTGATTCTGAGCATGCGTTGATTTTTAACCGATGGATTTTCCCACAGACGATCGTTTTTTTCTATCGCTTTTTTAACCATCAGATTTTAAAACAGGTTCTACGTTTTTTCACCAATGGGAAAAAAAACGATGGGGCCCACACACGATCGGTTCATCTGAAGAAAACGGTCCACCGTTTTTATCAGACGAACCGATCGTGTGTACACGGCATAGGAGGTTTATTTATTTTTTAACAATCAGGAGTGCTTTATTGAAGCAAAACAGATACATAATATAACAGCAATATAAACAGTTCGTCAGACAAAGGTAATGCACAACAAAACATAGCAATTACGTATTTCACATACTATGCACATTCAACAGAATAATCAGGATCGCAACCCATAGCAAGGAATATGGAAGGGAGGCGGAATGTGCTCCAGAGAGCCAGAATTAATAGCGTCCACCCTAAGAGACACTCCGCCACCCAGATGATCAAAGCTCCGTCCATGGCCGTCACACCCTATCATATTTCCACGGACACCCACGACTTATATAGGTCAGTTTATATAGTGGCAATGCTGCATTTACCCTATTTTCCCATGCGGACACAGAAGGGGGGGCAGAAGAGGTCCAATTAATTAGTATTTCTTTTTTGGCATAGAATAAGAGGTAAAAGATCAGTAGTTTGCTATGATGGGACCTTTGTTCGTCATCCACAACGCCCAGCAAAGCCTGTGCAGGCGCAATGGGGACCGAAAGCTCCAAGCATAGGAGGTTTAAATGCGTTACTATTAGTAAATGAATATATACACTTGTGCTCATAAGTTTACATACTCTGGCAGAATTTATGATTTCTTGGCCATTTTTCAGAGAATACAAATGATAACACAAAAACTATTCTTTCACTCATGGTTAGTGTTTGGATGAAGCCATTAATTATCAATCAACTGTGTTTACTCCTTTGAAATCATAATCACAACAGAAACTACCCTAATGACCCTGATCAAAAGTTTACATACCCCAGGTCTTAATACCGTGTATTGCCCCCTTTAACCACTTGTGACCGGCCCCACGTCCAAAGACGTCACGTTTTTGAAGATGGATATCTCGGTAACGGCAGCAGCTGCTGCCACAACCGAGATATCCATCTCTTCGTGGGGCGGTCCTGTTAACGATAACGGCGGTCATCGCGGCGGATTCGCCGCGAGATCGCCGTTACCGGCGGCGGGAGAGGGTGCCCCCCCCCTCCCGCCGCTCTCCCGCGCCCTCCGCCGCTTACCGTAGCCGTCGGTAGCGGCGGAGGCGATCGGGTCCGCTCGTTGTCTGTCCGGGGATGTGACTGAGGGAAAAAATGTCCCTCAGCCGTCCCCCTCTCTCTGCTGGGCGGAAGTGACGTCAAAACGTCATTTCCGCCCAGCGTCTTAAAGAGACATTTAATATGTTTACATTTTGACTTATTTTTTTTTTTTTTTTTTTTTTTTTTTTTTTGCATTTAAGCCTGAATATGAGATCTGAGGTCTTTTTGACCCCAGATCTCATATATAAGGGGACCTGTCATGCTTTTTTCTATTACAAGGGATGTTTACATTCCTTGTAATAGGAATAAAAGTGATAATTTTTTTTTTTTTTTTTTTTTTCAGTGTTAAAAATTATAAAATAAATAAAAATAAAAACCGAAACCAAAAAAAAAATTTTTTAAAGTGCCCCGTCCCGACGAGCTCGCGCGCAGAAGCAAACGCATACGCGAGTAGCGCCCGCATATGAAAACGGTGTTCAAACCACACAAGTGAGGTATCGCCGCGATCGTTAGAGCGAGAGCAATAATTCTAGCCCTAGACCTCCTCGTCATCTCAAAAAATGCAACCTGTAGAATTTTTTAAACGTCGCATATCGAGATTTTTAAGGGTAAAAGTTTGACGCCATGCCACGAGCGGGCGCAATTTTTATGCGTGACATGTTGGGTATCATTTTACTCGGCGTAACATTATCTTTCACAATATATAAAAAAATTGGGCCAAATTTATTGTTGTCTTATTTTTTAATTCAAGAAAGTGAATTTTTTCCAAAAAAAGTGCGCTTGTAAGACCGCTGCGCAAATACGGTGTGAGAAAAAGTATTGCAATGACCGCCATTTTATTCTCTAGGGTGTTAGAAAAAAAAATATATATAATGTTTGGGGGTTTTAAATAATTTTCTAGCAAAAAAAACTGTTTTAGTCTCGTAAGCACCGAATCTGAAAAACAGGCTCGGTAATGAAGTGGTTAACATCAATGACAGCTTGAAGTCTTTTGTGGTATTTGTGGATGAGGCTCTTTATCTTCTCAGATGGTAAAGCTGCCCATTCCTCTTGGCAAAAAGCCTCCAGTTCCTGTAAATTCTTGGGCTGTTTTGCATGTACTGCACCTTTGAGATCTCCCCAGAGGGGTTCAATGATATTGAGGTCAGGAATCTGAGATGGCCACTCCAGAACCTTCACTGCTGTAGCCAATGACAGGTCGACTTGGCCTTATGTTTTGGATCATTGTCATGTTGGAATGTCCAAGTACATCCCATTCGCAGCTTCCTGGCTGATGAATGCAAATGTTCCTCCAGTATTTTTTGATAACATACTGCATTCATCTTGCCATCATTTTTGACCAAATTTCCTGTGACTTTTGTCAAGGCCGTCTTTAATATGGTTTGGGCACTGGGCAAACATTTTTTTTGGGCCCCCCTCCAGCTTATTTTGGGCCTGGCTGGTTCACATGTATGTATTTTGGCGGCCCTCATTTGTGCAGGCACAGCAGCCCATTGATTTGAATGGGCTGCCATGCCTTTGTTTCCTGCATAAAAATGTGCATTTAGCATTTTAAAAATACAGTTGCCTTGAAATCCATTCTGCTTTTGCACCATGCTACTTACCTGCAGTTCTTGCACACACAAATGCACTGTGTTTTTAAAAGCGTGACCTAAACATCTAAAAATGCAGCAAGTTTGACAGTGCAGGAACTGCAGATAAGTCACAGCAGACAGCAGAAAGGACAGACAGTGCTGTATTTCATTGCTTGATGGGCATAGGTGTGCCGTGTGCGCAGCCTATTACATGAGGCATGCACTTTTCTTTGCAGGAAACGCAGGCATGATGGCCCATTCAAATGAATGTGCTGCTGTGCCTGCGCAAATGTGGGCCGCCAAAACACATACATGTGAATCAGCCAGGCCCAAAATAAGCCCATCAAGCAGTTAAATACAGACAGTAATGCCATGTGCTCTGAGGCCTTACTCAGCTTGGACTGCAGGTCTGGTCTGTGATTTAAAGAGTTCCTGTATTTTACACATGACATGGCATGGGGTCGCATGGTGCTAAAGCAGAATGAACAGATGGTGCTGTGACCCCATGCCATGCCATGTGTAAAATACAGGAACTTTTTAAAACACTGACCAGGCCTGCATTGAATCATCAAATATTATAAAGACTTTGGGCACACTCTACAGAAAACTTCTATTTACAATATAGATTAGCAAACAGTGACATACCTTGGAGTGCAGGACATGAAGAAGAATTCAGCCTCAGGAAAAGCAAACTGGGGATGCTATAAAATCACATTCTAATTCACTTTTATATACAAGAAGCACCCATTGGCAGGAAGGGAGAAGTGCACGTCTAAAGCCAGGGGTGCTGTACATTTTAAAACACTGGGAAGGGAAGCAGTATTGCGTGCCACTGATAATTTTCAGCGCTGATTTGTGGGCAGAATAGAGGCTTAACAAGCGGCTCTGCTTTGGGCCCCCAACAGTGACAGAGCCCTGGGCACCTGCCCCTGTTTGCCTTATGGTAAAGATGGCCCTGACTTTTGTAGCTCACACATCCCCAAAACATCAGTGATCCACCTTCGTGTTTCACAGTAGGAATGGTGGACCTTTCATCATAGGCCTATTTAACTGCAAATGTAGCATTTATGGCTGTGGCCAAAAAGCTAAATTTTAGTCTTATCACTACAAATGACTTTGTGCCAGAAGATTTGAGGCTTGTCTCTGTGCTGTTTGGTGTATTGTAAGCGGGATACTTTGTGGCATTTGCGTAGTAACAGATTTCTTCTGACGACTCGACCATGATCCCCACCTTTCTTCAAGTGCCTCCTTATTATGTATCTTGAAACACACCACATGTTTTCAGAGTCCTGTATTTCATCTGAAGTTATTTGTGTTTTTTCTTTGCATCCCGAGCAAATTTTCCTGGCAGTTGTGGCTGAAATTTTAGTTGGTCTACCTGACCGTGGTTTGGTTTTAACAGAACCCTCCATTTTCCACTTCTTGTTTAGTGTTTAACACTGCTGATTGATATTCTTAATTCCTTGGATATCTTTTTATATCCGTTTCCTGTTTTATACAGTTCAACTACCTCTTACTGCAGATCCTTTGATAATTCTTATGCTTTCCTCATGACTCAAAATCCAGAAAGGTCAGTGCAGCACTGGATGAAAGATGCAAGGGTCTGTCAGGAGTCCAGAAACTCATTGACCTTTTATACACACACACTAATTACAAGCAACTAAATCACAGGTGAGGATGGTTTAATAGCCATTAAAATCCCTTTGTTTCAACATGTGTGCATGTCATCAGGCCAAAATCACCAGGGTATGTAATCAGGTTCATGTGGGTAGTTTCTGTTGCGATTATGATTTAAAAAACACTGTTGATTGATAATAAATGGCTTCAGCCAAACATTAACCATGAGTGAAAGAATAGTTTTCGTGTTATTCTCTGAAAAATGGCTAAGAAACCATAAATTCTGCCAGGGTATGTAAACCTATGAGCACAATGGTATGATGGTTTACCTACATTGGAATTGGATTTAAATGCTAAAAATAATGATACCCCAATCTCCTGTTTGGCTGCTCCCATATAGAAAGACAAACGCATCAACGTGTGATATATAAGTTTCTCACAGCCAAAAATGTCTCCAGAATCTTGGTGGCAGAAAATCAGCAGCAAGGTCCTGCATAAAGTTTGGTCCATAGTGCATCTCAGCACATATGGACAAACACGAGTAAGTCTGTTGAGAATTGAGATGCGCACAGAAACAAAGTCATTCAGGACTGAAGGCCAACATAATTCTGTGCCTCTGCCACCAACGCCTACTACTTGTGTTTACATATCTCTCCTGGCCCTAAATGACTCCAATTAGTCATTCACTAAGCAGTGGCGGCAGGGCAGAATGACCTCAGCCTTCAGTCATTATAAACGACTGAAGACTAAGGTCATTCTGCACCTCTGACTTGTTAATCATTTGTTCAGGTAGGCCTTTCTTTAAGATCTGTGCTCCAGATTTTGGATAATTTTGCCCATTACTCTGACCTGAAAGTCAATTGTTCTAAATCTTCCGTATTATCGCTAGATGCAGGTGCTTCAAGTGGGGGAGGGGGGTATATAGACTGACTTTCCTGATGGTGCAGGTCACAAACAATGCTACAGATTATATGGCCCTGAGTTTTTTGCTTCTTATAGCCATGCTGCGGCCGAAAATTGAGTCCTGGAAGAACCTAACTTTGACCCTTCTGGGTAAAAAAAATCTCCTTAAGATTAAGATCCTACTGATTTTCTTATATTTTCCGTGGCATGCACCTATCTTGGTCCCGTGTTTCTATTCGAAAAAGATCAAAGTAATATTTAGTTCTTTTCTTTGGTCACCCTCTCACCCTTGGGTAACGATCGATCAGGATACTGCAGGAAATGCTGGGCCAAGGGTGCCTGGACCTTCCTGACTTTGGCAAGTATTATTTAGTGGCACAATTGGTCTTTGTCTACCAGGGGCCGACTGACAACTCATGGGGCCCCCGGGCAATAGAAGATTATGGGACCCCTGGGCTTACTGATGGCCACCATGCCAGGAGGCAGTGCAGAGGCGGGGCAGCTAAAATCTCAGAATTTTCACATCAAAAGCATGTCAGTTTCGGACATATCAGGGACAGATGTAAAAAAACACTGACTTTTAACATACTATTCCTGGTTTTACTGAGCCTGGCAACCCTGATGGGGCCCCCTAGTGGCATGGGCCCTCGGGCAGTGCCCGGGTGACTCAATGGTCAGTCCGCCCCTGTTGTCTACCAACCACCTGGTTGATAGCAGATGATAGGGTTGCAGGTATGGTACTAAAATCAGCTCTGGTGGGGTCATGTGAGGGTCTGAAATTTCTTCTTTACAGAGGGATCTATATGCCACACATGTTTACTGGCTCCATTGAAAACGACCAAAGGGCCTGGGACTTGGCTCATAAAATGTTCCCTGGATTGAATCATAGGGCCAGATCCACAAACAATTACGGCGGCATATCTCCAGATACGCCGCCGTAATTTCAAATCTGTGCCGGCGTATCTTTGTTTTGTATCCACAAAACAAGATACGCCATTTTTTTGCGTAGATACACCGTCTTACGCCGTCCAATTTAAGTGTAATATTTACGCTGGACACTAGGGGCGCTTCCGTATATTTTCTGCGTCAAATATGCAAATGAGGTAGATACGCCGATCCACGAACGTACGTACGGCCGGCGCAGTGTTTTTTCGTCGTTTGCATAAGCGTAGGTCCGGCGTAAAGTTACCCCTGCTGTATAGAGACGTACGTAATGTTAAGTATAGACGTCGGGCCAGTGTCAAATTTTCCGTCGTTCACGTAAACCGTTCGCGAATAGGGATTTGCGTAAGTTACGTTCACGTCGTTTTCATTGATGTTTTGGGATGTGATTTCACGCATGCGCACTGGGATATCTCCACGGACGGCTCATGCGCCTTTCAAAAAAAACATCATTTACGTGGGGTCATGTTGATTTACATGAAATCACGCCCACATCTATCTTATTTGAATTGCGCGGACTTACGCCGCAACAATTACACTACGCGGCCGTAAGTTACAGCGGAGAATCTTTGAGGATATGGATATGCCGCTGTAACTTACAGTGGCGTAGTGTAACTCAGTTAAGCTACGCCAGCGGGACATGTTTGTGGATCTCGCCCAAAGTGTTTCTCCATATTTACCTCTGTGGCTGAATCCCAGCTATTCTCATCTCATGTTTGTTCCCGGTACTGTGGGCTTCGAAGTTGGTCAAAATGTTAGGTAATACTGTATCATGGCAAATTGATAACATTTGAGACGCTCAAGGACAAATTAATTCCCCCTAATTGGTATTTTCTTTGGTACCTACAGTTAAGACATGCTGTTGTCTTACAATTTGGCTCATCCGCCTTAGCGACTCTGTAGAAAAACACTAATGCTGCATACACACGGTCGGAATTTCTGACAACAAAAATTCGATGGGGGCCTTGTCGAAAATTCCGACCGTGTGTAGGCTCCATCGGACATTTGCTGTCTGAAATTCCGACAACAAACATTTGAGAGCCCCGATATACACATATGAATTACAGGTTCTGAGGCTAATTTAATGTAGATAAGGTACTGAATTTAATTAACACTTTAACTGCCTTACGCCCACCATATAGACAAATGGAGGTTTAGCGGGGCAGCTATTGTTCTGGGACGGCATCATACGACAGTGCCCAGTTTAGCCGTGATCGTGCACCCACAGAGGCGTATATCGGGGCGTTTGTGGGAGCGCTGTGTTCCAGGGACACAGCGTGACCCAGACCTCGTCAAAGAGCCACAGCTCTTTACCCATGTGTCCAATCACAACAGGTCACATGTAAACAAGGAGATGAGGCTTATCGGCTCTCCTCGCATCACAATGACAGAGTATGAATGAATGAAAAACGTATATAGCGCGGCACATGCAAACTAAATCGCCTCTGAACGCTCGTTGTTTGTGTCTCTCTTGACATCAAAAGAGCAGAGTTTTAATCCGCCTTCTGAAGGTCAGGTGGTTTTCCTCCAACCGAATGCTGGTTGGTAAAGCGTTCCATAGTCTGGGACCCTGGAAAGCAAACCTTCTTTCTCCTTTGGACTTGTATCTGGCTTTGGGTACCTTGACCAGATTTTTGTCGGTGGATAGCAGAACGCGATTGGAATTGTGGGCTTCTATCTTTTCGCAGTATGAGGTGAGGAGAGCTGATCAGCAGCTTCTGCTCACAGGGGCGATGTGTATAGGCAATCAGGGCACGGATCATCAGTGCCCTGATCACAATGCAGCCCCAAAAGTGCCCATTAATGATGCCACCCCGTGTCCATCAGTTACACCAGCCTGTGCCCATCAGTGAGGCCAATCAGTGCTGCCTTTTAGTGCCATCAGTGCTGCCTATCAGTGCCCATTAGTGCCACGATCAGTACCAATAGTGCCGCTGTCTTGTCACATTCGGCTCCCCATCACAGATTGCTCCAAAAGTGACGTTCCATGACCGCCATCTCACTACTCTCCCCACCCCTGCACAGTAATGATAGTGTGTGAAGGGGCAAGCGGACATCTTATTACATCCACCGGAGTTTTAGATTTCACAGGTATTTTCAACACAAAACGGAGCTTATGGGCCAGATTCAGCAACACTTGCGCTGGAGTATTTCGATATGCGCCGCATAACTGTGAAGATGCGCCGTCGTTTCTATGTGCCCGTACCCACCAAACTAGATGCGCCCGAAGACGCGGCATTTGCGACCGGCGGAACGTTCCGACGCCAGAGTATCGCCAGCGCATAATTTCGTTTGGCGCATCAGTCGCGCCTATTGATTTCCCCTGCAAATATGCAAATGAGGGAGATTTCCCGATTCGCGAACGGATAAGCACCATACGCTGGCTACATGCGCCGCGCGTATCTCGTCCGTCCGGTGCAAAGTTATTTCTACAAAAGGCTGCTTTATCTTTACTCCAGACGGTCAGAGGTCAGCAGGAGAGCAGCTACAGCAGCGTTACCGACGATAGGAGCTAGCTGAACAACCACACTTGCAAGGACAACACCTCTGTGTGCCAACATGCCAGGAGCAATTGTGGTCCTCGAACTACTGATGGGTCCCCCGGAACGAAGGAGGCGGGCACGTGAGAGGATATACCGCACTCGTATGAGCCTCTTTGGCATGGGGGATGAGGAGGTGTATCGCCTCTTCAGATTCAGCCCTGATGCAATACTTGAACTAACCACAACCCTGCAGGATGACATCACCAGCAAGACACACCGCTCACAAGCAGTGCAGCCACTGGTGAAGGTCCTGGCAACACTTCATTTCCTTGCAACTGGATCATTCCAGCGTACAAGTGGAGTGGTGGCTGGGATGTCACAGTCCTCCATAAGCAGATGTGTGCACCAGGTTGTCCCTGCAATCCTCAGACGCATGTCCAACCAGTTCATCAGACCCACCACTGAGGAGCTGCGGCAGAAGGCAATGACAGATTTCTACAACATTGCCAGATTCCCACGCACTGTGGGGGCCATTGATTGCACACATGTGGCCCTACAGCCCCCCAGTGCCACAGAGCACATATACCGCAATCGGAAGCATTGGCATTCCATCAACGTACAGGTGATAGCCGATGCCCAACGCCTCATATGGCACGTCCGTGCCAAACACCCCGGGTCCAGCCATGACAGTTTCATATACAATCAGAGCCCCATCCCAGCAGAATTTAACCAGAACATGTATGGGGACAGCTGGCTGGTTGGTGAGTGACATGGGAGTCAGGCATGACTATCCCCTCCCGTGATGCACAACAGAAGTGGCACATGCATGACTAACATTCTCCTGTGTTTTACCTTACAGGTGACTCTGCATATGCACTAGGACCCCATCTAATGACTCCTTTCCGGAACCCCCAAACCAGAGGAGAGAGAAAATACAATGAAGCACACATCAAAACCCGTGCAGTGGTGGAGCAAACATTTGGGCTCCTGAAGTCCCGTTTCCGCTGCCTGGATAAGTCTGGGGGTGCCCTATTGTATTCCCCTACCTTTGTGTGTCAGATCATCGGTGCATGTTGCATTCTGCACAACTTTGCTATGAGAAAAGGCCTGCAGATTGACATACGTAATGACCTGACCCCCGACCCACACAGTCCCCACCTGCCAGAGGACACCCAGTCTGCTGATGGAAGAGCAGTCAGGAGGGTCCTCGCCGTAGGCATCTTTGGACACTAAACCAAAACATTAATAACACAGACAGTGCACGCGTGTACACCACTGATGTCCCTAGATCACACACACCACATCCACATCGCATTGGATTAGCCCAAGTCCAGCATGTAGGACTTGGGAGCAGCAACGCCGCGTCAAGGCCCCAATGATGTCACTGTCCATTCATACACCTTTCACACGTCATTCATACAGTCGTGGGGTTAACTTCACCACCACGGCCGAGGGTGACACCCCTTACTGTCAGGAGTGCCACCCTCTCACATTCACACACCATTCACTGTCCCCTGCACTCCTGACCGTGTGCAGTAAAAAAAGAAATACAAAATCTCATAACCTGAGAAAAAAAATAAACAAAAACTCATGACCTGAGTATAAAATAAATAATAAAAAATAAACAAAAACTCATGACCTGAGTATTTTTAAACAAATCATAGAAACCAAAACAAAAAAAAAGCCTCATCGGGGATGCCGGGGGCTTCTTCTGGGGGCCCCTGTCTGCCTCCTCAGCTGCCTGGATGGAGTGGGTGGGGGTGGGGGGCATCTGGAGGTGGCTGATCCCCAGGTGGGCCACTCCTGGCAGGTGTGGCCTGCATGCCCTCCAAGGCCATGGCTATCCGGCCGAGGTATGAGTTCGTCTGGGCCTGCATCCGGAGCTGACGGGTGACCTGGTAATGCTGGGCCCGCCGACTCAGCCTCCCCTGGTCCCGGATGGCAGCACTGTTACCCTGGATGGCAGCAGTGTTGGCCTGGACGGCTGCAGTGAGTTGCGTAATTTCACCATGCACCTCCCCCAAACTGGTGACCACTGCAGCGCAATTACAGCTGACATCCTGGACTGCGTTGCTTATCTGGGCAACGGAGCCCAGGCTGTCAGACACTTTCTGTAAGTGGCCAACTATGGCCCCCATTTGTTCAGTCTGTCTGGCGTGATCCCTCGCCAACTGGTCCTGGACAACATCAGACACCCCCCTGGTCTTCTGGGTCGCCTTCCTGGGGCCAGAAGATGGTTGTCCCCGGGGGGAAGGAGTCACCCTTGAGGGGCTTCCAAGGATGGGGGAGGGGATAACAGATGGCCCAGGAGAAGGGGAGGAGACCTCCAAAACTAAAGTAAAGTCCTGCTCTGCCACAGCAGGATCCTCCACAACCACCTCGGCAGGTGTGGTGTGGCCACTCTCCTCCTCCACCTCTTCACCACCCAGGGGCTCGGGCACACGATGGCGTGGGGGGGATGGGGTGGAATGGACGCTGACCGATGATGGCCCAGCTCCGTCATCTGTGGATGACACAAAGCAGACACATGTTGGTGGTCCCACACACTTGGCACATGTACCCTCCCCCCCCAAATGCAACAAATCAAATAGGGGATAAAAAACACTTACCTGTCCTGGAGCCTTCCTCCATGGAGTCATAGCCTGGGACCCCCTCCACCTGCTCCCTCTCCAGGCAGCGTGCGGCCACCACCTCCTCCTCCGCGGTCAGGTGATGTTTAAATACAGTATTTGTAAATCCAACTGACTGTTTACATGTTAAATATGAAAATTAGAGGTGTTCTCTCACATTAGCAACCATGTAAGGTCAGCAGGTTTGCTGCTGCTTTTAAAATTTACCATTTAACCACTTAAGGACCGCCTACTGCACATTTACGTCGGCAGAATGGCACGGCTGGGCACATCAACGTATATATACGTTGATTTTAGTACCCAGCCGTGGGTCGCGGGCCACGGACCCGGTCCGAAGCTCCAGGACCGGGAACGCGGGATTCGCGGACCCGATCGCCGCTGCAGTGCGGCGATCCGTCCCTGGAGCGGAAGAACGGGGAGAGCCGTTGCATCGATCGCGTCATCCCTGTAATAGGGGGACGCGATCGATGACGTCACACCTACAGCCACACCCCCCTACGGTTGTAAACACAACACATAGGTCACACATCCCCTACAGCGCCACCTGTGGTTAACTCCCAAACTGCAACTGTCATTTCCACAGTAAACAATGCAATTTAAATGCATTTTTTGCTGTGAAAATGACAATTGTCCCAAAAATGTGTCAAAATTGTCCGAAGTTTCCGCCATATTGTCGCAGTCACGAAAAAAATCGCTGATCGCCGCTATTAGTAGTAAAAAAAAAAAAATTAATAAAAATGCAATAAAACTATCCCTTATTTTGTAAACGCTATAAATTTTTGCGAAAACCAACCGATAAACGCTTATTGCGATTTTTTTTACCAAAAATACGTAGAAGAATACGTATCGGCCTAAACTGAGGAAAAAATATGTTTTTTTATATATTTTTGGGGGATATTTATTATAGCAAAAAGTAAAAAATATTGATTTTTTTTTAAAATTGTCGCTCTATTTTTGTTTATAGCGCAAAAAATAAAATACCACCAAAAGAAAGCTCTATTTGTGGGGAAAAAAGGACGCCAATTTTGTTTGGGAGCCACGTCGCACGACCGCACAATTGTCAGTTAAAACGACGCAGTGCCGAATCGCAAAAAGGGGCAAGGTCCTTTACCTGCATTTTGGTCCGGGTCTTAAGTGGTTAAACAGTCCGTCAGATTTCCAAATACTGTATTTAAACATATAAGCTCTGTTTTGTGTTGAAAATAACTTTGAAATCTAAAACTCTGGTACGTGTAACAAGATGTCCGCATGCGCCCTTCACACTCTATCATTACTGTGCAGGATTGTGGGATGTAGCAAGATGGCGGTGACGGAACGTCACGGCCGGAGCAATCTGTGATGGGGAGCCGAATGTGACAAGACAGTGCCTATCAGTGTCCATCAGTGCTGCATATCAGTGCCACCTATCAGTGTTGCAAATTAGTGACTCCCTATCAGTGCTGCCTCATCAGTGCTCCCTCATCAGTGCCCAAAAGCACAGCCTCATCAGCGCACATCAGTGAAGGAGAAAAAATACTTGGTCTTTTTTCTTTTTTTAACAAAAAATAAAAAAGCCAGCAGTGAATAAATACCAGCAAAGGAAAGCTCTATTTGTGAGAAGAAAATTATAAAAAAAAATCAGCACTGAGAGCTGAAAATTTACCTGGGCAGGAAGGGGGTCAAAGTGCCCAGTTTTGAGGTAGTTAACCACTTAAGGACCTTAGGTGTTTTTCAGATTTGGTGTTTGCAAGACTAAAAAATGTTTTTCTGCTAGAAAATAAGACAACAATAAATTTGGCCCAATTTTTTATATATATTGTGAAAGATAATGTTACGCCAAGTAAAATGATACCCAACATGTCACGCTTAAAAATTGCGCCCACTCGTGGCATGGCGTCAAACTTTTACCCTTAAAAATCTCGATAGGCGACGTTTAAAAAATTCCATAGGTTGCATTTTTTGAGATACAGAGGAGGTCTAGGGCTAGAATTATTGCTCTCGCTCTAACGATCACGGCGATACCTCACTTGTATGGTTTGAACATCGTTTTTATATGTGGGCGCTACTCGCGTATGCGTTCGCTTCTGCGCGCCAGCTCGTCGGGACTGGGCGCTTTAAAAAAAAAAATGTTTTGTTTTCTTATTTATTTTTATTTATTTTATTATTTTTTACACTGAAAAAAATAATTTTGATCACTTTTATTCCTATTACAAGGAATGTAAACATCCCTTGTAATAGAAAAAGCATGACAGGTCCTCTTTAATATAAGATCTGGGGTCAAAAAGACCTCACATCTCATATTCAGGCTTAAATGCAAAAAAAATAAAAATAAAATTTAAACTGTCATTTTTTCAAATGACAAAAAAAAAAATGTTTCTTTAAGACGCTGGGCGGGACTGACGTTTTAACGTCACTTCCGCCCAGCAGAGTTATGGGGACGAGTGAGGGACATTTTTCCCTCACTCGCATCCCCGCTGAGGAGCCGAACGGACCCGATCGCCTCCGCCGCTACCGACCGCAACGGTAAGTGGCGGAGAGCGCGGGAGAGTGGAGGGAGGGGGGGCCCCTCTCCCGCCACTGATAACGGCGATCTCGCGGCGAATCCGCCGCGGAGACCGCCGTTATCGTTTAGAGGACCCTGCACTGCAAAGATGGATACCTCGGTTGTGGCAGCAGCTGCTGCCGTTACCGAGATATCCATCTTTAAAAAAAGGACGTATATATACAGTGCAGGGTCCACAAGTGGTTAATCAGCCACAGAACCTGTGTAATTAATATGTGCTCGGGTTTAAATGAATGAGGTGGCAACCCTGGATTGGGAAGACAAATGGGACTACCCTGTCCAGCATTTTGTCTCTGTAAAAGACTCTTTAATGCAATACAAGAAGAAATGGCTGCACACCACAGCTGGCCCTGAGTCCTTTTTTATTAATTATCTTCAAACATGGCACAAAGACAGGCTGCTAATGGTTGATGCATTTCACACATGTTTATTAACTGTGGATATGATTAAGTGTAGCGCCCCCTTACTTTCAGTATGGGCACTACGCTAAAGTTAGTGGGTGAGTTGAAGACTTACTTTGCTTCCATTCATAATTTGTTAAATGAATGGGCGGCTGTCATTCAGAACTGTCCTGTGGGTCAGTCTGTGCTCCAGGGGTGTCAGGTGGCACTAGAGGGGTTTTGGCAGACTCACTTTTCCCCAGCAGCCAATTAGAGAAGTTTCACCTCGCGGGGCATGCTGGGGAGGGGTATATCTGGGGCAGACGCCATTTTACGGGGCTCTCGCTCTCTTCGTGGGTTCCAGGTGCGGCACCCACCCTCAGGGTGTGCGCACCCAACGGGCCCCGGCGACATGGCCTATCTGCCCGGGGTCATATGCTGCGCGGAGTTCCATGCGGATGCTGAAAGGGGCCCTAGTGACTTACTGGGTCCCCAGCTACACTAAAACGGATCCCAGGCTGGGCGCCGTTCGGTGGGGGATCGGCTTGAGGAGAACCCGGAGGCAGGTGATCCAACAGGGCTTGAACGAACCATCGGGGATCTGGTGACCGGAAGATTGACAGGTACACTTCACTGCTGTCAACCGGTGACCCTGAATAAATTCATTGGGAGGATTTCGCTTATTCCAAATCATGTTCATTTAAGTACTAGGCCTGTGGCAGAGACCCGAGCCAGGCCTGTGGCAGAGATCTGTTCCTCCCAGCAACCTAAGTGACACTTCGGCTGTCAGGCTTGTGGCAGGAGTCTGTCCGGAGGCACTTCACCCACTCTGGCTAGAGTGGCGACAAATTGTGTTACCATCGAAAGCAGGCTTGCTTTCTCTAAATATCCTGGGCCTGATACTGCAAGTGTTCTCTTCTGCTTCATCAACCTTTTCTATCCCATTACGTGTTGATGTTGGCCGTGTTGGGCCTTGAAAATAAAGCATTCAGAAAACCCACTTGCTGGCTGGACATTAGCTCACTACCTGTACTCACTGCTTTCACCCCTAGAGAAGCCACCTGAGGTAACTTAATACGCCGATCCCAAAAAAACAACCAGCGGCTCCTGCGGGGGTACCGCTATATAAGCACAATATTTGTGTGAAACGCGTCAACCAATAGCAGCCTTTCGGTGTCCTGTTTGGGTCACGCTTGAAGATAATTAATAAAAGGACTTAGGACCATTTCTTTTTTTATTGCCTTTTTTTTACAGAGGCAAGCCGAGACGGGCACAGTGTGGAGTCTATTAGGCACATCTATCTCATCTGGAGTGGCGTATCTTTCATTTTCCAAAGACAGTTTAATACAATATAATCTCCATCGTGTATATTATACTCCGGCTAAGCTAGCGAGTATTCCTGTCTCAGTGGTAACTACATCATTATGGCATTTTACTGTTTTTATGCTGTTATGTGTTATTTTACTCATTATTACGGAAAGCTGGCTCACAGCCGACTGTAACACCATTCTAGGAGAACTGGTGCCAGAAAACTACCGCATTATAATGGAAAACAGAATAGGGCAAAGAGGAGGAGGCCTGGCGGTGATCCACAGGATTCATTTGGCGATCACCAAACCAGTCCTTCAAAATCCTCTTCCATTCATGGAAACCCTTACCCTGCAACTGCAAGCAAACCCCCAAGAGACCGTCCACATTCTGCTCTGCTATAGGCCACCCGGGCCAAAATCGCAGCTACTCACATCATTGACGGAGTTTATCTCCACTTATACCCTTAACAGCAAACACCTTTTGCTGCTCGGGGACTTCAATCTCTGGGCAAACTCCTCACAGGATCCTGTTGCCGACGCCTGTATTGACCACTTGGAAGGATTAGGGCTACAGCAACTAGTATGTGGGCCCACACATGTTTCAGGTCACACGCTGGACTTAATTTTCAGACAAAATCTGAAAATAAGCATTATGGAAAATGAACCATTGCCATGGACAGATCACCATGCAATTAAATTCATAATTCCCAAAATCCCCCCATTGAGAAAAACACCCAAGCCGGTGACAATACACTGGACTAGATCTCATAAGAAGCTCCATTCGGAACTCTTCAAATCTACCTTGGGAAATAAAATAAAAATAATCCAACCACTTCTAACAGCCTCAGAAACACTGGATGCCATAAACGCAGCCCTACTACAGTCAGCCGACTTAGTAGCACCGAAACGCAAAACCCGCATCCAGAAAAACAAGTCCGGCTGGTTCAACAACCAACTGTTACTACTGAAGCAAGAGCGCAGAAGAGCGGAATTAACAAGAAAATACCATAAAGAAATCTTTAAAGCCAAGAAACATAATTTTTCTGTGGCTATCAATAGCGCTTTAAATCGCCCCCGCGAACTCTTCAAGTTGGTCACTCAGACCATGAACCCAGATTGCCTGGAAGCCCCCAATTCAGACACCCAAGAATTTTGCGATGAACTATCGGATTTTTTCATTAATAAAATTGAGGGAATTCGGGAAAGCATTCGGCAAATCAATACCCCCCTCAACCCCCGTCCCAACCAACCACATAACATCCACAGAAACCATCGACAATCAACGATGTTCACTCTGGAACCCATCTCCATAGAGACCACTAAAAATATCATTGATACTTTGCGAAACAGCACAGCGCCTAATGATCCTATCCCCACTAAACTGCTGAAGGAATGTGCCGACATCCTGGCACCACCTATCACGCAACTAATAAACCAGTCATTTAAGGAAGGCATAGTGCCCTCCCGGCTGAAAGAGGGCACAATCACGCCCATCTTGAAAAAGCCTACCCTGGATCCCAAGGACCCAACTCACCGCCGTCCCATAACAGGCCTTAACGTTCTCTCCAAGGTAATGGAAAAAGTAGTGGTACAACAGCTGCAACAGCATCTGGATACCCACAACCTACTTGATCCATTTCAATCAGGCTTCCGTCCTAGACACGGAACGGAAACAGCATTACTCAAAATATGGGATGACGCTCTCGAGGCCGCAGACGAAGGAGAATCCTCTCTCCTGGTTCTGCTGGACCTAAGCGCAGCCTTTGACACTGTAGACCACAAACTTTTATTGACTCGGCTGGCTGAGGTAGCCAGAGTCGCAGAAGGTGATCTACCATGGTTTTCCTCCTTTTTGGAAAACCGATCACAAACAGTGAAATTGGGACCTTTCACCTCTGAAAAACGCACGGTGTCATGTGGAGTCCCTCAAGGATCCCCTTTGTCACCGGTGCTCTTCAACATCTATCTTCGCCCTCTCTTTGAAATTATCAGTAGCCAAGACCTACTTTATCACTCATATGCAGACGACACGCAACTGTATTTTCGCATCTGCAACAAAAAGGATCATCATCTCAGTTTAGAGAATTGTCTCTCTTTGATAGAAAACTGGATGACTATGCCGCGTACACACGGTCGTTTTTTGCGATGAAAAAAAACGACGTTTTCAAAAACGTCATTTAAAATCATCGTGTGTGGGCAAAACGTCGTTTTATGTCTTCAAAAAAACGATGAAAAAAAAATTCGAACATGCTTGAATTTTTTGTGTCGTTTTTCAAAACGTCGTTTTTTGTGTCATAAAAAGTCAGCGTGTGTGGGCAAAACGATGTGCAAAACGACGTTTTCAACCCGCGCCTGCTCAGAAGCAATTTTTCAGACGGGAGCGCTTGTTCAGGTAAAACTACTGTTCAGAATGGATTAAGCACATTCGTTTCTTTTTAAAAGTATAATGAAGCAAAGAATGCGCTGCATTTGAATCAATGCATTTAAATGCTACACTAAATTCCTAGTTTGTTGTGGCTCATCTTGTTACATAGTTGACATTTCAAAAAACTTTTTATTTAAAAATAAAAAAAAGGGAGATGATGTGCTTAAACCAAAAAAGAGGAAATAAAGAAATAAAGACCAAAAAAAAAAAAAAATAGAAAGTCAAAAGGTTAACAGATCTTGTTACATATTTCTGTTAACCTTTGTTTTTTTTTTTCTTTATGTCTTTATTTCCTCTTTTTTTGTTTAAGCACATCATCTCCCTTTTTTTTTTTTTAAATGTTTAAATGTTTATCAAAATGTGAATTCTGGTTGATTTTGGAGTGTGTGAAGTGACCCAACATATTTTTTATTTATTTTTTTAATAAATTACCAACAAGGAGGTTGTTGTCCCATGTTCCTTATTTTTTTTAAATGTGTCTGCCTACTCAGTAAATGATCTCTATATATTGTTCAAAATACACATGTACAAATTTTGCAACGAAAAAAAAAAAGACATTTATTTCTGTCGCAAAGCAATAAAGCAAATCAAAAAATTACACACATCTGGCAAATAAAAATGTAATCAAAATAAAAACAAAAAAGCCAGGAAGAAAGCAAAGGAGACCCTGCTGGTATTTGAAAAGACAAGGGTCCAACAAAGCAACACTGACGTCTGTCAAGACAAAAGAAATTCGATTAGGGGCACCATCATTTCTTCTTCCCTTTACTCTTCCCTGCAGTCTTCCCTGCAGTCTTCCCTGCAGCCTTCCCTGCAGCCCGAGTCTTCGGGGGCTGGGTTCCTGGAGGCAAGGTTGTGGCAGGAGCCAGAGCAGGCTCAGGAAGAGGAGGAGCAGGAGAAGGAGCAGGAGCAGGAGCAGGAGCCGGAGCAGGAAGAGCAGAGAGGACAGGAGTGCCGATCAGCCCAATGTCAATGTCGTCATTGAGCTTGCCCAGTGTGGCCATGCTTATGGCCTTAAAGATTAAGAGCTCGCAGCGCACACGCTGGCCCGGCTCCAGCTTTTGGAGCTTGGCCGCGATCAGCGCTCCAAAGCCCTCTTCTTCACTGGGTTGCTCTCTGATGGCCGCTGTTGCTTCACGGAGCATGGCCTGGGTCTCCTCCTTCATTTGCATGAGTCTCCGTGCCCTTTTTGCGGGAGTGCGTAAAGGAGGGATCTGGGAGATGCAATCTCGCCGGCGTGACTCCTGTCCCCCCGTGGGGCCTGCCTCCTCCTGTCTCCCCGTGGGGCCTGCCTCCTCCTGTCTCCCCGTGGGGCCTGCCTCCTCCTGTCTCCCCGTGGGGCCTGCCTCCTCCTGGCTCCCAGTGGGCTCTGCCTCCTCCTGGCTCCCAGTGGGCTCTGCCTCCTCCTGGCTTTGCTCTGTCTGTGTAGGAAAAAAAGGGACCTAGTTAATTTGTTGTCCTCATTAATCACACCCATTTCTAAAATCCTGACATATGCTAATTGTCTGCAAAAATCGTTTACACACAGGGCACACATCCCTAATTTTGTGGCCTCTTACCCAGCTACAGATATGTGCCCCCTAGCGGTGGGGGGTTGATGTTGGCTGAAATTGCTCAGTAGGGGGCCTTTCCACAAACTAAAAATGGATGTTTTGTTTTGTGGGGGTGGCCAAAATGGGAATTAACAAAAAGGCTGTTTCTCATCTGTTTTGTGGGGGTGGCCAAAATGGGAATTAACAAAAAGGCTGTTTCTCATCTGCGACCCCTTCCCGGTGTATTGTGTTTACCCCCCTAGAGGTGTACCCAAAATTTACACACAATCATTATGACCTGTGCATTTATGGATTTTGTCCCCATTCTGTTTTGCGGCTATTGCCTAGTGACATGTTCCTAATTTTTGCTGCAATCATATATAATTTACAACACTTGTAACATCAATTTGACAACATTATTCTACATTGCAGTTCATAATTTGTTAGTAAAATGCAATACCTGGCTCCATGGGTCACAATCTGGGTCCTCCAGTAACTCAGCCTCTTCCTCCGAGGTAGCCTGCTCTTGCCTGCAGGGAAGACTGGAGGACTGACTGCAGGGAAGAGGGGCCTGTCTCCTTGGGGGAAGGGTCGACACGGATGGCCGGGATTGTATATGGTCATCCAGGAACTGCAGCTGATTATAATACCAGAGGTTTGGCCTATATACGGACTCAGCTGCAGCTCCTGATCGGATTGAGGCCTGGACTAATGACCGTTGGGTCCTGTAGGTGCCCCTAATCGAATTTATTTTGGTCTTCACAGTCGCAGTAGTTGCATTTGGGACCCTTGTCTTGACAAATACCAGAATGGTCTCCAGTGCTTGCTTCCTGGCCTCTTTGTTTTTATTTTTTTTGTTTTTGGTTTGCCAGAGGACTGGCTGCTCCCTCCATCTTTGTATGAATTCTGTAAAAAATTCCTGCTCCTTGAAGGCCTCCATGTTGTCTGCATGTAAAATGGAAAAACCTAGTGTCAGTGAAGCCACTCCTACTACTAAAAGCTTTAAAACACCATATCTTCTCTAGCACACAACATCATCCACTGTTCAATAATATTAACGTCAAAAATTCAGTTACATACCGTCGTATGATTCGATCGTGACTTGCGCCTTCTTCCGCAGACTGTGAACGTTGCTTTCAATGACGTCGGATCCCTTTAAACACTGCGCACGTGTGACGCGACGCACACGTGTGATGCGAGGCATACCCCGCCCCTGACGTTCGGTCTCGTCCTTTACACGCCCCTTTCTCTAACTTTTTTTGGTGGGTGTCATTTCTGGAGGAACAAGCCCGGGCAAAAAGATGGCAAGCTCAAGCCAGGAGGCAGGCCAGAGCCAGACCAGAAGAAGCTCCAGGCGGAGGTACAAGGCCTCAAACATGGCTTTCAAGGAGATGGTGGAGATGGTGACCATCTTTCAGCAAGAGGACTATGATGGCAAGCACGGCCCTTACCTTCACCCCAATAAGGTGAAGGCGGACATAATGGAGAAAGTCATTAGGAGCCTCAGGCGGAAATTTGGACAAAGCAGGAGCAAAGAACAAGTCAGAAAGAGGTGGTGTGACCTGAAGAATAGAGAGCCAGAGCAGCTGCAGCGAATAAAAAGAATGATTCGAAACAAAAGTAAGTAATTTTGATGTGGCCTCATTTTTGGTGTTTGTTCTTTGTGCCATGTGCTTCTTCTTTCAGGTTGTACTGTATCTGTTTGTGCTCACACTAAATTGGTCGTAGGAGTAGTCGATCATTCGTCGCTTTTTGTACTAATAAACGACCATCTTCATGACTAGTTCCCGTGGACAAATCGGAGTGCAATCACTGTATCCTCTAAAAAGATCGTATTTGTATGATTGCAGTTTGAACATACGACGACTCCTACGACCAGTTATTGTTCTCACAAACATTAAAGTTGTGACATCTTTATTATGTTTTAATGTGACATCAATTGTTTTTTTATTAATGTAGATGTGTACCTAGTAGATGTGAATAATTAATAGTAATAACAATACGCAGAAAAAGGAGAGTGTGTTCAGCAGTGGATTATACACATGTGGACTCTGTAGTTGTATTTTTAATTATCTTTCATCCCTCTAATCTTTTACCTTTCTGGTTTCCCTTTCTTCTATTTCGTAGGGCGTAAGGAAGCATCAAGGCAGGACGCAAGTACTGATCAAGTAACACCCCCGAGGGATCTGGATGAAGGGGAAGCTGCCACCACATCCGGTAATGTGTCTGATAACACAGATACACAGGTTATGTAGGTAGGATTCATTTTTATTAATACCTGGTTTGCTCGCACATTTCAGGAGCAAGTCGTGCTGGGTCAGCACTTGATAAGGACACTGCACCTTACCTAATTCGAGAAATATGGTCCTGCGCCGAACAAATTGAGGACATCCAGCAAGCATCCAGACAAGTCCTGGAAAAAACAAAAAGGGTGGGACTCCAGCTCAAAAATGTCCTGGATGTTTTGGGGAGGGTTTAAAGTTTTATTTTTTTATTTTTTTATGTACGTTTTGTTAATGAGAGGAACAAACACTATTTTATAGTTATTTTAATCACCAGAAAAAAAAAAAAAAAAAAAAATATGATTGTATAGTTATTTTAATCACCAGAAAAAAAAAAAAAAAAATAAATATGATTGTATAGTTATTTTAATCACCAGAAAAATAAAAAAAATAAAATAAATAATATGATTGTATAGTTATTTTAATCACCAGAAAAAAAAAAAAAAAAAAATATGATTGTATAGTTATTTTAATCACCAGAAAAAAAAAAAAAATAAAAAAAATAATATGATTGTATAGTTATTTTAATCACCAGAAAAAAAAAAAAAAAAAAAAAATATGATTGTATAGTTATTTTAATCACCAGAAAAAAAAAAGGGGTTTTTGTTTGAATCACTAGAAAAACAACCAAAGGATTGTACCTGTTTTCTTGTTCAAATAATGTTAAAAATTAAAAAAATTGTCACTTTCACAATTGTGTGGCTTGTTATTTTATATGAATGCTGACCTTCAAAATATGTTACTGCTGGTGACATCAAACAATGATGGATATTTAGACCAAAACACATAAAACACTATGATAACCTAGGAGGCAATGAAAATACACAAACATTCACAATATTGTAAAAACAATAAGTAGACTGTTTCTTTCATTAAAGATTTTTATTATGCAAATCAGCCAAGATCTGGCATTGGTATGGCCCCCCTACCCATAAAGTAGTCCACGTAGGCCTGGCGCACATCACGTGCATTTTGGGGGGCCAAGCCTGGATGGCCTGCCTCACGGGCCACATCAGGAACATGAACTGCCTCGTCAGGCAATAAAGCAATATAATTGACAGAATGTCTTCTGAGATAATTATGGAGGATACAGCAACATAAAATGATGGTATCCCATTTGTATTCAGCCATGTTTATGGCCGTTAAAAACAAGCGGAACCGGCTGGCCATGATGCCAAACGCATTCTCAACCACTCTTCTGGCTCTGGCCAGCCGATAATTAAAGACCCTCCTCTCATGGGTGAGGGCACGTTGGGGAAATGGCCTCAGGAGGTGGGGACCCAAGCCAAATGCCTCGTCTGCAATGAACACAAAAGGAAGCCCCTCTTCGTTCTCCTCCGCAGGTGGCAATCCCAGCTCCTCCGACTGAAGCCGTTGGGCAAACTCGGTCTCGGCAAAGACCCCGCCGTCCGACATCCGCCCATTCTTCCCAACGTCTAGATATAGAAATTCATAATTTGCTGAAACCACCGCCATCAGCACGACACTGTGGAACCCCTTGTAGTTATAAAAATGGGATCCGGAATGGGGTGGTGGCACGATGCGGACGTGCTTGCCGTCAATAGCTCCTCCACAATTCGGAAAATTCCAGCGCTGGGAGAATTCCGCTGCCACAGTCTGCCATTCCTGTGGCGTGGTGGGGAACTGTAGAGAAAACCAAAAAAAATTAAGCAAACAAACATTCCTAATAGAATATCCAAAAACATTCTTGGATCCTAAAAAAAGAAGAGCGTTAAGTTCAAGTATTAATTATTGACCGAATCATAAATTCAAAATAATTACTAAGCATATTAATCACACCCTCTGATGGTCACAAAACACAAACAAAATAGGGTGAGGGGGGGCCCCAAGATGAGTTTGAGACCTTGAAACATTTCTTTTAAAAAAAAAAAGGGAAATTGTAAAAAAGATTGGGGGGGGAGGGGGAACTACAATAGGGAACAAAAATCAAGGGGGATATAGGGACTACAAAATACTGAACAACAATAGGGAACAAAAATCAAGGGGGATATAGGGACTTCAAAATACTGAACAACAATAGGGAACAAAAATCAAGGGGGATATAGGGACTTCAAAATACTGAACAACAATAGGGAACAAAAATCAAGGGGGATATAGGGACTTCAAAATACTGAACAACAATAGGGAACAAAAATCAAGGGGGATATAGGGACTACAAAATACTGAACAACAATAGGGAACAAAAATCAAGGGGGATATAGGGACTACAAAAATACTGAACAACAATAGGGAACAAAAATCAAGGGGGATATAGGGACTAGGCTAGGTGGGCTTGTACATTACTCAAAAATATGAAAAATAAGAACAGTTTGTGCATTTAAAGGACACCACTTACCTTAATATACTCCTCCTGCAAAACCTGGATTATGGCACAACAGGTGTCCGGGATTATGAGGCCCAGAGCCTGGGGGGAGATGCCCGTCGAGAACTTCAAGTCCTGCAGACTTCTCCCTGTTGCCAGGTACCGCAAGGTGGCAACTAGCCGCTGCTCAGCAGTGATGGCTTCCCGCATAACGGTGTCCTGCCTGGTGATATAAGGCGACACCGAAGCCAAAAGCTGCTGGAATACGGGGTCAGACATCCGAAGAAAATTCCTGAAATCATCAGGGTTATTTTCTTGGATCTCCCGCAGCAGAGGCATATGAGAGAACTGGTCCCTGCGAAGAAACCAGTCCTTGGCCCACAAAGTCCTTCTCGCCCTGCTCAAGGACCGGAGCCGGGATGCAGCACACATCCTAACAAGATGCAAAGCACGCTCTCGGCGACGAGAACGTACCCGCAACATGGTTAGAAAACGGTCGTCAAATCAGATCGGACTAAAAAAAAAACGCGCTGAAGAACAGAAAGGCCTCTGAAGAACGACCTGCAAAACAGTAACGTGCAAACAAGAACGCACTGCCAAAACAGATACGATCGGAAAACAAGCACTGTAACACAGATACGAACCCAAAAGCACAAACTGTAAGACAGAAAACGTTTTTTAAAGCACGAAGACTGAAAAGCGCGAATCGTCTCTCACCAAACTTTTACTAACACGCAGCAACACGATATCAGCAAAAGAGGCCGTCTTCCGCATGGAAATGACCCTTTATAGTCCCGTCGTACGTGATGGACGTCACCGCGCACTGCTCGAGCTTTTGTGAAAAACGATGGTGTGTACGCAACGTCGTTTTGGAAAATGAAGTTTGAAAAACGTCGTTTTTTTTCATGAGAGAAAACGTTGTTTTTTTGCATCGCAAAAAGTGATCGTGTGTACGCGGCATCAGAGTTATCTTAAACTCAACAGTTCCAAAACAGAACTTCTTCTGTTTCATGCCAGTCGCAAGAGTCAACTGGCAACTACTTGGAAACCCCCGCCCATTTTGGGCCAGATCATCACCCCTAGCGCCAAAGTCAAAAGTCTAGGCGTCATCTTCGACACCTACATGACTATGGACGCACAAATAGGGTCAGTATTCAGCGGATCTCACCATCTGCTGCGCCTACTACGCAGACTTACCCCATTTATCCCCAAAGAAGACGTAGCAGTCGTGGTAGGAACAATTGTAAACTCCAGATTGGACTATGCAAATGCCCTTTACCTCGGACTCCCTAAGTACCAAATCGCTCGTCTGCAAGTCGTTCAAAATACGGCCGCCAGACTTGTGACTGGGAAAAAACCCTGGGAATCCATCTCCCCTTCACTAAGAACCCTTCATTGGTTGCCAGTAAAGGACAGAATTGCTTTCAAAGCACTCTGTCTGACACATAAGTGCATCCATGGGAAGGCCCCGCAATATCTATGCGAAAAGACAGAAGCCCACAATTCCAATCGCGTTTTGCGATCCACCGACCAAAATCTGGTCAAGGTACCCAAAGCCAGATACAAGTCCAAAGGAGAAAGAAGGTTTGCTTTCCAAGGTCCCAGACTATGGAACGCTTTACCAACCAACATTCGGTTGGAGGAAAACCACCTGACCTTCAGAAGACAGATTAAAACTCTGCTCTTTTGATGTCAAGAGACACAGAAACAACAAGCGCCCAGAGGCGATTTAGTTTGCATGTGCCGCGCTATATAAGTTTTTCATTCATTCATTCATTCATTCTGAATGTTTATCAATATTATTATTATTTTTATTCTCTAGAACATTTGCCCCCTGAAGAGACCGAATTGGTCGAAACGCGTCGGGGCTCACTGTTACAACCTTATATATATATACTACCTATGTACATGTTATACAGGAATGTTGACCGTTTGTCATCTGTCTCTATGATCTCTGACCCATGTGAATATTTGGAAATTGTGCAATAAATATTGCTTTATACAACCTTTACTATACCTCAATTTGTTACTTTGCTGCCTAAAAGCCCATCTGGGGAACCGTTCTCTTTTTTTCTTGCAAACCCAGGGTGAGTAGCCTAATTATGCTCTCTATATGTGTCTCTCTTTTTCCAGCTAGCGAGTATTTACCTGCCTCAGAAATCTTTACTCTGATCCTTTATAAAGCAGAAAGAGAACAGTGCAGGTTTTAGGAAGCAGAGCCACTTACTTCACAAGTGAAGATATAAATTAAATGGACTTTTTGAATTTAGAGCGGTTGTAGTGCTAGCTCAATAGCTGTGCGATGAAAGTGCGTTCAGTGCTTGACCTATGACAGGTGATATATCACGGTGTATAGATTCCAGTCACTTGCCATAAGACATATGTTCACACACTAAAAAAGATTCTTACTGAACTTTCCCTTCTGATATCCCCGATTATAAAGCACATTTCTGTCTTCTGATTAGCTATTAGCTCATCGTCGCTGTATAAAGACAGCCTGTGGCCAGCGAGTGAGGTCACTACGATTGTATGTGGGTGGGAGGGCCCCTGGCTGCTAAGAGACAGCAGTGAGTGAGCAAGAAACATTCAGTAATACAGTATTCAGGATGTATGAGGGAGCTCGCCTCTGACTAATGAGACAAGCAGTAACCAGTTATAGGGACCTAACTAACTATAGCTATAATCCAACTATCTACCTCATGGTCTACATCAAGGGTAGGCGACACTGGAATTGGGGAGGTGTCACTAAACATGGAAGATTAAAAAATATCAAGACTAAAGATCAAAAATCCCCAGGGTGCAGTATGCTTTTTATTTCTCAGGAGATAATCTAGCAGGCCTCATTAAAATGTAAGGAAGATTTAAAGAATTCTTGGGTTCATAGTAAGTAACGAAGTCTGGCAGTCAATAGTAAATAGCACAGACATCACACACTGGCTTCACAGAATTAACGTAAAGTGAAGTGAGTGCAGAAGTCAGCAGTATGTATTGCATAGTGTATGGGTCAGAAGCAAGTAACGCACAGGGGTAAGTAAGGCAGAGTACAGGGGTCAGAAGCAAGTAACTCAGAGTACAGGGGTGAGTAAGGCACAGACATCACACACTGGCTTCACAGAATTAGTAAAGTGAAGTGAGTGCAGAAGTCAGCAGTATGTATTGCATAGTGTATGGGTCAGAAGCAAGTAACGCACAGGGGTAAGTAAGGCAGAGTACAGGGGTCAGAAGCAAGTAACTCAGAGTACAGGGGTGAGTAAGGCAGAGTACAGGGGTAAGTAAGGCTGAGTACAGGGGTCAGGGGTAAGTAACGCAGAGTACAGGGGTAAGTAAGGCAGAGTGCAGGGGTCAGGGGTAAGTAACGCAGAGTACAGGGGTAAGTAAGGCAGAGTACAGGGGACAGGGGTAAGTAACGCAGAGTACAGGGGTACGTGAGGCAGAGTACAGGGGTCAGGGGTAAGTAACTCAGAGTACAGGGGTAAGTAAGGCCGCGTACACAATAGAGGTTAAACCGATGAGAACAGTCTGATGGACCGTTTTCATCGGACCAAACCGATCGTGTGTGGGCGCCATCGGTTAGTTATCCTTAGGTTAAAAAAAAGCCAACCGGTTTTAAAATGAACCGATGGATTCCTAACCGATAGGTCAAAACCGATCGTCTGTAGGCACGACCATCGGTTAAAAATCCACGCATGCTCAGAATCAAGTTGACGCATGCTTGGAAGCATTAAACTTCATTTTTTTCAGCACGATGTTGTGTTTTACGTCACCGTTCTGACCCGATCGTTTTTTTAACCGATGGTGTGTGAGCGCTACGGATCATCAATCAACCGATGGAAACGGTCCATCAGACTGTTCTCATCAGATGGACTGATCGTGTGTACGCGGCTTAAGACAGAAGACAGGGGTAAGTAAGGCAGAGTACATGGGTCAGGAGTAAGTAAAGCAGAGTACAGGGGTCAGGGGTAAGTAACACAAAGTACAGGGGTCAGGGGTAAGTAACAAAAAGTACAGGGATCAGAAGCAAGTAATGCAGAGTACAGGGGTCAGGGGTAAGTAACACAAAGTACAGGGATCAGAAGCAAGTAACGCAGAGTTCAGGGGTCAGGAGCAAGTAACGAAGAGTTCAGGGGTCAGGAGCAAGTAACGCAGAGTACAGGGGTCAGGAGCAAGTAACGCAGAGTTCAGGGGTCAGGAGCAAGTAACGCAGAGTACAGGGGTCAGGGGTAAGTATCACTGAGTACAGAGTTTAGTAGAACCCAGTGTACAGGGGTCAATAGTAAATAACGCAGAATACAGAGGTCAGTCAAAATGAATGCAGAGAGAAGGGGTCTGAAGTAATTAATGCAGAGTTCAGAGGCTAAGTAGTAAATAACTCAGAATCAATAATAAGTAATGCAGAGTACAGAGGGCAGTCAGTTCGGTCCCCGAGTTACAAACACACATACAGGGTATGTGTGTCAGATAGTTCACCCTGCGCCGCGCCGCTCCACCGACCGCCCCCCCCCCCCCCCGGGTGCCAGCATGGCTTTGGGCTGGAGCCCCTGATCTTTTTGGCACCTAGCAATGCCCCTGCTACAGACCCTATCTTGTTTGTAACCCAGAGACTGCCTGTAGTAAGGTATATAGAGTACAAGAGTCAGTGTTTAGTAATGCAGAGTACAGAGGTCTGTAGTATGTAGTACTGAATGCAAGGGTCAGGAGTAAGTAATATATAGCGCAGGAGTTAGTAGCATGTATCACACAGTGTGGGGGTCAGTAGTAAGTTAGGCATCGTACAGGGGTCAGAAGTAAGTAATGCCGAGTTCAGGGATCAGTAGTAAGATCAGTAGTAAATAATGCAAAGTTCAGAGATCAGTAGTAAGTAATACAGAGTAAAGGGGTCAGCAATATTGCAGAATACAGTGATTATTAGTAAGTAATGCACAGTACAATGGCCATTAGTAAGTACTGCAGAGTTCAAAGATCGATAGTAAGTAGCGTAGAGTTCAGGGGTCAGTAGTAATTAACACAGAGTACAAGAGTCAGTAGTAACCTAGGTTGCAGGAGTCAGTAGTAAGTTCAAAGATCAGTAACAAGTAATGCAGTGTACAGGGGTGATTAGTAAGTAACATAGAGTTCAGAAGTCAGTAATATGTAACAGAAGGGGTACAGGGGTCAGAAGTAAGTAATGAAAGTACAGTGGTTAGTAATTATGCAGAGAGAAGGGGTCAGGAGTAAATAATGCAGAGTTTAGAGATCAGTGGTAAGTAATGCAGAGTTCAGAGATCAGTAGTAAGTAATGCAGAGTGCAGCGGTCAGTAGTAAGTAATGGAGAGTAAAGGGGTCAGCAGAAATGCAGAATATAGTGGTCAGCAGTAAGTAATGCACAGTACAACAATCAATAGTAAGTACCACAGAGTTCAAAGATCAATAGTAAGTAACTATACAGGGGTACAGGGGTCAGTTGTAATTAACACAGTGTACAAGGGTCAGTAGTAACTGAGGGTGCAGGAGTCAGTAGTACGGTCAGTTCAAAGATCAGTAAGAAGTGTACAGGTGTGATTAGTAAGTAACGCAGAGTTCAAAGAAGAGTAGTAAGTAATGCGGAATGCAGGGGTCACAGATAGGGTTGAGCGAACCCGAACTGTAAAGATCGGGTTCGGTATGGACTTTGTTTTTTTTTTGTACCCGAACCCGAACACGAATAATTGGAAAAAGTTAGGGTTTGGGTTCGGAGTTGGGCTATGTTACGGCGCGCTGCACAGCAGCCAATCGCCATTTGTTTTACTACTGTGACTAGGAAGCCATCACAGCCATGCCTACTAATGGCATGGCTGTGATTGGCCAGTGCAGCATGTGACCCAGCATGTGACCAGCCTCTATATCAGATAGAGGCACACAGCACAGCTCGTCACTCTGCTTTAGCTAGGGTAGGGACAGGCTGCTGCTGATTGAGGGACAGAGTTAGATAGGATTATCCTGCTTGAGAAATCTACACCAGCACTGTTTCTTTCTGTGAAATCTGCATCTTATCGTTTAGGGACTGTGCATTACATCGTTCAGGGCTCGTCAGTCTGCTTTAGCTAGGGTAGGGACAGGTTTGCTGCTGATTGAGGGAAAGTGTTAGATAGGATTATCCTGCTTGAGAAATCTACACCAGCACTGTTTATTTCTGTGAGATCTGCATCTTATAGTTTAGGGACAGGTTCCTGCTATTTGCTATAGGGACAGAAATATATAGGTGTCTCTCTGTATATTTCACCAGCACTGCAAGTGTCACCTGTGATATACTGTGTGTGTCCAGTACATTGTTTAGGGACAGGTTCCTGCTATTTGCTATAGGGACAGAAATATATAGGTGACTCTCTGCATATTTCACCAGCACTGCACCTGTCACCTGTGATATACTGTGTGTGTCCAGTACATTGTTTAGGGACAGGTTCCTGCTATTTGCTATAGGGACAGAAATATATAGGTGAATCTCTGTATATTTCACCAGCACTGCACCTGTCACCTGTGATATACTGTGTGTGTCCAGTACATTGTTTAGGGCTAGGTTCCCGCTTGCTATAGGGAGAGAAATATATAGGTGACTCTCTGCATATTTCACCAGCACTGCACCTGTCACCTGTGATATACTGTGTGTGTCCAGTACATTGTTTAGGGACAGGTTCCTGCTATTTGCTATAGGGACAGAAATATATAGGTGAATCTCTGTATATTTCACCAGCACTGCACCTGTCACCTGTGATATACTGTGTGTGTCCAGTACATTGTTTAGGGCTAGGTTCCCGCTTGCTATAGGGAGAGAAATATATAGGTGAATCTCTGCATATTTCACACTCTTTTGGGGTGTACCCTAATTTAAAAAATAAATCAATTAAAAACCAAAACCTGCTGTGTTGGCTACCTCATCCTCCTCCACCGCCGCTTCCACCTACACCGCCACATCCACCACCACTTCAACCTCCTACATCCCGAACCCGAACATCCAGGTGTCCGCTCAACTCTAGTCACAGAGCTTAGAGGTCAGTAGTAAGTAACGCAGAGATCATAGATCGGTAGTAAGTAATACAGAGTTTAGAGATCAGTAGTAAGTAATGCAGAGTTCATAGATTGGTAGTAAGTAACACAGCGTTCCTAGATCAGTAGTAAGTAACACAGCGTTCATAGATCAGTAGTAAGTAACACAGAGTTCATAGATCAGTAGTAAGTAACGCAGAGTTTATAGATCGGTATCAAGTAACTCAGAGTTCAAAGATCAGTAGTAAGTAATGCAGAGTTCATAGATTGGTAGTAAGTAACACAGCGTTCCTAGATCAGTAGTAAGTAACACAGCGTTCATAGATCAGTAGTAAGTAACACAGAGTTCATAGATCAGTAGCAAGTAACTCAGAGTTCAAAGATCAGTGGTAACTCAGAGTTCATAGATCAGTAGTAAGTAACGCAGAGTTCAGAGGTCTGTAGTAAGTAACGCAGAGTTCAGAGATCTGTAGTAAGTAACGCAGAGTTCAGAGGTCTGTAGTAAGTAACGCAGAGTTCAGAGGTCTGTAGTAAGTAACACAGAGTTCAGAGATCTGTAGTAAGTAATGCAGAGTTCAGAGGTCTGTAGTAAGTAACGCAGAGTTCAGAGGTCTGTAGTAAGTAACGCAGAGTTCAGAGGTCTGTAGTAAGTAATGCAGAGTTCAGAGATCTATAGTAAGTAACGCAGAGTTCAGAGGTCTGTAGTAAGTAACGCAGAGTTCAGAGGTCTGTAGTAAGTAACGCAGAGTTCAGAGGTCTGTAGTAAGTAACGCAGAGTTCAGAGGTCTGTAGTACTGTAACGCAGAGTTCAGAGGTCTGTAGTAAGTAACGCAGAGTTCAGAGAACTATAGTAAGTAAGGCAGAGTTCAGAGGTCTGTAGTAAGCACACGTTCCCCCCTGTGTTAAGTTCACTCATCAGATCTCAGATGTAGCGGTGCACAGCAGAGTGATGTAAGTCCTCCTAGCTCGCCGGCTCTGTAGTCTCATGCCGCGTACACACGGTCGTTTTTTGCGATGAAAAAAAAACGACGTTTTTTAAAACGTCATTTAAATTGATCGTGTGTGGGCAAAACGTCGTTTTTTGTCTTCAAAAAAACGACCAAAAAAAAATTCCAACATGTTTGAATTTTTTGTGTCGTTTTTCAAAACGTCGTTTTTTGTTTCACAAAAAGTCACCGTGTGTAGCAAAAACGTCGTTCAAAACGACGTTTTTCAACCCGCGCATGCCCAGAAGCTAGTTATGAAGCGAGCTTCAATGGAAAAGAGTGGTGAACGTAACCTCGCTTTTTGTGAAAAAACGATGGTGTGTATGCAAAATTGTCTTTGAAAAGTGACGTTTCAAAAACGTCGTTTTTTACTTCACAGAAAACGTCGTTTTTTTTCATCGCAAAAAACGACCGTGTGTACGCGGCATCATTGCTGCTCTGATCAGAGAGGATATTGGTGGGGTGAGGAGCTGGCGGTACAGCAGGGTCACAATCTAACCATAAAACGGCCATGATCAATGGGTAGATCATAACCAACCAGTTGCTGACCCCCCAGTCTACACGATATACAGACAGATATAAGGAATAAGCGTGTTACTTAGAGGAAGCGATACTTCTTTGTCACGGTTGTTTGGCCTCTAGAGGGAAGTAAAAGAATTTCCTGAAGTCACTGCACACTTATATTATAATATTTTCTATTTTATAGTTATTATGTTTTATTAGGTTAACCAAGCACCAGATTTTAATATCCATTTGGGGTGGATTATTCATAGAAAGAGAAAGTATCAGTGACCATACAAATCTGCCTGAACTGACATGTCACTAGATACAGGAACAGAATAACGTTTCCAAAAAAATATACTTTTAATCATTTAACCACTTCCCGCCCGGGCTATAGCAGAATGATGGCCAGGCGGTGGTTTCGTTATCCTGACTGGACGTCATATGACATCTTTCAGGATAATGTCTTTCAGGATAACAGCCAGTGCGTGCCCGTGGGGGCACACAGCGTGACGATCGGTGGTGGTCACCAGTGGTCATCAGTGCAGCCCCCCCCCCCTAAAGATGCCCACTTCAGACCACCAGGGATTGCCATCACTGATGACCACCACCACCAGATATGCCAGCCATGGCCACCAGGGATGCCAATCTGTGCCCAAAATCAATGCCAATCAGTGACCACAAATGGTGCCAGTCAGTACCCATCACTAATGCCTGCCAGTGCCTCCTTGTCAGTAATGCCCATCAGTGTCACCAATCAGTGCCACATATAAGTACCCACCTGTGCAGCCTTTCAGTGCCCATAAGTGCCGCCTATCAATGCCCATCAGTGCTGCATTTCAGTGCCACCTATTAGTGCTGCATATTATTCCCATCATCAGTGCCCATCAGTGCCGCCTTATCAGTGCCCATCAGTGCAGCCTCATCAGTGCCCATTAGGGAAGGAGAAAACGTACTTATTTACAAAAAGTTATAACAGAAACAATGAAAACTTTAGATTTTATATTTCTTGCACAAAAAAAAGTGATCAAATACCACAAAAAGAAAGCTCTATTTGTGGAAATCAAATTATAAAAATCTAATTTGGGTACAGTGTTACATGACCGCGCAATTGTTATTCAAATGTGACAGCGCTGAAAGGTGAAAACTTGCTTGGCAGGAAGGGGGGAAAGTGCCGGTTTTGAAGTGGTTAAGTACTATGGCCCAGATTCACAGAGAGTTGGGCGCACATTACGCCACCGTAGCGCAAACGCCGTACGCCACGCCGGCGCAGAGCAGAGAGGCATGCACTGTATTTAGCAAGCTATTGCTCCCAACGCTGCGTCGGCATGGCATCTTTTTCTAAGGCGCAGGCCGGCGTAGGTGGAAGTGGGCGTGACCCCATGCAAATGATAGTCCGAGCATGGTCACAGTTTTTTTACGGCCGGCGTATCACGAACTGGGCATGCGCCGTGACGTTGCTGTGACGTGGACGCATAAAACCGCACCCTTTTGCGCATGCTCACAACTATGCCGGCACAACTGCCTAAGCTACGCCGGATCACCACGTACGCCGTGAACATAACGTACGCCCAATACGCCGGCCTGTGTTCTCTGGTGCAGACCTTTGCATGTCTGTTGCTGGGTTGCGACTCCTTTATGGGGAATAACTTTACGCCGGACGTACAATTTACCCGCACCACGTGCAGCATGCGTCGGGCGCACGTACGTTTGTGAATTGCCGTAGTTCCCTCATTTGCATATTTGAATGCCTAATCAATGGGAGCAGCAACATGCGTCGAGACGAAAAGTACGCCCACGCTACGCCGCTGTATGTAAGCTACGTCAGCGTAGGGTGGCCAGCTTTTAGGCGTATGTTGGTTTGTGGGTCCGGCGCACAGATACGCTGTCGCAAATTTGCACTTATGGGCGCACATTTGCACTTTCGTCGGCGTAAGTGCTTTGTGAATCTCAGCCTATATATCTGAAGCCAAAACACTTTGACAGTGTTCTGGTGACAACTCAAAATTTGGGATTTCCTCTCACTTTCACCTAAAATGGTCACCAGCAGAAATAGAGAAGTGAACCTCCTCAGGAAAGACACAGAGCAATAAAAAAACTGAGGTTCTAGCCCCTCATCACTCTATCCAAAAACAGTAAAAACATAAACACCTGCATGAAAATTTAGGCTTCATTTCCACTGGCGTTTTTACAGCCACGTTTTTTACAGCTTAAAAACGCCTGTCCATGTTTATTTTAGAAAAAAAAAAAAAAAAAATTATTTTTTTGGAGCTGGAGCTTTAAAAACGCTGTAGCTGCGTTTTTGCGCGTTTATGCGCGTTTTTTGAGCGTTTTTTTAATGTCTGGCGTTTTTACAGCTCTGTTGCTGGAGCTTCAGAATGCACTGGTCCCGCGTTTTTTTTTTCCTTAGCCATCTACAGCTCAAAAACGTCATGGTGGGCATGAGGCCATAGACTAACATGGACAGGCGTTTTTAAGCTGCAAAAAACGCTCAGAAATGTGGCTGTAAAAACGCCAGTGGAAATGAGGCCTTAAGCTAAAATTGTACACCTACAGTTCCCAGTAGACCCATCGGTAACTTTAAGTCGCCATTGATACCGGTGCGGCATTGAAATTGCAATACTTTAGCCGCACATCCCTTTATTGCAGCTTGTCACTTCATTTAAAAGAAGTCTATGCAAGTCGCAATGAAACTTTTTTATAATCTCTGCAACATGAGTCGCAGCCAGAGCTTTTTTTCTCAGAAAATAGGTGCAGGAACTCAACCACGACCCGTTCAGATTTCACAAACAGTAGAAGGGTCTTAAAGGGGCATTAAATACCAGAATTGCATTACATACAGTGTGCAGAGTTCAGGGGGTTACAAAGCAGTCACTTGTAAACACAGAAACCAGACTTCTGTGTTCACAAGTGATTGTGGTGAGCGGGCACCAAAGGGTCTGAACCAAAGGTGGTGGAACTGAGTTCCCCCAGAAAAAAAGCCCTGGTCGCAGCAATATGAACAGTTCCATTGCCGGCAATGGGGTGCTCCAGTGTGAACCGGCTAAAGTGGTTATAAAGGATCAATGCATGAAGATAAAAGACCTTCTGTGTGCAGGCCCCCCCTAAGACCCCTTTCACACTACAGGGCCACCAAAACACTGATCGTTTTTGTGGTGCTTTTCCAGCGCCTTTCAGGTTTTAGTTGGGCATTTTTTTTTTGTCACATGAAAATGTGACCTTAGAGCCCCTTCACACTGCCAGCACCCGAAAAACGCCAGTAAATCCCCGCTAAAACGAAAAGTTAAGGTGGGGACGGGGAGGGGCAGGGCCGTCTTAATAGCATCATGAGCCCCTGGACAAAGTAATGCACTGGGGTCCCTACGATGATGACAGTGCAGGTAAACAGACATCATGAAGGTAGGAGGCAGACTGCCTCCCCTGTGTATCTATCACTCTCAGTGCTATCATGGGGCTCCCTATTTTGGGGCAGCGTGGGCTCAAGGACCAGATGCTTTGGGGAAAGTGCAGGGGCCCCCCATGCAGCTGGGGCCCCTGGGCTGTGCCCAGGTGTGCCCTCTCATTAAGACAGCCCTGGGGGGGGGGACACGGTGGAAGCTCTGTGGTGCCCGCGGGATCTCGCTCCGGCTGTCAGGTATTTTCCTTGTGTACAGCGGAAATGGGAGTGGCCTCCAACCTTGTTAGCTGCCTGGGTCGGAGGCCCCCCCTCCCTCCACTGTACACAAGAAAGAGAACTGCTAGCCAGAAGGATATCCCGCGGCCATGTTTTCACAGCCGGAATCTGCGGCCGGTGGTCAGCCGGTAACGGTTGTCTACCGAATACCGGGACAGCCAATGTCCCTAGATTTTTCCAGGACTGTTGGCAGCTATGCACACTATACATCCGCAGTGTTGGATGCGCATCTGTCCAGAAGGGTGAAAAGCAATGATTTGCACTTTCCTAAAATGAAAAATAATTCTATAAAGTTGGCCATAGACTCCAAAGGCATGCTGGTAGGTTCATTGGCTCCTGTCTAAATTGGCCCTAGTATGTGTATGTATGAATGTGAGATAGGGACCTTAGATTGTAAGCTCTTTGAGGAATGATGTGAATGTACAATATATACGTAAAGTGCTACGTAAATTAATGGCACTGTATAAGTACCTGTAATAAATAATAATAAATAGATGGATCGAAGGTCCCTGCTGAACCATTGGGATTTCAAAGTATACATAGAGAGATTCAATGGGATTTTTAAGGTGCAGAGATCACACAAGGATATATACCAAAAATAAATTTTATTTATACAAAATTAAATAAATGAATAAAATACATCATAAAATAAAATGAAGTTTCAAGTAAGCATACGGACAATTTTCTCTACATGTTTCGCCATTCGATTTGGCTTCCTCTGGAGTTTTTTGTCAAGCAATACTGAAACATAAAACAAAATCACACAAAATATACAAACAAATGACAATGAAAGACACAATTTTAATACAATAGGAATTAGGAATAGATGACTGACAAAGATCCATAGCATATTCAGAAGGGGGACCAGGGCCTACTATTTTGATGATTTGTTTCAGTATTGTTTCAGTATTGCTTGACAAAAAACTCCTGAGGAAGCCAAATCGAATGGCGAAACATGTAGAGAAAATTGTCTGTATGCTTACTTGAAACTTCATTTTATTTTATGATGGATTTTATTCATTTATTTAATTTTGTATAAATAAAATGTATTTTTGATATATATCCTTGTGTGATCTCTGCACCTTAAAAATCCCAGTGAATCTCTCTATGTATACCTTGTAACTAAGGGATGTGGTGCCTATGATTTATAGCTGACAGATATTCTAATATTCTCCAGACGGATTTCAGTCCATCTATCCATCTGCCATTCCTGCTCTACGGAAGTCAATCTAATGATCGACTTCTGTTGAAAGAGAATGTTAGAAAATGTGTATTCTATCAGCAGCTGCATCATTGATCAATGTATTCTGACACTGCAGGAGCTCCCGCTGTCAGATTTTTCCATCTACCTCTCTTGTGTGGATAGGGGGGTCACTTTGTTTTTGACTGACCAAAACCAAGCAACCCATCTATGGCCATCTGTGACGCAAATACCTTCTGATCTAAAAAGGCATATTGCACTATGAAATATTGTTTATAGGGGTCATTCTTAAAAAAAGGAAATGGAAACAAACACAAAATTCGAGTTTTTGCCAAAAGCAACCAATTGTTCAACCTTTAGCGCTACAGAAAAAAAACGTTGATTGATCTCTATGGAAAACAGCTGTCATTTTGTGTTCATTTCCTTTTCTCTAGTATCACCCCCATAGTGGTCTATGTCCCAGAGTCCAGCAGCTTTATCACCATGACCCATGACCTCATCTTCCTGTATTTGCCCTATCTCATTTTAACTAAAGGAACATACAGTGCCATCTGGTGGTATTTGAGGGGGAAATCTGGCGGCATTTTATGGGGCAAACTGGCGGTTTTTGAGGGGGTAAACTGACGAAAATTCATGGGCACAGTGGCTACAATTGATGGCACAGTGGCGACAATTGATGGCATGGCACAGTGGCAACAATTGATGGCACAGTCGTGACAATTGATGGCACAGTGGCGACAATTGATGGGCACAGTGGCGACAATTGATGGCACAGTGGTGACAATTGATGGCACAGTCGTGACAATTGATGTCACAGTGACGACAATTGATGGGCACAATGGCGACAATTGATGGGCACAGTGGCGACAATTGATGGCACAGTGGCGACAACAATTGATGGCACGGTGGCTGCGTTTGATGGCATGGCACATTGGCTGGGTTTGATGTCACAGTGGCGACAATTGATGGCACAGTGGTGACAATTGATGGCACAGTGGCGACAATTGATGGCACAGTGGTGACAATTGATGGCACAGTGGTGACAATTGATGGGCACAGTGACGACAATTGATGGGCACAGTGGCGACAATTGATGGGCACAGTGGCGACAATTGATGGCACAGTGGCGACAACAATTGATGGCACGGTGGCTGCGTTTGATGGCATGGCACAGTGGCTGGGTTTGATGGCACAGTGGCGACAATTGATGGCACAGTGGTGACAATTGATGGCACAGTGGCAACAATTGATGGGCACAGTGGCTGCATTTGATGGGCACAGTGGCAACAATTGATGGGCACAGTGGCGAAAATTGATGGGCACAGTAGCTTCGTTTGATGGGCACAGTAAGGTTGCAATTGATGTTGGGTTTTTTTTCTGCTGATTTGGCAAGTATTACACCTTATGTATCAGAGTAACCCCTCTTTAGATCAATGAGCACAGGGGCACCTTTGGCCAGCAGCAATGTCAGTCTAGGTGGATGGGAGTGTTAGATACTAGCAGGTTTAAATACACTAACAAAATGAAGCCAAATCCCAGCTAATACTTTATAGGCTGTTACAGCAAACAGTTTTTTTTTTCTTTTAGGGATAAAGGTTTTACATCAATAACTAAAAGCTAATCATTTTAATCACCGTGTCAGTGGTAAATGGTTTGTCTCATCTCTGTACTGATACATTCTGCAGGAGAGCATATTCTATTGAAAAACAACAGACTTGCGGGCTAGATCACCAAATGCTGCACGTTGTGAATGGCTGGCCAATCTTCTGAGACCTGTGATGTGTCCCAGAAGAATTCAGGGAGGTAGGGGGAAGAGGTGAACTTCCTTCCTGGTCCAAATGTGGCACGTCAGGGAGGTCACCAGTACTTAAACCAGAAGATCCATTTTTGGGTGGAACTCCGCTTTAAGAAGATTTGCCATTTTACATGTGACATTTCAGAGGCAGTATGTGCACTTCAAAGCTAAAATGTGTATCTGTCCCAGGAATGACATACACTGCATGATAATACAGATAAAGTGTCTGGTTATCATGCCGCGTACACACGATCACTTTATGTGATGAAAAAAAACAAAGTTTTCTGTGAAGTAAAAAACAACGTTTTTGAAACTTCACTTTTCAAAGACGATGTTGCCTACACACCATCGTTTTTTTTTTTTAAAAGCGAGGTTACGTTCACCACTCTTTTCCATTGAAGCTCCCTTCATAACTAGCTTCTGGGCATGCGCGGGTTGAAAAACGTTGTTTTTTGCTACACACAGTGATGTTTTTTACAAGACATAAAACAACGTTTTCCCCTACACACGGTCAATGAAATTGACATTTTTAAAAACGTCATTTTTTTTCATCACATAAAGTGATCGTGTGTACGCGGCATTAGGGTCATGCGTTATATAAAGTGTCTGGCTATAAGGGTCATGCGTTATATAAAGTGTCTGGTTATAAGGGTCATGCGTTATATAAAGTGTCTGGCCATAAGGGTCATGCGTTATATACATAAAGTGTCTGGCTATAAGGGTCATGCGTTATATAAAGTGTCTGGCTATAAGGGTCATGCGTTATATAAAGTGTCTGGCTATAAGGGTCATGCGTTATATAAAGTGTCTGGCTATAAGGGTCATGCGTTATATAAAGTGTCTGGCTATAAGGGTCATGCGTTATATAAAGTGTCTGGCTATAAGAATGATGCGTTATATAAAGTGTCTGGCTATAAGAGTCATGCATTATATAAAGTGTCTGGCTATAAGAGTCATGCATTATATAAAGTGTCTGGCTATAAGGGTCATGCGTTATATAAAGTGTCTGGCTATAAGGGTCATGCGTTATATAATGTGTCTGGCCATAAGGGTCATGCGTTATATAAAGTGTCTGGCTATAAGAGTCATGCATTATATAAAGTGTCTGGCTATAAGGGTCATGCGTTATATAAAGTGTCTGGCTATAAGGGTCATGCGTTATATATATAAAGTGTCTGGCTATAAGGGTCATGCGTTATATAAAGTGTCTGGCTATAAGGGTCATGCGTTATATAAAGTGTCTGGCTATAAGGGTCATGCGTTATATAAAGTGTCTGGCTATAAGGGTCATGCGTTATATAAAGTGTCTGGCTATAAGGGTCATGCGTTATATAAAGTGTCTGGCTATAAGGGTCATGCGTTATATAAAGTGTCTGGCTATAAGGGTCATGCGTTATATAATGTGTCTGGCCATAAGGGTCATGCGTTATATAAAGTGTCTGGCTATAAGAGTCATGCATTATATAAAGTGTCTGGCTATAAGGGTCATGCGTTATATAAAGTGTCTGGCTATAAGGGTCATGCGTTATATATATAAAGTGTCTGGCTATAAGGGTCATGCGTTATATAAAGTGTCTGGCTATAAGGGTCATGCGTTATATAAAGTGTCTGGCTATAAGGGTCATGCGTTATATAAAGTGTCTGGCTATAAGGGTCATGCGTTATATAAAGTGTCTGGTTATAAGGGTCATGCGTTATATAAAGTGTCTGGCTATAAGGGTCATGCGTTATATAAAGTGTCTGGCTATAAGGGTCATGCGTTATATATATAAAGTGTCTGGCTATAAGGGTCATGCGTTATATAAAGTGTCTGGCTATAAGGGTCATGCGTTATATAAAGTGTCTGGCTATAAGGGTCATGCGTTATATAAAGTGTCTGGCTATAAGGGTCATGCGTTATATATATAAAGTGTCTGGTTATAAGGGTCATGCGTTATATATATAAAGTGTCTGGCTATAAGGGTCATGCGTTATATAAAGTGTCCGGCTATAAGGGTCATGCGTTATATAAAGTGTCTGGCTATAAGGGTCATGCGTTATATAAAGTGTCTGGCTATAAGGGTGATGCGTTATATAAAGTGTCTGGCTATAAGGGTGATGCGTTATATAAAGTGTCTGGTTATAAGGGTGATGCGTTATATAAAGTGTCCGGCTATAAGGGTGATGCGTTATATAAAGTGTCTGGCTATAAGGGTCATGCGTTATATATATAAAGTGTCTGGCTATAAGGGTCATGCGTTATATAAAGTGTCTGGCTATAAGGGTGATGCGTTATATAAAGTGTCTGGCTATAAGGGTCATGCGTTATATAAAGTGTCTGGCTATAAGGGTGATGCGTTATACTCCCCAATTGCACAGCAGTGAAGTGATTTGAGGCCGATAGGAATTTATTGGCTGGTAATAGAAGAACTAGTTGAGTAGTGAGGGAAACATTCCTCGGTGTGGAAAATACAAGTCCCAGGACACACACACTCTACACTTAGAACTAAATATTACATAAGCCAACCATTCATCCTGCCCCACCCACCGCGCACTCCCACCTCTTCCCACATGCACTGGCTCCCCATTGAGCAGGAAGCCGCGGGACCCCTCCAGACCTACAGATGTGTGGCTTATACAGGAACACAGCGGACATACTGCGCAAATATAATTACCAATCTCATGTTTGTACAGACTGAAGTATGCAGATGGTCACTGCAAAACACACTATATCTGGGTGTACGGCCTTCTCTCAAAGCATTTTGTCCTTGCCTCTATATGTGTGGTATGGTACAAGTCGCACACATTTGCTACTCTACTGTATATCCAAGAACAAAAATTAAAGCCCAAGTGAATTTTAAGTTAAAGTAGTATTAAGTCTTACCTGTACGCAACCTGAATATCTCCTAAATGTGCATTGAATATATTCACAACGGTTGTAGCCAATTACATCATTGTGCATGCGCTCAGGGCTGGTGCAAGGATTTTTGACACCCTAGGCGAAACTACTCCTGACTCCCCCCCCTTTCCCCTGCCCATGTACATCCCACCTTTTTAATATAGCGTCCATCAAATGTAGCCTCAATAGCGCCCATCAATGCAGCCTAACCAGCGCCCATCAATGCAGCCTAACCATCACCCATCAATGCAGCCTCACCAGCGCCTATCAATGCAGCCTCACCAGTGCCCATCAATGCAGCCTCACCAGCACCCATCAATGCAGCCTCACCAGCTGGGCTGCCACGTTTATGTGTGCACCTGGCATTGCTGTTTTATGCTGGGGGCTCGCTAGGGTTGCCACCTGTCTGGGATTCACCCGGACAGTTCGAGTTTGGAATCATGCGTCTGGGTTTCAGACTGCCTGAAACCTAGACACATTATTCAGACTGGGCTTCCCAACAGGGTTGCTGGCTGCAGTTGGCTAACCTTATAATGTCTATTACACTCTCTTTCCCAGTGACCAAAGCCAGCACTAAAGAAAAACGCTCCCCCCCAAAAAAAACACACACACAGAGGAGATAGGGCGCAATCTGCACCTCTTTCTCCCGCCTCTACCCCTCTGTGTCTACCTACACTCCAATCCTGCCGCTGTGCCTCAGAAAAGGAACGTGGGGGCTGGAAATTGGAAGTCTAGCAGCCTCAGACACATCTGAAAGAGAGGTGCTGACTGCCAAGGGGTGAGTGAGCTCACCATCCATCCCTGTCTGTGACTGAAGTCTCCCCCCTTCTCTCTCCTGCCTCTGAGTGAATGCACTAAGGTCGCGTACACACGATCGGTCAAACCCGATGAAAATGGACTGAAGTCCAGTTTCTTTGTTCCAAACCGGCCGTGTGTACGGCCCATCGGTCTGACGTCCTTCGGACCAAAGTTTTAAAACTTGCTTTAAAATCGGACTGATGGACGCCTGACCATCGGTCCAAACAGATCGTTAGTACGCAAAAGCATCGGTTCAAAAAGTCGCGCATGCTCAGAATCAAGTCGACGCATGCTTGGAAGCATTGAACTTCATTTTTTCAGCACGTCGTTGTGTTTTACGTCACCGCGTACTGACACAATCGGTTTTTGAACTGATGGTGTGTACGCACATTAGACCATCAGGCCACTTCAGCGGTGACCCGATGAAAGCGGTCCGTCGGACCATTCTCATCGGGTTGGACCGATCGTGTGTACGCGGCCTAAGATAAATCAGGGTTCTCAGAGCACCCCTTACATCAGAGTTCCCCTTTACACCAGAGGCCACAGTGTTCCCACTTACAGCAGAGTCCTCTCTGAACATCAGAGTGCTTAGTGTTTCCCCTTAAATCAGGTTTCATAGAGCATCATTTAGAGTCCCCAGAGTTCTCCCTTACAACAGAGTCTGCAGAGTCCCCCCTTACAGTGAAAGGGAACTCTGCGAGTTCAGATGTAAAAGGCGAACTCTGTGGACTCTGGTGTAAAAGGGGAGCTCTGTGGACTCTGATGTAAAAGGGGAGCTCTGTGGACTCTGATGTAAAGGGGGAGCTCTGTGGACTCTGATGTAAAGGGGGAACTCGGTGGACTCTGATGTAAAGGGGACTCTTGTTATTGACGTCATATAATTAGAAATGTTATTTGATGGCAAAATATATGTATAGTTTATATTATAAAAAAAAAAAAAAGTGTTCAAGTTTGATTTGAAGAAAGGGCTCACTCATCTGGCACTTCAAATACAGTGACCACACTATCACTGACAGTTCCCTGTCATTGTTTACGATTGGCACTTGGGGATGGGCTCCCAACCTTGTGATCACTGTGACAGCCAATCATAGTGATCACCTGGTTAAGAAAGTTACCTTTGCCATCTAGTGGTTCTAAAGGCAGAAGGCTTTTTACCTTACTGCATTCTATGCATTAATAGTGTTGCTCACGAATATTCGCATTGCGAATATTCGCTACGAATATTGCATATTCGAGTATTCGCGAATAACTCGAATATTGCGGCGAATATTCGCTATGGCGAATATTCGTATTTTTTCAAATTTATTTTTAAAACAGATCACATCCTAGTGATCTCCATCGACGTCTAAAAGCATTGCTGGTATGATTAGAGAGAGACCCTGGGCCGAGTAGCTGATGCGACTCTTTTATGTTGCCGAAAATTCGCATTGCGAATTTTCGGCAACATAAAAGAATCGCATCAGCTACTCGGCCCTTCTTTTGCATCAGAGCCAATCAGAATAACTTGAATATTCGGCAAAAGGAATATTGCGCGATATTCCTTTTGCCGAATATTCAAGTTATTCTGATTGGCTCTGATGCAAAAGAAGGGCGGAGAAGCTAATCGCGCAATATTCCTTTTGCCGAATATTCGAGTTATTCTGATTGGCTCTGATGCAAAAGAAGGGCGGAGAAGATAATCGCGCAATAGGAATATTGCGCGATTATCTTCTCCGCCCTTCTTTTGCCCCCTTATTCTCCTTTCTTTTAAGTAGAGTTAGTGTAGAGTTAGTGTTTAGCGCATATTAGTTTAGTAATACAGGAAATGATCTCCGTTTATGAGAATTTCGCAATCATTTTCGCATTAAAAAAAAATTTTTGGATAAAATTTAACGAATATTCGATATTAGCGAATATTCGCGAATATTCTTCTATATATTCGCGCAATAGCGCGAAATCGAATATGGCGTATTCCGCTTAACACTATGCATTAAGATTAAAAAAAAAAAACTTCTGCATGCAGCCCCCCACTTCATTCTCTTTCTGTTGGGCAACTGACTTAATCTGCTTCTCTGGCACCAACATCATGCAGCCAATTTGTATTCCACAAACATTTAACCGATTTTACTCCGGATGAAGGGGGGCCTGTTACGCTAGTACTCACTTATGCTCACCTGTTTTGGTCGCTGTAATGCTCTTAAGATGATCCTGCTTTCTGTGGCCCTATAATTACTGGAACTTGAGGACTCGGGGGGTACAGCAAAGAGTTGGCCGTGGATAGCCTCCCCACTTCCAAGAGATCTTAGTGTTCACCTTACGTTTTGGAGTACCCTGTAAGTTTCTTGGGAGGCCTTCCGTTGCCCCACTGTGTAGCCGCATCTTGGGGAACCCTACGTTTGTTTAGGGGTTTCATAATCCTCAATACTTCCTGTCCAGTGGCCATCTACATTTCACTGACTTTTTGGGGCCAGATGGTGCTCTACCTTATGTTTAACCTGCCCCTGAATGTCTGCAGTGGCCTCCTTCTCTGTCATTTTCTTCAGAAGCTTACTAGGTCCCCGGGACTGCCCGCCTGCTTATGGAGTTGGAGAGATTGTGCCATCAAAGAGAACCAACCCTTCACTGCCTGTATACTGCTATAATGTAATGTCTCCTGATCTTGATGTAGGGTCGGAATGGAAGATTTCTGAGTGAATTAAGAATTGTCTCCCTTTGTTTTTCAGGACATCCAGATCTGATTCCCATTTTTGCAAGAAAGGGGATGGCGTATAAGATCCTTACCCGATGGTATAGGCTCCCCACTACCCTTCATCTGATATTCCCTCAGGTCCCGAGATCATGTTGGAGGTGTGGCATTTCTGGTAATGCCCTAAAATCCAGCCTTTTTTGCAGGAGATGACCTGTACAATCAAAAAGCTCATGGGGGTTGATGTGTCTGAAAACCCTGCCGCGTGCCTGGTGCACCTGTCGGAGAGTTCCATCAAGAAATACAAGGCCTCCCTTACCATCAGCGAGATGCTACTCAGCCCTTGAAGTCTCTTTGGTTTTCCAAAGTTAATAAACTTAGGGACATGGAAGACCTTACAGCTACCCTGTAAAATATGGAAGACGCCTTTTAAGAGACCTGAAGGCCTTGGCAAGATTTCATATACTGTATATTGAAACCTATCTTAACAAGTTCCCTCCAACTAACTGAGTGGCACACCCTGGCACGCGAATGTCTTTCCCTGGGAGAGCCCCATCCTCTGTTTTCCCTTCTCCCTGACTCCCTCCCTACTCCAGACTCTTTTGTCTCCCCTCCTGCCTCCACCCCTTCTTCTTATCAGAGTCTTCCTTCTCTTATTCTTACCCCCCCAGTGTACCTTTTAGGCCGCGTACACACGATCGAATTTGTCCGCTGAAACTGGACCGTTTCAGAAGACAAATCTGATCGTGTGTATGGGCTAGCGAACATGTCTGTCCGGCGGACAAATTTTAAAGCATGCTTTAAAATTTGTACGCCGGAGACATGTCCGTCGGATATGTCCGCTGGTTAGTACACTAACCAGCGGACATATCTGCCCGCACATGCGTCGAATGGATTTGACGCATGTGTGGAAGTTTTTTACTTCCTTGTGCGGTGACGTGGTGGCGTCAACGTCACCGCCACGTCACCGCGCTGTCTGCCGGCGGAGATTTTGATCCGATGGTGTGTACACGGCCTTAGTCCGATGTGTGATATTTAGTCCACCATTAAGCCCAGTTGGTAACATGAGGTGCTTGCTTTATTTCCATTGTAGTAATCCTGAATCTAGTTCTTCTTCTACGTTATAGAATGCACCCTTTGTTGGGGTTCCTTTTAAGAGTCTGTCTCTTTGAATTATATTACTTGTTTATTTGGAATTACCCTCTTTTCTACATAACCTTTATGGCAGCTTTGTACTCATGTAGCACCCTGTGGTTTAGTCAGGGAGCTCCTCACAAATTTACTTGCCAAGAGTAATTTTCTTGATCGATTGATAGAGATCTATTGATTTCGCCCTTTTCTCTTCTATCACTAGGTGGCCGGAGCCTTGGTGGTACTAGATATGAGAATGGCAACCCTAGGTCAGGTTATGAGTATATGAGGTATCTCAGCCAATGGGCAGGGGTTTTCTTGAATCCCTTGGCCTGCTTGGAGAACCTATATATTCAGGTGAAGTCAGGTGATCTATGCCACCTGGACATCTGTTTGGGTGGACGTGTGTCTTACGCCCCCTGGCTGCTAGGCCAGAGATTGGGCCTATCCCGGGGGGAATCTGGCTGCTTGGCTGTGTGAAGGCCTATCCAGAAGTAAGAGGGCAGCGCAGGGTTGAGATTGCAGCTTGCAGTCCAACCAGGATTGACGGTTCTGCCGGCTGGAGAATCTGTCAGTGGTCGGAGGTAGAAGGGAAGCTGTCGCCACTAAGGTACTTACCATCTTTACCAGGGACCACAGTGAGTAACTGAAGCAAGTACCAGAACCAAATTCTCACCGAAAGGGCACGGTGGAGAATCTGGAAACTTCAGGCGGTGATCAAGTCAGGGACCCAACCCGTTGAGGAGACGCTTGTAGAGCAGCCTTGTGAGTCAAGCCAGGGACCTCGCCAATTAGCAGGGGTGAAGCTTGAAAAGTATCTGGAGTGCCAAGCTAGGGACCTAGCAGAGAAGCATGGTTGACGCTTGAGGGAGATACCACTGCAAACCTTGGAGGAGTTTAAGGGATTCAGAGTCAGTGAATCAGAGGGTCTAGTGAGAGACCGGGAGCTCAGTGTTGAAGAACTACAAGAGGCATTTGTAGTGGAGCTGAAAGGACTGTTAGGTTTGAGTTAGGAACTGTTAACCACTTAAGGACCTCCGCACGCACATTTACGGCCACAACATGGCTCGTACAGGCACAAGGGCGTAAATTTACGTCCCCGCCTTCGTGCGGTTCGGGGGTCCCATCGGGACCCCCTCCGCGGCGTGCGGCGGTCCCCCTGGCTCTGGGAGCGATCGCCGACGAGCGGGTGGATGTCCGTGTTTTCCGCCCCCCCGCGATCGCTCCCAGCCAATGGGAGCGCTCCCCCTTCGTGTCAGTTCCTTCTCCTGTGTTTACACAGGAAGGAGGAAATGATGTCACCTCTCATCGCAGCGGTGTTTCCCACCGCTGCTGATGAGAGAAGACATCCACAGTAAGTGTGCACCAACACAACACTGACACACACACACATAGGCACATTAACCACTTGTGATCGCCCCCCCCCCCCCCCCCACCCCCCTGTCACAGTGTCACTGAATGCAGTGATCTAATCACTGCATTTAGTGTCAGTGTGACAGGCAGTGTAAAAGTCAGTTAGTGTTAGGTCCAGGATAGCCCCCCCACCCCCCCCCCTAATAAAGTTTTAACCCCCTGATCACTGCCCTAGTTAACCCTTTCACTCCCTATTGCCAGCATCACTAAGCGATCATATTTCTGATCACTGTTTTAGTGTCGCTGTTCCCGCTAGGTAGCTATTTTTTTTATTGCGATTTTTTTTTTTTACTAAAGACATGTGGCTGAATTAATTTTGGCCTAAATGTTTTACTAAAATTTAGTTTATTTGATTTTTTTTATAACAAAAAGTAAAAAAATAGTGATTTTTTTCAAAATTGTCGCTCTATTTTAGTTTATAGCGCAAAAAATAAAAATCGCAGAGGCGATCAAATACCACCGAAAGAAAGCTCTATTTGTGGGAAGAAAAGGACGCAAATTTTGTTTGGGAGCCACGTCGCACGACCGCGCAATTGTCTGTTAAAGCGACGCAGCGCCGAATTGTAAAAACACCTTGGGTCATTTAGCAGCGTATGTGTCCGGGTCTTAAGTGGTTAAAGACTGTTACCATAGGAAACAGCATTCCTGCAAGTGCAGATGTAGCTTCTTGCTGGGGCCTTTCCCTACACAGTTGTTCTCTTATTGAAGTTTTGGAGTCTGCCAATTTAATTTGCAGCTATCTGTCCTGGCCCTAACGGTCTTTCTCCCAAAAATACAAAAAGGACTGTTAAGAGAAATAAAAAATCCCTTTTACATCCAAGAAATGTCTGGCGCCCAATAACTTTGTCCACCTTGCACCCACTGTGCCTCACAACCCACTACATACAGAAGGATGTCAGCTGTCTTTGGCCCTGAAGGTTCTCATTAGACTGGACAAGGCCAGAGACCTTGCTACACTAGTATACATGTTTCATTGTCAGATGACATACACACATAGGGCCAGATTCAGAGAGCCGTAACTCCTGTCTAACTGGTGTTAGACTGGAGTACTTTTAAATTACGCGCGTTTTTTAGCTAGTCTGAAACCTCAAATCATGAATAGACGGCTGCGGGCTTCAATTCGACTGGATTACGCGTTCGTACGCCTTCGGATCTACGCTGCAATAAAATTGCGGCCACTGGGTGGACTTACCGTCGTTTTCCGCGTCGGGGTATGCTAATGAGCTTTTGCTGGATATCCCCGAAATTACGATCTTCAATCGCAATCTCTTACGGCATCTTTAGTCATCTTTTTTTTGCGTAACACTATACCAGCTTTTTGCTGGTCTAATATTAGACAGCCCATGTTAAGTATGGCCGTCGTTCCCGCGTCGAATTTCAACGTTTTCCGACGTTTTTTATTATTTTTTACGTAAGTCGTCCGGGAATAGGAATGTCCGTAAACGACGCTACTAAAAAAAAAAATGACGTAACGATGTGATTTTGCGCAATGCACGGCGGGAAATTTCTGAACGGAGCATGCGCAGTTCGATCGCCGCGGGGACGTGCCTAATTTAAATGCTTCACGCCCCCTAATCACGTATTTCGATTACGCGGCGAGAAATAGACTACGCCGCCATATCGTACGGGCAAAAATCTACCAGAATTCGATGTAGAGCCTGGTAAAATACGGCAGCGTAGAGTATTTCGAATGTGCTGCGCAAATTTACGTGTACCTGAATCTGGCCCATTGTATTTTGTTCTTCCTATCAATGTATACCATATGATGCTACATTGTAACTTGGCTCATTAGTATCCACTGCCAAATGTTCTGTGTGTTTTTTTTTTTGACTGCCTAATAAAGGGATTAAAAAAAAAAACTGAGCTTTTAGAATCACTTTAGGAATCCCTTAGGCTGGTTTCACTTATATGTCCTGCCTGTCTGGTGTGTTCCTGTTCACCGGTTCAAGTGCGAACCAGCACCATTAAAAACCCGTTCACATTCACATGTTATGCTCATTGGATGCAGGTTAAAAACACATCCAATTCGCATATATGTGTAACCCAGCCTTAAAGGAACACTAAAACACTAAACACCAGATTTTTTTTCACCTTAATGCATAGGATGCATTAAGGTAAAAAAAACATTTACCTTTACAACCCCTTTAACCACTAGAGGTCCGCGCTATTGACAAAATACGTCAACAGCGCGGACCTGAGGCGCCGGGGTCACGTCTTTGGACGTGATGTATTTGTAATTCCCCAGTGGCGCGCGGCGGGAAAAAACAGTCCCGTCGCCTCACCGAGGATTCGATGCGTGTACCCGGCGGCCGCGGTGTCCGTCAGGTACACGCGATCGGCGGTGACAGAGCAGGGACGTGGAGCTCTGTGTGTAAACACAGAGCTCCACGTCCTGTCAGGGAAAGAGGAGACCGATATGTGTCTCCTTTACATAGAGACACAGCATCGGTCACCTCCCCCAGTCACCCCCCTCCCCCCACACAGTTAGAACACACCCAGGCAATACATTTAACCCCTTCCTCACCCCCTAGTGTTAACCCCTTCAATGCCAGTCACATTTATACAGTAATTAGTGCATATTTATAGCACTGGCCGCTGTATAAATGTGAATGGCGCCAAAAATGTGTCAAAAGTGTCCGATGTGTCCGCCGTAATGTCGCAGTCCCAATAAAAATCGCAGATCGCTGCCATTACTAGTGAAAAAAAAAATATAAAAAAAAAATCATAATTCTGTCCCCTATTTTGTAGGCGCTATAACTTTTGCACAAAGCAGTCACTTATTGTGATTCTTTTTTTTACAAAAATACGTAGAAGAATATGTATCGGCCTTAACTGAGAAAATAAATAGTTTTTTTTTTTTAAATTGGGATATTTATTATAGCAACAAGTAAAAAATATATATATATTTTTAAATTGTCGCTCTTTTTTTGTTTATAACACAAAAAATAAAAACCGCAGGGGTGATCAAATACCACCAAAAGAAAGCTCTATTTGTGGGGGAAAAAAGGACGCCAATTTTGTTTGGGAGCCACGTCGCAGGACCGCGCAATTGTCTGTTAAAGCGACGCAGTGCCGGAAGCTGAAATTTCGCCTGGGCACGAAGGGGGTTTATGTGCCCAGTAAGCAAGTGGTTAAAGGGTTGGCTTCTGCCAGCTGGAAGAGGTTAGCTTAGTTAAATACATTCTAGGTGCATTGAAAGCAAAGACTGTTTGTTTTCTTTAAAAAATCAACCACAACATGAGTAGAAAAGCCTGTCCCCTGCCAGCATGCTGCAGAGTAGGACCCTTGTTCTATGAGGGGAAGCAGTGGTCAACCTGTGGAAGGCCAACAGGCCTCCTGTCATCACACAGCTACAACCTCTGCCCTAGGAAGAGAGAACACTCATTTGGCTGCCAATATTGCTTAAAAAAATAAGGTATTTAGGGATTTTTATTATAACAATACAGGGTCTTCCAAAGGAGTGGATGTATTGGCAGTGACTGCCGCTGCGTATAACCACTTGAATACCCGGGAGCTTTTCTCCCTTTTTTTTTAATGACTTCTTTCTTTAATGATGTCTTGGTTCTATATCTTTGAGGTTTTTGTAGTCTACCCCAGTGTATTAAACATTGTTTTTAGGGATGATAGAGCATTAATTTGATAGCATATTTGGATACATATATATTTTTCTTCTTTTATTGGCAATATTAAATAGTTTTTAAGGGCAATTATTTATTATTTTGTAATACCTACCTGCTTGTGCAATGGTTTTGCACAGAGCATCCCTGATCCTCTTTTTCTCGGGTCCCCCGCTTGTGCTCTGGAACCCCTCCCTCCCTGTCAAGCGCCCCATAGCAAATCGCTTGCTATCGAGGCACTTGTGTGTGCTTGTTCCAGAGCCCTGTTCTCTGTGTCTATAAGACGCAGAGAGCTTGGCTTAGCTCCGCCCCCTCTCTCCTCACTGGCTGGAATCGACAGCAGCAGGAGCCAATGGCGGCTTCTCGTTTGCACATCGCTGGATCGGGATCGGGCTTAGGAAATTATTAAGGGGGCTGAGGGGGAAGCTGCAAACTGAAGGTTTTTTTTTTTAAAAACCTTCAGCCTTTAGAGCAGAGGTCTTCAAACTACGGTATCCAGTTGTTCAGGAACTACAATTCCCATCATGCCTAGTCATGTCTGTGAATGTCAGAGCGTTTGTGACATATTAACCGACCTCTTCCCCGCTCGTCATCCTGAAACAATGGGGGGGGGGGGCCACACAGGGGCACCTGGGCAGCAGAAAGAAGATGAACTGGGACAAGAGGCATATATTGGTACTGATCCCCTGTATTTTCCTCCTGGAGCAGCTGAATGTCGGCGAGAGGGAGAGGAGGAGGAGCCTAGTTTCAGCTGGTGCAGAAGAAAATACAGATTGGTCCCCCCCGCCGCCTATCCTGTCCAGGTTCTGGGGGTTGGCAAGTAAGGAACGTGGTTTACCTGTCACCTGCCCACGATTGATGGGTTGTCAACTTGAGGCCTCATGGGAAATGTAGTTCTGCAACAGCTGGAGGGCCGTAGTTTGAAGATTCCTGCTTTAGAGCCACTTTAGGTAAAAAAAAATTAAAAATCTGTATTTTTTCGTACCACAACACAACTGAATTTGCTTACGCCCATATATTTACTGCAAATATATTTGAAAAAATATGAAATATTACATTAGTGACACTTTTATGTAAGGTAGTGAAATGATCATTCTCAAAGTGAACAAAATAGCAGTATGGCTACTTTTTCAAAAGTTTGCAATCATCAAAAAATATGTAGGACATTGTGTTCACTTATGTGAGCATTTGATGTTTCTTCAATAAATGCAAATGTCATCCAGATTATCTGAGGTCATTGCTGGGATCCATAGCATAGAGTGTTTCTGCAAAGTTTTGTTTCCTTTGAATACAGCAAACTTTGTGTCCTTAGACGTCTTTTGAATGTAGTGAGTGCGCTATAGATATAGAGGCATGGGCGTCCGCTGAAATGTTTTCAGGGGGGGGGGGGGGGCGCTTCGGCAGCGGCAATACACAGTCACATTTAACCCCGTCTTCGACCACTAGCTGGGGTTTAACCCTCCCCCCATCTAGCGGCCGAATAGGATGGATGGTGTCAGTAGGGCAGTGGGCGGTGTTAGAAGGGAAACATAGAAGTAAACGTGGTCATTTTCCCCCAGCAGTGTAAGGGTGGACTTTTCCCTTTCCTAGAGGTGGGCTGTATTCTGTGTGTCTCTTTATACTCATGACAATGTCAGGAATATACTGGGACTTTTCAGGTTCTACATAGAAACATAGAAACTATTCCACATTATGAAAAAAATAGGATTTTTATAACAGCTTACCTGTAAAATCCTTTTCTTGGAGTACATCACGGGACACAGAGAAGCATAGTAATTACTATGTGGGTTATGGAGTACCTTCAGGTGATGGACACTGGCACGCCCTTAAGGCAGGAAGTTCCCTCTCCTATATAACCCCTCCCATACCGGGAGTACCTCAGTTTTGTAGCAAGCAATAAGTGTCCCAAATTCCCCAATTAGAGGGGCCGGAGCTCTGTGTCCCGTGATGTACTCCAAGAAAAGGATTTTACAGGTAAGCTGTTATAAAAATCCTATTTTCTTTATGGTACATCACGGGACACAGAGAAGCATAGTAATTACTATGTGGGACGTCCCAAAGCAATGCTAATGAGGGGAGGGAGACCCCAAAAAAAAATTAAGTCGGGCGCCATCAGACATGAGGAATCAAACTGCAGCCTGCAGCACACTGCGCCCAAAGGCGCTTTCCTCATTTTTCCTTATGTCCAATTGGTAAAACTTTGTGAAAGTATGGACAGACGACCACGTCGCGGCCTTGCAGACCTGAGCCATGGAGGCTTGATGATGCACTGCCCAGGAAGTACCCACCGCTCTAGTGGAATGTGCTTTAACCTTAAACGGGGGAACCTTTCCCCTCAAGCCATAGGCTTGAGTAATGACCTGTCTAATCCATTTGGAGATAGTGGATTTTGATGCTGCCTGTCCACATCTGGGACCTTCTGGCAGGATAAACAAAATGTCCGTCTTCCGGACCTGAGCAGTAGCCCTAAGGTAGATCTTAACCGCCCTACGCACGTCTAGCGTGTGCAAAGACTTCTCCCTTGCAGAACTAGGTTCTGAGAAAAAGGAAGGGAGAACTAGATCCTGATTCAGATGAAAGTTAGAAACAACTTTCGGAAGGAAAGCCGGGTGAGGCCGTAGGACCACTCTGTCCTTATGGAAAATAAGGTACGGTTCCCTACATGATAAGGCCGCCAACTCCGATACCCTCCTAGCAGAGGTTATGGCTATCAAAAAAAACACCTTCCTGGTTAGAAGGACCAATGGAATGTGAGCCAAAGGCTCAAAAGTTTGCTTCTGCAAGGCAGAAAGAACCAGATTCAGATCCCATGGACAGAAGGGGGTTTTGACTGGAGAATTAACCCGGATCACACCCTGTAAAAAGGTTTTGACCAGAGAATGTGTAGCTAGTGGCCTTTGAAACAATATTGACAAGGCCGAGATCTGGCCCTTAATGGTGCATAGAGCCAACTTCATGTCTGCCCCCATCTGCAGAAAATCTAGAATTCTGCCAATGAGATACCTCCAGGGATGCCACCCTCTGGTTTCGCACCAGGCCACATAAGATTTCCAAACTCTGTAATAAATAAGCCGGGATGCTGGCTTTCTGGCATTAATTAAAGTAGACACTACTGACTTAGAGAGACCCCTCCTTTTTAGGATATGGGACTCAACAGCCAGACCGTTAAATTCAGAGATGGTAAGGAAGGGTGGAATACCGGCCCCTGGTCTGGACGAAGCGGAAGGGTCCATGGACGCCCCACGGACATGCTTATAACCTCTGAGTACCAGGCCCTTCTGGGCCATGCCGGAGCGACCAGAATCACGGGTTTCTCTTCCGACCTTATCCTGCGAAGGAGGCGGGGTACTAATTGCAGTGGAGGAAACGCATACATTAGGGAGAATTGGTCCCATGGAAACACCAGCGCATCCGTGCCGCAATCGAGTGGATCCCTTGTCCGGGACAGAAAATTGTTCACCCTCGCATTGAACCTCGATGCAAAGAGGTCCACATCTGGTGTTCCCCACCTCTGACAAATGGCCTGGAAGATGTCGGGGTGAAGAGTCCACTCCCCTGGGAGCAACTGTTGGCGGCTTAGGTAGTCTGCCTGCCAATTGTCTATCCCCGGAATAAAAACCGCAGATATGCAGGGGACATATTTCTCCGCCCAGGTCAGAATTCGATTCACCTCTCTTTGGGCTGCACGACTCCTTGTGCCCCCCTGGTGATTTATGTAGGCCACAGCCGTGGCATTGTCGGACTGAATTCTGACTGGGAGACCCCTCAACTTGTCCGTCCAAGCTGATAGGGCTAGATGGACTGCCCGAATCTCTAGCAGATTGATAGGTAATGACCTTTCGGTGATTGACCACCTTCCCTGGAGAGACAGGCCCTCCAGGACTGCACCCCAGCCCAGAAGACTGGCATCTGTGGTCACAACCTGCCAAGAGATGGGAACAAAGGACTTCCCTCTTAGTAAGTTCTGGGGAACCAGCCACCAACAAAGGCTCTGCCGAACTGTCCGGGAGAGGGACAAAGGGAGGTCTAAGGCCTGAACCTTTTTGTTCCAGGCAGACAGGATGGCGTGTTGAAGTCCCCTTGAGTGGAACTGAGCGAATAGGACGGCCTCGAAAGAGGCTACTATTTTCCCCAGTAGCCGCATACAAAGGCGAAAAGAGGACAGACGCCTTGACTTGACTAGCTGAACTAGTTCCCTTAAAGCATCGATCTTTCTCTGGGGAAGAAAAATCTTTCTTTGGTCTGTGTCTACGAGTAGACCCAAATACTCGAGCCTTTGCACCGGCACTAAGGCCGACTTGTTTAGGTTGAGAACCCAACCCATGGATTCTAGGAATTCCACGGTTCTGTGCACTGCTGAGTTTAGACCGGCAACTGAACGGTCTACCAACAACAGATCGTCTAGGTAGGCTATTATAGAGATGGCTTGAGACCTTAGATCGGCTAATAGTGGGGCCAGTACTTTCGTGAATACACGAGGTGCGGTGGCCAGACCAATAGGCAAGGCCACGAATTGAAAGTGGCGCTGATTTACCGTGAAGCGCAACAGCTTCTGATGGTTGAGGAAGATGGGAATGTGTAAGTATGCATCCTTTATATCGATGGATGCCAAAAGCTCTCCTCCTTGTAAGGAGGCAACCACCGACCGGATTGATTCCATCCGGAAAGACTGGACCTTTAGGAACTTGTTTAAGGCCTTGAGGTCCAGAATGGGCCTTACATCTCCGTTTGGTTTGGGGACGGTAAAAAGATTTGAATAAAACCCCAAACCTTGTTCTTCCAGTGGCAGTTCCTCGATTACCCCTTGGGATAATAGATGATCCAAGGCCAATGCCAGGGACCTTCTTTTTCCCGGATCTTTCGGGACGCTTGAGGCCAAGAAGCGAGGTGGAGGAAACTCGCTCAACTCCAGCTTGTAGCCCTCGGAAACCGTAGTGAGAACCCAATTGTCTTGGATCCTCCTTTGCCAAGCCTCTGCAAACAGCTGAAGTCTTCCCCCCACCCTGCTGAGTGGGGGTGAACCTTCATAATGCCGACTTAGAGGCCGGCTTGGATGGTTTACGGCCCCAAGGCTTTTTGGAAGCCTGAGGCTGGCCCTGCGGTTTCCCACCCGCATTAAACCGACCGGGAGGCCGTCGGAACTGCCTGGTAGCGGAAGCACTAGGGATCGGAGAGGAGGATTTTTTAAAGGAGGGAGGACCCCTAAACCTTTTCAATGGTAGCAGTGTGCTCTTGCCACTGGAAATTTTCTGAATGTATGCATCCAGATCTTCCCCAAATAAACGCTCTCCATGAAAGGGAAACCCTGCCAGTAACTTTTTACACGGGGTTTCAGCCGACCAGTTCTTTAACCAGAGTAATCTGCGCATATGAACCAAAGAGAGAGTGAGACGGGAGGACTGTTGTATAGAGTCCTTGATAGCATCTATGGCAAAGCATAATGCCTTAGGAAAGTCAGCCAATTCCTGAGCCTGTTGAGCTGGGATATCCTTCAAGACCCCTTTCAATTGGTCTTTTAAGGCTTGGCAAACCCCAATAGCTGCAATTGCAGGCTGGGCTACCCCTCTAGCTGTAGAAAACAAGGTCTTTAACAGCGTCTCTAATCTCTTGTCTGTCGGGTCTTTAAATACCTGAACGTTGTCCACTGGACAGGTCAAGGTTTTGTTTACGCAGGACACGGCTGCGTCCACTGTGGGGATACCCCACTTTTTAGTGAATTGTTCCCCCATTGGGTATAAAACCGAAAACTTCTTAGGAGGAAGAAAAAATCTATCTGGATGTTCCCAATCCTTGTAGATAAGTCCTTCCAGTAGGGGATGAACCGGGAAGGAAAAGTTAGCTTGAGGAGCTTTTAAAGAGCCTAAAGAAGAGACTGAACTTGATGCTGGCTCTAAAAGGGGCAACTTGAAGGCCGAACGGACCATCTCCGTGAGGGACTGGACCCACAATTTCTCGGACTGAGATGCCGAAAATGGTTCCCCCAGGGTGGAATCCTCAGAGTCCGAGACCTCTGAATGACCCTCTGCCTGGTCCCCAGAGGGTAAATCAACCTCTTCTGAGGATAGTTGTTCCATGCTGAGGAACTCTGCAGAGGGAGAGGGAGACCTTGTGCGTTTTTCTCTTGAGAGAGAGGATGCAATCAAGGTCGCTAATCTCTGCTCCAGACCACCCATGGCTGAAACCAAAGCCTCCTGTGTCACAAAAACTGGAGCAGGCGGGACAAGGGCAGATGAGGCACCTGACAGCCCTGATGGTTCACCCTGGGCCTCCTCCAACTTATTAGGAGAGGAACTAGCCGCAGGAGCATGCCCGAGATCCTCTGAGCCTGATGGCGATCCCTTAGATCTCTTTGTACTTCTAGTCCCTGAGCCTTTAGCCATAATAAAGCTGAATTACTCACAACAGGTGCAACTACTTGCGGACCTATAGACCAGCACTGACGCTGCTATTTGATGGTCGGCAAGGTGCAGAGCCCACTATGCGCCTTAAGCAAGTGTCACTGTCCAACAACCAGCACTAATACTGAAAGTTTGTGCATAAGTACTCTCTGTGTCTACCGTCAGCCAGGATGGGTGAAGTGGACTTGAGCATTTATGGACTAGGTGCAAGTCACCTGACCTGCTCTGTCCTGTAATCTCAAGTCTCATAGAGAACTGCTGAGATGAACCCCTTGCGCGCATGCACACACACGCGCCGCTGCCTGAGCGTGCATCACGAGGCTGCGCGCGCGCACACACGTAGCCGCACGCGCGCACATGTTGCCGCACGCGCCTCTACAGCCCCATGCACGTCGCGCACACGCGTGCGCACCGATGCAGCCAATAAATTTGTGTGATTGCGCACGCGCGCGCGTGCGCCTATAACACATACTATGTCGCGCGCGCACGAGACGCAGGCGCGGCTGTGCACGAGGTTGGAGCCACCACAGCTACCATGTGAGGACCAGGTAAGACAAACTGTGGCCAAAACTTTTGGACAACCTTACTCTGCTAAACCTGCACAGGAGGGGCTAATTGACTGAGCATAGACACCCCTCCTCCCACAGCACTCAGGACAATGTTCTTAGAGAGGCACAGACAGATAGCTTAGGCAAGCATAATGGCTCAAAAAAAGAAGGATACTTTCAGGACCAAGTCCTAAAGCACCTTCACTTACCTGATCCAACGCTGCAGGACTCTGCACACACAGAGCCCAATCTTCGCCCATCACGGAGAGCAAAGTCTGCAGACCTTCAGGGACCGGGGTCCATGGACAGGAACACCACACACCTGGACCCATATCGCACCCTGTCAGTAAACTTTTGGTATTAGGAAATTGACCAAAGTACTGAGTAATCAGGATCCAGCCCTCAAATGAGGAGCATTACAGGCAAAACCCTGTTCTTCTCAACCGGGGCCCGGGTACCGTCCACTTTGGCTATGAAGCGCTTTGGACGGATCCGGATTTATGGAGGCTTTTTACATCCAGTATGGATCCCTCCAGTGGAGCTCCTTGGAGCACATGTTCACTCGTGACCAACACCTTAGACACTGGCGAAACAAATGAGGTACTCCCGGTATGGGAGGGGTTATATAGGGGAGGGAACTTCCTGCCTTAAGGGCGTGCCAGTGTCCATCACCTGAAGGTACTCCATAACCCACATAGTAATTACTATGCTTCTCTGTGTCCCGTGATGTACGATAAAGAAATAATACTTTTTAATAAGATATGGTGTGTGTGTGTAATGCATCCATGTGGAGCCTGGAGCCTGAGAAGTGCAGTCCACTCTGGCTTCCAGGGGGGGGGGGGCAATTGACCCCCCTTGCCCTATGAAGCGGACTCCCATGTATAGAGGGGATTAAAACTTGGATGGGGAGTAGGGGTATTATGGGATGCCTACTTGACTTAGACAACTTCAGGGACAACTTTTTCTTATACACAGTCTATATACACTTCTCTGCTTCCTCCAGCACACTTGCTTTCAGAACTCGCTGGCACACTGATCTGACACAGCACTAAGCCTGTTATGAGCAGGACTCTTTAGGTGTGTAGCAAAAGCTGACTTCTCAGGAGAACTGCTGGACATGCTGACCTGCTTTTGCTGTCCTCTCGTTGCTCCTGTCCCTTCAGGAAGGATTCCTCCATGTGTTGTAGAGAATCCCTCCAGCACCAGGTCTGAGGTCACCCCCCACCTTCCCTGACTAGGGGGCACCCTCAAGGTCCACCGACAGCCTCCTCAGCACTTCTTTACCATCTTCCACCTGACTGCCACTGCTGTCACGACTCCAAGCAGCTGCTCCTAGGCTCCACTCTCTACTTCTGAAAGCTTCTCCAAGGTTCTAGATGCAGGGGGAGTCACCAGAGATGGTGCTTGCTGAGTCATCCAGCCTCCCTGAGTCACTCATTGCTGACCCAGATTCAACCCAGACCTGGCCAATTTTCCTACACTACAACTATATACACTAGCATACTATAAGGTGCTACACATCCATTGTTTGCTTGTTTGCTTTTAAATAATTTTGTCCCTTCCGCCCTCTATAGCTAGGAGATGCTCTGTATAGCTAGACCCACCATTTTGTTCTGTGCGTCTGTAGTTTAGGGTGACCAGACATCCCCGGTTTCCAGGGGATGTCTGGAATGTAGGAATCAGGTAGGTTAGTGTAGTGAACAGTGTAGGAATCAGGTAGGTCAGTGTAGGGATAAGGTAGGTCAGTGTAGTGGTCAGGTAGGTCAGTGTAGGAATCAGGTAGGTCAGTGTAGGAATCGGGTAGGTTAGTGTAGGAATCAGGTAGGTCAGTGCAGTGGTCAGGTATGTCAGTGTAGGAATCATGTTGGTCAGTACTACTGTACTAGTGGAAGGGACTCAGAGAGTGCTAAAAGTCTGGCGGGGGGTCCAAATTTCTTGCCTTGTCCCTGGCGCTGACAATCCACACTACACCACTGACTGCATACAGTGGGGATCGAAAGTTTGGGCACCCCAGGTAAAAATTTGTATTCATGTGCATAACGAAGCCAAGAAAAGATGGAAAAATCTCCAAAAGGCATCAAATTACAGATAAGACATTCTTATAATATGTCAAAAAAAGTTTGATTTTATTTCCATCATTTACACTTTCAAAATTACAGAAAACCAAAAAATGGCTTCTGCAAAATTTTGGGCACCCTGCAGAGTTAATATCTTGTACTGCCCCCTTTGGCAAGTATCACAACTCGTATAAACGCTTTTTGTAGCCAGTCAATTCTTGTTTGAGGTATCTTTGCCCATTCTTCCTTACAAAAGTCTTACAGTTCTTTGAGATTTCTGTGCTGTCTATCACGCACGGCTCTTTTAAGGTCTACCCATAGATTTTCAATTATGTTGAGGTCAGGAGATTGTGAAGGCCATGGCAAAACCTTAGGCCAGAATCACACTTGTGCGGTGCGAATTTCAGCTCTGTAATCTCTGTAGATAGATAAGGGAAGTGTTCAGCAGATTAGCTCCATTTTAGCTGCAAATTTGGAGACCTGGGAGAAGTTCCAGGTGAGAGGAGAGTGGGGGAGAAGTGTATTGAGCTGAATGAGAGAAATTCCTGAAGAGAAATGAACACATCTGCGAATCAGCTGCGTACCCATAGAAGATAATGGGACTGAATTCGTACCTGAGGCGCACCGCAAGGCATAAAATCTGCACACGTTTTTTCTGCAATGCACAGTGCCAATGCATCGCACATATGTGAAACAGCCTCATTGAAAACAATGTATTTAGAAATGTTCTGCGTATTAGATGCGGTTTAAGCCGCAACCAATTTGCATAGGTGTGAATCAGGCCTAAAGCTTTCTATGCTCTGTGAGATGTCATTTGGATCAATTCCTTGTCTGCTAATTCTACTGAGACTGTAAGTTACAGCTATCTTGCCAAAACTGGATCAGTTATAGAGATGACACTTTCAAAGCTTAGATTGGAAAGCCATGTTTGTACTATTAGTAGCTCAACCAATTGGTTTCACTTGCTGCATGCGATTTCTCTGTAACAGGACAAAAAAGCAAATCCAGACTTTTTCAAGCCTGCACTGTCTCCTCACTGAGCTGACTCGTGACCAGCTGGGGGAAGGGATATTTTTTTAGGTTTTACATAACCTTAGACACATCACTTTATCTCATGGTCATCAAAAAAAAAAAAAAAAAAAGATGCGATAACCTTCACATAGATGCGACGTGCTGTGGGATGAAGTAATATGTTCTCCTTTTCTTGGTCTGTCCTAGAAAGGTCATGTAAGGAGATATACAGTATAAGAAAACACAATTAGTAAAATTATAAAGTGTTTGTATCGTATTTCTAAATGCAGTAAACAATTTAGTTTCTTGCATCTCCATACCAGAGAATACAATAGAGACCTCACTGTGCAGCCTCATTCCTTCCACTTATTCTTCCATAATTTTAAATAAATGGAAAAATTCAGAATGGCCCCCAATTCCGCAAGAGGTTTTAGAATCCCAAATCCTCTCCCTCCTCCACTTTGCAGTGTTTACAGGAAAGAGTGATGCTCTGTGCCAGCGCTGACCAATCAGAAACACCCTGATCCGCCCCAGAAGCGCTGCACTAAGCAAAGAGATAAGAGCGGGGATTTTGAATCCCTGGACCACTGACAGCTCATCACCCAGAGAGGTAAGCACAGTGGGGACCAGGGGGGTGATAAGAGTGTACATTCTTAGTTCAACTTTTCATTTTTTTCTGAAAAAAGTTACACTTTATGCCGCCTGTTTTTTGGGTTCTAAAAAATTAAGTTTGGGGGGCGTGGCCTGGCGCATGGCGGAGTGAGACGCTGACCCTGTGAGCTCCCGCACACGCCGCGCTGCAGATCGACTTCAGACCGCACACACACCGCAATACAGGTCGGTAATGGGCAGAAAGGGAGGGGGAGACTCTCACCATACCCCCGATCCGGGCAGAGACGGTGAAATAGACCGGTTCTTCCACAAAATCCGGCCGGAGCAGCGCGACCCCCCCCCGTCCAAGATGGCGGCGGCCCGCTCTTCAGGGAAGCATTCGGCTTCCCACGGCCCCTCATCCCAGAAATCTTCCTCATCTATGAGAACCCGGCAGAGGGCTATGTCTCCTCCTGAGTCAGATGCTGGCTCGACCCGATCAGCCTGCCATTCTCCTGATTCCCATCGCTCCTATGCAGGCTGGGATCTTGAGGCCTACATCAAGGCTCTACCAACCAGACATGATTTTGAGGCCTGTGTACAGAGGATGGAGCGCTCATATAAGCAAGAAATCTCCGAGCTAAGGCGGGATGTTACAGACAGGTTGGAGGAAGTGGAACATAGTGTGGGGGAAACAGTCTCCACGCTGCAGGCTCATGAAGTTATCCTGAATGAACACACTGCACAGATCCAGCAGCTCATGCTTTCCCAAGACGAACAGGAGAATAGGGCCAGACGCAATAACATACGTGTCCGAGGCCTCCCAGAAGCAGTTGAAATAAAGGATCTAGCTCCAGTGGTTATTGGTATATTTAATGAACTGCTCCAAAAAGATAAGGAAAACCCGATAGAGCTTGACCGCATCCACAGAGCTCTGGGGCCCAAGAATCCCAATCCGGCCTATCCCAGGGATGTAATTTGCAGAGTGCACTTTTTTGCTATTAAGGATGCCATCATGCAGGCAGCTCGCACACAAGAATCCATCTACTTTGATGAAACCCGCATTCACCTTTTGCCGGATGTTTCTAAGCTGACTTTAGACCTACGTAGATCACTGAAACCACTTACCGGGGCCCTTCACGCTAAACAAATCAGATACCGCTGGGGTTTCCCCTTTCAACTTTCAGCATCCCACGATGGAAAGTCAGCTGTCTTTCGCACCCTCGGAGATCTCCCCAAGTTTCTGGGCACCTTTGAGCTCCCACAGATGCCCCTACCAGACTGGCCGCTGAAAGCCCCGACCCCTGGATTCCTACCCTCCTCCGGATGGAAGAGACAATCCAAAAAACCGAAACGCTCCAGAGCTGAAGCTCCTATGCCACCCATGGAGTGATGGGCAGAGCCCCTCTCTCTCCCTCCGTTCTTCTCTTTTGCCTTCTCTTATCTAAGAGACGGGTCAGCTGAACTGTTCCCTGGCGGACTATCTGGTCTGGTTTTTGTTAGTACATTGCACTATTGAAAGTTCCTGAAGTGTTTTATTTTTATTTATTTTTTATTATTAGTATTTTTACTTTTATCTTTTTTCTTATTATCCCTCATTGCAATGTTTTCTTTTTACTGTTATAGACCCAGATCTGTCTAACATTTGCTAGTTTGATTATGTTCCCAATCTGACTCGGGCCTACCTGCCCCCAGGTTCAGCTCTGACCCCTGCTATTGGAAGGGCTCTCCCAGCTCTTCTCCCCACTTTCTCCCCCCCGCCCTGATTGTGCCCTGGTTGTATACTAGGGCTGCTCTTGGTGTGTCTATTCATGTTGACTGGACCCCCCCGGGTGGCATGACTTATGGGTTACGGACAGAGGCTTATGTGCCCCGGACCCAGTGGGGCTTTTGGCTCCTTTCCTGCCGCCCAGGGGGATCCCCATATTCTTCGATTAGTCGATAATTTATATTGTTTAAGAGGTTCTATGTTTGCGGCGTGTGCGGGCACCTCGCTGTGTGTTGCCCGCGTTCCCCCACTTAGGTTACTCAGCTGCCATTTTGGTATCAGCTGGAATGTTGCTAGCAACAAGTTTAGTGCGGCCCTTGAGGCCACGATGTTTCTTTTCGATCATCTTTCTTTTTTCTGTCCTCCTGTCTCTCTTACCTTCCACCTATGGGCCTCTTGCCCACCCCTTCCTTCCCCACCCCTTCCCTCCCCACCCATTTGAACTCCCTGATGTGGTGTGCTCGCTCCTCCCTTACGCTCTCATATACCCCGCCTTGTTTTTCCTATGGCTACCCCTGCCAATTTGAAAGTTTCCTCTTTGAACTGCCGAGGCCTTAACGTACCTGAGAAAAGGAGGCAAATACTATATCATTTCCATAAAATGCGCACCCAGATCCTCCTCCTTCAAGAAACCCATTTCAGGTCAGACTCGATCCCTAAAATTACTAGTAAACACTACCCCACCTGGTTCCATAGTACCAACCCCCTGGCTAAGTCCAAAGGGGTCTCAATAGCCTTCCACTCCTCATTCATGCCAGATGTTCTCGATACCCATGTCGACCCCTCAGGGAGATATGTCATGCTTAAACTATCTTACAAAAATTCGATTTATACCATTACTAACGTTTATTCTCCCAACCAGGATCAGCTACAGTTCTTCTCCTCCGTGGTCTCTCGCCTAAAGACGTTCAGCACGACCAACATGATCCTGGGGGGTGACTTTAATGCTGCTCTGATCCCCCGTGTGGATACATCTACAGGTAAGTCCTCGATCTCCCTGGCTGCCCTGGCCAAGCTGCGCTCCCTGTTCTCCGACCTCTCCCTTACTGACGTGTGGAGAATCCTGCACCCCTCAGATAGGGACTACACTTATTACTCCCCTGCACACTCTTCGTACAGTAGACTGGACTACCTCCTAGTGTCACAATCCCTGCTTGACCTGTCCCCGACAGCTTCTATTGGCATTAAACTGTGGTCTGACCACGCCCCTGTTCACCTGACATTGGGGAGGATCCCCTCCCACAAACCCCGGTCGTCATGGAGACTTAACGACAATCTGCTCACAGACCTGGCTTGTACGGCTGATATTGTACAGACAATTGCGAACTTTGTCTCTGACCATGCTCAGGACGAGACCAACCCCTTGACGAAGTGGGAAGCCCTGAAGTGTGTCCTCCGAGGCAAATTCATTCAACATGGGTCCCGGCTAAAGAAAGCCCGCACCCTGGATGTTGCTCGCCTCCTTAACACAATCACCACGCTGGAGGACTCCCATAAACGTTCTCCAGAGCCCTCTAAACTAGTGGATCTAGCTAACGCTCGGAGGGACCTCTTGCAGATCTTTGCAGACAGGGCTTTAGTGGCCAGAGACAAGGGGCGTTTTACTCACTATGCCCAAGCCAACAATTGCGGTAGGCTCTTGGCGAATACGATACAACCGCGCCCAGCCAGGCAGCACATTCCCTTCGTTGTCTCTTCCAAAAGTGGGAAGGTACACAACAACAAGGCGATTGCGGAAGAGTTTCGGCACTTCTACACAGGCCTCTATAACCTTCCCCCTCAAAGGATGGGATCCCCGGCCCAGGGACCTGGGTCTACGGATGCCATAATCTCTTATGTTCAGGAAACGGCCCTCCCTACTATTCCGCTGACGGAGGTGGAGGAGCTGGAGGCACCCCTGTCAGAAGAGGATTTCCTCCTAGCCATTAAGAAACTGAAAAATGGTAAAAGTCCTGGCCCTGATGGGTTTACCCCCAGATTTTATAAAGTATTCGCGCCCCAGTTGTCTCCCCTACTTGCGAAAGCCTTCAACGCCATTGACGGGACTCTCTGCCCTTCCCCAGGCCTTTTACACGCCCAAATAGTCGTGATCCCAAAACCTGGCAAGGACCATTCCCACTGCCCCAACTATAGGCCGATCTCCCTATTAAATGTAGACTTAAAATTATTCACCAAGATTCTTTCGGAGCGCCTCTCCCCTTTACTCCCTCAAATCATACATGGCGACCAGGTGGGATTCGTCCCAGGTCGAGAAGCTCGTGACAACACCACTAAGACGATCCACCTGATTGCCTACGCTAAGCGCAACCGGATTCCGACATGCCTTCTCTCTTGCGACGCAGAGAAGGCCTTTGATAGGGTCAGTTGGCCCTTCCTGAGGTCCACTCTCGCCCAAATAGGCCTGGGTCCAAAAATGTTAGCACGTATTATGTCCCTGTATAGTAACCCCTCTGCATCGGTACTAGTCAACGGCGTAGTCTCAGAGGCGTTCCCGATTGCAAACGGCACCAGACAGGGGTGTCCCCTCTCCCCCCTCTTATTTGCCCTAGTTATAGAACATCTAGCACAGGCGCTGAGGGGCGAATCCCAGTATACAGGGGATACAGACCCCCTCATCTCATTGCAAACTTTCCCTCTATGCAGATGACCTTTTGCTATACGTCACACACCCACATGTCACCATTCCATCTATCTTGGCTGAGATTGCAAGGTTTGGTACCCTGAGCAACTATAAACTTAACCTCTCTAAGACGGAAGCCCTGAATGTCTCATTGTCACAACCTGTTCTATCGCTTTTGAAATCAAACTTCTCCTTTCAATGGCGGACGAAATCCGTCACATACTTGGGGACGGAGATACCAGCCAACCTGTCGGAGATATATTCCCTCAATCATGGCCCGCTGCTGACCAAACTCAAGCGCCTAACTGAGGATCGCTTGAATTTGCCAGTATCATGGTTTGGACGGATGAACGCCCTGAAAATGGACATCTTACCTAAATTATTATATATGTTCCAGGCTCTGCCAATAGCCCTACCCTCTGCCTTCTTTCGGGCACTGCGCTCGATGGCGATTCGGTTTGTGTGGAGAGGGAATCGCCCCAGATTGAAACATAAGCTGCTTTGCTCCCCCATCACTAGAGGGGGGACAGGTCTTCCTGATTTTGAACTATATCACACAGCGGTGGTGTTTTCGAGAATCCTGGAATGGTTCCCTCGTCCGTTTAGTAAGGTCTCTACATCGGTCGAACAAGATCTTTCCCCGGTAGACCTCCGGGCCTTTCTCTGGGGCCATGGGGAGTCACTTCGGGCCCTTACAGACTCCTCACCCTTGACTAAAGACGCCTTAGCAGTTTGGTACCGACGGAGGACAGTCTTTGCCTTAACCACCGACCCGAGCCCGATGACTCCCCTGTTTGACAACCCGGCACTTCCGGAGGGCAAATTCGCCCACTCACTTAATGGGTACAAAAGAGACCATTGGCCCACGGCACGACAGTTTGTAGACGCTACCACGGGATCTTTCGCGATAGACGAGCTCTCTCCCCTCCCGAAGGTGACCTGGCTCACCCACATACACTTGGCAGCTTACTGTAAACAACTTTACGACACGAGACAGACCCATAGGCCCCCGACGGAGTTTGAGCAACTGTGCTCGCCCCATGAAGTCCCCCGTCATACTCTCTCCATGATATATAAAATTATACTAGGGCATACGAGCGCCTCCTTACCCAAATTCACCGCAGCTTGGTCTGGGGAGCTAGGGCAAGAGATTAGTGAGGCAGCATGGCAGAAAGCCTTCTATTACACTCATAAATCTTCTATCTCGAGTTACGTTCGGGAAAAAAATTATAAATTGCTGTCACGGTGGTATAGAGTACCGTCCGCCCTCAGGATCATGTTTCCCTCGACCTCGGACTCATGTTGGAGATGTAACCTGGCTACGGGTACGCACCTCCATATATGGTGGGATTGCGAGATTATCCGTCCCTTCTGGAACCAGATATTCGAAATTTATTCGGATATGTATGGTGAGCCCCTCCCTCCCTCCCCCACTATGGCCCTTCTGTCCATTCTCCCGGGTTCCTTCAAGTTCCAGAAACACACCCTTCTCAGGTTTTGCCTCAGTACGTGTAGGCAACTCATAGCCAGACATTGGAAATCCTCATCACCCCCGTCACTAGCTGAATGGGTCTCTGAAATGAATGGAGTCATGTTGATGGAAGAACTCCAGGCTAAGGCCCTAGATAACCACGCTAAGTTCTCCTTTACATGGGGACTGTGGAGGCACCATTCTTCCTCAGACAAATTAAAACAAATGCTCCTACCTGACTCTAGGCCCCCGCTGCCTTAAAAGATATGCGAAGACCTGACCTTCAAAAACAGGTCCAAGACGCGGGGAGCCCGAGCGCACCACACCCCCCCCCTCGCCCCCCTCCTCCCTACCCTCCTCTTTCCTTTCCTTCTTTTCCTCTACTAGCTCTTTCATCTGACCTATCCCTCTCCATTCTTTTCCGGTACTTCTTTTGCCCTCCACATACAGGATTGGTTCGTCCAAAGCAATCCCCTACTCTCATGTTGTTAGAGGCTCAATCCCCTGATGCACTCCTTGTTGCTTCGGAATTATGGAAGTACTGCTATCTCGCTCTTGGTGACATCCCTGGCGTTGGGATATGGTCCCCTTGCGTTCTCCTGGCCACGGGCGCAGCAGGCTCCCAAAGGGGCGCCCTGGCTAGAGGATGCGGCTTTGGGACATGTTCTGTTGAACGCCGGATAAGTTTATATAAATACTTCATTGAGGTGACGAACTTACCCATGTTATATTCTGTACTGTGGAAAATTCATTTTGTATTATGTTGAGGATCGGCCCACCCATTGTTGGGGGTCCGGTTCATGTTTCTTCTGATTTCTGTCTGAAAAATTTCTAATAAAACTTTTATTGAACCTTAAAAAATTAAGTTTGTTTTTTTATGTCATTAAAAATGATCGTGTGTGGGCTTCAGAGCATTTTTCAGGTTCTAAAAAATGGCCAATTTTTTCACAACGTGTTTAACGTTGTCGTTTTTAAGGTTGTAAAAAATGGTCGTGTGTGGGCTTTAACGACGTGAAAAATCGGCGTATGTTCACAAGCAAGTTATGAGACAGGAGCGCTCATTCTGGTAAAACTACCGTTCGTAATGGAGTAAGCACATTCATCACGTTGTAACAGACAGATTTTAAGATTAAGCCTCTTAGGCCCCTTTCACACGTCCGCTCCACCTGTCCGTTCATTACAAGTCCGTTTACGGACTTGTAATGAACCCCTATGGGAGCGGATCCGTTAGCGGATGATGCATCCGCTAACGTCCGCCAGATCCGCATCCGTTTTTTCGGACGGAAGAATGTCCTATTTTTCTTCCGTCCGGCGGAACGGATCGGATGCAAACGGACAGACGGTCCGTTTCCATCCGATTCCCCATAGGGGATAGCGGAGGAGAGACAGGGCGGTCTCTGCACAGTGTGCGGGGACCGCTCTGTCCGCCCAACAGCGCAGCCCCCCGCTGAGCCGACGGACACACGGAGCGGAAAGAAAAACGGACCTCTCCGTGTGTAAGGAACCTTAGTATAGACAATAAAAAATTATTAGTAGTACCATCATCCTAAAAATCGATAGGAAAATAATTTGGGACTGAGGGGACCCCAAGGACCAAAAAATTGAGGGGGGGCAAGAGGACTATAGCGGTACTATAGAGGAAAGTAAGCTCAGAAGGTAGAGGAAATTGGTAAAAGATATATCAATTTATTAAACATAGTATCAAAAAAGACATGGTCATAAAAAATAAAAAAATAAAAACTGCGGGACCAACCAGACAGGTCACCGGACTACAGTAGTCCCCGAAGGGAGAGTCACCATGAAAGCGGAGGTCATACAGAACAAGGTCTCAACTAGTTTCGCTACTCAGTAGCTTCGTCAGGAGAAATCTATGGAGAACACCCAGTCGCATGGAAATCGCAGCCAACCATAGGGAAATCTCCCACGGCGACCAGGGGGGACAACTGCGGTGGTTAACCTGTGTACCTGTGTAAAGTTCAAGGTGAAAATAAAGGTAGAAGAGGGCCCTAGGACCCAGTTGCTCAGTGACAGTTGTGCGACTAGTAAATTACAGAAGCCGCACAGTGATAAGTTTACCTACTTGCCGACCAGCCGCCTTCATATTACTGCTGCAGTTCTTCTCTCCTGGGCGAGAGCCCGTAGCTCTTCGTCGGCTACTTTGCGGCCACTAGGGGGCGCGTGCGTCCCCGCTCGCCCCAGAGTCCCGCAAGCGTTAAGACCCTCAGGTCTGGTATGGATTTTAAGGGGAACCCTGTACCAAATTTTTATTTATTTTTTAATGACGTGGGGTCCCCTTCAAAATCCATACCAGACCCTTTCACTCATTTACATTTGTCCCTGGACAGGAACAGTTGCGTTTAGCGAGTGTTTTTGTTTTTTTTCCTGGGTCAGTGTTTATACAGTTTTTAGGACATGTCAAAAACAGTTTTTGTGTTTTTTTTATTAACTTTGCCTTTTTTTTGGTGAATGAGTACTATGTATGTACCCATACTCATTCACATAGAGGGGTGGGATGTAGGGGCCACTTTGGCTTGCAAAATCCAAAAAGTCACCACCCCACCCCCACCCGGCCAGGGTTGTGGGGAAGAGGCCCTTGTCCCCATCAACATAGGGACAAGATGCTTTGGGGTGTAGCCCCCCAGCCCCCAAAACTCCCCCCTATGTTGAGGGCATGTGGCCTCGTATTGTTCGGAGGGGCGCTTGCTCACCCCCCCCCCCCCCTATTCCTGGCATGTTCTGCTGCTTGGATAAGGTTCTGGTATGAATTTTAGGATGAACCCCACACCATTTTTTTAAATTGTGGCATGGTGTTCCTCTTAGACCCCTTTCACACTGAGGGCGTTTTGCAGGCGCTATAGCGTTAAAAATAGTGCCTGCATTCCGCCCTTAAAGTGGATGTAAACCCAAAAAAAAAATGTTTTCTTTTGATGTCACAATGTAGAGTATAAGATTTCCTATCATCTGTGCCCAGTCTTGCCACACAGAGTTAATCCAGCGCTGAGTAATCCTCTTCTTGTAATGTTCAGTGCAAATTAACAGAATTCCAGATAAAAACCTGCCAAATTATAAAGTCTGTTTCTCTGTTATTGCTTTCAGTGACAGGTTATATACATATCTAGCTTGGACATGTTTATCATATGCTATGTTATGTTTGTCATAACATGAGGTGATCCAAAGTTCATTGTATATTACCAGGATGTGTTATGTGGGGGAGGGGTGGATTTCTCACTTTTTATACCTCATGTTATGATAAACATAACATAACATATGATAAACATGTCCAAGCTAGATATGTAAATAACCTCTCACTCAAAGCAAGAAGAGAGAAAACTGACTTTTTATTTAGGCAGGTTTTTATCTGGAAGGCTGTTCATTTTCAGTGAACATTAAAAGAGGATTACTCAGATCTGGATTAACTCTGTGTGGCAAGACTGGGCACAGATGATAGGAAACCTTATACTCTACATTGTGACATAAAAAAAAAAGTGGGTTTACATCCACTTTAAACAGCTGCTCTATTCACTCCAGTGTAAAAGCCTGAGGGCTTTCACACTGGTGCGGTGCGCTGACAGGGCGTCAGAAAAAGTCTTGCCTGCAGCTTCTTTGGGGCGCATTAGAAGTGGTGAACTCACCGCTCCTAATGCGCTCCTGCCCATTGAAATAAATGGGAAGCGCCGCTGTACCGACGGCAATACACCGCTGTAGCAGCACATTGCGGGCGGTTTTAACCCTTTCTCGGCCGCTAGGGGGGGGTTAAAAGCGCCCCGCTATCGGCCGAAATGTGCCACAACTCTGATGCTATTTTATTTATTTATTTATTTATTTATTTATTTATCGGGGCGGCATAGTGTGAAAGCACTCTTAAAATCTATACCAGACCTGAAGGACCTGGTATGAAGGGGGGGGCGCCCCCCCCCCCCCCCCCCTCTCCTTCATACCAGGCCCTTGCCGCTTTTTTTTCTGAAGTTGTTATTGCCAGCAATTCTTTTCTTTACATCCAGCTGTCAGTGGGGGAACCTGCTGATAACTGATGAGTTATTGGTTGTTAAGGACATGGCGGTCGTCTTCCTGGGCCCCCTCATTCACTGCCAGCTATTCTTCACACAGAATTCAGATTGGTTGATAATTTTTCGATCAATCCCCATTCGAATTGTTCTAAAAATGTGGAATTCGTTAGAAAACAAAGAAATTAAAACAAAATTCTTTACTATTGTCACTCAGGGATTCATATACATCCAAATCTCCAAATAACCCCAAATTTGGCCCAATTTAGATTTAGACCCAAACAAAATGCACATGTCTACTGATTTACATGGAGGAGTCTGGGATCTGCACTGATGGGCACTTATAGGCTGCACTGATGGGCACTTATAGGCTGCACTGATAGGCAGTAATAGGCAAGACTCATAAGCACTGATAGGCAGTACTGATGGGCATGGATATGGTGCACTGATGGGCAGTATTGATGAGCACTGATAGGCTGCACTGATATGCTAAACTGATAGGCAGTACTGATGGGTATTGATATGGTGCACTGATAGGCAGTACTGATGGGCACTAACAGGCAGTACTGATTGGCACTGACAGGCAGTACTGATGAGCTGCACTGACAGGCAGTACTGATGGCCACTGATATGCTGAACTGATAGGCACTGATAGGCAGTAATAGACAAGACTCATAAGCACTGATAGGCAGTACTGATGGGCGCTGGTAGGCTGCACCGATGGGCGCTGGTAGGCTGCATCGATGGGCGCTGGTAGGCTGCATCGATGGGCGCTGGTAGGCTGCAACCGATGGGCGCTGGTAGGCTGCAACCGATGGGCGCTGGTAGGCTGCAACCGATGGGCGCTGGTAGGCTGCAACCGATGGGCGCTGGTAGGCTGCACCGATGGGCGCTGGTAGGCTGCAACCGATGGGCGCTGGTAGGCTGCACCGATGGGCGCTGGTAGGCTGCACCGATGGGCGCTGGTAGGCTGCACCGATGGGCCACCTTTCTTCTTCGATATTTATATAGGGATGTGGTCATATGTAGCAGATATAAACCTCAAATCTTTGGTACATGATACTGAACTGCAGCCAACCGGGACCGACCCAGCGCTGGCAACAACCGGGACCGACCCAGCGCTGGCAACAACCGGGACCGACCCAGCGCTGGCAACAACCGGGACCGACTCAGCGCTGGCAACAACCGGGACCGAACCAGCGCTGGCAACAACCGGGACCGAACCAGCGCTGGCAACAACTGGGATGGAACCAGCGCTGGCAACAACCGGGACTGACCCAGCGCTGGCAACAACCGGGACCGAACCAGCGCTGGCAACAACCGGCACCGACCCAGCACTGGCAACAACCGGGACCGATCCAGCGCTGGCAACAAACGGGACCGGCCCAGCGCTGGCAACAACCGGGACAGACCCAGCGCTGGCAACAACCGGGACAGACCCAGCGCTGGCAACAACCGGGACAGACCCAGCGCTGGCAACAACCGGGACCAAACCAGCACTGGCAACAACCGGGACCAAACCAGCGCTGGCAACAACCGGGACAGACCCAGCGCTGGCAACAACCGGGACAGACCCAGCGCTGGCAACAACCGGGACAGACCCAGCGCTGGCAACAACCGGGACAGACCCAGCGCTGGCAACAACCGGGACAGACTCAGCGCTGGCAACAACCGGGACCAAACCAGCACTGGCAACAACCGGGACAGACCCAGCGCTGGCAACAACCGGGACCGACCCAGCGCTGGCAACAACCGGGACCGACCCAGCGCTGGCAACAACCGGGACCGACCCAGCGCTGGCAACAACCGGGACCGACCCAGCGCTGGCAACAACCGGGACAGACCCAGCGCTGGCAACAACCGGGACAGACCCAGCGCTGGCAACAACCGGGACCGACCCAGCGCTGGCAACAACCGGGACCGACTCAGCGATGGCAAAAACCGGGACCGACTCAGCGCTGGCAATAACCGGGACCGACTCAGCGCTGGCAACAACCGGGACAGACCCAGCGCTGGCAACAACCGGGACCCGACCGACCCAGCGCTGGCAACAACCGGGACCGAATCGCCATTGGCAACAACCCGGGACTGACCCAGCTCTGGCAACAACCGGGACCGAATCGCCATTGGCAACAACCCGGGACTGACCCAGCGCTGGCAACAACCGGGACCGAATCGCCATTGGCAACAACCGGGACCGACCCAGCGCTGGCAACAACCAGGACCGACCCAGCGCTGGCAACAACCGGGACCGAATCGCCATTGGCAACAACCGGGACCGACCCAGCGCTGGCAACAACCGGGACCGAATCGCCATTGGCAACAACCCGGGACCGACCCAGCGCTGGTAAGAAATGGAATAGCGCGCACCTAGACAGGAGGGGTGTTCAGATTTCTCCTCCATGACTCCTAGATGAGGGAAGTGGGTGAAAGGTCACACAGGAGAATACAATGCAGCTGATTATTTCTGTACCAATAGAAGTCCCCCTCCCTGTGACACCCATGAGGGAACAAAGGCTGGTGGGGGGTGGGGAGGGGGCACCACGCTGCTAATCTCCAGTCCTGGCTCTGCATTCTGTGATCTCTGATAGAGGGGGAGGGGAGGGGGAGAGCGGGATTGAGACGTGACAATTAGTCACACACACTCCCTCCCTCTCCTCTCGCTCCCCCTCCTCCTCTCCGGAGTGACTGAGGATGCCGGGGATGCTGCATCACTATGGGACTTCCCAGGCCGGGGACCACGCACTCACTCCCGCTCTACCACGCCGCTTAGCAGCAGCTGATCACGCGCTCACTCTCCTCCGATTGGCCGCCTCGCCACACACCTTTGTCGCTGATTGGACGCCGCTCTCCCCGCCCACAGCTATGTTCTGTGAGCTTTAGTACTATCTGAATGGAGCAGCTGGAGCGCTGAGGACAGCGGAGGAGATAAGCAGAGAAGTGTGTGTACCGCTGTGACTGCTGTGATACAGGAGAGCCGTCCAATCACTACATATCTACAGAGACCAGGAGAACTCTAATACCTCAACATATTCTACATATACAGGGACATGATCGGCTACAGCACGGTGAGTGCCCAGCAATGCATGCCTATCCATGGCACTGTGTGTGTATATAGGGAGACATCCCCAGCAATCACTACCATGACATGGTCCTCTGATGGGATGTATAATATCATCTATGGGGGGCAGTACTGGCCATTCTGATACTTGTAGTTCCTCTGATTGGACTATATGCTCTATGTATGGGTCAATATGTGCTGGGTGCCCTGGTGTTGAGAGGGCATGCTGATACTTGTAGTTCATCTGATGGGATGTATAGATGGGTATCTGGGAGGGGGCGGATCCCTAGCAATGATTGCCATGACATGATCATACTTGTAGTCCCTCTGATTGGTCATCTATAATTTTTATAGGTTGGTATCTGTGTGTTGGGTGCCCTACTATTGCCAGGCATGCTGATACCCACCTATATACAGTACATATAATCCAAGTATCAGCATGCCTGGCAATGGTAGCCAGGATTACCCCCCCAGATACCCTCCTATACAGCACATATAATCCAAGTATCTGGGGGGAGGGGGTAATCCTGGCTACCCTTGTCAGACATGCTGATACTTGTAGTTCCTCTAATTGGATGTATAATATGAACTGTATAGGTGGGTATTTGTAAGGGGGGGGGGGGAGTCCTGACTCTCATAGTCAGGCATGATGATACTTGTAGTTCCTCTAATGGGAGATGTATCTGTACTGTATAGGTGGGTATCTGTAGGGTGGGGCAGTCCTGACTATCATTGTTAGGGCATGCACATACTTGTAGTTCCTCTGGTGGGATATATATGTACTGTATAGGTTGGTATCTGTAGTGGGGAGGGGGACAGTCCCGCTCTCATGGTCAGACATGCTGATACTTGTAGTTCCTCTGATTGGATGTATAGGTGGGTATCTGTAGTGGGGAGGGCAGTCCCAACTCTCTTGGTCTGGCATGCTGATCCTTTTAGTTCCTCTGATGGAATGTATAAGTGGGTATCTGTTGGGGGGGGGGGGGCAGTCCTGACTCTCATGGTGAGGTATGCTGATCCTTGTAGTTCCTCTGATGGGATGTATGGGTGGGTATCTGTAGTGGGGGGGGGGGGGGGGCAGTCCCGACTCTCATGGTGAGGCATGCTGATACTTGTAGTTCCTCTGATGGAATGTATAAGTGGGTATCTGTTGGGGGGGGGGGCAGTCCTGACTCTCATGGTGAGGTATGCTGATCCTTGTAGTTCCTCTGATGGGATGTATGGGTGGGTATCTGTAGTGGGGGGGGGGGGGGCAGTCCCGACTCTCATGGTGAGGCATGCTGATACTTGTAGTTCCTCTGATGGAATGGATAGGTGGGTATTTGTAGTGGGAGGGGCAGTCCTGACTCTCATGCTGATCCTTGTCGTTCCTCTGATGGAATGTATAAGTGGGTATTTGTAGTGGGGGGGGGGTGTGTCCTGACTCATGGTGAGGCATGCTGATACTTGTAGTTCCTCTGATGGAATGTATAAGTGGGTATTTGTAGGGGGGGGGGCAGTCCTGACTCTCATGGTGAGGCATGCTGATCCTTGTAGTTCCTCTGATGGAATGTATAAGTGGGTATTTGTAGTGGGGGGGGGTGCAGTCCTGACTCTCATGGTGAGGCATGCTGATACTTGTAGTTCCTCTGATGGAATGGATAGGTGGGTATCTGTAGTGGGGGGGCAGTCCTGACTCTTATGGTGAGGTATGCTGATACTTGTAGTTCCTGTGGTGGCACTGTTGGCTCAGAAGGTGTATTGCATACGGCCATAGCCCTGTGCTATCCTCCTATATAGACTATATATATCACTGGTGGGGGATGTCTTGCTGTGTCCACTTAGTGCAGATGGAGACAGACCTGGATAAGTCTATGATCAGCCTGAGATCCTTCAGGACTACAAATCCCAGCATGCCCCGCACAGCCATTCCTGTCCTGCATGCTGCTACTTGTAGTCCTGCCAGACACTCAGTGGAGATGGGTTGCGGTTCCTGGGTGGTTTCTATGATTCCGCTCTTTGTGATTGGAGCGCAGTGTGTGGGATGACATCACCGGGGGGCGGGCAGGGATGGTGTAGTGGGCGGGGCCCGGTGGATGTGTGTTATGTGCGGAGCAGTAAGTAGGTGAGAGGTCGCCGCGCGGCGGTTCGCAGAGTTCATGCTTCCTGTGTGTTGCAGGGCAGCAGCTGATCACGCTTCCTTCACGTGCAACGCCCAGAGCGGCTTTAGCCAATGGCCGTGTGGAGCGCGAGAGACCGTCAGCCAATGGGCGGCGCAGGCCTTCGCCAATTGGCTGCAGCCAGCCGCTTGTTTTGTGTAACTGGGGCTGAGAAGAACAACACAAAGGCTTACGTAAGGAGGTGGGCGGGACGAGTCCTGGATGCACGAGGCTTGCACTAGGCTGTGTGGGCGGGGTTCATACCCTGGTCTGACCAATGGCGCCCTTGCATTGTTTGACTGTGAAGAGAAAACAAAGCTGACTCTGCTCTATGTAGCTTTATTACACTTTTGTTGTAGAGAGAAAGAAGTTTGTGGTAAAGTGAATGTGAGCCCAAGGCTCAATATTCTATACAGTGCAGCTTACTAGTCATTAGATAGGGGGGTGAATTGTGTTTTTATTATCAGGCTATGAAACACCCTGTGTGCTGGCATGCCAGATCTGTATCACCCCCATCCCCCCTCCTCTGTGCCCTGACTGCCAATGGTTGGCATAGAGGGAGCCCTGCGCATTCATGGCCACTGGCCTGTATTCTGGTGGCGGGCAGGTGGTTGCGCATGCACAGTGTTGTTGGCAATGGTGGGCGGAGTCTGTTATAGCAGAGCCGCCCAGTAGGGCTTGTATTTACCTGAACCTGATCGTTCCAGCGAGGAGCAGGAGCCCCGCAGCTCTAGCCGCTGTCTCTGGTCCTCATTGGATAAATCAGGGACATGCAATTAGCGGACCTTCAGCTGTTGCAAAACTACAAGTCCCATCATGCCTCTGTGTATCATGCTTGTGACTGTCAGTCTTGCTATGCCTCATGGGACTTGTAGTTCGGCATCCGACCCGCTAAAAACAGACCACATCCCCATCCGTCCATGCGGATCGGATAGGATCTGATGAAAACGGACATGCTGTCCATTTTCATGAGATTGCTCCATAGGACACAGCGGTGCCCGACAAGCCCCTCTCCGCTCAGTATGCAGAGATGAGCTTGTCATCAGTCGGCTCAGCGGAGACCTGCGGACAGATCTTCCCCTGAACTGGCGGGAGCAGACGGACTTCATCGCGACGGATTGGGTCGAAGTCCGCCAAGTGTGAATGAAGCCTAATGCTGCCTCCCGGGAATTCCTTTAAAGCAGACCTCCCTCCCCTCCGTCACACTGATCACAACATTGAAATCCTGTTTCTTCACTTAAAGTAGAAGGATTTCAAAGTCAGCGCGACTTGGAAGACATCAGTGCGACTTCATGCACAGATAGATGTCTATGCTAGTCACACCTGAACTTGCAAAAAATAGTGAAGGAACGACTTTTAAAATGTGACTGCTTCCATTGCGGACAATAGGGTGCGACTTGAAACTGGCAAACCACATGACAAGTCGCATCGGTGTGACCGGGGGCTTGATTAACATTGACTATTTTTAAAGAGGAGCTCCAGTATGTTAAAAAAAACATAAAATGAACAAATACTGTAGCTGCTCACTGACAATACAAGGACACTTACCTGTCCAGGGATCCAGCAATGTGGGCACCCCAGGCGATTCATCAATCAGCTCCAGGTGCGGACGCTGGCATCTGTAGTAATTGAAGCCTTGCGGCTTCACAGCCCGTTTACTACTGCATATGCGTGAGTCGCGCTGCACTTTCTGATTGGTCCTGCCGTCTTCTGGGACCTCTGTGTGCCACAGAAGGCAGTAGAAGGGGCTTGAAATGTCGTAGATCGCCATGCGATGATCTCACCCAGAAGTGGGTACCTGTCAAAACCAGGTACCCGCCCCCCAAAAAAACAAAATATGACGGGGGGGGGAGATTGAACAAGCAGAGCTTCCCCTTTGGGTGGAGAATGGAGACCTGGATGGATGGGGGAATTTGCTTTGAATTTTAAAAATGAATTAATTGGCATTTTTGGACTGTGGAGTTCAGATGCAGTGCATAAAGTGTTAAGTTGGGAGGAGGAGCAACTTGTGAATCATGTGACCACGGTGGTTGGCTCCTGATCAGACACCTTGACAGGGAACTGTCAGTGACAGCTTGGTCAGTGTGCTGGGAGCATGCTCTCAGGGCACAAGAATACATTGGTTGCTTATGTGCTGCTGCTGGGAGTTAAAGCCCCCCCCCCCTTTTTCTTGCTGCTGCTGCATATATACATTGTGCCTTACAGGGGGGGGGGGGGTAGAGACGCTTAGCTGAGTGAATGCTGTAGTAGAACATTAACTCTTCAGTGATTGTGAGTTTTTTGTTTTCACATACTGTCTTCTTCCCCTCCCCCCTCCATGTCCGCACAGGTTTTGGCCATTTGTTGACATGGGGAGGAGGATAGGAATTGTACTTTAGAGGGTCACTCTTTGGAGTGACCCTCTAAAGTACAATTCCCATCCTGGCGGGAGCAGACGGACTTCATCGCGACATATCCCCCAGTATCTGAGATTCCTTTCATTTGTGAAAGGAATCTCAGATACTGGGGGAGGGGGAGAGAACTTCTTTTATATCACTGGGAATCCTGTGTACTCAGGTTACAAGGGCTGCCCGCCTACAGGAGTCCCAGACATGATAAAAATAAGCTGCTTCTTCCTACACAGGAAGCTGGGCTGTTCAATACTCATTTCGCCCGTGTATTTCATTTTATTTTTTTGGAGCGGTTATTTATTACACCAGCGTGTTTCATTATTGCACAGCAATATGTGTAGCTGGTTGCATAGCACACCAACCAGGGGCAGACTGACAACTCATGGGGCCCCCGGCCAATAGAAGATTATGGGGCTCCCGGGCTTACAGATGGCCACCATGCCAGGAGGCAGTGCAGATGCGGGGCAGCTAAAATCTCTGGATTTTCACATCAAAAGCATATCAGTTTTGGACATATCAGGGACAGATGTTAAAAAAAACCCACTGATTTTGACATACTGTCCCTGGTTTTATTGAGCCTGGCAACCCGGATGGGGCCCCCTAGTGGTATGGGGCCCTCGGGCAGTGCCCGAGTGACTCAATGGTCAGTCCGCCCCTGACACCAACACACTGCTGCCTACTGATGTGAGCGATCTGTGCCATGCGTTTGTATTAAGAGGTTGGCATACAGCATCTTTGGGCATTGCAGCACCATCATGGGTGGGTACATTTGACTTGGAGTTGGGTTTTTAATTAGACCTTCACCTTCCCCACCCGCTTTCTCTCATTCCCATATACTAGTGATGGCAAACCTTGGCACCCCAGATGTTTTGGAACTACATTTCCCATGATGCTCCACTACACTGCAGCATGCATGAGCATCATGGGAACTGTAGTTCCAAAACATCTGGGATTCCAAGGTTCGCCATCACTGCCATATACAAACAACAATAGTAGTAGCCAAGGGCTTATTTGAGGAACAGCCTCGGTGACCCCTGAACCCTGCGTGTAATGGAAGGGATATTTTGGAAATAATTCCTTACCCATCTGACCTCTGCTAAATTTTGGTTGCCCATCCATTTACGCAGCATTTTACATATACATTGTACATTCACATCAGTCCCTGCCCTCAAGGAGACAATCTAAGGTCCCTAACTCGTATTCATACTAGGCTTACCTGTAGGTAAAAGTAAAAAAAATGACTATACAACCACTTTAATCATTTTTTGGTGGAACAGGTCCTGGTTTCTCATCTAGGTGAGAATGATGTATTTGTTGGGTGCTGCCTCCTCAGATTGCTGCTTCACACTTTCCAGGAAGCCATGGGGCACTATATAGTGCATGCACTCATCGGGAGGGAAGGGGGCAGCATCTGTTGACACATTGTGGTGCATGCCTGTCATCACAGGGTTGGCTGCAACAACCTGGAAGAGACAGAGGTGCTCCTAATGATGTGCTGTAGTGCATGCACAGTACAGTACCCCCATGGCCTCCTTGGGAGTGTGACAGGCGCAGAACTGGGTCTGGAGCAGCAGCAGGTCCCTACAGCCTACAGAACACCAGTGGATTGGGTGTGTTAGAATGTGTTTTTTTTTTTTTTTTCATAACCCAGAGTAGAAACCCAGCCTAAAAAGCTCAGGCTGGACTTCTCCTTTAAGAAAATAAATAAGAATCCAGTGCAAGGCTTATTGTTTGAGTTCCTGTTTTTATTGATTGCAAGTAAATACCAGAAAGTGAATAATGTGGATTTTTTTTTTTTTATTAGATGGACAGAATGGACATATGTGGTCTTCAGCGATTTGGGGGAGCTCCCTGGAAGTCCACAGCAGAGAAGAGCGACGTGGAGGCTGTGGAAGCTCTTATGTACATGAGCAGCCGTTGGAAACCGGAGCCCAAAAGCTTCATTGATCTACGGCCAATCACCCCAGCGTCTGATTTCTCAGAGAACGAAGACAGCACCATCACAGCTGACTTCGCCACCATACCGGCTTTTGTAAGTGGGACTTGTCATGCAATGTCTTATTTTTATATGTAGTGTCTTGTTATGGTCTGTCCTTTTTTTTTTAAGTACATGAAAACTCTTCAATGCATTTTACAATGCTTTACATTTTTAATGTATAGCCAATAGTCAGAGTAGACGAATTCTTTCACTATTTAAATGTTTTTGTTTTTTAAAATATAAGGAACATCAAGCTACTGTATATTAAAAATCTAATTTTACACATTGCATAAACATACCGATAGTTGACGCTTTAAAAAAAGAAATAAATAGCTGTAAATATATAGGTTTGAATAATGGTCACGTGACCACTTGGTTTTTCACCCCTTTACCCATCTTAAATATTGCTTATTAAAAGATTTTTATTTAATGTGGGTATATTTAAGATCAATACGTACATTTCTTATTTTTTGGGGTTTACTGACACTTTTTAATATCACAAAGACTGTAGCAGGGAAAGCAAGACTCCATGAGCGGGGAATAACAAGGGAGGGGGGGGGGGGGAGAAATATGTGTTAAAGCATCTCATTACTGGATATTGCCCCACCAGTGGTCCTTCAAAGTGGTAGTAAACCCAGTGAAGTGACTAGCTGCAGGTGATACAGACATGAAACAAATCCTCCTACATACGTTGTACCTATTATCTGCAGCCCTCTCTTCTCTGCCTCCATTGAAAGTGCGGGATTTTCACAGCATCTCTCAGCTCTGAAAAGCAGGAGGCTGGGAGCTGAAGTTACATTCTGTAGAGCCCTGATTGGAGGGAAGTGACACACCCCTCTTCACATAGGAACTGAACTGAGGCTGTCATGTTTTTATTTTTTTATTTTTTCTCCTGGGTGTCAGGAGTCAGAAGTGAGAAGTGATTAGTGCTGATAACAGACTAACGAGGCAGCAGAGAGAACTGACACGTAGTGCTCTGGTTTGAGACAAGCACATAATATAGATGGATATGCCTTTTTCATATTTCATATCAGTGGTTTACAACCATTTTAGAGATTTGGGTTGCTAGGAGACACCTCCTTTTTCTTTCTTTTTCTCTTTCTTTTCTTTTTTTCAATTTAACCCCCTATATTGTCTTTTTAACATTTATATGAAACTTGACTTTGTTGTAAATAATTCACAGCCATGAACTAACCAAGCCTTTAATTTTGATGTTTGCAGTGTCTGACCCCACCATACAGCCCTTCCGAATTTGAACTGTCACATTCCCCAAGCATCAACCAGGTGTCTCCAAGTATCGAGAAGAGCAAGCCGATCACTAGCACAACCCTAGCTACTTCAGCTAACAATGCACTGAGCCCGATGCAAAAAGCCCAGGCAACGAGTGTTATCCGCCATACTGCGGACGCAGAGTTCTGCAATCAGCGTCTGTTTACACCAAAGAATTGTGATGGGTATGACACAGGCGTCGGTACTCCCCAGCAAATTTCTGTTGCCGAAAATAAAGTGCCTCTTCCTGAGCAAATCAAGAATGAAACACAGGTTCTGCCTTCCTTCTTGCTTGCAAACGGTAACCATGGCAGTGTTCCTTTTCAGGCCTGTAATGGCATGCCTAATTCCCCTGACACCTGTGTTATTCCAATGCAGATCCCATCACCCCCAATGTTGTTGCCCACACCAGTAACGGCAAATGCATTGCCTCAGGTGCCAGTCCTATGCCAAATGGTCCCCTTTTCTTCAAGCAATTCAATGGTGACAACAGTAGTGGCAAGCACTCCTGCCCAAACCCAAGCAGTCATGCAGCCCGTCTTCTACATGGGAGCTCAGGTGCCTAAAGGGACTGTGATGTTTGTGATGCCCCAGCCGGTAATGCAAAATACAAAGACTGTGTGGGCCAGCGGCTCCAGATTGTCTCCGATAGCACCAGCACCAGGGGTTTCTGCTTCAGAGGCCAAGTTTCCCCCACCTATGGATGCATCCCGCATAAGAAGCCATGTTTGCAACCAACCTGGGTGTGGAAAGACGTACTTCAAGAGTTCTCACCTGAAAGCCCACATGCGAACGCACACCGGTACGTGAATAACTGGTAGACCTCTGTTTCTTCTATCCTTGGTAGGAAGTCTGAATTGCCTTTAGTGACTAATCCTTATCTGGCTGTTGTTTTCCCACTGTTATTATGTTTTTTTCTCCTAAGTTTCTGTATTCCAAGGACACACTGGGGTTAATTTACTAAAACTGAAAAATACAAAATCTGGTGCAGCTCTGCATTGAAACCAATCGGCTTCCAGTTTCTCTTTTTTTTTTTCAAAGCTTAATTGAACAAGCTGAAAGGGCTTGTAAACCTTCTATAGTGCAGCACCCCAACCCCCCTTTTACTCACCTGAGCCCGGTCTTTTCAGCGCCGAGAATGCGCACACCAGCTCCAGTTGGTGTCTCGGGTCCTGATTGGATAGATTGATAGCAGTGCAGCCATTGGCTCCCGCTGCTGTCAATCAAATTCATTGACACGGGGGGGGGGGGGCGAGTCCTGCTGTCTGTGTCAATAGGCGCAGCAGCAGGACACAGAAGCGTGCCCGCACAAGTGCCTCGAGGAAGAGTGGCTCTCCAACAGGGCACCTGAGAAGAGGAGGAGCCAGGAGCGCCGCTGAGGGACCCCATAAGAAGAGGACTGGGGCCACTCTGTGCAAAACCAGCTGCACAGAGGAGGCAAGTATGACATGTATGTTATTTGAAAAAAAAAGATTTTGTTTTCCTTGAAGTTATCCGATTGGCCACCAGATTCTGCGTGCTCCAGTTCTAGTAAATCAACCCTGGTCAGTTTTTTAATGATTATAATAAAACCTATTTTTTTTCTCAGTTTATTAAAAACAATTTTTACTATTAAACTTAAAATATAAAATCGGCCCTTAAAGGGGCTCTGGAAGACTGGAGGTGAAGGCAGATCTCCTGATAATGTGGCTGCAACAGCCAATCGCAGCAATGAAATAATTAGGAAATCTGCCTCCACCTTCAGTCTTCCAGAGCACCTTTAAAAGGCTGGCAGGAGCCGGGGCCAAGGGGTTAAGGTAAGGCATTAATGATGTGATTTTGAAATGTCAGATATAAAATTGGAAACCCTGCCTACCTGTTGCTGAGCATAAGCAGTGGTCAGGATCTGTCGATGACCACTCGGTCTCTGCGCATGCTCAGCACAGAACCATGTATAATATAACCCATGGAGCAGATGCATATGTGCGTTATGCTGGTGGGGAAGGGTTAACCATTGCATTAAAGCGGAGTTCCACCCAAAGTTGGAATTTCCGCTCAACCCACTCCCCTCCCCCTTACATGCCACATTTGGCATGTAATTTTTTTTTGGGGGGGGGGGGGGTGGGGGCTTCAGGAGGAGTGGGACTTCCTGTCCCACTTGATGCTTCCGCCGAGGGGCTGGTTAGGCGATTAAGCTTAATCGCCTACAGCAGCCCCTCCCTATAGGCGATCGCATGGGACACAAGACAGGTCCCATGCGATCACCTGTCCAATCAGCGGCGGGCCGCGCCGTTCGCGCATGCGCAGTGGGTGCCCGGCCGCGAAGCCGAAGGCTGTCACGGCCGGGGTGCCCACAGTTGCAATGAGGACGCCGGCCGGGGAGGGGGGGAGAGGAGCCCCGGTCGGTGCGTCGCTGGAGCAGGTAAGTGATTGTTTATTAAAAACCAGCAGCTACACTTTTTGTAGCTGCTGACTTTTAATAAACAAAAATATTGGCTGGAACACCCCTTTAAGATTTTATTATATCGGCAATATTGGAGTGCCTGGCAGGAGTATAGCCTTTTTTTGCCTTTGTCATTATATGCTCTTTCAACTGCAATACCTTTTTAGAATAATTTTATTTAATATATATTTTTGTTCTATTGTGTTTTTCTTCAATACAGGAGAGAAACCTTTCAATTGTAGTTGGGAAGGCTGTGAAAGAAAGTTTGCTCGCTCTGATGAACTGTCCCGACACCGTCGCACGCATACAGGAGAAAAGAAGTTTGCATGTCCAAAATGCGACCGGCGCTTTATGCGCAGTGACCACCTGACCAAGCACGCCAGACGCCACCTGTCTAACAAAAAGCTACCTACCTGGCAGATGGAAGTCAGCCGCTTAAGCGACGTTGCTGTGCCTCAATCCTCTGCTCCTGTCCAGTGAATGTACCCAGTAGAGCTTGTATCACTCTGCTGAAAAGTTCGTGGCACGTCACTGGTGAAAACCATGATGGCAAGTCGCCTTCACTCCATGATGAATGCGAGTCTGATTAGCCGAATGGACATGCGGTCTGTGAAGCAACAGCGGCGGTGACTGAAAGACTTTTACAAGGACTCAGATTCCTGTAATTGTTGTTGTTATGCACTGGAGAAGATGGTTGAATGCAGGTTTTCGTGTGTGGCGCTGTCGGTAGCGCCGCCAGGACAGTGTGCGTGTTATAAATTAAGACAATTTGCTACTAGTACCGCTTACAAAGCTGTGTAAGCTTTTTCTTACTACCTGGTAAAAGTGGCTTTGTTTTGGCGATTTTTATATGGTGCCTGATTTGTAATTAACTACGTTAGGTTGGGGTGCTGTACCCGACTCAAAATAGAAAAAAAAACACCTGATCTACTAACCATTCTAGTACATTAAAAGTTAGCTAATATTTATCAAATTATATTTCCTTAGGTAAGTTCTTGTATGACCGACACAGCAATAATTTTTGAGCTTACTGTAGCGTGTCTACCCTTCATTGCACTAGAAGGCGTGAGATGCCAGAAAACTCTGACTGTTTTCTATTGATCATTAGTTTTCCGTTTTTTAAATCCCACAAATTTTTCCTTTTTCTTTTTGTCTTCACTTTTAGTTCATATTCTGTATGAGGTGCAATAGTTGACTTTGGGATTACAAGGCACCTTGATAGTATCAGTATCCCAAAAGTGCGGATATGCTAATGCCATTCCATAAAAACAAAACAAAAAAAACTATGCACATTATAATGTAGGATTTTTCTTTTAAAGTTGGTAAAAAGTTGTCAATTTTTTTTTATTATTATTGGACAATAGTATAAAACCTTTTATCTACTAAAGCTTATTGGCATTTGTTAGTGAACCTATACCTAAAATGACAATTGATAAAAATTGGTATGCAAGCTTTAAATGAATCTCAGGCAACCTAAACCTTGTTTTTTACAAGTACAATGTATTCCAGCGCTGCCATGTCTTAGGGTGTACTGGCCAGTCTCCGATTTCCTCATAGAAATGTTTGGGATTTTTATATTTTATTTAAAAAAAAATTTCCAGAACATTTCTGGCCAGGTATAGTTCTCATTTTGCAGCAGTTTACTATAAAGTTCTCCGATAAAGATTAACTGAAATATTCAAAGGGAGCTTCACCTCACCCTTTTGCTTAATAGAACAATTTGCTGCCATGTGTTTTATTTTTTTATTTTTTACGTTGATAGTGATTGGGAGTGTATTTAAAAAAAAAAAAAAATACTTTCACTTGCACTCGGATCACAGTTTCACTTCATTTAAGTTAACCATTTTCCCTTCGGGTGTAGTTTGGTTTTGGATGATATTCAGTGTTATTCTTCGAATGGCAACAAAAAAGAAATAGCAATTGAGTGTTTGGTATCATTTCCAGTTTGTAGAAATTTGTAAAGGCCACAGCGTGTTGGGTGAGAAATACACTACTGCCGCATAGCTTTATAACCCTTGTATCATAATTGTGTGCATATAATTCAATCAAATACACGTATGCACATTTATAACTTTAATGATTGTACAGGATTTTGCAACTGAAACCTCTTATTGGGCAGGGATCTCCCAACTTCAGCCCTCCAGCTGTTGCGAAACTACACTTCTATGAGGCATTGTAAAACTCTGACATGACTAGGCATGATGGGAGTTTTAAATAAAAACAAATCTATTGCGCTTAGGCTAAAATGAAGACCTAATAGACAGCAGCTATCGTATGTGGTAGATGAGCAGTGCTGCACTTCTACCACATACCATGATGGGAATTGTAGTTCCTGAACAACCGGAGGGCCATAGTTTGGAGACCCCTGTTTTAGGGTAAGTGGAACAACTTCTGTCCCATCTCAATGGTTACTAAATCCTTTATTACTTAAGGCTAGGTTCACAATAATGCGGTGCGGGAAATGCCCCAATCTGTGCACGTTTCCCACAGAGCATTTAAATTGCACTGCCCTTGTGATCCGCAATAGGTGTCAGTGCAATCTTAACGACACCCCAAATGCAGTGCGTTTGCCGGCACCGGATTGTATGGTACAAAACCACCATGCGGTCCAATTGGTGTGGTTTCGAAATTGCTGCACGCACTTCTTTGGCGCGATTTGAGCCCATTCAAAATAATTTCGGTTAAATCGTGCTTCACTAAATCACATGCGAATTGAAGAGAAAGGCAGTGTGGTTCCTTGTGTGCAATTCATATGCGGTTCATAGTGTGAACTAGGGTTGTCCCGATACCAGTATCGGTACCGATAACGAGTATTTGCGAGAGTACTTGTACTCCGGCAAATGCCCCCGATGCCTGAATAGAATACTTGCCCCACCCCGCCGCCGGATATATGTGGGGGGACATGGCTGCAATATATGTGGGGGGACATGGCTGCATATGTGGGGGGACATGGCTGCATTTGGGGACACATTTAAAAAAAAGTATCGGTATTCGGCATCGGCGAGTACATGAAAAAAAGTATTGGTACTTGTACTCGGTCCTAAAAAAGTGGTAGTGGGACAACCCTAGTGTGAACCAAGCCTAAGGCCGCGTACACACGACTGGTTTTCTCGACCGAATACGTCTCCCATCGAGTTTCTTGCTGAATTCTGCCGAGAAAACCGGTCGTGTGTACACTTTTCGCCGAGAAAACTGTCGAGGAACTCGTCGAGCCAAAAAGAGAGCACGTTCTCTATTTCCTCGACCGGCAAATTTGGCGCGACAAGTTTTTTGACAGCCGAACAAGGAACTCGACGGGGAAAACGATGTGTTTCGTCCGTCGAGTTTCTCGGACTTGTACGCGGCCTATGGGTTTATTTCAGGGAAAATGTTATATATCGTTTATAGGAGGTGGGTTGAACTTATTTTTTATTTTTTTTGGACTCTCAGGACTACAGGGCGATCTCCCAACTAGTTCCCCCTCACTCAGCCTTTCCCGCCATAGCTGCCAATACAATAGGGAAATGGAACATTCATTAGTGTCGCATCCTCCCTTGATCTGGCAACAGTTTTAAGTCAGTGGCACCCAAACAAAGCCACCAGCTAATCTGAAGCGGGAACATCAGTCAGACACAACTAAAAGGCTTGTCTGATTGGTACAGCTGGTTTCTTTGTACTACTCTGCAGTATAAACATACATGCTAAAGTGAGCTTTAGAAAAAGACCCCTGGTATGTGTGGATCGTGCCTGTGTGTCCAACCCTTATCTGGGCTTTAGGCTTGTGTGCAAAGCTGGAACAGGTGTGTGGGGCTGAAGTGCAGAGATCATATTGTTGTAGCTCCTGGGAGGTTTAAGCAAAGGGGTGAATGCAGCTGCCAGCGACTATTCAAAAAAATAAATCTCAGGACTAGGTGAGCTAAGCTTGCTGTTAAAGTCAGACCTATGCTCAGATGTCTAAGTCTTGCTGGGGTGGATAAATATAGGCCTACTTCTAAGTTGATGTACTTAATGAGAAAAGGAGCTGCAGGTTTCAGTTGCTTTAAGTGCATCTCTGATTTATAATGTTAACATTTTTACGTATGCATATTTGTTCTTTAAGCTGCACTTTGGTCACAAGTGTTTGGAAAGGCATGGAGAGAGTTAATTCCCTGACAAATACACAATCTATTTTTGTGTAGAAATCCTCAGAGGCAGCCATAATGAGTTGTCCTCCGAGGCGAAAGGGACCTGCAAGTTTTGAAGACCTTGCTGATGCCACTAGCTCTTGGTGAAGTCATTACCTAAAGCCACGTGACTTTAGGTCTCCAACAAAATGGCTGACCACATCTTCATCAGTGATGTTTTAAAGCTTTAATATCCATTCTTTCCATGGGACATATAAGCAGGTTTAATGTTGATCATTAATGTATGAGGCATTTTGTGACTACTTTTTTATATGTTTGCACAGTATTTCAATATAAGTTGTACTTTATACATGTTATAAAATAAAAGAACAATTTGATATGCCCTCTGTATACATGTGTTTTTTTTATTTTTATATATATATATATATATATATATATATATAACTGGTAAATTTACAAAAAACCTGAACAGACAGTTATCTTTTTAGTGAATCCAGTCCTGAGATGAACACAGCCCTGTCACACTGTAGAGCCAACCTGGTGAGCTGATTGTTCTCTGTTGCAGTGAGGCCCATGTCATGTTTTGAGATTCAGGATCACATGGCAGAGCAAAGGATTGGTTGTATCCAGAGGTCTCCATTACTGGCAAGTGACGTTCTGCAGCATTTGTGTAAGTCGGGAGTAGACAACCTCGACACACCAGTTGTGGTGAAACTACAAATCCCATCATGCTTCTGCCTCTAGGAGTCATGCCTGTGAGTGTCAGGGTCTTGCAATGTCTTGTAGTTTCAAAACAGCTGGAGGGCTGAGGTTGCCTACCTCTGGTCAAAGAACACCATCACGCTCACCTGGCCAGCAATGGAGCAACCTATGGAAGTCGGTGAGTTTTTCTCCCTGAACTTTGTGCTCCTGACACTGGACTATTGCCAGTGACATGATCACAAGCATGGGTCTTAGGCTGGGTTCACACTGCTGCAAATTCTTTTGCAAATTTGAGCTGATGCGATTGCTCAAATTTGCAAGTAATTAAAATAACATTGTTTTCCATTAGTGTAGTTCACATCAGTGCGGTGCGAATCTAAGCTGTGGGAAAAAGGGTCCTGTGCGAGTTTGATTCCATGTGCAATGTGAATTCAGCTCTATAGACTGGCATTCCCTGAAATTGCGGCTGCAAATCGTGGTAAAATCACACGATTTTGAATTTGCAGCATTGTGAACCTAGCCTAAAGCCCTGTATATACGATCGGTTGGTTCAATGAAAACAGACCGTTTCAACGGTCAAACCGATCGTGTGTGGGCCCCATCGGTTTGTTTTCCATCGGTGAAAAAAAAATAGAACATCTTTAAAAATTTTCCTATAGATAAAAAAAACGATCGTCTGTGTGGAAATTCATTGGTCAAAAGTCCACGCATGCTCAGAATCAAGTCGACGCATGCTTGGAAGCATTGAACTTCGTTTTTCTCAGCACGTCGTAGTGTTTTACGTGACCGTGTTTGGACACGGTCGGATTTTTGACCGATGGTGTGTAGGCAAGACTGATAAAACTTGTGTGTACAGGGCTTAAGGCCCCTTTCACATGGGTGATCTGATCAGGTCTGCCTGTCAGCTTTTCAAGTGGACTCGATTAGATAGTGTATGTATTTCTATGGACTGGCAGGTGTTAATGGATTTGTGTCCATTTCAATGTGTTAATTCGGAAATATTGGAATTAACGAAAACCCGTTTAACGAGTATTCGTAATTTCAAAGATTCTAAAATTCATTAAGTTGAATACCCAAAAATTTGAAAATCCATAACAGTAATAACTTAAAATGGAGGTTCACCCTAATTTATAACTTTCCCTTTATCAAAAGTGCTCAGTCTGTGTATTCAAAGTTCGCTGTTAAAAAAAAATTAAAAACGATTCCATACCTTATTTCTGGCTTCTGAACCAGGCACTTCCTGGTTTCAATTCCGCGGGACTGGGCATGACACTTCATCTGCGATCGCCGCATTGATTCATGGGGTTGATGAGCAGTGTCTCGTCACGCTGACCAGGAGAAAATTGTTTTGACCAGCAGCAAAGGAATTCTCGTAAGATTTTAGCCGGTCATGTGACGAGGGCGGATACAATTCCGCCATTTAAACTCATGGAAACTCATCCGTTGTGATGGCAACTGTGCAGTGTTGAAGGTGCGGCTCGCCGTCAACACTCCGCAAGCATGGGATAGAGTGGTGAATGCTGGGACATCAGCATTCATCGTATCCCGGAAGCAAATCCAGGAGGGCTTCAGAGTGCCCACAATTAAGATGGCAATGTCCATCTTTCATTTTTATAAAACATCCTTTCCTGGACAATGACGATCCTGGCGGCTAGAAGAATGGCTCACGAGGGTAGCAGATGGAGTAAGGTAAGAGCGCAAGAAGGATAAAAAAAAAAAGACATTCCCGCAGAACCCCCGCTTTAACTATTAAATTATAGGTATTGGAATTTCTTTTCAAATTTGTCTGTATAATTAGTAACTTTGGATAATGATTCATTACGTTCACTAACAGCCAAATTTGAAAATAAATTCCAATACCTATAATTTATGGTTGCTCCGTGGTGACAGTATCGGCTGATATATGCCTTCCCTCACTGAAGTTTTTTCCTCGTCTGCTTCGCAGGGTGGAGATCAAGGGGATCCCGGTGATTCTAATTGCTCCAGATTGGCCTTGGCACCCTTGGTACGCCGACCTTGTACACCTGGTGGCGGATGTTCCTTTGGAAACTGCCAATGCACAAGGTCCTATACTTCATCCTGCTTTACAGTCGCAGGTACTGAGGGACCAGGGTCTGTCTGACTCAGTAATTTCCACCATGCTGAGGGCACAGAAGTTTTCTTCTCAGAAGATCTATCATTGCACATGGAAGGCCTACATCTCCATGTGTGAGGAGATGGAGTTGCGCCCACGGGCTTATTCGGTTTTCAGGATCCTGCTGTTTACAGCGTGGGGTGGATCAAAGACTTGACCTAAGCATCATAAAGGGGCAGATTTCAGCCTTGACTGTTTCCTTTCAATGACCTTTGGCGGCTCATCCACTGGTGAGAACGTTTGTGCAAGGGGTTTGACATGTGGCCCCTCCGGTTCGGCCACCACTACCCCCCCCCCCCCCCCGGAAGATTTGAATCTGGTGCTCTCTGCACTTCAGAAACCTCCTTTTGAGAACATCAGAGAGATTCCCCTTTTGACACTCTCCCAGAAGGTGGCCTTTCTGGTGGCTTATACATCAGTCAGGAGGGTTTCTGAATTGGTGGCCTTGTCTTGCAAATCCCCCTACTTGATCCTCCCCAAAAATAAGGCGGTGTTACGCCCGCAGCCTTATTTTCTTCCAAAAGTTGTTTCGCCCTTTCATCTTAATGAGGACATCCATCCCTATGTCCTCGGCCGTTGTATCTCAAAGAGGTTGCTCTACATTCCTTAGATCTGGTCCGAGCTCTGCGAGTATATCTCTCTGCTACGGCTCCATTTCGGAGGTCAGACTCACTGTTTGTATCGGTGACTGGTCCAAAGAAGGGCCTGACAGTCTCGTCGGCCACCATTTCTCATTGGATCAGACAGATTGTGATTCAGGCTTATGCCCTATAGGGGCGGGCGCCTCCCTTTCCTGTCACGGCACATTCAACCAGGGTGATAGGTGCTTCCTGGGCTTTCTTACATCAAGAGTCTGTCTCACAGGTGTGTAAGGCGGCGACCAGGTTGTCTGTTCACACCTTCACTAAATTTTACACGGTTGATGTGCATGCATCTGCGGATGCTTGCTTCGGCCGCATAGTTTTGCAGCGGTTGTGTAACTACTTCAGACCCGCGCTATCGTCGAATGACGGCTACAGAGCGGGTCTGAATATCCAACACACCGTCTTTTGACGGCCGTCCCTTTGGGCGTTCCCAGCGCGCTCTGCGGGGAAGCCCTGTGTTGTCCGTGTCCCTTGGACACGGCCAATCACAGATCGCGGCAAACGGCCAGTCAGAGTCTAGCTATGACTAAGCATTGATTGTCAATGCGAAACGCGTCAGCTGTTTACCCCTTCTGCATGCTGTTTTTTGTAGTGCATTTTCCTTTTACTTCAATAAAGTTTTTTTTTGGGGTTTTACATTTTTTTGAAGTGCGTCTGTCCATATCTGTTTTCTCCTCGTTTGCCAGTCAGAGTGGCCGTTTGCGATCTGTGCGGCGAATGAGAGATGATCTCATAGATCAGGGGTGTCAAACTGGCGGCCCTCCAGCTGTTGCAAAACTACAAGTCCCATGAGGCATTGCAAGGCTAACAGTTACAAGCATGACTCCCACAGGCAGAGGCATGATGGGACTTGTAGTTTCGGAACAGCTGGAGGGCCACCAGTTTGACACCCCTGTCATAGATCATCTCTCATTGCTGTTTTACACAGAGACAGCGTCCTGTCTCTGGAGAGGAGGAGACCGATCTGTGTTCCTTGTACATAGGGACACAGATCGGTCACCCCCCCTCCCCCCACAGTTATAACACACCTAGGATACACATTTAACCCCTTCCTCACCCCCTAGTGTTAACCCCTTCAATGCCAGTCACATTTATACAGTAATTAGTGCATATTTATAGCACTGATCGCAGTATAAATGTGAATGGCGCCAAAATTGTGTCAAAAGTGTCCGATGTGTCTGCCATAACGTCGCAGTACCAATAAAAAAAACCGCAGATCGCCGCCATTTCTAGTAAAAAAAAAATAATAAAAAATAATAATTCTGTCCCCTATTTTGTAAGCGCTATAACTTTTGCGCAAACCAGTCGCTTATTGCGATTTATTTTTTTTTTTACCAAAAGAGGAATACGTATCGCCCTAACTGAGAAAAAAAATGTTTTTTTTTTTTTAAATTGGAATATTTATTATAGTAACAAGTAAAAAATATTGTATTTTTCTTCAAAATTGTCACTCTTTTTTGTTTATAGCGCAAAAAATAAAAACCGCACAGGCGATCAAATACCACCAAAAGAAAGCTCTACTTGTGGGGAAAAAAGGACGTCAATTTTGTTTGGGAGCCACGTCGCACGACCGCGCAATTGTCGGTTAAAGCGACGCAGTGCCGGAAGCTGAAATGGGCAGGAGGGGGGTGTATGTGCCCAGTAAGCAAGTGGTTAAGATTGCAACTCCTCCGTTGAGGAGCACTGTTTTGTTTTTGGGTAGAAGTTGGTTTGCTTGCTGTGCCCACCCCTCATTTTGACACTGCTTGGGGACATCCCTACTGTCAAGATTATTTGGAGCTGTGTCCGTCCATGAACAAAAGAGAAAATAGTATTTTTGTACTCACCGTAAAATCCTTTTCTCTGAAGTTCATGGACGGACACAACACCCACCCCTGCTTTTTGACGAACTGGGCTGCTGACTGCAGGGTGAGGGGTTATGACCAGGGGCGGTGCTGTTCTGTTTTGATGTTTTTTTAACTATTTAACATGTTTGCCTAGTCCTCTCCTGATAAACGGAACATAACCCTACTGTCAAGATTATTTGGAGCTGTTTCCATCAATGAACTTCAGAAAAAAAGATTTTATGGTGAGTACAAAAATCCTATTTTTTCTTAGTTCCTGTTAGAAAAGTTTGTAAAATAAGTTTTCTCCTTCACTGATGTTCATTGATGAGGTGGCACTAAAGGGCACTGATGAGGAGGCACTGATAGGACACTGATGGGCACTGATACAGTAGGTGGCACTGATGGGTCAAGCTGATGAGCTCTGACTTGCATTACTGCTGGGCACTGTTGGGAGTGGCATTATTGAAATGACGCTGATCAGCTCTACTCTCTTCACACAGTGGATTTTTTTTTTACCGAAAATATGTAGCGGAATACATATTGGCCTAAATTTATGAAGACATTTTGATTTCTATATATTTTTTATTGGATATGATTTATAGCAGAAAGTAAAAAAATATATATATTTTTTCAAAATGTATGGTCTTTTGTTTAAATCGCAAAAAATAAAAACCGCAGAGGCGATCAAATACCACCAAACGAAAGCTCTATTTTTAGGAAAAAAAAAGGACAGAGATGTTATTTGGGTACAGTGCCGCACAACCACGCAATTGTCAGTTACAGTAACAGTGCCGTATCTCAAAAAAATGGCTTGGTCATAAAGGAGGGTAAACCTTCCGGAGGGCAAGTGGTTAAATGCCACTTTAAATGCTAAGATACACTGGATAACCAGACTAATTCATATTCTTTTCAGATAGATGTATTTAAAAATAAATGCGATGATTTATAATGAATACACAACTGTAAGAACTGGTGTTTTTGTATCTGCCTGGAGTTCAGCTGTAATCTGAGTTCTATGCAATCTTCTCAGAGGTGTTTTTCTGAAACTCTCATGCTATTGGGCAGACTCCAGAATCTTGTTCCAGATTCTTCTTCGCCAGGCTCCCTGGCAGCTCGGCCAGTTCTACTCCACCCTACTGCCTCTCGTATTGGGAATGAAGGTGAAGGGCGGGGCATGAAATGTCCCCGCCCACACCACCTATGGGATTGGGTCATACCTAGAAAATTAATTAAAGTTATTTAAAAAAAAAAAAAAAAAAAAAAAAAAATGATAGTTTCTTACTTACCTATGATTGGGGAAGTTTTGTTGTCAGTTGCCCTTAACAACGGTCCTCTAGCCCTATAAAAGGAATGAGGATGCGTCATCTGTGGCAGAAGAACGGAGAAGATCTGGAGAAGCGCATCTTCTGTACATTGTTGGGGACTTACCTGTGATGGAACAATTACTTCGCCAAATGATGGACCGGGCCGCCGCTACGGATGGTGATGTATGGATGCGGCAGTGCCTCTCACTTCCGGGCTCTTCTCCGGGGTTCATATCTTCTCCCTCTTCTGCCCTTGGTGGACCTGTCGGTCCTGCGGTACCGAGTACCTCCGCTTCTCGTTCTCCATTCGTCATCCCCATGGGTGTGCTGTCCCCCCCGGGACCTACGGTGTGCAGTGCGAGGTCTCCGCATCCTGCAAGTGGCGTTTCCGCTATTCGGATGTCGTCAGCTCCGCCCGAGGCGTCAGTGACAGCCCCTTCCATCACGCGAGATGTCGTTCAGCCTTCCTCGTCAGCTGGGACCGATGGCGCGTGCGCAATACGGCAAGGCAGGGCTACACAGAGGCAGCTTAAGCGTCCCCGCCGGTTCGAATCCCCGCCTGGTCCTGTAGTTAAAGGACGAAAGAAGAATGAGTGAATTTTGATTTAATATTATTTATTTTGTTGCTGATGGTTTCTCTCGGTTTTTAATGGTTCTTCCTTGTTTTTGTCCTTTTAGTGCTGTTAATTCTGCTGGTTTGCTTAGGGTGAATGCTGCAGTTCCATCATCCAGTCCTGTTGTCATGGCAACGGATAATCAACAGATGACAGGGAAGAAACGTCTTTATAAAACTACAGGTATTTTCAGGCAATTTGATATTTTGATGGATTTTACTCTTTCTGATACTGACTTTAATACTCCCAGTTCTTTCTTTATTGTTTTAGCTCCTTTACAGACTGATCCTGTTGCAATTGTACCGGGTCAAGAAGTTTCTCCTGATTTTGTTATTTCTACAAAGCTACTGCCAGCAGGGTCTGCGAATGCCTCGCCTGAAATGGTTACAGCGCCTGCTGGTGAGTTTACTAGTTCTTCCCAAGTCGGGGATTTACTTTCTTCCTTTTCTAAATTTATGGCTATGTTTGCAAATTCATTTACTAATGTTAACCAAACGCAGTCAACTCCTGCTTCTGTATGGCTGGATCCTTTGTCGGAGGCTCGTTGTAGCCCTATCTCTACCTCAGTTGCCACGGCAACTGTGGTTCCTTCTGCACCTGATGTTTTAGTTCCTCCTTTAGTCCCGGAATCTTGCCTTAAGGAGGTTATGACTTGTGATTTGTCTCCTCTGGGATTTCATTTATCGGGTACGCTTAAAGAAAAAATTTGGAGGGGGGATTATGTGGATATCTTATCTTTGCTTCCTTCCAATCATGAGCTTGCTGCAGTTAGGAAGGATGGGGATGGAAAGGGCGAAGACAAGAAAAAATTAGCGCCACGTTCTTTTAACAACTGGCTACAAGCCTTTTGCATTTACGCTAGCGTGCTAGGTGAACGGCGCTCTGATTTGTGTTCTGGCTTATTCCAACACGTTGAAATTATTTTGGAGGCTTATAAAAATTTTCAAGGCTTTTCATGGTTCTACTATGATGAAGCGTTCCGCCAGAAGTTGTCAGTGCACAAATCTTTAAAATGGGGGTCAAAAGATGTAGGTCTATGGCTCAATCTTTTATTGCCTCAGAAGCCTTTGGTTAAGGTTAATGTTTCCAGTGCCAGTAATACATACAGAAAAGGGGTGTGTTTTCATTTTAATGATGGCGTGTGCAAATGGCCTAACAGCTGTAAGTACAAACACGAGTGTAGTCATTGCACTGGTTCCCACCCTGCTTCACGTTGTTTTAAGAAATCAGCTTCTATTGCTTCTGCTCCTGCTAAGGAGCTTTTTCTTAAAAGCCACAACACCAGTGAACATTCTAAACATGCTACCTTGGCTTCACATGTATCCAGAAAATCAGAGGGCAATCATCCTGCATGATGGTTTCCTATTTGGTTTTCCCTTGCCTTCTTTTTCTGGAGTCGGTTGTCAGGTTTTTCCCAATTTACCTTCTGTTTCTTCAAATGCGTCTGTTGTTCGTGACAAATTAAACAAGGAATTGGACGCAGGTAGGATTGAAGGTCCTTTTTCTTCCCCTCCTTTTCCGGATTTTAGGGTTTCTCCTCTTGGTATTATCCCTAAGAAAGAGCCAAACACTTTTAGGTTAATACACCATCTTTCTTTCCCATTTGGGTTTTCATTGAACGACGATATTGATCCATCGTTATGTTCCGTTCAGTATTCTTCATTTGATGACGCTTTGGCGAAAATTAGGAACGTTGGTGCTTCGGCTTTGCTCGCAAAGGCTGATATTCAATCTGCTTTTAGGTTACTTCCTATTCATCCTTCTGCTTTTAACTCTCTTGGTTTTTGTTTCCAAGGTGAATATTACTTTGATAAATGTCTCCCGATGGGATGTTCACTTTCCTGTTATTACTTTGAACTTTTTTCGACATTCCTTGAGTGGGTTGTCAGTTGTCGTGCAGGTTCCAATAACTTATTACACTATCTAGATGATTTTCTGTTTATTGGAAAGGCTGATTCTTCTGATTGTTTGTATTTATTTACCGAGTTTAGGATTACATGTCGAGATTTTGGTGTTCCTTTAGCCGAAGAAAAGTCTGTTTTCCCAACGTCTTGTCTAGACTTTCTAGGCATTCAGATTGATACGATTGCCATGGAGTTCCGTCTTCCTGAAGAGAAGATTGTTAAGATTAGGATTTTGTTGGATTTTGTGCTTTCCAAACGTGAAGTTAGGTTGAAAGTGTTGCAATCTCTTCTTGGCTTGTTGGCGTTTGCTTCCAGGGTTTTGCCTATGGGTCGGGTTTTTTCTAAAAGATTGTATAGGGCTATTTCTGGTATTTCTTCTCCTTTCCATTTCGTGAGGATTACTTCTGGAATTAGGGAGGATCTTAAGATTTGGCGTAGTTTTCTGGCATCGTTTAATGGTAGTTGTTTGTGGCAGACTCCCTTTTGCTCAGCCTCAGCTCTTCATCTACATACTGATGCTGCTGGGTCTTGTGGCTATGGAGCGTACTGGGATGGTCATTGGTCGGCTGATTCTTGGCCGGATTCCTGGAAGGCGGCAGGTTTGACATCTAATATTGTTTTGTTGGAAATCTTTCCTGTTTTAGTAGCGTTAGAATTATGGGGTGTTCATTTTATGAATCGTCGTATTTTACTTTTTCTGATAATAAAGGGGTGGTTTTTGCCATTAATTGCCTGTCTTCCAGATCTCTTCATGTTATTACTATACTCAGATTGTTAGTGTTTAAATGTTTGAATCTTAATATTTGGATTAAAGCACGATATGTTCCAGGGACTGATAATCTTATTGCCGATGCTTTGTCCCGCTCCCAGATTCAGGAATTTCGAAGACTGGTGCCGGATGCGGATCCTGTTGGCCTGTTATGCCCTCCACACTTATGGGATCTTCGGTAAATCCTGTTTTTGCCGCCATTAAGGGTTCTTTGGCTCCCTCCACGTGGGCATCATATAAAGCTGCGTGGGCATTGTGGTGCTCGTTCCTGCTTTCTCTTGGGTGTGAAAGTCCTCGCTTTTCAGAAAGCTTGGTTCTATCTTTCCTCAGTTTTCTAATGTCTCGCAGTTATTCTCATTCCCATATCGTAAAAACTCTCTCTGGTGTTTCGTTTTTTGTGCGTTTGCAGGGTCTCAGGTCATGTATGTCCTTTTTCTCAATAAGGCGTGCACTGCAAGGGTACAGAAGGCAACACTTAGTCGCTGACGATAGATTGCCAATATCTATCAGTCTTCTAAGTCGTCTTTGTGACGTGTCAAGGGAGGTCTGTTTTTCCCCTTATGAAGCCCTCTTGTTTTCTTTGGCGTTTTGTTTAAGTTTTTTTGGGGCATTTCGAGTTTCAGAATTGCTACCGCGTAAGGTTTCTGATGACTCTGGTTTATTTTTTCAAGATGTTTATGTTGGATCGGATTCTGTTCAGATACTGCTCCGAAAAAGTAAGACCGATCCTTTGGGTCATGGTCGGTGGATCACCTTGCGGGCTGATCCCCGCGCGCGCTATTGTATTTATTCTTTACTTAGACAATTCCTGGTGGTGAGACCTGTTTTACATAAACACTTTTTGATACATGTCACGGGTGCCCCGGTGACTGTTTATCAGTTCCAGGCTGTTCTGCGTAGTTGCCTCAAAGCATTACAGTTAGGACACCTGCGTTTCTCTTCTCACTCTTTTCGTATAGGTGCAGCCACTACAGCAGCTATGGTTGGTCTCAATGAATCAATGATTAAAAAAATTGGTGGTTGGCGTTCGAATTGTTATAGATCCTATGTTAGACCTAATTTTCAATTTTAATTTTAGATAACCCTTGTACCGTATGGATAATAGGACATTCTTATATCTTCTGGGCTCAGAAGAGAGCTGAATGGAGAATGTATGGCAGTAACTTGGGTTTATCTCATCATACTTTTAATGTTTACTGGTATGGCCTGTGTGGTATGCGTTGGGGCAGTTTACGTTCTGTTCTGACTCAGTTACATATTGATTGGCCAGTCCCTCAGATCATCATTTTCCACCTAGCGGGTAATGATTTGGGCAAACGCAAAACATTAGACCTGATTTCACGGATTAAACTCGATTTGTTATGTTTACATTCTGTTTTGCCCGATGCTATTTTAGTTTTTTCTGAGGTTATCCCTCGCTTGGATTGGTTAATTTGTCCTGAGCGTAGATATTTGGAAAAAATCCGTAAGCGAATTAACAGATCTTTGGATAAATTCATGCCTTTGGTTCACGGTATGTCGTTTAGGCATGTGGACTTAGAAGGTGGGTTGCCTGGTTTTTATAGACCAGACAACGTGCATTTATCCGATATTGCTCTAGACATCTTAAATTTGGATTTCAATACCTGTGTTGAATTGGCTGTTGCCATGGTGGGGTGCCATGCCCCTTTAAAGTAGGGCCTGGCGTGTGGGATGATATGTTTATTTTATTTAGCTTGAGCTTAAAAAGCTAAGCTACTTTGGTTATTATAGTATATATGTTTATATATGGTTATATGCTAACAAAAATAGCTAATATTTAAAGGTACTATTTAATTTTATTTAAGAATTGTTTTTTACATATTACAATTCATTTATACCTATAAATAAAGGCCACGGCCGTTTCATACCACAGGTATTGATTTGTAGTATTATTTACTTATTTATCCTTAGTAAAATTTATATTGGTTGTAAATTGGTTATGACTACAGTCCCATGAAGGTGAAGGGCGGGGCATGAAATGTCCCCGCCCACACCACCTATGGGATTGGGTCATACCTAGAAAATTAATTAAAGTTATTTAAAAAAAAAAAAAAAAAAAAAAAAAATGATAGTTTCTTACTTACCTATGATTGGGGAAGTTTTGTTGTCAGTTGCCCTTAACAACGGTCCTCTAGCCCTATAAAAGGAATGAGGATGCGTCATCTGTGGCAGAAGAACGGAGAAGATCTGGAGAAGCGCATCCCACCCTCCCTCCCTGTCGTGGCCTTTTTTAGGAGGTTTTAATCCCTTACTGTAAGGGGATGATATGTTTATTTTATTTAGCTTGAGCTTAAAAAGCTAAGCTACTTTGGTTATTATAGTATATATGTTTATATATGGTTATATGCTAACAAAAATAGCTAATATTTAAAGGTACTATTTAATTTTATTTAAGAATTGTTTTTTACATATTACAATTCATTTATACCTATAAATAAAGGCCACGGCCGTTTCATACCACAGGTATTGATTTGTAGTATTATTTACTTATTTATCCTTAGTAAAATTTATATTGGTTGTAAATTGGTTATGACTACAGTCCCATAGCAATCAGTACTCCCTTTAGGGAACACACATAGGCAGTGGCACTTTGAAGGTTCAAAAAGCTGAATAAATCCAAGTCCAGGCACACAAAATAATAGTTGCAGTATTGTATCAACATTTTTAAGACATTAAATCTAATACAGAGGCATATACTGTACATCTCAATCCGTACAATCCTAAGCGGCTTGCATAGTGAGCCTATAGGGCGGTTCGGCCCTGATCAAGCTAAATTTATTAAGGAAGTATGTCTGTGAAATTTTAGCTTTTCCTATTCATTTTATGTTCCAAAGGCATTTAACCACTAGCCGACCTCTTCACATTGGCAGAATGGCTCCTGTGGGCATAGCAACGTACCTGTACGTGACCATGCCAGTGGACTCGATGTCCGCCGGTGTCCTGCGATCGTGTCATGGAGCTGCAGAACGGGGGGAATGCCAGTGTAAACAAGGCTTCTCCCTGTTTTGCCTAGTGACAGGACACTGATCATCTGCTCCCTGTAATCGGGAGAAGCGATCAATGTCATGTCACAGGTAGCCCAGCCCCCATCACTCCCTAGAACACACTTAACCCCTTCCTCACCCCCTAGTGGTTAACCCCTTCCCTGCCAGTGTAATTTACACAGTAATTAGTGGATTTTTATAGCACTGATAGCTGTATAAATGACAATGGTCCCAAAATAGCATCAAAAGTATCTGATGTGTCCGCCATAATGTCGCAGTCACAATAAAAATCGCAGATCGCAGCTATTACTAATAAAAAAACGAATAAAAAAAGAAATGGCATAAATCTATCCCCTATTTTGTAGACGCTATAACATATTTACCATAAATATGAAGAATACGTATCGGCCGAAACTGAGAAAGAAATTATTTTTTTTAAATATTTTTTGGGGGATATTTATTATAGCAAAAAGTAAAAAATATTGCTTTTTTAAAAAAAATGTACGCTCTTTTTTTGGTTATAGCACAAAAAATAAAAACCGCAGAGGTGATCAAATGGCACCAAAAGAAAGCTCTATTTGCGGGGGAAAAAAAGATGTAAATTTTGGGTACCACGTCGCACAACCGCGCAATTGTCAGTTAAAGCGACGCAGTGCTGAATTGCAAAAAGTGCTCCGGTCAGGAAGGGGGTAAATTATTCCGGGGCTAAAGTGGTTAAATTAGTGATCTCAGTCCCAGCAATGGGTGGTGGCCTCTGCTTCACACACAGTTCCTTTAGTGACATTGAAATAGTATAGAGAGCTTTTCAAACGGTTAACATCCAGAGCCCTGGGAATACTCTTGGGGCCAGATTCTCATATATTTTCGGCGGCGTAGCGTAAGCCATTTACACTACGCCGCCGCTGCGTACTTGAGCAAGTGTTTTATTCTCAAAGCACTTGCTCCGTAGTTTTCGCCGGAGTCTCGTAAATCGCCAAGCGTAAACCCGCGCAATTCAAATGGGGCGGCTTGTATTTAAATTAAGCTCGCCCCCGTGTCGAACGAACTGCGCATGCGTCGGCCGGGGAAATAGCCCAGTGCGCATGCTCCAGCTCACGTCGGGAAGCGGCGTTGAAACCGACGTCAAAGCGACGTGAGCGTCACTACGCAAGTCCCTATTCGCGAACGAGTTAGTAAAACGACGTAAGCGACGGAAAAAGCCGACGCTGACCCGATGCCATACTTAACCACTTACCTACTGTGCACCTACACCCCCTTCCTGCCCAGACAAAATATAAGCTTCCCGCACTGCGTCGCTTTAACTGACAATTGCGCGGTCGTGCGACGTGGCTCCCAAACAAAATTGGCGTCCTTTTTTTCCCACAAATAGAGCTTTCTTTTGGTGGTATTTGATCACCTCTGCGGTTTTTATTTTTTGCGCTATAAACAAAAATATAGCGTCAATTTTTTAAAAAATTCAATATTTTTTCCTTTTTGCTATAATAAATAACCCCAAAAAATATATAAAAAAAATATTTTTTCCCTCAGTTTAGGCCGATACGTATTCTTCTACATATTTTTGGTAAAAAAAAAATGCAATAAGCGTTTATCGGTTGGTTTGCGCAAAATTTATAGCGTTTACAAAATAGGGGATAGTTTATGGCATTTTTTTTTTTTTTTTTTTTACTATTAATGGCGGCGATCTGCGATTTTTTTATTGGGACTGTGACGTTATGGCGGACATTTCGGACACTTTTCTGACATTTTTGGGACCATTTACATTTATACAGTGAAAAATGCTATAAATATGCATTGATTACTGTATAAATGTGACTGGCAGTGAAGGGGTTAACCACTAGGGGGCGGGGAAGGGGTTAAATGTGTGTCCTATGAGTGTTCTAACTGTAGGGGGAGGGGGGGGTGACTGGGGGAGGTGACCGATTGTGTCCCTATGTACAAGGAACACAATCTGTCACCTCTCTCCCTGACAGGGACGTGCAGCTCTGTGTTTACATACAGAGCTGCACGTCCCAGCTCACTTACAGAGCAATCGCGTGTGCCCGGCGGTGATCGTTGCCGCCGGGCACTCGCACGGGATCCCCACGGAGCGGCGGGTGCGCGCGCCCGCGGCTTTAAAGGGACATCACGTCATATGACGTGATGTCAGAACAATGGAGTCGTCTGCCCGCCGTCATTTGACGGCGGGCAGATGACAAGTGGTTAACATGGCGTCCGACGGCACCCGACGGAACTTCGTAAGGTTACTCCACATAGAAGCTGGGGTAACCTTACGAGTCCGTAAACGACATACGCGACGACGGGGCGGCGTAAAAGCGATCGGGAATCGCCATACTAGCCTCATTTGCATATGCAAATGAAAAAACAACGTGAAGGCCACCTAGTGGCCGGAGTTGTCATTACACCTACGATCCGAAAGTGTAATGCTTTTACACTTGTCGGATGTAGAAGCGTATCTATGCAAAAGTGATGCTAAGCATCACGCGCATAGATACGAGGACAAAAAAAAGGCGATACGACGGGGTATCTGAGATACTCCGTCGTAACGCCTCTGAGAATCTGGCCCTTGGTCACTGACAGTAGCACAGCTTTTCCACTTTCAGAGGTATTTGACACTTTGCATGTCAAGGATTGTTGAAAAACATAATTACTGAAGTGCTGGGAAAGTGCAGTCAGATAAAGGGAAACTTCAAAAAAGCCTGTCTGGCGAGGTGGCCCCCAGACAGCAAGGCTTCACTTAATAGTAGCTCAAACCATATACATACAAAAAAGGAGTGCCAGACCAAAACTGATGAAAGAGTCTAAGATAATATTAATTGTTGGTAAATAGGTGATAAAGTCACCTGACACATTTGGTGGGCAGCACCACTCCCCCTTCATCAGGGCACAATGCAGTATGCTTGGATGGACTGAAAAAACAGGGACCTCCCTGATCTGTGTTAGGACCAGTATAAACTCTCCTTGTAGAGTAACATTGCAAAAGTTGCTGAGCAGCAATAAAAGTCGATTACAGGTATATAGAGCCCCTGAAATGCGCTGGTTGTCTTGATGACCTGTTTACCAACAATTAAAATGATCATTGACGATTTCATCCATTTTTGGCCTAGCCTTTCTTTCTGTATTCCTATGGTTTTGAGTATTGTGACCACATGGACTTGAACTCATGGTCCTAGAGAAGTAATATCAGCTAACTTAACTGGTTATGTATGTAACGCCCCCTTACTTTTAGTACGGGCACTACGCTAAAGTTAGTGGGTGAATGGGAGAGTTATTTGGCTCCCATTCATAATTTGTTACATTTTGGGCTGCTGTCTTCCAGAACTGTCCTGTAGGTCAGACTGCGCCCCAGGGATGCGATCCCATCCCTGGGTGACAGGTGGCGCTAGAGGGGTTCTGGCAGAGCCGCTTTTCCCCAGCAGCCAATTAGAGGAGGTGGACCTCGCAGGGCATGCTGGGGGAGGATATATTTGTGACAGACGCCATGATTCTTGGTTCTCTTCACAGGGTCCAGGTTCGGGGTGCGGAATCCACCTTCAGGGTGCATGCATCCACGGACCCCGCTGGCATGGCCCACCTGGCCGAGTTGCATGCAGCGCAGAGCTCCATCCTGATGCTGAGAGGGGCCCCAGTGCTTTACTGGGTCCCCAACTTTATTGAGAGGATCCTAAGATGAGGGCTGAACGGTGGGGGATCGGCTCAGGGAGAACCCAAAAGCAGGATGTCCAGGAGACTTGAACAAACCATCGGGGATCCGGTCACCAAGGCCTTGACAGGTACATGGCAGCTGTCAACCAGTGACCTTTCATTGCATCTACTGGGAGGATTTGCTCAATGCATTTGTTCATCTAAGTATTGAAGTACTGGGCCTGTGGCAGAGGTCTGTTCCTCCCAGCAACTTAAAGTGACATTTCGGCTGCCAGGCTTGTGGCAGAAGTCTGTCCGGAGGCACTTCACCCACTCTGGCTAGAGTGGCGACGTATTGGTACATTGCTACTGAAAGCAGGCTTGCTTTCTTCATCATCCAGGGCCTGATATTGCACTTGTTCTTCTGCTTCATCAACCTTTCCTATCCTACCTCGTGTTCATGTTGGCCGTGTTGGGCCCTGGAATAAAGCATTTTGAAAACTAGGGTTGTCCCGATACCGATACCAGTATCGGTATCGGGACCGATACCGAGTATTTGCGGGAGTACTTGTACTCCCGCAAATACCCCCAATACCTGAATAGAATACTTCCCCGCCACCGCCGCATACCGCAAAGCCTGCATGTTAATCCCTGTGCATTACAGCGCCGCATTACAGGCAGCTTTTGTTTGAATATTTGTAATCCCCGCCGCTCCATGTATAGACACTACCCTTCTCGGGATTGTACGGATCTGTCCAATCCTGAGCAAGGGGGAGTGTCTATGCACGGAGCCTGTCTATACATGGCGCGGCGGGGATTACAAGTATTCAAACGAAAGCTGCCGGTAATGCGGTGCTGTAATGCATGGGGATTAACGCGGCTGCAGCAGCAGTGGCGGTGGTGGCATCATTTACCACTAGGTATGGGGGACATGGCTGCATCTATGGGGGACAGGACATGGCTGCATATGGGGGACAGGACATGGCTGCATATGTGAGGGACATGGCTGCATATGTGAGGGACAGGACATGGCTGCATCTATGGGGGACAGGACATGGCTGCATATGTGAGGGACAGGACATGGCTGCATATGTGGGGGACAGGACATGGCTGCATCTGTGGGGGACATGGCTGCATCTGTGGGGGACATGGCTGCATCTATGGGGGACAGGACATGGCTGCATCTGTGGGGGACATGGCTGCATATATGGGGGGGGACATGGCTGCATATATGGGGGGGGGTATGGCTGCATATATGGGGGACATGGCTGCAATATATGGGGGACATGGCTGCAATATGTGGGGGAACATGGCTGCAATATGTGGGGGGACATGGCTGCAATACGTGGGGGGACATGGCTGCAATATGTGGGGGGACATGGCTGGATATATGTGGGGCTGGATATATGTGGGGGGACATGGCTGCAATATATGTGGGGGGACGTGGCTGCAAAATATGTGGTGGGACATGGCTGGATATATGTGGTGGGACATGGCTGGATATATGTGGTGGGACATGGCTGGATATATGTGGTGGGACATGGCTGGATATATGTGGTGGGACATGGCTGGATATATGTGGTGGGACATGGCTGGATATATGTGGTGGGACATGGTTGGATATATGTGGTGGGACATGGCTGCAATATGTGGGGGGAAAAGGCTGCAATATGTGGGGGGACATGGCTGCATTTGGGGACACATTTAAAAAAAGTATCGGTATTCGGTATCGGCGAGTACATGAAAAAAAGTATCGGTACTTGTACTCAGTCCTAAAAAAGTGGTATCGGGACAATCCTACTGAAAACCCATTGGATGACTGGACATTCGCTCACTGCTTCTACTCACTGCTACTACCCCTAGACGCACTACAAGGTAACTCAATATGCCGATCCCAAATCAACCAGCGGCTCCTGAATGGGGTAGCGCTACAGGTAGTTCCCCTATGTGTTTGACGGTTCTCATTTATCCAAGTCATGGTACATCTAGTAGTAGTCAGTCACAATTAACTGGACTCTTGATGAAGAGGATTTGCACTGCAGCCTATCCAAGCCACAACTGATGAAGCAGCTTGGGTAAGCTACGAAACATTTTCAACATTACAGAACAAGTCCAGTTGAAAGTGACAACTACTACTAGCTATGTAGAATCATAGTTTCACACTGTGCCTCCTGTCTCTATTCTCTCTCTCACTTTCTACATGCAGTTCATAGGTGTGCACAGCCTATTGCATTAGGGTAGGGTGACCAGACATCCCCGGTTTCCGTGGACAGTCCCCGGATTAAGGACACTGTCCCTGGACCAAGTCTGTCCCCAGTTTTGTCCCCAGTCTGGACTTGAACAGGTGCTGGGGCAATTTCAAAGATAGTCAGTGCATATTTAGAAAAAATAATCCGAATTACACCCCCCCCCCCCACTCTGCTGCTGCTACTAGCTTGGGGGGGGGGGGGGTGTATTTTTTCCATTATCTATGCCCCTTTCTGATGATCATGTGCTGGTCGGAGCGGAGGGAATATTTCTTCAGTTTTGGGTGCATGCCCATTCAGCTCCGCTTGCATGTTCTTCTGTCTTGGCCCAAGTCCCTGCCAGTCGCCTGCCAGCTTATCTCCTTGCCTTCCCTGGCGGAGTGATTTTCCTCCACTCCCCACCCAGTAGTAGCTGGGGCCCGGAGAGTAAGACTTGAGTTACTGATTTCCGCCATTACTAGTAAAACATAATAATATGTCCCCGGATTTCATTTTAAAAATCTGGTCACCTTACCCTTGCCCGTTCACCCTATTAAATAAACATGCTTACAAACATTAGGTTGGAAAGGGCAAGGCCATAGCATTATTAAAAGCAAACATAACATTTTGAACATTGAACATTTTTCAACCAGTGCCAGTCACATAAAAAGGAATTGAACAAGAAGGGTTGAGGGGAAACCTCTTCCCAACTTTAGGGATCTTTATGTGAGGTATCAATCTTAGTAATAAGGTAGGCACACCAAAACACGTATGTTGATTATCAAAATTAGAAAATTTAATTTACATAAAAACAAATTTATATATACAAATAGAACAAGGTGAATAGACGACCACAATATTTACAAAAAAGGCACAAACGAGGTTTGGTACGCTATTGCCAACTAGTTTCGCATTTATATGCTTCTTCAGGGCTTTGCACACAATTCCAAAAGAGGGGAGGGGCCTGTCCTTACCATAAGTGCTGGACAGGCCGCCTACTTCCGTTTTCCATCAAGGGCATGGCCCATTACAGCCATTTTATGCTGGCAAGGTCACGAAAACCGCAGCAAGCTGTGACATACCATAGAAAAAAGGGGCGGGAGGGTGGGCAGCTCTTCCAAACACGTTTCCCAAAAGACCCAGAATTCCCTGGGGCAATCCCTTTTACCTGAGCTCAGGCCCGCCCATCCCATCCCCCAAATTAACCAATCCTTAAGTGACCACCACCTTGTCCAGTACCTGGCCATCAGTCAAGGCTCTCTTTCCCTAAGGGGCTCAAGTGGCCTTCATTTAAGTAAATGCATTGCTATTTGTTTACCTTTCTGTTTGTGCTTGATAGTGAATTGGTCAGTATTCGTTCCTTTGCGCAATGTTTAATTTCAGTGTGTGTCTTGGATGAGGACGTTTTGTGCATTCTAGGATGTATGAAAGAGTGTTGTAATTGTTCCTGCTTGTTACATGACATATTGCATATATTGTCCCAAATGCTTACTTACTTAGTGTATATCCTGTCCCGCTGTAATAACATTGTACAAATCACTATGGAGATTTGTAAGGGTAAAAGTTTGTGGCCATTCCATGAGCAGGCGCAACTTTGAAGCATGACATGTCGGGTATCAATTTATTCTGCGTAATATTATCTTTCACAATATAAAAATCAAATAGGCTAACTTTACTGTTGTATTTTTTTATTAAAAAAAAGTTTGTTTGTTTTTTTCAAAAAAAGTATGCTTGTAAGACCGCTGCGCAAATACGGTGTCACAAAAAGTATTGCAAGGACCGCCATTTTATTCTCTAGGGTGTTTGGGGGTTCTAAGTAATTTTCTAGCAAAAAAAATCCTTTTAACTTGTAAACACCAAATCTCAGAAAGAGTCTCGGTCCTTAAGTGGTTAAGATACCACAGGCAGCTCCACTTCTTTTCCCCTCCTCGCCTTCTTCAGCAAGATGGAGGTAACCAAAAAGTGACACTGCCTGTGAGTCATTAGCTGCTACTCTGAGCCTCTCCCAGCACCGAATGAAAACAAACAGGCCTAGCAACCAGCCAGGCCTGCCTAAATTTACCTACACTGCTAGAGAAAAACCTCACTCTAGCACAGGGGTGCCCAACCTTTTGAAGAGCAAGGGCCACATAAGCAAGTTGGTAACCAGTCGAGGGCCACAATGAGCAGAGTGGGCAGATGACAGGTCACGGCTACTCTATAGGCCCTCCGACTAGCCCAGATGAAAGGGGACAAATTCCCTTTCTGTTTTTCAGATTGGAGGTAGGCGGGTGTAAACAGACATCTGTCGCTCTGTAGAGGTGAATTGAGGGTCCCATTTGGTCGGGCTTATCGTGTGAAAAGGGCCTAAGACTGCTTTCACACTGAAACACTGTGGGTGCAGCGTAGTGCACCTGTGTCTATCCTGTGGGTTAGTTGAACTTTGCCATAGACTCCACCTGTGGCAAAAGCCAGCGCTGTAGAGGAAGCATTGGCTTATGGGGCTCTGCTCCGCAGCCGCTTTCTTCCTCTACCTTCAGCTTTATTCACAACACTGATGCTGTGGTATGGTGGGTCGGGGATCTGCGATCGGCTTGCCAACCCACCATTCCAGAGCAGAAGGTCGCGGGCCACATCAGAGGGCTCCGCGGGCCACATGTGGCCCCCAGGCCACTGGTTGGCCACCGCTGCTCTATCACCTTACTTACTAAAGGGTGCTACATATATACCAGTATATCTCACTGCATAATAAAACAGGCCCCTCCCCCATATGCTGAACCACACTTTGTCCAGGCCATTATTAAAATAATTTAATTATCATACAATGCACAGGCACTGCTTGTACATTGTTCATTACTATAACTAAAGCCTTGTATACATGCTTAGATTTTCGAACAACCAAACGTCTGTTTTTTGTGGCCTGCTAGTCTCATGTTGGAAGTGAAGAGGTTACTCACAATACGTTTTTTTTCGTACATCAGAATACGTGACGTAATGTGTTGGAATCGTTTTGTATGTATTCTTTCGTTTCTGAGCATGCATAGTCTTGCTCTTATGATTTTTTTCGTACGAAAACCATCCTAATGAAATGAAAATTAGGAGTTAGTCTGCACATTCAGCATTTGTCTGGCAAAAAAGCAAAATCGGCTATCAAAAGCACATCGGCAGAGTTTGTCGTACAAATTTTTCTATCCGAATTTCGTATCGGTTAATTTAGATGTAATGGCACATAATGGGAGAGCGGCGGTGGGAAAGCCTTGTGGACCCAGAAATTCCCCTGCGTCCCAAATTTGGGGTCATGACCCATTGGTTGCACATCCCAGTCTTAGAGAAAATACAATGTACCTTCCCTGTAAAAGACCGAATACCTTTCTATTTAAAATAGCTGATTTGCTGTGGTTATCTGTAATACAAGAAGCTGCATTGTGTACTAGTTATCCTCATAGGAAAAGGGGCATGGCCTGTGACTATTCATCGCTGGCCTTTTTGCACAGGAAGTGACAATCATCTGTCATGGATGTTCCTGGCATACAGATACTTTTTTTTAACCAATTGTGAATGTCTAAAATCTGTTAATCGGTAGGGGAAGGAAGGAAGAGAAGAAGGAAAGGAGAACAGATAAAAAAAAGACTTGACATACTAAGTAAACTATTATTTTTTCAGAGCCAATCTATTGAAAAAAATAATCAATATCTGTTATTTTATTGAAAGGATTACAAAAATAAAATGCTCCCCGGCTTTTAGCCCTGTATTGGCCAGTAGAAGAAACCTAATTAAAACCTGTTTGCAATATTTCAATAAAAATAAAAGTATCTGCACACATTGATAGATACACAGTATGAGAAAGCTGCACACAGCATCAAAGAGCCTCTGCACAAAGTTGTCTGCATTGTAACCTAAAAGAGCGCCCACATTAGGGTGTGCACTGTAATCCATAAACTGGGATCAAGTTTACCTGGCTGCAGGGCCGGGACAAGGGGTGGGCAAGAGGAACGATTGCCCTGGACACAACGGATTATTGCATGGATGGGTGTGCCCTGAACCTAACCTTAGGAGAGGGGGGGGGGGATATTTTGGTATTTTGGCATCTTTGTCCTGAGCACTAGATGACCTTGTCCCGGGGGACTCCCCAGGAAAAAATACAAAAAAAAAGTCCCCAATAAACTATCATTTGTATTCAGTTGGACCTTGTTCACAAGTGCGGCTGTTTTACCACCCCTTCTGAAATGTGATCTGTGGTGGATTGCTTTGCAGATGCAGTTGACATTCTGAATAGAGGCAATACGTTGCCTCCTGGACGTCTGTTTTAAACATTGAAAGCTCAACGCCCTGCAACCATCTGCATTACACGTGGTTTCCTTAGAGATTACAATGCATTCCTATGCACTTGAGTGGGTGGTGCTTAGTGGTGGTTCGTAAAAACGTGTATAATTGCTGCTGATGTAAACTTGTGGCTCGTGGTTGGGCAGTAAAACCATGGCTCAATTGCCTGTTTAAATGCCTGCGTAAATGAGGATTGAGTTACCGATACCGTTTTCGGAGAGCTAGAACCTACCGCTGTTCTTTTGACAAGTAGAAAAAAACACTTTAGCGCTTTAGATTTTATCAAACCAGTGACATTGGCTTAGGCACAGTAGGGCTTATTTAGTAAGGCAGCCATAGAATAATGACATGCACTACAGTAGAACTACATATTGACCATGTCTATATAAGATACAAGCAGCCGGTGTAGATTTATTAGCAGTGGGAATGGTATTTTTACTTTTGCCAAGGACCACCAATAGAAATCGTAGGGACCCATACTGCCTGCCTGACTTGGCCCCTCCTCCCCTGGGGTACAAATAAGCCAACAATTTGATCTGAACCTAGGTTTGGACTGATGTTTGGCTGTTTGGGCAGTTGTACAGTAAAGTTATAAAGTTCTGGCTGCCCCGGTGCATTGCTATAAAAGAAAACACTGGAAATGTAATTTAATTGTTGGGAGACATGGCCTGGAGGATTGCATGCCTAAAAGTTTGCCTACTGGATCAGACAGCATAGCAACGCTAATGACGCTTAATTATTGCCATACCAAACTCTTTAAAGTAGAGTTCCACCCATTTTTTTATGTTTGTCTGTGCTGCATGCCCTAATCTCATAGGGCCAGATTCAGGTAGGAGAGCGGATCTTTATTCTGGAGTAACGTTCGTCATTTACGTTACTCCGCCGAAACTTTAGGAGCAATAACTGTATTCACAAAGCACTTGCTCCTAAAGTTGCGGCGGCGTAGCGAAAATGAGCCGGCGGAAATCAAATTGGGCGGGTAGGGGGCGTGTATTATTTAAACTAGGCGCGATCCCGTGGCGAATGTACTGCGCATGCGTTGACTGTCAGTGCGCATGCTCCAAATTCTGTCAGTGAACGTCAATGACGTCAATCCCCATTCACGGACGTTTTACGCAAACGACGTTAAACTTTTTCAATTCGACGCAATGACGACGGCCATACTTAACATAGGATACTCCACCTAGGGGGCATGTTTTTCTTTACGCCGCGTATGGCTTACGGAAACGTCGGAAAGTCACTGCGTCGGGCCCGCGTACGATCGTGAATTGCCGTCTCTCGCTGATTTACATATTCTCGTCGATTTACATATTCTCGCCTTAAATCAGCGGGAACGCCCCTGAGCACCCATTTTAAAATTGCAGTTTCGATACGACGGCGAAATACAATTACGCCGCTCATATATGAAATCAATCCCGGGGTATTTTGTTTTCTGCATACAGAAAACAGATAAGCCGGCTCAAAGTGTGAGTTATGCTGATGAATCACTGATACTCCAGCGTAACTCTACCTGAATCTGGCCCATAGTGTTCAGAATGGACAATTTTTATTTATTTTGTTGCTTGTAAATACCTTTATTTTGTAGTCCTTCATTACTTACTCCTCCTTATTAGCCTAGGCCAGGGGTCTCCAAACATTATAAACAAAGGGCCGGTTTATTGTCCTTCAGACTCTTGGAGGGCCGGACTTTGGCAAGCGGGGGGGTGGAAATTTTCCTGACATCAGTGAGACTTAACATATGATAATGGGGGGAGAAATGGTGCCCCGTAGTTTGTATCATAGAGAGGAATAGTGCCCCATTAGTGGTGTCAGTGGGAGAAATGGTGCTCCACTGTCGGTGTCAGATGTCAGAATAGTGTCTCGTATCAGTGGGAGGGATACTGCCCCAAGGGCCGGATAAAGGCAAGCAAAGGGCCACATCTGGCCCTCGGGCCACAGTTTGGAGACCACTGGCCTAGGCTATTAAGTCACAAGGCTATTTGCAAGGGTTTATGGGATAGGCATCATGTTTCTCAGTAGTCCTTGCAAACATGACTGAAACCTATTACATTTCTTGTGCAGCCCTGAGCATGGGCGAGATATGCAAAGCTGAAATCCAGGAATCCATACAGTCTGGCTTCATGATGCCCACACTTAGGGCCCTTTTACACTGGTGCGTTTTTGCCGCGTTTTTGCGGTAAAAATAGTGCTATTAAAACGCTCATAAAACACTCCCCCATGCCCCTCTCCATTGAAATTTATTTAAAAACGCGGTAAAACACGGTAAAACCGCTGTGTTTTGCTGCGATTTTAATCGCGGAAAAAACACCGAGATTTTGCCGCGATTTTACTGCGTTTTTAATTCATTTAAATGGAGGGGGCATGGGGGGCGTTTTAATAGCGCTATTTTTACCGCGAAAACGCGGCAAACGCACCAGTGTGAAATGGCCCTTAAGATGGCCACGGTTTATTTCTAGATTATAAACTGTAATGCTGTAGCAACCTAACAAAACGGACCTTAGTTTACAGACTAACTTTACTAGTATACATTAGGCTTGTGTATTACAGGGGTATTTATATTTAAAAAGTGAAATTGTGGGTGGAACTCCCCTTTAACCACTTCAGCCCCTGAAGAATTTACCCCCTTCCTGACCAGAGCACTTTTTGCGATAAGGCACTGCTTTAACTGACAATTGCGCAGTTGTGCGACATTGTACCCAAACAAAATTGACGTCCTTTTTCCCCATAAATAGAGCTTTCTTTTGGTGGTATTTAATAACCTCTGCAGTTTTTATTTTTTGCGCGATAAACAAAAAACAGCGTACATTTTGAAAAAAAAGCAATATTTTTTTACTTTGTGCTATATTAAATATCCCCAAAAAATATATATAAAAAAGAGCAAATTTCTTTCTCAGTTTAGGCCGATATGTATTCTTCTACATATTTTTGGTAAAAAAAAACAAAAAAACGCAATAAGCGTATATTGATTGGTTTGTTCAAAAGTTATAGCGTCTACAAAATAGGGGATAGTTTTTTGGCATTTTTTTTATTATTATTTTTTTATTAGTAATGGTGGCGATCTGTGATTTTTATTGTGACTGTGACATTATGGCGGATTCATTGGACACTTTTGACACTATTTTGGGACCATTGTCATTTATACAGCGATCAGTGCTATAAAAATGCACTGATTCCTGTGTAAATTACACTGGCAGGGAAGGGGTTAAACACTAGGGGGGTGATCAAGTGGTTAAGTGTGTCCTAGTTAGTGATTCTAACTGTTGGGGGATGGGCTACCACTGACATGACAGCGATCACTGCTCCTGATGACAGGGAGCAGTAGATCCCTGTCATGTCACTAGGCAGAACAGGGAAATGCCTTGTTTACATCTCCTCGTTTTGCCTCTCGGTATCACGATAGCAGGCCGCCAGTGAACACTGAGCTCACGGGGCCCGCGGCGTGCAGAGGACGCCCGCCCGCAAGGGACGTACCTGTACGCCCATTTGTCTGCCTGTGCCATTCTGTCGACGTATATGTGGGTGAGGCGGCATCAGCAAGTGGTTAAATACATCCAAAGCACTTTGTGGTATACCGGTAGTGATGATAGTTGTAAAACTCGCTCTCAGTCCAATAGTACAAACGTATGTCAAATTCCTTTAATAAAAAGAATGTTAAATGGGTATTGCGTCAACCTAAAAATTCTCGAACTTCACTGAATTTCTCAGATTTTTCACATGCAGTATTAGCATAGTTAGAAACTGATCACCAACAATAAGATCATGTAGTCACAGATGTTGTAATCTTTAACCGCTGAACATAAAAGGGGGATTTTTTATCTAACAATTTTTTATTGGTTAGAGGTTCAAGTGTACACAACTTACAGTCATTCAGAGCTTCAAGCATGCAAAGACAGAATAAAGCGAAAGTATATTGACAGTAGAACATAGATTATACATTATCTCTGTTTGGTGTTTACCACTATGCCAGCTTGCCTATCTAAACCGGTGGCGCTAACGTGGCAGAGTGCAATCTGTATAAAAGGGGGATTTTATTGCTGTCTGTGTCCCTGTTTGAGATGTTTCTCCTCTTTTTCTGTCCCGGTGATACAAGACATGGGAGTAAATCTCCCCAATGAGGCCACAAGTATGAACAAAGATAAGGTAGCTGTGTAATGACCATCAACTGTCACTTACTGCAAACCTTATGTAGCGCCCTCCCCCCCCCCTATTGGTGGGGTGCTACGCTAAAGTTAGTGGGGAATGGGAGAGTTAAGTTACTCCCATTCACAAATTGGCTAAATTTGGGCTGCTGCCATTTGGAACTGCCTTGTGGGTCGGTCTGCATGTCAGGGGGGTGTTATTACCCCTGAGTGACAGTCGGCGCTAGAGGGGGTTCTGACAGACCCACCTTCGCCCAGCAGCCAATCAGAGGAGCGGTTTCTTCTCTGGACGTGCTGGCGGGAGGGTATATCTGGGGCAGTCGCCTGCGTGAGTTGTGCTATGCGGGGTCCGAGTTCCAGGTGCGGCATCCACCTTCAGGGTGCGCGCATCCATGAGCCCCACCATCGAGGCCCGCCTGGCCGAGGTTGCATACCCAGCGGAACCTCATTCTGATGCAGAGAGGGGCCCCAGTGGCTTGCTGGGTCCCAGATCCTAAGCAGGAGCTGAACGGTGGGGGATCGGCTCGGGAGAACCCAGAGGCAGAGGTTATCCGCGAGGCCTGGACGAACCACCGGGGATTCAGTCACCACGCCACATGACAGGTACGCTTCAGCTGTCAATTGCTGACCTTGAAATTGGACTTACTGGGAGGATTCATTGTTTCTAGCCTTTGACAAATCTAAGAAAATTTCACCAGGCATGTGGCAGAGGATCTGTTTTCCTCCCAGTGACTTTGTTTAAAAGTGGCCTTTCGGCTGCCAGGCTCAAGTAAATCGCCTGTCCGGGGCACTTTTTCTCACTCTGGCGAGAGTGGCGACGTTTGAACTTGACTGTGCTGAGAGCAGGTTTGCTCTCTCTTTGATATCCAAGGCCTAATACTACAGCTTTCCCATTGCTCATCAACCTTTCCTCTATCGTTGGCCATGTTGAGCCTTGGAATAAAGCATTGAAAACTCAAGTTGACGTCTGGACACTTGCTCTTTAACCACCTTCACCAATATTATCCCTAGACAAGAATCACTGGTAACCTAACATGCCGGTCCCAAACTAATCAGCGGCTCCATCGGGGGTGAGTGCTACACTTACACTGATTGGTGTCTGCATAGTTTAGTATTTCCAATCTGGATCACCAACCAAGCATATTTTATTAATCCTGGTCCAAGGGGAAAATTCACCCATACCCAGTCCTTCCCAGACAAATACCTTCTTGGCAGAATTACTAGGTCATATTAGCAAGAGAATCAAGGGGACTAAAACAACTTTTGAAATTACAGTAAAGCCTTTTTAAGATCTTAATCATAAGGTTTAGATTTACTTTAATAATTTGTTTGCTATAGGCAAGATCATTTATTTTTATTTTTTAGATACTGAGACATAATGCTGCACAAACCCCTCCACTGCAGTCCTAGTCAACTGGAACGACCTGCATGTAGGACCATTATTTGTGCAATCACAACCATCTAGATCTGGGCTCTGGCCCAGAAAGCATCAGGCCTAGTACAGCTTCAAAATCTCAGTTCTGATTCCAATATTCAGAAACAGAGAAAGAATGACATACTTTGAGGATTATTTCACAGAACACCACAAGACCCTCTGCACCCCTCCAGTCCCTGTTGCATGCACCTTATGTGATCTACATATACATGTTGCCCAGGGCTCAAGTCCTGCGGGAACATGTGGGAACGGAGTTCCTGCACTTTTTTCACAGCAGGAACTCGGTTTCCTTTGCAGGACTACAGCAGCCGAACCAATCCTTCACTAAGCGGCGATGCCCAGCTCGAGTCACTGTCAGGGGCAGGCGAACCTTAGTAATACTTTATGTTACTGGCCGCTTCCTGTATATGGATTCATCGGGTAGTGTGCGGGCAGTGTTGTAAGTAACGGAGTTACAATAAACGCAGTTACCTAACGCAGCCCCTTTTAAGGGTAACGAGTAATCTACCTGATTATTCTTCCCCTCACAGTAACGCAGTTCCCATTACTTGGGCGGCATTACTGCAATTACATCTACCGCCACTAGATGGCAGCACAGTAATTGCTTCTGCCGGTGCTGTGAACATAAATATGGGTGGAACACCGCTTTAGAATCATGTGACCGCTGTGATGGCCTGTCACAGCGGTCTGAAAACTCCCAATCGCAAGGAGCCCTGGATACAATTAACCCCAATCTGCCTCACACTGACCTATCACCGGGGAACAACTCACGTCGATCACACACACTGTGTGCGCAACCTGATCAATGATCCGGGGAACACATGACCGGAACAAAATGTTTCACAGAACAAACATTCCCTATACAACACAGTGTACACAGCGACATCTAGTGGTCAACATGGTAAGTGCAGGACACCTATACAGACCAATGATCAGCAGGTTATTTTTGGTCAGTGATTTTATCTCTTCATCAGACAACAAAGAAAAATCTGACATCCCCATTCCAGATCCCTTGCATCCAATAAAGCTTATATAAGATAAATAAAATAATAAACAATAAACTATAAAAAAATTCGAATAAAGTCTAATATAAGATTTTAAATTACAGACTCTGTAAACGTCAAAGGGAATGTATATTATAAACATACATTTTAATCCAGCTTATAATTTGGATGTAATATATAGCAGATGGATAAGGGTTTTAAGTCCTATTAGCTGCACATACAATGGTGGGACGGATGCACCTAGGCTGGGATATACACGAGATCATCATTTGTTTCCGGTTTTCTTCTCTCAAGGATCTGGCATTCTTTTGTCTTTGAGTATTAACTCACTGCTCCCTGGCAAGCGCCCGTCACCTGTTTCTCAACAAAGCATTGTAGAATATAAAAAAAAAAAATCAGTTACTTTGCTGAGTAACTAATTACTTTTTCAATGTAGTAACTGAGTCACTAACGCAATTACTTTTTCGGAGAAGTAATTTGTAACTGTAACTAATTACTTTTTTAAAGTAAGATGAGCAACACTGTGTGCGGGTATTCCGTCACTTCCTCAATGCCGCAATGTCTCCTGGGAGCTTTTGTGATTGTTCCCAGGAGACATTGCAGAGGTCTGCCGTGAGTTATCGCGGGATTTAGAAAAAACATGGGGTTTAGTAATTATGCATATGAGCACATCATTTATTTTTTTTGGTGGGGGAGTGGATCTTAGGTGAGAGTTCCCCACACTTTTTTCCCAGGACTTGACTGACCACTGATGTTGCCCTCTTCGCCGGTATAATGGTCCAGCACTTTAAAACATCACTTCACAGCACCATAGCAATCGTACCGTTATGCCAGTTGGAGAGGGTGGCAGAAGATGTGGATCACATGAGGTACATGCAGCAGGGACCAGAGAAGTGGAGAACGTGTTGTGTGATAGTTGACCTTTCATTTTTTGGAAAAAAGTGAACTAACCCTTCAGCCATTTTCTCCTGCAATATAGCAATTTATTATTACTTTGCATAAACAGAGATTTTATTTTGCATCTGTTCTCTACAACCATTGGGAATCTGGTTCCATGGGCTTTATAAGTGCTTACCCTTTTCTCACTTAGTAAGTGGTGCCTAAATGTCTGCAAACTCCTGCAATAGATATGTTGGCAAATCAGTACAACTTAGGAGAATGAGGAAGAGGATTGTATTCAATTATTGTTTTGAAACAACAGGTTTGTCAAGCAGAGCTGTCAATCTGATTTATAATGTCTGAGACAAACGTCCACATTGTTGTGAACTATGTCCCCTCATTCGCCAGTGCTAAGTATGTTCATTTGTCATGAACGTACATCTGCTCTGACATGTCTGTCTGTTCCTAGAAAGTACATTCCAGTAAGTGACGGTTCCTCATAACTGCAACCCCAACCTTGTTGCTGAATTGCAGATCCCGCTCTGAAAGCATTGCTGAGTTCTGAGTAGGGGATCTATTTTGCTGGGAACATACTTGGAAAATGGAAGGAAGACTAAGGAACATAGCATACCCTATATTGTGGTTTGCTATAGTTTTACAGGAGAGGAAGACATTCCTCTTGAGCCAATAAAGTCTGTGTTGCTTCATGGTGTATGGTTTGCACTTTGAGACTAAAATACAACCCGCCAATAGAATTTCAGATGTTCTCTCATTGGCTCCACCCTGACCAATCATGGAAAGCGCATTTCACATATCAGCTGACATCTGTGTCCCAGGTAAATGCTGGGGCTAGTTACCAGACATGTACCCATACACACAGGCAGTCTAAGTAACAATGTATGTGTAGCGCCCCTTTCTTTCACAAAAGGCACTACGCTAAAGTTAGTGGGAGAGTTATGTTGCTCCCACTTCTAATTTTGCTAAATTGGGCTGCTGTCAACCCTGAATTATCCTGTGGGACATTCTGTGCTCCAGAGATGCAGTTCCATCTCTGGGTGGCAGGTGGTGCCAGAGGGATTCAGGCAGAGCCACTTTTCCCCAGCAGCCAATTGGAGGAGTTTTTCCTTGCGGAGCATGCTGGGGGAGGGTATATCTGTGGCAGGCGCCATTTTTCGGGGTTCTTCGCGGCTTCCAGGTTGCAGGTGCGGCACCCACCTTTATGGTGTGCACGCCCAACAGACCCTGGCCATATGGTCTACCAGGCCAGGGTCGCATGCCACGTGGAGTTCCCTGCTGATGCTGAAAGGGGCCCTAGCGACTTGCTGGGGCTCTGCGTCTACTGAAGAGATACTAAGCTGTGCTCTGTTCGGTGGGGGATCGGCTTGAGGAGATCCCGGAGGCAGGTAATACAAAAGGGCTTGAACAAACCATCGGGGATCTGGTTGCCAGGAACTGACAGATAACCATAGACTGTCGGCTGGTGACCCCTATTGAAAAGAGAACTTTCTGGGAGGATTTGCTCTACAGTCCAACATTGGGCCTGTGGCAGAGGTCTTCATCTGAAACGCTAAATCCTACCAAGTCAGTGAGAGAGACTTGTTCCTTCCAGCAACCTTAAGTGTCGCTCCAGCTACCAGTCTTGTGGCAGAAGTCTGTCCGGAGGCACTTCACCCACTCTGGCTAGAGTGGTGACGAACTGTTCTACTACGGAAAGCAGGACTGCTTTCTTTTCATCCAAAGCCTGATACCGCAACGTTCTCTCCTTTCATCAACCTTTTCTTTCTACCTCATGTTGATGTTGGTCGTGTTGGACCAGCAAATAAGGCATTCAGAAAACTTCAGCAGCAGGTTTGGACATTCTCTTATTGCTCTTCTCACTGCAATCACCCCTAGACAACACACAAGGGTAACTTAATACGCCAATCCCAAATCAATCAGCGGCTTCTGAATGGGGTAGCGCTACATATGTTATGCCCTGCTGCTAGGGTTCCCAGTCATTTCTAGACCTAGATGACTTATACTGTATGTCCGAGGTAAATTCTGAGCCCAGTAATCAGGTATGTGCTTTGCATTTCTTAGACAGTGTAGGTGCCCCATCTACAGTAGGTCATGACCTGCTGTCAGGGTCCTCAGTCAGTTTTAGAGCCAGCTGCCAACTGTACCCCAGGTAAATGCTAACACCAGTGACCAGCCAAAATCCTTCTAAACACTGGATTAAGCACCCGGATCTCCCTTGAATAACGTTTAGCAATCTCAGTACTGATAGTCGACCATCGTCCAGCCTCTCAGAAACGAAGTGTCCTTTGATGAAGCAGTGGGCCTCTCTCGAGATACCAGCCTCATGCTCGGTATTTCCCAGACAGGTTCTCCATCGGTCAGCTCCCTCCAACGGGACGGACAGCACAGGACAATTCTGCAGCCGCAGACTCAGTCTACACAGTCTGCTACGTAGATTCTTTGCTCCAGACACTGAACACTGAAGCACACACCCTGGCCATGAGGGCACACAAGGGGTGGTGGGAGGACTGCCCAGGCGGATGGCGGTGAAGGCGACCCAAACCAATGTCATCTGCCCCCTAAATACCCCTCCACAGCAAAGCGATCAACCCTCCTGATTGGCTTCCAAGGAGAAGTGCCCACACTACCCTGACTCCCCTGCTGCCACCTGTCAGTCCAGGGTGTGAGGCCCCCCCAGACAAACGACAGTGGACACACAGTACAGACAAAGCTGGTATAGAGGCCCTAAAATGTATTAAAATAAAGGAAGTGACGGAATACCCGCACACTACCCGATTAATCCATATACAGGAAGTGGCCAGTAACAAAAAGGATTACTAAGATTTGTCTGCCCCTGACAGTGACTCCAGCTGGGCATCGCCGATTAGTGAAGGATTGGCTCGGGCGGCTCGGCTGCTCTAGTCCTGCAAAGGGAACTGAGTTCCTGCTGTGAAAAAAGTGCAGGAACTCCATTCCCACGCGTTCCTGCAGGACTTGAGCTATGCTGACCACCCTCTAAATTTACAGCAGCACCTGCTATGAAAGTAGCCAGGCGCTACAAGGAGATCTCATTGAACCCTGTTGAAAGGGTTGAAGATGTGGGTCTGGTTAGTTTGGAGCACAGTGCCAGCTCTGTTGTCATTCCTCCAGTTCAGCTTGCCACTCAGCTCTGAGTCAGCTGTGGCAGGCTTTCCTTCCCCATTGTCCTGCGCCTTGGCTGGTCCTGAAGGCCCAGATTCACAAAGACTTACGCCGACGTATCTACTGATATGCCGCCGTAAGTAGATACATTGACCAAATGTGCGCCGTCATATCTATGCGCTGATTCTTTAAATCAGATACGCCTGAATTTTGCCAAGCCAAGATACGACCAACGTAAGTCTCCTACGCCGTCGTATCTTGGGTGCATATTTACACTGGACGCATTCGGCGTTCCCATTATAAATATGCAAATGAGCAAGATACGCCAATTTACGAACGTACGTAGGTCCGACTCAGTAATCTACGCCGTTTACGTAAGGCGTTTTTACGGCGTAAAGATAAACCACCAAAAAGGTGCCGCATCCCATGCAAAGGTATGGACGTCGTAACAGCCGTCGTTTTTACATCGTTTACGTAAGTCGTACGTGAATGGGGCTGTGACGTTCACGTCGTAGGCAGTGTTCGACGTGTATCTTAGCCATTCTATTCGACGTGATTGTGGGATATAAAAAGCCGCGCCACACAAAAGTTGATAACACCAGTGTAAGTGATGGTAAATTATTATAACACTAAAGTCCAATAGCGTCCATAATGATTGAAATAATGATGAATCTCGGAAGCGATCCTCTGTGAAGTGTCACCAAACGCACACAGGTCAGAAGGTGCACCCGCCACCACATGAAAAAGCAGCTTACCAGAGGTCAGATCTATGCTAGCGTCTGACTATAACCCAGTCAACGGCCTTTAGATCCTTGGGGTTCCCACGATCAACTCGAGTAGACCAGGAGAGGGACACTTCTTAAACTCCGGAAGGAAAGAAGGCGCACATAGCATAATTCCGTATCGAAAATTTATTATAAAAAATAAAATTGTACTTACACAGCACATGAAGTAAACGAGCATTAAAAACAAATACAGGTATTGCCGGCCGGCATGTAGGAGCCCTTCCTCCTCAGCGTGGTGACGTCACTGCGTCGCCTCCCAGACGCGTTTCGTCACAAAAGAGGACGTTTTCAATGGGGATAGGGCTACACAGTGATGCACCACTTAAAAGGACCAGCCGCCCATTGTGAGAAGCAGCACGCTGAGTCCAGACGCGCCATCTTTGTTGTGGTAAACAACCATAGACAGAAAAAAACAATCTCCCAGGTATTACGGGCGCAACTAAAATTCCTTTACGGAAAACCGAGTGGAAAAAGGAGAAAATTAAAATTGAAATTAAAATTAAACTGGTCCAAACCCCACCAGTAGTTGGGGTGGGCCAAAAAGGTTTTATTGATTTACTTAAACTTGATTGTCTGAATGTGATGTGAACGCAGCGATGTGGGGATAGGCAAGGTGGAAGAGCGCTGGCACTAAACTCTACCTCCCCTCCCCCCCCAGGACACAGCGTCATCTACGGGACAGGTCTGGTAAGCAAAACCTAGACTTACCGAGAAAACAAAAAAGAAAAAATGTAATAATAAAAAATATTCTAATAAAAAATATTCTTTTTGAACAACAAATGTATATTATGTGTATTCCCTAGGGACTAATGTCCTCATAGGGAAGAGAGTACTAAACATAGTACAAGTGCTGGAGTGATATATTAATGTCTTACGTTCCAATACTCACAATAGGTGGAGAGTGTAAATAGGTAAAAACCCAGTGTAGTGATCAAGGGGTGAAAAAAAGGAAGACAAGTGAAAAAAAGCTATTTATTAACAAATAGATTGGTGGTATAATATTAGTGAAGAGTAACTTCACAAATAGTATCCTATAATCAAAACAATATTGAAAGAGTGATACATTCTAAACATTTAAAGTCAGCCCGTAAGCTATATGACCAATAGTCAACTGTGAAGTAAAAATTGGAATAAAATATAATCCCCAAAAACTGAAAAAAACGAAAAAATATTTTTTATAGACTGAGTGAAGACGACTAGAAGGGAAAATGTATTTTGATTGAATCATAATTCCATATAGGGTATAGATATAAATCTGCCCTCAGGCGTGCTTCTCACAAAGAACCATTGTAGGCAAATAGATGCACTAGCATATATAGACTAAGTGAAGACGACTTACATGATATAAATTTCAAAAATCTATACAATAAACATGTCGGGCAACAATATCCCTTACAGACATTGCTGGTAGGCATATGGCCCTATATAGACTCAGTGAGGACGACTCAAAAGGGCAGGAACAGAAAGAGAAAGAAACCGATCTCATAGAACTCAAAAAAGGAAAAACAGTTATACCAAAAGGGTTACTGTTCCCCAAATAGGTTTCCCACAGGGGTTGTGTCAAGCATTACTAATGAATGCATTCACATCCGTTTCAATATTTAACCCAAAGGGGGCGTAGGTTTTCAAACGAAAAATCCAGCCCATTTCCATCTGGGATATCCCTTGTACTAGATTACCTCCTCTCCAGGGTGCTTTATATTTATCAATCCCCAAGAAGAGGGTATTGGAGGGATTCTTTTCATGCTTCAATCTGTAGTGATTGGAAACAGAATGGTCCTTAAATCCAGACATGATGTTGGTGATGTGTTCGTTGACACGAACCTGAAATGCCCTCTTGGTCCTACCCACATATTGTTTGCCACATGGACATTGAACCAAATACACCACTCCCTCAGAAGCACAGGTAATGCATGGTAGAATCTTGTATTCTTTCCCGGTGGCTGTAGATATAAAGGACCTCACACATCTATGTTTATTAGAACTTAGGGCACAGACCCGACATCGCCCACATTTATAATAGCCTTTTAGCTGGGCGAAAGGGAAAAAGATTTAGTGAGGGGAGGATCTATAACATTCTTGGATATGAGGTTCCTTAGGGATTGTACCCCCTTGAAGATAACCCGAGGTTTAGGGGGCAGGATATTTTTAAATACGAATACGGGTGGGAATGTTCAATACACTACCACCAATTGGAGACCTATGGGTGATCTTGAGTACCCTTCTCCAACCTACTTCCAACCTGAGTCAGAATTGGGTTGGAATTATAATGTACCCACCTCCAATTCCTTCTTTCCAGTGAGTGGAGGTGAGGATTCGGAGGGTTTCCAGATCCAACCCCCCCCCAATTTGAGTGGGGCATGGTTTGCCCCTCCTCCTTTCCCACCCCCGGGTACTACCAATCCTCCTGGTCTTGGCTCTGGGGCCTATGGACCCTCCAGTTGGGGTTTTCACAAGGGTGGACAGGGCACCAAGAGGCAGGTAGAAAGAGGAGAGGTATCAGAGGGGGGAGGAGACACAGGAAATCCCAAGCGGACCAAAACGTAACAGGGCAGGGCATTTTTAATCTCAGCTCAAAAGTCCTTACTGAGGCTGAGAAATCCCTGCTGGACAAAGGTTTAAAATTTGCGCCTCCCCAGAGTTTGGACAAATTTAAAACCTTTATGGATATACACAAATTCATAAGGAAAATCAATATTAAAAGATATATGATAGGTATCACAACTTCCAGCCAACACCTTACCTCCAACTATGTACACTCTGGACTGTCCAACGCTTCTTTGTTCAATCCTCCAGGGGGTCTGGCACCTTCCCTGAAGACATTCAGGGATGTCCTCATTAGGGACCTGGAGGCTATTGAGACTAAGAAAGCTAAGCTTAATAAAACCCTCCAAGATGGTTTGGATTCTTTGTGTACTAACAAGGATCTAGTCATCAGACCAGCGGACAAAGGGGGGGGTATCGTAATACTCGATAAGGCTGACTATCTGAGAGAGATGCATAAGATCGTGGATGACGTTAACACCTATTCCATTCTCCCCAACGATCCTAAGTTGCTCTACAAAAGAGAACTTGAGAAATTAGTGGAAAGAGGTGTGTTTGAGGGTATTCTGTCTCTAAAAGAAAAGCTTTTTCTCATACCTAAAGCACCCCGTACCCCAACACTATATTATCTCCCAAAGTTACACAAGGATCCTGTCTGCCCCCCGGGTCGCCCCATTGTTAGTGGCATAGATTCAATCACTTCCCGGGTGGGCAGATATATTGATTTCTATTTGCAACCACTGGTTAAAAAAATTCCCTCTTATGTTAGGGATTCCAAACATATTATCAACATCCTTACCGATCTCCCCGCTTCTTCCGATATGTGGATGGTTACGATCGATGTAACTTCATTGTATACCATCATACCCCATGCCCTAGGACTTGAAGCCGTACAATTCTACCTTGGGAGAGACTCAGGCCTTCCCTCTAAGCAAGTTGTTTTCATTATGTCCCTCCTGAGTTTTGCGGCTGCATCCAATTATTTTTGGTTTGAGGACAATTTTTACAAACAAAACACTGGGGTGGCTATGGGGGCTAAATATGCCCCAAGCCTGGCCAACCTTTTTATGGCCAAATGGGAGGAGGATGTCGTCTACCCGAGGGATGCCCCTCAGGTGGTCCTTTGGGCCAGGTACATAGACGACATCCTCCTCCTATGGGCTGGCGGGCATACCGATTTGACCAACTTCATTGAATACCTTAATGATAATAATAGGGGCATAGAACTGAAGTATGAGGCCAGCCAGACCAGGGTTCACTACCTCGACTTGGTAATAGAAACCAAAGAGAATAGGTTCATTACCTCCACTTTTTTCAAGGATACCGATCGGAACTCTTACATTCCGGTAGGAAGTTGCCACCATGAACCTTGGTTGAAGGGTGTCCCCAAGAGTCAATATCTCCGGCTAAGACGGAATTGCTCTGACACTCAAGTGTTCCAACAACAAGCTTCAGTCCTCACAGAGAGGTTTCTTGATAAGGGGTACTGTAGTACGGAATTGCAGGGGTCTTTACATCAGGTTTTGGGTATGGATAGGAATGAGCTTTTACGTGATAAGACTCCCAAGGAGGAGAACAGGTTCTCTGACGTAGTACCTTTTGTCACCACCTATTCCACCCAGCACAGAACCATTACCCATCTGGTAAAGAAACACTGGCATTTAGCCCTAAATGACCCTGTGTTAAAAAATATCCTGCCCCCTAAACCTCGGGTTATCTTCAAGGGGGTACAATCCCTAAGGAACCTCATATCCAAGAATGTTATAGATCCTCCCCTCACTAAATCTTTTTTCCCTTTCGCCCAGCTAAAAGGCTATTATAAATGTGGGCGATGTCGGGTCTGTGCCCTAAGTTCTAATAAACATAGATGTGTGAGGTCCTTTATATCTACAGCCACCGGGAAAGAATACAAGATTCTACCATGCATTACCTGTGCTTCTGAGGGAGTGGTGTATTTGGTTCAATGTCCATGTGGCAAACAATATGTGGGTAGGACCAAGAGGGCATTTCAGGTTCGTGTCAACGAACACATCACCAACATCATATCTGGATTTAAGGACCATTCTGTTTCCAATCACTACAGATTGAAGCATGAAAAGAATCCCTCCAATACCCTCTTCTTGGGGATTGATAAATATAAAGCACCCTGGAGAGGAGGTAATCTAGTACAAGGGATATCCCAGATGGAAATGGGCTGGATTTTTCGTTTGAAAACCTACGCCCCCTTTGGGTTAAATATTGAAACGGATGTGAATGCATTCATTAGTAATGCTTGACACAACCCCTGTGGGAAACCTATTTGGGGAACAGTAACCCTTTTGGTATAACTGTTTTTCCTTTTTTGAGTTCTATGAGATCGGTTTCTTTCTCTTTCTGTTCCTGCCCTTTTGAGTTGTCCTCACTGAGTCTATATAGGGCCATATGCCTACCAGCAATGTCTGTAAGGGATATTGTTGCCCGACATGTTTATTGTATAGATTTTTGAAATTTATATCATGTAAGTCGTCTTCACTTAGTCTATATATGCTAGTGCATCTATTTGCCTACAATGGTTCTTTGTGAGAAGCACGCCTGAGGGCAGATTTATATCTATACCCTATATGGAATTATGATTCAATCAAAATAAATTTTCCCTTCTAGTCGTCTTCACTCAGTCTATAAAAAATATTTTTTCGTTTTTTTCAGTTTTTGGGGATTATATTTTATTCCAATTTTTACTTCACAGTTGACTATTGGTCATATAGCTTACGGGCTGACTTTAAATGTTTAGAATGTATCACTCTTTCAATATTGTTTTGATTATAGGATACTATTTGTGAAGTTACTCTTCACTAATATTATACCACCAATCTATTTGTTAATAAATAGCTTTTTTTCACTTGTCTTCCTTTTTTTCACCCCTTGATCACTACACTGGGTTTTTACCTATTTACACTCTCCACCTATTGTGAGTATTGGAACGTAAGACATTAATATATCACTCCAGCACTTGTACTATGTTTAGTACTCTCTTCCCTATGAGGACATTAGTCCCTAGGGAATACACATAATATACATTTGTTGTTCAAAAAGAATATTTTTTATTAGAATATTTTTTATTATTACATTTTTTCTTTTTTGTTTTCTCGGTAAGTCTAGGTTTTGCTTACCAGACCTGTCCCGTAGATGACGCTGTGTCCTGGGGGGGGAGGGGAGGTAGAGTTTAGTGCCAGCGCTCTTCCACCTTGCCTATCCCCACATCGCTGCGTTCACATCACATTCAGACAATCAAGTTTAAGTAAATCAATAAAACCTTTTTGGCCCACCCCAACTACTGGTGGGGTTTGGACCAGTTTAATTTTAATTTTAATTTTAATTTTCTCCTTTTTCCACTCGGTTTTCCGTAAAGGAATTTTAGTTGCGCCCGTAATACCTGGGAGATTGTTTTTTTCTGTCTATGGTTGTTTACCACAACAAAGATGGCGCGTCTGGACTCAGCGTGCTGCTTCTCACAATGGGCGGCTGGTCCTTTTAAGTGGTGCATCACTGTGTAGCCCTATCCCCATTGAAAACGTCCTCTTTTGTGACGAAACGCGTCTGGGAGGCGACGCAGTGACGTCACCACGCTGAGGAGGAAGGGCTCCTACATGCCGGCCGGCAATACCTGTATTTGTTTTTAATGCTCGTTTACTTCATGTGCTGTGTAAGTACAATTTTATTTTTTATAATAAATTTTCGATACGGAATTATGCTATGTGCGCCTTCTTTCCTTCCGGAGTTTAAGAAGTGTCCCTCTCCTGGTCTACTCGAGTTGATCGTGGGAACCCCAAGGATCTAAAGGCCGTTGACTGGGTTATAGTCAGACGCTAGCATAGATCTGACCTCTGGTAAGCTGCTTTTTCATGTGGTGGCGGGTGCACCTTCTGACCTGTGTGCGTTTGGTGACACTTCACAGAGGATCGCTTCTGAGATTCATCATTATTTCAATCATTATGGACGCTATTGGACTTTAGTGTTATAATAATTTACCATCACTTACACTGGTGTTATCAACTTTTGTGTGGCGCGGCTTTTTATATCCCATTGTTTCCTGTTTATCACACGCTTGCTGCAGCCTGTAGTTCTTTTGGGGGGAGGGGGTTTTCTAGCGCGGTTTTTTTGTTTTATATTCGACGTGATTCTGAGCATGCACACTGGGATAGGTCCACGGACTTTGCATGCGCACATCATTTTCATGGGGTCACGGTTCATTATAATACAACACGCCCACTGCCTTGCTACTTTGAATTAGGCGGGCTTACGCCGGCCCATTTACGCTACGCCGCCATAACTTAGGGAGCAAGTGCTTTGTGAATACAGCACTTGCCTCTCTAAGTTGCGGCGGCGTAGCGTAAAGAAGATACGCTACGCCCGCACAAAGATACGCCTCTCTATGTGAATCCGGGCCGAAGTGTCCACCAGTGACTTGGGATCATCGGGCACTAAGCAAGGTTGAAGTTCTGGGTCAGCTCATTCTCTGCCATAAGAGATGCTCAGCAGGCAAATGGGATTCTTCAATGTTTGCAAGGGGAGCTTAGCATAGCGTTCCGTCATTGTGACGCGACACAGTTGCTGCAGTACAGGTGCTCTGGGGACATAACTGAGGATGTTTGGAGAGTATACTGCAGCTGTTCCCTGCTGGCTCTAAGGCCAAGAACAGAACAATCGCTGCTGATTGCTTGATTCTCAGTTTTCTCAGGTTAGAGAGTGGTGACTGTCAGTCACCACCAGTGCCGATCCTGACCTCCCTGGGGCCCTAAGCAAAATAAAAATGAGAAGCGGGGGCGCTGACGACAGTGACATGTCACATTAAAGAGAGTTGAGAAGCGGGGGGAGGGGGTGTTCTGCTGTCGGAAATGACTCAGCCAGCGAGTTTAGAAGCGGTGTGAGGGGGCGAAAATTACTTCTCACCAGACGGGGCCTCTAGTAATTTGGGGGGCCCTTCGCAGCTTTGCGGGGACCTAAGCGGCTTGCATAGTGAGCCTATAGGGAGGATCGGCCCTGGTCACCGCTCTCTGTTCTGTCCATCCAGCACTCACTGGAGTGAAGGGCTGGAGAGATGGTGGGCGCAGCTGGCTTCAACTCTAAGCGGCACACTGAGAGCCTAGGCCAGCTCTCAATCAGACATCTGGTTGGATCCCAACAATGTGGTTAGGATCCTTCCAAAGCCTTAAGCAGCCAACAGCAGGCTTTGGTCATACTTCTATTTCAAAGCTACAAACTGCTATCATTTTATCCTTATAAATAACGATGGTTACAAGGATGTCTGTCTGGTGACCTCTTTTGCTTCTGCTCTGTGTACCTTGGCAAACATCCGTGTACAGTTTTCCAATTACAGTGATAATCTGTATATTACTCTGTACTTTTGCCGGAGGGCTTTAAAAGCAGCCAGGTCTGTGACGAAGACCTTGTGATTTTGCAATCCCTTCTCCTGTTTATCTTCTTGTAGCTGGTAAAGTATCACGGCTGGTAAGTGTGGCTTTCCTGTAAATAGCAATAGAAACTCAGCAGCAAAAGTCTCACAAGGGCACTTCAGGTTCCCTGAGGTGACTGAATCTCCCAGAGGCATCAGGTTCCTGTTTACAGTGTTTGCAAGGCTCTGCGTTCTCTCTGTACAGGGGGACAGATTGTACTGTGATTTATTAAATACGGAAGACTCATATTTAAAACACTTAACACTTTTTTCTTACAGTGTACTTCATCATCACCACTTTCGGTGTCAGTCAATTAGAAGCAGTTACTTTGCTGGCCATAAAAAATGGGCACTCTAAAATGAAAATGGTTCCTGGACTCCACACATGAAAGAACGGTAAGTACCTAAAGAAAAGCCCAGAGCAGGGGAATGTAATGTACTGGGCGGAGGGCTGCATGACTAGGGAAACAGGGAACAACCATTGGCTGGCCGGGGGGTAGGGGCGGGGAGGGGCGGGGATAGGAGTTCATAAAAGGTCAGTTTGCCGCCCCCCGGCTAGCACAACGTGGGGAGAAAGTTACCATGGCTGCCATCGCAGACATGCTGGCCAGGCTGCAGGCGGAGGCGGCCTTACACGGTCCCGGGTGGCTAGAGGAGCAGCTGCGACCCATCTTCGGTAGGTCGGCAGCTTTGTCCACCGAGGGGGGGAGGGTCACGGGGCGAGCTCGGCGGTCGCGGCCTCCGGAGCGCTTTTCACCGGACACATCCCCCAGAGCCCAGCGTCACCATGGGAGTCCCCACTCGCGGGCCCCTCCGGGCCCCCCCGCGAAGCGCGCCTCTATGCCTACGGGAGGGGGGTCTGGGAGGAATCCCCAACGCGGACGGGGCTCGGCGGGAGGCCGCTCTGTCATCCCTGGGGCGGCCACAGCACCCGCTCGGCGCGTGGAGTCGGATCCGGCGGGCCCCGCCACACGCGCTGCCGCGCGTGGTGCGGCGCCTCAGCGAGGGAGGACGAGGAGCGCGGCGGCCGGGCCTACTACCTCTTCGGCAGGCAGCCTGGTGATACCCAGCCCGACGGAAGCGGGGCCTAGCGGCAGCAATGGTGGGGGCAACAGGGCTGGGGGAAGCCCCCCAGGCCCGCGGAAGGCGACGCGGAAGTCCGTGGACGGGTCTGGCGTGCTTAGGGATCGTCATGCGGCTGCCAGACTCGCGGCAGCCAGGGACCCTTCCCCTGGTGGGCACTGTGATGCAGAGGACAACTTGAAAGTGGCGCGGTCGGAAGGGGAGCTGACGGAGTCCGAGGAAGACCTACCTCCCAGGAGTGCGGCAGCTGCGGTGGATGCGGGACGGTCGGCTGGTGAGTCCTTACCTAGGCAGCCCGGTGAGTCCAATTTTCTTTTACCTTTTACTGCTGGTTTAGGGCTGTTAGCGCCAGTTAGCGGTGGGGTGGGACCTGTTAGTACTGTGGGGTCGGGGCTGACGGACACGGTACAGGGGGCAGCAGCTGGAGGGGTGGCGGACCCTGGGTTAGGCGGCTTTGCGGGTTTTTTGGCGGGTATAAAGGAGCTGGTGTGCAAGTTTGAGACCTCTGGGGGAGCGGTGGTTGGCCCTGAGGCGGCATGGGCCCCCCCTGCTGGGGGGGTCGGGGGTATTTCTGTGTCGCCAGTGGTTTTGCCGGCAGGTGGGGCCATCCCCCCAGTTCAGTCGGGCGCAGGGGTGGCTCCCGCGAGTTTAGCAGCTGCCACGTTGGTGGCGCAGGCTGACGGAAAAGGGCAGGGGGTTAGCGAGCCGTCTGTGAGGCAGGAAATAATTCGCCTCGCCGACTCGGCCAAGTGCGAGGTATACTTGTGCTATGAGGCGTCTTTGGGCACCCATTTGAAGGCGGAAGTGAGGGATAAGATTTGGAAAGGTGAGTATGTGGAGATTTTCTCCCTGCTTCCGTTGGAAAAGTTCTATCTGGATAGGGGCAAGCCAGATGAATCCAAGAAGGAGGAGGAGGAGAGATGCAGGTATCGGTTGATTCCGCGGACTTTCACAAATTGGCTGCAGGCCTTTAGCATTTTGGCATGTGTGGTAGGCGAGAAGAAGCCGGAGCACTGCTCGGCGCTCTTCATATACCAGAACGCAATCAGGGAGGCACACAGGGTGTACGGGGGTTCGGCGTGGCTACAATACGACGAGCAGTTTCGGCAGAGGATGGCGGTGTGACCAGACCTGCGCTGGAACCAGAAGGACATGAACTTGTGGTTGTGCCTGATGATGGCGGCGAGGGCCCCGGGCCAGTTTTTTCAGGGGGGGGGCCGGTGGTCCATCGTCCCAGGGGCAACCGGCCGGAAGGGCAAGAGGGGTGTGTTGGCAGTTCAACTCTGGCACCTGCAGGTTCGGAAGCACCTGTAAATACAAGCATGAGTGCTCTGGCTGCGGGGGCTCCCACCCGTCCAAATGTTTCAAGCAGGGAAAAGGGCGTACCGGAGAGGCTACAAACAAGAGGGAGGACTCCGGTGAGGGTGGAAAGGATGCGGCCGTTTCTCGGTAGGTATCCGGACAGACGGGCGGGGCGCATTTTGGAGGAGGGGTTTTCAGTGGGTTTCCGGATTCCGTGCAAACTAGAGGGGGTTCCGCCGGTTTCTCGTAATTTGCGGTCTGCTCTGTTGCATCCTGACGTGGTTTCGGAGAAACTACGAAAGGAGGTGGCGCTAGGCCGTATGGGGGGTCCCTTTTTGGTAGCACCCTTGGAGGGCTTGGTGGTTTCCCCATTGGGTGTGGTCCCCAAAAAAGAACCCAACAAGTTTAGGTTGATACACCACCTCTCCTTCCCAAAAGGGGGGTCGGTCAATGACGCGATCGACCCCGAGGACTGTTCAGTGAGCTACACGTCATTCGATGCTGCGGTTCACTGGGTTAGACACTACGGGCGCGGCGCTTTGATGGCTAAGTCAGATATCGAAGCGGCTTTTCGCTTACTGCCGGTGCACCCTGACAGCTTGCGGCTGTTAGGGTGTTACTGGGAGGGACGTTTTTACATGGACCAGTGTCTTCCCATGGGGTGCTCCATTTCTTGTGCGCCGTTAGAGACGTTCAGCTCATTTTTGGAGTGGGTGGTCCGGGACGTATCGGGTGTCAATTCGATCATCCATTACCTGGATGACTTCCTGTGCGTAGGGCCAGCTGCCTCCAGAATTGCCGCGGTACTGCTGGCCACTTTAGAGCACATAGCGGATCGTTTCGGGGTGCCTTTGGCCCCCGAGAAGATGGAAGGCCCGCGCACGGTCATGACGTTTTTGGGGATCACTTTGGATTCCGAGGCCATGGAATGCCGATTGCCGGCTGACAAACTGGAAGCGCTGAAGGCTGAGATCAAGGGGTTTTTGGGGGTCAGGAAGGTTCGGCTCCGGGAGGTTCAATCCCTGCTCGGGAAGCTGAATTTTGCCTGCCGCATCTTGCCCATGGGCCGTGTATTTAGCCGAAGATTGTCAGCCAGTACCGCAGGGGTGGAATCACCGAATCACTTTGTGACCCTGAAGAGGGTGCATAGGGACGACCTGCGGGTATGGCACACATTTTTAGAGGCATTCAATGGCAGGGCATTGTGGATGGCGGGCCCGGTCAGCAATTTTGATCTGGAGCTGTACACGGACGCCGCAGGATCCTCAGGCTTTGGGGCATTTTTCCAAGGCCAGTGGAGCGCGGGCTCGTGGCCTGGGAACTGGGTGGAGGCGGGCTTCACGAGGAATCTGGTGCTGCTGGAATTGTTTCCGGTGGTACTGGCGGTGGAATTGTGGGGAACCGAGTTCAGGGACCGGAAGGTGAGATTTCATGTGGACAACCTGGGAGTGGTACAGGTTATCAACCGAGTGTCAGCCGCCTCGCCTCCGGTAGTTCGCTTGTTGCAGCACTTAGTTCTGAGATGCTTGCAATTGAATGTTTTTGTACATGCAGTTCACATCCCTTCGGTTGAAAACGTCATTGCTGATGCTTTATCTCGGTTTCAGTGGGACAGGTTCCGAGAGTTGGCGCCGGCCGCGAAGCAACACGGAGTGCCTTGTCCGGAGGAGCTGTGGAGGATTGCGTTGGCGTGATCTCCAAGTGGATCAAGAGGTCGGTGAGTGAAGCTACATGGGGGGGCATACAGCAAAGTGTGGCAGGAGTGGGAGTCATTGGCAAGATTGTCGGAGGTTGATCCGTTTGGTGCGGACGTCAGGTGGTTGGTACTGTATTTTGTGTCCAGGAACATGGAGGACGGGGTGTCGGTGGCAGCTATGAACAGAAAGATGTCAGGTCTGGCGTTCCTTTTCAAGTTACAGGGTTCCCCTGACTTCACCAAGGAATTTTGGGTGCGTCAGGCACTCAAGGGCTACAGGAAGACAGGGGTGACCAGGGACTCCAGGCGCCCGGTGTCCTTCTCGATTCTTCAGGGAATCTTGGGCATGTTACCGGCGATCTGCTCTTCGGTTTACGAGGCGACACTATTCAGGGTGGTTTTTTTGTTGGCGTTTTTCGGGGCCTTCAGGATTGGCGAACTGGTTAGCCCTTCAAGGAAGGTTCAGGGTGGCTTAGGTTTTCATGAAGTGGTTTGTTGTGGGGACAGGGTGTCCATTTGGCTGCGCAGGTCAAAGACTGACCAAGCAGGCAAAGGCAAGGAGGTCCAGGTATTTGCTTTGACTGGATCGCTGCTGTGTCCGGTGGGGGCGGTAAGGTCCTTTTTGGACATACGTCCGGAAGGGCTGGGGTCCTTCTTGGTACATGGGGACGGATCGCCTCTGTCGAAATTTCAGTTTGTCGCCGTTTTTAGGAAATGCGTTCGTTCATTGGGGTTTGATGAGAGGGTTTTCTCGTCTCACTCCTTTAGGATAGGGGCCGCAATCGAGGCGGCCCGTTGCGGGTTGGGTATTGAAGCGGTAAAACGGATAGGCAGGTGGGAATCCAGGAGGTTCCAGAGTTATGTTCGCCCCCATTTGGTAGACAACTAGGGGTGACCCGGGAGAAAAAGGGGGATATTGGGAGTGTGTGTTCTGTTTTTTTGGTTGTTCGGGCTATATGTGGTGATTATCGGGTTGTACTTATCTTCTCTTTCAGATGCGATTCAGGCCTTAGTGTGGAATCTGGGCCACTCCATCTTCTGGGGGGCGAGGAGGGCGGATGTTAGGCCAGATGGGCGGCAACTGGGCTTCCCTAGGGAGGAAGCCTGTATTCGCTGGCTGGGAGTACCGGGAATGCTTTGGGGTAGGACAGTCCCTGAAGTACATCGTTTTGCGCGATTGGACCGGCCACCTGACGTTTTACTGCTGCACGTGGGTGGCAATGATTTAGGGGCTCGATCCATGCTGGATATTACGAGGGACATCAAATTTGATGTTCTGAGGCTTAGGATGGCATTCCCAGATATGATCATAGTATGGTCCAACATAGTGGCTCGGACCACGTGGCGATTGGCAAGATCGGTGGAAGGGATCAATCGGGCCCGAAGGAAGGTCAACCGGGACGTGGGCAGATTTATGGTTCGGAACGGGGGGTTGGTGGTGCGCCACATGGAGCTAGAAGAAGACACCTGGAGGTACCTGAGGGGGGACGGGGTGCACCTTACAGCTGTAGGGATAGATATGTGGGTTCTGGGCTTACAGGATGGCATACAGCGGGCTATTAGGGTATGGAGGGGCTCACAAGGTTAAGGTTTTATCCTTGTGTGCTGTGGCGTTAGTTGGTCTCTGCGGGTGAAGGACGAGACTTTAAAAGCTGAAATTCGACCTGTCGGTGACAGGGGGTATGATGGTGATTCCAGATAACGGAGGTTAACTGGAGGGACTGAGTATGGAGCACTGCGGTCGTAAGTGTCTTTGAGCCAGCTTGTCGGCTTGAGGCCTGTCAGAGGAAGTCCAGAGACCGCAGTGCAAAAATGTTGAGTTATATATATATATGTTTATATATATAGAGTTGAGATATGGGTTGCTAGAGGCTTCGCCTGCGGAGACCAACTTTAGGTAGTTCAGGTTTTATAACAGATGTGTTTTACGTGAATGTTAAGTTATTACGTTTTAATAAATAGGGTGCTACGGCCTTTGTTTCCCCAACTCAAATGGTGTGGTCTCCAATTAATGGGAGGTTAATGGTTGGGGGGTTTGGTTTCAAGGGGTTACAGTAAGAGTAAGGGGTTACAGGTTGTAATACATCTGTTATACTATAGTCATGAAAATTGTGGTAGGTGTCACCAATACCTAGAAATTAACCAAAAGAAATTTAGAAAATGACACCAACTTATAGCTACTGCAACATTAATTACAAAAATACAAAATATAAAATAACAACCCAGAATCATTTCCCAGCTACCCCTCTCCCCCACACCCACAGTGAACCCAACCTCCCCAAAATCCCCTCTGGATAATACACTGTAGTATCCCCACCCCTGGGCTCATTCACATGTGCCTTGATTCGGAAGAGCGATCTGCGTTCAGATCACTATTCAGAGAGCATCTGAGAGGCGTGAGGTTGTATCGCCTTCACACAGCCTGCTTTAACCCCTTGAACTCCACACTGCATTCAGTTGTGGCGCACTTGCAGAATGCTGCCATTCACTTGAATCGGTTATATGTGTAGCGCCCTGCTCCTGATGAACAGGCACTGCCTCAAATTTAATGGGGGTCTGAGCTGTTATTTGACTCAGACCAGAGTGATTTGGCTCAGAACCATGGCTGTGCTGGGAGTGATCCACCATTGATCGCCTGGGGGTGTTAATACCACCCCAGGCCAAGGGTGGCAGTAGTCAGGTCATGGTATATTGAGTGTCCCCCTCAGCAATGATTAATGGGAGTGGTTCCCCCACTGTGCATGCTGGGGGGGTACTTAAGGGACAGGCGCCATTGGTGTGCCTCGTGGCTCACCTGGCCGGGGGTGCGTTTTGTTGAATCCTAGCTCCGGGACCACGTTGGCCCGGGGCTGCGGCTTCGTCTGTTGGGTCCAGTTGTCTGACTGGGCCCCGTACTGCAGAGGTGATCCTGTGCTGTCTGTCCTGCAGGAGAAAGCCACTTGATGAAGAAGACCAGGGAAGGACCTATCCTGGTAAGGACCATGCAAGAGGCTGGTACCTTAGGAGAAGGCCAGTAAGCCTCATCAAAGGATGCACTGTACACCGAGAGGCCTGACAGTGTCGGCTGTTGGGTCTAAAGGTTCTAGTGAAAAAAGATAAAGCGATCTGGGTGCTGTGTGGCAGAGGATTCCGGACCAAAATATCTCACTGAGAAAGGAAGGTCTGTGCCAGAGACTGTACTTTTTTCAGTGCGTTATCCCGGCTGCTAGGCCAGTGAGAGGGACCTATCCGGGTGAGAAATACCCACGCTGGCTAGAGTGGCGACGAGAACTGTTTGCTGGAAAACAGGAGTGTTTCCTTACTTTGTGACTGTGCACCTGAACCTACCTCCCCTTCGACCCCTTACTCCTACTAAAGTTCTCCAAAATAAACCCAAAGAGAAATAAGTTACATTGTGTGTGGACATTGAAATTCTTTGGACTCTCCTTTTACCCTGGACAGCGAGAATAGAGGTAACGTGCCACCCAAAATCTAAACCAGCAGCTCCTCCGGGGTAGTGCTACATAATAAAAGAAAAAAAGTTCAAGATTGTCCTGCACGCAAAATCTATTGAAAAATAGAAAACATTTATACAAATATACAAATCTAAGAGCCGGTTCACACTGGGATGACTCGTCAGGCAACTGAGCCACCTGATAAGTCGCATCCCGTTCTTTTCAATAGAACAGTTCTAATAGCAATTGCTCTGACTTAAAAAAAGGTTCTTGTAGGACTTTGGGGCGACTCAGGGCGACCTGCATTGACTTCTATACAGAAGTCATATTGCAAGTCGCCTCTGAAGTTGTCTTCAGGTCGCCTTGCAGAGTCGCCCCCAAAGTTGTGCCGCCCCAGTGTGAACCGGCACCAAGATAGTTCCATATCATATTGTTCTTGAGCTTCTTGCTTGCACTGCAGCTAGTGTGTTGCCTGTGAGGGTCTTCAGGAAAACAGAAGGTTTTGTTGCAGATAGGCAAACCCTCCTGTCCCTTGAGTGTGGATTGGCTTACTTTAATGAAAATGAACATATCTTGGATTACCAGTGATTAAAAAACTCCTGCTGCTGATGCTACAGACCATGGCAGCCATCAGAGAGGCTGGCCTATACACATGCAGGGGGCCCGGACATCCTGAGTGGCCCGGGCCCCAACCAGGGGAAGTCCTTAGCGTTGGGCAAAAGGGGTAGCTGCTCAGTCATTGTTGTAGGGCCGAAAACAGCTGACCCTTAAACCCCTTGTCATAGAGTCCCAGTTGGGTGGCCACGGAAGTGTGGCAGCAACAGCGGTGTCCTCGGGCTGTAGACAGGATGATAGTGTCTTGCTCATCTTCACATATGGTTGCCACTTTTTCGCCAAGCCAAACCCAAACACTTTAGATGCGCACAGCATACTCTATTGCAGTGGTTCTCAACCCGGGGGTCGAATGACTATTTGCCAGGGGTCACCAAATCATGGCCTGTTCCTGAAGCCCGCACTGCTTTCCCAGCCTTTTCGTGACCACCCAGCAGGGCTGTCCCTGGAGCCTCTGGCCTGCCGCCCAGCTGGGCTTGTCCTGGAGCCTGCGACCGCCCACTCAGCCTCTTTGCTGCCGCCCATTCAGTTCATGGCATGACTGGGGGGCAAAGACTAGAGGTCAGCTGACTGGTAAGGAATGTGAAGTGGGAGAGGCTGAAGGAGACCCTATATCCTGATTTTGGCATAGGTGTCACTTGGAGACACCACAGAGCTGGAGACACAGTGAGTAACACTACCTGCGATTAGAGTTGTCATTAAAAGTCCCCACTACAGTTCTCAGATCAGCAGATGACCTTGATCAAGAGAACCTAAGTTGGCTGATCAGAACTCCCCCCAGCATCGCCATTGATCCCATTCCCCCCACCAATGAGTAAGAGAAGGAAAAAAAAATAGAAAATACATGGAAGGGAGAGGAAAAGAGAAAAAGGGGGAGAGAGAATGAGAAACTTGGCAAGAAAGAGGGATGAGGGGAAACAAGAAATTAGGATAAAGAGAGATAAAAGGGAAAGAAAGGAGAAAAAAAGAGTGGTACATCCTAAAATGTACCATAAGGGTTTTTTATACTGTACGAGTGGAAAGGATTTAGGGAGAGCTTTCCATGGATTAGGACCGCAAATTACTTGTCTTGCCTTGGGTTCTGACAATCCACGCTACAAAAATGTTACTGTTGGAAGTCCCCACAACTTGGGAAATGTTATCAAGGGTTCACGGCCCTAGCAAGGTTGAGAACCACTGCTCTATAGGATTGTAAAAGACCTGGGACACCTTTGGGTACTCCAAAGAGAATAGTAATTTGACCAGCATAGTGCCCCCTTACCCTCCTATCAGGCCCTGTTCTGAGCCACATTCCTTTCTGAATATTGTGTCCCAGTTTCAGGTGGACTGAAACCCGGACACATGATTCAAAATCCCAACTGGCCGGGTGAATCCTGGACAGGTGGCAACCCTATCTTCACATGGCAAGCCGGTGGCTGTGGGGAAGGTGAGCAGCGAGGGCAAATTATCCCTGTACGCCTCCTCTTCCTCCTCCACTCGTTTTCTCTCTACTCCTTCTACAATTTCTCCTTCACTTCTTCCTCCCTCTACTACTCTTCCTCTGCTTCCTCCTTCACCTCCCTCTACTCCTCCTGCACTTTACCTCTAGATTCCCCTCCTACTCTTCCTCCCTTTATCCTTTACCCCTTCTTCCTCCTATATGATTATAAAGAGATCGTGTGCCCTTGAATCATACATGGTGAAGAACTGGTGAAAACAACCCCCTTCCTCCAGGACAGCCCAACATTAACTTATTCATTGACTCATTTCAATTTCCTTTCAGTCCTCATTGGCCTTTTCCTGTTAATTTTTCTCCAGGGAGGGGAGCAAACAAACAGAAAAAAACCTCACTGTGTCCACCAAACGCAGCCACTGTGCCCATCAAACGCAGCCACTGTGCCCATCAAACGCAGCCACTGTGCCCATCAAACGCAGCCACTGTGCCCATCAAACGCAGCCACTGTGCCCATCAAATACTACCACTGTGCCATCAAATGTAGCCACTGTGCCCATTAAACACTGCCACTGTGCCCTTCAAACTGTGCCCATCAAATGCTGCCACTGTGCCCATTAAACACTGGCACTGTGCCAATCGAACTGTTCCCATCAAATGCTGCCACTGTGCCCATAAAACACTGCCACTGTGCCAATCGAACTGTTCCCATCAAATGCTTCCACTGTGCCCATCAAATAGAAAACAAAGCATTTTTTTATGTTGGATCTTTCGGATATCGGATTCTGCGCGTTCGTTTTTGTTTGTTAAAACGATAACGAAAATACCTGAAATTCGGACGAAAACGAATGCACATGTCTAAAAATGAATAAGAAACCCAGAGTACACAGCAGAAAAACACAACTAATATATATTCATTTACTTTTATAGGGCTTCCACAGAAATCTATATTTATAGAAAAAGCACGCGGACATTTATACACTACTAATGAAAGGCTAAATCCACTGGAAATTTGTAACAACAAATTTCAGTGAAATCCCTATAAAAGTAAAAATTTTTACAGAAGTTGGGCCAGATTCTCATACATCGGCGCATGTTTATGCAGGCGTAGCGCATATCAGATGCACTACACCGGCATAACTTAGAGAGCCAAGCACCATATTCTCAGTGCAATTGCGCCCCACGATGCGCCTGCGTAACGTAAATTGTTTGGCGTAAGCCGACGCAATTCAAACTAGGAGCGAGGTGGGCGTGATCCATTTAAATGAACCGTGACCCCATGCAAATGAGCGCTTGTATGGACGGAGCATGCGCAGTGACGCGACCGTCTGGACCGCCCCTCTGTGCATGTGCACAACTATGCACAGTGTGACACCTGAGCAACGCCGGCCCACTCTGCCTACGCTGGGCCAGATTCTCGTACATCGGCGCATGTTTATGCAGGTGTAGCGCATATCAGATGCACTACACCGGCATAACTTCGAGAGCCAAGCACCATATTCTCAGTGCAATTGCGCCCCACGATGCGCCTGCGTAACGTAAATTGTTTGGCGTAAGCCGACGCAATTCAAACTAGGAGGGAGGTGGGCGTGATCCATTTAAATGAACCGTGACCCCATGCAAATGAGCGCTTGTACGGACGGAGCATGTGCACAACTATGCACAGTGTGACACCTGAGCAACGCCGGCCCACTCTGCCTACGCAATGTGTATAAATGCGGCCGGACATGCGCCCGTCATTCGCAAAATTACACCATTTCTGGAGGTGTAGGTAATTTTGCGGCTTGTGTAGTGCCATGTCTGCTCCGAGGAGAGAAAGACGGAAAAAAAACTTCTCCCCGAGGAGAGGGCCATCATTATCTCCGCCATGGAGCAGTACGATGCTCGCCTCCATGGCCCACAGAGTGGCACCACAAGTAAGGCTAAAAAGGAGGAGATACTCCAGCGCATCACCGCTCAGGTAAATTCCCTGTCACATGAGGTGAGGAGACCCCAAGACATCTCAAAGAAGATGCATGACCTGCGGCGCCTGGTCAGAGGCAAGCTGGGTGTGATCAGCAGGCATGCAAGGGGCACTGGAGGGGGACCACCCTGTGCGATCCGCCTCACTGCAGAGGAGAAAGTGGTTGCCCGCTGCCTACAGAGGGAGCAGGTGGAGGGACTTCCAGGCTATGACTCCGTGGCTCTGGGCTTGAGGACAGGTAAGTGTGTTTTATCTACTATCTGGTGTGTAGCATGTGTGTGTGTGTGTGTGGGGGGGGGGGTGGAAGGCAACATGTGTCAAGTGTGTGGGTCCACCAACATGTGAATGTGTTGTGTCACCCACAGATGTGCAGGAGGGAGCTGGGCCATCTGCTGCTGGTGTCCGACCCATGGCATCTCCGGAACATCCTGTGCCTCATTCTGACCCCCTGGGAAGCCCGGTAGTATTGGTGGAGGGGAGTGCCCAGTCCGCAACTGAAGAGGTGTTTGAGGAGGAGGTGGTGTCTATGGACCATGAGGTATGCCTCTATATGGAGGAGCCAAATGTGTTGGCAGGACCATCACACTCATCCACCCCCCTCATCTCCAGCCCCTCAGTGTCTGCCCCCGTCATGTCCAGTCCCCACTGGTCCATCCCCGTCATCACCAGCCCCTCAAGATCCTCCCCTTATGGAAGGTCCCCAGCCACTCCACGACCCAGGAAGGCGACCAGGAAGACAAGGGTTGTCCCTGAGTTCCTTCCGGAACATCTTTCAAGGGAGCAGGACCGGCAGACCCGCCATATGGGTGAAGTCGTGGTGGAGATGAGGCGGCTGGCAGACAGCCTGGGCTCCTCGGGCCCCTTAAGTGACACTCTGCAGGATGTCTCTGCCAACACGTCTGCATCAGTTACCTGCCTGGGGAGCTCCAGTCCTCAACGGCGGAACTTGTGGGCGAGGTGAAGGCGAGTGGCTGTACAAGCCCAGACAGTTTCTATGGAGGCGGTCCTCACCCGCATAGCTGTGGCTTTGGAGGGCAGCCAGACAGCCAGGGAGAGACCAGGGGATGCTCCTCCACCTTATACCCCACCCCCCCCACCCGAGGCACCCCCCGACAACTAAGGGCCAGGAGCCTGGGCACCAGGCGGAGCCCACGCCAGAGCAAGTGGATGCCTTTTTGATATCTTTTTTTGTTTTCATATGCTCTGGTGAAGTTTTTTTTTTTTTCATATGCTCTGGTGAAGAGTTTTTTTTTGTTTTTGATACTGCACACGGTGCAGTGTGAATGGTGTGTGAATGTGGGGGTGGCACTCCTGGCAGTAAGGGGTGTCACCCTCGGCCGTTGGGGAGAAGTAATCCCCACGGCTGTGTGAATGACGTGTGAATAGACAGCGACACCATTGGGGCCTTGACGCGGCGTTGCTGCTCCCAAGTCCTGCATGCCGGACTTGGGCTAATCCAATGTGATGTGGATGTGGTGTGTGTGGTGTGTGGTGTGTGTGATCTAGGGACCACAGTGGTGTGCATGCGTGCATTGTCTGTGTGCCATGATGAATTTGTGTGTTTAATGGTCAAAGATTCGTAACACGAGGACCCTCCTGACTGCTCTTCCATCAGCAGACTGGGTCTCCTCTGGCAGCGGGGGGCAGTGTGGTTCGGGGGTCAGGTCATCACGTAGGGCAATCTGCAGGCCTTTTCTCACGGCTAAGTTGTGCAGAATGCAACATGCACCGATGATCTGACACACAAAGTTTGGGGAATACAACAGGGCCCCCCCAGACTTATCCAGGCATCGGAAACGGGACTTCAGGAGCCCGAATGTGCGCTCCATGATGGCACTAGTTTTGATATGTGCTTCATTGTATCTTCTCTCTCCTCTGGTTTGGGGATTCCGGAATGGAGTCATGAGATGGGGCCCAAGTACATATGCCGCGTCACCTGGAAGGAAAAAGACAGGAGGATGTTAGTAGTGCATGTGCCCCTTTTGATGTGTGCATCATGGGGGGGGGACAGTCATGCCTGCCACCCATGTCACTCACCAACCAGCCAGCTGTCCCCATACATGTTCAGTTCAAATTCTGCTGGGATGGGGCTTTGACGGTATATGTAGCTGTCGTGGCTGGATCCGGGGTGTTTGGCACGGACGTGCCATATGAGTCCTTGGGCATCGACTATCACCTGTACGTTGATGGAGTGCCAATGCTTCCGGCTGCGGTATATGTGCTCTGTCTCACGGGGGGGCTGTAGTGCCACATGGGTGCAATCAATGGCCCCCACGGGGCGTGGGAATCCGTCAATTTTGTAGAAATCCAGCATTGCCTTCAGCCGCAGACGCTCAGTGGTGGGTCTGTGTCACGTACCTGGTTGGAGGCCGAAATGCCGAGAGGGCTCCCCTTGCGGCTAAGTGCAGTACACCCCTGAGGTTGGGTACAGAGGGTGTAGTGCCCAGAGAAGCACAGGTTGCCAAAAGGATCCAGAAGAGAGAGCTGGTGAGTGTCTGAAGAATGCTGGAGAATACAGTAAACACCGCTGGGCTGCATTCTCTAGAAGTCCTTGGTAATACTTGGCAAGGTGTGCACAAGGAGCAACAGTGGAAGCTGGCTGGGGATCAAACACTGTGGATCCAGGCAGGAGATGCAGGTTTGCAGGAATGGAGACAAGGTAAGATCTGGTGTTGGAAAACAGGCAGGAACAGATAACTGAAGCGAAGTCCGTGAAACAAGCCGAGATCAGGTGCTGGAGAAGGTAACAAGTCAGTAAAGCAAGCCAGGGGGTCAAACCAGGAGATCGGATCAGACAGGTCAGGAACAAGCCGGGTCACAACAGGAAATCCAAACAGTAATAATACGGAACTCAGGAAGGCTGACGACAATCCAGCAATTTGGATCAGACAGTGGCAGCCATTTATAGACCAGCAGGAGGATCTTCCTGTCACATGATGAGCCTATGGCTTCCATTTCTTCTACTGGCAAGATTGCCAGTACTTCTTCTATGGCCATTTCTTCTACTGGCAAGATTGCCAGTACTTCTTCTATGGCCATTTCTTCTACTGGCAAGATTGCCAGTACTTCTACGGACATTTCCCTGACAGTCTGATGATGTGGTGGGACATGCATCTGAGGATTGCGGGGACAACCTGGTGCACACATCTGCTCATGCTGGTTTGTGACATCCCAGCCACAACTCCACTTGTACGCTGGAATGAACCACTGGCGAGCAAAATGCAGTGTTGCCAGTACCTTGACCAGTGGCTGCAGTGCATGTGAGCGTTGTGTCCTGCTGGTGAGGTCATCCTGCAGGGCTGTGGTTATTTCCAGGATGGCAGCAGGGCTGAATCTGAAGATGCGATACACCTCCTCATCACCCATGCCAAAGAGGCTCATGCGTGTTCGGTATATCCTCTCCCGTGCTCTTCTCCTTCTACGCCCCTCTAAAGCCACTAGTAGTGCTATGACCATGCCTGCCCCTGGCATGTTAGCATACGGATGTGTTGTCCTGCAAGTGTGTTTGCTCAGCTCGTCCGTAACGGTGCTGCTGTATTAGCTCTCCTGCTGACTTCCACATGTCTGGGGCAAATTAACACGGAATACGCGTAATAAACGCGGCGCATATAGCGTACGTTCGGGAATCCCCGTATCTCCCTCATTTGCATATTTGCATACAAAATCAATGAGAACGCCAGACGTGACACGCGTAAATATGCGCCTACGCTACGCAGACTTAGAACAGTTACGACGGTCAGACGAATCCTAATTTTAGGTGTATCTGGTTCTGTGGCTGCGGCCCATGGTAACAATGGCGCGTATTAGCACATACGCCGCTCATCTCCATATACGCCACCGCAACTTGTTTGAGAATCTGGCCCGTTGTGTCTTGTTGTATAGTTTGTTTATCGGTTTGTGAAGACCAGGCCTTGTACATAGGGACACAATCGCCCCCCCTCCCCCCACAGTTAGAACACAATACAGGTACACATTTAACCCCTTCCTCACCCCCTAGTGTTAACCCCTTCAATGTCAGTCACATTTATACAGTAATTAGTGCATAGTTATAGCACTGATCGCTGTATAAATGTGAATGGCGCCAAAAATGTGTCAAAAGTGTTCGATGTGTCCACCATAATGTCGCAGTCCCAATAAAAAAATCGCAGATCGCCGCCATTACTAGTAAAAAAAAATAAAAAAATTCTGTCCCATATTTTGTAAGCACTTATTGCGATTTTTTTTTTTTACCAAAAATATGTAGAAGAATACGTAACAACCTAAACTGAGAAATAATAATAAAAAATAAACGCAGAGGTGATCAAATACCACCAAAAGAAAGCTCTATTTGTGGGGGGAAAAAGGACGTCAATTTTGTTTGGATGCCACGTCGCATGACTGCGCAATTGTCAGTTAAAGCGATGCAGTGCCGGAAGCTGAAATTTCACCTGGGCAGGAGGGGGGTATATGTGCCCAGTAAGCAAGTGGTTAAGCTAGTGTATTGTTGGTTCACTTACCTTTTCCTTCGATTTCCCTTCTAAATGTTATTTTTCTTTGTGTGGATTTCTCACTTCCTGTTTCTCCTCAGTAAGCCTGCCCCCATCATCTGGCTGGGGGCTAGTCAGCCAGAAAAGCTTACTGAGGTGGAACAGGAAGTGAAAAATTCAGACAAAGAAAAAAAACATTTAGAAGGGAAATCGAACAATGCACTAGCTTAAAGGAACCTATTTAGAAAATAAAAAACAAACCTTTGCAACCCCTTTTAGTTGATTTTCTTTAGTCTTGGAAGAGTATAATTTCTGTTTTATATAGTGTACCACCAGAGCTGATGGTATAAAAATATAAGTTATTGTGGGAGTGCCCAGTACGTCCGGCACCAATGTCTAAGAGCTCCACCTTGTAGAAGAATGCACCAAGGGTGAAAATAGACCACACAGCTGAGCATGTAATAATAGATTGGAGGGGAAGCCCCACAGTCATGGCAGAAAGTACTTTCCTGGTATGAGAGGCAAGGACAAACCTTCTACTGTACACGTGCAGAATTCCTAAATAGAACGGAGAACTCAACATATCCTCTAACACCTCAGTCCCTCCTATCATTCTGTAATGCATGGAATGGAGGGATAAAGTGTTGCCAATCAGGGACTATACATCCACACAGGCGCGTAGGGAGGATATAGTTTAACTTGTTTTTAGAAAAAAGGGACAAAACCCATCTGCAGAGAGATAATGCTGCTCACCCCGAAAATGACATCAAAGATATTTTCCCCAAAGGGGTTTTTCGGCAGCACAATTAAAGAGTTAGGATACTATGTAAAAGAAAAATGGTTTTATTAGGTAACAAGTACAAAAAGGGATGTGGGGTCGTTTAAGATATGAGTTGCGGTATTGATACAAATATTTAAAAATTCCATACATTTCACATGGCACAACAAATAGATATACAGCTTGATATATGTGTTTCAATGTTTTTATTGGTATTTCAAAATAGAATACAGTAGTAACAAAGAAATAAATAATGTTATAAACCAGTAACAATTGTTGGGTGCATCACATCAATGTCAACATATCAAAGAGACATACAAATATGTTGTTTTATACATAAACATAAGATAAGATGTTAATAATATAATCGATAATACAAAATAAAAAAGAATAATAATTAGGTACTCTTAGAAGAAAATTTTATACAATAAGAAAGGTATGGGGGAGAGAGAAGTAATAAGCTAGACTATTATGGTGATCATACCTGTAGACAAGCATAAATAAACACTTATAAAGAAATGTATATTCAGTTAGGAACAGTATGCTGTGTTATGTTTTGAAATTCAGTGGATTTAGTAAAATTGATCCAACAAGCCCAAGTTTCTTGAATTTTTTTTGGTGATTCTCTAGATTGTTGGATCAGATCTTCCATTTCAGCAATTTTAGCAATTCTTTGAAACCATTCTGAAATGGAAGGGGGAGAAGCATCCTTCCAGTGGGTAGGAATACACAATTTAGCTGCATTAACCACTTCCCGCCCGGCCAATAGCAGATTTACGGCCGGGAAGTGGTTATGAAATCGTGACTAGCCGTTCTCAAACGTCTAGCACGATTTCAATGCCGCGCGCGCCCGTGGGGGCGCGCAGCGCGGCGATCGGTGATGTGGGGTGTCAGTCTGACACCCTGCACCTCCGATCTCGGTAACGAGTTTCCGGCGGAGCCTCGTTACCACGTGATCAGCCGTGTCCAATCACGGCTGATCACGATGTAAACAGGAAGAGCCGCCGACGGCTCTTCCTCACTCGCGTCTGACAGACGCGAGTACAGGAGAGCCGATCAGCGGCTCTCCTGACAGGGGGGGTTCGTGCTGATTGTTTATCAGCGCAGCCCCCCCTCGGATCGCCACACGGACCACTAGGGAGTGCCCACACTAGACCACCAGGGTACTTAAAAAAAAAAAAGGACAAAAAAAAAAAAAAAAGGACAAAAAAAAAAAAAGGGGCAGTAAAAAAAAAATGATGCCAATCAGTGCCCACACATGGGCACTGATTGGCAACATTGATCCATCAGTGCCACCCCTCAGTGATCATCAGTGCCACCCAGTGTCTGTCAGTGCCAATCCATGCCCAGTGCCCACCTATCAGTGCCCACCTGTGCCACCTATCAGTGCCCACCTGTGCCACCTATCAGTGCCCACCTGTGCCGCCTATGAGTGCCCATCTGTGCCGCCTATGAGTGCCCATCTGTGCCGCCTATGAGTGCCCATCAGTGCCGCCCATGAGTGCCCATCAGTGCCGCCCATGAGTGCCCATCAGTGCCCCATACCAGCGCCGCCTATCAGTGCCCATCAGTGCTACCTAATCGGTGCCCATCAGGGCCACCTCATCGGTGCCCATCAGTGCCACCATATCAGTGCCCGTAATTGAAAGAGAAAACATACTCATTTACAAAAAAATTAACAGAAAAAAATAAAAACTTTCTTTTTTTTCAAAATCTTCGCTCTATTTTTAGTTGTTGCGCAAAAAAAAAAATCGCAGAGGTGATCAAATACCACCAAAAGAAAGCTCTATTTGTGGGGAAAAAAGGACGCCAATTTTGTTTGGGTGCAGTGTAGCATGACCGCGCAATTGTCATTCAAATTGCGACAGTGCTGAAAGCTGAAAATTGGCTTGGGCGGGAAGGTGCGTAAGTGCCTGGTATGGAAGTGGTTAAATAGGTGCATTACAATCGTGTTTTTATATACTGAATGGAATAATGAGGTGTGGTGTAGAAGGTATTGAGAGGCCGTGAAATCAGGAGTAAAAGTAGTGATGATTGGGATAATGTTATGGACATCTTTCCAAAACTTCTGTATAAGCGGGCAATCCCACCAGATGTGTAAAAGAGATCCTATCGAACTCTTACATCTCCAACATAAAGGCGAAGTGTCAGGATCAAATTTATTAATTAAGTATGGTGTTCTATACCACCTAGAATAAAGCTTGTATACATTTTCCTGTGTTAAAACATTCAGCGAGCCCTTATGTATACAGGTAAAGATATGTTTCCATTCCTCTGGAGAGAGATCTATGTCAAGTTTTTTTCCCCAAAGTTTGGTAGTAACATCATCTTTAGGATTAATGTTTTCGAATAGAATGGAATACGTTTTAGATATCAAGTGTTTTTGAGGTTCTGTTGAGGTACACAACTTCTCAAAGGAAGTCTTGGTCCTGTACCACATTGAAGGGGAGTCAACCAAGAGTACGAATACTTAATATTTTCGTATTCCATATGTGTGATGTTAATTTCTCTGTGTTTAAGACATAGGGAATCAAAAGAGATAAAATTTCCCTTTTCAAAAATAGATTCAGTTCTCACAGATAAATCCAGGGGATCATTCGGTGAAGTATAATTTTTTGTGTCAGGAGGAGATTTAGATTTAAGGATGATAGGAGCCAAGGGTCCGGGAAGAGAGGAGATATCCAGTCTAGTGCAGAGCGATTTAAATAATTGTAAGGTAGTGCCAGTGATAGGATGAGAGCTAATTTTACGTGGAATTTTACGAGGGTCAATCCAGGGAAGATGTCTTAGTGGAATCTTATGTGATGAACCTTCAAGTTCAATCCAATCTTTTGTTTCTGCATGAATGTGCCAATCAGTAATTTGGGCCAAATGACAAGACCAATAATATTTTTGGATGTCCGGTAGTCCTATACCACCTAACATTTTAGGGATGATTAGTTTGTCCCATTTGATTCTAGGTTGTTTTGTAAACCAAATGAATTTCAGGCAAATTTTTTTATAAGATTTAAAAAAAGAGGCCGGTAATTTGATCGGTACCGTCTGAAGGAACAGCTTGATATATGAATGCAAGCATATATACTATTCCGAACGTGTTTCGACCCGAAGGTCTTCTTCAGAGGTTTTTGTCATAGCTGAAAGAAATTTACAATGCCTTATCTGAATGCCTAGTGATAGCATATCCTGTGAAAGTTCCCTTGAAGTTTTGTCTCTGTCAATTCCACTTTACAGTTTGGACTAAGGGCACTGAGAAGTCCTTCCTCTTCTGCATATCATGTTCAACTCCACGACATATCTAAATGCAGATATATGTTGAAATATAAGAGGCTGCCACCCAGGGCTGGTGGAAGGATTTTTAACACCCTAGGCGAAATCTAATTTTGCCCCCCCCTGGCTCCACCCACTTAACCGCATCCCGCTTGCCATATAGTCAAATGACAGGCGGACGACAGCTTTGTTGTTCCAGGATGACTTCATATGATGTCTTTCCACTCTCTGCTCTCCTGCGGGGGCACGCGGTGCGGAAATCAGTAGTGCACTCTCTCCCTTGGATATGGTGCATCACTGATGCCGGTAAAGAGCCAATGATGAGACTCTTTACCCATGTGATCAGCTGTGTCCAATCATAGATGACAACATGTAAACAAGGAAATGTGGCATTTCTCTCCTCACACTGATATTATGTGAGGAGAGGAGAGCTGATCAGCAGCATTTCCTCACAGGGGAGATCTGCACAGATAATCAGGGCACTGATCATCAGTGCCTTGTTTATCAGTGCAGCCCTAACAGTGCCATGCAGTGATGACAATCAGTGCCCAGTAGTGATGCCAGTCAGTGCTGCTTTTCAATGCTCATCAATGTCTGCTTATCAGTGCTGCCTATCGGTGTCCATCAGTGCTGCAGTTTTTTCATTTTTTTCCTTTTTTTTAACAAAAAAACCCAAAAAAACCCAGCAGTGTTTAAAACCCAACAAAAGGAAGCTTTATCGGTCTCAAAAAAATGATAAAAATGTTGTTTGGGTACAGCGTTGCATGACTAGGCAGTTGTCATTCTGGGCAGTTGTCATTCAAAATGTGACAGTGCTGAAAGCTGAAAATTGGCTTTGGCAGGAAGAGGGTGAAAGTGCCCAGTAGGCAAACTATTGGACTTGATAAAACACAGTGGACCAACACCAGCAGATGACATGGCTCTCCAAATCATCACTGACTGTACAAACTTCCCACTGGACCTCATGCAACGTGGATTCTGTGCCTCTCCACTCTTCCTCCAGACTCTGGGACCTTGATTTCCAAATGAAATGAAAATTTTTCCAGTCAGTGATGATTTGGGGAGCCATGTCATCTGCTAATGTTGGTCCACTGGGTTTTATAAAGTCCAAAATTAGCGCAGCTGTCTACCAGGAAATTCTAAAGCACTTCATGCTTTCCTCTGCTGACAAGCTTTATGGAGATGCTGATTTTATTTTCCAGCATCACTTGGCACCTGCCCATAGTGCCAAAAGTACCAATACCTTGTTTAATGATCATCACTGTGATTGATTGGCCGGCAAACTCGCGTGACCTAAACCCCATAGAGAATCTGTGGGATATTGTCAAGAGAAAGATGAGAGACACCAGACCCAACAATGCAGACAAGGTAAGGGCTGCTAACAAAGCAACCTGGGCTTCCATAACACCTCAGCCGTTCCACAGGCTGATCGCCTCCATGCCACACCACATTGATGCAGTAATTCATGCGAAAGAAGCCCTGACCAAGTATTGAGTGCATACTATACTGTACATGGACATACTTTTCAGTAAGTCAACACTTCTGTATTAAAAATCCTTTTTTTTATTTATTTTTAAATATTCATTCTTTATTTATTTTAATACCATACAAATTTTCAATTGTTCATTAAGAATCAAGAAAATAAACTGTTCCTTATAAATATATCACTTATTTTAAGCATTGATATACAATATAATATAATAATTCTTAATTTACTGAACTGGGAGGTAAATACTCTCTTAACCACTTCAGACCCGCGCTACCGTCAAATGACGGCACCAGCGCGGGTCTGAATATCCAACATGCCTTTTTTTGATGGCCGCCCCTTTGGGCGTTCCCAGCGCGCGCTGTAGAGCGCGCTGCGGGGAAGCCCTGTGTTGGCCGTGTCTCTTGGACACGGCCAATCAAAAATCGAGGCGAACGGCCAGTCAGAGTGGCCGTTTGCGATGCGATCTGTGGGCGAATGAGAGATGATCTCACAGATCATCTCTCATTGCCGTTTTACACAAAGACAGCGTCCTGTCCAGTGGCGGCTGGTGCCCAAAATTTTTGGGGGGGCGAAAAAAAAAATATTGCAGCCTCACTGTGCCCATCACATGCAGCCACTGTGCCATGCCACCAAATGCAGCCACTGTGCCATGAATTGTCACCACTGTGCCATGCCATCAAATGCAGCCACTGTGCCATCAATTGTCACCACTGTGCCATGCAACACAGCAACTGTGCCATCAATTGTCACCACTGTGCCATGCCATCATATGCAGTCACTGTGCCATCAATTGTCACCACTGTGCCATGCCATCAAACGCCACCACTGTGCCATCAATTGTCACCACTGTGCCATGCCATCAAACGCCACCACTGTGCCATCAATTGTCACCAATGTGCCATGCCATCAAACGCCACCACTGTGCCATCAATTGTCACCAATGTGCCATGCCATCAAACGCAGCTACTGTGCCCATCAATTGTCACCAATGTGCCATGCCATCATATGCAGTCACTGTGCCATCAATTGTCACCACTGTGCCATGCCATCAAATGCAGTCACTGTGCCATCAATTGTCACCACTGTGCTATGCCATCATATGCAGTCACTGTGCCATCAATTGTCACCACTGTGCCATGCCATCAAATGCAGTCACTGTGATATCAATTGTCACCACTGTGCCATGCCATCAAATGCAGTCACTGTGCCATCAATTGTCACCACTGTGCCATGCCATCATATGCAGTCACTGTGCCATCAATTGTCACCACTGTGCCATGCCATCAAACGCCACCACTGTGCCATCAATTGTCACCACTGTGCCATGCCATCATATTCAGTCACTGTGCCATCAATTGTCACCACTGTGCCATGCCATCATATTCAGTCACTGTGCCATCAATTGTCACCACTGTGCCCCATGCCACTGTGCTCATTGTCACCTCTGTGCCCCATGATGCCACTGTGCCCCATGCCACTGTGCCCCATGCTGCCACTGTGCCCCATGATGCCACTGTGCCCCATGCTGCCACTGTGCCCCATGATGCCCCTTTCCCTGTAAAAAAAACACTTACCTGACGCTTCCATGTCCTCCCTCGATGTCTTCTGCCGTCGTGGAGAAGCTTCAGCCAATCAGGTTCCTGATAACCAGAATCCGGGAACCTGATTGGCTGAAACAGATTGCCTGCGCTCCGAGCATAGACTTCCGAGAGCCGGAGGGCGGCACTGGAAAAGCCGCTGGCTTTGATAGGCAGTTCCCCTCAGCCAACCAGCTACCGCTATTCGGGTAACCGGCGTCCCATGTCCGGTTATACGAATAGACCAGGCAGCTGGCAACAGTAACTCACGTTCAATGCATTGCATTGAACGTGTGTTACTTGCGAGAGGGGGTGGCGCTGCAGCGCCCTCTATAGACGGCCGCCAGAAATTCGGCTAAAATGTCAAAATGACATTTTAGCCGAATAAAAGTTCTTAAAGGGCCCGTTTTTTTTTATTTTTTGTGACTGCGGGAGGGGGGGCGGCGCCCGTGCGCCCATATGGGCGGGCCACCACTGGTCCTGTCTCTGGAGAGAAGGAGCCCGATCTGTGTTCCTTGTGCATAGGGACACAGATCGGTCACCCCCCCAGTCACCCCCCCCTCCCCCCACAGTTAGAACACACCTAGGATACACATTTAACCCCTTCCTCACCCCCTAGTGTTAACCCCTTCAATGCCAGTCACATTTATACTGTAATTAGTGCATATTTATAGCACTGATCGCAGTATAAATGTGAATGGCGCCAAAAATTTGTCAAAAGTGTCCGCCATAACGTCGCAGTACCAATAAAAATCGCAGATCGCCGCCATTTCTAGTAAAAAAAAATAATAAAAAATAATAATTCTCTCCCCTATTTTGTAAGCGCTATAACTTTTGCGCAAACCAGTCGCTTATTGCGATTTTTTAATTTTTTTTACCAAAAATATGTAGAAGAATACGTGTCGCCCTAAAAAATGTGTTTTTTTTTTTTTAAATTGGGATATTTATTATAGCAACAAGTAAAAAATCTTGTATTTTTCTTCAAAATTGTCGCTATTTTTTGTTTAAAGCGCAAAAAATAATAACCGCACAGGCGATCAAATACCACCAAAAGAAAGCTCTACTTGTGGGGAAAAAAGGACGTCAATTTTGTTTGGGAGCCACGTCGCACGACCGCGCAATTGTCAGTTAAAGCGACGCAGTGCCGGAAGCTGAAATTTCACCTGGGCAGGAGGGGGGTGTATGTGCCCAGTAAGCAAGTGGTTAATTATGGAGACACCCGGATTATTACTTCTAACTAATATTACCATATTTGCTCTTTGGCCACCCTCCGTTTAGTTATTCTCAGCCATCGTTCTTATCCCCTCGGAGGAAGCGCCCTTTTTCTCCAGCCATGGTTTCCACATTTCCTCAAAGTCCCTGAGGTTTCCTCTTTTTATATAAACTGCTCTTTCTTTACAAATGGACTCAAAAAAAAAAAAAAAAATGCTTGAAATATATCACTTTGTGTGTAACGCATCTATATAAAATATGAGTTTCACTTTTTGAATTGATCTACTGAAATAAATGAACTTTTTGATGATATTCTAATTTTATGAGATTCACCTGTAAGTGCTTGTTTTTACCACTGTAAATGTACAAATGCAGCAATTTAGAAATTGGATGAAAGGTTTAGCACTGGGAAACACTTTTTGAAAGATAAAAAGTGAATTTTATATACAACTATAGAGATCAGACCAAAATGAGGGACAAATGAGGAGGAAAGAGGGACATTGTTCCAAATCAGGGACAGTTGGGAGCTATGCTTCTGGAACAAGAAATTAAGGGGACATTATACAGACAGCAAACAACTGGCAAGGGTTTTATCCCTTCCCTACGTTATTCAAAACAAAAAAAATGATTTTGGTTATACATACACTTTAATAAAGGATCCATCCTTGACACTCCACCTCTATTAGACCAGAAGCAGTGTTGTCATTACATAGACAAATACAGAGTATTCAAAATAAATGTAGACGTGTTCAATGATCATTGTTGTCCTCTGTACCTTGGACAGCAATCTTATCAGAATTACTGCCATGACCTCTGTGTAATGGAGGCCTTTCACCTGCTATCCTTTGCCAGGGATCATGTCACTCTGTTCTGGTGTTAAACGGAGTGTCCCAAGGTTACAACAGGTAATGTTTGTTTTTATTTTTAAGCCACTCTCATTCATTTGAAGCTAGACATTAAGGGCCAGATTCAGAAAGTATTTACGTCATACTAAGAATAAGAACTAAGAATAGCCGACGTATCTTTTTTTGCTATTCAGAAAGTAAGATACGCCGGAATTCTGCTAATATATACGAGTGGCGTAATTCTGTTATATTATTAGTTGCAGTTTTTACGCTGGCCGCTAGGTGGCGCTTCCGTCGTTTGACACGTCGAATATGTAAATGAGGGATTTACGGCGATTCCCGGCCGTCGTAGTTTACGTAGTTTGCGTAAGCGTTATAGCGGCGTAAGGTTACCCCTGCTATAGGAGGCGTAGCCAATGTTAAGTATGGACGTCGGGACAGCGTCGAATAGTACGTCGGTTACGTCGTTTGTGTAAATCGTTCGGGAATGGGGCTCGACGTTAAGTTACGTTCACGTCGTTTACATTGACAAAAAGCGACGTGATTTCGCGCATGCGCACTAGGAACGTCCACGGACGGCGCATGCCGTCCAAAAAAAACGTCAATTACGTGGGGTCATGATTCATTTACATAAGTCACGCCCCCACTTCAGAAATTTGAATCACGCGCTGTTACGAAGGGCACTTTACGCTACGCTGCCGCATATTATGGATCAAGTGCTTTCTGAATAAGGCACTTGCCCATAATATTTGTGGAGGCGTAGCGTAAACACCATACGCTACGCCGCCGGAAAGATAGTTCAGATGTATCTGAATCTGGCCCTAAGATTAGTCCTTCTGTCTCGAAGCTTATTAGCATTGGCTGCAGAAAAACTGTATTGTGACCTGATATACATTTCTCTGTAACATAAATAGCCAGATTCACGTAGCTCACGGCGCCGCCGTAATTTCAAATGTGCGCCGTCGCTTCTTTGCGCCGATTCACAAAGCGAGTTACGCCAAAAAACATGGCTTCAGCCGTCCGATGTAACTTGCCTACGCCGGGGTATCATGGGCGCATAATTACGCTGGACGCATTCGGCGTTCCCATGTTAAATATGCAAATGAGCAAGATACGCTGATTCACGAACGTACGTACGCCCAACGCAGTAATCTACGCCGTTTACGTAAGGCGTTTTTCCGGTGTAAAGATAAACCACCAAAAAGATGGCGCAGCCCATGTTAAGGTATGGACGTCGGAACAGCCGTAAACGCCGTAAACGTCGTTTACGTAAGGCGTGCGTAAAAACGCCTGGGCGTAAGTTACGTTCACGTCTGGGCGTAAGTTACGTTCACGTCGTATGTAGTGTTCGACGTATCTTAGGTATTCTAGCCGGCGTAATTCTGAGCATGCGCACAGGAATACGTTCACGGACGGCACATGCGCCGTGCGTTCTGCCCCTCATTTGCATGGGGTCACGGTTCATTATAATACAACACGCCCACTACCTGCCTACTTTAAATTACGCGGGCTTTCGCCGGCCCATTTAAGCTATGCTGCTGTAACTTAGGACGCAAGTGCTTTGTGAATACAGCACTTGCCTCTCTAAGTTGCGGCGGCGTAGCGTAAAGAAGATACGCTACGCCCGCCTAAAGATACGCCGCCCTACGTGAATCTGGGCCATAGTATTTTTATGTAAAAGATATATTGCGCTAAACTGGAAAAACTAAATAAAACTGTAGGCAGCCAACACAACAATGGATAATTGTGAAAAGATAGGAAAAATAAGTGCAGCACCAGTTAAAGGTCCACCTATAGGAGGAACCCAAGTGACAACCAAGATAAATAACAAACGGTGTCAAATTACGACTAAACAGGAGCAAAACTACTCTTTCAATGAAAAAACCCACACAATCGTGAATGCATATAAATATGGTGTACACAAAAAACATCTGTGAGCTGTTAGATATAATAATGGGTAAACATGTGAATAACCAAAATATGTTGTGATCGTGATATATATAGTCCCACTCAATCAAGAGAATAGTATAGAATAATATAAAAAAAAGTTTAAAGATTTTTAAAAACGATTTTAAAAAGGACTAATTCACACAGGTTCTCTATTATGTTTGTGTCCGCTAATAATGATTTCAGTGTATTTGTTTGTGAAAATATTGTTTTGATAAATTTGGGGGGGGGGGGGCCCTGTAAGGTAGGTTGTAAAGGGCCCCATGATTTCTAACAGCAGCCCTGTTGACCAGTGTGTGTCAGTAAATAAATGTTCATCAGAAATCAACAGAAATAAAATTAAGATTCCTTAATATGTACAACTGACACAAGCAAAGGATTGCAGGAGAGTCCTACTACCTACCTGCCAGGTATAGGTGACCATGTCAGTGTCCCTTGTGTCTGCACCATCCCTACCATACCAGCAGTAGTGCGGCTGCTTTATGGGGGCACCAGACCGATTTGTCTTGCGGCCCAGTCCACCTCATAAGACTGGAGCTACACTAAAAGTGTAGCGCAAGTTAACGGGGACTCTTTTCATTCTGCCCCCCTGCAAAGTGCTGCCCTAGGCCTGGGCCTTGTTGGCCTAGGCCAAGATACAGCATTGAATGTTACAACAGCTGGGGCTTAATGTAAGGTGACCAGATTTTTAACCACTTAAAGACCCCCGCACGCACATATACGGCCACAACATGGCTCGTACAGGCACAAGGGCGTAAATTTACGTCCCCGCCTGAGTGCGGTTCGGGGGTCCCATCGGGACCCCCTCCGCGGCGTGCGGGGGTCTCCCTACCTCTGGGAGCGATCCGGGATCTGCGGGCGGATGTCCGTGTTTTCCGCCCCCCCCCGCGATCGCTCCCAGCCAATGGGAGCGCGCTCCCAGCCTGTCACTTTCTCCTCCTGTGTTTACACAGGAAGGAGGAAATGATGTATTCTCTCATCGCAGCGCTGTTTCCCAGCGCTGCTGATGAGAGAAGACATCACAAGTAAGTGTGCACCAACACAACACTGACACACACTCACATAGGCATATTAACCCCTTGTGATCGCCCCCCCCCACCCCCCTGTCACAGTGTTACTGAATGCAGTGATTTAATCACTGCATTTAGTGTCAGTGTGACAGGCACTGTAAAAAACAGTTAGTGTTAGGTTCAGGATAGCCCCCCCACCCCCCCTAATAAAGTTTTAACCCCCTGATCACCGCCCTAGTTAACCCTTTCACTCCCTATTGCCAGCGTCACTAAGCGATCATTTTTCTGATCGCTGTATTAGTGTCGCTGTTCCCGCTAGGTAGCTATTTTTTTTTATTGCGATTTTTTTTTTTTACTAAAGACATGTGGCTAAATAAATTTTGGCCTAAATGTTTGACTAAAATTTAGTTTATTTGATTTTTTTTTAACAAAAAGTAAAAAATAGTGTTTTTTTTTCAAAAATGTCGCTCTATTTTTGTATATAGCGCAAAAAATAAAAATCGCAGAGGTGATCAAATACCACCAAAAGAAAGCTCTATTTGTGGGAAGAAAAGGACGCAAATTTTGTTTGGGAGCCACGTCGCACGACCGCGCAATTGTCTGTTAAAGCGATGCAGTGCCGAATCGCAAAAACACCTTGGGTCATTTACCAGCGTATTGGTCCGGGTCTTAAGTGGTTAAAATGAAATCCAGGGACATATTTTTTCTTTACTAGTAATGGCGGCAGACAGCGACTCTCTGCCCGTCGCCGCCCGCCTCACAGCCTCTCAAGTCTTACTCTTTGGGCCCCGGCTACTACTGGGTGGGGAGCCAGGGAAGGCAAAGAGATAGGCAGGTGGCTGGCCAGGATTTGAGCCAAGGCAGAAGAACATGCGAGCGAAGCTGAATGGGCACACGCACCCGAAATTGAAGACATTTTCCCTCCACTCCGACCAGCACATGATCATCAGAAAGGGGCACAGATAATGGGAAAAATACAACCCCCCTATGCTAGAAGACACAGCGGAGTGGGGGTGTGCAATTCTATTTTTTTTACTTTAATTCTGCACTGACTGTCTTTGAAATTGCCCCTGCACCCTATTAAATCCAATCTGGGGACAAAACCAGGGACAGACTTGGTCCGGGGACAGTGTCCTCAATCAGGGGACTGTCCCCTGAAACTGGGGATGTCTGGTCACCCTAGCTTAATGCAAAGTGGGCTCCGGAGATGATGAATGGGTGGATGGTGAGGTGGCAACCTGCCACAGACTGGAGAGGGCGAAAAGTTCTGAGGGAAGGGCGAAACTGCAATGAGAGAGGATTTTGTCTAGAGTAGAGACAAGGGCAGCTTGCTGAGGACTGGAGGGAATAGCTATTCTAATCCATCCGGCAGCACTGCCTCAAAGGTACAGGTCCCTGCTATCCCCAGGGTCGGTCCACAGGGCTCTGCAGTGTGGATATTTTTTTTTACATGTCTGCTGCTGGTGTAAAATAAAAAACATCTTTAAACCACCTCCATGCCCAGGATCATAATGCAAGCTTGGTAAAACTGCTGGCTTTATAGAGCATTGTTATGCTCTTTGATACCAAAGCGTAGTTTAAAAAAAATTGAGAGCTATTTGTCTTGTGAAACTGCATGTTCTGGGCAAACAGGGCAAAATCGAATGTTACAAGACTAGACTATTTTCTTACCAGGTGAAATGGAATTTATGCATACAGAATAGAATTAATCAGAAAAAATACTATGGCCCCTAGATGGAGCTGATTATCATAAGAAATAAAATATAATAAAATACCTATTTTGCTTTAAACTTCTCCACAACTTTATCCCTGACCTGTGTGGTGTGTTCGCTGGCCTTCATGATGCTGTTTATTCACTAAGGTTCTCTAACAAACCTCGGAGGGCTTCACAGAACAGCTGTATTTATACTGATATTAAATTACACACGTTTGGACTCTATTTACAAATTTTGTGACTTCTGAATGCAATTGGTTGCACTAGATTTTAGTTAGGGGCATCAGAGTAAAGGGGGCTGAAAAAAAATGCACGCCACACTTTTCAGATATTTATTTGTAAAAAAACAAAAACAAAACCATTTATCATTTTCCTTTCACTTCACAATTATGTGCCACTTTGTGTTAGCCTATCACATAAAATCCCAATAAAATACATTTACATTTTTGGTTGTAACATGTCAAAATATGGAAAATTTCAAGGGGTATGAATACTTTTTTAAGGCACTGTATTATGTGTTGTTCACATTAAAGTGGGGTACACATTATGAGAACAATCGTTTGATTTTCGTATGGTGTATACACAATTTTTGACATCCGATTCAGACTTTCCAAATGAAAATTTCCGAAGGGACACACTCTTTACGTGAACAGAACTGAATTTTCATTTAATGTGGACTGTTTTCATTCGAGAAAGTTATTTGCATTCTGGAATAATCATAACTGGTTTTCTGAGGCAAAAAACAAAGACTGACATTGACAACTTTCCTGGATCCCCTGAGCACCACTGGTGTCAGCAGATCATGCATGGTATGTTTGCTCCCTGTTTGTGGACGTGTACTAAAAGCTGACATTTTTTTTTGCAGTATTCCACTAGTGACCCCTAGTGGCATAAATTGGAATATATTCTCTACTTTACCTATTTCTGCCATCAGCCTTGCTATACCAGGCTAACTTCCCTATACTGCACTCATTAATAGCCAGTGAGGTCATCAATGACACTACAGTGTGTGTTTTCAACATATGTAAATTAAATGTGCATATCATGTTATTGGCATTGTATCATCCATGAGTTCGTTAGTCATTTAAAATAAATTTGTGTGTTATGTTTTGTGATGTGATCCTGTAATTGGTAGGAATCTATTTGATAAGGATGACAGTAGTGTGAATTACTATACATTCTTAACCTCCCTGGCGGTATGATTATTTCTGTTTTTTTTTTGTTTTTTTTAACCACATCAGCCTTTTAATGATTGACGTTTGAGGCCGGCTCGCGAGTCGGTACTACTTTCGTCACCTTTTATACGTTGCATCATCTGTGGTGTCGTTTTTAACGTTTGTTATTCCTTTTTTTTTTTTTTTTTTTTTTTTTTTTTTGTTATATAAACCAAAATAGATTCGAGCCTTTGGGCTCTACCCCCCTCCCGTTCCCCCCCCCCCCCTCTCATGGCTCTCGGGACTCGGCTTGTTTTCTAGATAGTCTAGGATCTTCCCTATTGGGTTGTCTCCACCTTAAGTTGTTATTTTATTTTTAAATAAACCTTTATTGTTAGTCCTTTCCCACCCCCTTCCCCTAAGGGGGCTTCAGGCCTTCCGCATAGCTCCATGTTTTTTTATATTCTTTCCACTTTCCCCATTTTTCCTGGAAGTCCATGTTGGTTTCCCTTACACTGCTTCTTAACTCTTCTGATCTGTAAGTGTCCTCCACAGCATCCATCCATTCCCACATCTGTGGGCCTTCCGTTTCCTGCCATTTTTTTGGTATAAGCCTTTTGGCCGCATTTAATAGGTGGGGTAACAAGGATTGCCTATATCCCTTAATCCCACCATGACCGCAGTGAAAGAGCATCCCCCAGGGATCTTTTTTGAGCTTCTGCCCGGTGATTTATTTAATTTGGGCAATTATGTCGTCCCAGTACTTTTGAATTTTAGGGCAGGTCCACCATAAATGTACCATTGTGCCTTTATCCGGGCACCCCCGCCAGCAATTGTCCATTAGACCTGCTTTAAATTTGCTGGTTTTATCTGGGGTCATATACCAACCCGACAGGCACTTGTAGTTGGTCTCGGCTGTTCTTGTGTCAATTGCTGAAGCGTGTGTTAATTGAAATATTCTTTGTGCTGTGTTTTCTCCTCTTACAGTGCCCAATTCCCTTTCCCATCTCTCTAAGAAGGGAGCATCATCTCGGCCCTCGCTTTTTACAAGGATCCTATATAGTTTAGAGACTATTCTCTTGGGGTTTTCTACTTTACATAGTATCTCCACCGGTGTCAACTCCGCCCCCGTCCGTAGAGGGCGGGGGAGGAGTTGCACGAAGCGAGACAGCTGGAAATAGTGCCACCTATTCAGCTTCCACCAGTCCTCCTTTACCTCTAGCTCTTCATAGGGCCTTATCGACCCGTTGTTGATGATGTCTCCTAAGTGTACCCTTTCACTTCTAATCCAGTTACCCCCTAGCTTCTTCATCCCCGGTGCAAAGTATGTGTTTTCCTTTAAATTCATTAGTGGAGAATTAAACTTATTCTCGAAAAGTGTCTGTGCTCTATCCCATGTTTTTAATGTATCTCGTGTTAAATCATATATTTTATTATCTAAAGCTCGGTATCGTGTCGGTATCCACATAATATTAGTGAGTTGAAGATTTACTTGTGCCTTCTCTATTTGTAGCCATCTCTTCCCTGGTGTGTCCCTAGCCCACTCAATTACCCTGGAGAGAACAGCCGTCTTATAATAATTTTTTATATCGGGGACTGCGAGGCCACCCTGTAGCTTTGCTTGTTTGAGGATTGAAAGAGAAATTCTATGTTTTTTGTTTTTCCAGACATAGTTAATTAGTATGGAGTTTAGAGCAGATAGGTACTGTTGGGGTAAGGCGATTGGCATCATTGTAAATTTATAAAGAATTTTAGGTACAATAGTCATTTTCAGCATATTAATGCGACCTATCCATGAAATTGGTTTGTTTATCATCTTTTTTAGTTCGTCTTTGATCTCATTTAATAAGGGGATATAATTGATCCTGTACATCTTCTGGGTCGAGTTGGCAAGTTTTATCCCCAGGTATTTTATTTCTTTCTTCCAGGGTATAACGCATATCTCCCTTACTTGCCTCTCTTCCTCTTTACTAAGGTTTATGTTTAATATTTCCGATTTTGTTATATTAATTTTGTAATTGGAGATTTTACTATATAGTTGAATGATCGATAGGAGTTCTGGTATCGATTCCGTTGGTTTAGTAAGGAAGAACAACACATCATCGGCGAAAGCCGCCAATTTGTGTTCTTCCTCCTCTACTCTAACCCCGTTAACTTCAGGGACCTTACGGATCATTGCCAGTAGCGGTTCCAGTGCTAAGATAAAGAGAAGGGGGGAGAGGGGGCACCCCTGTCTTGTCCCGTTCTTCATTTCGAAGGGCGCCGAATACGTACCATTTATTTTTACTCTAGCCGAGGGGTGATGGTAAAGGGTTTTAATCCAACTCATCATTCTCTCACCTATTCCCATTGTTACAAGAGACTGCGTCATGAACCCCCAGTCTACCCTGTCGAAGGCTTTCTCGGCATCCACCGACAGGAATAGACCTGGGGGCCCACGCTGTTTCATCCTCTCGAGGAGGAGGAGCGCTCTCATACCGTTCTCTTTTCCTTCTCTCCTAGGTACAAATCCTACCTGATCGGGATAGATCAACTGATGTAATGAGTTTTTTAAACGCTCCGCCAAAATTTTTGCGAAGAGCTTTGTATCTGTATTTAGGAGGGAGATCGGTCTATATCCCGAGCAGGTTGATCCGTCCTTCCCCTCTTTTAATATTACTGTAATTAAGGCCGCAGAGGACTCCTTACTGATGTCGTACTCTGCTCCTAGACCGTTGAAATATCTACACATTATTGGTGTCAAAATATGGCTGAATCTCTTATAGTAAAAGGCCGAAAACCCGTCTGGGCCCAGGCTTTTACCGCCTGTTGTGTTCTCCAAAGCATTCTTAATTTCTCCTTCCGTAATGGGTTTATCTAGCAACGTTTTCTCTAACCTCTTTTATTTTAGGTAACCCCGCCTGCTCTAGGAATTCTCGGGTCTTCGCCTCTTTCCCCCCCTCCCCTCCTCCTTGATTAATAGAGTAGAGTTCTTCATAATAATTTTTAAAGGTTTCCCCTATATCCCTGGATGAATACACCATCTCCCCATTTTTCCTTTTAACTTTCTCGGTGTAGTTCCTGGTCCTCTTTTTTTGAGCCATTTTGGCGAGGTACCTACTGGGTTTATTTCCCCATGCGTACCTCTCTCTGGCTATGTTTTTAAATTTGATGTTAGCTTCCTGTTCCATTACCCCTTTTAATTCGTCTCTTTTTTGGGTTAATTTTACGTATGTCGCGTTGCTTGACTGTTCTTTATGGTATCGCTCTAGGGTTGTTATTTCCTTTATCAAGGTGTCTCGCTTCCTATTTCTATCGGCTTTTTTCCTAGCTCCCTCAGATATTAGGACCCCTCTGATGTACGCTTTATGCGCCATCCAGAGGGTGGCACTTGAGATCTCTTCTGTATCATTACTAAGAAAAAATTGGTTCAATTCCTCTTCCACCCTCCCGGCACCCCCTTCATCCCGGATCAGGCTATCATTAAGGTACCATATTGACCGCTGACGCTCGTACTTCTGGTTTTAGGTGCTAAAAGCGGTACAATTATTTTGCATGGAAATTTGGCGTTTTATATTGTAGGCCTGTAATTCTAAGGAATAACTCACTTAAAGCGGACGTAAACCCATCCAAAATAAAAAAAGGTTACCTTTCCGGCACGTGCCGGGAATGTAACACTGTCATTGGTTGTGCTTTCAACCAAACTGTTAAACCATCCAATAGCTGGTGTCATATAGAGGTCGACCGATATATCGGCGGGCCGATATATCGGCCGATATTTGGTGTTTTTTAATCAATAGGCATTGGCCGATTTTGCTGAGAAAGAGAGTGGATATTTCAGTGTGATTTAGGCTGCATTCACACCCTAGCGTAGGCGATTTTAGGCGCTTAGTACCGCGATTTGCGGCGACAAATTAAGGCGTTTTGTACCACGTCGTTTTTAACCCCGGTTTTTGTACAGGTCATTGTCGGCTATGCCGAACGCCGAAGCCGCCCGATCGAAAAAGGGTCCGGGACTTGTTTGAGCTTCACGCGATCGGCGTTTCAGCGTTTGGCGTTGAGATGTGAACAGTCTCCATAGAGAATAATGTAATTTCGACCCTCCAGCTTATTGTAGCGTGCGCTTCAGGCGACAAAACGCCTAGGTGTGAATGGAGCCTCAGCGCGACTTGCTAAAAAGCTATAGAAGTCAATGCAAGTTGCCTGAGAAGTTTACTTCTCCCTCCTGGGCAGCCTGCCAAGTTTTGAGAAAAGATATACAATGTTGCTACTTATCAATTAACTGAAAGTGAAGAAGAAGTTCTCAGTTTAACCTTTAAAGACTAAATCTTTTTTGACACTTGTTGCTTACAAGTAAAAAACCTGTATTTTCTGCTAGAAAATCACTTGGAACCCCCAAACATTATATATTTTTTTTTTAGCAGAGACCCTAGGAAATAAAATAGCGATTGTTGCAATATTTTATGTCACACGGTATTCGTACAGCAGTCTTTTAAACAATTTTTTTGGGGAAAAAATACACTTTAATTAATAAAAAAAAACAACTAAACGGTAGCCCATCACTTCCTGATTCCCTTACCGAAGATGGCGGCAGCAGCATCCGAGGGAGAGATCGACTTTGGGAGCCGACATTGCATGCGCCTAGGACAGGTAAGTGTCCATATATTAAAAGCCAACAGCTACAGTATTTGTAGCTGCTGACTTAATTTTTTTTTTCAGCGGAACTCCGCTGCTTTCACACTGGATTGTCATTCTAGTGGCGCTATTTGGCTGCTAGCGGGGCACTTATATCCCAGCTAGTGGGCCGATGAAGGGGTTAAATGCTTTTGTGTAGCACCACTGCAGATGCGCTTTGCAGGCTCTTCGGCAGCGGTGCCATTCATTTCAATGGGCAGGAGTGGTGGAGGAGTGGTATACTTTTTTTAACATCCTGCCAGCGCACCGCGCGGACAGTTCTGTCCGCTGGTTAGTGTACTAAACAGCGGACAGATCTGACGGACAGGTTTGCAGCGGACAAATTTCAAAGCATGCTTTGAAATTTGTCCGATGGACAAACCTGTCCGCTAGCCCGTAAACACGATCGGAGATGTCTGCTGAAACGGTCCGTCGGACCAGTTTCAGCAGATAAATTTGATCGTGTGTACGCGGCCTAAGAGGCCAGCCACTCTCACCTGGCTGCTTAAGTAATCTCTCCTCTAAGCATCGCTCCACCCCAGGCCCTATCAGGGAACTCTATATTAACCTGTGCACTTCAAGCCAGCCGTGCTGATCAACATTGTTTGTTAAAGGGGTTGTAAAGGTTTGTTTTTTATTTTCTAAATAGGTTAATTTCAGGTTACCTTTTCCTTCCATTTCCCTTCTAAAAAAAAATGTCTTTGTTTTCTTTGTCTGAATTTCTCACTTCCTGTTCCTCCTCAGTAAGCTGTTCTAAATTATTTTCCTCTGCTCGGATGATGGTGAAAAGCTTACTGAGGAGAAACAGGAAGTAAGAAATTCAAACAAAGAAAAAAAAACATTTAGAAGGGAAATCGAAGGAAAAGATACATGAACCAACAATGCACTAGCTTAAAGGAATCTATTTAGAAAATAAAAAACAAACCTTAATAACCCCTTTAAGCTATTGTGTGTTTGGTTTCCTGCTTGCCGTGTGCTCTACGTCTGTCTCCGTTTTAACGATCTTGGCTTGTTCTCGACTACCTCTGCCTGCTTGTGACCCTGACCTCTGGTGTGTTCTATGTTATCCTTGTCTGCTAGTCTCCCCGACCTTTGGCTTATCCCCTTACTATATCTTATTATCCTGGTCTTCTGCTTCCTCTCTATCCTCCTGTAGCCTACTGTGAGCATGAGCTGGGAGACTCTGGGGGCCTCGACCTGGAGCCAGTTGCAGCCCAGTCCATCCTCACCACTAGAGGCTCTGGTGAACACCTGCTGACTCTTAGGCCCTGTACACACGATCAGACATGTCTGATGAGACTTTTCTGACGGACCATTTTCATCAGACACCTCTGAACTAGTCTGATGTGCGTACACACTATCGGACCAAAATCCGATCAGACCAGAACGCGGTTACGTAGAACATAACGACGTGATGAAAAAACGAAGTTCAATGCTTCCAAGCATGGGCTGACTTGATTGTGAGCATGCGCGAGTTTTTGGTCCGATACTTTTGTGTACTAACCATCGAAACTGTCCGACGGACAGGTTCCATCAGACAGGTTTTAAAGCAAGTTTTAAAACCTTGGTCTGACGGACAACGGTCTGATGGGCCGTACACACCATCAAACTGGTCCGATGAAACTGGTCTGCAGACCAGTACACACGATCAGACATGTCTGATGAAACTGGTCTGCAGACCAGTTTCATCAGATCAGTTTGATGGTGTGTACGGCCCATAAGACCGGGACTTGCGTAGCTTCTGCATGCAAGCTCACAGGGACAGGGGCACTTTAAAAAATATAAATATTTTATTGTTCATTTTCCTGGTTTTGATTGTAGCGTTTTCGGGAAGAAGCAGGAGGGGGGTGTATTGCCCGGTATTGCAGAGTATGCACAGTATTGCCCTGAGTATTGCAGAGTATGCCCAGAGTATTGCAGAGTATGCCCAGAGTATTGCAGAGTATGCCCAGAGTATTGCAGAGTATGCCCAGAGTATTGCAGAGTATGCCCAGAGTATTGCAGTGTATGCCCAGAGTATTGCAGAGTATGCCCAGAGTATTGCAGAGTATGCCTACAGTATGCCCAGAGTATTACAGAGTATGCCCAGAGTATTGCAGAGTATGCCTACAGTATGCCCAGAGTATTGCAGAGTATGCCCAGAGTATTGCAGAGTATGCCTACAATATGCCCAGAGTATTACAGAGTATGCCTACAGTATGCCCAGAGTATTGCAGAGTATGCCCAGAGTATTGCAGAGTATGCCTACAGTATGCCCAGAGTATTGCAGAGCATGCCCAGAGTATTGCAGAGCATGCCCAGAGTATTGCAGAGTATGCCTACAGTATCCCCAGAGTATTGCAGAGTATGCCCAGAGTATTGCAGAGTATGCCTACAGTATGCCCAGAGTATTGCAGAGCATGCCCAGAGTATTGCAGAGCATGCCCAGAGTATTGCAGAGTATGCCCAGAGTATTGCATAGTATGCGCACAGTGTGCCCAGAGTATTGCAGAGTATGCCCAGAGTATGCCTAGAGTATTGCAGAGTATGAGCACAGTATGCCCAGAGTATGCGCACAGTATGCCCAGAGTATGCGCACAGTATGCCCAGAGTATGCGCACAGTATGGCCAGAGTACAGTATGTGCACAGTATGCCCAGAGTATGCGCACAGTATGCCCAGAGTATGCGCACAGTATGGCCAGAGTACAGTATGTGCACAGTATGGCCAGTGTATGCGCACAGTATTTCAGAGTATACCCAGAGTATTGCAGAGTATGCCCAGAGTATTAGCACAGTAAGCCCAGAGTATTAGCACAGTATGCCCAGAGTATGCTGCGCACAGTATGGCCAGAGTATGCGCACAGTATGGCCAGAGTACAGTATGTGCACAGTATGGCCAGAGTATGCGCACAGTATTTCAGAGTATACCCAGAGTATTGCAGAGTATGCCCAGAGTATTAGCACAGTAAGCCCAGAGTATGCACACAGTATGCCCAGAGTATGCGCACAGTATGGCCAGAGTATGCACACAGTATTTCAGAGTATGCCCAGAGTATGCGCACAGTATGCCCAGAGTATGCGCACAGTATGGCCAGAGTATGTGCACAGTATGGCCAGAGTATGTGCACAGTATGGCCAGAGTATGCGCACAGTATTTCAGAGTATGCCCAGAGTATGCGCACAGTATGCCCAGAGTATGCCCAGAGTATGCGCACAGTATGGCCAGAGTATGCCCAGAGTATGCGCACAGTATGCCCAGAGTATTAGCACAGTATGCCCAGAGTATGCGCACAGTATGGCCAGAGTATGTGCACAGTATGGCCAGAGTATGCGCACAGTATTTCAGAGTATGCCCAGAGTATGCGCACAGTATGCCCAGAGTATTAGCACAGTATGCCCAGAGTATTAGCACAGTACGCCCAGAGTATTAGCACAGTATGCCCAGAGTATTGGGCAGGGATGGCTAAGCATGCAGGGAAGGATGGATGGCTGGATCTGTGACTGCAGTTGTCACAGATCCAGCCCACAGTACTGCCGCTTACATCCGCTCTCCCCCTCTCCTCTCACACTGTACCGATCAGTATAGAGAGGGGAGGAGGAACCGGCGTCAGCACATGACGCTGGTTTGTTTACAAGTGATCGCTCTGCCATTGGACGGAGAGATCACGTGGTAAACCGCCGCTATCAGGGACGATTTACTGTGATCCGTGATGCGCCGGGTCCTCTGGACACTCCCGCCAGGGGGCATGTGGGAGCGCGATTCTGGAAGGCCATTAATTCGCGAAGGCCCAAATAGCACTGCTAAGACAACGGAAAAGCGCCGCTAATGCTAGCGGTGCTTTACTGCTAACGCTGCCTGAGGCTCAGTGTGAAAGGGCTCTAAATGAGGTAAAACTTTACCATAGAATACCCAATCACATGCAAGGGAAATAAAAAAACAGCATGATTGGATGATAAAAAATCAGCAGAGCTTCCCCTCATTTCAGATCTTCTCCTCAGATTAGTAAACCAACTTCCCCATCTCGGAAACATGTTCACAATCTCTCACTGCATTATTACATGCAATGATTGCTATGCGTGGCCCTTTGTTGATGTCAGGGGCCCCTATATCAAGTAAAAGGACTACCATTGCTGTTCTGAAGGTTTTTTTGTTTTGTTTTTTTTAAGAGCAAACACATAAAAATAGCTCTGCGCATGCGCCCTCCCCAGCACGTCATGTCCTCCCTTCCTGACGCTGTTGACATGTCTCGCGCATGCGTGGTCTTACCCCGAAAAAAAAGCACTCCTAAACCAATCAGAAAGAGCCTTGGAGGACACTCCCGACCGGCGAGGCTTTCCGCGGCCAGCCAATCAGGGAGAAGCTTGCATCCCCCGCTGAGGTCCTGGTGAGAGGAGGAGGAGGGGAGAAGCAGACTGCTTGGAGGCGGCAAGATGGCGTCCGGGTACTGAAGGCTCCAACGATTTCTAGCCGGTGTCGGATGTCGTTTTGGCGGCTGGCGAAGAATTTGCGAAGGAAGAGAGAAGGGAGCTGCGTGTAGCCGGGGGCCGTCTTTGTCTGGTGGTTGAGCGGGAGGAGAGGCCGAGGCTCCGCCTCGTAGGGCGGCCAGCAGACATCTTCTTCTTCTTCCCGTAGTCCTATTAATAATCCTCGGCGGACCCGCCATGACTTCCATTCACTTCGTGGTCCATCCGCTGCCCGGGACCGAGGACCAGCTCAATGACCGGTAATCCCCTCCACCTCCTCCCACCTCAGAGGCCGAGGCCTGGGGCCAGTGCGACAATAGAGGGGCCCCAGCCAATCAGAGGCCGGCCTTCCCACACATGGGGCCCACACCTCCCAATGATTAGATAGGCAATGGGGGGTCATAGAAGAAGACTGTAGCCAATCAGAGCTTCTCGTGTTTTACGGAGTGCGTTAATTAGCGTGTCGTAACGGGTTAGCGCCTGTTTTTGGGTCGGATTATTCATCATCCCCGAAGTAGAGACGTCCCCTGCGCTTCCCATGTAATAGTATGGAGGGGGAGGAGCATGGGGCCCCTGGGTAGAGGGGTTGGCGGGGGGCCTAGAGCCCCTTTGGCGGTTCTGTTGGCGCCTTGCCATGCGTACCGCAACCGTACCGATCCTCCCGGGAGATAAACGACAAATGCTGATCGTGCTTCATCTTCACATCGCTTACCTTTTTGGGTTTGCGCTCTTGGCTGATTGACTGGGGGCGCAATGACGTCACAGCGCACGGGAGTTGTCATACCGTCATCTTCATTCAAGGCCTGCTTGGTGTAACCTGACTATAGAGCACGGTGACGTCATTGTGGCTAATGCCAGTGTGAATATCTCCTAAACCAGGGGGGCTCAAACTGGTGGCCATCCAGCTGTTGAAAAACAAGTCCCATCATGCCTCTCCCTGTGGCAGTCATGCTTGTAACTGTTGGCCTTGCAAAGCCTCATGGGACTTGTAATTTTGCAACAGTTGGAGGGCCGCCAGTTTGGGATCCCTGACAGTGTATGTTATGGAGGTATTCACTGTACTTACCCGTAAGACATATTGTAAGCTCACCTGTAGGTACAAGTTTTAAATAGTTTACTCCCACTCGGATAAGCTGGCCATACACATCTCACCATCAGCCCTACCTCCTCAATAGGTATGGGTTCAGGCGAATTCAGATCCTAGTCCCAACCCACCTCCCCAATCCCGCCAGGAAGCCGTCACTGCACACCGCCAATCATAGACAGTAAGGCATTTCCCGGCCGCCATTGAACGTACGCCGTCACTAGGCTGCTCCTGATTGGTGGTGTGCAGGGACATCTTCCTGATGGGATTGCTTAGGACTAGAACAGTAATGGTGAACCTTGGCACCCCAGATGTTTGGGAACTACATTTCCCATGATACTCGGCTACACTGAAAAGTGCATGAGCATCATGGGAAATGTAGTTCCAAAACATCTGAGTGCCAAGGTTTTCCATGACTGGACTAAGATCTGAACAGGCCTGAGCCCATCCCTAGTACTGAACAAGGGAAATTCAGAGATTCCGCCATCCACATTAAAGAGGAATTAAACCCTCTTGGGTGTTACTTCCTCTTTGTTTCTCTGCAAAGTTAAAGCATAATGGGCTAATATGCATGGCATAGTAGCCCATTATGTGACACTTACCTGCAGGAGAAGCCTGCGATGTCCCTGTTTTCCTCGCTAGTAGCGAGTGTCCATTCTTTACCCATCTTCCTTCTGGGGCTGCGAACGCCGGCTCTGTTAGTGGCAGGAGTCACGTGACTCCCTACAGGTAAGCCTTAATCTAGGCTTACCTGTAGGCTAAAGTGGTTGTAAAGGGTTTACAACCACTTTAAAGAACGTGGCTAGAGGAACATCCCTGCCAGTGTTCTATCGAATAGTGCTTTCTCTGTCAAAAAATGGCTGCTGCCGCGGTATGGAATGCCACAGCGGTTGATTTCCAGAGCAGCTGTTGTGATGGTGTGAAGTGGTGTGGCACTCTGAGAGGAAGAAATGATCTGCAAAGCGCACAGGGACATTGCTATTTTCCCATTCTGCCTTGCGCTTGCGGGGCGGCGTCAGTGTATTGAAGGGCGGGTCTATTTTGTGTTGTTGGGCGGGTTCAGTGTTTTGCAACAAAGCCAAATCCACTCTGCCACCCAGCTAAATACACCCCCGCAAAACACTGAACCCGCCCAACAACACTAAAGAAACCTGCCCTTCAATACACTGACGCCGCCCCGCAAGCTTGAAGCAGAATGGAAGAATGGCAATGTCCCTGTGCTCTTTGCAGATCATTTCTCCCTCTCATCAGAGCGTCGGGTAGTGCCTTTTACGATCTGCAAATGCGTTGTCACAACTCTGGAAATCGGCTGTTGTGGTGTCCCATACTGCGCATGCGCGGCCTGGGCCTTTGGACAGGGTACTATTCGATAGAACACCGACAACCCTGGCTGTCAGAAAACCTGGACTGTAGCTGATAGGCAGCAGCCGCTGTTTGCCTGACTATTATCCACCTGGCTCTTTCGACTGAATGGGGCCACCCTTGGCTCAAATGTAATTCAAGTTCACAGGAATTCATGCCGTGTGTGGATGGATTTTGGCTACATGTAAACTAGCCTACCCATGGACATGTTCTAAAGTCGAAACGTTTCTATCCTGAATATGGTTCTTCTAGTTTAGGATCTGCCAGTGTACATGACGTCTTCGATGTAGTGGGCAACAAAGGAAAGTTGATGTGATCACGTTCCCCTTCATCAGGGCTGCTGAGTAACTGGAAATCTCTATTCCTCATATATTCCAGGCGTTATCCAGCTGTTCTGATGGAGGACCCTCATGTCCACTACTTCTAATAAAGACCATCTTGAACACTTACTAGTGGGTTGGTGGACCTTAAACCTACTCAATGGCTTTACACAATTTCCATCCCAATTCTTTTCTTTTAGGCCTTGTTAAGACTAGCAGTTAGGGGTGCTAAAACCCCTTTTGTTGAGCTGTGCTTTTACTGACCCCCAGTGCAGAAGCCTGGGCTGTACAGATGCCATAGTTACAATGCTTTGCAGCAACAGCAAGAATTGTACCTAGTCACTTATGGTTGCCACTACTATCCACTGACCACGACTCTTTTTCGTGAATGGGGCTGCCCTGCAGCTGATTTACAACCAGTTGTGGCTAGCTAGTGCAGGGTTCAAGGGGTTAAAGCGGACAGGGAAGAGGCCATACAGCCCCTCCATACCACCTGTAAAAAGCTCTCTGAAGAGAGATCTGAATGCTGGTCACTGTTAAGAGAGCACCGTTGGTGTCGTAAAGCCCTTGCACAACCAGACAGTTCAGTTCTTTTATTATGCCTTTTTTTTTTTTTTCAAAAACTTTGCCTTCACACCTAGGGGGTTAGTATGTCTAAAGCAAAACTTTTTTTTTTTTTTTTTTTTGCGGTGTTTTCATTTGCTGGAGTTCCAGCCATTTTTCTAAAAATTTTAATTTCCGCAGCTACAAAAACTGTAGCTGCTTTTAATAAACGGCCACTCGCCTGTCCCAGGTTCCAGCCGTGTGCTTACCTAGGCTGTTCCCTCTCTGTCCCGACACCAGAATCTCAACTCGGCACCCAGCTGTGACCAGTTTGTGGCTTCTCAGCTGGGTGCCCAGTATGGATGTGTGAGCCGTGCTGCACATTGTGTATGCCCCCCGCAATCTTCTGGGACCTGTCATGTCCCAGATAACTGTGAGGAGGAGAGGGGCCAAGGTGTGTCAAGGAGAAGTGGAATTGATTACTTCCAGAAACCCCTCCCACCCCCTCCTTCCAAAATTGCCAAATGTTGAAGAGCAGAGAGGGATTCTATGAATCTGAGCTTCCCTTTTGGTCAGAGTTCTGCTTTAAGGGCATTTCCTTTCATTTTCTGACCCACAGGCACATCAGGGTGTGAGTAAATCTTTCCAAAGTAAGGGAAATCTCTTGACATTTGGCATTGATTAGATGACTCCATTGGAAGATTTCCCTCCATCCTTGCTCCAGTGACAACTCAGAGTGATAAATTCAATATTATGAGCCCCTGTGATAGTGGTCACTAGGACCGCATCATAGGGAGTAATGCATCTTCCCTACGCCATCAAAACCTGAAATTATATTTGATATTGGCAGTTGGGCACTCTGGGGTGGAAAAGGGGCCAGGTAAACAAAGTACAGGCACCACTGAGAGGAAGTCTTATGACTTTGCTGCTGATATGCCTGTGCCAGGCTTATTTACAAAGATGTGATAAGGCTTTCAATGCCAGCTTTAGAAGAAGAATTGCCAGTTTGAGCCAAGGGCAGGGAGATCCTTCTCTCTTTCTGTGGGAGATCTTTGTCTAGGCACTATCCATGGCCCACCAAATACAGCACATTCAGATCTCCCTCATTTTATCAGCTGTCATGGCTTTCAACTTGTTTTGCTTTCCAAGGGGGTTTGGTGCAGTAAAATGATTTGTTCCCATTTTAGTTTGAGGACTGGTTAAAATTAAAGAAGCAATTGTTTTACTGTACATGGAGTTAATCAGTAAAGAGGAAGAACTAGAATCGAGTACATCCTCATACCAATGATGCAGGGCCACATGCTAGCCATGCATGCTGTGTGCAGACATCTATTTCACTTGCATGCTCATCCTGGTTTTCTGAGAGCCTGCGGAGCACTGAGAGAGGTTGCAGATTGATTTCAAAGTTCATCCTCGGAAATGCAAATGTAGCCGTGCAACAGAACATAACCTGCCCCTGACTATTTCTTAAAGTGGGTTTAAATACAGAAACAAAATAATGTATTGCAGCTTACATGTTCTTGGTGGTTGTATATTAGTGTCTCTACTTTTAGTTTATTTCCTTGTATTCTCAATTGGTGATCTGGCCAGTAAGGCTTAATGTACACAGGATGTTTTTACAACTTCTCCTGAACAGATAGTAACCCATGTTTTAAACCAAATGTTTTGCTGCGTTTTCATTTAGAACCTGTTTGTAAATAGCCAAAAAATACAAAACGCCTGTAAACCAAACGTGGCTAAACGCAAGTTATTGCGATTGGAAGCGTTTGGCACTTGAAATGCCTCTAAACTCAACTGCCTAGATACAACCCTGGGTACATGTACTGATAAGATAACAGAGGGGGTTCAGGAGGAGTTGGGGAAAAATGTCCAGCTGCTCCTAAATGTCCATTTACCAGCAGAAGTGTATGTAAATGTCTTATCCGCTTGGTCAGTGGGGATCGCTCCGTTGATCCCTGCAGAGCCGGCAGATGACAGGGCGGTCCCTGCACACTGTGCAGGGACCGCCCTATCAGATCTCCGCTATGGGGGGATCGGACCGTCTGTCCTTGTTCACCTCATCTGATCCACAGATAGATAGGTGAGCCAGACTGCCCAGTGGGAATAAACAATGCCCAATCTTTGGTATTGGAGGGAGAAATAGTTGGTATCAGTGGCAGGATTGGTGCACCATAGTTTGTGTCAGTGGCAAGAATAATGCCTCAAGGGGGCCAGGTAAAGGCAAGCCAAGGGCCACAGTTTGGTGAGCGCTGCTTTAAAGCAATGAGGGGCAAACCGCAGTTTCCCAGCCATGAGAGTTGCAGTTCCACAATGAGCTTGAGTTCTGTCGCATGCACTCCTTTGAGGATATCCTTCCTCTTTATTACACATTCATAGTCGTCTTGGAGTTTTGGGTACTGTTACCTGAAGTCCCTTTTTTCTTTTTTTTTTTTTTTTTTCTTTTTTTTTTTTTTATTTGCTGTCACCTATTTGTAGGGGTTGCGGGTACTGATTGCTAGTCTTTGCAGCATGATGCTTGGCTCACATGCGTTTATATCTCCCTCACGTGCTTTGGGTTCTTGTGTGGGTTGTGTTTTTTTTTTTTTTTTGTGTGCAATTTAATTTACCTGTAATATTCTTGTTTGCCTTGGGATGTTACATGGCAAATGCATTAACTTAGGTTTTGATTTTTGTTGCTGTTGAGGACTTATTTCCTTTTTGTGTTGTATACAGATACATTGAGGCTCCATGCACACTGAAGCTGATAAAAGCTATAAAAAAACTCCAGGAGCTTTGCAGGGAGCCTTGCAAGGTTTTTAGTGTTTTTGCAATAGCTTTAATCAGTGTTTTTCAGTGTAGCTCTTATCAATTTATTTTTTTAATGGGAAAAAAAACTCTGGCGTGGGCGTATTTGAGCATTTTTTCCTGCCAAAAAACGGCACTTTGAAATTTTGGGCGTTCAGAAAAAAGCCAATAAACTCCAAAGCTCATTAACACTGAAAAACGCCCAGGTGTGCATGGACACATAGGCTAACAGAGTTCAGTTTATGGGCTTTAAAAAAAAAAAAAAACGCCAATAAAGTGCAGTTTATCAGCTTCAGTGTGCATGGAGCCTTAATGAGCTTTGGAGTTTATTGCCATTTTTTGACGGGAAAAAACGTTAAACGCTGAAGAACGCTTAAACCCGCTGGCGCCAGCGTTTTTAGCGTTTTTATGCATTGCAAAAAAAAAAAAAAGCTACACTGAAAAACGCTATTGCAAAAAAAATTGAAAGGCTCCCTGCAAAGCTACTATTACTATATAATGAAATCGTGGTGCTTTTAAGATGTTGTGAGTTTTCTTGCTGTGGAATATAAATCCTCCATTTCTTTGTATGGCAATATGCCTGAAAATTTAGCGATCTAGTAATTCAGGGCATGGAGTTTTCTAGGGCCGAAACAACTAATCGATTACCATTTTCATAATCGATTAATCAGCCAGTAACATAATGGGGTTAAAACAACTAAAATTTATCATTTATAGTACAAAAAAGCAAATGGCTACTGTAAAAATTACTTTCACTGTCCCACAGTAAAAAAATTAACCCCTTACAGTAGTGAATAGTTGCTCTTTTTGTACTTATCTTTGTTTTTTTAACCCCATTATGTTACTAAACATCTTAGCCCGGGGTCACACCTCTGTTTTTTGGTGCTTTTTGCAGAAACACACTACAGTTCAGTTACATGTTTTCCTATGGGACACGTTCACATCCATGATTTTTTCAGCTGTTGCGTATTTGGAAAGGGCAAGGAGTTTTAAATGCAAAACGGTGCTATATTTTATTTATTTTTTAATATATAGTTCAATGGAGAAGCTGCAGAAAAGAATGTAATGTGTTTTTTGCGGCAATTTGTGTTTTGTAATCTGCCCAATAACAAATTGGACTCCTTTTTTTTTTAAGGCTATTATCCGATTAATCGGCCAACTAATATATTATGAAAATAATTGTTAGTTGCAGCCCTAGAGTTTTCAATTGCATGTCTTTTCTAATAAAAAAAAATGTAGTTAAGAGGAGGGTCAGTATGTTTTGAATAATTTTCCCATTTCATGTTAATATACTGACTAGAGAGAAGCAACGTAGAACTTGTGTGCTGTGAATATATAATAATCTCTAGCAGTTCAGCCTTGCAGGCCTGTGAAGTTTTTGCTCTGACCCGGTGACACATTTTCATGCTGCCTTGTCACGTGTTGGCAGGAAGAGGCCTAGCCTCATGGAAGGCGCTCTCCTCCATCTGCAGGGCTTTCTGATTCAGCCAATACTCTGTAGCAGCTGTTGCAGATGTCGTGTGTGTGTGTGTGTTTTTTTAATCTATTGGCCCCTGATAACATGTTACTTCATTACATTTTATAACCTTTTATCTTTAAAGTGTCACTAGGCCCAATAAGAAAAAACATCTAATCCAGTACATTCATCTGGCAGCTCGGTGTAGATTTCTAATCTGCTCTGCTGCAGCTTCTGTAGGAGGCTGCTCTGCGTTTGGTGTACTTGGTTCTGCTCTGTGTAGGATTGTAGCCCCACAAGTGCTTGCTTTCCAGAGACTTCAATAGAGGTATGAACTCCCTCCTTGCATGCTGCATCCCCCATTCATAATATTACCACTCAGACAGCACAGCGTGTGCAATGATTTCTGTTGTGTAGTTTGATTAGAGCAGTGCACATGACTGCAATACAACTCAAAAAGCTGAAGTGAAGGGAAAAAGAACCTCTTTGGGAGTGTGCAGAGAATTTTTTTTTTTTTTTTTTAAAGAAATTAACTATAGAAGAAATGTTGGTGATTCTAAGAAACAGATGGGGTTTAGGACATGATGCTGGATTAAATTGCAGCTTTTTTTGCTATATATATATATATATATATATATATATATATATATATATATATATACATACATACTCAATTGACACAAGGAAAGTGTGTGGGGTGTTTATTTTTTTAATTTTTTTGGGCTCTTTAGGCCAGGTTCAACACGGCACTTCAACCACGGTGCATTTTTTTGTGTCCGCATTTTAAATGCGGTTCCCATTGACTGCTGTGTGATGTAGGACTTGCTTGTCATCTGAAAAAGAGCTTCATTTTATGTCAGCGCATTGGAATTGGCTGCCTTATGCAACACGCAGAATCAAGTGAAAATCGCATGTCCCAATGTGATTGGGGACTTGGGGAAGGGGGGGGGTGTGTTTCAACCAACTGGAGTTGTACAATTCAGATGTGTTTCTCTGCCTGGGAGCCACAGGTGCTGTTTTATACAGCTGCCCTATTGACATGAATGGCTGTATGCTGTATGTGGTGGTATTTGCCTAAACCTGTGGCTACAGACGTGAGACACCAAAACAGACTGTCCGGTCACGTATATAATTTTTTTTATTCGTTTTTCTTAGCTGTGCAGGGGATAAGCTTGATATCAACCACTTGCCAATTAGCCACTGTGTGTGTGTAAAAATGTTGACGTTTATACCGGGGATATGGCGGCAGCAGCTAGCTGACATAAACTTGATAGTTTTCTGTGGGCGATTTAGTGTCTGATAAGTGAGTTTTCTGTGGGATTGCTTTTAGAAGTGGTGGGAGAGGTGTCCCCTACTGTCGTTTTTAGGTAGTTTCTGCATTTGCCGGAGCTGTCGGTAAACCCAGAAACAATCCAATGCGGCCGATGAATGAGAAATCTGGGGTTGTTGACCCCAGATCGTTTAATAAAGAGCCTATTTTTTTACATTCCTTGTAATAGGAACAAAAGTGATAAAAAATGTGTAAAAAAAAAGGATTTATTTAAAACATTTTTTTTTTTTTTTTTTTTAGGGTTGTCCCGATACCACTTTTTTAGGACCGAGTACAAGTACCGATACTTTTTTTTTCCAAGTAGTCGCCGATACCGATACTTTTTTAAAATCTGTCCCCCACATATTGCAGCCATGTCCTGTCCCCCACATATTACAGCCATGTCCTGTCCCCCATACCTGTAGATATGATACCGCCGTTAATCTCCCTGCATTATAGCGTAGCACGCATTACAAGCTTTCGTTCTGAATACTTGTAATGCCCGCGCCGCCATGTATAGACACTCCCCTTCTCGGGATTGGAGGGATCCGTCCAATCCCAAACAAGGGGGAGTGTCTATACGCGGATTTGTGCATAGACACTCCCCCTTGCTCGGGATTGAACGGATTCGTCCAATCCCGAGAGGGGGGGTGTCAATACATGGCGGTGCGGGCATTACAAGTATTCAAAACGAAAGCTTGTAATGCGCGCTATGCTATAATGCAGGGGGATTAACGGCGGTATGCGGCAGCAGCGGCATTATATCTACAAGTATGAGGGACAGGACATGGCTGCAATATGGGGTGGGGGGGAAGTATTCTATTTTGGTATCGGGGGGTATTTGCGGGAGTACAAGTACTCCCGCAAATACTCGGCATCGGTACCGATACTAGTATTGGTATCACCCCAATTTTTTTTAAAGTGCTCTGTGTTTGTGCGCAGAAGCGAATGCATATGTAAACTGTTTAAACCATGCGTGAGGTATTGATGCAATCTTTGGAGTAAGTGCAGTAATTTTATCACTAGACCTCCTTTATAACTCTTAGCCACCATTCGGCGATCTCTCAGCTCCAAGGAGCGATCGCGGGACACCGGCGGTGATCGGGTCTGGCCACGGTGCTTCGGACCGACGTATATAGTCGGTAGGGGGTCCTTAAAGTAGATGTAAAGTTTGATGTCACAATGTAGGGGGGGGAGGGGAGCAGATACAATCTTTTTAGAGGGATCCAGCTCTCACTTCCTCCTGAGGCTCTGCAAGGAAGTTCTTCTCCCCCTCACTGCAATCTTCTGGGACACGTCACAGGTCCAAGAAGATTGCCCAGCCATTCACAGCACGGCTCGGCCCGCGCCTGGCTGTGAAGCCACAGCCAGGCGCCCACAGTAGTGATGTCGGTGCTGCAGAGAGAAGGGGGGAGAGGAGCGAGGCTGTCTATTAAAAGTCAGCAGCCCCTTTTTATTTATTTTTTTGCTAAATTTGTTGGGCAGATTCAAAAACAGAAATCGCCGCAACATACTTTTTTCTGCACCTTCTACATTGAAGTTTATTGAACCAAATAAGCAGCTATTCAAATGAAAGCTGTATTGTTCCCCGCGCTGATCAACTAGACAGCGGGGGGGGGGGGGGGTCACATTGGCTTTCTCTTTGGGGACGTGGCTGCATCTGTGGGGGGACGTGGCTGCATTTGGGGATACATTTAAAAAAAAAAAAGTATCGGTACTTGTACTCGGTCGTAAAGTGGTATCGGGACAACCCTAATTGCTACTATAAGCGGTTCATTTATACTGTATAAGGTAATAGAGATGGATACATGTGTGTATCTATCTCTGAGAGAGACTTTAGGAGTCGGATATGAAGGAAGAGAAATCTTTTATATTAAAGTAGCACTAAAAGCCAAATCTTTGATTCTTTTAAATACATTTAAAGTAAACTTTTACTAGTGTTGTATTTCTGTCTATTACCTCCATTCTATCAGCCTCCACCCTCTCTATGTTCACATGCTGATCTTCACTGCACACAGTGTTCCCTGTCTTTAAAGTGTTTTTTATAAAAAAAATGTTCTGTGTAATGGTTTTGCACAGAGCAGTCCTGATTCTCCCCCTATTCTGGCTCCTCTCTGCCTTCAGAGTGCCCCAATAGCAAGCTGCAAAGTATAGTATAGAGCGCTTCTAAAGATAGGTTAAAAACAAAACTTCTGCCTTTTTTAGAATCACTCACTTCGTGCCCAGGACTACATGTCCCATGAGGCATTGCTCCTTACACATTCACAACAATGGTATGCATGTTCAGTCGAAGAGTAGAGTCTGCATGCCCCCAGCAAACTACCTGAACTGAGTTAATTGTAGAATGTGTTCTCTAACATTGTGAAGGATGTTTTATGTCTGGTAACTGACACAGCCTGATGGTGGCCTAAAGGTACTTTTTAACCACTTAACGCCTGCCGCTTGTACGTCCACAAAATGGCACGTACAGACAGATGGGCGTACTACTACGTCCCTGCCTTCTAGCGGGTCGGGGGTCCCATCCGTGGGAGCGATCTGTGATGAGGGGGTGGCTGTTCGTTTTTGTCCGCCCCCTCGCGATCGCTCCCAGCAAATCGGTTTCCCCCTCCGCTCTGCACTTCCTCTGCCTGTGTTTACCTCTCCTCTCAGTGGTATTTTCGATCCGGCGAGAGGAGAGAAGGCATCGCACAGTAAGTCGCACCAACACTACATTTACACCATACACGTTACCCCCCCCCCAGCCCCCTATCACAGTGTCACTGATTGTAGTGTCAGTATGACAGGCAGTTAGTGTTAGGTCCAGGGTAGCCCGCCCCCCCTAAATAAAGGTTTAACCCCTTGATCACTGCCCTAGTTAACCCTTTCACCCCCTATTGCCAGTGTCACTAATCGATCGGTTTTCTGATCGCTGTATTAGTGTCACTGTTGATGCTAGGTAGCTATTTTATTTTTTATTTTTTTTACTGAAGACGTGGCTGAATACATTTTGGCCAAAATGTTTGAACAAAATTTAGTTCATTTGATTTTTCTTATAACAAAAAGTAGAAAATATAATTTTTTTAAAATTTTCGTTCTTTTTCCATTTATATCGTAAAAAACAAAAATCGCAGAGACAAATACCATCAAAAGGACGCAAATTATGTTTGGGAGCCACGCCACACGACCACGCAATTGTCTTGTTAGCGACGCAGTGCCGAATTGTAAAAAAAGCATTTGGCAGCATATTGGTCCGGGGCTTAAAGGGGTTGTAAAGACAAAAATATTTTCCTCTTAAATTAAAGTCTGACAGTAGCTGATGAAGTAAAAAGTAATGTTTTGCATTATAACTAGTTTGATACCTGTTGAAATCGAGCTGTTCTATTCACCTCTGTCACTCCTGAATCATTATTCTCACTGACTTCCTGGTTTGCGGTGCACATTCGTTCTTCCTACATCATGGCCTAATGGGAACTACAGTTTCCATTAGGCTTCGCCTCCATGCCTGTGAGGGATAAGAGAGCATCTTCACGCAGAGCTGTAGTCATAGGGAGGGGGTGAGCACTTTCTGCTTTCCACCATGCCAAACAGCTCAGGTGCTGGTGGAAAGCAAGAAGAGGAGAGACAGGAAATGGCATTTTCAAACCTGGATTACTGTATTTTGGAGGTCAAAAGGAAAAAATAGGAAAGTGATATTTAAATGCTCTAGCTTACAGCAATCGATCTAATAAAAAACGAACCTTTAGTGTTCCTTTTAAGTGGTTAAGAGTCAATCTTGCAGATTTGCACAATGATATAGAATGTACTGAGGGCCCTTGAATGCATTATAGAGTTTTCTAGAAGGCACTGCTCAGCCAATCACAGGAAGCCTTGTATTTTACCAATGAATACAAGGTTTCCAATAAATGTTTAAGGTGAAGGTTGTGACGTCACAAGGCTCTTTGTGTATGGCTGAGTAGCGATTGGATTCGATTTTGTTCTGGCAGCAGATGTCACGTCGCCATAGTGCTGCAGGAACACAGCGCTGCATGCAGTTTATACCGCACTGACAGCGGTCACAGCAATTGGTAAACAAAGAATTTGTTTGGGCAAGCTTTGCCATAATCTATTTTAAAGTGGTAGTAATGCTGGATTTGTGGTTTAGGGCAGGCCTGGTTTGGGGGGCACTGCAAACTTCTGTTATTTGAAGGGGTCTATTCCCTTGTAGAGAAGTTTGACTTTACATGTTTGCTCACATTTTCCTTTAGGTGACCAGTCCTGTTTTTTTTTTTCTTATTGCAGGTTAAGAGAAGTTTCTGAAAAGCTGAATAAATATAACTTAAGCAGGTAAATAAAGTAATTTCATTCAGCGTGACATGGAATATGTATGACTGTTGCTTAACACTGTAAGAACTTATCTTTTTATTCCAGTACTGCTTAAAACTGTACGCCAGGCACAGTCTCTTTAAAAATATACTTTTCAGTAGCCACAAAGAATGTAAATCTAGTTTTTGTGCACTAAATACCTTTGAAAGGTCAAAGGCCGTGTAAAATTGTCAGTAACATCCATTTCCATACTGCATATGACCTGAGCAGAGCTGTGTGAGGGACCCAGGTGGCCTTCCCACTACAAGCTGCCTGTGTTTCTTCAGATACGGCGACCCTTCAGAAAGTGTAACGGAAGTGACGTTTTATTGTTGCCATCTTGTTACACCCCGCACTCGTCCATAGTAAGCATACAGTGAGAAAGGGGTAAGCAGACATCTTGTTACACCCACCGGAGTTTTGCATTTTACGCTTTTTTTTATTATTTTTTTTATTTTTTTTTTTTAAAAGAATTTTATTGAAGAGCAGTGCAGTACATTTTGAATGCCACCAGTACATCCTGGGGTAGAATGATATACATACACAACAAAATAAAGTATTCAACTTTTAGAGAGAAAAAAATCAATACTCTACATTTTTTAACAGTAAACTCAGTTTATAGACCAAAATAAACTACTGTATATACTCAAGTATAAGCAGAGTTTTTCAGCACATTTTTTGTGTGCTGTAAATGCCCCCCCTCGGCTTATACTTGTCACCTTTTTTTCCACCTGATCTCCTGGACTTTGGTGCCGGCCGTAGGTCCCCTGGACCCCAAATTGGCACACATGTAGCCCCACTCTGCCTCTACAAGTGTGCAAAGTTTGTTGTCTTGGGGGGGGGGGGGGAACTACGGCCGGGAAACACAGATTTTTATTTTTTCCCAAAGCCGGGCACCCCTTCCATAGACTCATGTTAAACGTCCGTCTAGTCATGGGCACCCTAGGCTTATACTCGAGTCAATACGTTTTTTTTTTTGGGGGGGGTGGGTAAAATTAGGTGCCTCGGCTTATACTCACATATATATATATATATACGGTACTTACAGCTTCGTCTTATTGTTTAGATGATGATGAATTTTAAAAGCTGCAGCAAGCGTGCTGATCTTACAGGTTTCTCAATGTGACAGAAGTTTGCTGCTTTTAAAATTCAACATGTAAACTTAACTTTTACATAGAGTTCTAAGTACTGTATTTCACTATATAAACTCGGTTTACTGTAAAAAAAAAATTGTAAAATGCAAAACTCTGGTGGGTGTAATAAGATGTCCGCTTACCCCCTTCTCAGTGTATCCTTACTATGGAGGAGTGCGGAGTGTAGCAATATGGTGGTGACAAAACCTCACTTCTGTTACACTTTCGGGCAAGTCGCCTAATCTGATGAAACGCCTGCGGAAAACTACAGACGGTAGCGGACACAAGACCAGTCACCCCACATAAGGAGGGCGCAGCAGTGACTGGTCTTTATTACAGGAAATTGTTTTGGCATGGATTGTTGCACTGATTCATAGGAAATGCAAAGGGAAATACAAATATAGTACAAATACATATTCCCCCTTCTATGTAGACAATTTCTGTTTAGCTTGGGTTTCAGTTTTAAGGAGAATGTTTAAATAGCCAATATTAACTCTCTTAACTAACCTATTTTCAGCAGCGATCATTTGCTCAAAGCTTAAAATGGCAGCGATGGCTGAAAATAACTGCTATAGTTTAATGAACTTGGTCTATAGACATATGTTGGGTTAGTGCTGTTGAATGTTTCTGCCTGCCAAGATATCTGAAAGTGAGAGACTATGTTGGTTTTATCTAGTTGAAGATTCTATAGGACAGATCATAATGAGAAAACTGTCTTGGACGTTTTAGCCAGTAAATGGCTGTTATAGCTGCTGTCAGTAGGGATTTTGTCTGGTCTGCCCAAATATTAAAACTTGAACTATGCTCCGGCGGCGTCCATACTGGAGAGAAGAAAAAAAACGCACTTGCCTAGTGCATTATATAACAGATTTATTATTAAATTGAATAAAACCATAAAGATGTCTACTCACAAACATAAGTAAAAACACACTCGTCAGGCCACATGTTGCTGTCTCATCGGTAACTCAAATCGTCTGACCTGGGGTTGGGGAGGGGGTTCTAATTAAGTCCAATAAGGCTGATGCGTTTCGAAGCACTGACCTTCTTCAGAGCCTCACTGGAGAGCAGTTCTGATTTGCATAAGAGGTCTTTGATAGACTGAAAGTGGTAAAGGCTTCATTGTTTTTTTTTTTATATATACTGTAATGCATTCTCTGCGTTAAGGTAAACCTCTAATGTGCGGCTTCTTCCCTAAAATACTAACCTGATCTTGGTCCAGTGCAGTGCCTGTGAGCAGCCCCCCCCCCCCACTGGACTTGGAGCCCTTTGCTCCTACTGCTGTCTGCTATATCCAGTGACAAGGGGGAGGAGAGCGGTGATCAAGCCCACACGTGTGCTTCCTATGGTGGCACATGGAGAAGAGAATGCCCGTGGCTGCTCTGTGTAATAATCCTTACACAGAGCAGGTAAGTATAATGTAATAAAAGAGAAATTTTCAATCACTAACTAATCTAACCACTTGATATTTCATTTAGCTGATGTATTAAATGGGGACCTTCCTGGAGGTATACAACTATATACAGCTGAATTTTACATATAACTTTTTTTTTCTTTAATTCGGATATGGTAAAAAAAAAAGTTTTTATTTCCCTCCACAGTCACCCCCCATTGAATGTACTGGAGCAGACGACTATAAAACAGTGTGTGGTTGGGCCGAATCATGCTGCTTTCCTCCTAGAGGTACCCTTTTTGTATTTCTGTTTTCTTCTTTTTTTAGTCCCTCCAAACATGGTTTTGATTTTTGTTATGCTTTATTTCTTATTAGGATGGAAGAGTTTGCAGAATTGGCTTCCTAGTCCAGCCAGACAGACTTGAATTGAGTAAACCAGAGAATAATGATGGGTAAGATTGAATTTAAAAAGCAGATGGCCTTTGTGTGTGTTTTAGGAACCCCTGTACATGGGATGATAGAGATCGGTCATCCCACCTGTTGCTGTGACAGCTGGCATTTATCTCTGAGGTAAACCCAGGCTATAAGGCAGTGGCATGGAAGTCGCGGTAATGTCTCAAGCATTCTATTGTATGGAAGAGCCCACAAATTTCTATGTCTTGCAAAACAGAATACCCGGTTTTGGCACTTTTACCCATGTGCTGGGTGTGCAAGGACATCTTTTTTCTTATGTGCGAGGTCCCTAAATCTGAAAAATAACCAGCGCTGAGAGAAGTACGGAGCTGACATTCTGAACTTCCTTCTGAATTTGCTGGCTCTTTCATTTTTTCATCTTCAGTACCCTTTGAGTAATTGACCTGTATTAGCACTCAGCAAGTGACCGCAGAGTGAAGTTCCACTTCAGATCTTCATACTTGTTCTGGGTCATTAATTTAGGTATTGAAATAATTATGATCGTGTCAGCCATGAAACTATAATTTTCAGGACAGGTTACCGACTTCCGCTTCCATGGTTCTCAAAGCACAGGTTTTCTTTTAAGAAACATTGCTCCAGCAGCAAAATTGGTGTTAAAAGTTAGTTTTGTCTTTAAAACCAGGCAATATAAAGGTGGAGTATGTGTTCTCTGTCCAGGGGTGACCTTTAGGTAGAACCAGCCAAATCGGCAGTTCTTCTTGAATGCACTTTCTGCATTCTTACAGAGACCAAGTGCCAGCTGCCAATACCATGCTCATATGCCAGCAGCTGACGCTACAGTGTAGCTGCTAACGGGTAAGTATGACCATACATTTAATACTTGGGTTGTGTTGCATTAGAGGTAGGTTTATCATAGATTACTTTTTATAGAGAAGGGTTTAGATTCACTTCTCATCCAAGAGCATGTAATATGCAGATATAAAAATAAGTTTGATTTACTAACACTGCAGAGTTATAAATTATTTGGTAGATAAAATGTTCACATAAGTGCTTCTGTGAATATACAGCATCACATTACATAGACTATAAGAATCTGTATGTCAAATGTCCTATTCCTTCTGGATTGTACTGTCCCCCTTTTTTATTTTAAAGCACTGCGCAAACTGTTGGCGCTATATAAATCCTGTATAAATAGAGTGTGTGTGTGTGTGTGTTTTTCCCCCTATTTTTCATTTAGTCTTGCTGGGTTGAACAAGCCAACAACTAGTAGAGTGTACCAGGCTTTAGCCTGTTCTAACCACCCTGTAAAAAAGAGGTGTATATATTTGCCTATACTAAGGGCGCTCCAGTCCATTCGCGATTGACTCCCAGTCTTCAGTATAGAGGAGGAACAGCCAATAAGGGAGGCCCCATATAGAGGAACAGCCAATAAGGGAGGCCCCATATAAGCCTATGTGTGATGGCACTGCAACTGCTGTTGGCGATTTCTTCGCTAAAGCTGGAGAGATCGTGTGACCAGACTGGAGCATCCTGAGCATAGGTAGGTATAGACTGCTTTCTTTTACTGGGTAGTTATGATGAGGGAACAGATTTAACCACTTCTGTACCGTGACAATTCTGATATTCCCCTCATACATGTAAAAATCATATTTTTTTTTTTTTTTGCTAGAAAATTACTCCGAACCCACAAACATGCCGTATTTATCGGTGTATAACAAGCACCCTAACTTTAAGAGGGAAGTTTCAGGGAAAAACTTTGCACAGCCCCCTGGGTATAACACGCAGGGACAGTTTACCCTCTATTTTCAGGGTAAAAAAAGTGAGTGTTATACAGCAATAAATACAGTATTTATTTAGCAGAGATATCTACACTCAAAGACCAGGATGTCGTATGATGGTCTGTGGTATGGAAGTGGTTAAGTATAGTTAGGGTTTGACTGGACTTCTACTTTAACCGCTTGTCCACTGGAGGACATCATAGGACGTCCTCCAATTTGTGCGGGGATATTTGAATGATGCCTGCAGCTACAGGCATCATTCAGATATCGCCGTCTTTAGCCAGCGATTCTGTGCACCATAAGAACGATCAAAGGGCTCTCCCCGTGCCATCATATAGATGACCGTTGGAGGACAGTGTTAGCCCTGTGTCGCTCTCTGGCAATCTCCACTTGTTTAGATGCGTTGGGTCCAGTATATGGCTCAAAGAGAGAGTGCCCACATAGTGTAATACAGTAGGTAAAAGTTTATTTTGTAAACAAAGGTCAAGTACTCACAAGTACACTCGTGAGAAACACAAACTGATACGCCTGTTTTACGTTTTTTAAATGTAAGTACTTGACCTTTGTTTACAAAATAAACTTTTACCTACTGTATTACACTATGTGGGCACTCTCTCTCTCTCTTCTTTGAGCCATATACTGGACCCAACGCATCTAAACAAATGGAGATTGCCAGAGGGCGACACAGGGCTAACACTGTGAAGGCCTTTAACCCCTTGAGGGTGCCTGGATCTGGTGAGCAGAGGGAGCACTGTGTGAACACAGCCAACTGCATAACAATATATGAAGCACAAAGCACTTTTTTGCATGGACTGTTAAAACCAGCAGGAGTTAATATTTTAAATTATTCATGGCACTGAGCACTTTAATTATTTGTCATTTAAATAGCACGGTCTTCTTTTTTTTATTAACCAATTTTGTGTACGATTCAACATACTATTATACCACATAGGGTCATATGTGGATCAATGTATAGTATTATACTTGTTTCAGCACCGCATTAATATTTATTTGTTCATTCTGCTTACATATATAATTTTACACATCAAATAAGAGGCGCCCACACCTACTACCTCACCCCCATTCAGAAATCAGTTGTACTCCTTTTTAGAACCGGATCAACTTCTGACTTGCACTGCCACCAACTGCTCTACTGTCTCAACAACTTCCTTCTTAAAACTGCTTATTTGGGAAGCTTCTTATTAATCCCCAAAAAGTGATTGGTATATTGTCTTAAAGTCTTTTGTAATGAGTTAACTCTTTATTGCACAAAATAATTATAATTATTGCCTAAATAAACTCCCCTCCCCAAATGTATACTTTCCGGGTTGGACAGAAGTGGTTTGCAGGATTATTTGTCTCATCTGGATGAAATCCTTTCTCCTGGCCGGACTATTGCAAAACAGAAGACACTTGGGATACATTCAGAGGTTCTATTGGGCATGTACCAAAGACTCCTGCAGACTAGGTTGTCTGATCCAGCTAAGTATACACTTTGAGGGGGCTTTGAGTAGGGATTTGAAAGGAAAACATGAAAGGTTAGTGCAGTTTTACTATTGGAGGTCACCAAAACTTTTTTTTTCTCTAGCATTTACTTATAGGTTGTATACAGTAAAACCTTGGATTGTGAGCATAATTTGTTCCAGAAACATGCTTGTAATCCAAAGCACTTGTATAGCAAAGCAAATTTCCCCATAAGAAATAATAGAAATTCGGATGATTCATTCCACAATTATTCATAGGTCCTTCAGTTTATAGTCCATATAAAAAGATTATAGTAATGTAACCATAAAATGTCAATCCACAAGGGGATTAGAAGCAAAATCCAGCAGGAACTACAGAGTATAAAAGAGTGGCGCCTCTAATGCCTGGTACACACGACCCGATTATCGGACGAATGATCGTCTTTTTTTTTTTTTTTGTATGCTAATCTCACGTCGAATCTGATGAGTTTACTAAAGTCACGAAAATTCTCGTAAGGCAGAATAAAAAACCGGAAGTGATGTCATGTGTTGTAATGCATTTGTATTGCATTTTCGAATGACAGCTGTACCGATTAACCGAAAATCGTACGATCTGGCATCATATGAAAAAAATTTCCGTGCATGTCCGATAGAATAAAATCGGATGAACTGTCCTGATCGGCTCTCGGAAGCGCTGTACTAACGATCCGATTATCGTACGATAGTTTCGAAAGCGGCATTTTCTGTACGATTTTCGGATCGTGTGTATGGGGCATAAGTGTAGAACTATGTTGCTAAATGTTGTACCTTCATTAAATGTAACCATTTTGCTACACTTGGAGGCGCCTCTTCTCTTTTATACTAATTTTTGACGTGATGCTACCTATATCAAGTAAAAATGTAACAAATTTGCTTTTCTTGAAAAACTCTCTCAAACCAAGGTTTTACTTTATATTCAATAAAGATCCCTGTTCAGATTTATGAGCGATAGTATTAGATTGCATTAGTGTTAGGTGGTCAACCAGTGTATTGGAAAACTGCTTTTTACATTTTATATTGCACACTCTGTAACCTGGACTTATAATAGCAACACCACTCCACAGTCTTGGGACTCTTTACAAAGCATATTGACCCAGAAACACCCAACTAGTGCAGGTCATGGTGTTATACAAGCAGTACCTGAATCCTCTGTTAGTATCTGTCTTTGGTGTGATAATTAGGAAACTGTCACCACAAAGATCCCAAGGGTGTTGCTTAAGCTTGTATGTTGCCAGACTAAGTCCTTGAGCATTTGTACCTGGAGTTCCAGGCCTTAAATAACCCAGATGGTGGTGGCTTTCTTTATTCCTTGACATTTTTTGACTGATATATCTATGCCCTCTTTTGTTTTCAGTTCAAAGTTGAACAGTGGCTCAGGGGCAGGAAGGACATCCAGGCCAGGCAGGACTAGTGACTCTCCCTGGTTTTTGTCTGGTTCTGAGACTCTGGGCAGACTGGCAGGCAACACCCTTGGGTAAGTTTTAATAGGGATAAGGCTGAAGATGTTTTCTTTCAAAGTAGCTATACTTCCATCTACAATATTTACAAAGGAGTATTGAGACCCCCCCCCCCCCCTTGAACATTTACAGCTGTCGACAAGAGTCACAATTGGCTTACCCATTATATATTTGCTTTATATTGTGACTGTGGATCTCCAGACTCTGAATTCTGTTGTGTAGTGAAATTGGTTAATATTTTGAGATTTTGTTTGAAATCTGAAACTATACAAGATTTTCTTTCATTTGATTTTAGAATTGTGCTCCTAATTTGGACTTTCTTTGCCTCCATTTTGCTAGCAGTCGATGGAGCTCTGGAGTAGGTGGAAGCGGTGGCGGATCCTCTGGTCGCTCGTCAGCCGGTGCTCGCGACTCTCGGAGACAAACGCGAGTCATTCGTACAGGACGAGACAGGGGCTCAGGTCTCCTGGGTAGTCAGCCACAGCCTGTAATTCCAGCTTCAGTGATACCAGAAGAACTTATATCACAGGTATACACATTACTTTTTCTGTGGTGGACACTTGGTAGGAATGTTGGACTTTTTAGACTTTTTTTACTTTATAGTACAGCATAAGTTAATCCAACACCACTGTAAAGTCAAAAACTGCTCTGCAGGCCCTTAAAGTGGTTGTAAACATATACCTGAAATATGAACAAAGCTTCTATAGTGTGTACTTGTCTCAATTAAGAGCAGCAAGTGTCACTTTTTTCTGATGGGGTTTCCTGACACCAAGAGAAAAAAAGATGCCGGGGAGGTGACCCCTAGCTAATTGACAGCCTCAGTTCTATTCCTGTGTGAAGGGGGGTGTCCCTTCCCCTCCCCTCCATTAAGGTCTCGGAACTCTCCTCCACTGAGCTCTGCAGAGTGTAACTTCAGCTCACCAAGCCTTTTATTTATTATTTTTTTTCCTGAGCTCACAGGCACACTTGAAAAATGTAGCATTTTTAACAGCTGTAGAGAAGAGGGTTGCAGATAAACAAATACAATTTGTGTGGGAGGGTTTGTTTCATCTGTATATCACCTGAGGCCAGTCACATCACTGGGTATATATGAGGTTTTACAACCACTTTTTCAGTTTTAACTGGTGTTAATCCCATGCTATTCATGTGTGTTGTAGCTTTTAATGTTGGGGTGTGTGTGTGTGTGTGTGTTTTTTTTATCACAAACCATCCCTGGGATGTTAGTTCTGCTCTAAAGAAGATGGTATATATATTTTGTTTAAGTTAATTTTATCTTCATGCAATGTAGTTGGTCAATAAGTGTGAAACTGAATGCATCAGAAAACATTAATCTCCGTTTTAGCATGTGGCATTTCAAATCTTCTTATAAGCTGCTGTAATTTTCAGCTTTATGTAGATATAAAGCACATGCAGCTTTCCCCTCAGTGTACCCCTTTTGCATGTGTGTGTTTTTTTTTTTTTTTATACCATTTATTTTACATTTTTTTGGTTTTCTTATACAACCGATTGTAACTCTGGCCTTGGGCCTTCCTAAACTTCAGTCTATCTCTGAATCACAGGCGCAAGTTGTCCTTCAAGGAAAGTCTAGAAGCGTTATAATTAGAGAACTCCAAAGAACAAACCTTGATGTGAACTTGGCTGTAAATAATCTCCTGAGCCGAGATGACGAGGATGGCGATGACGGGGATGACACTGCCAGTGAATCCTACTTGCCTGGAGGTTAGTGCTTGGCAGCTTAGCCCATGTGCAGTACCACATGAGGTGGTCTTATTTCTGGAAGCATAGTTTTAATATCAGCATAGGCAGTTAACAAGAAGAAACAAAACCTCCTTCTGTTCGCACTCTCTTTGGTGTGCGCTCAGACGGAGGATGTTCATGACTGTAGTGTAATATATCATGGCATTCTGTTTTCATGTTGTGCTTAATGACGGCTTGTGATCCTTGTGTTTATAGAGGATCTTATGTCACTGCTGGATGCTGACATTCATTCTGCTCACCCAAGTGTCATAATTGATGCTGATGCTATGTTTTCAGAAGATATTAGCTACTTTGGTTATCCATCCTTTCGGCGCTCTTCACTTTCCAGGATAGGCTCATCTAGAGGTAATTCTGTGCCTTTGTCTTCTTAGAAATTAGCCGTGTTATGTTCTGGACTGTAAGCATTCCTTGTAATATGGGTGACCTAGTACATAGACGTAAGAGTGGAACTTCACAGCAGCCCTCAAAACTCGTTGATGGACCAGTTCAATCAAAAGGTGTTTCTTGGTTATAGGAATTAAATTTTTAGAAACGTAGCATCATGTATATGATTTATTTCAACCTTTTTAATAGATGCATTCACTGTGTGTGTGTGTGTGTGTGTGTGTTCTTGCCCAATGCCAAACTATTTCCCCCCCCCAAGCAGTGGGGTCGAGGAGATGGCTTATGCTCACCCAATTCTTTATTTCATCGACAAACTGCGCTCCCCCACTGTCCAGTGGTGTACTGTTCCCGGTGTATGGAGGCGGCTCTGGGCTTTGACGGCGGGAATAGTCCACAACTTGGGAGCGCGTTTCTGCCAGACTGGTCCTGTGCGGGGAGGATTAGGTAAGTATAGCTCCTTTTTGCCCCTCTTCTAGATTAAAGCAAGCAGTTAATAGGGTGCAGGTTAACAGCATGGGCACAGCTCCACTGCATAGAAAAACATATATATATATTTTTTTTTTGCCCAGAGATGGGCTTTAAGTCTAAATTGCATAACTGGTGCGTCCTGGCGCCTGTAACAGGTAACCAATTTGCTTTACATTACCTGTTTAAAAAAAAAATGCTGTGGTACTGCGTATGTTGAGGGTATTAAAGCCATTGACTGACTGGCTCTTTTGTAAGCAGCTTATATAAAAAATTATATATATATATATATATATATATATATATATATATATATATATATATATATATATATATATATATATATATATATATATATTTTTTGCCTCAAATGGTGAGCCTTTTAGGTTTCTAGTCTTTTTACCACATCTGGCATCTTTGTGATATCAGGCTAAGTGGTGTCCTAAGTTTCTCCTACTGGAATTGTCGTCTAATCTGGATAAAGTGATTAATAGAACTTCCTTGGTATGACCTTGGCCAGACAAGGAAGCAAACATCAAGGGGAAACATTGCTTTGGTAATATGCAAGATTTGAAAGGATAAGTTCACTTGAAGGAAATGCACATATTTGTTTGCTCAGGTAAAAAAAATACGCATTTACTATTTTTTTTTTTAAGGAGCGTGGAAAGCATTGCACCAACAATTGGCAAATAGTTGGTGCAATGCAGGTCTCCTAAAGACTGTCAGTGTGAGCTGTTTGCCTGTACGTTATATGGGCAGGCAGTTTTACACCAACAGGAAGACTCGAACTACCACAGTGGTCAACAGCATCATGGTAGTTCATTGAGAACTACAAGCTGACTGCCACAAAGTATGTCAGGATTTGTAGTTCATTCATACACCAAGCTCTTTGAATGAATGACGTGTGAGTGGAGCTTGTCCTCGTACTGCTATCACAGGGGAGAGGGCAGCAGGGAGCGGCTGCAACAATGGGTTACATGGTACATGTACCCAAAGGTGGATTTATCCTTTCAAGAAACAGATTAATGAGGCAGTCTCCTGCCTTTTCCATCCTGTCATTTATCAAGACTGTTACTAAATGGCCCCTTTTTTGTTTGTTTTTTATTATTTATGCAACTGGTCCATTAACTGTTTTTACATGTATTTGTGTACCTATATTTGGTTCTGATTTTATAATTTTTGATATTTGATAACTTGGCCTTGCATTAAACATCCCATTAAGGACTAAGCCATGCTCTTACTAAACGGCCCATAATTCAAGCTTTAGTTTGACCCTGGAAATGGTAGCAGTGGAGATAATTTCTGTAGAGCATACATAAGCTTTACTTGCTGCTAGATAAGAAGGGTCTTAAATAGAGATTGGCTTACTTTTATCCCACTGGTGTGACCCAATTGCATACCAGTTCTCCTTCTTCCCTTAGAAAGAGACTCTGAGCTGTTGCGTGAACGTGAGTCAGTTTTACGCTTGCGCGAGAGGCGGTGGCTTGATGGGGCCTCATTTGATAACGAACGGGGCTCCACAAGTAAAGAAGGTGAGCCCAGTTTGGACAAGAAGAACACCCCAATACTGAGTCCAGTGTCACTGGGAGAAGACTTGCAGTGGTGGCCAGAAAAGGTAATCTGCACTTTGTTTTTGGAATAGATATAGTGATTATTTTATTTATTTTTTTCAACAAGAAAACTGTTATGTTTTTAGTAGTGCTTTAGATATGTGATGCAATTTATTTAGGGCAGTGTTGTATAAAAAGCATGTTATGACTAACTTTATGCAAAGATATAGATTATCATTTAACCACTTAAAGACCCCCGCACGCACATATACGGCCACAACATGGCTCGTACAGGCACAAGGGGCGTAAATTTACGTCCCCACCTGAGTGCGGTTCGGGGGTCCCATCGGGACCCCCTCCGCGGCGTGCGGGGGTCTCCCTACCTCTGGGAGCGATCCGGGATCTGCGGGCGGATGTCCGTGTTTTCCGCCCCCCCCCCCGCGATCGCTCCCAGCCAATGGGAGCGCGCTCCCAGCCTGTCACTTCCTCCTCCTGTGTTTACACAGGAAGGAGGAAATGATGTATTCTCTCATCGCAGCGCTGTTTCCCAGCGCTGCTGATGAGAGAAGACATGCCAAGTAAGTGTGCACCAACACAACACTGACACACACTCACATAGGCATATTAACCCCTTGTGATCGCCCCCCCCCACCCCCCTGTCACAGTGTTACTGAATGCAGTGATTTAATCACTGCATTTAGTGTCAGTGTGACAGGCACTGTAAAAAACAGTTAGTGTTAGGTTCAGGATAGCCCCCCCACCCCCCCTAATAAAGTTTTAACCCCCTGATCACCGCCCTAGTTAACCCTTTCACTCCCTATTGCCAGCGTCACTAAGCGATTATTTTTCTGATCGCTGTATTAGTGTTGCTGTTCCCGCTAGGTAGCTATTTTTTTTTATTGCGATTTTTTTTTTTTTTTTTTTTTTTTTTTTTTACTAAAGACATGTGGCTAAATAAATTTTGGCCTAAATGTTTGACTAAAATTTAGTTTATTTGATTTTTTTTTAACAAAAAGTAAAAAATAGTGTTTTTTTTTCAAAAATTTCGCTCTATTTTTGTATATAGCGCAAAAAATAAAAATCGCAGAGGTGATCAAATACCACCAAAAGAAAGCTCTATTTGTGGGAAGAAAAGGACGCAAATTTTGTTTGGGAGCCACGTCGCACGACCGCGCAATTGTCTGTTAAAGCGACGCAGTGCCGCAGTGCCGAATCGCAAAAACACCTTGGGTCATTTACCAGCGTATTGGTCCGGGTCTTAAGTGGTTAAAGCGGAGGTCCGCCCACTGCTGCAAAAATTAAGCCAGCAGCTGCACATACCGCAGCTGCTGACTTTTTTAAATAATCTGACACTTGCCTGTCCTGGAGTTCAGCGATGTCTGCACCGCAGCTGATGTTGGATCAACTGTTGGCGCCATGCAGCCTCCATTGCAAGTAAGGCCCCTTTCACATTGGGGCGGGAAAATAGCGGCCCTATACCGTCGGATTTACCGCGGGATTCGGCTGCTAGCGGTGCGGTATTAACCCCCGCTAGCGGCCGATAAAGGGTATTGCCACGGTTTCCCCACTGTATTAAATGGGAGGGAGCGGTATACACACCGCTCCTCTCACCGGTCCAAAGATGCTGCTGACAGATTTATTTTTTCTCTCCTGCCAGCACATTGCCTCAGTGTGAAAGCCCTCGGGCTTTCACATTGAGTAGGCAGTGAAGGAGTTTTTCAGGTGGTATAGCAGCGCTATTTTTAGCGCTGTACCGCCTGAAAAACTCCTCAGTGTGAAAGGGGTCTTAGGGAACCCTGCAGTGAAGCCTTACGACTTCACACCGAGAACCCTAATGCACATGTGCAAGGCTCCGCTACTCTATCCTACTGCCCGGGGAAGGAGGAGGTGGTGGTGACATTAATACCCGTTGCTGAGGCTCCCGGAAGTGGGAACAGGATACATGTGAAATGGGTATACTGTCCCCCCTCCCACCCGAAAGGTGCCAAATGTGGCACGGGGGGGGCAGTTGATTACCAGAGAGGAGTATGACCTGTCCTCTGTAACGCAGGTGGATGTGTGTGCCCCCCCCAGCCACCTGTCCCACCAGAAGGAGTTTTTAATATTGTCAAGAGGGCAGCAAATTGTGATGGCCCAGAGCAGTGTCTGCAAAGACCATTTTAGTTGCTCTGGGTTTCTGTAAGTTGCAGTTTAACCATTTAAGACTCATACTGTATTATCTTTGCGTTAATAAACAAGCACATTGGTAGATATCCAGGTCTTGTATACTAACTAATCTGTGGGCTTTTTATTCTTTTTACATAGGATGGAACTAAATTTGTTGCCATTGGGGCACTATATTCTGAACTAGTTGCAGTAAGCAGCAAAGGAGAGCTTTTTCAGTGGAAGTGGTTAGAATCTGAACCATACAGGAACCCACAGGTATGTTGTGAGTTGTATTGGCATATAGGCATGTGTTCTTGGTATGTATTGGGGAAATCTTGGCTTATTGGGGCACTTTTTTTATTTTTTCCTCTCCTGCAGAACCCCTTGATTCATCATCCAAGGACAAGTTTTCTAGGTCTGACGAATGAGAAAATTGTACTCCTTTCTGCAAATAGCATACGAGCTACTGTTTCTACAGAAAGCAACAAGGTTTGGAGCACTTATTCCCTTTTTTACTTTACATTTTGTAAATGTGTTTTGTATGTGTTTTTGCCCCTTGCATAAAATACTTGGCAGAAACCTGCTAGCTATATTGTATGCTTTTTGTCAAATAAAAAATAGCTTGGCTGTTAAGCTGAAAACCTCCTTGGGCTAGGTTCACATCTGTTTTGGCAGTTCGTTCAGCTGCACAGTAAAATGTGCTGGATGTGTGCAGGTGCCACTAACCTTTTGGGGTGGAGAGTAAGCAACTATGTGGCCCCTCAGCGGGTGGGCCTCGATGCTGAGAGGCCACATATTTGAGTATCAAAATGTAATCCATGCTTTGCCAAGATCGCGCTCCTGGCACAGTTACCATTGCCTAATGGAAAGCTCCCTATTACTGCTTGCGATCTGGAGTTTTCCATTAATTTGACGATTTTGACAGCCAGTCACATGATGATAAAACCCCATGAAGAACCGGAGGCGTTGGCATTAAGGAGTTAACTCCTTAACGGCATGCCTCATGCATTGGAAATTGCACCCACACTAAGAACTGCACTGCATTGTGGATCCTGTGTGGGCTGAGATTTCCTAAATGCTGCAGGGACTTTTTTCCCTGCGCTACTGAAGCCTATATAAATGAATGGGTTGCCGTGCCCATGCAAAACGCTGCCCGCAGAGCCGCATGTGTGAACCTAGCCTTACATTTGTGTGACTTGTTTTAAAGTATTTCTGGGCAAGTTTTGTTTTGGGCAAGATTAAAGCAGAGTTGCAACTGTAAGTTAGAGGGCAGTAGAGATCTTGCGCCATTTTTTGCGGTCTGTAGCATTGGTGAAATTTCCACTACATCTTGTGCCACAGGAAGCAAGAAGAAATCTCCCAAAATTGTCATCAGAACCGGTGTCTCCATTGGAAGATTTCTTCTTGCTTCTGGAAACACCAAAATATTGTTTTCTCCCTCAGTCTATGGTTACCAGCAGAGAAGGGCTCTGGCGTGTTCGGGATCCTAGTACCAACCCTCCTGCCCGATTCCACCAGGAAGCAGACATGGCACACCGCTAATTAGAGGCATTGAGACATTTCCCAATCTGTGCACCTGGTGGGATTGGGCAAGTGGGTTGGGACTAGGATCCAGAACATCCAAGCACGTTCCTAGTTACCAGTACAAATACAGGGGGTAAATCCCCTCAATGAGGACACGGACATGCAAAGAAGCTTGAGGGTCTAACCCTACCCCCCCCTTACACTATCAAACAAAAGCCTAGATATGCAGTTTAACTGTGTGGCTTTCCTCCCCTGCATTTACGCCTTTTGTTGCATGCACTTATTTTAAGTGCGTGTTTGTGTGTGTGTGTATATCATATATAATAATATATATATATTTTTTTTTTATAGGTTGCCACCTGGGTTGATGAAACACTTAGTTCTGTGGCTACAAAATTAGAACACACAGCACAGGTATTCCCTGAATTACAGGGAGAGAAGATTGTATCTCTACATTGTTGTGCACTTTACACCTGTGCTCAACTGGAGAATAATCTCTATTGGTGGTAAGTAGAATGTATATATATTTTTAAAAATGTCATACGTTTTAGGGGCCTTTAGGGGAGGAGAGGGGGCTTTCTTAGCAAAGTACACCTTCCTGCATGCCTGAGCTAAGGGCAGACTGATTCCAGGAAGTAGATGCTACATGAATCTGCACTTAAGATGGCCACTGCTAGGGGGTTGTTTTTCAAGTGATTTCTCAGCAAAATAAAGCATGGAGACATATATGGGGGAGTTTGCTTTGAATATTAAAACTAAATTGAAAAGCCTTTTTTATTTCTGGTGCATAGATGCAGTGTAGTTCCACTTTAAGCTTTACATGTACACAATTATGAGAAGCACACTTGTAAAGCTCAGTTATAACTTTATGGTATCCAGAACAAAGTGCACAGCCTTACACCTAAAGGGTATAGGATATGAGATTAGGTTTAGATGAAGTTAAATGTTATGAAAAAGCACTTGGAGTGGAGACATGAAGTAATGCCAGATATGTAATATTTAATATCCCAGAGTCCCTTCTACCATTTTGTTTTCTTCAGTGTAAGGGCTCTTTCACACGTCCGTTCAGTTTTCCCCTTCAGTTGATCAGTTTTTCATCCGTTTTTCGTCCGTTCCGTTTTTTTTGATGGAAGAAAAATAGGGTTTTCTTCCGTCCAAAAAAACGGAGCTTACCGCAGACGGATGTTAACGGACGTTTAGCGGATGCTCATCCGCTAACGGACGCTAACCCATAGGGAAGCATTGAGGTCCGTTAACGGACGTCCAAAAAAAACGGACGAACTGAACGGACGTGTGAAAGGGCCCTAAGGCATGCCAAACTTACATCTTTCATCCTCTAGGGGAGTTGTACCTTTCAGTCAGAGGAAGAAGATGCTTGAGAAAGCGCGTGCGAAAAATAAAAAGCCCAAATCCAGTGCTGGGATTTCTTCACTGCCAAATATCACGGTTGGTACCCAGGTGAGACTATTTTATTTCAAGTGTGTGTGTGTGTGTTTTTTTTTTTTTGGACCGGTAGTGTCATTCATAACTAGTAATATTCTGTGCACTCCTAACATGAACAGACTAAGGCATTCTTTTACACAAATAAAATATTTGGGTTGTCTCGGGCTTGTTTGCTGACTAAAGTAGGATATTTGTATTCACAGAGACTAGTTACTTAATATGTACAGTCTTGAGGAAGAAGAGAAAGGGGAGACATAACTGAAACCTTTAAATACATTAGGGGCGTGAATAAGGTTCAGGAGAGAGGTATCTTTACTATGAATCGAAGCTCAAAAACGGCCAACAAAGTGGCATTCAAAACTCCTCCGTAAAAATTTGAAGGTTAGGTGTTAATTCTTAAAACAAACTCCTAGAAGAGGTAGTTATGAACAGTGGGTGCATTTAAACATGCCTGGAAAAAACGTGGACCTATACTCCGGACAAGAATTTAAAGGGAAAAAAAAATAAGGGGTGGGAGCAGACTGTCTTGGGGAGATTTGCTAAAACTGGAGCACTCGGAATCTGGCGCCGCTGTGCATCATCAATCGGCTTCTAGCCTCAGCTTATTAATTTAAGCGTTGACACTAAGATCTGGAACCTAATTGGTTTCTGTACAGAGCTGCACCAGATTTTAGCACTCGCGTGCTAGTAAATTTCCCCCTTCTGTGTTGCTTTTTTTTTTTTTTGTGCCATCACTCTTATGTGTGTTCTAATCTATACTTTATTTTCTAGTAATATGTGCTTTGGTTTGCTAAGAGGGCAAGTCTGAATTCTGTGTATGCAAATATTTCTCCATCTGTGAAGGCCTAATTTTTGTGTATTTGATAGGTTTGCTTGAGAAATAACCCGCTGTATCATGCGGGTGCTGTGGCATTTTCTATCAGTGCTGGCATTCCAAAAGTTGGTGTCTTAATGGAGTCGGTGTGGAATATGAATGATTGCTGCCGGTTCCAGCTGAGGTCTCCGGAGAGCCTTAAAAACATGGAGAAGTCCAGCAAGACCACCGAAGCCAAGTGAGTTCCCTATTCAGTTTAGGAAAGACTAGCATCTCAGTCTGTGTTCAAAACATCGGTGTGTTACACTTGAGGCTTTAGAATGTTTCTTCAGTCATTAAAGAAATTGTCTATACCTAGAGAAAAATTAGTTTGCCATCGTTTTACACCTCCTTTAAGCCCTGACACGTGGTCTGAATACCGAGACATTGGCCGGTTCAATTAAAACCAGCCGACGTTCAACCCGTGTGTATGTTGGTCTGTCCAGAAAACCAGCAGCTGTCTGGATTCCAATCGGCACTCTCAGCCAATGGCAGAGAGCCCTGATCGGAGTGTTCTGGCAGGTGGGGGGACCTGCTGTTAAAACATAACAGCTAAATGCTGTACTAACTTTGAATGGTTGGTACAGTGGCTCTGAGCTGTCGGGTTTTTTTTTTGTTATTTTTTTTACATCACAGGGCACAGAAGTTCATATTCGTGACTACCTGCTACCACCTTCAGGTGAAAGGACTGTCTAAAAGAGACAGGCATTCCCACCCAGGCAAAACCCTTCCAAGCTAAGCCAACCCTCATGTTTAGCTATCTTTAGGTGATATGCATACAGATGTATAGAAGATTTTCTGGCCCAGGCCCTGCATACAAGAGTGGGGGCAGCCTGTAATGTGTTTTTTGGTCGCTTTGAATTCTGTGGGTAGCAATTACCAGGTGCAGTATATCTTGTGAGTAATCTTAGATTACTTTAGTATGATCAAATCTTTGCTACCATAAGCAACTTTTTCCTGGTGTTCTTTACCAGGTCATTGGTTTGATATGAGTGCACAAGGGGCAGGCATAGTGAATACTGAATTGCATATGTATGCACCTATTTTACTGGATCCCTGAGTGTAGTACACATTTATTCAGGAGCTTCTGGTCCTGTACTGGTTGCAGCATATGGGGTTCTATTCTGATTCGACTTCAGCCCTACACAGTCGCAGTAACCGCTACTTCATTAGTGTTTAGACCAGTGGTTCTCAACCTGGGGGTCGGGACCCCCTCGGGGGTCAAATGACGATTTGCCAGGGGTCACCAAATCCTGGGCTGTTCTGAAGCCCACGCTGCTCTCCCAGCCTTTTCGCAGCCACCCAGCAGGGCTGTTCCTGAAGCCCGCAGTTCACGGCATGGCTGGGGGGGGGGCAGAGACTACAGGTCAGCTGACTGGTGAGAAATGTGAAGTCGCAAAGGCTGGAGGAGACCCAGTCTCCTGATTTCAGCATAGGTGTCACTGCTACGAGACACCACAAAGCCGGAGACACAGTGAGTAACACTACCTGTGATTATAGTTGCCATTATAAGACCCCACTACAGTTCTTAGATCAGCAGATGACCTTATACAAGAAAACCTAAGTTGGCTGATCAGAACTCCCATGCCCCCCCCAGCATTGCCACTCATCCCAACTCTCCCCAGCATTGCCACTCATCCCAACTCTCCCCAGCATTGCCACTCATCCCAACTCTCCCCAGCATTGCCACTCATCCCAACTCTCCCCAGCATTGCCACTCATCCCAACTCTCCCCAGCATTGCCACTCATCCCAACTCTCCCCAGCATTGCCACTCATCCCAACTCTCCCCAGCATTGCCACTCATCCCAACTCTCCCCAGCATTGCCACTCATCCCAACTCTCCCCAGCATTGCCACTCATCCCAACTCTCCCCAGCATTGCCACTCATCCCAACTCTCCCCAGCATTGCCACTCATCCCAACTCTCCCCAGCATTGCCACTCATCCCAACTCTCCCCAGCATTGCCACTCATCCCAACTCTCCCCAGCATTGCCACTCATCCCAACTCTCCCCACCTGCCGCCCCCCCCCCCCCCCCACCAAGAAATAAATGAAGGAATAAAAATAGAGAATACATGGAAGGGAGAGGAAAAGAGGGTGGAACAAAGAAAAAGAGCAAGAATAAAAAAAAGAACAAAGGAGTGATGCATCCTAAAATGTACCAGAATGGGTTTTAATACTATAAAAGTGAAAGGGACTCAGGGAGCGCTAAATTTCCGTGGGTTAGGGGCGCAAATTACATGTCTTGCCTTGGGTGCTGACAACCCACGCTACGAAAATGATTTTGCTGTTAGGGGTCCCCACAACTTGGGAAATTTTATTAAGGGGTCACGGCACCAGTGAGGTTGAGAACCACTGGTTTAGACAATTGTTTTTTTCCAGTTGTCTTGCAGGGCAGCAAACGAAAGGCTCTTCCTGCAACGGGAAGCATTAGTCCACCATTATAAAGTTCTTGGTCTCACCCTTTTGTGCCTCAGTTGTTTTGTGTTTCCTCCGGGCCCACAGGAGCTACAAACACTTTTTTTTTTTTTATCCAGTCCCTGCTTTCTGCAGGGGACTACCTGACCAGCATCCCATTCAGCCTAGGGGGCTATGGGAGTGTGAGCAGGGGCACCAATCTGAGCCTCACAGCTCTTCCTGAAGTTGAAGCTCTCTCTCTCCTCGCAATGGTGGAGGGCAATCCGGCCTTGCTCAGCACTCCATGTGCCTTAGAGGTTCCATCAATGGGCAAGCGACCGGCTGCCGACCACTCTGCCCACTGATCGTATACCATTCACATCCCGCAGACATCGTCGCAAAATCACTGGGAAGTGTAGCAAGATGACGCCTAAGGCATAATTTCCAGTCACGCGGTTCCAGTAGACAGCCATCTTGGAGGAGCCTCCAGAGCAAGTGCTAGTTACTTCTGGTGTGCTGCAGCCCGGTTTAAAAAGTGAGAACAGGAGCCCCTCCCCTTTTAAAATGTGTTTTTTTTTTTTCTACACAAATTTATTTTGGTGGTATTTAATCACCACTGGGTTTTTATTTGCTTGAAAAAAATCGGGGGCGGGGAAAACCCCAAAAAACGGTTTCATATTTAATTTTGTTAAATTTGGAAAAAACAGGTAATCTTTCCTCCTATTGATGAGGCTGCACCGATGGGTACTGGTACAGTGCGGAAAATAAGTATTTGAACACCCTGCTATTTTGCAAGTTCTTTCACTTGGAAATCATGGAGGGGTCTGAAATTGTCATCGTAGGTGCATGTCCACTGTGAGAGACATAATCAAAAAAAAATTTCCAGAAATCACAATGTATGATTTTTTTAACTATTTATTTGTATGATACAGCTGCAAATAAGTATTTAAACACCTGAGAAAATCAATGTTAATATTTGGTACAGTAGCCTTTGTTTGCAATTACAGAGGTCAAACGTTTCTTGTAGTTTTTCACCAGGTTTGCACACACTGGAGGAGGGATTTTGGCCCACTCCTCCACACCGATCTTTTCTAGATCAGTCAGGTTTCTGGGCTGTCGCTGAGAAGCACAGAGTTTGAGCTCCCTCCAAAGATTCTCTATTGAATTTAGGTCTGGAGACTGGCTAGGCCACGCCAGAACCTTGATATGCTTCTTACAGAGCCACTCCTTGGTTATCCTGGCTGTGTGCTTCGGGTCATTGTCATGTTGGAAGACCCAGCCTCGACCCATCTTCAAAGCTCTGAGGGAAGGAGGTTGTTGCCCAAAATCTCGCAATACATGGCCCCGGTCATCCTCTTCTTAATACAGTGCAGTCGCCCTGTCCCATGTGCAGAAAAACACCCCCAACGCATGATGCTACCACCCCCATGCTTCACAGTAGGGATGGTGCTCATCATTCTTCTTCCTCCAAACACGGTTAGTGGAATTATGACCAAAAAGTTCTATTTTGGTCTCATCTGACCACATGACTTTCTCCCATGACTCCTCTGGATCATCCAAATGGTCATTGGCAAACTTAAGACGGGCCTTGACATGTGCTGGTTTAAGCAGGGGAACCTTCCGTGCCATGCATGATTTCAAACCATGACGTCTTAGTGTATTACCAACAGTAACCTTGGAAACGGTGGTCCCAGCTCTTTTCAGGTCATTGACCAGCACCTCCCGTGTAGTCCTGGGCTGATTTCTCACCTTTCTTAGGATCATTGAGACCCCACGAGGTGAGATTTTGCATGGAGCCCCAGTCCGAGGGAGATTGACAGTCATGTTTAGCTTCTTCCATTTTCTAATGATTGCTCCAACAGTGGACCTTTTTTTTCACCAAGCTGCTTGGCAATTTCCCCGTAGCCCTTTCCAGCCTTGTGGAGGTGTACAATTTTGTCTCTAGTGTCTTTGGACAGCTCTTTGGTCTTGGCCATGTTAGTAGTTGGATTCTTACTGATTATATGGAGTGGACAGGTGTCTTTATGCAGCTAATGACCTCACAGGTGCATCTAATTTAGGATAATAAATGGAGTGGAGGTGGACATTTTAAAGGCAGACTAACAGGTCTTTGAGGGTCAGAATTCTAGCTGATAGACAGGTGTTCAAATACTTCTTTGCAGCTGTATCATACAAATAAATAGTTAAAAAATCATAAATTGTGATTTCTGGAATTTTTTTTTTGATTATGTCTCTCACAGTGGACATGCACCTACGATGACAATTTCAGACCCCTCCATGATTTCCAAGTGGGAGAACTTGCAAAATAGCAGGGTGTTCAAATACTTATTTTCCGCACTGTAGATGGCACTGGTAGGCACAAAATATGCAGAAGCTGGTCTGTGAGGGACACTGTCGGCATGAGGGGGAAAAAAAAAAATCAGATTTTCTGTTTACATCACATGATTGGCTGTTGGCTGATTACGTGGTAAGGGGCCAGGATCGCCCCCTTGCTCCGACCAGCCGAGTCTCGGCCTTGGTCATCAGTGCGCGCCCCTGCAGGGACACGCAGATGTCTATTGATGGCTTTCCAGCCATTGAGGCCCGCGCTGTAGCCGTCATTCGGCTATAGGACAGGAGGTGGATGAATAAAAAAAATCACCGTCGGGCGCCTTCCACCAGGAGTGTCGGTGCTTTTTAGGCTGTCCGGGATTAAGGTTTTGTATAAGCTTGTATGGCTGCTACCTGGTCGTCTCTTCCCTCTTAAAAAGTTCTTACCAGCTAGATTTTTATGTCTGCTGATGCCATTTTGAGCAAAATGTCTTGTGGGTGGCTTTGTAGTGGGATTTTCCACTATTCTGTTTTTTTGGGACTGGGCGTGTTGGCTCCTTATGTTCAGTGCTTTGGTCAAACAAACGTTCCTCCCCGGACTTTAAATGAAGTGGGTACTGTTACCGCCAGTACAAATAACAATAGTTATTACAATATATATAATTCAAGTTAAATTGTTTACATGTATAGATAACACCAACAGTTGCCAATAACAAGATACTACATGTATGTACCAATATTTTTTGTTAATGTATCAGAGTACACGGGCATCGTACTACCCAAATAGTTTCGCAAGATCCAGCTCGCTCTTCAGGGGTGTTTAACACTGTACCTAGGATGAAAAAATATACATATGTTTGGCAAGATGGCACAGTATTGGTTGTAAAGGCACAGGGTAGGAAGGGTTGTGGGTCCCCATACTCACCACTGAGCATGACCATGGCTACAGGTGTGTGGCCCCAAGAGGGCGGCAGCAGGTGACTCACGTGGGAGCTGAGGTAGCGGCGTCAAAAAGGGACCCCACCAGGGGCCAAACGGAGAGCAGGGATGGCATAGGTGTAGTGATGTATCCATAAAGACCTCGTTGGTCCATAAAAAGTATAGGCTGTGAACATAAGTATGTTTGTCAGGCATCTAAAGTAGTAGAGTAAATAATTATAAGTATAAGAATATGTATGGATGGTAGGGACATGGAGATGGTTAGAAATGTGGGATAACAGAGGGATACTAGCAGATGACGAGATGTTTTTATATATTCAGTTCTTTGGGACATTCCAAGTAAGGAATATGAACTCCAAGATTAAAGTGATTGCATAGCTTTAAAAAATTTCATTAACATAAACCTGTTGTCATACCTGCGGTGTAGTGGGTTTTGCACAGAACAGCCCCACTCCTCTTGAGTCCCCCCACTGGCACTCCTGGCCATTGGTGCCTGTGGAAACAGGGCGAGGGGAAGATGTGTAGACGTGCACACCACTGGATTGAGATCCAGCTTAGAGGAGTATTTAGAGGGGAGAGTGAGAGCTACTATTGTTTTTTACCTTTAATGCAGAGAATGCATTTGGGTAAACCTATTTACAAACACTTAAAGAAATTTGGATTTTTGGAATCCTTTTCTTGGGAGTACATCACATGATGCAGAGATCCATACCCTCTTGTCTGTTTCTCATTGTTTTATACAACTTTGGCTTAGCTGAGCGGGCAGAGGATTATGCCTGGGTGGGGATTCCTGCTGTGTCCGATCACCTGTGGGTGGCAGAGTGTAACCCAAGTGGTCATGGAATATGAATTTTTCATCCTGTTACGTAGGGCAAGAAAATGTTTAATGACTTGATTTTATAGGCAAGGCTAAAATCTCAATTTGGGTCTTTTTGAAGTTTAAACTATAGGGAAGGAACTTTGTGTCTGTCCTCTGTAGGCAGTTCACATGGGACTGCTTTTTCCCTTCTGTGAATTCAAAGCTTTTTTCTTTAAAGTTGCTCATATTATACAAAACAAAATGTGGGAAAATAGGCCTAATTTCACACTCTCGGCGCTAATGGGGTATAGGTATTTACAGTTCTGCAAATAAAATGATCTATGTCCTATAACTAGGACATGAATAAATCAGCTGCTCAAAATAAAACAAAACATCTACACAGTAAAATAATGATAAAAATCATCAAAAGTCTCATTATTTTACTATGTGTAGATGCTCATAATAAGCCTATGGAGTTGTCAAGTGAATGTTCAATTTCTTTTCTTTCCCCCCCAATTTACTTAGGCCTGAAAGCAAACAAGAACCTGTAAAGACTGAAATGGGACCACCTCCATCCCCAGCATCTACATGTAGTGATGCTTCTTCTATTGCCAGCAGTGCTTCAATGCCTTACAGTAAGTCCCCATAACTGAGTGTTTGGGGTACGTTTGCCTCATGTTATGTCTAAGACCCACATGGACTGTAGCATGTTTGTGCTGAAACAGAAATTCTGTTAACTTGAATTGATCTTCCCTGTGAGCCCCCCTTTTGAGCTCTCAGCTAAGAGCAGCACAAGTACAGCCTTGCTGTCATAGTTTACAAATGCTAAAATCCCTTAACCAAAAAAGGGTTTTCCTTTTAGCCTTCATTTTGAAAGGCAGCCATCTGCTGCATGGTAAAATAGAGTGGTATTTAAAATGGCTCTTTTGTATAGTGTGTTCAAAGTTTGGTCTTTCAGAACGCAGGCGATCCACACCAGCTCCCAAGGAGGAAGAGAAGGTTAATGAAGAGCAGTGGTCCCTCAGGGAGGTGGTCTTTGTTGAGGATGTCAAAAATGTCCCCGTGGGCAAGGTTCGTGTGTCATGTTTTCTACATTTCCAGCTTCTATGCAGTTTGTTTCAATTAAATATTTATCCTCTAATGTATTAGTGTTGTGCCCAACATCCTTTTGACTAACTCAATTTTTACTTTGATTTTTAGGTGCTGAAGGTGGATGGTGCCTATGTTGCTGTGAAGTTCCCAGGGACATCAAATAGTACCAACAGTCAATGCACTCCTGGCTGCGAACCTGACCCATCTTCACTTCTCCAAGATTGTCGACTTCTAAGGATAGACGAACTTCAGGTAGGTGACTATGCCCTTAAATTGTTTTTATTAAACATTAAAGAGGAGCTCTAGCCTTCCCTGCAAAAAATACTGTAGCTGCTTCCTTCCTTTTTATATAATTACACTTGTATGTCCAGGGATGTCTTCACCTGAGCCGATTGTTCAATCTACTTCGGGTGCAGGGTCCGACATCTTGCGTAAGGGAGACAGGCAGTGAAGCCTTTTGGGTTCAGACGCTTTTTTACTGCGCATGTGAATGGTCCTGTAGTCTTCTGGGACCTGTGATGTGTCCCAGGAGGGGGTGGGCACCCTTCCAGCTCAGATTGCCGCAGTGCATCTGACCAGAAGTGGAGCAGATACCTATCAAAACCAGGTAGTGAAACCTCGGATTGCAAGAAACACTGTTAACAAGCATTTTTAATATTTTAATTCAGACTAGGTTTGCGTGTGTTGTCTCGCAAAACCAGCAGGATTCAAGCCAGAGTGGTGTGCAGTACCGTATTTGGCCAGAGGTGCTGGGACGCTGAAGCCGTTCGGAGATACTCTGTTCCCAAGCCTTTCCAAGGTTTTCAGGGTGCAGCTGAGCCCGAGTATTTCCTGCTCTTTTAGTTTTCATTGACTTCTATGGGGAAACTTTGATATGCGAGTGCTTTGGATTATGGGCATTCTCCTGGAATGGATTATGCTCGTAATCCAAGGTTCCGCTGTATGTGTACACACACACACTTTGTTCTGTTCATTTTCTTTTACAGTTATGTTGGTTTTCCTCAAGGTCTCTGATGGTATACTTAACATGTGGTTGGGTGTGTTTATAGTGATGGATTTTTATCATGGAATAATTTGTTTTGCAACTGAAACTGTTTGTAGGTGGTGAAGACAGGTGGTACACCCAAGGTCCCTGACTGTTTCCAGAGGACTCCGAAAAAGTTGTGTATTCCTGAAAAAACTGAAATCTTGGCTGTGAACGTGGATTCTAAAGGTAATTTCTACAGCCAGGCACAAGGAAGCTTTCTTTTTGGTACACGGCACACATGACCTATTGATGGTATAGGTCCCACCATTAGCGGAGTTGAGAAAAAAAAAAGGAATTGATCCTCTCCCGAGTCTATACTCGTGCATCGGTTTCAGCTTGGCGCCCTAAGGGGTCAGGCACATTAGCATTTTTTTTTTTTTAAACTGTTTTTGCTTCTGGTCTAGTCTAACAGTTTGCTTATGTAACGCAGTGCTTGCATTTATATAATTGAACCGTTTAACCCGGCTGTAAGGGAGGTGACGGCTCAAAGGTGTTAATAATGAGAACTATTTGGAGTTGGAGGGAAAACCTTCCTAATGGGACTACAGCAAAGGTCAACCTTCATGAAATGGACCCTTCTGTTTTCAAATGCAGAACTAATAGCTAGGTTCATCCTGAAGATAGTGATGCTAAAGCAAGGGCATGCTGTGACAGGTTTACTTTGCGTGCCTTTCCCATGTTGTATCAATGCAAAAGTAAGAGTGAGGGTTGGTCCTGAAGATCGAAGTCTTGTTCTGTAGTAGGAATGTTTCAGGATAAGAATAAGGAGCTGCTGATATAGACTTCTAGTCAAGGAAGCCTGTTTGCTTCCTCCTAATGTAGGAAAGAGTTTGTACATCTCTCTGAAGTTCCAACCCTTCTCCACCCTATCCAAAACATACGTTTTGGTATTCAGGTTTTTCTTTTTTTCACTTCTTAACGTGGAGGTTCACGTAAAAATACATTTTTAACATTGCATTTATGACATTCATCCCAATTAGAATCAGCTGTTTTAAAAAAAAAAAAAAATTCCGTACATACCGTTTCCCATATGTATTCTCAACCCGGCTTCCGGGTATGATCGGGGATGGGCGTTCCTAATTGACAGGCATACAGTGCGTCACGAGATGCCGAAAGAAGCCGAACGTCAGTGCGCAGGCGCCGCATAGAGCCGCACCGACGTTTGGTTTCTTTCGGCATCTCGTGATGCGCTGTATGCGTCGGTCGGATGCCTGTCAATCAATTAGGAATGCCCATCCCCGACCATCATACCTGGAAGCCAGATTGAGAATACATATGGGAAACGGTATGTACGAAACGTATTTTTAAAAAAAACAGCCGATTCTAATTGGGATTAATGTCATAAATGCAATGTTAAAAATGTATTTTTACGTGAACCTCCACTTTAAAAGGGTTGTAAAGAAAATTCCCTGAATAGCTTCCTTTACCTTAGTGCAGTCCTCCTTCACTTACCTCATCCTTCCATTTTGCTTTTTAAATGTCCTTATTTCTTCTGAGAAATCCTCACTTCCTGTTCTTCTGTCTGTAACCCCACACAGTAATGAGAGTTTCTCCCTAGTGTGGAGAAAGCCTCTTGAGGGGGCAAAAAAGAGGCTAAGTACGCTCTCTACTTTGCAGATGGAGAAAGGAGCTGTGTGTTAGTGGGTGTCCTGACACTCCTGCTTGCCTCCTCCTCCTCGAGGCTTTCTCCACACCAGGTAGAAAATGTCACATTACTGTGTTTAGTTACAGACGGAAGAACCGGAAGTGATCGTTTCTCAGAAGAAATAAGGACATTTAAAAGCAAAATAAAAGGATGGAGTGAAGGAGGACTGCACTAAAGTAAAGGAACATATTTAGGGATTTATTTTTATTTTTTATTAAAGTGTAACCAAAGGCAAGATGCTCTGATGCCCAAAAGGTCTCTCGCCAGTTTCTTCTGGGTGCTGGCCTTCGGCTGTCTTGTCTGGCCAGTGCAGGGTGATGTCACACCAGCACATGTGTGGGAGTCATTCACCCCGACACACTGAGGTGGAAATGCATATGGCGCTGCGCATGTAAAGAGCATGTCTGCTCACAATCTCTTATTTTTATTTTTTTGTTGTTTCACTTTAATTCTTGTCAAATGTTTGTTCTCATCTTAACGCTGTTTTGTTTTACTGCTGTTTTCAGGGGTGCATGCTGTTTTGAAGACTGGAACATGGGTGCGTTACTGTATTTTTGACCTTGCTACTGGGAAAGCTGAACAGGAGAACAATTTCCCAACCAGCAGCATTGCTTTTCTCGGTCAGAATGAAAGAAATGTGGCTATATTCACAGCTGGACAGGTCTGTAATTTACCTTTTTTGGGACCTTTTTTTTATTTGCCAAGTCTGGAATAATAATGGAATACATGTGGTTTTGTTTTAGGAGTCTCCAATTATCCTAAGAGACGGAAATGGGACAATTTATCCCATGGCAAAAGACTGCATGGGTGGCATCAGAGACCCTGATTGGCTGGACCTTCCCCCGATCAGCAGCCTTGGTATGGGAGTTCACTCCCTGGCTAATCTCCCAGCAAATTCAACCATCAAGAAGAAGGCTGCAATTATTATCATGGCCGTTGAGGTATAAGTTGTTGCATGCAGTTGTTTGACCTCTTTAGTGTAATCCAGCAATCGACAGTGTTCACACATTACAGTTGAATTAAAAAATGTGTAGCCTTTGTGGTGGTCTGCCTTTTTAAGCATTCACTTCTAACAGATGGTGCCATAGACTATTGTATTATGGCAACAATACGTTATGTTGCTTTCTAATGTTGATTTTTAATTTTTTTGCTTGTTTTAGAAACAAACCTTGATGCAACATATTCTGCGTTGTGATTATGAGGCCTGCAGGCAGTATCTAGTGAACCTGGAACAAGGAGTGGTTCTGGATCAAAACACCCAGATGTTGCAGACCTTCCTCAGCCACCGGTGTGATGGCAATCGAAACATACTGCATGCCTGCGTGTCTGTGTGCTTTCCAACAAGCAACAAGGAGACTAAAGAGGAGGAGGGTAGGGGTAAACACACAAGCTTAAATATTATTTCAGCGATAAAGCGTAAGAATCCGTCCATTCATGTATTGGTAATAACAATGGGTAGCATATTGTCTATTGTGAATATTCCACTTTTGCCTCATTAAGACCCCTTTCACACTGAGCCACCCATAGCGTCTGTGGTAAAATGCCGTTATTTTTACCGCCGAAGCTATCGGCTGATTTGCGTTGCATTGCGGAGGCACATTTGCAGGCGGTATAGCCGCACTGTCCCATTGATTTCAGTGGGCAGCAGCGGTGGAGGAGCAGAATACAAACCGCTCCCAAGATGCGGCTAGCAGGACTTTTTTTTTTTCTTTTTTTTTTTTTTTTCGTCCTGCTAGCGCAACACTCGTGTGAAAGCCCTCCGGCTTTCACAATGGAGCAGCACTTTTAGGGCAGATTGCAGTCACTATTTTTAACGCTATAGTGCCTGTGATACGCCCTCAGTGTGAAAGGGGTCTAAGTGCAGTTGGCATTTGGCTTTTTTTGTGGCACATAAGCCATAGAATAGCTTCAGCAGTTAACATTCTGTCTACAGCTTTGTGTGCAGTTTGGAGGGATGTCCCCATTTTCTTTTTTAAATGTGAACTTCTCCTTTTTAAAGTGGTTGTAAAGGCACAAGAATTTTTACCTTCAAGCTTTTGGCAGCTGCTGTCAATCACAGCCATTGAGCCAATAAGGGAACAGAGCTGAGCCATGGCTCTATTTGTGAATGGACATAGGAGTCGTAGCTTAGGAGCACCCTTGCTTGGGTGCCCCCAGAGCAAGCTGCTTGCTCTGGAGGCACCTGATAGAAGGGAGGAGACAGAAGTGCCTGCATGGGACCAGAGAAGAGGGTGCAAAATCGCTACACGGAACAGGTAAATATAATCAACAGAATTTATTAACCCTAAAGGGAAATTTTTACAACACAAACACACTTAAAGACCACTCAAAATCACAACAATAAACTGAACAAGATGCAAAACGCAACAAAATTACCAATTTTATAGTCATTGGAAACAAATTTAAAACTACACTACAAATAAAACATCCATACAATTACTATACAACATAGAATAAATAACAGATTTAAATAATGGACAATAAAACTACCAAACACAATAATGCACCTCTTTCTCAAATACCACCCCAAATAATAACCAACACAATACCAACATACTATAAAAACACCACAATTTTGATCACAAACCTGAATTAAATCTTCACCTCCAGCCCTCACAGAAAGTTGTATCTTGATCCCCCACAGGCAAAAATAATTTCCTGTGTCACCTGTGGGTGTAACAACCTGTCTCTGATGGTACTCCGCAGACTGACCAGCATATTGCGGAGTGGGTGGAAGGAGTTGTCCAAGACTGAATCTAACTTAAACATTCTCCTCTCCAACACTGTAAAAGACTCCACGTTCAATCCAACATCACTGGCCTTGCAAATCAGTTTGAGTCTGTTGGTGTCGGACACCCTAAGCCTGCTTCCCCAGCATGCCACTGCGTACAGGAGAGCACTGGCCACCACGGACTCCTAAAACCTCTTCAGCATTGTCTGGCAGATGTTAAAGGACCTCCAGTCTCTCAAAGTAGAAGCTGCTCATGTGAAAAAAAAAATCCTTTAAAGTGGTTGTAAACCAAAAAATTGATTTGCATAGAATGCATTAAGATAAATACCTTCTGACTTTACAACCCCTTTAATACATACAATACCCTGCTCGCTTGCCCCTCCTCACTACCTGCAACTATCTGGGACATATCACAGAAGACTGCAGGACTATTCACAAGACGCATGAAGTGGTGAACCGTCTGTGACACCACAAGGAGTCATAGCCAGCTTCCCACAATTAACATGCCGCCACTTTGGATCTGAAGACCAGTGAAGAACGGACACAGTGAGGATGGCACTGGATCCCTGGACAGGTGAGTTTAAGTCAGTAGCTACAGGCATACCCCACTTAAGTACACAATGGGGTTTATTTACTAAAGACGAAAAGTGCAAAATCAGGCTCACTTTTGCATATAAATCAATGAGTTTCTAACCACAGCCTGTTCAATTAAGATTTGGTAATAAAACATGGAAACTCATTATTCTCTATACAGAAGTGAGCCTGATTTTGCACTTTGCAGCTTTAGTAAATAAACCCATTTGTGTACTTAAAAGCGGGGTATGCCTGTACAGTGTTTGTAGCTGCTGGCTTCATTTTTGGAAACCTAGCTGAAGTAACTCAAGCATATTCTGAACAGAAAAGAGCACTCGGTGTGTCACCACTATTATGAACAATGTTGAAGCTTGCCTGCTTTACATACTGCTCACAGTATTTTTAGTTATCCTAAACTAGTAAGGAATTAATATTTTGAGGAAACTACTTTCCAAAGAATGCAAATGATTGTTCTCTTTGTTTCAGAAGCAGAGCGCTCTGAGAGGAACACATTTGCAGAGCGATTATCTGCTGTAGAAGCTATAGCTAATGCCATCTCTGTGGTGTCCAGCAATGGTCCTGGAAATCGAGCTGGATCCTCCAGTAGCCGAAGGTAAGACTGAGCTTTTGAGGTTTAAACTGCACCTCTTCTACATTGATCCTTGTTAAATACTGTTCAGATGTGTGGCTAGCTAATCCATTTATACAAACACTTACAACAACAATTACAAAAGTGAGAACACTGTAAAAATCTAAAGAACAGAATGCAAAGGTCATAAACCTATATTTTATTCACAATATAATGGGGGGAAAAAAATCATATTTAAACTGTGAAAATGTACTGCCACTGCATAGAAGTGATCAGGTGGCTGTAAAGCCGCTCAGGTCACTTCTACAGAAAAGCCCATCGCTTACTGAAAATGTTAGCTGTAGCTATCATCCTGGTACAGCAACTTCAGCCCAAGGATGTACTGGTACGCCCTAAGGGGCTGAATTGGTTAAACATCTCATCTACAGTACATAATATCTAAAGATTCCAGTAATCTGTGCACATGAGACGAGGCTGAAATGCAATATTGGATACCTGTTCGGCATGATTCTGTGATGGACATCACTGCATAGGCTCAGGAATACTTCCAGAAATCATTGACTGTGAGCACAGTTCTCCATGCCATCCAAAAATGCAAGTTAAAGCACTATTGTGCAAAAAAGCCATATATGAACATAATCCAGAAATGCCACGTTCTTCTGGGCCAAAGCTCATTTATGAAATGGTCTGTTGCAAGTGTAAGACTGTTCTGTTTTTTTTTCATCTTTTTTGCAAATGTGGGTGCTGCATCCTTGAGACTAAAGGGCAGGAGGCAGAAGATGTCGTCGGTGCTCAGTTCAAAAGCCTGCATCTCCAGTATAGGGGTGCATTGGTGTGCAATGGGCGGTTTGTACATTTGGAAGGCATCATCCATGCTGAAAGATGTATATCCAGGTTTTAGAGCACCATATGCTCGGCTGTAAATGGGAAAACATTGCCCTCACAAAAATCCAGCAACTGGTTGCCTCAGTTCCTAAACATGTTCAGATTGTTATGTTGGTAAACCTAGCTCTGTCGCAACATTTTTGGAGGAGTTTATCAGGTTTTTATTGCCCTGTCCTAAACTTTTTGAGACCTGCTGCTGCCATCAATTTAAAAATGTCGTTTTTTTTTTGTTTTTTTTTTTTAAATGGTACATTTTCTGAATGAAAACATTTGATGTTTTAATTTGTGAATAAAATATGGGTTGCAGACTTACAAATCATTGCATTCTGTTCATGTAGATTTAAGTGTCCCAACTGTTATGGAATTTGTGTAGATGTTGGTGTTTCTGCTCTTATTGTGGCTTTACCCTTTTTGGAGTACTTTTAGCTAGAAATCAAAGCATGTGTTAGTGTTCAGGAAAGTATTCATAGAACAACACTTTTTCATAAATTTTGTCAGTGTTGGTCCTCAATAAAATGTAGTAATTTTCCTCCAAATTCTACAAACAGTACCCCAAAACGACAATGTAAAAGAAGTTTGTTTGAAATCTTTGCAAATCTATTAAAAATAGAAATAAGATCACATGTACATAAGTATTTATAGCCTTTGCTCATTACTTTGTTGAAGCACTTTTGGCACTAATTACAGCCTCAAATTTGAGTATGAGGCTACAAGCTTGGCACACCTATTTTTGGGCAGTTTCTTCCCTTCTTTGCAGGACCTCTCAAGCTCCATCAGGTTGGATGAGGAGGCATCGGTGCACAGCCTTTTTCAGAGCTCTCCAGAGTTGTTCAATCTAGGTCAGGTCTGGGCTCTGGCTGGGCCACTCAAAGACATTCAGAGTTGTCCCATAGCCACTCCTTTTTGTTGGCTGTGTGCTTGGGGTCATTGTTCTGTTGGAAGATGTACCTCTGCTCCGGTCTGAGGAGCAGGTTTTCATCAATGATGTTTCTGTACATTGCTGCATGCATCTTTTCCTCGATCCTGACTCTTCTTCAAGTTTCTGCCACTGAAAATTATCCCCACAGTAAGATTCTGCCACCACCATGCTTTACTGTAGTGATGGTATTGGCCAGGTTGATGAGAGGTGCCTGGCTTCGTCCAGACATGACGCTTGCCATTCAGTCCACAGAGTTCAAGATTTCATCCGACCAAGTATTTCTCATGGTCTCAGGTGCCTTTTGGCAAACACTGGATGGGCTGTCATGTGCCTCTTACTGGGGAGTGGCTTCTGTCTGGCCACTCTACCATACAGGTCTGATCGGTGGAGTGCTGTGGAGATTGTTCTTCTGGCAGATTCTCCTCTCTCAACAGAGAAACGCTGGAGCTCTGTCAGTGTCAGGCAGGTGACCAAGAACCCCATGGTCAAAGGCCCTTCTCCCCGGACCACTCGGTATGGCCGAGCAGCCCACTCACTCCTGGGGGTTCCAAACTTCTTCCAAATCCGGAAACCTTCCCCAGATATGTGCCTCATCGTGTTTCAAAGGTCTACAGCCCATTCCTTGGACTTCATGGCTTGGTTTGTGGGACCTTCTATAGACGGGTGTGTGCCTTTCCAAATCATGTCCAGTCAACTAAATATACCACCGGTGGACTCCAATCAAGACATGAAACATCTCATGGATGATCAGTGGGAAAGGGATGCACCTGAGATCAATTTTGAGTGTCGTGGCAAAGGCTGTGAATACTTTTTTTTTTATAAACTTGCAGAGATTTTAAACTTCTTTTCATGTTGTCATCATGGGGTATCGTTTGTAGATTTTTGAAGAACATAATGAATGTAATGCATTTTGGAATAAGGCTGTAACAAATTGTGGAAAAAGTGAAGCGATGTGAATACTTTCCGGATGCACTGTACAAGTATTAAGCACTTAATTTTTCAAGGTAAATATATTTCTAAAGGTGTTATTAACATAAATGTTTTACCACATGGTAACAAGCCATGCGATTGATTCATGCATACAAAGAAACCAATACAAGTTGAGAAATGAATGTGTAATATGAATGAAATGACACAAAGATGGTATTGGAACACATGAAGAAAGGGAAGTGCAAAAAGGCATTGAAAGCCAAAATGCCAGCTGAAATATATCGGTAATTAAAAAGCAATCCTGTCCCTTGCCAGTGAAAATTAATTTCCGCTGGTTCAGTTTCAACTGATGGCCTATATAAAGGTGTCTCATTACCATGGTGTCACACAAACAACTCATGATGGGTACAAGCAAAGAGCTCTAAAGACCTTTGCAAACTTATTATTGCAAAACATACCGATGGCATTGGTTACAGAAGAATTTCGAAACTTCTGAATGTTAGTACCATTGAGGCCATAACCCTGAAGTGGCAAGAACATAATTTCACCATAAACCGGCGAAGACCAAGTGCTCCTCGCAAGATTTCTGACCAGAGTGAAAAGAATTATCAGAGTTGTCCAAGAGCCGAGGACCACTTGTGATCTGTTTGGATGCCATAATTCACACAATGTTTGGAGGACAAATGGCACTGCCCATCACCCCAAAAACGCCCCCATACCAGCAGTGAAGTTTGGAGGGGGGAACATCATGGCGTGGGGCTGTTTTTCGATACTGGCAAACTTCATATCATTGAAGGATGAATGGAAAATTTACCAAGACATTCTTGATAAAAATCTACCAGGATGATGATGACACGAGTGTACATTTCAGCAAGACAATTAACACACAGCCAAGGAAACTCTCAATTGGTTTCAAAGAAAGGAAAATAAAGCTGCTATAATGGCTCATCTGACTTTATTCCAATAGAAAATAAATGTAAAGCGCTAAAGATCAGAGTTCCTAGTAGAGGCCCATGGAACCTTCAAGATTTGTAGATACTGGAAGAATGGGCCAAAATAACACCTGAGCAATGCTTGTGGCTAGTTTCTCCCCCCATACAGGAGGCGTCTTGAAGCTGTCATTGCCAATGAAGTATTAAACTTCAGCTAGGGCGTTTTTTATATATATATATTGTGTATGTGTGTCTTAATTTTTCAGGGGGAACTTGGTTCTACCACCTCTGGTTTAGACCCTTTGATGCCTGCTCATCACAATCGCGTGTAAACACAGAAGTCTGGTTTCTGTGTTTACAAGTGACAGCTCTGCACTCTGTGTGTAACCCCCCCTGAACTCTGTATGTAATGCAATCCTGGTATTTAATGCACCTTTTAAGACCCTTCTACTGTTTGTGAAATCTGAACAGGGTCGTGGCTGAGTTCCTGCACCTATTTTCTGACACACACACACACACACACACACACACACACACACACACACTCACACATTAGTGTGTGTATATATTTTTTATTTTTTTCACACTAATTTAATGGACAATAGTAACTGTTGTAGAGCGGGGACATGCAATTAGCAGACCTCCAGCTGTTGCAGAACTACAAGTCTTATGAGGCATAGCAAGACTGACAGCCACAAGCATGACACCTAGAGGTATGATTGGACTTGTAGTTTTGTAACAGGGGTCTGCTAATTGCATATCCCTGCTGCAGAGACTCGTACACATCCTGTATCATGCTTTAGTAGACTTCTTTCAGTACTGTTGTGATCTTTTCCCAGCTTAAGACTGAGGGAGATGATGAGGCGGTCTCTTCGTGCAGCAGGACTGGGAAGACATGAATCTGGAGCTTCGGGTGATCACCAAGACCCAGTGTCTCCTCCTATAGCTCCACCCAGCTGGGTGCCAGACCCACCTGCTATGGATCCAGGTGAGTGATATCGGTGGATGGGTTGGGTTTGATCAATTTGGGGGTCACAAGTGTTGCTGTAAAATGTGATACTCCAGTGGTAAAAATGGTTTCTTGGGCAGCTGATTTCCTGGCTTATATTTGTAATGGAACACCTACAAATAAAATTAGTTGGGTTACCATCTCTAAGAACGCCAGTGTTTGAACTCTCTGCCCAAATTCCTTGACATAAAAAAAAAAAAAAAAAAATTCACCTACCATGTCCCATTTGTGACTGTTATAGGGTGTGTGTGTCTGTGTTTTGGCGTATAACACTCACTTTTTACCCTGAAAATAGAGGGTAAACTGTGCCTGCGTGTTATACGCAGGGAGCTGTGGAATTTTTTTTTTCCTGAAACTTCCCTCTAAAAGTTAGAGTGTGTGTTATATGCCGATAAATACGGTATATATTATGTATGTGTACGTATACAAACGCTTCCTATACACGGTCACAAATGGGACACGGTAGGTGGATTACATTTTTATTTCTTTTTAGCAAGGAATTTGCGCAGAGAAGTTTACAAACCCTGGAGTTCTTAACGATAGAACTCCTGCAAATTAGTTGGGTTACCATTAAAAATATAAGCCAGGAAATCCGCTGTCTAAGACCATTAAGCATTTAAATTTATGTAACTTAAATTTTACAGCATGAGAAATGGGCTCTTAAACTGGGAGGTAGTTCACTGATATAAATGAAACCTCCAGTATCAGATGTTGTGTTTTCATATGTTCTCAATGGTAATTATATATACCAGGCATGTAGAGTGCACACACACACACACACACACACACACACACACACACACACACACACACACACACACACACACACACTACAGACACACACTACAGACCAAAAGTTTGGACACACCTTCTCATTCAAAGAGTTTTCTTTATTTTCATGACTATGAAAATTGTAGATTCACACTGAAGGCATCAAAACTATGAATTGACACATGTGGAATTATATACATAACAAAAAAGTGTGAAACAACTGAAAATATATGTCATATTCTAGGTTCTTCAAAGTAGCCACCTTTTGCTTTGATTACTGCTTTGCACACTCTTGGAAGACCATTTCAGGTGACTACCTCTTGAAGCTCATCAAGAGAATGCAACAGTCTTGGAGGTTCCAGAGATGCTTAGCACTTGTTGGCCCTTTTGCCTTCACTCTTCGGTCCAGCTCACCCCAAACCATCTCCGTTGGGTTCAGGTCTGGTGACTGTGGGGGCCAGGTCATCTGGCGCAGCACCCCATCACTCTCCTTGGTCAAATAGCCCTTACACAGGCTGGAGGTGTGTTTGGGGTCATTGTCCTGTTGAAAAATAAATGATGGTCCAACTAAACGCAAACCGGATGGAATAGCATGCCGCTGCAAGATGCTGTGGTAGCCATGCTGGTTCAGTATGCCTTCAATTTTGAATAAATCCCCAACAGTGTCACCAGCAAAGCACCCCCACACCATCACACCTCCTCCTCCATGCTTCACGGTGGGAACCAGGCATGTAGAGTCCATCCTGTTCACCTTTTCTGTGTCGCAGGAAGACACCGTGATTGGAAACAAACATCTTAAATTTGGACTCATCAGACCAAAGCACAGATTTCCACTGGTCTAATGTCCATTCCTTGTGTTCTTTAGCCCAAACAAGTCTCTTCTGCTTGTTGCCTTTCTTTAGCAGTGGTTTCCTAGCAGATATTCTACCATGAAGGCCTGATTCAGAGTCTCCTCTTAACAGTTGTTCTAGGGATGTGTCTGCTGCAAAAGGTGGCTACTTTGAAGAACCTAGAATATGACATATATTTGCAGTTGTTTCACACTTTTTTGTTATGTATATAATTCCATGCGTTAATTCATAGTTTTGATGCCTTTAGTGTGAATCTTCAAAAACTCTTGGAATGAGGTGTCCAAACTTTTGGTCTGTACTGTGTGTGTGTACACACCACTTTTCATATTCTCTATCTATGTGACTATGCAAGTCTTGGTTCTTTCATTCTTGTTTATCATTGTCTTGCTAAACATGTAGATATGGGGAATACACCCAGACTTGTAAATGACTCGTGTGTCTTTTTTTAAAGATGGTGATATAGATTTTATCCTGGCCCCTGCAGTAGGATCCCTTACCACAGCATCTACTGGCACAGGTCAAGGGCCTAGTACATCAACCATACCAGGTGAAACTGTTTTTTAAATTTTTCTTCTATACGCTCTAATCAAATCTCGAGTTTAGCTTGGTGTGTACATTTTTCTTTGTTTTTTTTATTGGTTTGTGTATTACCTTAATTTCTCTTTCGTTCATGGACTGACACAGCTCCAAATAATCTTGGCAGTAAGGTCATGTTCCGTCTATCAAGAGAGGACTAGGCAGACATGTTCAACATGTAATGCAGCAAAGAACAGCACCGCCCAGGGGGCGGGGCCCTCTGGTCATAACCCCCTCACCCTGCAGTCAGCAGCTGCACTGTTTGGCGGTGGGTTTGTCAGGAACGCTTCCAATGGGACGCGTAAGTAAGTTTCTGTCCTGGCAGGATAGAGCAGCTGGGCATTCCTGGGGTGGTCGTTAAGGGGGTCTCTCGCCCCCCCCTTTCCTCTCCCCCAGTCCTTTCCCTCCTTCCCATGCTTTGCTTGGGACTGCTGTTTACCAGGGGTCACTGGGGGGGGGGGGGGGGGGGTGGGCTTTGGGTCCTGAACTGAGGGCTGTGCGCTTTGTAGGGGTCCGCTATTGATGTGGGTGGTCTGCCATTAGGGGGGCCCTCTGCTCGGAGACTCTGCGTTTGCAGCTTTTCTTTTACCTTGGCATTCGCGCTGGTGCAATTTTCTTGTAGTCGCACTGTATTTATTACAATGCAGCTGGCTGCCATTTTCTTGTAGTCACACTGTATTTATTACAATGCAGCTGGCGGCCATTTTCTTGTAGCCCCGCTTTTTTTTTCATGAAGCGAGCGGTGGCCATTTTTTTTAAACACCTTTTTTTTTTACCTCTAACGCTGAAATGGCTCATTCTGAATGGCAGATCACTGCAGACTCCTTAGGCACGCACTGTGCTAGGTATTGGAGTGGATCTCAGAGGTGAGTTCCTCTGGGGTTAACCCCGCGGTCTGTGGCAGCAAGGAGAGTGGGCTTTTTTCAGTAACCTTGACTTGGTCCCTGAGTGGCTGTCAGGTGTGCAGTATGGCATCAGAGGCTGGCGCTTCTTCCCCAGAGATTCCAGTAATGGCAACTGGTCCCCTAGCACCTGTAGTACAGGTAGACCCTTTGCCAGCAGTCCTGGAATCATTTGTTGCCAGGGTGGAAGCGTGGGGGGGGTGGTAAAAAGAGCTATCCCCAGATGGTGGAAGGGAGCGCTGGTTCGGACTCGGGCCTGGCCATAGCTCAAGGCCCCCTCCTCTGAGGTATTAGAGGATGCGGACCGGGACCTTTCGAACAGTGAGGAGGACTGTTTCCGGGGCAGTGCCGGAGAAGGCGCTTGTTAGGGCACTTATCACCGGCGGTGCGGGAAGTCCTCAAATTGGAGGATGCAACTGGGACAGTTTTGGGTCCGGCAAATCAATGCGCATTGCAAAAATTTTTCTTTATGTGACTTATTGTGATAAGTTTATAGACAAAGAATAGGGAACGGCAGCAGAGGACCTTTGCGGTCCCAAAACGCACAGCGGTCAGTTGTCCTTTTGAGGAACGCCTTTTGAAAAAATGGGCATCCCCCCCGGTTGTGGACCCCCTAGTGTCCTAGGGTTGAGTAGGTTCACCACAATTCCAGTAGGGACCCCTGCATTCAATGACCCTACTGACAGGAGGTCAGACGTGGTGGCCCGATCCATGCTCTCCATACTGGGGTCGACATTGCGACCAGTATTGGTCGCGGCCCTGGTGTCACAGACTCTTACCGATTGGGCAAAATTTTGCACCGCGAGCTGGAGAAGCAACAGGCTTCCCTGGTCTGTTAAGTTGGTTTACCAGCTGGTGCATGGCCTTGCGCACGTCTGCGATGCATCTTTGGATACAGCTCCCTTGCTGTCCAGAGCCTCAGTATCTGCTGTGGTTCTACGTCGCCTGATTTGGCTGAAATGCTGGTCTGCGGACCAAATTTCCAAGAAGGCTCTGGCTGATTTGCCCTCCCAGGATGAGAAGCTATTTGAATCCTTGCTGGACGACATTAAGAATGCCACTGGGGGCAAGAGTATGTTACTCCCACAATCCCGAAAGTTCAAGGAACCATGCCGTAGGCCAGGGCCCTCCTTTTCTGCTCGGAAGCGCTATTTTCGTCAATTTGGGCCTACAGGTAAGCGTTTCCTGGCTGACAAGGGGCCAGCTGAGGGACAAAAATGTCCCTGGATTAGCAAGCAGAAAGCCTGCTAAAAAAATCTGACGGCATGAATGTTTACCCTGCACGACTCTCGGGGGGGGGGGGGGGGTCCGCCTTCGCAGCTCGATGGACCTCCCTGTTTCCCGACCAGTGGGTTTTCGAAGTGGTTTCATCGGGGTACAAGATGGTTTGTCTTGTCCACCAAACACATTCTTTCCCTCAATCCTTCACCTGGCTTGTCTGAACACCCTATTGGGGACAGTGCAGGACCTGCTGAGGCGCGGGGTAGTACCTAAGCCGCTGCCAGAAAGGTTTTGGGGATTCTACTCCAATCTGTTTGTTTGTAGTCCCGAAAAAGGTCGAGGTCCGTCCAATCCTGGATCTCAAGACCCTCAACACCTTGGTGAAGGTACGAAAATTCAGGATGGAATCCATTCACTCTGGTTGCTGCACTCCATCCGGGGGATTTATACTTGCATGTCCCCCATATATAACAGGCATCAGAGGTTTCTGCGCTCTGCAGTAGGGGACGACTACTACCAGTTTGTGGCTCTCCCGTTTGGCCTGGCATCGGCACCAAGGGTTTTCACCAATGTGCTCGCTCCCATTCTGGCCTTGCTGAGACGAGGTATCGCTACTTGGACGACCTCCTGCTCAGAGCCGCTTCGGGCTCAAACTTGGAGGATGTGGTGATCGCCAGTCAGGCGCTTCAGGAGGTCGGTTGGGTACTGAACCTACAGAAGTCTGTTGATGCCGACTCAGCGCCTGGAGTACCTGGGTTTAATTCTGGACTCCTCAGAGGCGAGAGTTTACCTCCCCTTAAAAAGTTGCAGACTCTTCGGTCGGCCTTAAAGCTGTTGGCATCCCGCAGGTGGTTGACACTGCACTTCTGCATGCGAGTCCTGGGTCTCATGGTTGCTACCTTTTTTGAGGCGGTACCGTATGCTCAATTCCACACATGTCTTGCAGAAGGAAATCCTGTCCAAATGGGACAAGTCTCCATTGTTCCTTGATTGTCAAATCTGGGTGAGTCAACCAGTCAGCGCTTCCCTGGTATGGTGGCTGAGATCTCCGGCCCTTCAGTCTGGGAAGTCATTCCTTTTCACTGGACGGTGATCACGACTGACACCAGCCTGACCGACTGGGGGGGGGGCGTCTGGGGTGTTCAGTCAGCACAGGATCGATGGATGCAGGAGGAATCCTGTCTGCTGATCAGACTGTGCCTTCCTGAGGCTTCAGGACGTTCAGTCAGGATCCAGTCGGACAACGCCACTGTGGTGGTATATGTCAACCATAAAGGAGGAACAAGAAGCTCGGCTACAGCATTGGAGGTCGCTCGCATCCTTCGATGAGCAGAGCGTGCCGGCCCTATCAGCCGTATACATTCCAGGTGTAGGAAACTGGCTAGGACACTACCTACCTAAGTCACCAGATGTTGGACCAAGGAGAATGGTCACTACACCCGGATGTTTTTCAGCTACTTTGCTGTGGATCTGGCTTCTAGACTCGAAGGTATTTAGGTTTGTGGCCAGGTCAAAAGACAGAGGGGATCCCAGTGATTCTAATTGCTCCAGATTGGCCTCGGCATCCTTGGTACACCTGGTGGCGGATGTCCCTTGGCGACTGCCAATGCGGGAGGACCTTCTGTCACAAGGTCCTATTCTTCATCCTGCTTTACAGTCGCTGGCTTTAACGGCATGGCTGTTGAAAGTCAGGTACTGAGGGACCAGGGTCTGTCTGACTCGGTAATCTCCACCATGCTGAGGGCACGGAAGTCTTCTCGGAAGATCTATCATCGCATGTGGAAGACCTACATCTCCTCCATGTGTGAAGAGATGGGAGTGGCTCCCACTGGCTTATTTGGTTTTCCAGGATCCTGCTGTTTTTACAGAGCGAGGTGGATCAAAGTCTTGCTCTAAGCACCATAAAGGAGCAGATTTCAGCCAACGACCTTTGTCCGCTCATCCACTGGTGAGAACGTTTGTGCAAGGGGTTCGACACGTGACCTCTCCGGTTCGGCCACCACTACCGCCTTGGGATTTGAATCTGGTGCTCTCGGCACTTCAGAAACCTCCTTTTGAGAACATCGGAGAGATTTCCCTTTTGACATACTCCCCCTGGGCGGTGCTCTTCGGCTTTGCTGTATTACATGTTTTTTTAACCATTTACATGTCTGCCTAGTCCTCTTCTGATAGATGGAACATAACCTTACTGTCAAGATTATTTGAAGCTGTGTTTGTCCATTAACTTCAGAGAAGAATTTTACGGTGAGTACAAAAATCCTATTTTTATGTTGCCCTGTTTTTACACTTGGTATACTTTTTTGTTGTTGTAGGTCCTTCTTCAGAGCCTTCTGTAGTGGAGTCCAAGGATCGCAAAGCGAATGCTCACTTTATTCTGAAATTATTGTGCGATAGCATAGTTCTGCAGCCATACCTCAGAGACCTTCTTTCTGCTAAGTATGTCCCTCTCATTGACTGAATTTTTTATGAATGAACATGAATGCGAAATGTTGCGTATGGAGTAGCTTCTACCACTGACTTGCGTTGCGTTAAGAGAAGCACAAGGCTGCATTACTTTACTGGGCAGGAAGCAACGCACAGTGCCTTGTGTAAAATGTGGAGAATTTCAAGGGGTATGCATACTTTTTCAATGTTGCAACCAAAAACTAAATGTATTTGGGATTTTATTTGATGGACCAACACAAAGTGGCACATCATTTTGTAGTGGAAGAAAAATGATAAATGTTTCAATTTTATTTTTTTACCTGAATACAAATGCACGCCACCCTTTTCAGATCTTTTTATTTGTAAAAAATAAATAAAAAATTAACCATTTATCATTTTCCTTCCAATTCACAATTATGTGCCACTTTGTGTTGGTCTACCACATAAAAATCTCCATAAAATACATTTGTTTTTGGTTGCAACGTGACACAATATGTAAAATCACACTGCAAAAAAAATTGTGTGCTTATTACTAAATGTATTGCACTGAGACGCTGAGGTTCAGGTATGTTTTTAGATTTGTGTATATGTGAGCATTGCAAAATTAAGGGCAACTAACAATTTGCATACACCTCATGCAGTACCTTGTTTGAATACACAATGCAAGTGTGATTAGAGCAATAGTATGTTATCATCTGAAGAAGATGCTGATGAAAATGTTACTTCTAGGGATGCCAGAGGTATGACCCCCTTCATGTCGGCTGTAAGTGGAAGAGCTTACCCTGCAGCTATAACGATTCTGGAAACTGCACAGAAAATAGCTAAAGGCAAGTAAAGGGGAATCGTCTTTTACTGTTTGCTCTGGTGCAATGTTTGATGGTAACACTAGTTTTGTTTCTGTAATATATATATATATATATATATATATATAATTTTTTTTTTAGCAGAAGCAAATGCCAATGAGAAAGAGGAAGACGTGTTCAAGGCAATGATCTGCCCACCTGGCACAAATGCAGATGACTCCCCTCTGTATGTTCTGTGCTGCAATGACACCTGTAGCTTCACATGGACTGGAGCTGAGCACATCAATCAGGTAAAAAATATACAAATTCAAGTGATGGAACTGCTGTTAACCCACAAGCCTACTTTACCTCTTCATGATGGAAGGGGTCTCCTGTATTTACACCCATCTTCTATGACCTGAACTGTAGATTATATAGCCTTAAATGGTGCTATACAACAATAAATTCATTAGTTCATGGGATGCATACAAATACATATAAAGAAAGTGAAAAATGGATCCAGTCCACAGATGCAAAAGCAAGTATGTTGCCAGTGAAAGTGGTGAGCAAAAGTTCATCAAAATGAGCAAAACAGTGCTTGTGCAATTGCCACTGCAAATCAAATGTCCATACTCCCACCAGGGTGTGCACTCACCCATGGGTGTGGACCCCTTGAGCTTATGTCAAGGCAGGTTTACAAGACTTGTGTATGTATGGTAGACCATCCATTGGTATGGAGTCCCTCTCATTGGGTCCTGTTCATGGGAAGAAAGGACATGGCGTAATACTGTTAAACTATAAAAAAAAATTCTATTAACTTAGTCAAGTGCCCTGTCCCAGCCCTGGGAATGATCTGCCAGCTGTATATTTTAAAATCTGTGTTTGCCACTGATCCACACTTCCCTGGAGCCAACATGCATTCCACTCGGTGGAAGGGACGTCAAACGTGACCTGTGTGCCTACTTCTATGCGTTTCATCAGGAGGCGTGGCCATGTCTACCATCCTTAGCATTATATACCCCATCCTAGCTTTCCATTGGTCCCACAATTTTTTATTTATTTTTTGTATATTTTAGATTAGTGTGCAGTTAAGGTTTGTGCATTGATTTCAATTTGTTTTAATGCTTATTTAGGGCCCCTTTCAAACTAATACGTTTTTACCTTGCAAGCAAATAGTTTCCCTTTTTTTAAATCTTATCTGACTCTTTACACCACTAAGTTAGCGGTGCGTGTGTGTTTTGTAAAGTTCTGCATGCAGCGTCTTTGAGGTTTTGAAAACCACGGCAAAAAAAACGCAGCTCCCATTGAATGTAAATTGTGGTAAAACCACACCGCATTTTTGAGTCGCCTGTACATTTTTCACAGATGCAGGCAGCTCAAAAATGCACCAGAAACAATTTATTCTGTCTTGACAAATGTGCATACTTGTTTCAGATCAGTGACAGGCCCATACACAGTCAGAAAATCATATGGAAAATATCGTTTTCGACGTGATGGTATGATAATCTGATCATTGTTACACGGCTTTCGAGAGCTGATCATGACCTTGCATCAGATATTATTCAATGGGGCAAACATGGACATTTTAATTAAACCTTACTGAACTCAGCTGGTCAGTGTGCTAACCAGACAACTAGCATATTTGAATGGTGATTGCCAATAGCGGCCTTTTTAGGTGTCTCTTGAATAAAGGTTTGCTTTTGAAGTCAACATCACAAGGTCCCAGGTTATTATGCATGACTTTATGTATACTATTGTTGTAAAACGTTTAGATGGAAAATGATTACTAATCTTGCACATTGCTCTGTTTTCAGGATATATTTGAATGCAGAACATGTGGGTTGTTAGAATCTCTCTGCTGTTGTACGGAGTGTGCCAGGGTCTGCCACAAAGGACATGACTGCAAGTGAGTCCTCCTTCCTTTTCTGCCTTTATGCATTCTTTGTGTGTTTTTTTTTTTTTTTTTTTTTTTTTTTTAAGTAAACCCGGTTAATCTCTTACTGTTTTTTAGGCTGAAGCGTACGTCACCTACTGCCTACTGTGATTGCTGGGAGAAATGTAAATGCAAGACACTAATTGCAGGTCAAAAGTCTGCCCGTCTAGATCTATTATACCGACTGCTGACCATCACTAATCTAGTGACAATGCCAAATAGCAGGTATCCTTATTTATTTTTATTTTTTGCAGCAGGGACCTAGATTAGTCACTAAATCAATGTAAACCTTATCTTGGTAGAGAAAAGGGTGTTTCCAGGATTGGAGCTTCAGTGGGCCTTGGTCTTTTAATGGGAGAATAACTTTTAGGCACAGCGAATTACTGGTTATCGCTGCCTGAACCTCAGCCACCCAACGTTCTTTGATCAAGAGCTGGTGTTTTATATGGCACAGCACTAGCTTAAAGTGGTATTAAAAGTTGCTTTTTTTTACCACAATGCATTCTCTGCAATATGGTTAAAAAATGCCTTAGTACCTTTTCATGTACCCAAACGCCTGCCTGCAGTTCCTTGTCACTGCTATGGGGTTCAGAACATCTGTGTTATAATCCTCCAGGTTGTAGAGAAGTGTGGAGTAATGGACTCCTGCTGCCATCAAATTGCTGGAATGGGAGCAAGGGGCATAACTTGCCAGTTTGTGTATCTGTGACTCCACAGAACCAGCCGGGAATGGGCATGCATGGATATCTTGGTCAAAGAGATGCCAACTAGATGTATAGAGTTAAGAAAAGTGTGCTAAATGAACACTTGCACTGTCCAAACTGGGGAAGATGCCCATCACGATCAGTTCTGGAGTGATCCAATACCACTCTGTGGGCTCCGCCGCCTGTTCTCTAGCTGTTGGGGATGTAGCTCTTGTTACTGGCTGGTTTTGTGTGCCAGGAAGCTCCATGCTGACCAGCCAGTAACAAGAGTTGCATCCCCAAGACCACCAGCGGCTGAGTGCACAGAGCGGCATCGTTTCACTCCAGGACTGATCATCTTGATGGGCATCTTCCTGTTTGGACTGTGAAGTGATCGGTTAGCACGCTTTTATCTGAACTATACATTTTATACATTTAGCTAGTGCCACACCCCCTGCCCATCCTTCTCCTTTGCTATTGACTTGTCTATAGAGGTAATGGACACCCTCTGAGGATGGCTGCCTACTTTATTGAAAATACTAGTTTCCAGCAGGGTGGATATAAATGGATGATTTAAAATAAAAATTTTAAATAGTGAGTTTTATTTTATTTAAATGCTTTTGGAGTAAAAATCCAGATATTTGTATTATTTTGTTTCTATTTTAAGATGCCTAAATTGAGTTTATCGACATGAAATGGAGCTTAGTTATGTAGCATGCTGTATATTCTGCAATATTAAAATGTTTGCTAAACTCATTCAATGAATCCTAGCTGAGATGACATGTGCTGCATTAATGCATTCACACAATTTCACAGTAACCATGAGATAAAACAAAGTTCAGGAATTGTTTTGCAAATCTATGTAAACTACGTTCTGATATTATTGTTTCTTTATCGTACATCACGGGACACAGAGCACATAGCCATTACGCTTGGGTTATATGGGTACCTTCAGGTGTGGACACTGGTGTAATCAATTTCACAGGAAGTTTCCTCCCTATATAACCCCCTCCCACTGGGAGTGCTTTAGTTTTTTCGCCAGTGTCTTAGGTGTTGGTCACGTCTAGCTGTCCCTCGGAGGTCTCGGGACCCAGGATAGCTAGCTGGATCCGTCCGAAGTGCTTCAAAGCCAAGGTGTACGGTACCCGGGCCCTGCTGTAGTGGGGTTTTGCCTATAATGCCTCTCCTTGGAGGGCTGGATTCTGGGCTCCAGTGCCTTAGTCTCTTCCAAGAACTAAACGCTACTGATGCCAGGATGCTATATAGGTCCAGGGGTGTGGGTTCCTTAACACAGGACCCCGGTCCCTGAAGGTCCAAGACAATACCCACGGAGATGGGGGAAGGCTGGGCCTCTTGCATTTTGCAATACCCTGCGGCGTGGAGCAGGTAAGAGGGAACCTGCGGGACTTGGTTCGACATTAGGTATCCCCCTGGGGGTTCTGGGTTGGCTAATGGTATGCTTGTGCATCAGCCACTATCTCCACTATGTCTTTTGAGGCAGGATGGGATGTACTAATGTTTACCCAGATAACATGTAGATATATATATGCTTTTAAAGATATGTATTTTTCTACTCCCCCCAGATTTGCCTGTTAGCATGATACTGCAGCCCCACGTGTATAGGGAGGAAGTGCTGACAAAACTCCTGTTTCCTAGGAAGCCTATGGGGACAGCTTCCTCTATGTGTGCACTACAAAGATTAGTGGCTTACCGGGTGTCTGTTGGATTACTAGCGCTGGTCCAGGCTTCTCCTCTGCTCTCTGCTTCCTCCATGTTGGTTTCAGCGTGGGGGGGCGGGGGCGCGCGTGCGCGCCGCCTTTTACAGCGTCAGCGTGCGTGGGGGGCGGGCCAGCAGCGTCGGGTCTCAGATAAAGCAAAAAAAGCATTTCCTGGCTGGTCATTCCCTCCTGAGAGCAGTGGAGAGTGAGGACATAGAGCGCGCAGCTGAGCCAGTTCTGGCTAACAGTGACACCCAGTGGTGGTTTGTGGATCTTCAGGTCTGGACTTAGTCCACACTGACCAGGAAAAAAAAAAAAAAAAAGATTTTTTTTCTTAAAGGGACTCAGCCTTAGATCTGGCAGTATCTGAGTCGGTGCAACCTTGGACTCCAGCTAACGGGCATTGGTGTGGCAATACTCACAGGACTTTCCTCGGTATTGCTGCCTTCTCAGGCGTATGAAAATTTAGATTTTTTTTTACCATAACCTGTCCTTATTAATGTTTCACTTCTAGCTACAACAGTTGGGTGTTGGCTGTAGGGGTGTCTCAAGGTTGTGCAATGGCTCCCAAGGGATCAGGACCAGCTAAGGCTGCAAAAGGTGCCAAAAAAGTAAAGGGGTCTCCATCGGGGTCAGAGGATTTGGGCCAGGCTCCAGTGGTCCCACCCTCACCAGATAGACCACCGAACAGCATCGTGCAGGAGCCATTGAGGGTGCTAGGGGCAGAGGCGGCCCCCAATCAACCCATTCCCGTTTATGTTACGGAAGAAATGCTAGAATCCACCCTGGGTGGGCTAGAGAAAAGGTTAACTGCTTTAATTGCCCGCTCTTTGCCGGGTGGCAAACGGGCTAGATCCCCGTCACCTAGAACGGTGTGTTCGGATGCAGAGGTCCTCTCTTCGGAGGAATTGGACCCACGGGGGGATCAAGCGGACCTGAGTCCTGACGGGTCAGACATTGAAGATTCCACTATAGATGACATTTTTTCGGCTTCTCAAGCAGAGAGTCTGTGGATCCAGTCTCTGACGGATATGGTTCGCACTGCTTTTAAACTTCCAGTGTCAGAACAATTAGCCCCTGCGGTATCCTCTTTAGGTTCCTTGAAGGCACCATTGAGTGGTGCGTCTTTCCCGGTTCACCCCCTTCTGGAGAGCGTGATTTTTCAGGATTGGGCTCGACCTGATAGGATTTTTATCCCTCCTAAAAGGTTCACCATTCTCTATCCTATGGAAGAAGAATTTGCAAAGAAATGGGCACTCCCTACCGTGGACGCAGCCATTTCCTGCGTAAATAAATCCCTGACCTGTCCGGTGGAAAATGTCCAGGTGTTTAAAGATCCAGTCGACAAAAAATTGGAGACCCTACTGAAGGCTTCTTTTACCACAGTAGGTGCCGTGGTTCAGCCAGCAGTGGCAGCCATTGGCGTTTGTCAGGCTTTAAAGGATCAGACTAAACAGATATTAAGGGACATACCGGCTCAGCAAGCTCGTGAATTGGCTGACCTCCCAAGAGCTCTCTGCTTTACAGTAGATGCTATTAAGGACTCCGTTCAACAGGCGTCCCGTTTATCTCTGCTGTTCATATGCGTCGCCTTTTGTGGCTAAAAAACTGGTCAGCAGAGGCACCCTGCAAAAAGCTTTTAGCAGGATTTCCCTTTCATGGTGGGAGACTATTCGGTGAAGACCTAGATAAATATATCCAGACCATATCAAGTGGTAAAAGTTCTTTCTTGCCTATCAAGAAAAGATCGCGTGGGCCAGCATTTAAGCGACAGGCCTTCGCAGGCTCGGCCCCTTCAACTTCCCGTCAGTATCGACAGCCTCCCGGGCGTTCAGCATTTAATAGCCGCCCACAAGGACAAGCCACGACAGGCAAGAGGCCATGGTCTCGCAAGCTGGTTAAACCAGTCCTCAAGTCAGATTCATGAAGGGGCGCCCCCACTCTCTTGGGTGGGGGGAAGGCTTCGGTTTTTCTCCGAAGTGTGGAAGGCCAGAATTCCTGACTCTTGGGTAAGATCCGTGGTAACCACGGGCTACAAGCTAGAGTTTCGGGAAGTCCCCCCTCCTCATTTTCAGGGGTCAAGTCTTCCAAGCGACCCATTAAAGAGGGCCTCTCTTGTAAAAGCATTGGATCGTCTCTTGCTCCAAGGAGTAATTGTAGAAGTACCAACCCAGGAATGGGGTCTGGGATTCTACTCCAACCTTTTCATAATACCAAAGCCCAATGGCGACGTCAGGCCTATCTTAGACCTCAAACGCCTAAATCGCTTTCTAAACATTCAGACCTTTCGCATGGAGTCCATACGTTCGGTGGCAGCCAGCCTACATCAAGGCGACTTTCTAGCATCTATAGACATAAAAGATGCGTATCTGCACGTGCCGATCTACCCGGCACATCACAGGTTTCTTCGTTTTATGATAGATCACCACCATTACCAGTTCGTAGCCCTCCCTTTCGGGTTGGCAACAGCTCCGCGGGTATTCACAAAGGTGTTAGCCCCGGTGCTAGCCGTCCTAAGGACAGAAGGCATTTTAGTCTTGGCATACTTGGACGATCTTCTGGTTATCGACAGCTCAGCTTCCAACCTCAATCAGGCAGTAGGTCGCACAGTTCAGCATCTAGAGGAATTCGGGTGGATTGTAAACCTAGAAAAATCGGTATTGAAACCCACAAAGCAGTTGGAATATCTAGGCCTTCGGCTAGATACAGACTGCCAGAGGATAATTTTACCTTAAGCAAAGATCAGATCAATAGCTCAAGCAGTTCAAGTGATCTTAGGCAAGAAGAGGCCGACTATTCGCCTATGTATGCGACTGCTGGGGAACATGGTGGCCGCCTTCAAGGCTGTACCCTACGCCCAGATCCATACCAGATATCTTCAGGCAGCCATTCTCTCTGCTTGGAACAAGTCCATTCAGGCGTTAGATCGTCCGTTAGTGCTCTGCCCGAAGGTCCGGCGCAGCCTGTCTTGGTGGCTGGTCTCTCAAAATTTGTCAAAAGGGAAATCCTTTTGCCCCATCACGTGGAAGATAGTATCCACGGATGCCAGCCTGTCAGGTTGGGGGGCAGTTCTAGAAGAACAGACCCAGCAAGGGCAGTGGTCGGAGGCAGAAAAACTGCTTCCCATCAATATCTTGGAGATCAGAGCTGCTCGGCTGGCCCTGATCGCCTGGACTCTCCCCCTTCAGGGTCTGCCAGTAAGGATACAGTCCGACAACGCCACTGCGGTGGCATACATAAACCACCAGGGGGGCACGAAGAGCCCAGCAGCCCAAAGAGAAGTAAACCTGATTTTCTCATGGGCCGAAGCCCATGTACCCTGCATCTCGGCGGTGTTCATCCCAGGGATAGACGATTCTCAAGCAGATTTTTTGAGTCGTCAACAGTTGCTCCCGGGGGAATGGTCTCTTCACCCCCAGGTATTCCAAGAGATTTGCCAAAGATTCGGAGTCCCAGATGTGGACATTATGGCAACGAGATCCAACAAAAAGTTGGACAAATTCATATCCCGAGCCAGGGATCCCTCGGCCTATGGGACCGATGCCTCGGTTTGCCCTTGGCACCAGTTTTCTCTTCTGTATGCGTTCCCTCCACTGCAGATGATTCCCCGCCTTCTACGGAAGATCCGGGTGGAGCGCAGGCCTGTGATCCTGGTGGCCCCAGCCTGGCCCAGGAGGGCTTGGTACGCACTCATCGTGAAGATGTCAGTCGGGGCGCCGTGGCCGCTCCCCCTGCGCCCAGATCTGCTGTCTCGGCCCAATCTGCCATCCTGCTTCACAGCAGCTAAATTTGACGGCTTGGCGGCTGAATCCCTAATTCTTAAGGGCAGAGGCCTCTCAGATCAGGTCATATCTACGTTGATTCAGGCTAGGAAACCGGTCTCCAGAAATATTTATTACAGAGTCTGGAGAACCTATGTGGAGTGGTGCGAGTCTCAAAAATGGCATCCTCGAAAGTTTTTTATTGACAGGATCTTGCGATTTCCTCCAGGTTGGCGTTGACAAAGGGTTGGCTCTTAGTACTCTAAAGGGGCAGGTGTCGGCTTTATCAATATGGTTTCAAAGACCCTTGGCCACCCATTCGCTTATGAAAACCTTCTTGCAGGGGGTCTTGCATGTGAATCCCCCTATTAGAGCTCCCCTCTGCCCCTGGAATTTAAATCTGGTCTTGTCAGCTTTACAAAGGCAGCCGTTTGAACCTCTGACAGAAATCCCTCTTGTGCTACTAACCCGAAAGTTGGTTTTCTTGGTGGCTATGGCTTCAGCCAGAAGGGTTTCCGAGCTGGCAGCCTTGTCATGCAGGGAGCCATACCTTATTCTGCATAAGGACAGAGTGGTTCTGCGGCCTCAACCTTCTTTCCTTCCTAAGGTCATATCCAGTTTTCACTTGAATCAGGACCTAGTCCTACCATCCTTCTTTCCTACTCCCCAGTCCAGAGAGGAAAGACGGCTTCATACTTTGGACGTGGTTTGAGCCATGAGGGTCTATCTCAAGGCTACAGAGAAGATTCGGAAAACAGATGTGCTTTTTGTTCTTCCGGATGGCCCCAAGAAGGGTCAGCCGGCTGCCAAGTCTTCCTTGGCTAGGTGGATTAAGCAGCTGATTTTTCAGGCATATGGTCTGAAGCGCGTTCCACCTCCCTTAGCAGTTAAAGCCCATTCTACGAGGGCCATGAGTGCCTCCTGGGCGGCACACCATCAGATCTCTATGGCACAGGTTTGCAAGGCGGCAACCTGGTCTTCCGTACATACGTTTACTAAATTTTATAAGTTGGACGTTGCAAAGGGTACGGACGCAGCTTTTGGGCAGGCGGTCCTACGGGCAGCAGTATAGAATCCTCTGGCCCGGTTCACGCCCCCTTGTTTTTCTGTTGGTGGAGCTATTTTTTCTCCTGACAATGTTTTTATTTGGCTATTCTTGGCCTTACGGTCTCCCTCCCTTCATAGAGCATTGCTTTAGGACATCCCAAGTGTAATGGCTATGCGCTCTGTGTCCCGTTATGTACGATAAAGAAAAAAGGATTTTTAATAAACAGCTTACCTGTAAAATCCTTTTCTTGAAGTACATCACGGGACACAGAGCTCCCACCCCTCTTTTGGGGAACATTGTGTAACCTCGGGAGAATTGCTTGCTACAAAACTGAAGCACTCCCAGTGGGAGGGGGTTATATAGGGAGGAAACTTCCTGTGAAATTGATTACACCAGTGTCCACACCTGAAGGTACCCATATAACCCAAGTGTAATGGCTATGCGCTCTGTGTCCCGTGATGTACTTCAAGAAAAGGATTTTACAGGTAAGCTGTTTATTAAAAATCCTTTTTTTATTAACCTGACAGCTTATTATTCTAAATAGGAAACCTTCATTTTGTTTGCAAATATTACAGTAACTACCAGCAAGAATAAGTCCTTACATTTAAAGAGCACCTGTAATTTTAATCCATCATGGCAGTGCCTGTTGGCAGGCATCCACTCACCTTGTCACTGCCGCATCACCAGCCGTCCCATTAAAGTGAATGGGACTTCGATGAGTTATTAGTGGGTCAGATGCGCCACTGTGGGACAGGGGTGACAGTTGCACTTTAAGACCCCTCTCACACCAGGGGCATTTTGCAGGCGCTTTAGCATTAAAAATGGTGCCTGCACTCCGCCCTTAAACTGCTGCTCTATTTTCTCCAGTGTGAAAGAACAAGGGCTTTCACACAGGAGCGGTGCGCTGGTAGGGCATCAGGAAAAGTCCTGCCAGCAGCTACTTAGGAGCGGTGAAATCAATGGGCAGCAGCGCATTGTGGGCGGTTATAACCCTTTCTCACTAGCAGGGGTTAAAAGCGCCCCACTAGCGGCCAAAATGCACCGCAAATACAACGGTAAAACAGCAGCGTTTTACCACCCACGCTATAGGTAAAAGGGCTCTAATAAATAATTATTAGAGCCCTTTTACCTATAGCGTGGGTGGTAAAACCCACGCACGATTTCAATCGAGTCCACCCTGGTTACCAACATTGAACTGTTGAAAATTGCTATTACAGCTATCACCATGGTTTTAGACCAAGGACATTATATTTGGAGCGCCACCATCCCTCTTTATCCCTTTTATCACTTTTTGATTTTTTTTTATATAGAGGGGAGCACCTTCTTCTGTTCCTTGTGCAGACTGTTGCCAGGCAGACGGTTGAACACTGTCAGTACAGACCACCACGCATACGAGAAGATAGAAACCGCAAAGCAGCCAATCCTGAAGGTATTCCTAGAGTTTAGCACTGAGCTTGTTTTGTATATTTAAAAGCAATATTGGTCATCTCAAAATAACCTTATTCTTTTAAGGTGGTTTTCTGAAAAGGAAAAATAAACAAAGAAATCTCTATATAGTATGCAATTGCCTCAAAACACACCTAGTGTTTTATTTATTTTTATTTATCTTCAAATCATAGAATACACTCCACTTCCTACGCTGGTCTTTGTGTATCAGATCCCTGCCTTTTTGAAGCTCAGAAATGCTGTGTAAAATGTGTGCTTTAGAAGTCTGTAGAGGAAAGAAGGCTGCAGATACAGATTAAACATATCCTACTTTATCACCTGAGGCCAGTCACTTCAGTGGGGCCAGTCACTTCTGAACTGGGCCAATTTTGGCATTCCTCTCCTACATGTAAAAAAAATAATCATCATTTCTCTTGTGTTACTGGACGGACACAAGCAGCATATTCTTGGCAATAGGGTATTAGCCTTCTATCAGGAGAGGACTAGGCAGAAACATGTTAATACAACTTTAAAACTGTACTGCCCACGAAGCGGTCCCTCTGGGTACAACCCCTCTCCCTGCATGCAGCAGCTCTGTTCGTCAAAAAGCAGTACAAAACATAAAAAAAGTGGGGTGGGTGCTGTCTGTCCATGAACTACAGAGAAAAGGATTTTACGGTGAGTACAAAAATCCTATTTTCTTGTGTCCATGGATGGACACGGCATCATATTCTTGACAATAGGGACAACTTGCACTTTCATGAATGGGTAACACGCATTCAATTCGCATAGCAGGGGATTTTGACAATCTCTCTATGGAGCCAGTTCACATATCTCCACAGCGGGTCCGGTGCGTTTTGCACAAAAAACGATATGCGTCTTTTTTTAGTTTCAGGTCTGAATTCAATTCTACAAAAAAATTAACAGAAAAAAATAACTTATATTTTTCAACATTTTCAGTCTTTTTTTAGTTGTTGCGCAAAAAATAAAAATCGCAGAGATGATCAAATGCCACCAAAAGCTCTATTTGTAGGACCAAAATGAAAAAAAATTGTTTGGGTACAGTGTAGCATGACTGCGCAATTGTCAAAGTGTGACAATGCTGAAAGCTGAAAATTGGTTTGGGCAGGAAGCTGCTGCGTAAGTGCCTGGTATGGAAGTGGTTAAGAGCCCTTTCACACTGCCAGTGCCCAAAAAACGCTAGTAAAGTGCTGCTAAAACTAGCAGTGCTTTACAGGTGTTTTTCAAGCGCTAGCGGAACGCTTTTAACCACTGCTAGTGGCCAAATAAAGGGTTAAAAGCGCCGCACCCATTGATTTCAATGGGAAGGGGTGCTTAAGGTGGGGTGTATTCACTGCTCCTAAAGCGCTGCAAAGAAGCTGCTTGCAGGACTTTTTTGGACACCCTGCCAGCGCAGCGCTTAAGTGTGAAAGCCCTTGGCCTTTCACATTGGGTTTGCAGATAAAGCTTCTTTCAGGAGCTTTACAGGCTTTTATATATCTATCTATCTACCTATCTCTGCCTCTTTGATTACCTTTTTTCCTGAGCTATTGCATTTGTTTTGCTAAGGGTGCTACCAAATGCTACAATCAAGAGCACTGCCTAAGATCAAAGCCCTCCTGATATTTTTTAGATATTCGTGTGTGTTTTTTGTGTTGTGTAAATTTCTTCTATTTTTGCTTATGTGAAAAATGATGCAGCTTTTGTTCCAGATTCTGATATGCCAGATCATGACTTGGAACCCCCAAGATTTGCACAGCTTGCTCTTGAACGTGTCTTACAGGACTGGAATGCACTTAAATCTATGATCATGTTTGGCTCTCAAGAAAACAAAGACCCGTGAGTTATTGTGGGTTGTAAAATCTCAAGGTTTTATTGTAAGATGGTCATTATTATAATTATTTTTTTCTGTTTTTAGTCTGAGTGCCAGCAGTCGGATTGGTCACCTTCTCCCAGAGGAACAAATTTACTTGAATCAACAGAGCGGTACCATTCGCCTTGACTGCTTTACACACTGCCTTATTGTCAAGTGTACTGCTGACATCTTGGTAAGCATTTGTTTGATACACCATTCTGCTACTTGTCCTACTTACTGTACATTAAGGAAACAATGTAATGTGTTACTAAACCCAGAACCTGCAGTCACTATATCTGGTCTCCCACATTACACAGCATATGGAAATGCAATAGTTTTAGTAAATACAAACTGCTAAATACCTTTTTCTAATCGGCAGTATGAGTCTTGTGACTTGAATTGTCTGGTTAAGCTTGTAGGAGTTTTCATTCTCATCTGGACAGTGCTGATTGGTCCTGTGCTGATCACATGCACTCTCCCAAGAAAAAAAAAACACTATTCTCTAGCAATACACACCAAACTGATAGAACAGAGCATTAGAAGTTGCGCTGCACAGACTTCTGTTTATAGGAAGCCCTCTTTAAAGGCCTCCTTAGTGTCAATAGGTGGCTGCAACAAACGACCTGCAAATGCAAAGTTAATGTGCCCAGACTTGCTAACTGGACAGGACAAATGGAGAACATGAACCGGTCTTTGTCTGCTGTCTTGGAACAATTACACATAATGCCCTCCACATTCTGTTGAGCATCAACATAAAAATGCAACTTGCCAAGTCTAGACTGTCTCTAATCTCTGTATATGTGTGAAATTTTGTGGCTGAAAGCATGATTTGCTGAACCTCCTTTTTTAAAAAGAATCTGCTACACGTGCATTTTGATGGACACCTATTTCTGGAATTCCTTGATAAATCAAGGATGCCACTGACTCAAACTCCTCCTGCAGCTGCTATTTCTCAGTGAAAGTTATTTTCACTCTCCCCAGATGTCTACTTCAAAACCAAGGCTTGGCACTTTTTTGTGGCAAGCCCAGAACTCCCAGGTTTACAAAGCCTGCCCATAAGCCTTCATTACAATAAAGAGGCTAACCCACTCTTGGGAGGGAAGGGAGGACATCTGTTGGCTTTTGCTTCAGTCTAGATTTGACACACCCCAGATCTCTGGGTTCAGGCTCCATGCACACTAGTGTTTTTTTTTATTTTTTGTTTCTAGAAGCGAATGGTATTATCCTTTACACCATTTTTATGCTAGAAGCATTTTTGAAGCTTCAGCGTTTAGAAAGCGTTTAGAACCAGACACTTTTTTTTTAAGCAATTTTGGGAGTATTTTTCCAGCATAAAAAAAGCTGAATACAACTAAAAAGCTCCTAACCGCTTTTTTAGAGCGTTTTGTTTTCTTCGTGTACTGTAAGAATACAAATAAACTTCTCCTTCTCCTGTTTTTTTGTATTGCTTCCTTTATGTGGAATCCCTGGTGTTCCTGCCAGTCCCTCTGCTTTCAGATTTACCAAACTAACCACACTAAGCAGGAGTGCACACCATGGTCAGTTCTCTAGCTATGTTGGGAACTCGGTTTACTCTCCAACGATTAGACATGTGCTGACACACCCCCACTACAGAGCCATTCACTGAAGAGCTCAGTGTGCTGCTGCTTTGGTATTTATAGTGTTTTTTTTTCTACAAGGTGATGGTTTACAATCCACTTTATAATCTTTTTCTATACCAATAAAAAAAAAAGTATCCATCACAATATAATCTAACAATGGCACTAGAAGTGCCAAGTCACAGCAAGCAGAGACAATCCAAGTTAACACGTGGTCGGAACAATTCTTCCAGACTTGACTATGACTATGCAAATGACTACGCAAATGCCCTCTATCAAAATACCAAATCGCTCGTCTGCAAATCGTTCAAAATACGGCTGCCCGATTAGTGACCGGCAAAAACCATGGGAATCTCATCTTCACTGAGATCCCTTCATTGGCTGCCAGTAAAAGACAGTCACTTTCAAGGCACTCAAAGGTTTTCTGTCCAGGGACCTCTGCTATGGAACACGCTGCCAACCACCACTCGATTTGGAGTTGGACCACCTGGCCTTCAGGAGAAAGATTAAAACCCATCTCTTCTGAGGGCTCAGGGTCTCGCTCACGGAATGGATACAGTGCCCAGAGGCGATTCAGTTCGCATGTGCTGCGCTATGTTTTTCACTTACTCAGCACAGTATATCGCTAAGTCGCTTAACAAATTTAGAATGACATCAGTAAAACCCAGAAAAAACATTTCCCACTTTAAATAATCAGACGTTGACCATGAATATTCTGTATTTACACGAGTGGACATTGAGCAGTTGTGGGTAGTATAGGGTCACCCCAGGGGGTGCCGAAACAAGAGGCGATGAAGAAAGAGAAGGGGGGGGAACCAGGGCGAGGGATGCTCCAGTGCAACCTTACGAAAGACACAAGGGTCTCCAAGCTCCAGAACAGCCCTCCAGAAGGGACTTCCCTTTGTCCGAATATACCAACATGTTCCAATATGCAAATGTTTTCGTAATATTTTTCTCTATTTTGAGCGGTGAGTACAAAGTCTTCCAGAGTATTGATACTCCTAACCCTAGAAAGCCACATGGCAATGGAGGGGGGTATTGGGATCTTCCCAACACAGTGACGCAAGCTTTGGCGGCATTAAGCAAGTGACGAAGGACAGATTTTTTTATTTTTATTTTTTGTATGTCCTGAGTGGCATTTGTGAGCAGTGGAGCAGGAAGGCTACATAGGAAAGTATGTAAATTGTTGGGAGATCTTCTGTCCAATACTGTTGGATTTTTGAACAGGGCCAGAAGTTATGGAGAAAAGTTCCCCTGCCGTCTCCACATCTCCAGCATCGATCTGAGGCCTCTGGATCGTATTTACTTAAAGCCGACAGGATAAGGTTCCAGCATGTCAGCAATTTATAGTTGTATTCCTGCATGTACAGATGGATGATTTTAGGGAGAGGTGGAGGATGACTTGAATCCGGGCAGCTGTGAAGGTCCCATTGAAGACTCCTTCCCATTTGCTAACGCTCGGCATAAAATCCTCCTGAGAGGGAGACTAGCAGGGCATACATTTTAGAGAGGGTACGCAGGAGGGGGTCCTTGTCCTTACACTATGATTCAAACAAAAGAAATGTAATGGAAATAATCCGCGCTAAGGTAAGGGGTAAAGGCTGCTGTCTCTCTGTAGTACCTCAATAAAGAGGCCTATATAATGTATATGTTGGAGAAAGATGGTTAATGACGCTGCCTGTTTTCGAACGGTGAGGGGACTGAGTGAGATGGGTGTGGAATCCTAGAAAGAGGTTTATCTTGTTGGGTATCCTATAGTAGGGCCAGTTCCAATGAATTATGAACTCCCTATGGTAATAGCCGTCAGGAATATGTATTCCCTATAGTGAGGATTAACCTAATAATGGTGAAAAGATGGTTCAAAAAGTACCTTTACCATGGCCATCAGCCTAGGTGAGGTATCAAGTGGGGTATGAAAACATAAATTTCACAAAATGGGAGGCTTGAAAGTAGTCCCTCTCCCGACGGTTCCGACACGGGCTGTATTCTATGCCCGGGGGGGAAGCTAGGATTGCCCAATATCGGGAACAGCGGAGAGTGGGCAGAGGAAAGCTCAGGTTTCATACATGTCATGTCGTATGTCACCGACACAAAGTAGGAAGGGAGTTTTTTTTTTTTTGGTCCGTTTGCTTGCTGCGATCTGACTGCTGAAGCCCGCTAAACAGGCGGATGAAAGGTCCGCTACGCTCGTGCAGACTGGACACAGACCGCTCTCTGAGCAGCCGGATGTAAACGGACCGACTGCCATTTGATCCGATCTTCTGGATGGAAGAGGAACAGATGCCTATCCGTCTTTTTGGTGGATGTAGGCCGGTGTAAATAGATACGTGTCCATTTACAACCACTGCTCCATAGAGAAGAATGTAGGTTTTGTCCATTTTTCAGGTGACCCCAATCGAAACCTCCATTCTTGATGGAGCGGCGTGTGTGTGAAAGATGCTTTAGGCTCTCCACAATCTTGGCTGCCAATTTCCTTTTTGTTTGGTAATCAACCTTCCAAAGTCTGCTGTCCACTATCGCACTGTCTGAAGTACCTGGGTCTAATCTTGGACACCACCCAAGCCAGAATATCGCAATGTGTGACAAATTTATCCAATCCTTGGACGTGGTCAATCTTTTTAATCCTGCCTTGTAGTTGACGGTTTTTCTTCACACGTCCTGAAAGGAGGTAACGGATGCCAGCCTTAGTCTTGGGCGCTGTTAACAATTATGACTCTCTATGAGATCTTGACCTTACAGGAGTTGAAACTTTCTATCATTTTTTTGGAACTAAAAGCCATTATACTGTCTTTTAAACCCTGGAATTTGTTCAAGACTGCCCAGTCAGAGTACAGTCAGACAATGCCACAGAAGGGGCCTGCATAAGCATGGGGTCTCCAGAAGTTACGCAGTCTAAAAAGAAACAAGTCTGATCCTCTCCTGGGCGCAAATTCGTTTCAGCTATATCCGCCACCCGCAATCGTGAAGAGGCATTCTTGTGCAAGAACAGGAAGTCAGAGTCCTAGGACTTATGCGATCACTTGTATTTTGGCCTTTCTTCAGTCTACTCTTGACAATCATCTGGCCCTTAGATTGTCCATTAAGGGTACTTAATTCAAAAAAGCCCTTTGCCTTGCAATCCTTCTTTTTTTATATATATATATATATATATATATATATATATATATATATATATATATATATATATATATATATATATATAGGTTTAAGACAAACCAACAAACAGAAAAACATACAAAAAAAAGACAACCTGGTCATAAATGTCAGGCAATACACTCAAACATAGAAAAATAAACTGCCATCCCTGCAAAATATAAAGTAGGCACAGTGGTGAAAGGATCAGGTAGAATACCTGGATATAGCAAAAGCGCTTGCAATCCTTTATCAACACTTTCTTTAGGAAGTTGCTCTTTAGGAAGTTGCTCATATAAATTCCCCAATTCGACCCCATGTGTTACTTTGAAGTAGAGAAAGCACCAGGTTGAGATCCCAAAGATCTCCTTTTGGACCAATTAGAAATATTCCATTGTAAGTACTCCACTTTAAAGGTTGCCATTGCTGGTAGCCATTACATCTGTTAGGTGTGTTTCTGAAATAGCAGCTCTTTCTGCAAAGCACCCTGTAATGTTTTGCATAAGGACAAAGTGGTTTTGAGTCGCCAACCTGGTCCCCTTCACACTTTCTCCAAGTTCTGCTAGGTGGATGTTCAGGCCTTGGCTGATCTTCTGCCGCAAGTCTTCCCATGCAGATAATTGGTTCTAAATACACACTCCCTCTTATTGGAAAGATATTCAACTTCTGTTGCATCTACAGGACTAGAAGTAGAGAGAAATTTCCCTAATGAGAGACGGATGACCAAACCAGACAGCGGTCTTGCCTCCCAAACACCCCCCCCTTTACACTAAATCCAAAATAACATTGGGTCTTTGATATACTGTAAGCTGATTATTATAGGTTTCAAATTGTATCTATACCCTAATCCATAAAGTCTTCGCTTATTACAACTATAAATGTGCCATGTCTTTTGTTCTCTAATTATATGGAAAAACCCTAAACTGCTAAAATGAAATGAAGAAAAATGGGAGGAGAAAATAGTTGCTGGGCGTTTTCACGTTAATAGAATGAAAATTAGTTCAAATATTCTTTGTTTCCAAGCTGCTGGACACATTGCTGGGAACTCTAGTAAAAGAACTTCAGAACAAGTACACTCCTGGACGTCGAGAAGAGGCGGTGGCTGTCACTATGCGATTTCTGCGGTCTGTGGCTCGTGTGTTTGTCATACTCAGTGTTGAAATGGCTTCCTCCAAGAAGAAAAAGTAAGTTTATCCTGATATTTAATCTTTTTTGTCATCCTCTGTATTTTTGAGTTATAAAATTCCATGTGTAATGTATTAATACTAGTCATTCTTTCTTTCAGTAACTTTATTCCACAGCCAATAGGCAAATGCAAGAGGGTATTCCAAGCACTGCTTCCATATGCAGTAGAGGAGCTGTGTAATGTTGCAGAGTCGCTCATTGTTCCAGTGAGAATGGGAATTGCACGACCTACTGCACCCTTCACTTTGGCCAGCACAAGTATCGATGCAATGCAGGGAAGTGAAGAACTCTTTTCTGTTGAGCCTCTTCCTCCAAGGCCATCCTCTGACCAGTCTAATAGGTAAGATCCTTGCTGCACAAATCCAATGCTAGAACCTGGTTTCCTTTACATTGGGCCTGATATACAAAGGGTTAAGAATCTTCACTATAAAGTGAGGATTTGCTTAAATTATATAATTATGTGCCAATTAAATGAGTAGATATTTGCTTTGTCATTAGATCTTGGAAGTAACCTTTTTTTCATACTGTGCCCTTCCCTTCATTCCTTTTGTGGGGGGGGGGGGGGGGGGCACAAATTGATACTGTCAGGTTATGCAGCTGCCTACAGGAGGAATAAAAAATGGCAAACAAAATGTGCTCTAGCCCAGGGTAATTCCTCCAAGCAAGCTTGAGTTTTTTGTGCTCGTGCCCCAGTCTCTTAGAAGGATGGACAACTTTTTATACCTCCCCATAGCACCACTGGGCGCTTTTCCAATTTTCTTCCACCACTGGTTAGCACTTTGGTAATGGTTAAGAGGAAGGGACTGAGTGATCCATGCCATGCTATGTTCTGTCACTTGTCTTTGAGAAGTAGTGTTTTCCAACAGTAGTAACTGCCTTGTTGCTACTGCCTACCTATAGCGACCTGGTCACCTTTGACTGCCCCACCTTCATTAGCACTAGGTGCATTTTTAGGCCTAGCTGCACAGTGGCTACAGGGCCGCAGCATTGTCCGTGCATAGACATGGAGGTGACAGTCTGCTGTCACAAGTGACCTCAGGCCTTACTGTCCTCGTTTTGGGGACTACGATTAGTTATCCTCTCGGAACAGATGCCTGCATTCTGGGTTCCAGAAACGCTTTATAATACGGTACTTCAATCTTTGAATCTGAATCTGCTTCAGCGCCGTCAGGTGAAGCCAAATCCCTTGTCCTGTCCTTGGGGACCTCTAGATTTAATCCAGAATTTGTGCCCTATTTCTAAGGGAGAACACCTATGCTGCAGCGCCATTCTCCCTTTTTAGAACAAACGTGGATCACAGTGGGCTCTGACCACCTTTTTTTTTTGTTTTTTTTAAACAAAGTTTTATTCATATTCAAAAGTAAGTCGTACAATCATACTAGCATTTGTACATAGAGTTCAGCATGAAGAACCTGACATTTAGCATAGCCGGATCCGGTAGTGGAGTGTTTATTTTTTTTTAATTTTTTTTACCCCTTCTCAATCTTTTTGTACGGAAGATTGACTTCCACCTTCCACTCCACAAGTCTAGGGGGTACAGGTCTCATCCAGTTCCGAGCAATGACTTTCCACACCAAGAACAAAGTCTCATGCAGGAACGTCCTTATGTATTTGTCTATAGAATCCAGGAAGCACCCCAAGTAGGCACCGTTTCGGGTCCAGCGTAACCGCAGAGCCCATGTGATCATGCAGAAATGTTACCGCTTGTGCCCACAGGCCCTGCACTTTGGGACATGACCATATTAAATGAAAGAACGTACCCATCTCCCTCCCACACATCTGACAGTGTGGATTGGGTGCTTCTATATCTGGAAACCCGGAAGGGGGTGAGATATGCCTGATGGACTATATAGATTTGAGTCAATCTGTCGGGGAGTTTGGGTGAGACAGCCTTGCAGGATTCCAAAGCCTCTTCCCATTCCTCATCCTCCAGAGGGCCTAGCACTCTCTCCCAGCGAGGTTTAAGTTCATATGCCAATTTGGTTGAAACGGGGGGCAATGAGCATACCGTAGAAGGCAGACGTTAATTTGCGGGGGCAGTACTTTTAATTATGGCTAGAAGTGGATTAGGGGCAGACTGCGGGGTGGATCCCGAAAACTGAGCCCGGACTCCATGTCTTATCTGCAAGAATTGAAAGAACATGTGTCTGGGAAGTGAAAATGCTTCGCTAAGCGCGGTGAAAGGCTTGAGGGATCCGTCAGCGATCAGTTGGTGCAAGTAGAGGATACCATAATTAGACCATCGGTTTGCATCAGGCTAGTGTAGAAATTCTGAAAGATTTTTATTGTGCCATAAAGGAGTATAATCATTATAGATTGGTATCCCTAGCTTGGCAGAAGCTAAGTCCATATGTGTCTGTAATGATACAGCAGGGTCCGTCTGTCATCCCCCAGACCCGCACCCCTAGAGCCCATAGTCGGTGCGTAAATTGGGTCCTCAGTGCGTCAAGCCCATTTTGGGCAAAGCAGCTGGAGAAACCGTTACCTATCCATCTTGTCGATATGGTACAGTTGGGATAATTGCGAGGCAATGTAGCCGAAATTAAAATCGGGGAGGGCGGTGCCAAAGTCAATGGGGCTCTTAAGCACCTGCCAAGCCAATTTGTCTGTTTCCCCATACAAAAGGTTTAAGGATGGCCTCAAGGGATTTAAAATGTTTCAGGGGTAAGAACATAGTGTATCTTGGGGAGGAGGACCATTTTAATGAGGTTCACCCTGCCCCATATTTTACATGGGATACTAGGGGGTCTAAATTTAAATTTACATAATCCACCGGAGTTCTGGATATGCAGATCCCTAGATATTTGATGGTACTTACTCGTTGTAATGGCAAACTGTCCTGAAATTCAGTCGGTGGGAAGCTGTCAAGAGGGAGAATCTGGGACTTATCCCAGTTAATTTTTAGCCCGGAAAAAGTCCCAAACCGTTCGATTGTCTGGAGAGCCGTGTGTAGAGAAGGACCCGAGTTCGCCATGTATAATAGTGTCATCCGCATACATGCTGATCTTTTCAGTCAGAGTACCGGAACTCGATCCCCTGATCTCCGGGTTAGCTCGAACGGACATGGCCAAGGGCTCCGCGGCCAAGGCATATAGTAGTGGTGAAGGAGGGCAGCCCCACTCCACCGAATCAAACGCCTTTGCCGTATCTAATGTCACCACCACCCGTGACCCAACTTCAGTATGTGTAGCTTGTAAGTTAATGTACAGTTTGCGTAGATTGAAGGAAGTGTTGCGGCCTGGCATGAAGCCTGCCTGATCCGCGTGCATGAGGGATAGAATGACTTGGTTTAGTCTAAGGGACAGCACCTTGGCCAGTATTTTAATATCAGCTTGTAGTAGAGAAATGGGGTGGTAGGACTCGGGGTAGCCCAGGACCTTCCCAGGTTTGGGAATAAGGACCATCGTCGCTTCCTGCATAGAGGGCGGCAGGGTAAAGGTTTTGAATAGGTGATTAAATAGTGCAAGCAGTTTGGGAGTTAGTAGTTCACTAAATTGAGAATAAAATTCCACAGGGAGACCGTCAGAGCCCGGGGATTTAGATCTAGCAAAACTGGCGATCGCAGCATCTATTTCTTTCATGGTAAGGGGTGCCTCCAGTAAGTCTACCTGATTCTTCGTCAATTGGGGAAAGGTGATGCTGTGAAGGAAAGCAGGCTGTAGGTCCGTCGGGTCAGTCACTGTCGTTTTTATATAGGTCTGCAAAAAAGTCCCTGAATTTAGAGGTTACACTACTCGGGTCTGTAATTTGTGTTCCCCCTGGGCCGTGAAGGGCGATAACTGGGAGGCCTGTCCTCACTATGCACCAGGTATGCTAGGAGCTTGCCTGCCTTTTCCCCATATTCAAAGTTTTTGTTTAGTAAAAAATAGCTTTTGACGAGCCTTTGTAAACTGTAGTTGGGTTACCACTCTAGTCTGCATCTTAAGTTGGCCCGCCGCAGCTGCGGTGGGATTGGCAGCGTATTCTTTCAGTGGAGTCCAGCTCCATCACCGCCCTATCAAACGCACCAGCGGAGTCTGTTTTAATTTTCTTTGTGTGATATCAGGGTAGTACGGGCGTAAATTTTAAATTAATCCCAGACTGCAGCAACAGGAGCCGTGTGGTAATTTTCCAGAAAATATTGCTTCCATTGGGCGATGAGATCATCATCATCATCCGGCAGCAGTGTGAGCCAGAACAGGTTCAGCCGCCACGGCCTCTGTGGTTTCTCAATAGGGATACTAAGAGTAGTCCAATATGGACTGTGGTCAGACAGTAGCCTGGGGCAAAATGCAGTTTCCAGGATCCGCGCTGCCAGGGTATGAGATACAAGGATAAAATCTATGCGGGACATGGAATTATGAGCAGGGGAGAAACAGGAGTAGGCCCAAGTATGCGGGAAGTTGTGTCTATAAGGTGGAGATGAGTTTAGAAAATTTTGTATCCGCACTACCGCCCAATGTCTGTGTCGTTCGCGTTTGTCCAGAGCCGGACATAGTGTAGTGTTGAAATCGCCTAACCATATTGCCTGTACTGAGGGGTTACGAGACATGGCTCTGACCATCTTTAACTCTGACTGTCACGGCAGTCTAGTGTTCTTGAAGCATGGCAGTCCCCTGCCATCACCTCAGTATTGGTCGTTTCAGCCACCTTTCATAGGTTATGGAGGCCACCCAGACCCTCCCTTGTGTACGTGTCACTCCAACGTCTTTAGGCAAAAATAGTTAATCGTTTCTCCATTAAGAGAGGGTGTACGATGTTGAAGGAGATGTTTTCCCTTTTCTTCTGGCTCTCTTTAGCTCCTTTTTGCAGATCAGGTAGTCCTTGCAGTAATCTGGTGACTGTTGTAGCATCTTAACCCCTCTGCAGAAACTCAGTGACCGAGATTATCATCTGGTTCCTCTAAATAAATAGTTCCCTTTACTTTGGATGATCCTGCCGTAACCGTTTCCTACATTAAACAAATTATACTTTTTTTTTTTTTTTTTAATAGTTCCAGTCAATCGCAGTCATCTTACATCATTAGAAATCCTCAGCAGAGAAGAATAAGCCAGTCACAGCCTGTGAGAAGCCGGGATGAGGAACAGGATGATATTGTGTCTGCCGACGTGGAAGAGGTAGCTTTAGCTTCTAACAAATTCAGGACTTTTTTTTTTTCTCAAAATACTTTTAGTAATTTACCTTTTGGGATTAATAAACACAATTGCATTCCACAAAAATCACAATAACCATTTGACTGATGTGGGTCTGTTTTTTTTTTTTTTTTCTTCCTCCAGCTGGAGACTGGCTTTCTCGTGAAAGCGGTCCAAACTGCTAATTAGTGGCTGGATCGATTTCCACCGCTCCAGTATTTCTCAGGCTCACCAATTTTACCGGCACACATGATCTGATGGGTCACGCAGATGTCCATAGAGGTTACCAGAGACCATATCGTCTCTGATCGCTTCTATGGTCATGACATCACTTCTGGTTGGGGGGGGGGGGGGGAATAAAAGTGATCTTTTGCAAATAAAAAATTAAGATCAGATGAATGAATTCATAAGAAGAAAATTGATCGCGTCTCCATCCCTCCGTTATTGCGTGTAGAAGCAAGCACATAACGCAAGTCGTGCACTCATATGTGTAAATGGTGTTTGCGACACACGTGAGGTTTCACCGCAAACAGAAGAGTGAGAGCAATAATTCTAGCACCAGGCCTCCTTTGTAATGCTAAACTGGTAATCTGTAAAAAAATAAAAAAGCTGCCTATGGAGATTAAGTATCATAGTTTGCCGCCATTCCACGGGCGTGCACAATTTAAAAGTGTGACATGTTGGGTATCTACTTAGTGTACCATCCTTTTTATAAAAAGTGTTTGGTGTGGTTTTTGCATTAAAATTCATGCATATGTTCAAAACAATTGCATTTGAAAAACCACTGCGCAAATTACAGTGAAACAAAAAATATTGAAAAGTTAGCATTTTTATTCTCTACGGTCTTTGCTAAAAAAAAAAATAACTATTTGGGGGTTCTAAAGTAAGTTTCTTAGAAAAAATACTGATTCAAACTTAACAAAAGTTCCAAAAAAGATTGGTATTTAAGTGGTTAAATCCTCACATCCAGCACTCAGAATAAATTATATAATTTGGCCACAGGCAAAATATTCTGTGTGGTATCGTGTTTTATTTTTTTCCCCCTGTTCACTATGTTGGCTGTAGTTTTTCTTCTATTTTCTGATGTCTTGTGACCTATCTTTCAGGTGGAAGTAGTAGAAGGAGTTGCTGGTGAGGAAGACCATCATGATGAGCAAGAGGAACATGGAGAAGAGAATGCGGAAGCTGAAGGACAACATGATGAGCATGATGAGGATGGTAAAGTGCAATTGTATATAGACCATAAGTTATCGGCTTTACTCCTAGTCACCATACTGATGTCAGTTGTTTTTTTCAGGGAGTGACATGGAGTTGGACCTTCTGGCTGCTGCTGAGACAGAAAGTGACAGTGAAAGCAATCACAGTAATCAGGACAATGCTAGTGGCCGCAGAAGTGTTGTCACAGCAGCAACTGCCGGCTCAGAAGCAGGTATGTATTGGTCTCACTTGACTCCCTACATGTGTCTATGATCGATATAGAGCGAAATTTAAAATTCTTTGCCTTGCAGGTGCCAGCAGTGTTCCAGCATTCTTTTCTGAGGATGACTCTCAGTCCAATGACTCCAGCGACTCTGACAGCAGCAGTAGTCAGAGTGATGACCTTGACCAGGAGACATTTATGATTGATGAGCCTTTAGAGAGGTCAACAAACAGCAACCATGCCAATGGTGCTGCACAAGCTCCTCGTTCTATGCAGTGGGCTGTGAGGAACACACAGAATCAGAGAACGCCTAACACCGTGCCATCTAGCACTTCTACCCCTGCAGGCAAGTTGCAGACTTTTTTCATCCTCCTAACATTTCTGCTTGCTTGTTGCACCTTACCCACCCACAGGGTCTTGGGCTCATCCTGCATTTTATATTTAGATTTTCAAATTCTTATATAGAATACAGTCATTATTTGTTTTACTTTTTATATTCATAACTGGTAGGAAACTTATTGTAAACATATGTTTCTTAATGAATTTCAACCTTTTTATTTTCTAGCGAGTTCAGGAGCTCTAATTTACATTGAACCATCTAGTTTACGTCGAAGTGGAAACATGAGCTCTACTGCAGCAGCAGCCCTTGAAGCCAGCAACTCCAGTAGCTACTTGACATCAGCAAGCAGTCTGGCAAGGGCTTATAGCATAGTTATTCGGCAAATATCGGACTTAATGGGGCTCATCCCAAAATACAACCATTTGGTCTACTCTCAGATTCCTGCTGCTGTAAAGCTGACTTATCAAGATGCAGTAAACTTGCAGGTGGGGCATTGTCTAAAACTGTAAGTGCTTCTCATTGTTGGTGGGATTTACATTGTTCTGACTTGAACCATTCTGTTTTTTCAGAACTATGTGGAAGAAAAGCTTATTCCAACATGGAACTGGATGGTCAGTATAATGGATTCCACTGAAGCTCAGCTTCGTTATGGGTCTGCACTGTCTTCAGCTGGAGATCCAGGTCACCCAAATCATCCTCTCCATGCTTCTCAGAATCCCACCAGAAGAGAACGCATGACTGCCCGAGAAGAAGCCAGCCTGAGGACACTAGAAGGCAGAAGGTATTCTATATTTTGCACTATTGTCTTGTTATAGTGTTAAAGTGCCATGATTTGACTAAAGCACAGCTGGCAAAATTTCCTAAAGTTTTTTTTGTTTCGCATATTTTGTCACGTTCTCCAGAAAAGCTGTATCGCAGTTCACATTCATCCATTTGTTTCTCCTTACCCCTAGAATCCCCACAGTTACCATAGGGCACTGGACCAGCTGTAGTGACCATTTTAAACTAATGCTAACCAGAGGTTCTTCTCTGACACCTTCCACCCCCTTATCCAGCTGTACTGATATTTTAAACACAATCTGCGCTTTTACAATAGTTAAAGTGGCTTTCTTTCTTTCTGCTCATGTTGATCATGTTGATTTTCTTCTAGAAGAGCCACCCTACTAAGTGCACGTCAAGGAATGTCTGCACGCGGAGACTTTCTGAACTATGCACTCTCACTAATGCGCTCTCACAATGATGAACACTCCGATGTGCTTCCGGTGTTGGACGTGTGTTCCCTGAAACACGTGGCCTATGTTTTCCAGGCTCTTATTTACTGGATTAAAGCAATGAACCAACAGACCACACTGGACACACCTCAGCTAGAGAGGAAAAGGTAAACCTCACCATTTGATTTAAACCATTTGTGTATGTGTGTAGTGATCACTCAATATATCTTTAATTCCTCTATTTGGAGGATTGTAGAAGGCAATGTGTGACCTCCATGATTGGCTGTCATGGCGGTCACATGATCGGAAAACTCTGGATCGCAAGCAGCGATCGAGATGTTTCCAGCGATCGAGATGTTTCGATTAGCCACTGGTGCAATCTCGATACAGCTCCATTGGCGCTGTTGCATGCAAATACGCGGCTTCTCTGCGCCAAGGCCCAAAAGCTGGAACGCTGCATATTTTCGGGCTTGGAACCTACAGGGTAAATGTAGTTTAAAGAGGAATTTCAACTTGCGTTTTTTTTGTCAGCAGCTCCAAAAACAGGGTACCTGTGCCTGGAGTCCAGTGCGGTCTTCTCGCAGCAGGGTCTTATCTATGCGTATTTGGATACAGCTGTGGCTTCCTGGGGAACTACAGTCAGATTCTCACTGCACATGTGTGAACTCGCACACGCTTTTGTGAATGGTCCTACAACCGCCTGGGACATTTGATGTGTCCCAGAAGACTGCGGCAGGGCAAGTGGCTTCTTGCCAAACAAGGATCGCAGAAGTTGGAGTGGGTACCGAAATCAGGAGTAACACCTTCCGCCCTGTCACTTTTGAGTGGAGTTCCGCTATTAAGTACCAGTTATCAGTGGTAACTTGGTATCTTGCAATTCTCCGTTGTATTAGGCACACATATTACAAAAAACTGACAGATGTGACCCCTTCGACCTCCTCTGTCATCTCCATTCAGCTGTAATGTACACTAAGCTCAGTGTGTATTTATGGCACCGCAATGTGCTGTGATGTGACTACTGTGCACCTGCACAGGAATGACATTACACCCTAAATCTTCAAGCACCCAAAGTGGCCAAACCCTTTACGGAAGATTAGGCAAAGATGGGTGCTTCTGTGACCAGCAGGATCAGTGACAGATGAACTCTGGGTCGCTTTTTTGACCGGTAAGCCTATCGTGCTAATATGCTGTACATTCTAGCACATTATGGCAATAAACCACCTTTGGTACCTGTTGAATTAAAAAAAAGGTAATGTATACCGCTTTTAATGCCTGAGCTCAGATTAGGAGCGGTTCTCCTGCAGTGCTCGTGTATAGAGCTTACTCATAGTCTGGATCCTTATTTTCTACTGCTGTATAACAGGCTGAGGTGAGGTATGGAAGGTAACTGCAGCATAGAAAAATCAGAAAATTGGGTGCCCTGCCCAACAGGAATAAGCAATGTGGCAGAGTTGTGTAAATCTCATGTCTTCAGCTCTAATGCTATTTTTATTTGCTTAGAACTCGAGAACTCTTAGAACTTGGCCTTGATAATGAAGACTCGGAGCATGAGAATGATGACGACACCAATCAGAGTTAGTATTTGTGAAATATTACTTTGTTTCTGAACTACCATATTTTAGCAAAATCATGTATTTAATCAGTTTATTTTCAGGAGTTTTGATCTGTTTCCAAGTGTCTTCGGAATACTTGGATTAAGGTGTACTTCCAGTATTTTTTTTTTTTTTTTTTTTAGTTTGGCATACAGTAGAAAATAATTGACATTTTTTGGGGTATTTCTGTCTGTGGCCTCAATGGAGACATGTCCCTGTTATGTGACCTTCATTCAAGAATAGAGGGGCACTCATCTGTCCCTGGGATAGTAGGGCACAGACGGTTATATAATCAGATGTTTTAATGTTCCTTGTCCTAATTATGATTTGTTTCTTGTCGCAAGAGAAGAGGAGTCTCTCTGGCTGAGTTTGTAACTCTTCCCTGATGCATTCAAACCCAAAAAATGGCTCCATTTGGGCTTTAACTATGTTGCATCGTTTGGTTTCTGAATTCCATTACGACTTCATCTCAATTACGACTTCATCTCAATTACGACTTCATCTCAATTACGACTTCATCTCAATTACGACTTCATCTGAATTACGACTTCATCTCAATTACGACTTCATCTCAATTACGACTTCATCTCAATTACGACAGTTATGCTACCATCTTTAGGTGTTTTAACACTGGCAAAATGACAGGAAGCTCTCTCCCTGCCACACAAGGCTTCAGTTTATTTGTTATGGTCTAAGGTGTTGGTCAGGTCTGTGCAGTCTCTGCATGAAAAATAGCTAGTTTCTCAATGATTCTTTCTGGAAGTGGGAGACTGGCCTTTTTTGCTTTGCTTTGCTACAGATTTTCTATGCTTGGAGGAATAGGACTCGGACCCTGCTCTGTAATGTCGCTGGTGGGAACTGGACCCAGCAAGCAGAAAATTGTGCAAACATATATTGCCTTGCCAACTTTTTGGGGTACTCTACATGTCCAGGGCAGTGATCCCCAGCTGGGCTGCCAGGTACCTGAAGGTCCTTGTAGCGTTGCCTGCCATGATGGTGGAGACTGTATCCCCTTGGGCAGGGGTGTCCAAACTTTTTTCAAAGAGGGCCAGATTTCATGAAGTGTACATGCGTAAGGGCCGACCATTTTGCCTGACATCCTTTGATCCATTAAAGTGGAGCTCCACCCTCTTTTTCAACTTTATAGCATTTATTTTCATACTGCCCCCTTAAATAGAATTGGTGTGTCTTTTTTTTTTTATTTGAAAAACTCACTGTGCTGTGCAGATGAGTTTATTTTCCTAGGCCGCGGCCGCAGCGGCATTGCCCCGTCAATCAGTGCTGCGTTGCCTCCTGGGAGATGTTTGTCATCAACCCCAGGAGGTCCTGGCCGCGTAGCATCGCGTGATTACCCCCCCCCCCCCGCGGATGAAAAAAAAACACCCCGCCAAGCCACTAAGTCCCCCCCACCCCCGTCAAGCCACTACCTCGGGCTCTCTGACTGATACATTGTGGGTCTAAATGGGGGGGTCTGTATTGTAGCAAGGGGGGGTCTGTATTGTAGAGGGGTCTTCACTGTAGCGGGGGTCTGTATTGTAGCAAGGGGGGGGTTGTATTGTAAGAAGGGGGGCACTTCACTGTAGCGGGGGTCTGTATTGTAGTAAGGGGGGTCTGTATTGTAGGAAGGGAGGTCTTCACTGTAGGTGCGATTTGGTGGCAGTGTGATGTGATGTGCTGGGGCGATGTGATGCAATTTGGCAGGGGGGGGTGCTGCGATGGAGGAGATGTGATTTCGCGGGGGCAATGCGATGTGCTGGCTGGGGCGATGCAATTTTGTGGGTATTGTGATGCAATTGGGCGGGGGGTCTATGCGATGTGGGAATATTTACTAAATGTTGTGCTGCGATCGGTGCGGTGCGCTGTGATCGGTGCGCTGTGATCGGTGCATTGTGCGGTCGGTGCGTTGTGCTGTGATCGGTGCACTGTGCTGTGATCGGTGCGCTGTGATCGGTGCATTGTGCGGTCGGTGTGCTGTGATCGGTGCGTTGTGCGGTGCGCTGTGATCGGTGCATTGTGCAGTGTGCTGTGATCGATGCGCTGTGATCGATGCGCTGTGATCGATGCGCTGTGATCGGTGCACTGTGAGGTGTGCTGTGAGGTGTGCTGTGATCGTCGTGCTGTGATCGATGCACTGTGATCGATGCGTTGTGCGGTGTGCTGTGATCGATGCGCTGTGATCGGTGCATTGTGCGGTGTGCTGTGCTCAGTGTGTGATCGATGCGGTGCGCTGTGCACTGTCCTGTGATCGGTGTACTGTGATCGGTGCGCTGTGCTGTGCACTGTGATCGGTGCGTTGTGCGGTGTGCTGTGATCGATGCGCTGTGATCGGTGCATTGTGCTGTGATCAGTGTGCTGTGATCGGTGCGTTGTGCTGTGCTCGGTGCGCTGTGATCGGTGCACTGTGCTGTGATCATTGCGCTGTGAGGTGTGCTGTGATCGTCGCGCTGTGATCGGTGTGCTGTGATCGATGCGCTGTGATCGATGCGCTGTGCGGTGCGCTGTGATCGCTGCGTTGCGCTGTGATCGCTGCGTTGTGCTGCGCTGTGATCGGTGCGTTGTGCTGTGATCGGTGCGTTGTGCGGTGTGCTGTGATCCGTGTGCTGTGATCGGGGCGTTGTGGTGCGCTGTGATCGGTGCGGTGCGCTGTGATCGGTGCGTTGTGTTGTGATCCGTGTGCTGTGATCGGGGCGTTGTGGTGCGCTGTGATCGGTGCGTTGTGATCGGTGCGCTGTGATCGGTGCGTTGTGCTGTGCTCGGTGCGCTGTGATCGGTGCACTGTGCTGTGATCATTGCGCTGTGAGGTGTGCTGTGATCGTCGCGCTGTGATCGGTGTGCTGTGATCGATGCGCTGTGATCGATGCGCTGTGCGGTGCGCTGTGATCGGTGCGCTGTGCTGTGATCGCTGCGCTGTGATCGGTGCGCTGTGATCGCTGCGTTGTGCTGTGATCGGTGCGGTGTGCTGTGATCCGTGTGCTGTGATCGGGGCGTTGTGGTGCGCTGTGATCGGTGCGGTGCGCTGTGATCGGTGCGTTGTGTTGTGATCCGTGTGCTGTGATCGGGGCGTTGTGGTGCGCTGTGATCGGTGCGCTGTGATCGGTGCGCTGTGATCGGTGCGGTGTGCTGTGATCCGTGTGCTGTGATCGGGGCGTTGTAGTGCGCTGTGATCGGTGCGCTGTGATCGGTGCGCTGTGATCAGTGTGGTGTGCGGTGCAGATATATCTACATAACAAATTATTTAGTATATTTCCTGGAAGGAGGAGGGGAGGAGAGATTTTGCTATTGAAACCTGATCTGTAACATATTACATTGCTTGTGCAGCACTGAGCATGTGCGAGATATGCAAAGCTGAAATCCAGGAAGTCATACAGTCTGGCTTCATGGATTCCCACACTTAAGATGGCCACGGTCAATTCCTGTTTTATAAAGTATCTAAATGCTATAACAACCTAACAAAACGGACCTCCGTTTACAGACTAACATTACTAGAATACATTAAGCTTGTGTATTACAGGGGTATTTATATTTAAAAAGTGAAATTGTGGCCGGAACTCCACTTTAAAATTTGGGCTAAGTGTGTTTGGCCGAGCACTAATACACTGCCCAACAAGAATTCTCTTGCCTTTGTGGCTATGTGTGGTGAAGAGATGAGGACAGAAGAGGAGTCCAATGGCAGCCTAGGAGAGAGGACGTCCTATTACAAATGCCGCCGAGTAAACAGACTCTCCTGTATGTAATTTGACAGCACTCGTTCCCTCCCCTCTGAGGCAGCGCCGATAATTACAGTATATATCCAAATTACCAGGGGGCCACATTAAACTGGAACGGGGGCCGCAATTGCCCCCTGGGCCGGACTTTGGACATGCCTGCCCTAAGGAGTCCTGCAGCTTGGAATAGTGCATGCCCTTGGGTAATCCTGCTATAGTAGCCTTTTTTTTTTTTTTTTTTTTCCCTTCTCTAGCAACCAAGCCCTCATGGCCAGACAGGAAAAGCTTATAAACTGTATAGTTTCACAGGCTGCCAAGTGCTACCCAGCAGTAGTCCTGGAGGGATTACAGAGGCCCCACAACTTTCTCTTTCATTCATTGACGGACACAGCAGTTTAATTCTTGAACTTAGGGTTATATTGCCACCTTCAGGAGAGGACTAGGCAGAACATGTAAAACAGCAAAACTACAAAGTACCGCCCAGGGGGCAGTCCTACTGGCTATAACCCCTCACACTGCATCCAGTAGCTTTTTCTGCCTAGTGTAGAAGGACCTGGCTCCCGGTGGGGACCATTGGTCCTGAAGATTTTTTTATTTTTGAATCCAGTGATCTACTATCGACAGCCGGGCTGGATGACGGGCTTAATAATATAGATCCTGGTAGTCACCCCAGCCTGGCAATAGAGCGTGCGCAGGCCCTAGCTACGCGCTGGGTCGGCTATGACATGCCCCATTCTGATCCAAGGGTGGTCTGCGAGCTATATGCTCTAGGACATGCATATGGCCAGTCTACTGCTGTCCGTGTGCCATGGCCGACACCCGCCCCGTACCGCTCGGGTGATTGGTCTGTCTGGAATGTGCCCAGCGGTCCCCACAGGAGGGGCAAGTATAGTCCCACCTGTCTCGGCAGGATGGAGCAGCTGGGCAATCCCTGGGAGGTCGAAAAAGTCTCTTACACTCCCTTTCTTCTCTCCCTCCTCCCCATGCTTGGGTCTGCTGTGTGACTGACCAGAGGTGGTGCCCTAAGTCCGGACAGGGGGCTGTGCTGTGTATGGAGTCTGCTTGTCTCTTCCCTATATTTGGTCCTTGTTGGGGTGTTTGAAGTACATTTTTGTGAGGAGACAGCCGTGCGGAGGGGGCTGCACGGCCACGGCCATTTTGCTGTAGCCTCAGTTCAGGGAAGTCCGATAGCTGTTTTGCTGGAGCCGTCAAGCGTGCTGAGGCGGCCATTTTCTGGTAGTCTCAGCTTGTTTTTGCCTCTAGCGCTGGGGTCCTTATTGAACGGTGCGAATCACAGAGCACCTCTTGAAGGAGAGCGGACAGCAGCACGGCGCAGTGTCTGGGTGGTGAGTTCTACGGGGGGCCCCTCAGACTGTGGCAGCTAGGAGGGTGGACTCTTTGGTGTGGCTTGCCTTCGGTCCCTAGCAGGTGTCAGGCGAGTGTGGGTGTACCACTTACTGGGTAAAATTTTGCATTGTGAGTTGGAAAAGCAACCGGCTTTCCTGGTCTGCGTGGAACTGGCAGGCCAGTTGGTGCTCGGCCTTAAGTATGTCTGCAATGCGGCCTTGGATACTGCCTCTTTGCTTTCTAGAGCCTCAGTATCTGCTGTGGTGCTATGTTGCCTGCTTTGGCTCAAATGCTGGTCTGCGGACCAGGCATCTAAGAAGGCTCTGGCTGTTTTGCCTTTCCAGGGAGAGAGGCTCTTTGGAGTTTTGCTGGCTGACATTATTAAAAATGTTACTGGGGGTAAGACTACATTGCTTCCACAGTCCATAAAAGGTAAGGAGCCATGCCTTAGGCCAGGGCCCTCCTTTTCCGCTCAAAAGCGTTTTTTCCGTCCAGGTCAGCAGGTAAGTGTTCCCAGACAAAGGTTTCTGCTGAGGGACAGAAGCCTCCCTGGTTCCGCAAGCCAAACAAGCCTGAAAACAAATTTACGGCAGCATTAAGGTTTGCCCCCGCCCAACTCTTGCCTTCGTGTGTGTGTGTGTATGTATGTATGTATGTATGTGTATATATATATATATATCTATATATCTATCTCTCTTCCAACCATTTTTCTTCCGGATCGTTGGGAAGCCTTGTTTGGGGCAGTGCAAGACTTGCTGCTGCGTGGATTGATGGTGCTGTTGCAGGAACGGTTTCAGGGCTTCTACTCCAATGTTTTGTAGTCCCAAAGAAGGAAGGGGCCTGTCTGATCCTGGACCTCAAGGCCCTAAACAGCTTTCTGAAGGTGCAAAGGTTCAGGATGGAATTGGTTCGCTCTGTGGTCGCTGCGCTCCATCCAGGGGCATTTCTGGCATCCCTGGACATCAAGGACGAATACTTGCATGTCCACATATGCGTCAGGCATCAGATTTCTGTAGTTTAGTTGTAGTAGACTAGTTGTAGTCGGGACAGGGCACTACCAATATGTAGCTCTCACTTTTGGCCTGGCATCGGCACCAAGGTGCTCGCCCTGATTCTGGCTTTGCTGAGACGGTGAGGAATCGCAATAGTGGGGTTACCTGTACGACCTCCAGAGAGCAGCTTCTGCCTCAGAATTAAGAGGAGCATGTGGCGATCGCCAGTCACTCTTCAGGAGTTTGGTTGGGTTCTGAACCTCCACATGTCGGTGTTGGTACCGACAATGCCTGGAGTACCTGGGAATGATTCTGGACTCCTCAGAAGCAGGTTTTTCTCCCTTTGGACAACCTGCAGGCTGTGGTAAAGCTGTTGGCGTCCTGCAAGTGGTTGCTCACTATGCTTCTCCATGCAAGTCCTGGGTCTCATGGTAGCCACTTTCGAGGCAGTACTGTATGCTCAATTCCACACAAGTTTTGCAAAAGGAGATCCTGTCCAAATGGGACAAATCTCCGTTGTCTCTGGATTGTCAGCCAGTCAGGGATTTCCTGATCTGGTGGCAGAGGTCTTCGGTCCAGGAAGTCGTTTCTTCCGTTTCATTGGACGGTAGTCACGACAGACACCTGACTGGTTGGGGGGTGGAGTTTGGGGCATACAGTCAACCATCAAGGAGGAACAAGGAGCTTGGCTGCATCATTGGAGATCGCTCACATACTGAGGTGGGCAGAGTGGCGCGTGCGGCTCTATTGACTATGTACATTCCAGGCGTAGATAGCAGGCAGACTACTTAAGTCAGTTGCTGGACCAAGGGGAATGGTCGCTACATCCGGAGGTTTTTTTGACTCCTTTGCCTGGGATGGGGCATGCTGGATGTGGTTTGTGGCCAGGTCCAAAGATCCCTGGGCGGACGTGTTGGTGGCTCCATGGGGGCATTATCGGCTAATTTATGCCTTCCCACCGATTAAAACTTCAACCTCGTCTGCTTCACAGAGTAGAGACTGAGGGGATTACGGTAATCCCGATTGGCGTTGGCGCCCCTGGTACGCCGACATAGTTCCTTGGCGACTGCTGATGCAAGAGGACCTTCTGTTGTAAGGCCCCATATCGATTGTAGACTCAAATGACTATCGTATTCTGCTGGTGTTGCTGTGTCTGCGCTGTCTTAAGTAGGGTTGTCCCGATTCCACTTTTTTAGGACCGAGTACAAGTACCGATACTTTAAAAAAAAAAAAGTATTGGTATTCGGTATCGGCGAAGTATGTCCCCCACAGATGCAGCAGCCATGGGGGGGGGGGGGGGGGGGTATTTTATTTAGGTATCAAGGGTATTTGCGGGAGTACAAGTACTCCCGCAAATACTCGGTATCGCTTTCGGGACAACCCTACTTTTAAGACTTGTTTTTAAACTCAAATTGTGAGTATAATGATTGATTTTAATATTTTAATAAAATTCACCCAAACGGTATTTTTTTTTTTTAGCTTCATGAATTCCCACGATTCTGAGGAGGGCTGCAAGACTCTGGAAGATACCTTTTTAATTGGATTACACTACCCCATAGCAAAAAATACCAGAGTGCAGGAGATTTGTCTGTTTGTAAGGCCCCATAGTCGCTGGCTTTTAAGGCGTAGCTGTTTGAAAGTCAAGTGCTAGGGGACCCAGGTCTGTTGAAGTCAGTCATTTCCACTATGATGAAGGCGCGGAAGTCCTCCTCAGAAGATTTATCATCGTATATGGAAGGCTTACATCTGTGTCAGGAGATGGGGTGGTGTCAACGGGCTTGTCCTGTTTTTTAGGATTCTGCTGCTTTCGCAGCAGGGAGTGGATCAGAATCTTGCCTTAAGCACCATTAAGGGGCAGATATCTGCCTCTGTTTCGATATGTGGCCCCTCCGGTTCGACCACCGCTGCCTCCGTGGGATTTGAATCTGGTGCTCTCGGTACTTTAGAAACTGCCGTTTGAAAACATTAGGGAGATCCCTTTACTGTCACTCTCTCAGAAAGTGGCCTTTCTGGTGGCTATTGCATCTGCCAGGAGGGTTTCTGAGTTGGTGGCCTTGTCTTGCAAGTCTCCCTACCTGATCCTCCAAGGATAAGGCAGTGCTACACCCGTAGCCTTGGTTTCTTCCTAAGGTTGTTTTGGCATTCCATCTGAACATTGTGCTTCCATCCTGGTGTCCTCGGCAGTCTCATCCCAAAGAGGTTGTTTGCATTCCTTGGACTTGGTCCGGGCTCTGCGTCTGTTGGGTACGGCTCCGTTTCAGAGGTCAGATTCACTGTTTGTGTTGGTAACTTGTCCAAAGAAGTGCCTGGCGGTCTCATCGGCCACCATTTCTTGGTGGATTAGACAGATTGTGATCCAGGCTTATGCCTTTTAAGGGGCGGGCGCCTCCCTTATCTGTCACGGCACATTCGACCAGGGCAATTGGTGCCTCCTGGGCTTTCCGACATCAGGTGTCTGTTTCCCAGGTGTGTAAAGCGGCAACCTGGTCGTACGTTCACACTTTCACTAAATTTTACAAGGTTGATGTGTGTGCATCTGCGAATGCTTTCTTCTCTATGCCCTCTCGGCTTAGGCCACTGTTACCAGCAAGACAGTGTCTCATCGACAGCAGAGAAGAGGGCATGTTAGAGGGTGAGGTGTCCTAACTATGTTGTTCAGGTTTAGGGTTTTGTCTCAGACTTGGAAAGCCTTTTGAGTTCCCTTGCACAAATAGTCCAGACTAATTTTGGAGTAGAGGACTCTGGTAGCAAAAACTTCAGAGGGCACTGGATTTGGATCATGGCATCTGCCACAACATCTTCAATCCTCTCCTGAATAGTGTAACATGACGAAAGAGGGAGCCCCTTCTAAAGGAGATGCCAAAACCAGAAGAAGAAACCTGGAAGATTTCCCACATGCTCTGGAGCCTTGAAAGACTTGCTTCAACAACTGTCTTGAAGGGTCTTGTCCGTCCACGTGTGCAGGATCTTATGGCTGAAGTTTTGGTCAGCACAATTACCCTGCCAGAACCACGTGAAACATTTGCCCTTCAAGGAGAACATTTTGATCCTGCTTTGGCTGATTTCATCCAGAAGGTGGTTGTGGGGAATAATAAGTAACTGTTTGTTTAATAAGAAGGCAAAGCCTACAGTTCAAAAGCTTGCCACTCCTACTTCCAAGAAGCATTCCTTAGGACTTGGGCCCCGAACCCTAAACCCCAGTCTCTGTTCTGCAGGAAGCCAAGGACTCCAAAGCTTTCTAAGCCAGGAACAAGTCCCATTCGCTATACAGGGGCGCCTCCATTTTGGATGTGGGGGAAGTTTGCAGGGGTTTGGCCTGGGGAGATTGTGAGGAAGGTGGGTCCACAACACAGTGGCTTGGGGCTACAAGCTGAAAGAATAAAGAGTAGAGGTGTAAGGCTCTGAAATTTCAAATGTTTCATCAAAGCCACAAAAACTTTGCTCTTTTGTAAGCTCATTTATCTTCTATCTCAAGAAGTGATCATTTCAGTTCCAGAAAATTCACGTTTTTTTTACTGTTTCTACTTGAACCTTTACACAGTTCCAAAACTAAACGGTTTGTCCTTTTTTTTTTTTTTTTTTTTTTTTTTTTTTTATCTCAAACTCCATTTTCTAGAAGTTCCATATGCTATTGGTGCCATCTGTTTTGCCCTTTCTCCAGCAGGGAGATTTAATAGAATTGGTGGAAATCAAATCTGCTTACCTGCCCGATCCACCCTTTCCATCTCTCCAAAGGTTTCTGCTGTTTTCCATGGAGGACCGCTACTTTAGTTTTTTGCGTTCGACTTTTTCCTCATCTCCTAGGTGCCATGTATCTGTCTTAAGCCACAGACACTGGGGGGCGAGGTTCTTAACACGAAGCATGTGGTTTGTGCTATGGGGTGTTGCCTGAAGCCATCTGCAATTTGTCAGCTTGAATCCCTTCGTGCTTCCTGAAGGCACAAGGTATGCAGCTTCCAAATCTATCTCTTGCTGCATCCATCAGTTTCTTAAACTTATTGTCTAAAAGGCTATTTCCACTGCTTTTCGGTAACTACAAATAGACCAGGGAGGCACAGACACTTCTGGTAGAATGAACAATCGGACTTAAGTAGCTCAAGTTTATAAGACTTCTCCCTGGCCTTTGGTTCATACTTTCACAAAGTTTTACCTCCTGGAGGTTCGAGCTGCTAAGGAATTTTTGATCAGTGAATTTTGCAGGCTGCTGTGTGCAGTTCTAGCCTGTTCTGGTTTCATTATTTGGAGCTTGTCTTCCTCTCTTATTTAGTGCTATGGGCTATCCCTGTGTCCTGGGATGTACGATCAAGAAAAAGATTTTACAGGCAAGGCAAAAATCCCCATCTTCTTGGAGTAAATCACTGGACAGTGATTTCCAGCCATCTGCCTTGTCTAAAGGATTATACCCTGGAAGGGAACTTCCTGTCTCTTTTGGGCTGAAAGTACTTTATCATAATGAAGCTATAGACGGCCTGTGTACTGTGATGTACTTTAAGAAAATGTTTACAGCTAATCCAAAAATCCAATTTTTGTTTCTATGTATTGTATGTGATGCTTTTTTATATTAACTTTCTAAACGGCCAGTTTACTGTACTTGTACGTTTTGGGTGGGAGTAAACCATGCTACAGGCTTGTTTGTCAGTGGGAGTAAAAAACTTTTTTTGTTTCCATTTTTAAAGTTTTTTAAAAGTTTATTTTTTATTTTTAGAATAACAGTTACAGTACATTTGATGACAAAAAATACAATGTGATACAGATCAATACAAATATATAAGTATTGTAGTATATTTGCTGTCCATGTGGAAGAACTCAATATAGAATAGGTTTTGGTTTACACCATATAAAAGAGAGAGAGTGAAAATAGTCCACCATGTAATAGTGAGAGATGGTATAACCATAAGAGTCAAATAATTAATAGTTTGGTTCTTCTAAAAACTAACATGGCTCAATTGATTTGAAGATTTAGTCTATCCAGACCAAAACCCTAATTTCGATCATATAGTAAAAACATATACTGTAATATATAAAAAGAGTAAAGATGGGTACACATAGTGCCTATGGGCAGTAGAAGGGAGGAGTATTGCCCCATTGTTGGTATCATTGGGAAGAATTACGTACCCTTTATTGTCAGTGAATGGCATGGTGTTAAATCGTTGGTGTCAATGGGAAGACTAGTGCTTTGCATCCTTGGCAGAAAGAGTGCCCAATTTGCTGGGTAAAGGCAAACGGGGTCACAGTTTGGAGACCCTGCTCCAAAGCATAGTTACAGAATTGTCTAATGAATTCTGTGGAAACATCCATAAAACACATGTATTGTTGTTATCAGGTTCTACATTAAATGACAAGGATGAAGATACGTTACCTGCAGAGACTGGCCAGAATCACCCGTTCTTCCGTCGCTCTGATTCTATGACCTTCTTGGGCTGCATTCCACCAAATCCTTTTGAGGTTCCTCTTGCAGAAGCCATCCCACTTGCTGACCAGCCACATCTCTTACAGGTATTGTTTAATATAAGCAGCTCCTGTGCTTTCCCGTTAAAATCCTACACTTGTATCTGCCTGACCTCCTCATCAAATAAAAACCAGAACCTAGACAATGACAACCCCATCTATCTTGCGCAAGGCTTGTCATTATCTTCTATGGTTGGCTGTCTGCACATTGCTGTAGGTCTGGAAATTATTTGACTATGGAGGGAGGTGTACGTGGACCATTTTAAATAGTGCGTTTTTATGCTACTACCCGTTGTTTGTTAAAAGTGGTAACTGATTTTTACACAACAATTTATCACCTATTTAGCCCAATGCCCGTAAGGAAGACTTGTTTGGCCGGCCGAGTCAGGGCCTGTATTCATCTTCAGCTAATAGTGGAAAATGCCTGCTTGAAGTGACAGTGGACAGAAACTGTTTGGAGGTAGGCATGCAAAAGCCCTCTTAGTCGTGTTTGGTATATTTTGCAAGAAATAAAATCTCAGGGATTTGCTTTAAATCATTCTGTGACCCCACTTTTAAAGTCTTAAAGCCTTGCTTACTCTGTCAGCTCTACACTGCTCATTGTGTAGTCCCAGCCTCCACTCCTCTTCTGGTTGAATGTCCAGTGTCATTCAGCCACTTCTGAATTAGGGCTGGCCCACCATTGCTGGAAGTGGAGGGAGAAGACTGAGGTAAGATGTTACAAGGTGTGATCTCCTCAATTTGCAGTTAAGTGTTTGGTGAACTAGCATACTTGTGTAGGTTTTCATGAGAAAAAAAAGGTAACGGGAGGGATCTCTAGCTGATTGACACTTGGCTTCCTTTTTTTTTTTTTTTTTTGCTGTATGGAGGGGGGTGGGGATGTCCCTTCCCTCCTATCAGCTCTCTGAGCTCTCCTCACTGAGCTCTCCAGAGTGTAACTTCAGCTCTCCACTACTTTTGTTTCTGAATGCTCAGACAAACTTTAAAAAATTCTGGACTTTGAACTGATGTAGAGAAGACTGCAGATAAGCAGGTACAACTTATGTATGAGGATTTGTTTCATCTGTTTATCACTTCACTGGGTGTATGTAAGGGTTTGCAACCATTTTAAAGAATGTGCTTTATTGTATTTTTGTTTTGTTAGGTTTTGCCTACAAAAATGTCCTATGCTGCTAACCTGAAGAATGTAATGAGCATACAAAGCAATCAGAAAGAGACCGAAGAAACCTCTGCACCTCAGGAAGAAATGGACAGCTCAAAGCCAGGACCATCAGCGCATGATCTGGCTGCTCAGTTGAAGAGCAGCTTGCTGGCGGAGATTGGGCTTACAGAGAGCGAGGGTCCTCCTCTGACTTCATTCAGGTACATTACTCTGCAATCCGCTTAGTTATATATGGAATGTCTTGTCTTGATGATTCCCTGTGCATTGATGGCTTTCCCAGAGTTGCCTCCTGATCTTTGTTAACATTATTTAATATTGGATCGATTTTCCTTGCTACCGGATCAGATTCTAAAGACTTGAAGCATGATCCTTGGGGTTCTTTATATTTTTTCCTTATTTACTTGCATAGTGTTGGCTAGTCTAAACACTATCTTGGCTACTAATGTTTTAATTCGGAAGATCTGAATGTCTACCACCATATTTGAGAGGAGTTTAGTGTCCTACCTCCATAGAATAGTGGTACTTTTTTACCTACTGTGATGTGATAGTATAACTTTTCCTTTATCGGTTCATATGTAGTTAAAAATGTAATGATTGGTGTACAAAGGTCACAATTTTTATTTGATTGAAAGACGATCTATGGAATATTTTGCCTTTTCCAGATGTTCGTTTAGAGATGTTCTCCATTAGACACTGTCCGCTTCAGCCCATAGATATGGGTTTCTCTCTGGATCTGGTTCATACTTATGTAGGCAGTTTAAAAGATCCACAAGTAGTTTGCACACTGGGTTTGATTTACTAAGACAGGAGAGTGCAAAATCTGTGCATTGTAGCTGATCTGCTTCTAACTTCAGCTTGTTCAATTAAGCTTTGGCCAAAAAAAAAAAATGGCAGCTCATTGGTTTCTATGCAGAGCTGCACCAGATTTTGAACACCAATTTTAGTAACCCCCTCCCCACTATGTTGAATAACTACTAAAGGGTTTTCTGAAACCAATAAGTAAGCACACTGTTGAATTGTTATGAAAGGATCAACACTAAGTTGAGATTCATTTCCCTTGTTTACTAATGTGTAGTGTTTATTCTAGGCCACAGTGCAGTTTTATGGGCATGGTGATATCTCATGATATGCTGTTGGGTCGATGGAGGTTGTCACTTGAGCTTTTCGGCAGAGTGTTCATGGAGGATGTTGGCGCAGAGCCGGGATCAGTAAGTTTTTTTCATTGTTCTTCGGAGTTCTTCTTTATATATTGTATTGTTTGTGTAGGTAGATGGTTAATAGTTCTACTCATTTAAACAGATATTGACGGAGTTGGGTGGCTTTGAAGTGAAAGAATCCAAATTCCGCAGAGAGATGGAAAAACTGCGAAATCAGCAATCTAGAGACTTAACCTTGGAGGTAAGATTCCACAAATTCTCATCATTTGACTATCCTAATACTCCTCACAAGCTTCCTCCTTGTGGGTGTTTAGAGATCACCTTTGAATCGTTAAACAAGATGCATTGATCAGTCTTGACTTGCACGTTTTTTTTAAAATCAATTTTAGGCTTTTTATTGTAGACTTGATACCCAAGTTTTTTTTTTTTTTAATTAGATTATTTTTAAAAACTGCTCTGTGCAACAATATTGCACAGAGCAGTCCCTTACCTTTTCTTCTTTGATGTACCCCCCCCTTTCGTCCTCCAGGTGCCCCCTTAGCAATCCGGGTGCTAAGAGGGCACCCATTTACACACACGCTCTGTGTATGTGTGAACACAGCCCAGCACCACAGTGCTAGAAAGCATAGCCCCTGCTACCACCTCAAAAGAAGCCTATGGGTCCTGCTGCTGTTTTTTCCTGTAAGGCCAGGTGGTGAGAGGCAGGTGTGATGGAGGGTAGAGATGGTGAATTTTTAATTGGAGTGATGATTGTCTTTATATTTAGCTTATCTTTTTGTTAAAATTATAAATCGAACATATTATTGCCTAATTATAAATTTAATAAAAGGCAGGGATCCATTTTACCTTTTTTTTTTTTTTTCTCCGTGGTCTATAGGTTGACAGAGACCGAGACCTCCTTATTCAGCAGACAATGAGGCAGTTGAATAACCATTTTGGACGCAGGTGTGCCACAACACCAATGGCTGTGCACAGGGTAAAGGTCACTTTTAAAGACGAGCCAGGAGAGGGCAGCGGAGTAGCCCGAAGCTTCTATACCGCTATTGCTCAAGCATTTCTGTCAAATGAAAAATTGCCAAGTCTAGACTGCATTCAGAACACCAACAAAGGAACACATACAAGTAAGCCTCTTTATAGGATGTGATGTTTTAACATTATTCTACTAGTACAACTTTGGGAAACTGTAAAAAAAAAGCAATGGTTTCAAAGTAGAATAAAGGCAAAGTGTGTGTTTGTTTTTTTCTTATTGTGTAAGGAAAGGATTTTTGCCATCTGTGTTCCATGGTGAAGATTTTGTTTCGCTTCCTGTTTCATAGCCAAAACAGGAAATACCAATGTGAAAAACCAGGTGTCATTGGAAGATTTCCTATCTCTGCTGTCAACCCAAAATTTGGCTTTTTTTTTTTTTTTACTTTTATGGTAAACAGGACATTAAAGAGGGTGAATATTCCCAACGGGTGTAGGTCGCAAAATAACCGCACTGGTTCTAATCCCTCTCCAGTTTATCCAAAACTTTAAATAGAATTATTATTATTTTTGTTACTTTAGTGTCCTTAGTAATAAGAATTTCAGCTTCTTTCTAAATCACATCCTTAACCTCCCTGGGATATGATTCTTTCAGATTTTAGGTGCTGAAAGCGGTACCATTATTTTACATTGTAGGCCTGTAATTCTTAGGAATAACTTGCCTAAATCTGTCCAAACAAGAGTCTAGTAGACATCCCGGGTATGAAAATTTGAAACAAAAAATCATAAATTATAATATTATAACAAATAATATAATAAAAATTACTTTCAGTGTGTTTGGTGACGAATTTCCCCACAAATCACTATCGCTCAATTCTGCCAGTGATTCTATATATATATATATACACACATACTTCACTGCTCTGTGCATGGGTTTTGCACAAAGCAGCCTTGATCCTCTTCTGGAGTCCCCTGCCGGAGCTCCTTCCAATTGCTAAGTGCCCCCATAGAAAGCTGCTTGCTATGGGGCCACTTGTGTGGGCTCAATCTTGACCCGCACTGTGTCTTCATTGACACACAATGTGTAGCTTGGCCCCCGCTGCTGCACCTCTGTTCAGTTCTCATGCACAGCGCTGGATAATGTCAAAGGAAAAGATACCATGTGCCGCACATCAAGCTGACCCATGTGCATGAAGTGAGATGAATGGCAGCCTCAGTCCAGATTCCAGCCAGGCCACGCCCCCACCATGTTTCGCTCCGCATCTTGGAGCTTAATAATGGAGGGGCTGCACAGCGCAATATATTACATGTTTGGTTTTGTATTTAATACCATTTTAAGTGATGGACCTCTTCTCTCTACTGGGAGAAGCTTACCTTCTGCCTGTGGAGGTTTTTCTGATTCGTCTACTACAATGATTCTTTTAAGATTCCTGCTGCACCATAGGCATTGCGGGTCCTACTTCAACATGGAATCAGTTAACCCCTGAGCAGAGCCTTGGAAGGCTGTACCTGGACCCCTTGGAGTAATCCTTCCATAATGTCTGCTGATGTCTTCAAACTTGGTGTGGAAGTGCACAGTATGGGTTGTGGAGGTGTACAGATTGGCTAGTATGTAGTATATTTTTGCCCTTGAATTGTCCTTTCAAAAATAAATAAGTCAGAATTGACTAGTTGAGATGTCAATACAAAAGGACAAGTCTTATAGCGATTGCAACCCTTCTAGGTTTAGGTGCTGGAGAGTTACAAAAAAAAAGAATCCTATACAAAGTTAGGAGACTTCATTTTTGCCAGTGACCAGTCGCTTGAAGGTGGCTGCACATAACCCAGTGGTAACCACTACAGATCTGTATCCCGTATTGAACTCAAACTCATTTTACTGATAACTCAAAATGTTTGCTCTTAAAGGTTTGATGCAGAGGCTAAGAAATCGAGGGGAACGCGACCGGGAAAGAGAACGGGACATGCGACGAAGCAGTGGTTTAAGAGCTGGATCTCGGAGGGACAGGGACAGGTTTGTTTAATTTATGCATTCCCCCTTGCACAATAGCGTAGTTTTTCATTTGGCCTTCACTTAACGCATATGCTTGTTTTTATTTTAGAGATTTCAGGAGACAGCTGTCTATTGACACAAGGCCTTTTAGGCCAGCCTCTGAAGGGAACCCCAGTGATGATCCAGATCCTCTTCCAGCTCACAGACAGGCTCTTGGGGAGCGGCTGTATCCACGTGTACAAGCCATGCAGCCTGTAAGGGACTTTTGTAACTGCTTTGTGTATATGTGTGTTATATATGCGTGTGTGTGTGTGTGTGTGTGTGTGTGTGTGTGTATATATAATATATTTTTCTGGCACATCCGTAACCTATAACAATTTATTTATTTTAGGCCTTTGCAAGTAAAATTACTGGTATGCTGCTAGAATTGTCTCCAGCCCAGCTGCTACTGCTGCTGGCCAGCGAAGACTCTCTAAGAGCCCGGGTGGATGAAGCTATGGAATTGATTATCGCACATGGAAGGTATCACTTGATAACCTAAACTGTTACACACTCAACAATTTTAGACTGTGTTCCTGTATAGCTTGAAAATTAGAGGCTTTGTAGAGACCCCCCCTTATCTAAACTTGACTTACTTTCAGACCGCCCGTACAGGCACATCACGGCCTGTTTCCGGTGCATACATGCTTCCCCCCCACTGCCAACACCTGCTGTGACTGTACACAGCGGTAGTCTCTCATTAGGTCCCAGCCAATGATTCATGGCCAGAACCTGCTGATAACCTGTGTCCAATCGCACCCCAGAGCCCTGTGTTGACAAACACAGGGCTCTGTACAAAAAGAACAATCTGTGTATTATATGTTGCTTTTTACTAATGACCTTTGTTTCTAGAAACAATTAACCCTTTGATCATCCTAGATGTTATCCCCTTCACAGCTAGTGTCAGTACAGTTGATGGTGTATATTATCACTGTATTCGTGGCAGTTAGTCATTGTAAGTAGATGTCAGATTGCACGCTGCGCTATCAGTCTCACCAAGTCGCTGATCACTGCTAGTAATAAAAAAATAAAAAAAATCCCATAGTTTGTAGACACTATATAATGTTCAGGCAAAGCAATCAATATAGACTTATTGAGACCTTTCTTACCAAACCTATGTAGCAGAATACAGCCTTCCTTTTTTTTTTTTTTTTTTTTTTGGCTTTTTTTTTTTTTTTTTTTTTTGGCCTTTTTTTCGTTTTTAGAATTAAACCTAGTGGTAATCAAATGCCACCAAAAGAAGCTCTATTTGTGTGGTTATATATATTTATTCTGGGTACAGCGTTTCATGACTGAGCAACTACCAGTTAAAGTAGCGCAGTGCTAAATGGAACAAAAAACTGCCTTTTTGCGGAGCTGAGGTGGGTAAAATGTCTAAAGGAAAAGCTGTTTTTATATTTGTTAGCTGCGTCATGTCAGGGAGATTTACGATCATTTCCTGTTCCATAGACACGGCATGCAGTATTTCGGAGGGAAATGCCCTTAGTTTAGAGACTTGGGTTTAGTTCGCACTTTTTTGACTCTTGCCTTTTAAAAGCTGACAATCGTGGCATTGAGTCATTCTTACAGGCTTTATATTAACATGCCTATATTAACCTCACTATAAAAGGTTCTAGGCCAGGGGGGAATAACACAATGTAACTGGTTAGTCTTTCTTTTCTAGGGAAAATGGAGCAGACAGTATACTGGATCTTGGCTTGTTGGATTCATCTGAAAAAGTTCAGGTAAGCCATTGCTGCTGCTAATATTTTATTCTTGGATTTCTTTGAGATTGACACTTGTAATGCATGCGACAGCCCATAGTTTATAGGGAACTTGCGTCCAGGGATGATCAGCTGTCCCTAAATTCAGGTTATTGCACCCTGTGCAGATTACTTTCGAACACTGGCAACTGTATAGCCTGTCACTGCTTTGTACATGCTCAGCAGTCACAACTATCTGGACACACCTGGCTGCAGGTTTCCACAAGTTAATAACTGAACCACAGCATATTTGGGCATGTAATTGAGAGGTTACAGATCTGTCGCTAGTTTTGGACTATTTCTGAAACGGTGCAATCTATTGTTGCAGGAAAACCGTAAACGTCATGGATCCAGCCGCAGTGTGGTTGATATGGAGCTAACCGATACAGATGATGGTGATGATAACGCCCCCTTATTCTATCAGCCTGGTAAACGAGGATTCTATAGTCCCAGGCCAGGCAAGAACACAGAGGCCCGGTTAAACTGTTTCCGGAATATTGGAAGGTAAACATTTTGGCTATTAGTAGAATGTCGTGTCAATGAAAATTGCAGTTTTCTGTGAGTATATGATGGAACATATCTGTCATTTTTTCAGGATCCTTGGCCTGTGCCTGTTGCAGAATGAACTATGTCCGATCACATTAAGCCGACAGGTTATAAAGGTTCTCTTGGGGAGAAAAGTAAGTCTTTTGTGAAATATTCAGATTCCATAAATTCTCGAATCTAAAATACTCATATAAAGTTATAGGACACCTGTTCTAAATAAAATTACATGTTCTAGCCCACATAGAAAAATAGAACCCCGCCCCCTTACACTCATATTTACACTCCATTTCTTTATGAACGGTGGAGTGGATGCTTATTTTTCCAGCGCTGTTTGTTGCTCAATGTGCCAAGCCAATCTGAGCTGCTTTGTACTATGAGATCGGTGTGATGGCCCCGATCTCAAATGTCACCAGTGTTATGTTTACATTGCAGAGCTCATCCTTTCCTTTTGCAGAGGGAGGAGGAACTAATGAATTAATCACACATTCATTGGTTCCAGATCAGCAGATGCCAAGATTTTTAACACTTTAACCCCCTTCTCTGCCAGTTTATCTTAACCCTGTCTTGTTCATGCAGTGACCTGTATATTAAATCATTTTATTTTTCCTGCACATCTGTACATAACCCCTTCATCTCAATTTTCATTGTATGTGACCTTTAACACCTTCTCCCCCTTTCCCTTTTTTAGAATTGTGTATAGTTAATGTATCCAATTCACGATTACCAAGCAGTATGTTTTAACCCCCTCAATGATAGTATGTTTTTTTCCAAAAAATTACATCACCTTGGGGTGTCTGTTTCGTAAGTGATCATTTATGGAGTTTTGTGTATCTTGTGTAATGTGCTTCAGCGGGTAAACATTTTTTTTTTCTTCAAAAAGTTTGATCATCTTTTTCCATTAATATAGTTAAAAAGAAAACAAATACAGTGGTTATCAAATCCTACTCAAAGTATTATGACTTAAAAAAAAAAAAAATATGATTTACAAACTACCACAGGCTAGTATTGAAGTGGTCAACCTACATTTTCTTTCTCATCTATTGAGAAAAACGGGATGTTTTTTGTCCTTTTGGATCATGCAGATGCCTACAACTGACAAAGCTGCAGGTCAGGCCAGGATAACTCTTCTGCTACCTGGGTATCCAAGGATGATGAACATCTTTTCCTCAGCTGTACTGTATTCGAATTTAGTAAACTCTTCAGGTTTGATCTGAGATTGGCATGCAAAAAAAAAGATCATTCCTCCAATAATCTCAATGTGTGTACCAGGCATTACTTTCGATCTTTTCCTCTAATTCCAATCAAGAATCTTCTCTACATAACTGGCCATCGAAGTGCTACAACTGCACCCTGTCGGACTAAGGCTGCATACACACGATCAAATCTGTCTGCTGGAAACGGTCTGCTAGACCGTCCCAGCAGACAGATTCGATTGTGTGTACGGGCGAGCCGACGGATTTGGCCACCCGACAGATTTCAAAGCATGCTTTGAAATCTATCGGGTGGGAACCCGTCTGCCCGACATGTCTGCTGGTTAGTACACATACCAGCAGACATGTCGTCTCGCACCGGCGCCGAATGGATTCAGCGCATGCGCGGAAGTGTTTTACTTCCTGGTGTGGTGACGTGGCGGCGTCAACGTCACCGCCACGTCACCGCGCCGTCTGCTGGCGGGGATTTTGGTTTGCTCGTCTGTACACGCGAGCAAACCAAAATCCAAAGAGACAGATTTGTTCAAATCGGTCGGACAGACAATTTTGAACAAATCTATTGCCTCGTGTGTACGAGGCCTAAGTGTTGCAGGGATGGATTAGAAGAGACCTTCAGTCACTGGGTTTAGCTTGGAATAGAGAAGTTGGCTGCAGGGCACATTCCAGATTCAATTCACCCCATACCTTTTTGATCCAGTTGCTGTCATTTTGGCTACTAGAGCTGTGTCCTATCCAGGCCACCATTCTATTCCTCAAAGATTTCCTGCCCTAGTGGCATGTGAGGCCCTTGGTAATACCTGGTGTGTCTTGGTTTATCCTGACTCCAGAGGGGCCCTCTGGCCTAATGGGTCAGCTGGGACCAACTTTACTTTTCACTCATCCTTGTAGGGTTCTGTTATTGTTGTCCTCCATACACAGGTCTACTTCTCAGGCCTGGTGCCTTTTCCTGACCCCCCCCCCCCCCCCCCCCCATTGTGAGATACTTGGACAACCACAAGTGAAGTGGGTGGCATTGTGGATTCTAGTGGCCAAGATCTCCCTGAAGGGCTTAACACCTCCAAGATTTGGCTAGATCTGACTTGGGGTTTCAGTGTTGGAAATTGCCTGTCAACGGCAAATGATTATCAACCTAGTTCCTCCTTTCTTGCCCCGTGTTATTATAAAGGGTGTTGCCCTTTTCTTGACTACCTTGCAACTTTTAATTCTCCCCTTGGTCTACTTTTAGACCCTTGTCTGCTGTTAGCAGCCTAGATCCACAAGGAGTCTAACATATCTGCCTCTCTGGACCGGGTAGTCTCTGGTGTGATCACTCTGTCTCCCCATCAGCTGGATGGTAATAATTATTATCTGCATATCCAGGTGGGGTTTCTCTCATTGGAGATTTTTCTTCAGGGATGCTTACTAGACTTTCAGAGCAAAGGGGTTCCTTGCCTTGTTGGATCCTGACTTGTGTAGGTGGTCTGCTACTGTCTCTGTTGGGCACCATCTTTGTGCTGCTGTGTTTTCAACACTGAGGTTCAGGTTGATCAGGTTTTCACTTGCTACAGGTTTCATTGTTCCCTTCTGTTTTGAAATCCTTCTCCTCTAGTGATGACCTTTTCTATTTGGTCCTAAGCATCAAGCTGACTGTTGTCCTCTGGTCCTGTTGCTGTTCCCCCTAATTTGTAGGGAGCTCTGCCAAATTTGGTATCACTTTCCAGGGCTGGTCCTTAACCACTTCCGTATCGTAGGACGTCATATGACGTCTTGTACTTCAGTGAGGGAGGGGGATATCCTCCCGCTGCCATCTGGTGCTTTGTCAGGGCTCTCCCGTGCCATCGGAGGCCCGGAGAATGAATCGGCCGCTGCCGAATGAAGAGCATAGAGATTTTCTGTGACCATATAATCACCGGTCATCTCTGACCGTCGGAGGCTCAGGCGCGACGTTATGACGTCACACCCGGGTACTCGGAAGTAAACGTAGCCACAAATGCGGCTGAAAGCATGAGATCGGGAAATAAAATTCACCAATCTTGTGCTTTCCAGCCTGGAGGAGAGCTGTGGGGTCTTATTGACCCCGCATCTTTAGATAAAGAGGACCTGTCGCACATTATTCCTATTACAAGGGATGTTTACATTCCTTGTAATAAAAAAAGGGATAAAAAAAAGTTAAAGGTGTAAAAAAAAATGTTTAACCACTTGCATACTGGGCACTTACACCCCCCTCCTGCCCAGGTAAAATTTCAGCTTCCGGCACTGCGTCGCTTTAACTGACAATTGCGCGGTCGTGCGACGTGGCTCCTAAACAAAATTTACGTCCTTTTTTCCCCACAAGTAGAGCTTTCTTTCGGTGGTATTTGATCGCCTGTGCGTTTTTTTATTTTTTGCGCTATAAACAAAAAAGAGCGACAATTTTGAAGAAAAATACAATATTTTTTACTTTTTGCTATACTAAATATCCCAATAAAAAAAAAAAAAAAAAAAAATTCTCAGTTTAGGGCGATACGTATTCTTCTACATATTTTTGGTAAAAAAAAAAATCGCAATAAGCGACTGGTTTGCGCAAAAGATATAGCGCTTACAAAATAGGGGAGAGAATTTTTTTTTTTTTTTTTTACTAGACATGGCGGCGATCTGCGATTTTTATTGGTACTGCGACGTTATGGCGGACACTTTTGACACATTTTTGGCGCCATTCACATTTATACTGCGATCAGTGCTATAAATATGCACTAATTACAGTATAAATGTGACTGGCATTGAAGGGGTTAACACTAGGGGGTGAGGAAGGGGTTAAATGTGTATCCTAGGTGTGTTCTAACTGTGGGGGGAGGGGGGGTGACCGATCTGTGTCCCTATGTAGGAAGGAACACGGATCGGCCTCCTCCTCTCCAGAGACAGGACGCTGTCTCTGTGTAAATAGGCAATGAGAGATGATCTATGAGAGATCATCTCTCATTCGCCCACAGATCGCATCGCAAACGGCCACTGTGTTTGGCCGTGTCCAAGGGACACGGACAACACAGGGCTTCCCCGCAGCGCGCTCTACAGCACGCGCTGGGAACGCCTAAAGGACATGCCGTCAAATGACGGCATGTTGGATATTCAGGCCCGCGCTGTTGCCGTCATCCGACGGTAGCGCGGGCCTAAAGTGGTTAAACTCCCCTGTCCCCAGTAGCTTGCGCCCAGAAGCGAACCCAAGTCCAGACCACATGTAAACGCTGTTCAAAACACACGTGAGGTATCGCCACATGCGTTAGAGTGAGAGCAATAATCCTAGCACCAGACCTCCTCTGTAACTCTAAACTGGTAACCTGTAAAAAAAAAAAAATTAAAGCGTTGCATATGAAGATTTTTAAGTACCGAAGCGCCATTCCATGAGTGGGCGCAATTTTAAAGCGTGACAAGTTGGGTATTTACTCGGCGTAACATCTTTCACATTATACCAAAAAATTGGGCTAATTTTTACTGTTTTTGAATCATGAACGTTTTTTTTTTTTTTTTTTTAAACAAGCGCGTGAAAAATTATTGAGCAAATACTGTGCAAGATAAAACGTTGCAATGACCGCCACTTTATTTCCTTTATGTTTGGGTGTTCTGAGTAATTGTTTAGCAAAACAATTATGATTTTTACATGAAGCAGAGAAGTGCCAGAATAGGGCTATAGGCGGTTTTGTTGGGCCTGCTAGTGGCAGTTTCTTTAGAGTTGCGTCCTAGCTGGCCAGACAAATAGTGTCACTCTGTTGCTGCTTTCTTGCTAACAATGAGTTTCTACAGCGTTTCAGCCAGAGAGGGAATGATGGCATAGGAACAGGTGAATGTCCACCACCAACAGGAGCACTAATGTGAAATTGCACTATATGTGACAAAGCATATGTTTTTTGCAGTTTGGTTTGCTAGCTTCCTGTATTAGGGAGAAGTGTTATATTGTCAGTCTTCATAAATGTTATACGATAAAGTATGGGCCTCTAAGGAATGGGGTCAGTTAAGGGTTATAGGGGTGTAATCAATGCAAAATGACATTTATAAATAACTGGAGACCCTCCCCATTGGGTCCCCAGGAACACAAAGAAAATGGTACCCAAACATTTATAATGACATCATAAAAACATATATTTTTGAAAAAAAAAAGTTAAAAGAAACCCAAATCCACATACGTGAATAAAATAGATTAACCATGTTGTATGGTGCCTACATGGTGATAGAAATTACGAATGTGTTGTCTTTTTTATCTTTGTGTAGGTGAACTGGCATGATTTTGCTTTTTTTGATCACGTGATGTATGAAAGTCTGCGACAGCTCATCCTCGCCTCACAGAGTCCAGATGCAGATGCGGTGTTTGCATCAATGGACTTGGCGTTCGCTATAGACCTGTGCAAGGAGGAGAGTGGAGGACAGGTGTGTACAATAGTTATTATGCATTTTGACCATTTAAACTGTATTGTATAATGGCAAATCATTTGTTCCCCTGAAACTTTCTGCTTTGTGGAAATGACCAAGATTTGCCATTAATGCAAGGTCTGTCTGTCTGTCTCTGTCGGTCTTTCTTATCATTTAGCACAACAGGCAAACTTTGTCTGTGGTTGTGTATGCCTATTCAGATTACCTTTGACTTAAGATAATTTTATTTTCTTCAGGTGGAGCTCATTCCCAATGGTGTAAATATCCCTGTAACCCCTCAAAATGTATATGAATATGTAAGAAAATACGCTGAACATAGGATGCTGGTAGTAGCAGAACAGCCTCTACATGTAAGTTTTCTCTTTGAGAATGCGTGGAACATTTCACTCTTATGTTTAATTTTTGTTTTACTGTAAAAGGTCTGTTCTTGAATTTGTATGTAGGTTGCAACTAGCATATTTTATTTTCTGTTACTCCAGCCCAAATTATTTTTATGTTTTTGGGATAGCATAAGGAAGGGTTAACACCACTGCAATGTTTTGCTGTCTGTCCCTGTTCAGAAAATTCAGAAGATTTCACCTCACTTTGTCTGTGATAAAGTGACTATTTTTGGGCAAGGTAGAAAAAATTTAATTTAATGGCAATGTACTGGTAAAAATCAAAATATTACTGTTATGCAAATATTATGAACAAATGCAGAATGTGTCGAAGTAAAAAAAAAATGCTGCTAACACAATCTGCAATATAAAGTTTTCAAAGTCAACAGTCTTGTAGTCATAACATCACACAAGTGTTTATATATAAACCATAGAAACAAATACTGCAGAAACCAAATTTCTTAATTCTTTGATGGAAACCACCACCTCCCCTATGGGTACTCGCGTACATGGGTCTGTCACTCCAACTGAGGTTTTGAGCATAATTGTTTATTAACCTCAATGCCGGCACCTCCTGGCCCTTTGAGGTTTGATGCCAGGAGTGGGGCTTAAGAGCATGTGACCGCTGTCACATAATCCAAAAACTCCCAATCGCAAGCAGCGATCAGGAGCTTTTACTTAGGTGCCAGTAACTGTTGGGAGCGCACGCTATCGGCACAACTGTATGGAATGTGCGCGTGCGGCACCAAGGAGTTAAGGCTCAATCCATATACAAGGCCCAGAAAAAAAAAATTAAGGAAACTTGGTGCTTTCCATAATATAAACATGTTGACAAAATTGCATTTACATAAAAATAGATCACCCTCATCTTAAGCTGCAGTACTGAGCAGGGCTGTGAGCCTGCTGGTCTCTCCTCCAGGTCAGGGCAGTCACTCCTTTCTACAGTGTCCTGCCATATGTGTTTCATCATTGGAGGCATCGTGTAGGGCAGAGCAAAAGGATGCTGGGGAGAGGACTGACTGCAAAGACTAACATGGTCGGATGTTTGTGTGTATCAGTGACAGGTGGACAGCCTCCCAAGTACTGTAGCTTAAAGTGATGCTAAAGTCTGTTATTAAAAGAGAAAAAAAAAAACTTGTTCTACTTGTCTGCTCTGTGCAGTAGTTTTGCACAGAGCACCCTAGATCCTCCTCTTCTTGGGTCCCTTGCTGGCATTCCTGGCCCCTCCCTCCTGCTTGGTGCCCCCACAGCAAGTGGCTTTCTCTGGGGGTAGCTGAGCCACTGCTCTGTGTCCTTTCAGACACAGCTGCGGTTTGGCCCTGCCCCTTCTCTCTTCATTGGCTCACTGACTTTGACGGCAGCGGGAGTCGGTTGCACTGCACTTCCGTCACAGCCAATGAGGGAAAGTCCCAAGCATCCAAGACTCTTGCAACATTGCTGGATCGAATTGGACTCTAGTATTAAGCGGGGCTGCTGCACACAATTTTTTTTTCTTATCTTGATGCATAGATTACATTCAGGCCCCTTTCACACTTGTGCCACTTGTCCTGTGACTTGGGACTGCAAAGTCTCATGACAAGTCATACCCCATGATTTACAATGAGTACTGTTCATATCTGTGCGACAATCAAAGTAGTCCCTGCACTCCCTTGGCCCAACTTTTATGCAACTTCAGGGCCATAGACCTCAGGATTACACAGCCATTGCTTCAAGTCGCGGCAAAATCGTGCAACTTTTAGGTTGCACAAGTGTAAAATGGGCCCAAGATAAAAAAACCTTCCGACTTTACAACCATTTTAAGGTGAGTGTGACCAGTTTGAGTTGCTTCCTTTTGGGTCTTTAATATATGGATTTATCCTTAATATCTAATTACGCTCACGACCACAGGTGCTGTAAACTACACTGCCTTTAAGGAAGACTTAACCCAAGAACGAAAACTTAAAGCGGAACTTTACCCAAAAAAAAGTTCTACTTGTTTTGTCCTGGCTTTAGTGGGAGTAAACCTGCATCTTTGGTGTCGGTGGGAGGAAAAAAATGTCCCCAGAGCCAGAAGAAGCATATCGTACTTTTTATTTTTATTTTTTATGATGCAATCTATGGCCAGCATTTATTGTGCTTTCTGTTACTGTATTGCTATTGTTTTTAGGCAATGAGGAAAGGACTGCTAGATGTAATTCCAAAGAGTGCGCTAGAAGATTTAACAGCGGAAGATTTCAGACTTCTGGTGAATGGCTGCGGTGAAGTTAATGTTCAGATGTTGATTAGTTTTACATCTTTCAACGATGAGTCAGGTAAGAAATTGCAGACACTGCTAGTAATAAGCTGACCTTTACCACTCTATCCACTATTTGAATAAGTTTGGACTTCGCATACCCTTGAGGCCCCATTCACACACACCTGAGCGATTTTCCGCTTGAAGTTTGTAGCTCTAAAATGCTCAACAGGCCAAATGGCATTCATTTCAGTGGCCCTTGTTCACATTTGAGAGTTCTGTCACTTGAAACAAAACTCCTGTCACTCAAAGTACATGAGCTTCTTTTTGGCAGATTACAAGTGTTTTTGACCCCATAGACTTCAACAAGAAATGCCTGATTTGAGCTTTATTATGTTTTCTCCCTAAACAGCACCTCTCCACACCTAATTTTCTCTCCCTCTCCTTCCCCTAGTGCTTTCTATTGGCTAAATAAAAACACTTGGAGCTGTAAAACGCTTGTAATACTCTTCTAAATACGCTCAGGTGTGAATGCAGTTTTAGTTTCCTTGGTTCTTAATGAAGTATGGGTTTTCTTTTTTGGCTTCATCCTATTCCTTGTGGAGCTGACGGTTGGTCCTTATGGACATGAAGTGGCCCCTCCTATAGCAACAAAAGGAGGAAAATGACAAAAGCTGGCTGTTCTAAAGGCTGAAGGTGTAATCCCCCCCCCCCCCCACTCCAAGCTGCACCCCATACTTGAGCCCCATCTCGATCCAGCGATGTGCATGAGAGCTCCTCATTGGCTCACACTGTAGCGGAAGCCATTTGTTCCAGCTGCTATCCATCACAGCTAGTGAGCCAATTAGAGAGCAGGGGCAGGGTCGAGACACACTGTGCAAGAGAATGGACACACAGTGTAGCTTGGGGGCACTTGAAAGCTGGAGGAGCGCCGGGTGCCAGTGCGGGGTCCAAAAAGAGGATCGAGGCTGCTCTGTGTAAAACCATTGTACAGAGCAGGTAAGTATTTATTTATATTTTTACTGTCAATTTTTTATTTTCTTTAGACTCACTTTAAGGATCCTGGTAATGTTATTTATTTGGTCTATCTTTTAAAGATGTCAATGATTCTTAAGATATATATTTTAACCACTTCAATACCGAGCTTTTATACACACCTCAATACCGGGTCTATTCTGGCACTTCTCTCCTACATGTACAAATCATCATTCTTTTGCTAGAAAATTACGCAGAACTCCCTAACATTTATATATGTTTTTTTATCAGACACCCTAGGGAATAAAACGACGGTCATTGCAACGTTTTATCTTGCACGGTATTTGCGCAATAATTTTTCAAATAGCCTTTTTTTGGAAAAAAAAGTTGTTTCATGAATTAAAAAAAAGTTAAACAGCAAATTGCGCACACTCATGGAATGGCGCCAAACTTCAATTTTTTACAGGTTATCAGTTTTGATTTACAGAGGAGATCTAGTGCTAGAATTGTTGCTGGCACTCTAACGCACGCGGCGATACCTCACATATGTGGTTTAAACTGCGTTTTTCGGCAGGACTTGCGTGTGCATTCTTTTCTGTGTGCGAGCTACCGGGACAGGGGGCGTCTTTAATTTTATTTTTTTATTCACTGATTTATTTTTTACACTTCTTTTTTTTTTTTTTTTTTTTATCACTTTTATTCCTATTACAAGGAATGTAAACATCCCTTGTAATAGGAAATGTGTGCGACAGGTCCTCTTTATGGAGACATGCAGGGTCAATAAGACCCCACATCTCTCCTCCAAGCTGGAAAGCATGAGATCGGTGAAATAAAATTTCACCAATCTCATGATCAGTGTTGCTTAGTAGCAGCAATCGCGGCTTTGTTTACTTACGGGGACCTGAGCGTGATGTCATCACATCGTGCCCAGGTCCTCCGACGGTCATAGAGGTTACCAGTCATCTCTATGCTTCCTGCCAGCACCGGACAATTCCTTCTCCGGGCCCCCAATGGCACAGGAGAGCCCGGAGAAGCACCGGATGACAGCGGGAGGGGGGTGTCCCCTCCTGCCGCCTATAAGAATGATCAAGCGGCGGAACCACCGCTATGATCGATCTTATGGTGCTCAGGATCGCCGGCTGAAGACATGGATATCTTAATGATGCCTCCTAGCGGAAGGCATCATTCAGATATCCCCCGGCAAATCCCAGGACGTCATATGATGTCCATCCAGGATGGAAGATCCCATCTGTGGACATCATATGATTGGCCGGTATTGAAGTGGTTAAGGTGGAGTTGATGACCTTTTTATAGTCTTCATACTAATTGAGTAAATTGGTACATTTCCACTAGTTTTGCATGCAAGTTCCCTTATCCTGTAAATGATTGTCCTTTTATTACAGATTTGCATGCAGTAAAAAATTAAATTGTGAAGATGCTTACTACAGAATATTTTATATTTATGAATGTTTGTTTTCAGGAGAAAATGCAGAGAAGCTTTTGCAATTCAAGCGTTGGTTCTGGTCAATTGTTGAAAAGATGAGCATGACTGAGCGGCAAGATTTAGTAAGTTCTTGTCACGTTGCACTATTTTGTGTTGCTAATAGATATTGTAACTTTGCATCCTAATCATAGAGTATAGAACACTGGCTGAGTATTCGCACCTTGAGTGATTGGACACTGGCGGTGCAATTGAGGACACCTCCTTTATATCCCAACCCCACTCTTCTGTTTTTTGTGCTCAACGGTGATGGACTTCTTCCTTAGGCGAGGTTCAGACACCTACAGTGCGGGAAACACGGCAGTCCCTGCATGTGTCCCACACCATATTGCAATCACACCATGTTTGTGATGATAATAAAAGTGCCAATGCATACAGGTAAACGGTGTTCACACCACACGTGCGGCATCGCCATGAATGTTGCGAGGTCCAGCACCTCTTGTGCAGGGAAAGAAAATCAATCGCATCCCCCATGACAACAGAGATCTGCCTTGTTTAATTAGGCAGAGCTCTGTTCTGTGCGTCGTCTCTCCGATCAGCGGGTGCTGGCGGACATCCAGTGGCTGACGCCTGCTGATCAGCTTGTTGTGTCCAATCACAGCACAGGCGCGTTTGCCCCCCCCCCACACTTGCACAAATAATAAATTGTCTGTTTTTCTATTTGTAGGTTTATTTCTGGACATCAAGCCCATCTTTGCCTGCAAGTGAAGAAGGTTTTCAGCCCATGCCTTCCATTACCATACGACCGCCAGATGACCAACATCTCCCTACTGCAAACACCTGTATCTCTCGCCTGTATGTCCCTCTCTACTCTTCCAAACAGATTCTCAAACAAAAGTTATTACTGGCTATTAAAACCAAGAACTTTGGGTTTGTGTAGATTAAATAAAGCGTTTCCCCCATGTAATATATCTAGCAAACATGTTTTTCTTAGATCTTTTTCCATTTGTCGAAAAGGTTTATGAATTTTAACAGTTTTGCCCAACCATGATGTCGCGTTGAGGACTTTCTGGCGCTTTGATTGCAGTGGCGTCTAACGTCAATTGGTCACGCAAAACCCATCTGAGTACAATTATTGGTGGGCCAGTCAATCAGGTCTTCTGACAAACGGTTTGGCTTGTTACCGTTCCTTTTAAATCCAAGGACAGGAGGAAGATGAAGTAACACTGTGATAGTCTCTTCCCAGACAGTAAAAGGTTCTAAACATGTCTGACTTTTCACTGCTGCCTTTGTGAAAATTGCTTTATCATTGACTCTTGGAAGGAGGGAATAATATCAAAATCAAAAATGTATTCTGCCACACCCTTTTTATTTCCTCTTTTTATTTTTTGTGGGATTTTTGGGGGTACTTTTTTTTCCCCCTCCCATGCTATTTAATTTGTAGTTTGGCTACTGTGTTGTACATGATGTATATTAAACTTGTAAAAGTGATATCCTGAAAAAAAAAATAATGAGCTTATGTTGCACTATTTTTATTTTTCACGTGTCATGTCAATCTCTAATCACAATCTTTTCCATAGACTGGAGCTTTTGAGAATAGGTCATGACAAAATTGCATGTACAAATACATGTATGTAATTTTATGTTAAATGCATAAAAATTCAGTTGGATATATTTTTTTTTCTTCCAAACCATTTCTTCACTTTAATATGCTTTGTCAATTACGCCATTGGGAAAATAACTCAAGCAGATCTGTTTTTTTTTTTTTTTAAATGGACGCTTTTAGGTAAAAAAAAAATGAAACAATTTGTGTGTTGTTTTTTTCTGACATTTATTAATATATTGCAATGTGCTTGATTTTTAAACATTCCAATTAAAGGAGTTGTAAAGGCAGAAGGTTTTTTATCTTAATGCCTTATATGCATTAAGATAAAAAAAAAAAACTTCTGTGTGTAGCACCCCCAAATTATCTACCTGAGCTCCTCTCTCCAGTGATGTCCACGATCCCCTAAGCCATCCAGTACACTCCTCCTCCTGATTGGCTGAGACAGAGCAGCGGTGCTTTTGACTCCCACAGCTGTCAATCAGGAGAGGGGTCAGGGCTCCATCTGAAGGAGCTCTGACTCTGTAGTAAGCTGTTGGCTGAGGGGCACTCGAGGGATGGACCCGAGAAGGGGAGGATCAGGGCTGCTCTGTGCAAAACCAACTGCACATAGGAGGCAAGTATAACATGTTTGTATTTTTTTTTTTTAAATCACTTTAAAAGTCCTATAGTGTTTAAGCTATGCTCATACAGATGGCAATGGGTTATAGACTGGTACCTTCAGGGGATTGGATACTGGCAGGCTTTTGAGTTCAAGTCCCCTGAGTATCCTCCTAATAGGGCTACCCCACTCAAGTCCTCTTTTCTTTTTTTATTTATTTATTTTTTTTATTTTATTTTTTTTACTAGTGGACCTCCTTTTTAAAATCACTCTTGGCTTACTACATTATTTTCTCTTCTAATTCTTCAATCATCTTAATGGCTTTAATACAGCCATCACTTGACAGGCTTCTCTGCCTCCTCACTGGCTGTGATTGACAGCATTAGTATCTTATGGAAACACAGAGCGGGGCTTCAGTTATAATCCACACAAGTTATATAATGACGCTAAAAAAGGTAGTGTTTTTATTTGTTTTATTGACGTTTTTCACAATCTTGACATGCCTCCTATTAAATACTTTAACCACTTGTCATCTGCCCGCCGTCAAATGACGGCGGGCAGATGACTCCATTATCCTGACATCACGTCATATGACGTGATGTCCCTTTAAAGCCGCGGGCGGGCGCGCGCGTGTCGCCGCTCTGCGGGGATCCCGTGCGAGTGCCCGGCGGCAACGATCGCCGCCGGGCACACGCGATTGCTCAGTAACTGAGCGGGGACGTGGAGCTCTGTATGTAAACACAGAGCTGCACGTCCCTGTCAGGGAGAGAGGAGATTGATTGTGTCCCTTGTACATAGGGACACAATCGGTCACCCCCCCTCCCCCCACAGTTAGAACATTCATAGGACACACATTTAACCCCTTCCCCGCCCCCTAGTGGTAAAACCCCTTCACTGCCAGTCACATTTATACAGTAATCAATGCATATTTATAGCATTGTTCACTGTATAAATGTAAATGGTCCCAAAAATGTCAGAAAAGTGTCCGAAATGTCCGCCATAACGTCTCAGTCCCAATAAAAAAATCGCAGATCGCCGCCATTAATAGTAAAAAAAAAAAAAAAATGGCATAAACTATCCCCTATTTTGTAAACGCTATAAATTTTGCGCAAACCAATCGATAAACGCTTATTGCATTTTTTTTTTACCAAAAATATGTAGAAGAATACGTATCGGCCTAAACTGAGGGAAAAAATATTTTTTTTATATATTTTTTGGGTTATTTATTATAGCAAAAAGGAAAAATTATTGCATTTTTTAAAAAATTGACGCTCTCTTTTTGTTTATAGTGCAACAAATAAAAACCGCAGAGGTGATCAAATACCACCAAAAGAAAGCTCTATTTGTGGGAAAAAAAGGACGCCAATTTTGTTTGGGAGCCACGTCGCACGACCGCGCAATTGTCAGTTAAAGCGACGCAGTGCCGGAAGCTTATATTTTGTCTGGGCAGGAAGGGGGTGTAGGTGCACAGTAGGCAAGTGGTTAAACTGTATTCTTTCTAAACAGGGGTAATTTGGGGTTGTTTACTGTCTTGGCATTTTCAGGCCTTAAGAAATGAGAGGTTGTCAGGACATCAGAATTGACCTATTTTTAGAGACAAAAGATAAATGGTTTCTCCCACCACCCTAATCCCAATCCGAGGCCAGAGGGTTTTTCTACCCCTCTTCGCAAGGAAGCTTAATAGCAACAGGAACCAATGGTTACTCTGCTGTCAGTCAAATTCTGTGATTGGATGGTGGGAGAAAGTTTACCATTATAAGCTTTTATTTATATAAAACTTTTATCAAGGCCATTGTTTCTAATATTTAGGGACTTGTTAATGACTGAAATGGTACCACTGGATTGGCGCAGGGCCAATGCGGTCCCTTTATTTAAAAAGGAAGTCTTTATCAAGTAACTATAGAGTTGTTAGTTTAACTTCTATCTTGGGAAAGATACTGGAGAGTTTAAAAAAAAAAACAGTTTGGCTGTGGACGTGGTGTATCTGGGTTTTGCAAAAGCGTTTGACACAGTTTCACACACAGGGCTCATGTGTGAGGAAAAGTCTACAGGCTTGGAAAGATCAGTTTGTAAATGGATAGAAAACTGGCTAAAAGACAGAACTTGGAGAGTAGTGGTAAATTACTTTTTAAGCCTCGTACACACAATCGGATTTCTATCGGACAAATCCATGGAATTTTGTGTAAGGGGTGTTGGCCGTGAAATTGTTCTGCATACAGACGGCAGAACTTTTTCAGCCAACATGCGCAAAACCACATGGTTTTTCAGTTCTTTAGCACCACCCTTTGGGCAACTTCTGTTTTAAGTTTTGTCTGATGGTTAGCATTGGTTTGGAGCATACATGTTTTGTACTTTGGATTTTATTCTGACGGACTTGTGTACAGAAGATCGGATAATCCGACGGTACACAATTGACGGAAAATCAGATCGTGTACAGGCCTGAACTCTGAATGGTCTAAGGTTCAGTGTAGGGACCCTTACTTTTTTAATATCTTTATAAATGATATAGGATCTGGGATTAAAAGTACCATGTCAGTCTTTGCAGATGACACCAAGCTATGCAATGGAATGATGTCCTTACAGGATGTCGCCAACTTGCAAGCCGACATACCTGCACTGTCTAATTGGGCCACTAAGTGGCAAATTGGGTTTAATGTTGATAAATGTAAAGTTTTGCACTAGAGGGCTAAGAATATGCATGCATCATACATACTAGGGGAATCAATAGCGGAGAAGGATCTGGGGCTTTTGGTAGATTATAAGCTTAATAATAGCATGCTGTGCTTCACTGTGGTCTCCAATGTGAGCAAAGTCCATTCTTGTTAATACCGGAGCTATGGAGTCGAGAGACTGATATCATTTTGACCCTGTACAAATCATTCGCAAGACCTCATGTAGAATATGCAGTTCAGTTTTGGGCCTTAGTTGTCAAAAAGGATATTGGGGAACTGGAGAAAGTGCAGAGAAGGGCAACCAAACTGATAAGAGTCACGGAGGAACTCTGTTATGAGGAAAGATTAGAGCAGCTGAATCAAACCAAATCATGCATAATGTTCAGATAAAGGAACACTGGGGTAGCAGTAACCATAACGTGATTTTATTTGATGAATGAATGAATGAATGAATGGGAACTTATATAGCGCAGCACATGCGAAGTAAATCGCCTCTGGGCGCTTGTTGTTCCTGTCTCTCTTGAGATCAAAAGAGATGAGTCTTAATCTTTCTCCTAAAGACTAAGTAGTTCTCCTCCAGCCGAATGCAGGCTGGTAAGGCGTTCCATAGTCTGGGACCTTGGACAGCGAATCTCCTGTCTCCTTTGGACTTGTATCTGGCTTTCGGTATCTGAAGCCGATTTTGATTGGTGGATCGTAGAATACGATTGGGATTGTGAATTTTTAATTTTTCGCATAGATAATGGGGAGTATTCCCATGGATACATCTATGCGCTAGACAGAGAGCTTTAAAGGTGATTCTGTCTTTAACTGGTAGCCAGTGAAGGGATCTCAGTGAAGATGAGATCGATTCCCAGGGTTTTTTCCCAGTCACAAGTCTGGCGGCCGTATTTTGAACGACTTGAAGACGAGCGATTTGGTACTTGGGGAGTCCGAGGTAAAGGGCATTTGCATAGTCCAGTCTGGAGTTTACAATTGCTCCCACCACGACCGCTATGTCTTTCTTGGGAATAAAAGGCGTGAGTCTGCGTAGTAGGCGCAGCAGATGGTGAGATCCGCTGACTACTGCCCCTATTTGTGCGTTCATTGTCATGTCGGAGTCAAAGATGACCCCAAGACTTTTGACTTTGGCGCTAGGGGTGATGATTTTGCCCAGAATGGGCGGGGGGATCCAGGTTGTTGACGATTGATTCCTACGCTTGGCGTGAAACAGAAGGAGTTCTGTTTTCGCTCCGTTGAGTTTGAGATAACTCTTTATCATCCAGTCCTCTATCAAAGAGAGGCATGTCTCTAGATTGAGGTGGTGATCCTTTTTATTGCAAATGCGGAAGTACAGTTGCGTGTCGTCTGCATATGAGTGATATAGCAGTTTTTGGCTGCTGATGATTTCGAAAAGAGGACGCACATAGATGTTGAATAACATCGGCGACAGGGGAGATCCTTGAGGGACCCCGCACGATAATGTGCGTTGTTCAGAAGTGAAGGGTCCTAGCTTCACTATTTGCGAACGGTTTTCCAAAAAAGAGGAGAACCAGGATAGATCTGCGACTTTGGCTATTTTAGCCAGCCGCGTCAATAGCAGCTTGTGATCAACTGTGTCAAAGGCTGCGCTTAGGTCCAGCAAAACCAGAAGAGAAGATTCTCCTTCGTCTGCGGCCTCGAGAACGTCGTCCCATATCTTAAGCAATGCTGTTTCCGTCCCGTGACCGGGACGGAATCCTGATTGAAGTGGGTCGAGTAAGTTGTGGGTATCTAGATGCAGTTGCAGCTGCTGTACCACAGCTTTCTCCATTACCTTGGAGAGAACATTTAGGCCTGTTATGGGGCGCCAGTTGAGTGGATCCTTGGGATCCAGGGTGGCTTTCTTCAAGATGGGTTGAATGAAACCCTCCTTCAGCTGGGAGGGCATTATGCCCTCCCTGAAGGATTGGTTGATAAGCTGCGTGACAGGAGGTGCCAGGATATCGGCGCATTCCTTGAGCAGTTTAGTGGGGATAATATCATTTGGCGCAGTGCTGTTGCGCAGAGTGCCGATGATATTTTTAGTGGTCTGAATAGAGATGGATTCCAGCGTGAACTCACCTAACTGTGGTGAATTGCTGCCGGTGCTGTGTAAATGACTACGGGGGGGGCTGGGAGAGCAATTGTTCTGCTGAATGCTTTGCCGGATAGCCTCAATTTTGTTAATAAAGCAATCCGACAACTCATCGCAAAATTCTTGTGTATCCAAGTTGGGGGCTTCCAGACATCGTGGATTCATGGTCTGAGTGACCAGCTTGAAGAGTTCGCGGGGTCGATTTAGGGCACCGTTGATAGCCTCAGAAAAATAGTTTTTCTTGGCTTCGAAGATTTGCTTGTAGTATTTTCTGGTTTTTGCCTTGTAGATCGAGAGGTTCTCATCTGAAGAGCTTCTTTTCCAGGCTGCTTCTGCCCTTCTGCGCTCTTGCTTCAGTAGCGCCAGCTGGTTGTTGAACCAGCCAGAGTTATTTTTCCTGATCAGAGTCTTTCGTTTCGGCGCTATCAAGTCAGCTGACTGCAATAGTGCTGTGTTTATGGCCTCCAGAGTTTCTTCCGCTGTTTGGTGCGGTTGAATTGTGTTTAATTTTTCCCCTAACGTGGCTTTGAAGAGTTCCGAGTGGAGCTTCTTCTGACATCTGGTCCAGTGTGTTGTCACTGGATTTGATGTTTTTGTTAGGGGGGGGAATTCAGAAATAATGAACTTTATTGCATGGTGATCTGTCCATGGCAATGGTTCATTATCCAATATTTTTATTTCCAGATCTTGTCTGAAAATAAGATCGAGCGTGTGACCTGAAGCATGTGTGGGCCCACATACTAGTTGCTGAAGCCCTAATCCTTCCAAGTGGTCGATGCAGGCGTCGGCAATGGGGTCTTGCGGGGAGTTGGCCCAGAGGTTGAAATCCCCGAGCAGCAAAAGGTGTTTGCTGTTCAGGGTATAGGTGGAGGCAAAATCCGTCAAAGATGGGAGCAGCTGCGACTTGGGGCCGGGTGGCCTATAGCAGAGTAGAATCCGGACGGTCTCCTGGCCATTTACTTGCAGTTGAAGAGTAAGGGTTTCCATAAATGGAAGAGGATTTTGGAGGCTTGGTTTTGTGATCGCAAGACGCGTCTTATGGATCACCGCCAGTCCTCCTCCTCTTTGCCCTATTCTGTTTTCCGTTATAATACGGTAGTTTTCTGGCACCAATTCTCCTAGAATGGAGTTACAGTCGGCTGTGAGCCAGCTCTCTGTAATAAAGAGGCAGTCTAAGTCATGTTGTAATAAGAAATCATGGATTTCTAATCGGTGTTTTACTGCCGATCTAGTGTTGATCAATGCACATGATATGTGCTTGGGCTGGGGTAAATGGCTGCGATTTCTGGCAGTCGATCGTCGATCCTCAAAAGTCGCAGATTTCTTAGGGCTTTTTTGGTGGCGGCCGGCAGAATGGCGGCAAATCGACCCAGATCCCAAATGATCTCCGCCGAGTATTGCCGATTAACCATGTCCGCCGTGGAATCAAGGGCGGGGGGGGGGGGGTGGGGTGGATTCACAAGGATAACTGAATCCTCAGATCCAGTGCTTGGTCCAGAGGAAGGCAAAAAAACCCTCACCACGCTGAGCCAATATGCTGCGGTAGGGGAAAAAAATTCCTTCCTGACCCCTGAAGAGGCGATCGGGTATTAGCCCTGGATCAAGTAATAGTGAATAGGGCTGGGTGGAGGAAGATGGCCGCCGACCTGGCAGCAGGATCCAGGCTGGGGGGTATCAGGCTGAGTGGTGCCTGGTGGGCTAAGGGAGATGATCAGAGGGCAAAGGGGCTCTACTGGGGTGGGGGGGGCTTTATGGCCCGATTGATTAGGTGGTGCCGGCTGATTGGGGGGGTGGAGAGCGGCGCGGCGCGCCGCTAGGCCGCGGGTGAAGCCGCGGCCTTTCCTGAGTAGCGGCTGCCGCGAATCTGCACTGATCGGCGCGGAGGGAACAAAAACACCGCGCCCGAGGGTAGCGGTGGCTTGTGGGGATGGCTGGCGGAAAGGACACCCGAGCGGGGGTAGAGGTATGGGGGTGAGGAGCGGGGAGGAGCCGTGGGGATTGGGGGAAGCCGACTAATTGGGGAGTGAGGAGCGGCGCGCCGCTAGGCCGCGGGTGAAGCCGCGGCCTTTCCTAAGTCGCGGCTGCCGCGAATCGGCACTGATCGGCGCGGAGGGAACCCCAAGAAAAAACGCCCGAGGGTAGCGGTGGGTAGCGGTGGCTTGTGGGGATGGCTGGCGGAAAGGACGCCCGAGCAGGGGTAGAGGTATGGGAGCGAGGAGCAGGGAAGAAGCCGTGGGATTGGGGGAGGCTGCTGTGGCTTGTCCTGAGAAGGACGGCCGCCTGCAGCTCCCAAGAAGTGGCTTACCAGGTCAGGTGGAAATCCAGGAGGGGGGGAGAGCAGCTAGTCCGAGTGGTGGCAGATGGATGGCGGGTGGATGACAGGGAGATGGAAACCCTGCCTGCCTGTCTGTGAGGCCGGAGCCGCACAGTGGGAGGACCCTGCACTATCCCTGAGAGAGTGACTCGTGGGAGAGCGTCCTGCTCTCTCGATGTCTGACTACACACTGACTACACACTGAGAGGAGCTCTTAGGCACACGTCCGTCTGCTAGATGGGCTATAAGCAAAAAATCACACACGGGAAAGATAAAAACACTTAAAACAGAGGTTACAAATAGTGCAGCTGCTGACTTATAATACATGGACGCTTATCTGTCCAGGGCACCTGTGATGTCTACAAACAAAGCCAAGCTTATGCTTTGCTCCAAGCTGCCGCTACCATCCTCGGTAAGGATTCACTACTTGCGGCTTCACTACCTGGTTCCCTACTGAGCAGGGGATGACGGAGTAGGTGCTGGAAGTGGCGTAGGTCACCTCGATCAAGAAGGTGATCTATGCCTGGAAGTGGGAGCAAATTCCTGTAATACACCGGTATCTGGTCCCCCTGAAAGGTGCGAAATGTGACACCGGAGCAGGGGGGAAGGTTGTGTGGTTGGAGAGGATCCCAAAAAGTAGATGTTCTATTTTTTGACTGGAACTCCACTTTAACTTCAAGAGAGCAAATTTTCCAAGGATGAGGGCTGCTCTCCAGGACTTGGAGGAAGTATTGGCATTGATAAACACAGAACCGAAATGGCAATTCCTCAAAAAGACTTTGTGAACTCACTGCAAAGTATATGCCCATGGGCAATAAGTTTAAAAGGGTAAAAATAAAACCAACGTGGGTCATGGCCAAAGTTAAAAATCTATAAACAAGAAAAGAGCTTTTAAAAAAAAAAAAAAAAATTGAAGGAACACTAGTGTTCTTTAAATGTTTCAAAGAATATAACCGAATATGTAAAAATCAAGAATGCAAAAACTAATGGCAGATTGCAAAAGACAGTAGGACAAACCCCCCAAAACTGTAGTGCTTATTCATAGTTATGAATAAGCACTAAAGTTTGGTGTGAAACGCATCAGCTTTTTACCCTGTCTGCCGTGGCATGCTTTTTGTGGGGTTTTTTTTTTTTACAGTAAAGGCAATTTATTTCTGAGTGCGGCTGTCCAGAACGTTTTTCCTTTTTTGCGCCTGATCTCCTGGACTTTGGGGACTTGGTCCCGGCCGGCTGTAGGTCTCCTCAACCCCCATGTAGCCCCACTGTTCCTCTACAAGTGTGCAAAGTTTGTAGTCCGAAGGACCTACTACGGGGTGAGGGGGGGGGGGGGGGGACTGATTTTTTTAAAGCTGGGCACCCTTTCCATAGACTGCCATGTTAAATGGTCATTTCTCCTGTGATTTTGGGGACCCGGTTTCGGCTGGTTCTAGGTCCCCTAAACCTGGAGCTTGGCACACATGTAGCTCAATTTTTCCTTTACAATTGTGCAAAGTTTGTTGGCTGGAAGACTTATGGCCAGGGAGCACTGATTTTTTCAAAGCCCGGCACCCCTTTCATAGACTCCCATGTTAAATGTCAGTCTAGTCATGGACACCCTAGGCTTATCCTCGAGTCAATATGTTTTTCACAGGTTTTTTGTGGTAAAATTGGGTGCCTTGGCTTATATTCGGGTCGGCTTATACTGGAGTATATACGGTTATAGTAAAAAGGTCAGGTCTAAGCATGTAGGTACTTTACAATATAATCTTGAGTGGGTGACTAAGGACAAAGAAGGCTATTTTATTAAATACTTTCTTCAGTTCTGTGTATACAAAGGAGCATGGGGAGCTCATGTCCATAATGTGGGTGGTAGTGACACAGGCCCAAATGATCCACACTGGCTCAAAAGTGATATGGTCCAGAAATATTTGGACAGAATAAAGGTAGATAAAGCACCTGGACCAGATGGCATACACCCACGGATCCTAAAAGAATTGAGCGCTGAAATTTCAAAGCCATTGTATCTAATTTTTAGGGACTCAATTAGGAATTAGTACCACTAGATTGGTGCAGGGCCAATGTGGTGCCTATATTTAAAAAGGTGTGATCACCATGTCACTGAACCCGGTGTAATGGCCACATCCCTATGATATAGAACAAACCTTTGTTCCCCCCCTGCGGTGGGACTTTAGAAGCCACTGTGATTGATATTATAGATAGATACTATGTTTATTTAAATACAAAAGTTGATAAACATGAACCGAGATGAATATTGTTTATGTGTATAACAATACAGGCATTAACAAACCATATAAAAAAAAAAAAAAGACACAAACTCTCCTATGATTCATGATCCCTGGCATCTGATGCGTTTTGGATATACAACCTTCATCAGGAGTAACGAGCAGGAGTGTTTTTTACTCAATACAAGTGGCACCAAATGGAGGGGAAACAAACGCCAACTACATAGACTTATTGCAATATTGGGACATATACGGGCCATTACAGCGATATACAGGAACTACTATGGAGCCATCCACTGATTTGTGGTTTGCCTTATTGAAGCTTCCTGACTGCTGAGCTCATATTGCCCCATATTGGATCATTAGAATTTGAACACCGTTGCATATGGGTTATTCCCAGGACCTGAATCTACCAGTTTCAAATTCATGTTGGCGATTGCAATGATGCCTTTTTGTATCCCCACAACTTGTTTCTATTTTTTTTTTCCGTATGGAACCACTTGTATTGAGTAAAAAATAATTTTGACTGCACTGCTAATTACCCCTGGTAAAGTTTGTATATCGGAAACCTGTCGGCTACGAGGGATCATCACTCATAGGGGAGTTTCAGTGTAATTTTTTTGTTATATGTTTTGGCATTGTCTGTATTGTTACACACATGAACAATATTCATCTTGGTTCATGTTTTTATACGTTTAGACCTACGTTTGTCGACATTTTCTATTTATATAAACATTGTTTCTATATATACCACAGTGTCTGGCTTCTAAAGTCCCACCCCATGGGGAACAACTGTTTGTTCTATATTTAAAAAGGGAACAAAGTCTTTACCAAGTAACTATAGAGATGTTAGTTTAACTTTTATAGTTGGGAAGATACTGGAGAGTTTTATAAAAAAAAAAACACATAGATGAGTTCTTGGTGGAAAAAAATATTTTTAGCAACAGACAGCAGGGATTCATGAAAGACAGAAGTTGTCAGACAAAACAGATTTCTTTTTATGAATATGTAAGTAAATCCCTGGACAGAGGGGAGGCAGTGGACGTGGTATACTTGGATTTTGCAAAAGTGTTCAATACAGTTTCGCACATGGCTCATGTGTAAGGTAAAGTCTACAGGATTGTAAATATCCATTTGTAAATTGATAGAAAAATGTCTAAAAGACAAAATTCAGAGATTAGTGGTTAATGATTCTTACTCTGAATGGTGAAATGTTATCAGTGGTGTACCCCAAGGTTTAGTGTTGGGACCCTTACTTTTTAATATCTTCATAAATGATATTGGGTCTGGGATCAAAAGTAACATTTCTGTCTGATGATGACACCAAGCTACAGTGCAGAAAATAAGTATTTGAACACCCTGCTATTTTGCAAGTTCTCCCACTTGGAAATCATGGAGGGGTCTGAAATTGTCATCGTAGGTGCATGTCCACTGTGAGAGACATAATCAAAGAAAAAAATTCCAGAAATCACAATGTATGATTTTTTTAACTATTTATTTGTATGATACAGCTGCAAAGAAGTATTTGAACACCTGTCTATCAGCTAGAATTCTGACCCTCAAAGACCTGTTAGTCTGCCTTTAAAATGTCCACCTCCACTCCATTTATTATCCTAAATTAGATGCACCTGTTTGAGGTCATTAGCTGCATAAAGACACCTGTCCACCCCATACACTCAGTAAGAATCCAACTACTAACATGGCCAAGACCAAAGAGCTGTCCAAAGACACTAGAGACAAAATTGTACACCTCCACAAGGCTGGAAAGGGCTACGGGGGAAATTGCCAAGCAGCTTGGTGAAAAAAGGTCCACTGTTGGAGCAATCATTAGAAAATGGAAGAAGCTAAACATGACTGTCAATCTCCCTCGGACTGGGGCTCCATGCAAAATCTCACCTCGTGGGGTCTCAATGATCCTAAGAAAGGTGAGAAATCAGCCCAGGACTACACGGGAGGAGCTGGTCAATGACCTGAAAAGAGCTGGGACCACCGTTTCCAAGGTTACTGTTGGTAATACACTAAGACGTCATGGTTTGAAATCATGCATGGCACGGAAGGTTCCCCTGCTTAAACCAGCACATGTCAAGGCCCATCTTAAGTTTGCCAATGACCATTTGGATGATCCAGAGGAGTCATGGGAGAAAGTCATGTGGTCAGATGAGACCAAAATTGTACTTTTTGGTCATAATTCCACTAACCGTATTTGGAGGAAGAAGAATGATGAGTACCATCCCAAGAACACCATCCCTACTGTGAAGCATGGGGGTGGTAGCATCATGCTTTGGGGGTGTATTTCTGCACATGGGACAGGGCGACTGCACTGTATTAAGGAGAGGATGACCGGGGGCATGTATTGCGAGATTTTGGGCAACAACCTCCTTCCCTCAGTTAGAGCTTTGAAGATGGGTCGAGGCTGGGTCTTCCAACATGACAATGACCCGAAGCACACAGCCAGGATAACCAAGGAGTGGCTCTGTAAGAAGCATATCAAGGTTCTGGCGTGGCCTAGCCAGTCTCCAGACCTAAACCCAATAGAGAATCTTTGGAGGGAGCTCAAACTCCGTGTTTCTCAGCAACAGCCCAGAAACCTGACTGATCTAGAGAAGATCTGTGTGGAGGAGTGGGCCAAAATCCCTCCTCCAGTGTGTGCAAACCTGGTGAAAAACTACAAGAAACGTTTGACCTCTGTAATTGCAAACAAAGGCTACTGTACCAAATATTAACATTGATTTTCTCAGGTGTTCAAATACTTATTTGCAGCTGTATCATACAAATAAATAGTTAAAAAAATCATACATTGTGATTTCTGGAAAAAAATTTTTGATTATGTCTCTCACAGTGGACATGCACCTACGATGACAATTTCAGACCCCTCCATGATTTCCAAGTGGGAGAACTTGCAAAATAGCAGGGTGTTCAAATACTTATTTTGTGCACTGTATGCAGTGGAATAACGTCCTTACAGGATGTCTCCAATTTACAAGCCAACCTCAATGCTCTGTCTAATTGGGCAACTATATGGCAGATGAGGTTTAATGTTGATAAATGTAAATTTATACACTGGGGGGGGGGGGGGTGTAAGAATATGCATGTATCATACATACTAGGGGGAGTACAACTGGGAGATCCGTAGTGGAGAAGGGGGGTTTTGGTAGATTATAAGCTCAATAATAGCATGCAGTGCCACGCTGTGGTTTTTAAAGTGAACTAAATCATTTCTGTTATGAAGAGAGTTATGTTCCGGAAGGATTACCCCCCCCCCCCCCGTAGCAAATTTAATCATTCTCACAGTTAGTCTTGGTGGGCGCTGGAACACCCTGCTGTGAACTATTATATCAAGAATTGTAATTACATGCCATTGTTGAGCAGTAGTAGAAAAAACTTTGGCACCGGTGCCACAACACTGTAAGCCCTTACAGTTACTCTTGGTGGAGAACAGGAATGGGCCTTTCTGTTAAATATTAGATCAAGAATTGTAATTACATTCCCCTTTTCAACAGGGGCAGAAAAATTGGGCCTTTGTTGGTGGTGCTGGTGCCACAACTCGGTAAGCCCTCACAGTTACTCTTGGTGGGTACAGGAATGGGCCCTGCTGTGAAATATTAGATCGAGAATTGTAATTACATGCTCCTGTTAAACAGGGGCAGAAAACTGGGCCTTTGGTGGTGGTGGTAGTGCTTGTGCCACAACACTGCAACCCCTCACAGATACTCTAGTTCAGGGATCCTCAAACTACGGCCCTCCAGCTGTTGCGGAACTACAAGTCCCATGAGGCATTGTAAAACTCTGACATTCACAGACATGACTAGGGCATGATGTGAATTGTAGTTCCTGAACAGCTGGAGGGCCGTAGTTTGAGAACCCATGCTCTAGTTGGAGTGCAGGAATGAGCCCGCTGCAAAGTATTGCATCAACAATTTTAATTACACGCAGCTGTGTTAAATAGGGACAGAAAAATTGTGCCTTAGGCGCTGGTGCCATAACACTGCAACCCCCTCACAGATACTCTGCAGTGGGCTCATTCCTGCGCTCCAACTAGAGTATCTGTGTTGTAGCACCAGTGCCTAAGGCCCAATTTTTCTGCCCCTATTTAACAGGGGTGTGGAATTACAATTTTTGATGCAATTGTTTGCAGTGGGTTTATTCCTGCACTCCAACTAAAGTATTGCATCAAAAATAATTACACGCCCCTGTCAAACACATTGGGGCTGATTTACTAATGAATCTGCGCTGCGCCGGTACATGCCTTAATTAGTGCGCTGGATGAAGCCCTAATTAGGCGCATGAACCGGCGTTGCACAGGGGGGAAATCTTAATTGTGAATTTTAAAGGCTAATCTGCAAGTTTTGTCCTAAAAAGTGTTTGGGGACCTCAGTCCTGCCCCAGGGGACATGTACCAATGCTTTTTTTATTTTTTAAAACGGCCGTTTTTTCGGGAGCAGTGATTTTAATAATGCTAAGTGCAATAATAAAAGTGTAATTTTCCTTTAACCACTTGCTTACTGGGCACATAAACCCCCTTCGTGCCCAGGCGAAATTTCAGCTTCCGGCACTGCGTCGCTTTAACTGACAATTGCGCGGTCGTGCGACGTGGCACCCAAACAAAATTGGCGTCCCTTTTTTCCCCACAAATAGAGCTTTCTTTTGGTGGTATTTGATCGCCCGTGCGGTTTTTATTTTTTGCGTTATAATGAAAAAAAGAGCGACAATTTAAAAATATATATATATTTTTTACTTGTTGCTATAATAAATATCCCATTTTTTTTTTTTTTTTTATATTTTTTTTTCTCAGTTAAGGCCGATACGTATTCTTCTACGTATTTTTGTAAAAAAAAAAAAAAAAAAAAAATCACAATAAGTGACTGCTTTGCGCAAAAGTTATAGCACCTACAAAATAGGGGACATAATTATGATTTTTTTTTTTTATATTTTTTTTTTACTAGTAATGGCGGCGATCTGCGATTTTTATTGGGACTGCGATATTGCGACGGACACATCGGACACTTTTGACACATTTTTGGCGCCATTCACATTTATACAGCGACCAGTGCTATAAAAATGCACTAATTACTGTATAAATGTGACTGGCATTGAAGGGGTTAACACTAGGGGGTGAGGAAGGGGTTAAATGTATTGCCTGGGTGTGTTCTAACTGTATGGGGGGAGGGGGGTGACTGGGGGAGGTGACCGATGCTGTCTCCCTATGTACAAGAGAAACAGCATCTGTCACCTCACTGACAGGACGTGAAGCTCTGTGTTTACACTCAGAGCTCCACGTCCCTGCTGTCTCACCGACGATCGCGTGTACCTGACGGACATCGCGGCCGCCGGGTACACGCATCGGATCCTCGGTGATGCGTCGGGACTGTTTTTCCCCGCCGCGCGCCACCCTGTGGCGCGCGCGGGGAATTACAAGCAAATCACGTCCAAAGACGTCAACCCGGCGCCTCAGGTCTGCGCTGTTCACGTCTTTGGACGTGAAGCGGTATTGAAGTGGTTAAATTTCGTACTATGGGGGGCTCTAATGTCAGCATGTGAAAAAGCGCATGTTTCCCGTGGTTAGAACTGTCTCTGCACAAAATGTCATTTTTCAAAGGAAAAAAGCCATTTAAAACTGACTCGCGGCAATAATGAATTGTCGGCTCCCGGCAATTGCAGGAGAATTCATTCATTAAAAAAAGGAATAAAAAAAGCGTGGGGGTCCCCCCAAATTCAATAACCAGACCCTTTAGGTCTGGTATGGATATTAAGGGGAACCCCGCCGTCAATTTAAAAAAAAATGACGTGGGGTTCCCCCCAAATATCCATAACCAGACCCTTCAGGTCTGGTGTGGAATTTAAGGGGAACTCCACCCCAAATAATAAAACAAAAATGGCGTGGAGTCCCCCCTAAAATCCACACCAGACCCCTTATCCGAGCACGTTGACCTGGCCGGCCGCAGATAAGAGGGGGGGACAGAGCGCGGCCCCCCCCCTCTCCTGAACCGCACCAGGCCACATGCCCTCAACATTGGGAGGGTGTTTTGGGGTGCCCCCCAAAACACCTTGTCCCCATGTTGATGAGGACAAGGGTCTCTTCCCCACAACCCTTGCCCGGTGGTTGTGGGGGTCTGCGGGCAGGAGGCTTATCGAAATCTGGAAGACCCCTTTAACAAAGGGGCCCCCCAGATCCCGGCCCCCCCCCTGTGTGAAATGGTAATGGGGTACCTTGTACCTCTACCATTTCACGAGAAAAAAAAATGTAAAGGGTTAAAAACGACAAGAGCCGGTTTTGGTTTCTTCTTCCTCCATCTTCTTCTTCCTCTGCTTCTGTCTTGGGTCTTCTATTCCCGCATCTTGCCCGGCGTGTTCTTCCATCTTCTTCCGCTGTCCTTCTCGTCCGCATCTTCTTCTCCTTCTTCTTCTTCGCCGGAGCGGCCGCTTCCAATTGAAATCCCCGCTGTCTGCCGGACCACGCCCCCCCTCTGACGCCACGGACAAGCTCTTAGGAAAGTCCCCGTGTGGTGCCAGTGCGTCAGAGGGGGGCGTGGTCACATGTTCCAGAAAGCGGGCAATTCAATTGGAAGCGGCGACTCTGGCAAAGAAAAAGCCGCGCACAAGCTTCAAATTGAATTGCCCGCCCTCTGACGCACTTGCAGCACACTCCTAAGAGCTTGCCCGTGGCGTCAGAGGGGGGGGCGTGGTCCGGCAGACAGCGGGGATTTCAATTGGAAGCGGCGCCTCCGGCGAAGAAGGAGAAGAAGATGCGGACGAGAAGGACAGCGGAAGAAGATGGAAGAACACGCCGGGCAAGATGAAGAAGGAAGAAACCCGAAGGAAAGAAGAAAGAAGATATTAAAGGACTTGTCAAAAACCGGCTCTTGTCGTTTTTAACCCTTTACATTTTTTTTACTCGTGAAATGGTAGAGGTACAAGGTACCCCATTACCATTTCACACAGGGGGGGGGCCGGGATCTGGGGGGCCCCTTTGTTAAAGGGGTCTTCCAGATTTCGATAAGCCTCCTGCCCGCAGACCCCCACATCCACCGGGCAAGGGTTGTGGGGAAGAGACCCTTGTCCTCATCAACATGGGGACAAGGTGTTTTGGGGGGCACCCCAAAACACCCTCCCAATGTTGAGGGCATGTGGCCTGGTGCGGTTCAGGAGAGGGGGGGGGCCGCGCTCTGTCCCCCCCTCTTTTCTGCGGCCGGCCAGGTCAACGTGCTCGGATAAGGGGTCTGGTGTGGATTTTAGGGGGGACTCCACGCCATTTTTTTTTTAATTTGGGGTGGAGTTCCCCTTAAATTCCACACCAGACCCGAAGGGTCTGGTTATGGATATTTGGGGGGAACCCCACGTCATTTTTTTTTAAATTGATGGCGGGGTTCCCCTTAATATCCATACCAGACCTAAAGGGTATGGTTATTGAATTTGGGGGGACCCCCACGCTTTTTTTTTGGTGTTTTTAATGAATGAATTCTCCTGCAATTTCCAGGAGCCGACAATTCATTATAGCCGCGAGTCAGTTTTAAATGGCTTTTTTCCTTCAGAATGTCATTTTTCACATGCTGACATTACACCCAGGGCCGCCATCAGGGGGGTACAGGCAGTACACCTGCAGGGCCGCCATTAGGGGGGTACAGGCATTACACCGCCCGGGGGTCCCCAGGGGCCCGGATGGGAACCACCCTAAAACAAAAAAAACATTTATTTTTTATTTTTATTTTTTTAAGGGCTCCGAAGGTCCCCGGAGGCCACTAAGGGCCCCAGATGGCAAGCCCTTTTTTTTATCAAAAAATATATATATTTAAAAAAATAAATATATTTTTTTTATATATTTGTCTTTTTTTTTTTATGAAAGGGCCCAGAGGTCCCCAGGGCCCTGGAAGGCAACCCCCCTTGTTTTTTAATTTTTTTCGATAAATGTTATATTTTCTCTCTTTTTTCTTTTTATTTTATAAAGAGCACAGAGGTCCCCAGGTTCTCTGCTCCAGGGGGCCCATGCCTGAAGCTGTGTAAGGGGCCCCAAAATTCCTGATGGCGGCCCTGTACACATGTAAGGGGCCCGGGGGTCCGGAGGTGCCCAGATGCCTGGAGGCCCCCCAGCGCCCCAGATGGTAACCCCCCTTTATTTTTTATTTTTTTATATATTTTTTAGTTGGTTTTTGTAGGATTTTTTATTAAAGGGCCAATTTTTGGAATTTAATATTTTTTAGCAGTCCGGAGGCCCCCAGGGCCCCGGGTGGCAACCCCCCATATTTTTTGTTATTAAAGGGCCAATGTTTTGTTTTAGGGGTCTGGAGGTCCCTAGTGGCCCGGAGATCCCCAGGGCTCCAGATGACAACCCCCCACCTTTAAAAAAAAAAAAAAAATATATATTTTTATATATTTTTTGGTTATTTTTTTAACATATATATATATATATAATATAATTATGAAAGCTCCCAGAGGGCCCCAGATGACAACCTTTTTGCTTATAAAAATGTTATAAACATTTTCCCCAGGTTTGTTATTTTTTACTTTAATTTCTTTTTTAAAGTGTATTTTGTGCGTGAAGTCGAGAGAGAGGAGCTGGACTTGCAATCGCCATCCTTCTCCATGCCCCCGGTGGCAATGGTGGGTGTGAGGGGGGCCTCCCACTCACCCCACCTGCTACACTTGGGAGCCCGATGGGACAGAGGGACTCCCCCTATGAGGGAGTGTAGCCCACCCAGCCAGCCCTGTAGGTCCTTCGCCTCCCTTTATTTTAGGAGACCTCATGGCCAAAGTGCGTGCAAGTGTGGTGTTTTTTTTTGGGGGGGGGGGGGGCGTACTAAGCACAGGCGTACCTTGCATAGCACACCCACCGGGAGCCGGGCTGACACCACCAAACTCAATTCACATGTAGCCGAGACCGGGATCCGAACCCTTGGCTGCAGAGGTGAACGGCTTGTCAGCGCAGTGCCATTCACGTTGAGCCACCGCAGCTCCCACCCCATGTTATTTTTTTTTAGATTTTTGGTAGTTATTTTTTTATAAAGGGCCCAGAGCTCCCAAGGCAACCCCCTTTTTTATTATTTTATATATATATATATATATAGATATTGTAATTTATTTTTCATTAAAGGGCCCAGAGGTTTATTTTTATTAAAGGGCCCAGTGGTCCCCAGGGCCCCCGGATGGCTACCACCCTTTTTAATATATATTTTTTCTATATGTATTTTTTAGTAAAGGAACCCCCCGCTTATCAAATTGCGGCATCCCCCCCCCCCTTCTCAATATCAGGCGGCACCCCCCCCTATTCTCTGCTCCAGGGGGCCCATGCCTGAAGCTGTGTAAGGGGCCCCATAATTCCTGATGGCGGCCCTAATTGCCCCCCCCCCCCATGGTACGAAATTTCAAGGAATTTTTCACTTTTATTGTTGCACTTTAACCACTTCCATACCGCGCCTATTCTGGCACTTCTCTCCTTCATGCAACAATTATATTTTCTTCCTTGAAAATTACTCAGGACCCCCAAACATTATATATATTTTATTAACAAACACCCTAGGGAATAAAGTGGCGGCCATTTTTTCGGACACATTTCCAACAGTATTTGCGCCTAAAAATTTTCTAACGTTTTTTTTTTTTTTTGGCTTTCAAAAAAAAAACCTGTTTCATGAATGACAAAATAAGAAAGCAGTAAAGCTAGCCCAATTTTTAGGGATAAGGTAAAAGATGATGTTACACCGAGTAAATAGATACCTAACTAGTCACGCTTTCATATTGCGCACACTCATGGAATGGCGCTAAACTTCGTTATTAAAAATCTCCATAGGCAACGCTTGACTTTTTTTCTCAGGTTACCACTTTTGAGTTACAGAGGAGGTCTAGTGCTAAAATTATTGCTCTCACTCTAACGCACGCTATGATACCTCACATGTGGGGTTTGAAGGATGTTTACATATGTGGGTGGGACTTGCATGCGTGTTCGCTTCTGAGTGCGAGCTACTAGGGACAGGAGCATTTAAATTCCTTTTTTATTTTATTTTTTAACTTAATATTTTAATTTTTGCACTTGTTTGTCCCTTTTTTTGTATTATTTTTCACTTTTCTTCCTATTACAAGGAATGTAAACATCCCTTGTAATAGGACTAGTGTGTGACAGGTCCTCTTTATAGAGAAAGGCGGGGTCAATTAGACCCCACATCTGTCCTCCAGGCTGGAAAGCATGGAATTGGTAAAAAAAAAAAACATCTCATGCTTTCAGCTGCGATCATGTTCGTTCAGCACAGTAGTGTAGTGTGTAGCATGTTCACCTAGCAGCAAAAGGGTTGCTGGTTCGAATCCCGCCCGTGACACTATCTGCCTGGAGTTTGCATGTTCTCCCTGTGCGGGTTTCCTCCCACAATCTAAAAACATGCTGTAAATTGGATCCTGTCTAAATAAGCCCTAATATGCAGTAGGATATTTAGGTTTTGTGCTGCCCTAGGCCTGACCAAATTTTGGCACCCCCTAATAGAAAAATGACCCACCCTTCCTGTCAAGGCCACACCCTGTTTTTTTATGACCCACCCAGGAATTTTCAGGGGACACACACAAGTTCTGTGGGGGGGGACCTGGGGGGGCCCTTAATTTGCCTAGTTTTTCGATCACTTCCTGTTTGGCTATGGGGCAGGAAGTGAAGGCCAATCTCCCCAAACGGACAGGGATAATACAAAATAAACTGACAGAGCTTCTAACCCCCCCCCCCCCCCCAACTCTATCCAAAATGAAAGAAATCCAAAAAATAAAAGTGATGATTATAGTTCCAGTTTAACCCCAAATTTCAGATCATTTTATTGAGAGGCTTAAGAAAATATAACCATGCCAATAGGCCAGGATCCAGCGTTGCTAATATGTATGAATGTGTGTTAGGGACCCCCACAAACACCACCCAATGTTAAATCAACTATTTTCTTGTTTGTTTTGGGGATGCCTGCACCCCTGATAGGGTAAAGACACCTCACAAATGTTGTCACTTTCTACTTAATTCATTCACTTCCTGCCACACAGCCAAACAGGAAGTGAGGGAAACACCTGAGTAATGTTTTGTTGGGGACACAGATCAATATAAATAGTTTCCCATTTTGGAAATTGCATTTTGCTGTGTACACCCCAAATTAGTAGGAATCTTGGACTTTGGGGTCCATTTACTAAAGGCAAATCCACTTTGCACTACAAGCAAGGAAGAAAACTCAAAACTTGGCGGGATTGGAAGTAAAAACCATCAGTGCTTCCCTTCTGATTTTCATTGCCTACGCTTCTACTGCAGAGCGGCTTTGCCTTTACTAAACCCCAATGTAACTAATCATTTGGGGTGTACACTGCAGTGCAATTTGCTTAATGGTGACACTAGTTAGATTGACCTGTGTCCCGAAGAAAAGACCATTGGTAGGGTTTTAACCTCACTTCCTGTTCAGCTGTGTGACAGGAAGTGAAGCCAATTTTAGGAAAAGGGACACAAAGCCCAACCTAAAAACACTAGCAGGGGTTCTAACACTCAATTGGCTTCCCTCAAACAACCCACAATTAGAATAGGATTGTCTTGTGCTAGTTTCAAGCACAGCGCTGTAAATCAGCACTTCAAGCCTGTCCACCAATACCCCCCCCCCCCCCCCCCCAACAGGCCCTGTTTGCAGCTTTTCCTACATCTTGCACATGTGCTTTAAAAAGTCAGTCTGGACATCAGTTCTAGGAAACAATACTTACCGCTTTGTCCTTCCTTTTCTGGTGACTAAACATTTCATGCATACACACCAGGAAAGAGCTTAGAGACAAATCACACTTGATGGTTTAGGCCCAAACTAGTTCAGCTGCAGCGGTTGAAATCCATAGCAGGAAAAAAATATCACAAAACAAACTTCAAAATTTGAAAGTAATTTTATTGGTCCACAAAACAAGGAAAGCAAAACAAAAAATTACAAATAAACACACCAAAAATATATAAAAACACCTAAAAACAAAAAAGACCAACGTTTATTTCACAGTCATTGGAAAATAAATCATGCTTTTGAAATAACAGGATAGACCCACAGGATTAAAACATTAGTCATTAACATCTTGAGAAACATTTAGCAAAATTATGTAGCAGAGAAAACATCAAAAAATACAAAACTTGCTCCAAAACATCTCTGTTTCACTCCGCCATTACTTCCAGCCAGCAAATCTGCCCCCTCTGAGGGGCAGCTGACACGTGCAGTATCCACGCTTTTTATAACATGTGTGCTAATGAACCAATTGGAAACACATGAAGAAATGTCAGCCTCTAGTTTGTGTGCACTTGTAACTGCTTACACCTGTTAAGGATGTCCTTAAATTACTAAGCCAAAAAAACAGCTTTCTGAGCATGCTCAGAAAGATGCATGTCATTTTCAGGGTCAGACAACCAGCTTTTTTTTCAAAGTGTTCGAGCATGCCCAGTTCACTCGAAATGCAGTACCAGAATCAAATCTGCAATGGCGGATGAAAGCATTAGAGGTGTTGAATTATTTTTTGGTCCCCCTGAAGTGATGCTTTACAAGCTGAACGGGAGGTCTTATAGAATTTTTACGTAACAAACCTAAATAATAATAATTTAAACGCCCCTGTCCCTAGTAGCTCGCAGTCAGAAGCGAACAAGCAGCATTTTTATTGTTTCCGGTTACCAGTTTAGATTTACAGATGAGGTCTAGTGCTAAAAATATTCCTCTTGCTGTTACGCACGCTATGATACCTCACATGTGTGGTTTGAAGAATGTTTCCATATGTGGGCGGGCCTTAAATGTGTAAGCCCCGCCCACATATTGAACCCCCGTTCAAACCCCACATGTGAGGTATCATAGCGTACGTTAGAGCGAGAGCAATACTTTTAGCACTAGACCTCCTCTGTAAATCTAAACTGGTAACCTGAAACACATAAAAAAGTGTTGCCTATGGGTATTTTCAAGTACTGAAGTTTGGCCCCATTCCATGAGTGTGTGCAATATTAAAGTGTAACATGTTGGGTATCTATTTACTCGGTGTAACATCATCTTTCACATTATGGCCATAAATTGGGCTAACTTTAGTGTATTCTTAATTTGTAACCACTTGAGCCCCAGAGCATATTACTGGTCACTGACGGGGCCAGTTTTTTGCATTTCAACACTGCGTCATTTTGACTGACAATTGCGTGGTTGTGCGACGTGGCCCCCAAACAAATTTGGCGTCCTCATTCCCCCCCCCCCCCCCCAAAAAATGTTTTTTTTTTTTTTTTTTGGTGGTATTTGATCACCTCTGCGTTTTTTCTTATTTTTGCTTGACCCAAAAATATAGCGACAATTTGGTAAATAAAAAAACATCTTTTTTACTGTTTGCTATAATAAATCTCCCCCAAAATATATTCAAAAAATGTTTGCCCTCAGTTTAGGCCGATAAGTATTCTTCGACATATTTTTGTTTGCAAAAAATCACAATAAGCGTTTGATTGGTTTGGGCAAAAGTTCTAAGTAGGGGTTGGTCTTATGGGTTTTTTTTGGAATAATTTTTTGTTTTACTAGTAATGGTGGCTATCATTGTTTTTTCTGGCTACTGCGACATTGTGGCGGACACATTTTTGTGAGATTTGGCATTTTTGTAGCGAGCAATGGTATAGAAATGCATTGCTTACTATAAAAATGACACTGGCAGGGAAGGGGTTAACACTAGGGGCGCGGAAGGGGTTGAATATGTTACCTGGGTGTGTTCTAACTGTAAAGGGGGTGGGACTGTGTAGGGGAAATGACAGATCGCTGTTCATACATTGTAGGGACAGACGAGCAGGCATTCCCCCCCCCCCCCCTGACAGGACCGGGATAAAGGGGAACTCCACCCCAAATTATAAAAAAAAAACGGCGTGGGGGTCCCCCTTCAGGTGCACAACAGGCTCTTAGATTTGATCTGGAACATAAGGGGTTAAACCCACGCCAAAAACGGCGTGGGGTTCCCCCTCAGATCCAGACCAAACCCTTCTCCCAGGCACGCAGTCTGGCCGGACAGGAATGGGGGTGGGGACGAGCGAGCGCCCCCCCCCCCTCCTGAGCCGTACCAGACCACATGCCCTCGACATGGGGGAGTGTGTGCTGTGGGGGAGGGGGGGCCCTCGGTCTTCCAGACGTTTTCTGCCGGGGGGGCTCCAGCCCCGCACCGGTCTTCGCCGCCGCCTTCCGCCGGGGGGGACACCCACCAATGCTCTCGGCCATGTTCGGCCAGGCCCCCTACCCCAAATCAAGCTCTTTTACATCTGGGGGGGGGCCGGCGGAAATGGCGGAGAACAACGGGGGCGAAACCCCTCCTCGGTCTCAGTGCAGCTCCTCCCACTGGCAGTAGTTCCGGCTCCTCCCACAGAGCTCATTCTGCTTCCTGCTGGAGAGGAGAGAAGACCTGTCTTCCAGAGCTCCTGTGTTCCAGCCTACCAGGACCAGCCTCCAGCCCCCAGCCCCCTGCCCCGGAAGAGGGGTGGGATGGCCTCCCTCAGCCCCGGAGGTGGACCGGCTTCCGGCCTCCGGAGGAGTCAACAGCACCTGCCCTCCAGCCAGACCACCGCCACCACCATCAGCAGGGAGGACCGTCTCTTCCTGGAGACCCAGGTGGGTCTCTCAGACTGGACAGCCCCTCAGCCAGGTGAGAATGAAGCAAGAACCAGGAAGAGGCGGGATAAAATCAAATCCCTGCTGGTGAGGATATCTCAGGCCTGCGTGGAAAAGATGACTACTCTCGCAGGCCTGAGGGAAAAGAGGGACAGGTGCTCCAGTAATAAAAGATCTGAATTCAAGGGGGCCATCACCACCCTAGGACTAGAAGTAAAAGAAATATGGGAATACCTGGGGGGCTTTTGCCAACGTGGGGCTGGAGAGGCGAACTTCCTAGAGGAGCTCCGGAAGACCCTCCAGCAGGCCAACCGGGAAGGGAGCCAGGCAGCAAGGAGGAGTGGGCGGTCTAAGAAGGGGTCCCAACCCCCCAAACAGCCAGGAGAGTCAGGGGAGCCTGGGTGCAGTGGGGGGGGGGCGAGTGCCGGTGGTGCAGGGCCCAGTATGGCCATAAAACCTGGGGAGGGTTCCCGGGAGCCGATCCCTCGGTCCGTGGAAGGGACTGGGGGGTTGGCGAAGTCCGGGGAGTCCAGTGATCCAGGAGGTCGCCGGGCCCAGGTGCCGCCGGCGGTACCCCCCCGCCATCTTCAGGTCAGCATACCCAGGCTCCCCCAGGATGGTCGCACTGCCACAGCTGAAGCCCGCCATGTGTCGGCTTCCATGACCCCTCAGCTTGCAGAGGAGCGGGAGGATCTGGCCATGGAAAGGCCAGGGACTGCTCCTGCGGCTGCTATGTCATCGGGAGAGAGGCAGACACATGGTGGAGGCATTGTGCTGCGGTCATCTGGAGGTAAACAGCTTGTGTGCAGTGTGGCCAAGATGGCGCCGGCTGTTGGGGGTGGAGTAGACCGGGACCCGGAAGTGACCGCCCAAGAACCGGAAGTGCCCCAGCCGAAACCGGAAGTGCCCCAGCCGAAACCGGAAGTGCCCCAGCCGAAACCGGAAGTGCCCCAGCCGAAACCGGAAGTGACCGTCCCGCGACCGGAAGTGCCCCCCCGCGAGTTTGCGGTGGTCGGTGGGGGCTCAGGGGACCTGGGGGATGAGAGGCCGGGGGTACAGGGGTGCCCAGCCCCGGACGCTGCAGCAGGCACCTCCAGGCACCCCCGGCAGGAGATGGACAGAGACGGTGAGGACGGTAAATTGGACGGTAAGCTGCCACCCCCCCAGGTCCCCATGGACACTGCCACAGGCCCCGAGGGGCTCCCTGCAGCACAGGCGGGGTGGGGGGAAAGTCAGGTGGGACCCCTCCCAGTGGACTGTATAGCATATGATTATATCCGGCAGTTGGAGGGGTCCCAGGGGGGCTCCCCCCCAGTACAGGTGGAGTCCCAAGGGGCTGGTGTGGTCGCGGAGGGGTCTGGGTGGGGGAGTTTGGTGGGGGTGGTACCCCCCTCTGCTGTGGTCCCGGGGGGGGGGGAGCCTGTAGTCAGGCCAAAGGTGGTGGGTCAGGGTGGTCAGGGTATATCAGCGGGGGTGGGTGCAACACCACCGGCAGGGATGGGGGCCCCCCCGTCCCCCCCCACTTCTGGGGGTGCTGAGGGGGGTGCCCCACTTCCGGAGAACATCTTTCGGGGGTCTCCGGAGGCCAACTTATTGTCTGCCCTAAGGGGGGTCGCTCTTTCGCCCAGGTGTTGGGCTCTCGTGCCCCTCTGGACCACCTGTACAGCCGGTTTGGCGCCCAGAATTTCCGCGCCCCCCCTGCTGACCAGGAGAGGACGCAGGGGTCGGCGTGGACGAGGGGTACAGGTGGTCCAGAGAGGAGGCGTAGGAATGTTGTCCAGCTTCGGTACGAGGGTCCGGACCCCTGCCCCGCTCGAGGTGAGGTGGTGGGCCTGGTACTCTCCTTGGGTTTTGGGGTGGATGACCTTTTTGCTGTCATCCATCCCACCAACACACGGGAGTTTGATATAAGTTTTGTCACTCCCGTGTGTATGGAACGCTTTATCACCAGCTTTGGGTTGGTGAGGGGCGTTGACCCTTGGAAGAGGTACAGGCTCATTCCCATCTCCAGGCAGGAGGAGGTTAAGAACATCACCATCCTGGTGAGGAATGAGTCGCTCCCTCCGGAGGACATTGCCACCTGGCTCGGGAGGTACGGGCAGTTGCAGACCCCCCTGAGGAAGAACCTTGATGAGCGCGGGGTCTGGACCGGGGCTTGGTTGACCAGGATCCGGCTCAAGAGGGAGGGCAGCAGTGTTGCCCACCTCCCTGGCAGCGCCTTTCTAGGCAGAGACCGGATCCTGGCGTTCTACCCGGGACAGCCCCGTCGTTGCTTCAAGTGCGGCAGCCCGACCCACATGAGCTCGGACTGCACGGTGGTCAGATGTGGCCGGTGCCACGAGTTTGGCCACCAGTCCGAGTCATGTGGGAAGATATGCTGCAACTTGTGTGGTGAGATGGGGCACCCATTTAGCAGGTGTCCCAAAGCATATCGGGGTTCTTCCTCAGGGGGGGGACCTCCCGGGCCGGGAGCGGCCGAAGCCCCCCCGGCGAGTGATGGCCGGGGGGGTGGGGATCCTGGAGCCCCTAGTACTACTCCGGAGGGACCAACAGGCCCATTGCCTCAAAGAAGGCGGAGCAGGCGTGGGCGTGGGGCTCCCCCCCCGGGGGACACGGGCTCGGTTGGCCAGGAGGCTCCCGATCCTCCGGAAGGGCGGAGCCGGTGGGGAGGAGTCGGGGAGGCCTGGGGGTCCCGGGCCTGAGGGTCCGGGGCCAGGGCCTTCCCCTCCTAATGTTGCAGGGCCGATCCCCATCCCCCTTCCCTTTCCCCTTCCTCACCATTGCCCCTCCCCTCCACCTGGCCCTCCATCTGTTTCCCCATGCCCTCCTCCCTCATCTTCCCCTCCTCGTACCCCCCCCCCTCGTCCCCCCCCTCCCAAGTCCCGTCCCCCCCCTCCCCCTTCTTCTTCCCGTTCCAGCTAAGTCTGGTCCCCCCCCTGTCCTCTCCCCTGTCTCTGGCCCCCCTCCTGCCTCTTCCATTCCCCCCCCTTCTGGACCCAGAGTCTCCTCTGGCCCTGTGGCCATGGAGATGGAAGCTGCTCGAGCCTCATCCAAGAGGGAAATCTCGAGCAGCGGGTCCGAGGAGGGGGGTGGTGTAGTCATCTCGGAGAGGTGGCAGGAGTGGGAGCAGGTGAGACGCAAAAAGAAGAAGGGGAAGGCTGCCAGATCTGGGGGCGGGAAGTCCCCAGTGAAGGGTGGGGTTCCCCCAGGGGCACGAAGTGGGGTGTCCCTGGGGAACCCGTTTGGTATCTTCTCCTCCTCCTCGGGCTCAGAGGAGGAGGAAGTGTAGATATGTAAATATGTTTTTGTGTTTGTAGTATGAAGGAGAACATGACCACTTTCAATCATTCTGATGGCGGTACCCTCTCCAATACGGCTTGCGACCATTAATGTCGCAAGTATTCGTTCTGCAGGGAGCTCGTTTTATGGCCTTCGATTTTCTCAGCCGTGTTGAAGCTGACATTTTGTTTTTGCAGGAGACCTGGCTGGCATCTGTGGCAGAGATGCATCTAGCAAAGAGGGAGTGGAGATGTGGGCCCTCCCTCTGGTCTCTTGCGGCCGAGCCCTGCAGTGGGGTTGCGGTCCTTTTTAAGACTGGTCCGGTGGCTTGCCGGCGAGTGATTGAAGTGGAGATCGGTAGATGTCTGGTGGTGGACGCTGTCGTGAGGGGGCAATTCCTCCGGCTCATAAATTTTTATGGGCCTCAAACTAGGAGGGAGAGGAGGAGCCTCCTTACGGCGGTTAAGCCTTATCTTTTTACGTCCCAGCAGGTGATTTTTGGTGGCGATTTCAATATGATCACTAGGCCCAAAGACCGGGCAGGTGCCGCCAACCCTCTGGGATATGATAGTATTTTTTTGAATAACGTAGTGAGGGAGGCCAGGTTGGTGGATGTGCACGTTCGTCACCTCCCCAACCTCACTGGTTTCACATTTTCCCGAGGTAGTAGTAAGAGTAGATTAGATAGGTTTTTTTTAAAGGAGGACTCTGTCTGCTCGGCTCCTGAGCTGCAGTCGGTAGAGTTCTCCGATCACTGTATGGTATCTGTGGCCCTGAATGTCGCTGACACTCCTCAGAAAGGGAGGGGTTTGTGGCGCCTGAATGGGTCGCTACTGGAGGATCCTGAGGTTAGGGAAGCCTATGAGGTTTTTTTCCTGGGCCAGACCTCGCTCCTTGAGGGCAACTGCTCCCGCCTTGAGTGGTGGGAAGTAGTTAAAAAGAGGTCTGGCGACTTTTTCCGGGAAATCTCTGGGTACAGGGCAGCTTCCAAGTACCAGGCTTACCAGAGACTACGCAGGCAGCTTGACCGCCTGGTGTCCTCTGGGGGCTCTCAGGAACAGATATCCGGTCTGAAGGCGCAGATGAAGGAGTGTCAGTACGACCGTCTCGCCTCCCTGGTTTTTGAGAGGGATTATGGGAAGTTTATCTCTCCTGATCCCTACAGGAGCTGTGGTGAGGTGGCGAGGTCGAAGGTCGTACATGGCCTGAAGGATGCCTCAGGATCTCTGGTCCGGTCCAGATCGGGGATCCTGGGTGTCGTCAGAGACCACTTTTCGGACCTCCTGAAGAAGCGGCCTCTAGACATGGAGAAAGTCAGGGAATTCCTTGATGAGACCCCGCTGGAAGTGGGGTCTGACCTTCCTGACTCTCTGACAGAAGAGATCTCGGTAGCTGAAGTTGAGCAGGCTATTAGCTCTTTAGCTTCTAAAAAGTCACCTGGGCCCGATGGGCTCACGGCCGAGTTCTACAAAACCTTTAAGAGCCTCTTGGCTCCTCATCTGAGGGACGTGTTTAGTGAATGTTTGGCCTATGGCCTGCTGCCTCCCTCAATGAGAAGGTCAGCTCTGATCCTACTGTCAAAGGGGAAAGATCCGTCTGTGGTGGAGAATTGGCGTCCGATCGCCCTTCTTACCACAGATAGGAAGATACTGGCAAAGATCTTGTTTACACGTCTGTCTGCTTTGGCGGGCAGGATGCTGTCTCCCTCTCAGCACTGCACAATTCCTGGCCGGGGCACTTTTAGTGCCGTCCTGAGCGTCCGGGAGGCTGTGGAAAGGTGCAGGGCTGATGGCAGCGAGCGGTATCTGCTTGCATTGGATCAGGCTAAGGCGTTTGATCGGGTGAACCACGAGTACCTTTGGCTGCTTCTGAGGAGATACGGTCTGCCTGATCAATTCGTTGATTGGCTGCAGGTATTGTATAGGGGAGCTGAGAGCTTCCCTCTTGTCAACGGTTGGGTGGGCCGGGCCTTTGCCGTGGACTCTGGCGTCCGGCAGGGGTGCCCGCTGAGCCCCCTCCTGTACATCTTTGCGGTCGACCCCTTCGTAAGGAGGCTAGACTGCGGGGCGTCTGGGGGGGGTTCCGGTGGGACCTGTCGGGGGTCCGGTTTCGGCGGTGAGGGTTGTGGCCTATGCGGACGACGTCTCGGTGGTGGTATCTGGTCGTGAGGAGGCCCATTATGTGGAGTCCCAGATCGGGTGCTACTCTGAGGCGTCAGGCTCGCTGGTCAATTGGGACAAGAGTGAAGTTTTCTGGTTGGGGAAGGAGGGGGAGCAGTTCCCCCTTCCGGACGTGTTCCCCACGCCCGTACCAGAGATTCGAGTTCTTGGCATTCATTTCGGCCCGGGTGATTATCCCAAGCTAAACTGGGAGCGCAGGCTGGTGAGTGCCACTCGGAAGGTGAAGGCCTGGAAAGGTTGGAAACTTTCCCTGAGGGAAAGGGTAAGCTTGGTCAAGACGTACTTATTGCCTGAGTTTCTCTTTGTAAGCTATGTGTGTCTTTTGCCAGCATCTCTCTATGCTCGGGTCTATGGTCTGTTCTTCCTGCTGTTGTGGGGAAGCAGACTGAACCTGATCAAGAGGGAGGTCACATACCGCCAGCGACGGCAAGGTGGGTTGGACATGGTCAACCCGGTGGTGTTCTTTGTCACCATCTTTGTTAAATACAATTTGCAGTCCATATTTGTGGACGAGCCTTCCTGGTGGGAGTGTTCATGCAAGGACTGGCTCTTGCTGTTCTTGAGGCAGTGGGGGGAGGGGGGGAGGCCCGGCGATCTGAGGAGATCGCATGGGTATCTCCCTTCCTATGTCCCCCTGGCATTAAAGGTACTGAGGCAGTGGCGGATAACTGCCCTGGAGGTGGGCTCTTTGGGTCGGCGGGAGCTGTACCTGAGGGTCATGGCCTCGGACATTTTGAAGCCCCTGTCTTTGAGGGACTGCCCTGAGAGGGTCCTCACGGAGGGGCTAGCCCTCTTGAATTCTTCTAGAATTCCAAGTAAGTTTTGGGATCTCGCATGGAGGTCGTTCCATGGACGACTCTATGTCCGTGCGAATCTCAAATACAGGAACCTGGGGGACAGGGACTGCCCCCGTCAGGAATGTGGTGGGACATTGGAGACCATGGACCATTTTCTGGTCCAATGTCCCTTCAACATGGAGGTTCTTACGAAGGTAGGGGGTGCCATTGGCTACCCCCGCCTTCCGGCCCTGACCTATGCTGAGCGAGTGTATGGTGATTTTGGGGTCCGCAGGGGATTTGAGTTATCGTCACTTTATTTAGTCAGCCTAGTTGTGCTTTATTACACTTGGCACGCTCGGTGTTTGGTGTCCACTAGGGACAAAATCCTGCCTGTGCATGAGGTGGTGGGCGGTATCTTTCGGGAGTTGGTGAAGGTGCGGGATCTGGAAAGGAGCAGGGTCGGGCCTGAGAGGTGTGCCCATTTATGGAGGGGGTTCCTCTTCCAGCCCCCTTAGGTCACGGCTCTGCCCCTCTCCATGGGTAGGGGCATCTATCCTTTTTCACCCCCTTAGATTTTGTTTATGGTATTTTTTTGAAATAAGGCTACAGACATGTCTGACTATCATGTTCTTGCTCATACGTGGGTTGTAGGTATTTGTTGTTGTGATGGTGGGGTGTGTTGTGGGTTGGCGATGATCTGGACAGTAGTGGTTTCTATGGACTTTAATATCTCCCTACTGTACCAGTGAGCCGTTTTAAGTGTTTTTTTTTTTTTTTTTTGGCAATGATCTGGGCAAGCTTTTCTGATGGACTATAAAGACTTTCTCTTGTACCAGTGAGCCTGTTGTAAATACCTGTTCTGGTGCTGTTTTTTTTTTTTTTTTTTTTTCTTTATAGTTATTTCTTGGTGGGTGGAGGTCGGTGATTTGATGGTTTGTGTTTTGTTGTTTGTTTTTGTGTTATTTGGTTTATTTAGTTATTTTGTTTATTTTATATATTTGTTAACCTTTTGGTCGTAGTTTTATAAATAAAAAATTACCCCTCCTCGGTCTCAGTGCAGCTCCACCCACTGGCAGTAGTTCCGGCTCCTCCCACAGAGCTCATTCTGCTTCCTGCTGGAGAGGAGAGAAGACCTGTCTTCCAGAGCTCCTGTGTTCCAGCCTACCAGGACCAGCCTCCAGCCCCCAGCCCCCTGCCCCGGAAGAGGGGTGGGATGGCCTCCCTCAGCCCCGGAGGTGGACCGGCTTCCGGCCTCCGGAGGAGTCAACAGCACCTGCCCTCCAGCCAGACCACCGCCACCACCATCAGCAGGGAGGACCGTCTCTTCCTGGAGACCCAGGAGGGTCTCTCAGACTGGACAGCCCCTCAGCCAGGTGAGAATGAGGCAAGAACCAGGAAGAGGCGGGATAAAATCAAATCCCTGCTGGTGAGGATATCTCAGGCCTGCGTGGAAAAGATGACTACTCTCGCAGGCCTGAGGGAAAAGAGGGACAGGTGCTCCAGTAATAAGAGATCTGAATTCAAGGGGGCCATCACCACCCTAGGACTAGAAGTAAAAGAAATATGGGAATACCTGGGGGGCTTTTGCCAACGTGGGGCTGGAGAGGTGAACTTCCTAGAGGAGCTCCGGAGGACCCTCCAGCAGGCCAACCGGGAAGGGAGCCAGGCAGCGAGGAGGAGCGGGCGGTCTAAGAAGGGGTCCCAACCCCCCAAACAGCCAGGAGAGTCAGGGGAGCCTGGGTGCAGTGGGGGGGGGGCGAGTGCCGGTGGTGCAGGGCCCAGTATGGCCATAAAACCTGGGGAGGGTTCCCGGGAGCCGATCCCTCGGTCCGTGGAAGGGACTGGGGGGTTGGCGAAGTCCGGGGAGTCCAGTGATCCAGGAGGTCGCCGGGCCCAGGTGCCGCCGGCGGTACCCCCCCGCCATCTTCAGGTCAGCATACCCAGGCTCCCCCAGGATGGTCGCACTGCCACAGCTGAAGCCCGCCATGTGTCGGCTTCCATGACCCCTCAGCTTGCAGTGGAGCGGGAGGATCTGGCCATGGAAAGGCCAGGGACTGCTCCTGCGGCTGCTATGTCATCGGGAGAGAGGCAGACACATGGTGGAGGCATTGTGCTGCGGTCATCTGGAGGTAAACAGCTTGTGTGCAGTGTGGCCAAGATGGCGCCGGCTGTTGGGGGTGGAGTAGACCGGGACCCGGAAGTGACCGCCCAAGAACCGGAAGTGCCCAACCGGAACCGGAAGTGACCGAACCGGAACCGGAAGTGCCCGTCCCGCGACCGGAAGTGCCCCCCCGCGAGTTTGCGGTGGTCGGTGGGGGCTCAGGGGACCTGGGGGATGAGAGGCCGGGGGTGCAGGGGTGCCCAGCCCCGGACGCTGCAGCAGGCACCTCCAGGCACCCCCGGCAGGAGATGGACAGAGACGGTGAGGACGGTAAATTGGACGGTAAGCTGCCACCCCCCCAGGTCCCCATGGACACTGCCACAGCCCCGAGGGGCTCCCTGCAGCACAGGCGGGGTGGGGGGAAAGTCAGGTGGGACCCCTCCCAGTGGACTGTATAGCATATGATTATATCCGGCAGTTGGAGGGGTCCCAGGGGGGCTCCCCCCCAGTACAGGTGGAGTCCCAAGGGGCTGGTGTGGTCGCGGAGGGGTCTGGGTGGGGGAGTTTGGTGGGGGTGGTACCCCCCTCTGCTGTGGTCCCGGGGGGGGGGAGCCTGTAGTCAGGCCAAAGGTGGTGGGTCAGGGTGGTCAGGGTATATCAGCGGGGGTGGGTGCAACACCACCGGCAGGGATGGGGGCCCCCCCGTCCCCCCCCACTTCTGGGGGTGCTGAGGGGGGTGCCCCACTTCCGGAGAACATCTTTCGGGGGTCTCCGGAGGCCAACTTATTGTCTGCCCTAAAGGGGGGTCGCTCTTTCGCCCAGGTGTTGGGCTCTCGTGCCCCTCTGGACCACCTGTACAGCCGGTTTGGCGCCCAGAATTTCCGCGCCCCCCCCTGCTGACCAGGAGAGGACGCAGGGGTCGGCGTGGACGAGGGGTACAGGTGGTCCAGAGAGGAGGCGTAGGAATGTTGTCCAGCTTCGGTACGAGGGTCCGGACCCCTGCCCCGCTCGAGGTGAGGTGGTGGGCCTGGTACTCTCCTTGGGTTTTGGGGTGGATGACCTTTTTGCTGTCATCCATCCCACCAACACACGGGAGTTTGATATAAGTTTTGTCACTCCCGTGTGTATGGAACGCTTTATCACCGGCTTTGGGTTGGTGAGGGGCGTTGACCCTTGGAAGAGGTACAGGCTCATTCCCATCTCCAGGCAGGAGGAGGTTAAGAACATCACCATCCTGGTGAGGAATGAGTCGCTCCCTCCGGAGGACATTGCCACCTGGCTCGGGAGGTACGGGCAGTTGCAGACCCCCCTGAGGAAGAACCTTGATGAGCGCGGGGTCTGGACCGGGGCTTGGTTGACCAGGATCCGGCTCAAGAGGGAGGGCAACAGTGTTGCCCACCTCCCTGGCAGCGCCTTTCTAGGCAGAGACCGGATCCTGGCGTTCTACCCGGGACAGCCCCGTCGTTGCTTCAAGTGCGGCAGCCCGACCCACATGAGCTCGGACTGCACGGTGGTCAGATGTGGCCGGTGCCACGAGTTTGGCCACCAGTCCGAGTCATGTGGGAAGATATGCTGCAACTTGTGTGGTGAGATGGGGCACCCATTTAGCAGGTGTCCCAAAGCATATCGGGGTTCTTCCTCAGGGGGGGGACCTCCCGGGCCGGGAGCGGCCGAAGCCCCCCCGGCGAGTGATGGCCGGGGGGGTGGGGATCCTGGAGCCCCTAGTACTACTCCGGAGGGACCAACAGGCCCATTGCCTCAAAGAAGGCGGAGCAGGCGTGGGCGTGGGGCTCCCCCCCCGGGGGACACGGGCTCGGTTGGCCAGGAGGCTCCCGATCCTCCGGAGGGCGGAGCCGGTGGGGAGGAGTCGGGGAGGCCTGGGGGTCCCGGGCCTGAGGGTCCGGGGCCAGGGCCTTCCCCTCCTAATGTTGCAGGGCCGATCCCCATCCCCCTTCCCTCTCCCCCTCCTCACCATTGCCCCTCCCCTCCACCTGGCCCTCCATCTGTTTCCCCATGCCCTCCTCCCTCATCTTCCCCTCCTCGTACCCCCCCCCTCGTCCCCCCCCTCCCAAGTCCCGTCCCCCCCCTCCCCCTTCTTCTTCCCGTCCAGCTAAGTCTGGTCCCCCCCCCTGTCTCTGGCCCCCCTCCTGCCTCTTCCATTCCCCCCCCTTCTGGACCCAGAGTCTCCTCTGGCCCTGTGGCCATGGAGATGGAAGCTGCTCGAGCCTCATCCAAGAGGGAAATCTCGAGCAGCGGGTCCGAGGAGGGGGGTGGTGTAGTCATCTCGGAGAGGTGGCAGGAGTGGGAGCAGGTGAGACGCAAAAAGAAGAAGGGGAAGGCTGCCAGATCTGGGGGCGGGAAGTCCCCAGTGAAGGGTGGGGTTCCCCCAGGGGCACGAAGTGGGGTGTCCCTGGGGAACCCGTTTGGTATCTTCTCCTCCTCCTCGGGCTCAGAGGAGGAGGAAGTGTAGATATGTAAATATGTTTTTGTGTTTGTAGTATGAAGGAGAACATGACCACTTTCAATCATTCTGATGGCGGTACCCTCTCCAATACGGCTTGCGACCATTAATGTCGCAAGTATTCGTTCTGCGGGAGCTCGTTTTATGGCCTTCGATTTTCTCAGCCGTGTTGAAGCTGACATTTTGTTTTTGCAGGAGACCTGGCTGGCATCTGTGGCAGAGATGCATCTAGCAAAGAGGGAGTGGAGATGTGGGCCCTCCCTCTGGTCTCTTGCGGCCGAGCCCTGCAGTGGGGTTGCGGTCCTTTTTAAGACTGGTCCGGTGGCTTGCCGGCGAGTGATTGAAGTGGAGATCGGTAGATGTCTGGTGGTGGACGCTGTCGTGAGGGGGCAATTCCTCCGGCTCATAAATTTTTATGGGCCTCAAACTAGGAGGGAGAGGAGGAGCCTCCTTACGGCGGTTAAGCCTTATCTTTTTACGTCCCAGCAGGTGATTTTTGGTGGCGATTTCAATATGATCACTAGGCCCAAAGACCGGGCAGGTGCCGCCAACCCTCTGGGATATGATAGTATTTTTTTGAATAACGTAGTGAGGGAGGCCAGGTTGGTGGATGTGCACGTTCGTCACCTCCCCAACCTCACTGGTTTCACATTTTCCCGAGGTAGTAGTAAGAGTAGATTAGATAGGTTTTTTTTAAAGGAGGACTCTGTCTGCTCGGCTCCTGAGCTGCAGTCGGTAGAGTTCTCCGATCACTGTATGGTATCTGTGGCCCTGAATGTCGCTGACACTCCTCAGAAAGGGAGGGGTTTGTGGCGCCTGAATGGGTCGCTACTGGAGGATCCTGAGGTTAGGGAAGCCTATGAGGTTTTCTTCCTGGGCCAGACCTCGCTCCTTGAGGGCAACTGCTCCCGCCTTGAGTGGTGGGAAGTAGTTAAAAAGAGGTCTGGCGACTTTTTCCGGGAAATCTCTGGGTACAGGGCAGCTTCCAAGTACCAGGCTTACCAGAGACTACGCAGGCAGCTTGACCGCCTGGTGTCCTCTGGGGGCTCTCAGGAACAGATATCCGGTCTGAAGGCGCAGATGAAGGAGTGTCAGTACGACCGTCTCGCCTCCCTGGTTTTTGAGAGGGATTATGGGAAGTTTATCTCTCCTGATCCCTACAGGAGCTGTGGTGAGGTGGCGAGGTCGAAGGTCGTACATGGCCTGAAGGATGCCTCAGGATCTCTGGTCCGGTCCAGATCGGGGATCCTGGGTGTCGTCAGAGACCACTTTTCGGACCTCCTGAAGAAGCGGCCTCTAGACATGGAGAAAGTCAGGGAATTCCTTGATGAGACCCCGCTGGAAGTGGGGTCTGACCTTCCTGACTCTCTGACAGAAGAGATCTCGGTAGCTGAAGTTGAGCAGGCTATTAGCTCTTTAGCTTCTAAAAAGTCACCTGGGCCCGATGGGCTCACGGCCGAGTTCTACAAAACCTTTAAGAGCCTCTTGGCTCCTCATCTGAGGGACGTGTTTAGTGAATGTTTGGCCTATGGCCTGCTGCCTCCCTCAATGAGAAGGTCAGCTCTGATCCTACTGTCAAAGGGGAAAGATCCGTCTGTGGTGGAGAATTGGCGTCCGATCGCCCTTCTTACCACAGATAGGAAGATACTGGCAAAGATCTTGTTTACACGTCTGTCTGCTTTGGCGGGCAGGATGCTGTCTCCCTCTCAGCACTGCACAATTCCTGGCCGGGGCACTTTTAGTGCCGTCCTGAGCGTCCGGGAGGCTGTGGAAAGGTGCAGGGCTGATGGCAGCGAGCGGTATCTGCTTGCATTGGATCAGGCTAAGGCGTTTGATCGGGTGAACCACGAGTACCTTTGGCTGCTTCTGAGGAGATACGGTCTGCCTGATCAATTCGTTGATTGGCTGCAGGTATTGTATAGGGGAGCTGAGAGCTTCCCTCTTGTCAACGGTTGGGTGGGCCGGGCCTTTGCCGTGGACTCTGGCGTCCGGCAGGGGTGCCCGCTGAGCCCCCTCCTGTACATCTTTGCGGTCGACCCCTTCGTAAGGAGGCTAGACTGCGGGCGTCTGGGGGGGTTCCGGTGGGACCTGTCGGGGGTCCGGTTTCGGCGGTGAGGGTTGTGGCCTATGCGGACGACGTCTCGGTGGTGGTATCTGGTCGTGAGGAGGCCCATTATGTGGAGTCCCAGATCGGGTGCTACTCTGAGGCGTCAGGCTCGCTGGTCAATTGGGACAAGAGTGAAGTTTTCTGGTTGGGGAAGGAGGGGGAGCAGTTCCCCCTTCCGGACGTGTTCCCCACGCCCGTACCAGAGATTCGAGTTCTTGGCATTCATTTCGGCCCGGGTGATTATCCCAAGCTAAACTGGGAGCGCAGGCTGGTGAGTGCCACTCGGAAGGTGAAGGCCTGGAAAGGTTGGAAACTTTCCCTGAGGGAAAGGGTAAGCTTGGTCAAGACGTACTTATTGCCTGAGTTTCTCTTTGTAAGCTATGTGTGTCTTTTGCCAGCATCTCTCTATGCTCGGGTCTATGGTCTGTTCTTCCTGCTGTTGTGGGGAAGCAGACTGAACCTGATCAAGAGGGAGGTCACATACCGCCAGCGACGGCAAGGTGGGTTGGACATGGTCAACCCGGTGGTGTTCTTTGTCACCATCTTTGTTAAATACAATTTGCAGTCCATATTTGTGGACGAGCCTTCCTGGTGGGAGTGTTCATGCAAGGACTGGCTCTTGCTGTTCTTGAGGCAGTGGGGGGAGGGGGGGAGGCCCGGCGATCTGAGGAGATCGCATGGGTATCTCCCTTCCTATGTCCCCCTGGCATTAAAGGTACTGAGGCAGTGGCGGATAACTGCCCTGGAGGTGGGCTCTTTGGGTCGGCGGGAGCTGTACCTGAGGGTCATGGCCTCGGACATTTTGAAGCCCCTGTCTTTGAGGGACTGCCCTGAGAGGGTCCTCACGGAGGGGCTAGCCCTCTTGAATTCTTCTAGAATTCCAAGTAAGTTTTGGGATCTCGCATGGAGGTCGTTCCATGGACGACTCTATGTCCGTGCGAATCTCAAATACAGGAACCTGGGGGACAGGGACTGCCCCCGTCAGGAATGTGGTGGGACATTGGAGACCATGGACCATTTTCTGGTCCAATGTCCCTTCAACATGGAGGTTCTTACGAAGGTAGGGGGTGCCATTGGCTACCCCCGCCTTCCGGCCCTGACCTATGCTGAGCGAGTGTATGGTGATTTTGGGGTCCGCAGGGGATTTGAGTTATCGTCACTTTATTTAGTCAGCCTAGTTGTGCTTTATTACACTTGGCACGCTCGGTGTTTGGTGTCCACTAGGGACAAAATCCTGCCTGTGCATGAGGTGGTGGGCGGTATCTTTCGGGAGTTGGTGAAGGTGCGGGATCTGGAAAGGAGCAGGGTCGGGCCTGAGAGGTGTGCCCATTTATGGAGGGGGTTCCTCTTCCAGCCCCCTTAGGTCACGGCTCTGCCCCTCTCCATGGGTAGGGGCATCTATCCTTTTTCACCCCCTTAGATTTTGTTTATGGTACTTTTTTTGAAATAAGGCTACAGACATGTCTGACTATCATGTTCTTGCTCATACGTGGGTTGTAGGTATTTGTTGTTGTGATGGTGGGGTGTGTTGTGGGTTGGCGATGATCTGGACAGTAGTGGTTTCTATGGACTTTAATATCTCCCTACTGTACCAGTGAGCCGTTTTAAGTGTTTTTTTTTTTTTTTTTTGGCAATGATCTGGGCAAGCTTTTCTGATGGACTATAAAGACTTTCTCTTGTACCAGTGAGCCTGTTGTAAATACCTGTTCTGGTGCTATTTTTTTTTTTTTTTTCTTTATAGTTATTTCTTGGTGGGTGGAGGTCGGTGATTTGATGGTTTGTGTTTTGTTGTTTGTTTTTGTGTTATTTGGTTTATTTAGTTATTTTGTTTATTTTATATATTTGTTAACCTTTTGGTCGTAGTTTTATAAATAAAAAATTACCCCTCCTCGGTCTCAGTGCAGCTCCTCCCACTGGCAGTAGTTCCAGCTCCTCCCACAGAGCTCATTCTGCTTCCTGCTGGAGAGGAGAGAAGACCTGTCTTCCAGAGCTCCTGTGTTCCAGCCTACCAGGACCAGCCTCCAGCCCCCAGCCCCCTGCCCCGGAAGAGGGGTGGGATGGCCTCCCTCAGCCCCGGAGGTGGACCGGCTTCCGGCCTCCGGAGGAGTCAACAGCACCTGCCCTCCAGCCAGACCACCGCCACCACCATCAGCAGGGAGGACCGTCTCTTCCTGAAAACCCAGGAGGGTCTCTCAGACTGGACAGCCCCTCAGCCAGGTGAGAATGAGGCAAGAACCAGGAAGAGGCGGGATAAAATCAAATCCCTGCTGGTGAGGATATCTCAGGCCTGCGTGGAAAAGATGACTACTCTCGCAGGCCTGAGGGAAAAGAGGGACAGGTGCTCCAGTAATAAGAGATCTGAATTCAAGGGGGCCATCACCACCCTAGGACTAGAAGTAAAAGAAATATGGGAATACCTGGGGGGCTTTTGCCAACGTGGGGCTGGAGAGGTGAACTTCCTCGAGGAGCTCCGGAGGACCCTCCAGCAGGCCAACCGGGAAGGGAGCCAGGCAGCGAGGAGGAGCGGGCGGTCTAAGAAGGGGTCCCAACCCCCCAAACGGCCAGGAGAGTCAGGGGAGCCTGGGTGCAGTGGGGGGGGGGGGGGCGAGTGCCGGTGGTGCAGGGCCCAGTATGGCCATAAAACCTGGGGAGGGTTCCCGGGTGCCGATCCCTCGGTCCGTGGAAGGGACTGGGGGGTTGGCGAAGTCCGGGGAGTCCAGTGATCCAGGAGGTCGCCGGGCCCAGGTGCCGCCGGCGGTACCCCCCCGCCATCTTCAGGTCAGCATACCCAGGCTCCCCCAGGATGGTCGCACTGCCACAGCTGAAGCCCGCCATGTGTCGGCTTCCATGACCCCTCAGCTTGCAGTGGAGCGGGAGGATCTGGCCATGGAAAGGCCAGGGACTGCTCCTGCAGCTGCTATGTCATCGGGAGAGAGGCAGACACATGGTGGAGGCATTGTGCTGCGGTCATCTGGAGGTAAACAGCTTGTGTGCAGTGTGGCCAAGATGGCGCCGGCTGTTGGGGGTGGAGTAGACTGGGACCCGGAAGTGACCGCCCAAGAACCGGAAGTGCCCCAGCCGGAACCGGAAGTGCCCCAGCCGGAACCGGAAGTGCCCCAGCCGGAACCGGAAGTGCCCCGACCGAAACCGGAAGTGCCCGTCCCGCGACCGGAAGTGCCCCCCCCCCGCGAGTTTGCGGTGGTCGGTGGGGGCTCAGGGGACCTGGGGGATGAGAGGCCGGGGGTGCAGGGGTGCCCAGCCCCGGACGCTGCAGCAGGCACCTCCAGGCACCCTCGGCAGGAGATGGACAGAGACGGTGAGGACGGTAAATTGGACGGTAAGCTGCCACCCCCCCAGGTCCCCATGGACACTGCCACAGGCCCCGAGGGGCTCCCTGCAGCACAGGCGGGGTGGGGGGAAAGTCAGGTGGGACCCCTCCCAGTGGACTGTATAGCATATGATTATATCCGGCAGTTGGAGGGGTCCCAGGGGGGCTCCCCCCCAGTACAGGTGGAGTCCCAAGGGGCTGGTGTGGTCGCGGAGGGGTCTGGGTGGGGGAGTTTGGTGGGGGTGGTACCCCCCTCTGCTGTGGTCCCGGGGGGGGGGAGCCTGTAGTCAGGCCAAAGGTGGTGGGTCAGGGTGGTCAGGGTATATCAGCGGGGGTGGGTGCAACACCACCGGCAGGGATGGGGGCCCCCCCGTCCCCCCCCACTTCTGGGGGTGCTGAGGGGGGTGCCCCACTTCCGGAGAACATCTTTCGGGGGTCTCCGGAGGCCAACTTATTGTCTGCCCTAAAGGGGGGGTCGCTCTTTCGCCCAGGTGTTGGGCTCTCGTGCCCCTCTGGACCACCTGTACAGCCGGTTTGGCGCCCAGAATTTCCGCGCCCCCCCTGCTGACCAGGAGAGGACGCAGGGGTCGGCGTGGACGAGGGGTACAGGTGGTCCAGAGAGGAGGCGTAGGAATGTTGTCCAGCTTCGGTACGAGGGTCCGGACCCCTGCCCCGCTCGAGGTGAGGTGGTGGGCCTGGTACTCTCCTTGGGTTTTGGGGTGGATGACCTTTTTGCTGTCATCCATCCCACCAACACACGGGAGTTTGATATAAGTTTTGTCACTCCCGTGTGTATGGAACGCTTTATCACCGGCTTTGGGTTGGTGAGGGGCGTTGACCCTTGGAAGAGGTACAGGCTCATTCCCATCTCCAGGCAGGAGGAGGTTAAGAACATCACCATCCTGGTGAGGAATGAGTCGCTCCCTCCGGAGGACATTGCCACCTGGCTCGGGAGGTACGGGCAGTTGCAGACCCCCCTGAGGAAGAACCTTGATGAGCGCGGGGTCTGGACCGGGGCTTGGTTGACCAGGATCCGGCTCAAGAGGGAGGGCAACAGTGTTGCCCACCTCCCTGGCAGCGCCTTTCTAGGCAGAGACCGGATCCTGGCGTTCTACCCGGGACAGCCCCGTCGTTGCTTCAAGTGCGGCAGCCCGACCCACATGAGCTCGGACTGCACGGTGGTCAGATGTGGCCGGTGCCACGAGTTTGGCCACCAGTCCGAGTCATGTGGGAAGATATGCTGCAACTTGTGTGGTGAGATGGGGCACCCATTTAGCAGGTGTCCCAAAGCATATCGGGGTTCTTCCTCAGGGGGGGGACCTCCCGGGCCGGGAGCGGCCGAAGCCCCCCCGGCGAGTGATGGCCGGGGGGGTGGGGATCCTGGAGCCCCTAGTACTACTCCGGAGGGACCAACAGGCCCATTGCCTCAAAGAAGGCGGAGCAGGCGTGGGCGTGGGGCTCCCCCCCCGGGGGACACGGGCTCGGTTGGCCAGGAGGCTCCCGATCCTCCGGAGGGCGGAGCCGGTGGGGAGGAGTCGGGGAGGCCTGGGGGTCCCGGGCCTGAGGGTCCGGGGCCAGGGCCTTCCCCTCCTAATGTTGCAGGGCCGATCCCCATCCCCCTTCCCTCTCCCCCTCCTCACCATTGCCCCTCCCCTCCACCTGGCCCTCCATCTGTTTCCCCATGCCCTCCTCCCTCATCTTCCCCCCCTCGTCCCCCCCCTCCCAAGTCCCGTCCCCCCCCTCCCCCTTCTTCTTCCCGTCCAGCTAAGTCTGGTCCCCCCCCTGTCCTCTCCCCTGTCTCTGGCCCCCCTCCTGCCTCTTCCATTCCCCCCCCTTCTGGACCCAGAGTCTCCTCTGGCCCTGTGGCCATGGAGATGGAAGCTGCTCGAGCCTCATCCAAGAGGGAAATCTCGAGCAGCGGGTCCGAGGAGGGGGGGTGGTGTAGTCATCTCGGAGAGGTGGCAGGAGTGGGAGCAGGTGAGACGCAAAAAGAGGAAGGGGAAGGCTGCCAGATCTGGGGGCGGGAAGTCCCCAGTGAAGGGTGGGGTTCCCCCAGGGGCACGAAGTGGGGTGTCCCTGGGGAACCCGTTTGGTATCTTCTCCTCCTCCTCGGGCTCAGAGGAGGAGGAAGTGTAGATATGTAAATATGTTTTTGTGTTTGTAGTATGAAGGAGAACATGACCACTTTCAATCATTCTGATGGCGGTACCCTCTCCAATACGGCTTGCGACCATTAATGTCGCAAGTATTCGTTCTGCGGGAGCTCGTTTTATGGCCTTCGATTTTCTCAGCCGTGTTGAAGCTGACATTTTGTTTTTGCAGGAGACCTGGCTGGCATCTGTGGCAGAGATGCATCTAGCAAAGAGGGAGTGGAGATGTGGGCCCTCCCTCTGGTCTCTTGCGGCCGAGCCCTGCAGTGGGGTTGCGGTCCTTTTTAAGACTGGTCCGGTGGCTTGCCGGCGAGTGATTGAAGTGGAGATCGGTAGATGTCTGGTGGTGGACGCTGTCGCGAGGGGGCAATTCCTCCGGCTCATAAATTTTTATGGGCCTCAAACTAGGAGGGAGAGGAGGAGCCTCCTTACGGCGGTTAAGCCTTATCTTTTTACGTCCCAGCAGGTGATTTTTGGTGGCGATTTCAATATGATCACTAGGCCCAAAGACCGGGCAGGTGCCGCCAACCCTCTGGGATATGATAGTATTTTTTTGAATAACGTAGTGAGGGAGGCCAGGTTGGTGGATGTGCACGTTCGTCACCTCCCCAACCTCACTGGTTTCACATTTTCCCGAGGTAGTAGTAAGAGTAGATTAGATAGGTTTTTTTTAAAGGAGGACTCTGTCTGCTCGGCTCCTGAGCTGCAGTCGGTAGAGTTCTCCGATCACTGTATGGTATCTGTGGCCCTGAATGTCGCTGACACTCCTCAGAAAGGGAGGGGTTTGTGGCGCCTGAATGGGTCGCTACTGGAGGATCCTGAGGTTAGGGAAGCCTATGAGGTTTTCTTCCTGGGCCAGACCTCGCTCCTTGAGGGCAACTGCTCCCGCCTTGAGTGGTGGGAAGTAGTTAAAAAGAGGTCTGGCGACTTTTTCCGGGAAATCTCTGGGTACAGGGCAGCTTCCAAGTACCAGGCTTACCAGAGACTACGCAGGCAGCTTGACCGCCTGGTGTCCTCTGGGGGCTCTCAGGAACAGATATCCGGTCTGAAGGCGCAGATGAAGGAGTGTCAGTACGACCGTCTCGCCTCCCTGGTTTTTGAGAGGGATTATGGGAAGTTTATCTCTCCTGATCCCTACAGGAGCTGTGGTGAGGTGGCGAGGACGAAGGTCGTACATGGCCTGAAGGATGCCTCAGGATCTCTGGTCCGGTCCAGATCGGGGATCCTGGGTGTCGTCAGAGACCACTTTTCGGACCTCCTGAAGAAGCGGCCTCTAGACATGGAGAAAGTCAGGGAATTCCTTGATGAGACCCCGCTGGAAGTGGGGTCTGACCTTCCTGACTCTCTGACAGAAGAGATCTCGGTAGCTGAAGTTGAGCAGGCTATTAGCTCTTTAGCTTCTAAAAAGTCACCTGGGCCCGATGGGCTCACGGCCGAGTTCTACAAAACCTTTAAGAGCCTCTTGGCTCCTCATCTGAGGGACGTGTTTAGTGAATGTTTGGCCTATGGCCTGCTGCCTCCCTCAATGAGAAGGTCAGCTCTGATCCTACTGTCAAAGGGGAAAGATCCGTCTGTGGTGGAGAATTGGCGTCCGATCGCCCTTCTTACCACAGATAGGAAGATACTGGCAAAGATCTTGTTTACACGTCCGTCTGCTTTGGCGGGCAGGATGCTGTCTCCCGCTCAGCACTGCACAATTCCTGGCCGGGGCACTTTTAGTGCCGTCCTGAGCGTCCGGGAGGCTGTGGAAAGGTGCAGGGCTGATGGCAGCGAGCGGTATCTGCTTGCATTGGATCAGGCTAAGGCGTTTGATCGGGTGAACCACGAGTACCTTTGGCTGCTTCTGAGGAGATACGGTCTGCCTGATCAATTCGTTGATTGGCTGCAGGTATTGTATAGGGGAGCTGAGAGCTTCCCTCTTGTCAACGGTTGGGTGGGCCGGGCCTTTGCCGTGGACTCTGGCGTCCGGCAGGGGTGCCCGCTGAGCCCCCTCCTGTACATCTTTGCGGTCGACCCCTTCGTAAGGAGGCTAGACTGCGGGCGTCTGGGGGGGGTTCCGGTGGGACCTGTCGGGGGTCCGGTTTCGGCGGTGAGGGTTGTGGCCTATGCGGACGACGTCTCGGTGGTGGTATCTGGTCGTGAGGAGGCCCATTATGTGGAGTCCCAGATCGGGTGCTACTCTGAGGCGTCAGGCTCGCTGGTCAATTGGGACAAGAGTGAAGTTTTCTGGTTGGGGAAGGAGGGGGAGCAGTTCCCCCTTCCGGACGTGTTCCCCACGCCCGTACCAAAGATTCGAGTTCTTGGCATTCATTTCGGCCCGGGTGATTATCCCAAGCTAAACTGGGAGCGCAGGCTGGTGAGTGCCACTCGGAAGGTGAAGGCCTGGAAAGGTTGGAAACTTTCCCTGAGGGAAAGGGTAAGCTTGGTCAAGACGTACTTATTGCCTGAGTTTCTCTTTGTAAGCTATGTGTGTCTTTTGCCAGCATCTCTCTATGCTCGGGTCTATGGTCTGTTCTTCCTGCTGTTGTGGGGAAGCAGACTGAACCTGATCAAGAGGGAGGTCACATACCGCCAGCGACGGCAAGGTGGGTTGGACATGGTCAACCCGGTGGTGTTCTTTGTCACCATCTTTGTTAAATACAATTTGCAGTCCATATTTGTGGACGAGCCTTCCTGGTGGGAGTGTTCATGCAAGGACTGGCTCTTGCTGTTCTTGAGGCAGTGGGGGGAGGGGGGGAGGCCCGGCGATCTGAGGAGATCGCATGGGTATCTCCCTTCCTATGTCCCCCTGGCATTAAAGGTACTGAGGCAGTGGCGGATAACTGCCCTGGAGGTGGGCTCTTTGGGTCGGCGGGAGCTGTACCTGAGGGTCATGGCCTCGGACATTTTGAAGCCCCTGTCTTTGAGGGACTGCCCTGAGAGGGTCCTCACGGAGGGGCTAGCCCTCTTGAATTCTTCTAGAATTCCAAGTAAGTTTTGGGATCTCGCATGGAGGTCGTTCCATGGACGACTCTATGTCCGTGCGAATCTCAAATACAGGAACCTGGGGGACAGGGACTGCCCCCGTCAGGAATGTGGTGGGACATTGGAGACCATGGACCATTTTCTGGTCCAATGTCCCTTCAACATGGAGGTTCTTACGAAGGTAGGGGGTGCCATTGGCTACCCCCGCCTTCCGGCCCTGACCTATGCTGAGCGAGTGTATGGTGATTTTGGGGTCCGCAGGGGATTTGAGTTATCGTCACTTTATTTAGTCAGCCTAGTTGTGCTTTATTACACTTGGCACGCTCGGTGTTTGGTGTCCACTAGGGACAAAATCCTGCCTGTGCATGAGGTGGTGGGCGGTATCTTTCGGGAGTTGGTGAAGGTGCGGGATCTGGAAAGGAGCAGGGTCGGGCCTGAGAGGTGTGCCCATTTATGGAGGGGGTTCCTCTTCCAGCCCCCTTAGGTCACGGCTCTGCCCCTCTCCATGGGTAGGGGCATCTATCCTTTTTCACCCCTTTAGATTTTGTTTATGGTATTTTTTTTTTTGAAATAAGGCTACAGACATGTCTGACTATCATGTTCTTGCTCATACGTGGGTTGTAGGTATTTGTTGTTGTGATGGTGGGGTGTGTTGTGGGTTGGCGATGATCTGGACAGTAGTGGTTTCTATGGACTTTAATATCTCCCTACTGTACCAGTGAGCCGTTTTAAGTGTTTTTTTTTTTTTGGCAATGATCTGGGCAAGCTTTTCTGATGGACTATAAAGACTTTCTCTTGTACCAGTGAGCCTGTTGTAAATACCTGTTCTGGTGCTATTTTTCTTTCTTTATAGTTATTTCTTGGTGGGTGGAGGTCGGTGATTTGATGGTTTGTGTTTTGTTGTTTGTTTTTGTGTTATTTGGTTTATTTAGTTATTTTGTTTATTTTATATATTTGTTAACCTTTTGGTCGTAGTTTTATAAATAAAAAATTACCCCTCCTCGGTCTTCGCCTTCCGCCGGGGGGGTACACCTACCCCCCCCCCGGTCTTCGCCGCCGCCTTCCGCCGGGGGGGGTACACCTACCCCCCCCCGGTCTTCACCGCCGCCTTCCGCCGGGGAGAGAGACACCCACCGATGCTCTCCGCCATGTTCGGCCAGGCCCCTACCCCAAATCAAGCTCTTTTACATCCGGGGGGGGGGCGGCGGAAATGGCGGAGAACAAAGGGGGCGTCGCCACTCCTCGGTCTTCTAGCCGTTTTCTGCCGGGGGGGGGGAAACACCCACCCATGCTCTCCGCCATGCTCGACTGGGCCCCCACCCCAAAAGTAAGCTCTTTCACATCCGGGGGGGGGCCAGCCGAAAAACGGCGGAGAACAACGGGGGTGTCGCCCCACCTCGGGCTCCTCCGCTTCTGCCTGGCTCCTCCCGAGGCCAGGGCTTCTTTCGCCGTCTTCCGCCGGAGGGCGCCACTCTCCGGGCTTCTCGTCGTTGTCTTCCGCCGCGGGGGCCAGGCCTTCTTCTTTGCCGCCCCCTTCGAATTTTTCGGCCTGGACGGGGGTCGCACATCCCATCCAGGACTTGGACGTGGCGGGCTTCTCGTCGCTCTTTTCTGCCGCTGCCCCCTTCACCACGAAGCTCCGTGCTTGTTTGATGAGGGCAGCGGGCTTCCGACGTCTTCTACCGGAGCGAGGGTCGTACATCCCACTCCGGATTTCGTCGCCGGCTTCTGCCTGGCTCCTCCTGGAGCCAGGTCTTCTCGTCTCTGTCTTCCGCCGCGGGGTGACACTCGCGGGCTTCTTCTTCCATTCGATGTTGACACGACGAGGTCCGGCGCTGAAATGCCTTGTGAGCGGCGGGCAAGGACTTATATTGGCATAGGGCGTGGGCGTGGTTATGCCAACATGTGACCTTAACCCATGTGACAGTGATGTCACATCACATCACTGTCACATGGGTTAAGGTCACATGTTGGCATAACCACGCCCACGCCCTATGCCAATATAAGTCCTTGCCCGCCGCTCACAAGGCATTTCAGCGCCGGACCTCGCCGTGTCAACATCGAATGGAAGAAGAAGCCCGCGAGTGTCACCCCGCGGCGGAAGACAGCGACGAGAAGACCTGGCTTCAGGAGGAGCCAGGCAGAAGCCGGCGACGAAATCCGGAGTGGGATGTACGACCCTCGCTCCGGTAGAAGACGTCGGAAGCCCGCTGCCCTCATCAAACAAGCACGGAGCTTCGTGGTGAAGGGGGCAGCGGCAGAAGAGAGCGACGAGAAGCCCGCCACGTCCAAGTCCTGGATGGGATGTGCGACCCCCGTCCAGGCCGAAAAATTCGAAGGGGGCGGCAAAGAAGAAGGCCTGGCCCCCGCGGCGGAAGACAACGACGAGAAGCCCGGAGAGTGGCGCCCTCCGGCGGAAGACGGCAAAAGAAGCCCTGGCCCCGGGAGGAGCCAGGCAGAAGCCGGCGAAGAAATCCGGGGTGGGATGTACGACCCTCGCCCCGGTAGAAGACGACGGAAGCCCGCTGCCCTCATCAAACAAGCACGGAGCTTCGTGGTGAAGGGGGCAGCGGCAGAAAACAGCGACGAGAAGCCCGCCACGTCCAAGTCCTGGATGGGATGTGCGACCCCCGTCCAGGCAGAAAAAATCGAAGGGGGCGGCGGCAGAAGACCCTCAAAGTTAAAACCACGTTCACCAGGTGAATGGGTAGGGGTACGATGTACCCCATACTCATTCACATAGGGTGGGGGCCCGAAATTTGGGGGCCACCTTATTAAAGGGGGCTCCCAGATTCTGATTGGCTCCCGCCCGCATACCCCGACAACCAATGGCTAGGGTTGTCGGGAAGAGGCTCTTGTCCCGATCGACATGGGGACAAGAGTGCTTTGGGGTGGGGGGGCAGCGCCCCCCTACCCCAAAGCACACACTCCCCCATGTCGAGTGCATGTGGTCTGGTATGGCTCAGGAGGGGGGGGGCCGCTCGCTCGTCCCCACCCCCATTCCTGTCCGGCCAGACTGCATGCCTGGGATGAGGGCTTGGTACGGATCTGGGGGGGAACCCCACGCCGATTTTGGCGTGGGTTAACCCCTCACGTTCCGGACCAAGCCGAAGAGCCTATTGTGCCCCTGGGGGGGAAGCCGCGCCGGTTTCAAATTTGAAATTTGGCGCGGAGTTCCCCTTCAGTGTCAGCGCAGCCCGAGAACAGCTCGGAGCTTGCCGTGCGCCGCTCCAGGCAGTGCAAACACTGCTACGCCGCTTGGTATTTACCAAGATTTTCCCGGCGTACTGAAGAGGCGCACGCAAAGCCCCGATTTATCCCTCTGCGCATGCCCAGTATGCAAATGAACCTTCCGAGGTTCTAGCGTACTTTGCAAGCGCACGGGGATCGGGTACCAAAAGTCACTTTCCCTTTCAAATCGGCCCGCCACACACGTTCAAACACATGTCACTACACTTCCCCTGCATCACCCCCCTCCCTCCCCTCATAAACTCCCGCCCGAATCCCCGATGTTTACATTACTAAATGCCGCACGCCAGCTCTGTACTGGCGTGCCGTGCGCCCTCTCCTGGGCGCATTAGGCAGTTTAGTAAATGAGGAAACACGCTGCACTGGCAGCGTGTTTCTTTTGTAAATGTCAAAAACAGTTTTACTCCTGCTTGTGCACCATGAGTCTTGGCGCACAGGCTTGGTAAATCAGCCCCATTGCGTACTGTGCAAGCTCTGGCCAGTGATTCATCCTCAAGACCAAGTAAGCCAGAGGATTTTTCAGTGGGAAAGGTGTCTAAGTCTGATCTTTCCCCTAGATGTTCCCGTAAAACAGACGCTGGCAATGGTTGCTGGAACCGGTCATTCCTTGGGGCTGTAGACTAAAAAATTGTCTGAGCGCATTGATCAGATGGCCGCCTTCTCCATCGCTCCTGTGACTGACCGAAGCCTCAGCAACACGTTGTCCAGGACCAGGATTTTGTAACCTCTCAGTCTCTGGAAATGCGTTGCACAGACCTTTCTGCAAGGCCTCCCGAAGATGTTTCATCAGGCATGTGATAAATGTGGGGTTACAATGTGCAAAATTTAAAGAGACAGAGAAAGAAAAAAAACACAGCAAAAACCAAGCTCCTCCCACCCCTGACTGGTATGACGTCATAAAACGTTGCGCTCTCTGTGTTGTGATCATGCAATAAAACATTTGTTTGGATGATTATTTATGTTCCATAGTGTACTGGCAAATATTTCTACTGTAACGTGTACCAGTAGCCAGCTGGTTGTTGCTACGAGCACCCAAACCCAAGAGCGGATCCAGGAAAGTGTGCGATGGAAATATGAAGTGTGACTTCCTGTGTGTGGCGGGCAAGCAGGAACACTGGATAAAGGGGGCCTTGAGAGGTAAGGAAGTCCTCTTCCTCCTCCTCCTCTTCTTCCTCCTCCTCTTCTTCCTCCTCCTCTTCGTCTTCCTCCCATGAATGTGCTCCAACAGGTGAATAAGAGGGACAGTGTCACTGATGCATGCACTGTCACTGCTCACCATCCTCGTGGCCTCCTCAAATGGTGACAGGACAGTGCATGCATCCCTGATCATGGCAAAAAAACAACAAGCTCCCCTGACCCTGTCCTGCTGCCATATTGACACAGATACTCATTAATGGCCCTCTGCTGCGTGTGCAGCCACTGCAGCATGGCCAATGTTGAGTTCTACCTGGTGGGCATGTCACAGATTAGGCGGTTCTTGGGAGGGTTGTATTCCTCTTGGAGGTCTGGCATTATATGACACAGAGTTTCCTGGCCTGCTTCAGGACATCCTGTAAGCCCGGGTACCTGCCCAAGAACCGCTGCACCACCAAGTTAAGGACATGAGCAAAACAGGTCAGTTGTCCCTGTCGCAGCGTGGAGAGGAAGTTGGTGCCATTGTCGCAAACGACCATTCCTTCCTGGCGTGGCATCAACCACCTCTGAGCCTGCCCCTGTAGAGCTGACAGAACCTCAGGTGCACACTGCAGAGGACACAGACAGTAAAAACACACCAAGTAGCTTTAGGTGCACACTGCAGAGGACACAAACAGTACACCATGTGAGAATACTGCAGTTAGTATAGAGAGAGTTGGAATCGCGCTAATCGTGAGTGTATGTCCAATGAAGGGCACAGTGCATGCTGTGATTATTATAAACGAATTAGATGTATATCATGTGAACACATAAAAATAATTAATTATAATAAATATCACACAGATGTGGATACAAATATGGATCCACCAACAAAAATTAAGTAACAATGTAAAAGAAAAACTCCACACTGTAAGTGTAGTTTCAGTGAAAAACGTTGGACTAATAAAGCCACACAAGAAGTAAATGGATAAATTGAATCAAATTAGACTCCACCTGATGGACATGAGGAAGCAAATGCAAAGTCTATGATGTGTTGAAAAATAGTCAATGTGGTGAAAAAACTCAGATGAATAAAAATGAAAATATAATATCTCCACCTTTATAACAAGTATGTAAACAGAAGAGGAAGGAAGTCTCAAGCTGATATAGATGTGTCAATCTCCTGAGTGTCGATCACAAATGGACTTGCACAGATTTGAAACTGCAGAATCTCAGCGCCATAAAAACAAAGACAAAAAAAGACAAAAAAACTCGCATAGTGTAAAACCTTTTGGATGACTGAGATAACTACACCCGTGTGGGACAGTCTTACGACCGGGGGAGGGAATAGTGCGGACCCACCACCTCTGCACACACTGACCCTTACCAGATCTGGACCCCACAGGGTAGATATAGGCACTCAGAGAAAAGGATCGTAGTTCAGCAGCCATGGGACATCAACCGATGACAGTGTTGGTGATACCATGCAACAACATAAAACCGCACATAGTGTAAAATCCAATAGTATTTAATATATAAAAAATTAAAGGTTGCACTTACAAAGATAGAAATCAATAGGGCATTTTAAAAGCAAGGTGCCGGCCGGCTGGATGGTACGCGTGCGTCCTTCCGTCTGGATGCGGTGACGTGGGAACGTCTCCTCCCAACGTTTCGTCTTCGTAAGACTTGATCACGGGATAAGGACGACGCCCCACGTCACCGCAATAGTACCCATAGTGGGCGGAGTCAGTCAAAAGGCGGTCCCTTCATCGCCATTTTGAAACAGGGCTATAGTAAGGGAAAAATATGTAAACATACTCATCTCGTATGAACAAATGACAGCCATACGGAGAATTGAGTGAGTACAGACCAAAAGAGGTCGTTATATAGGTTAACTGATATAATAAGTATACCATGGAAGACCAAATCAAACTAAGTACAAAACAGTACCTACAATGACTTGATGGAAAATGGACAAACAGTCATAAAGGCTGTTCCTACAACTCAAACCAAGCCTTTTTAAAGTTATGGTCTGTGCAAAACTCAAATAAAGATGGATAATGATTGATTAATTTAATAGTGGAGAGGCTATACCACCTGAGAGAGCTGACTCACAACCACTAAGGTAAACCATCACATAAATAAATACAAACAAAATTAAATTAGACATTAAACATGCGTATCGTTGTGCGCTAATAATGAATAGATGCACAACCGATCTCATCATAAAGATATGGAGAGGATCGCAAATTTAACCAACTAAAGATTAACCCCTCCACACAGACTTTAGTAAACAACATTTGTATGCACTGACAAAAGGTTAAAATTAGCCATATCAACAAAATTGCGGAAGTTGTGTGCAGTATCCATACAGCTGACTATAGTATAAAATTGGACATCAATAAAAACGAGAAAAACAAAAAAGAAAGAAAAAAAGGGAGAAAAACAAGGGAAAAAAAATATATTGATTTTTTTCTCCAGCCCCTGGTTAGAAACATGCCCTCGTATGTTCGAGATACCAAGCATGTTATTAATCTGTTGGCAGGTTTGACACTGCCCCCCAAAGTTTGGTTGGTGACTGCCGATGTTACTTCGTTGTATACCATCATTCCCCATAAACTGGGTTTAGAAGCAGTCTCACATTTTTTAAAGAGAGATTCCAACCTTATGGAAGTGCAGATTTCTTACATTATGGAGCTACTAGAATACGCGGCTTCTCATAATTTTTTCTGGCATAATGGACACTTCTACAGGCAGGATAGAGGAGTCGCAATGGGGGCCAAATATGCCCCCAGCTTGGCCAATTTATTTATGGCCAAGTGGGAGGAGGATGTCGTTGATGTCCCTTCTAGGCCCCAACTTTTGTTGTGGGCCAGGTATATCGACGATATCCTCCTCCTATGGGATGGCAGAGAAGACGACCTCACCCTGTTTATGGAATTTGTCAACAATAATGATAGGGGGATTGTCCTAAAATATGAAGCAAGTCTTGATACTATCAATTTTTTAGACTTGGTCATCAGCATAGAGGGTAACCAGCTATCCACATCTACTTATTTCAAAACAACAGACAGGAACTCGTTCATTCCGCATGACAGTTGTCACCATTCTAGCTGGCTTAAGGCTGTCCCCAAGGGTCAGTTCCTTCGTTTAAAAAGAAACTGTACTGATCAGGTAACCTTTTTAAAACAAGCTGAAATACTCAATAGACAGTTTTTGGAAAAAGGCTACAGTCGCCCTTTTCTGTCAGACTCCCTGGAAACAGTGGCCAAACTTAAAAGGGAAGATATCATAAAGGATAGGCCAAAACTTATTGTAGAGAACAGGTTTAGAAGCCCTTTTGTGACCGATTACTCCTGCCCAGGGCCGCCATCAGGAATTTTGGGGCCCCTTACACAGCTTCAGGCATGGGCCCCCTGGAGCAGAGAACCGGGGGGGGGGGTGCCGCATGAAATTGAGAAGCGGGGGGGGGGGGCTGCTGCCGCGAATTAAGAAGCGGGGGGGGCCCCTTTACGAAAATAAGAAATAAAGAAAAATATATATAATAAAGGGGGGTAGCCATCCGGGGCCCTGGGACCTCTGTGTCCTTTAATATAAAGAAAAAAAAGAGAAAATATATATATTTTTAAAAAGGGTGGTTGCCAACTGTGGCCCCGGGGACGTTATTTTTTTTTTTATAAAAGGAAATTACAAAAAAAAGGGGCTTTCCATTCGGGACCTCTGGGCCCTTTAATAAAAAGAAACCTCTGGGCCCTTTAAAAAAAAAAAGAAAGAAAGAAAAAAATATATATATAAAAAAATAAATAAACATTTATATATATAAAAAAAAGGGGTTGCCTTCCAGGGCCCTGGGGACCTCTGGGCCCTTTAATTAAAAAAAAATATATAAAAAAAAAATATAAACAAAAATAAAAAATACAATTATAAAAAAAGGGGGTTTGACACATGGGGCCCTGGGGACCTCTGAGCCCTTTAATAAAAATACATCTATATATTAAAAAAAAAAGAAATAAAATATAAAAAAGTAAAAAAAAAATTATAAAAAAAGGGGGGTTGTCATCTGGGGCCCTGGGGATCTCCAGGTCCCTGTGGACCTCCGGACCTCTAAAAAAATAAAAGAAAAAAAATTGGCCATTTAATAAAAAATAAAAGAAAAATATATTAAAAAAATATATTTTTTTATAAAATAATATATTTTTTATAAAAAAATAAATAAAAAAGAGGGGGTTGCCATCTGGGGCCCTGGTGGCCTACGGGCCCCTAGACCCCTAAAAAAATGGCCCTTTAATAAAAAATAAATAAAATAAAAATATATTAAAAAATCTATATAATTTTTAATAGAAAATAAATAAAAAAAAGGGGGGTTGCCATCCGGTGCCCTGGGGGCCTCCGGGCCCCTGTGGACCTCCGGACCTCTAAAAAAATAAAAGAAAAAAATTGTCCCTTTAATAAAAAATAAAATAAAAATATATTAAAAAAATATATTTTTTTATAACAAAATATATTTTTTTATAAAAAAAAATAAAGAAAAGAAAGGGCTTGCCATCTGGGGCCCTGGTGGCCTCTGGGCCCCTGGGGACCTCTAAAAAAATAAAAGAAAAAAAATGGCCCTTTAATATAAAAATAATAAAAAAATATATTAAAAAAAATATATTTTTTTTATAAAAAAATATATTTTTTTATAATTTTTTTTTTTTTTTATAAAAAAAAAAGGGCTTGCCATCTGGGGCCCTTGGTGGCCTCCGGGCCCCTGGGGATCTTCGGACCCCTAAAAAAAAAAAAAAAAAAAAAAAAATTTTTTTTTTTTTTTTTTTTTTTTTAGGGTGGTTCCCATCCGGGCCCCTAGGGACCCCCGGGCCCCTTACAGGTGTAATGCCTGTACCCCCCTGATGGCGGCCCTGCTCCTGCCAACACGCTAATGTTAAACATATCCTCAGGAAGCATTGGCATGTCCTTAAAAGTGACAAGATTTTGAACAACATTCTCCCTGATAAACCTCAGGTAGTGTTCAGGGGAGCTGGCTCATTGAGAAATAAGTTAGCACCTAACATTTTGGATCCACCAAGCAAACAAAAAGAAAGAAAAAAAGGGAGAAAAACAAGGGAAAAAAAAGGAAAAGAATTTACATCCCTCCCCTCCTCTTCCTCTCCCCTATCCTTCCATTTCTGTACGTGCCATACCTTGAACAAAATAGCACTGAATAAGTTTGTTGACATAGAAATGAATGGGTATTATAAAACATTATAACTGAATTAAATTAAAAATTGTCTAGACTGTATCAAGAGTTGTCAATAAAGCAGTTGACATCTACCTCGATGTTGAGGCCATGGGGTTCAAAACATCTCAGGGTATGTATCCAAGTCATTTCAGAACGGGAAATGCTCCTGACTAGGTCACTCCCCCTCCAGTGGGCCTGATACTTCTCAATCCCTAAAAAAATTGTGCCTCTTGGGTCCTTATTATGGACTTTCAAATAATGATTGGAGACGGAATGGTCTGGAAAGCCATTACAGATGTTTGACAAGTGCTCATTTAAACGTACTTGTAAGGGACGCTTGGTCCTGCCTACATACTGTAGACCACAGGGGCATTGTAACAGATAAATGGAACCCACACTCGAGCAAGTAATAAAAGACTCGATCGGGTAAACCTTAGGTGAGTATCTGGACCTAAAACTCATGGTTCTCTTAGGGATATGGTTATTCACCGTACATACTCGGCATCTTCCGCATTTAAAGAAACCCGTCAACCCTGATGAGAACATGGAAGGCATCCTTGGTGGATCCAAAATGTTAGGTGCTAACTTATTTCTCAATGAGCCAGCTCCCCTGAACACTACCTGAGGTTTATCAGGGAGAATGTTGTTCAAAATCTTGTCACTTTTAAGGACATGCCAATGCTTCCTGAGGATATGTTTAACATTAGCGTGTTGGCAGGAGTAATCGGTCACAAAAGGGCTTCTAAACCTGTTCTCTACAATAAGTTTTGGCCTATCCTTTATGATATCTTCCCTTTTAAGTTTGGCCACTGTTTCCAGGGAGTCTGACAGAAAAGGGCGACTGTAGCCTTTTTCCAAAAACTGTCTATTGAGTATTTCAGCTTGTTTTAAAAAGGTTACCTGATCAGTACAGTTTCTTTTTAAACGAAGGAACTGACCCTTGGGGACAGCCTTAAGCCAGCTAGAATGGTGACAACTGTCATGCGGAATGAACGAGTTCCTGTCTGTTGTTTTGAAATAAGTAGATGTGGATAGCTGGTTACCCTCTATGCTGATGACCAAGTCTAAAAAATTGATAGTATCAAGACTTGCTTCATATTTTAGGACAATCCCCCTATCATTATTGTTGAGAAATTCCATAAACAGGGTGAGGTCGTCTTCTCTGCCATCCCATAGGAGGAGGATATCGTCGATATACCTGGCCCACAACAAAAGTTGGGGCCTAGAAGGGACATCAACGACATCCTCCTCCCACTTGGCCATAAATAAATTGGCCAAGCTGGGGGCATATTTGGCCCCCATTGCGACTCCTCTATCCTGCCTGTAGAAGTGTCCATTATGCCAGAAAAAATTATGAGAAGCCGCGTATTCTAGTAGCTCCATAATGTAAGAAATCTGCACTTCCATAAGGTTGGAATCTCTCTTTAAAAAATGTGAGACTGCTTCTAAACCCAGTTTATGGGGAATGATGGTATACAACGAAGTAACATCGGCAGTCACCAACCAAACTTTGGGGGGCAGTGTCAAACCTGCCAACAGATTAATAACATGCTTGGTATCTCGAACATACGAGGGCATGTTTCTAACCAGGGGCTGGAGAAAAAAATCAATATATTTTTTTTCCCTTGTTTTTCTCCCTTTTTTTCTTTCTTTTTTGTTTTTCTCGTTTTTATTGATGTCCAATTTTATACTATAGTCAGCTGTATGGATACTGCACACAACTTCCGCAATTTTGTTGATATGGCTAATTTTAACCTTTTGTCAGTGCATACAAATGTTGTTTACTAAAGTCTGTGTGGAGGGGTTAATCTTTAGTTGGTTAAATTTGCGATCCTCTCCATATCTTTATGATGAGATCGGTTGTGCATCTATTCATTATTAGCGCACAACGATACGCATGTTTAATGTCTAATTTAATTTTGTTTGTATTTATTTATGTGATGGTTTACCTTAGTGGTTGTGAGTCAGCTCTCTCAGGTGGTATAGCCTCTCCACTATTAAATTAATCAATCATTATCCATCTTTATTTGAGTTTTGCACAGACCATAACTTTAAAAAGGCTTGGTTTGAGTTGTAGGAACAGCCTTTATGACTGTTTGTCCATTTTCCATCAAGTCATTGTAGGTACTGTTTTGTACTTAGTTTCATTTGGTCTTCCATGGTATACTTATTATATCAGTTAACCTATATAACGACCTCTTTTGGTCTGTACTCACTCGATTCTCCGTACGGCTGTCATTTGTTCATACGAGATGAGTATGTTTACATATTTTCCCCTTACTATAGCCCTGTTTCAAAATGGCGATGATGGGACCGCCTTTTGACTGACTCCGCCCACTATGGGTACTATTGCGGTGACGTGGGGCGTCGTCCTTATCCCGTGATCAAGTCTTACGAAGACGAAACGTTGGGAGGAGACGTTCCCACGTCACCGCATCCAGACGGAAGGACGCACGCGTACCATCCAGCCGGCCGGCACCTTGCTTTTAAAATGCCCTATTGATTTCTATCTTTGTAAGTGCAACCTTTAATTTTTTATATATTAAATACTATTGGATTTTACACTATGTGCGGTTTTATGTTGTTGCATGGTATCACCAACACTGTCATCGGTTGATGTCCCATGGCTGCTGAACTACGATCCTTTTCTCTGAGTGCCTATATCTACCCTGTGGGGTCCAGATCTGGTAAGGGTCAGTGTGTGCAGAGGTGGTGGGTCCGCACTATTCCCTCCCCCGGTCGTAAGACTGTCCCACACGGGTGTAGTTATCTCAGTCATCCAAAAGGTTTTACACTATGCAAGTTTTTTTGTCTTTTTTTGTCTTTGTTTTTATGGCGCTGAGATTCTGCAGTTTCAAATCTGTGCAAGTCCATTTGTGATCGACACTCAGGAGATTGACACATCTATATCAGCTTGAGACTTCCTTCCTCTTCTGTTTACATACTTGTTATAAAGGTGGAGATATTATATTTTCATTTTTATTCATCTGAGTTTTTTCACCACATTGACTATTTTTCAACACATCATAGACTTTGCATTTGCTTCCTCATGTCCATCAGGTGGAGTCTAATTTGATTCAATTTATCCATTTACTACTTGTGTGGCTTTATTAGTCCAACGTTTTTCACTGAAACTACACTTACAGTGTGGTGTTTTTCTTTTACATTGTTACTTAATTTTTGTTGGTGGATCCATATTTGTATCCACATCTGTGTGATATTTATTATAATTAATTATTTTTATGTGTTCACATGATATACATCTAATTCGTTTATAATAATCACAGCATGCACTGTGCCCTTCATTGGACATACACTCACGATTAGCGCGATTCCAACTCTCTCTATATTATTGTTTTATGTTGTATAACATTTTTGAGTCGCAGCTGTCACCTGTTAGGTTTTTACTGGGTATGCGCAAATTTATTTTCCTTTATAATACTGCAGTTAGCACAATCACCTTCCTGCCTGTCAGTAAATTAGAAAGAGCGGATCTAGCTAAACTATACATTGTTTATATACAACACCTGGCATGCATATATATCCTCTACACACTAACTCTAACTAACTACTCCCTGTTGCTCAGTATCTTCTACCCTGACCCCCTGCCATTTACGGTGGCCTGGGAGATGGACCTACATCACCCTATCTCCCCTATTGACTGAAAGAAGTGTTTTATCCTGACACACAAACTATCCTTGGCCACTAGGGCTGAGCCGAACACCCCCTTTTTAATTTAAACATTATTAAAATCACTGCTCCAGGAGCAGTGATTTTAATGATGCTTAAATAAAATAAAAAAATGAAAAATTCCTTTAACCACTTAACGCCCGCCCACTGTATATATACATCCTTTTTTTGAAGATGGATATCTCGGTAACGGCAGCAGCTGCTGCCACAACCGAAGTATCCATGTTCACAGTGGGCGGGCCTGCACACGATAACGGCGGTCTCCGGGGCGGATTCGCCGCGAGATCGGCGTTATCGGTGGCGGGAGAGGGCCCCCCCCTCCCGCCACTCTCCCGCGCCCTCCGCCGCTTACCGTAGACATCGGTAGTGGCGGAAGCGATCGGGTCCGTTCAGCAGCTGTCCAGGTATGCGAGTGAGGGAAAAATGTCCCTCATCCGTCCCCATAGCTGCGCTGGGCGTCAGTCCCGCCCAGCGTCTTAAAGACGCAATTTTTGTTTACTTTATTTCTTTTTCTTTTTTCCATTTAAGCCTAAATATGAGATCTGAGGTCTTTTTGACCCCAGATCTCATATATAAGAGGACCTGTCATGCTTTTTTCTATTACAAGGGATGTTTACATTCCTTGTAATAGGAATAAAAGTGATATATATTTTTTTTTTTTTAGTGTTAAAAATTATAATATAAATAAAAATAAATACGAAAACAAAAAAAAATTTTTTTCAAGCGCCCCGTCCCGACGAGCTTGCGCGCAGAAGCGAACGCATACGCGAGTAGCGCCCGCATATGAAAACCGTGTTCAAACCACACAAGTGAGGTATCGCCGCGATCGTTGGAGTGAGAGCAATAATTCTAGCCCTAGACCTCCTCTGTATCTCAAATGCAACCTGTAGAATTTTTTAAACGTCGCCTATTGAGATTTTTAAGGGTAAAAGTTTGACGCCATGCCAAGAGCGGGCGCAATTTTTAAGTGTGACATGTTGGGTATCATTTTACTCAGCGTAACATTATCTTTCACAATATGTAAAAAAATTGGGCCAAATTTATTGTTGTCTTATTTTTTAATTAAAAAAAGTGTTTTTCTTTCCAAAAAACGTGCGCTTGTAAGACCGCTGCGCAAATACGGTGTGACAAAAAGTATTGCAATGACTGCCATTTTATTCTCTAGGGTGTTAGAAAAAATATATATATAATGTTTGGGGGTTTTAAGTAATTTTCTAGCAAAAAAAATGTTTTAGTCTCGCAAACACGAAATCTGAAAAACAGGCTCGGGGCTTAAGTGGTTAAATATTGTACCTGCTGGGTGTCTATACGTGTGATAGCGTCTTTAAATAGCACAATCACCTGCCTGCCAGTAAATTAGGAAGAACTGATCTAGCTAAGCTATACAGTGTATAAATATATGTACAACTCCTAGGGATGAGCCAAACACCCCCGCGTTCGGTTCGCACCAGAACGTTCGAACAGACCGACCGTTCGCGCGAACATTTAGAACTCCATTGAAGTCTATGGGACTCAAACGTTCTAATTAAAAAACGATAATTTTAAAGATCAATATTCAAGTTATCGTTGGAAAACGTCTTTGAGAACTCGGGTTTTGCCCCAGGGAACATGTATTAATGGAAAAAAGTTTAAAAAACTGTCTTTTTTTTCAGGAGCAGGAATTTTTTATTTTTTATTTTAATTTAAACATTATTAAAATCACTGCTCCGGGAGCAGTGATTTTAATGATGCTTAACCACTTAAGGACCGCCTACTGCACATATATGTCGGCAGAATGGCACGGCTGGGCACATCAACGTATATATACGTTGATTTTAATACCCAGCCGGTCCGAAGCTCCAGGAACGGGACCGCGGGATTCGCGGACCCGATCGCCGCTGCAGTGCGGCGATCCGTCCCTGGAGCTGAAGAACGGGGAGAGCCGTGTGTAAACACGGCTTCCCCGTGCTTCACTGTGGCCGCAGCATCGATCGCGTCATCCCTGTAATAGGGGGGCGCGATCGATGACGTCACACCTACAGCCACACCCCCTTACAGTTGTAAACACACACAGGGAACACTCAAATTCACAGCGCCCCCTGTGGTTAACTCCCAAACTGCAAATGTCATTTCCACAGTAAACAATGCAATTTAAATGCATTTTTTGCTGTGAAAATGACAATTGTCCCAAAAATGTGTCAAAATTGTCCGAAGTGTCCTCCATAATGTCGCAGTCACGAAAAAAATCGCTGATCGCCGCTATTAGTAGTAAAAAAAAAAAATTTTTATAAAAATGCAATAAAACTATCCCTTATTTTGTGAAAACCAACCGATAAACGCTTATTGCGTTTTTTTTTTTTTTACCAAAAATATGTAGAAGAATATGTATCGGCCTTAACCGAGGAAAAAAAAAGTTTTTTTTATATATTTTTGGGGGATATTTATTATAGCAAAAAGTAAAAAATGTTGAATTTTTTTTTAAATTGTTGCTCTATTTTTGTTTATAGCTCAAAAAATAAAAACCGCAGAGGTGATCAAATACCACCAAAAGAAAGCTCTATTTGTGGGAAAAAAAGGACACCAATTTTGTTTGGGAGCCACGTCGAACGACCGCGCAATTGTCAGTTAAAACGACGCAGTGCCGAATCGCAAAAAGGGGCAAGGTCCTTTACCTGCATTTTGGTCCGGGTCTTAAGTGGTTAAATAAAAAATAAAAAAAATGAAAAATTCCTTTAAATATTGTACCTGCTGGGTGTCTATACCTGTGATAACGTCTTTAAATAGCACAATCACCTGCCTGCCAGTAAATTAGGAATAGCTGATCTAAGCTATACAGTGTGTAAATATATATACAACTCCTAGGGATGTACATATATCCTCTACACACTGTAAATTAAGCTAAACTGACTAGCCTGCCTGCTCTATCTAGCTATATAAAAAGACTATGGGCCAGATTCAGGTAGAGTTACGCTGGAGTATCAGTGATTCGCCAGCATAACTCACACTTTGAGCCGGCTTATCTGTTTTCTGTAGTCATTGATGTTCACTGACAGAATTTGGAGCATGCGCACTGACAGTCGACGCATGCGCAGTACGTTCGCCACGGGATCGCGCCTAGTTTAAATAATACATGCCCCCTACCCGCCCAATTTGAATTCCGCTGGCTCATTTTCGCTACGCAACTTTAGGAGCAAGTGCTATGTGAATAACAGTACTTGCTCATAAAGTTTCAGCGGAGTAACGTAAATGACAAACATTACTCCAAAATAAAGATTCGCCCATCTACCTGAATCTGGCCCTATCTCTCTGTCTCTCTGACTGATCTCAGTTTAGCGCTGGAACACACTACACGAGGCCGCCCAGCAGGCAGACCTGCTGGCGGTGTCTCAGATCCCAGGAACCATGCTCCACATCTGGTGGGAATGCCCTCCTGTGCAGGGGTTCTGGCAGCGGATTTTCAAACTATACTGCAAACTGATGGCGACCTCTATTCACCCTTCCCCTGAGATAGCTCTCTTGTCTATACTTTCTGGCATGTTCAAATCCATCAAAAATGATGTACTACGACACTTTCTGGCGGCGGCCAGAGTGGTGATCCCCTGTCATTGGAGATCAGCAACCATGCCTTCCCTGGGAGACTGGGCTGTTGAAGTGGACCGCATAAGGGACCTTGAGCGCCCGTTGGTGGAAGAGGGAGGTAAAAGCGAACAGTTTTCCCTTGCCTGGACTTCATGGTCCATGTTCTGATACTCTTCTGAGTATACATATAAATACATATGTATTAGCTATGACTCAGCACTGAGCTACAGTGCGAAATGTGTTAGCTTTTGTTCTGATTTTTGCTGTGGCATGTATCTTCTGTGGTCTATTTTAATAAAAGGAACGTTTTTTGGAGTGCGGCTGTCCAAGTTCCCGTTCATATTTTTGCAAGGTAAATTATAACTTAGAGTGCATGTGAAGTTCTATATGACAAAACCTATACTGAAACAGAATTCATCAAGAATGATTGCCTTTAAAAGTCAATCTCATCAATTCACACCACGCTCAGTAGGCTAAACCAAGCTTCTCCTTACCTCTGTTGTATTGCAGTTGTCTGTATTAAAACAGTGTTTTCCACCAGTTTTACTTACCTGAGCCTGTGCTCCTGCTGTGCGCACCCCCGATGTTGACTTCGCAGCTCAGCTTGGCCGTTGATTGGCTGGTGTGGATGGATTGAAAGCAGTGCAACCATTGACTCGTGCTGCTGTCAATCACATTCAATGGTGCGGCACGCCGGGGGGGGGCGGGGCCAAGTGATACAGTGAGCTGCTATAGTCGCCGGCTGTATTCAGGGCCGCTGATAGGGCAGTACAACTGGCGATGTTGTACCAGACCCGGCCCTATCGCCTCAGCAAAGGGGCCCGGGAAGCTTTATAGTTAATTTCTAACAACAGAGGGGCCCAGGAAGTGAAATCACTGAGGGGACTTTATTTCCATTTTCGTGGGGCGTAGGTAGATAAAGCGCTGCACATGTTCTAGTTCCTGCTCTCTGCTTGTAACAGTAGAGGGCAGCCTGGCGGAGTGATTCATTCTTACAACGCTCCCTCAGTAAGTGCTGTGGCTGAGAGGATGCTGGAAACCTAATCCAGCAGCGGTGCACAGCTACAGGCAAGGGGCGGCACACAGTAACACCATGGAAAGAAGGTACAGACCCCGACTCCCCACTGTATTCGTCATTATGGTGATCACAGCACTTTAGATTTTTAATTGATCTTCCACAGTGTCACATGGCTATTGAGTTTGAGTGTGTACAGACTGTCACACAATAGAGCCATAACAAAGTCAGCACCCAATAGCCATGTGACACTGTGGAAGAGCAATAGAAAATCGAAAGTGCTGTAATCACCATAATGACGATAATCATAAGCATGAGATGCTACTTTACACTTGCTACTTGTTTGGATGGAGAAGGGGGTAGTAAAAACATGCAGCTGAGCCTTACAATTAGGTCTGCCTGCCATTTTTTCACGTGGATCTCTATAAAAGCTCTATATAGGATAGAATCCAGATGTACATAGATTTGAATCTGTTTACACCTGCCTGTCTCTGGGTCCGTTCAGGCAGGGCCGCTGATAGGCCAGTACAACTGGCCCAGTTGTACCGGGCCCCGGCATCAGGGGGGCCCGGCAACCTGAACAAAATACAAAAAAAAAAAAAAGTAAAAAAAAAAAATTACCGATCAGGGTCCCTTAATATCGTCCAGCACCAAACAGCCATTTAATCCCCCCCCCCCCCGTACATTTTACGTTTTTTATTTCCTATGTTCATTGTTATATAGCGGCAGGGGAGGGACTATTTCTCATATTTCGGGCGCAGAAGAATACCTCATCCGCGCCCGCTCCTCATGACATGCTGACTCTGTCTCAAGTTCCGGCCAGCGCGTCCTCTGTAGCCGTCACCTCCTGGCTCCTGGCGCGGCAGAGTGATTCTGATTCCTCTTGCTCCACGTGAAGAAATAGCATTGAGGCTACTCAAGAGTAGCAGTGGCGGCAAAGGATGTCGGCATCAGCAGAGCAGAGGCATCCCATGATGATCATCTGACTGGAAAAGTTTGTGGGAGACCTCAAGTCCAGGCAGCAGCAGGATCACCAGGAATACGTGACTCAGCCCAGCCAACAACTACACAGGTCAGGTATGTGCTTGCTTGGGGGGGGGGGGTACTTAAAGATCTACAACCACTGTTTTATTTGTAGCATGGCACCTCTAGTAACACTGCGTTACTCTATTTGCATTGTTTCTGGTAATGGCACCTATACATTGTGGCATAGGTGGCTTTGCACGTACTGCCTGCAGAGACAGTGCCACCCATGCCGCCAAAGCGCCTATGCCGTAATGTGCTGCAGACAGTGCCACCCATGACGGTAATGCCATAATGCATGTGCTGCCTGCAGAGACGGTGCCAACCATGCCACACAATATGGCATTGGCAGCATGGGTGTCACTGTCAGCAGGTATCACATGCGTTATGGCATTGGGATCATGGGTGGCACTGTCTGCAGCACATTGCTGCATGGGAGCGGTGCCACCCATGCCGCCAATGCAGTAATGTGCTGCAGATAGTGCCACCCATGCCACTAATGTCATAACGTATGTGCTGCCTGCAGAGACAGTGCCACCCATGCTGCCAGTAGAATTATGCCATGGGTGGCAGTGTGCAGCACAATATGGCATGGGTGGCACTGTCAGCAGGAAGCACATACGTTATGGCATTAGCGTCATGGGTGGCACTGTCTGCAGCACATTGCGGCATGGGAGACAGTGACACCCATGCTGCTAATGTCATAACGCATGTGCTGCTTGCAGAGACAGTGCCACCCATGCTGCCAGTAGAATTATGCCATTGTCGGTATGGGTGGCAGTGTCTGCAGCACATTACGGCATTAGCGGCATGGGTGGCACAGTCTGCAGCACAATATGGCATTGGCAGGAGGCATGGAATGGGTGGCACTGTCTGCAGCACAATATGGCATCTGGGGAGGGGCCAGGAGTGAAGCCAAAATGGCGCTAAAGGAGGGACCAGGGGTGGAGCTGAAGGGGGCCCCCGTCAGGTAGGCTGTACGGGGCCCCATGATTTCTATCAGCGCCCCTGCGTTCAGGTCCAAAAAATGTATTGAAAAGGACTGCGTTCTTTCCAATTTTTTTCAGACCTAAACATAATAGAACAGCTGTAACCTGATTTAAGTGGATAATCAAAGAGCGACACAGCAAACAGGTGAGACAATCCCCTTTCTGAGTCACAGGGTGACGGTCCAGTCTGTGACATTGGCGTAGCAGAAGATGTGGAAGGGAAATTTACTGCACTCCCAGCACCAGAAAAAGTGAGCTTTAATGTATAAAATCCACAAAGAAAAGTATCGCAAAATACAGAGAGATAGCAGCATGGTTAATGCGTTTCATGAAATAAATTGCTTATTCATAACCCAATGCCATGCTACGATCATCTCTCTGTATTGTGGGTTTGTGATACTTTTCTTTGTGGATTTTATACATTAAAAAGCTTGTTTTTTTCTGATGCTGGGAGTGTGGTCAATCTTCCCTCCACATTGCCTGTTGTGAGTGGACACAAGTCCAAATTTCCATTTGGCCACCCATAGAGACATCACAAGTCCTCCCCTGTCTGCTGTGTGTTGTATGCAGACTAAACAGACCTTGAAATCAGAACACTGACATCTTTCCCAGCTCCAGTTCAGCAGAGAATCCACTCACCGTTCCCGGGCTGAGGGAAGCAGCACTGTTTAACCACTTCAATACCCGCCTATAGTCATATGACGTTCACAGATGGGATCTCCCATCCTGGGTGGACATCATATGATGTCCTAGGCTTTGCAGGGGATATCTGAATGATGCCTGCAGCTAGAGGCATCATTCAGATATCCTTCTCTTCTGCCGGCGATTCTGGGATTCTACTACACCTAATTGGATAAAGTTAATGAGTGCCTACATGGCAGTGAAGACCATGAGATCTGCAGCAGTGGCATTACTGTAATTACTGCTAAAAGGCCCTTATACCATTAAGTCAGACCTTTCTTAAGTCAGGTAATAGGCTGGTCAGGGTTTTTCCCTTTTTAGAAGCTTACCAGTATAACCAGTTAACTGTGTTTATCCTTACAGGTACAAGCAGTACTCCATTGTACAAGTGTATATAGTAGACCAGCGGTGCCCAACCTTTTAAAGATCAAGGGCCACTTAAGCGACTTGGTAACCGGTCGCGGGCCAAAATGAGCGGAGCAGCTGGATGGCAGCCCACTCTACTCTAAAGAGCCCACTCTACTTTTTTTGCGGATTGGATTGGAGGTAGGCGTTTGTAAACACAAGTCCATTTACATCTGCCACTCCTTAGAGGTGAATGGATAGCTCGAGTGGGTCGAACTGACTGTGTGAAGGGGGCCTAAGGCTGCTTTCACACTGATGCCCTGTTGTTTACCCGCACCAAGGGTGCAGCCCAGTTCCCCTGTGGCTCTTCTGTAGGTTAGCTGCACTTTGCCATAGACTTCTATTATATCCTATAGATGTGGTGCACTTTCAGAAAGCCCACAAAACTCACAGGTAATAGAAGTCTATGGCTCAGTGCAAGTAACCCGCAGGTGCACTACTCTGCACCTGTGGATCAGATTGAAACCACTGCAGAACAGATATTCCCATATATATACACTGTGATTTTAGTAATAAACTTACCCTTTAATAACAGTATTCTATTTTATTACATCCCAGAGCAGAAGGGCCCAGGCCACATCAGAGGGCTCAACGGGCCAAATGTGGCCCCGGGGCCACTGGTTGGGCACCCCTGTAGTAGACTGTTTATCTGCAAATATCATATGTTGTGTTTTTTTTAGGTATTCCTTTGCTGAGCTTGCACTGTTTGCCCTAAGCTCAGCAGATCTATTACCTCCTTTCTGTGACAATATCCATGTTGAACTGTTCTAGTAAATATTCAGAATATAAATACACATTATTAACACGTATTTATTATCAAGAAGCCCGGATGTAACGTCAGGTCTTTAGGTGGAGGAGTTGCCTGTAATTTAGAAGTTTGAGTTAACAAACACTTTAAATCAGGTCATTTTTAAATATAGCAATGTATTTATATAGATAAGCTTTACTAACTCAATCATACTTATTGATAAGCCATGGCTTATACTTGTACTAATGTAGTCCTTGCATCCATGGTTGAATACTTGGAGAAAGACGTTTAACTACTTCAGACCCGCGCTACCGTCAAATGACGGCAACAGCGCGGGTCTGAATAGCCAACATGCCATCTTTTGACGGCCGCCCATTTGGGCGTTCCCAGCGCGCGCTGTAGAGCGCGCTGCGGGGAAGCCCTGTGTTGTCCGTGTCCCTTGGACACGGCCAATCACAGATCGCGGCGAACGGCCAGTCAGAGTGGCCATTTGCGATGCGATCTGTGGGCGAATGAGAGATGATCTCATAGATCATCTCTCATTGCTGTTTTACACAAAGACAGCGTCCTGTCTCTGGAGAGGAGGAGCCCGATCTGTGTTCCTTGTACATGGGGACACAGATTGGTCAACCCCCCCCCCTCCCCCCACAGTTAGAACACACCTAGGATACACATTTAACCCCTTCCTCACCCCCTAGTGTTAACCCCTTCAATGCCAGTCACATTTATACTGTAATTAGTGCCTATTTATATCACTAATCGCAGTATAAATGTGAATGGCGCCAAAAATTGGTCAAAAGTGTCCGATGTGTCCGCCATAACATCGCAGTACCAATAAAAATCGCAGATCGGCGCCATTTCTAGTAAAAAAATAAAAATAAAAAAAATAATAATTCTCTCCCCTATTTTGTAAGCGCTATAACTTTTGCGCAAACCAGTCGCTTATTGCGATTTTTTATTTTTTTATTTTTTTTTTTTACCAAAAATATGTAGAAGAATACGTATCGCCCTAAACTGAGAAAAAAAAAATTGTTTTTTTTTTAATTGGGATATTTATTATAGCAACAAGTAAAAAATATTGTATTTTTCTTCAAAATTATCGCTCTTTTTTGTTTATAGCGCAAAAAATAATAACCGCACAGGCGATCAAATACCACCAAAAGAAAGCTCTACTTGTGGGGAAAAAATGACGTCAATTTTGTTTGGGAGCCACGTCGCACGACCGCGCAATTGTCAGTTAAAGCGACGCAGTGCCGGAAGCTAAAATTTCACCTGGGCAGGAGTGGGGTATATGTGCCCAGTAAGCAAGCGGTTAAGCATTGTATAGTGACATCATAGATAATTTACACTTTTATATTTTTTTAATACAGAACAACTTCACATTGCCTGCAAGAAGAACTTGACTAAAGAAATGGAGCTTCTGCTGAAGCATGGGGCGTCTATGCAGGCAGTTACACAGGTAAGTCACAACATTGCTGTAGGTAGCTGTAGTGGTATGTACTGTGAGACTTGTAGTACTAACTAAAATGTGTCCATTTAGGAAGAGAACTGGAGCTAAAACATTGATAAATACAGTGCACCTGGAAAGTATTCACAGCGCTTCACTTTTTCCACATTTTGTTATGTTATGGCCTTATTACAAAATGGATTAAATCCATTACTTTCCTCAAAATTCTACAAACAATACCCCATTATGACAATGTGAAAGAAGTGTGTTTGAAATCTTTGCACATTTAAAAAAAATAAAAAATTCAAAAAAATCACATGTGCATAAGTATTCACAGCCTTTGCCGTGACACTCAAAATTGAGCTCAGGTGCATCCTGTTTCCACTGATCATCCTGGATATCGCACTGGATGTGGACATTCTATATTTGTGCAATATAAGCAATCTTTTGGGTTACTATATTACAGGGCTCAAAATTTCAAGTCCTGAGCTACTAGCCAGGCCTCAAGGGTTACTCACCACCAGTTGCCCCGCCCTGCCCCTAATTCCACCCCTAAACACGCCCTCATAAATTTCCTCATGAAATGACACTTAAAGCGGAGCTCCACTCATCGGAACCCTCCGGTGTCACATTTGACACCCTTCAGGGGGGAGAAGGGTGCAGATACCTGTCTAAAGATGGGTAGACTGCGGGCAGGATGTCAGATCCCGTCACCCCCCCCCCCCCCGTTGTGTTCTGTGGAACACACAGCGGGGACCAGTAAGCACGGCGCACACGACTCGTGCATGAGCCGTAGGGAACCGGGCAGTGAAGCCGAAGCGCTTCACTTCCTGGTTCCCTAACAGAGGATGGCGGTGTGGGCAGCAGAGTGACGAGCGATTGCTCGTCCTCTGCTGCCGATGGCGCTGGACTCCAAGAAAGGTAAGTGTGCTAATATTAAAAATCAGCAGCTGCAGTATTTGTAGCTGCTGACTTTTTATATATTTCTTTCGGCGGACATCAGCTTTAAATGTTTTATGCAGAATTAAGTTATACAAATAAATATTAACAACAACTGTATCCGTGCCCACCAATGCAGGTTGCCTGTGTCCACCAAATGCAGCCTACCTGTGCAAGGGAGGAGAAGAACAGGAGAGCCACCCAGGTGACTAGAGCGCAGTGCAGGGAACACAGGATAACAGTTTTCAACGTCATATTCAGCCCCGCCCCCTGGCCGGGGAACTTTAATTGACAGATCAACTGTCACCAGGATTGGACGGGTGATCTGTCTATTAAAGTCTCGGGAACCAGGAGGCGGAGCAGCGGAAAAAACATGGCAATTAAAGGTAACTGTTATACTGTGTTGCCCGTGCTGCGCTCTAAACATCTGGGCGGCTCTCTTTCTTCCCCTCCGCGATCACTGGGAGAAGGACTCCCATTCCACACAGGCTGCCGGCGGTGCTCACCCCCCCCCCCCCCCCCCCAGCTCCCAGGCAGCTCTTCCTCGCCAGCCCTCAAAATCCATTTGCAAAATGGAGGGCTGCTATATTATATATTTGTTGCATTGATTCACTGTATATGGTTATTGGCCCAGATTCACGTAGGAGATACGACGGCGTATCTCCAGATACGCCGTCGTATCTTGGCGCCTGATTCAAAGAATCAGATACGCCAGAATTTGTCTAAGATACGACCAGCGTAAGTCGCCGTATCTTAACTGCATATTTACACTGGCCGCTAGGGGCGTGTATGCTAATTTACGCCTAGAATATGTAAATCAGCTAGATACGCCTATTCACGAACGTACGCCCGGCCGTCGCAGTACAGATACGCCGTTTACGTTAGGCTTTTTCCGGCTTAAAGTTACCCCTGCTATATGAGGCGCAACCAATGTTGAGTATGGATGTCGGGCCAGCGTCGAATTTTCCGTTGATTACGTCTTTTGCGTAAGTCGTTCGCGAATAGGGCTGTGCGTCATTTACGTTAACGTCAAAAGCATTGGCTTTTTGGGGGTTAATTTGGAGCATGCACACTGGGATACTTTCACGGACGGCGCATGCGCGGTTCGTAAAAAGCGTCATTTACGTGGGGTCACAATAAATTAACATAAAACACGACCACATGTTCCACATTTGAATTAGGCGGGCTTACGCCGGCCTATTTACGCTACGCCGCCGCAACTTTGCTTTGTGAATACTGCACTTGCCTGTCAAGTTGCGGAGGCGTAACGTAAATAGGATACGTTGCGCCCGCTCACAAATACCTGAGAAATAAGTCCTGCGACCAGATGATAAGAGTATCTTCACCACGTGACTGGAAAACCAATTCAAAGTGTGATCCCTTCACCAGTAAAGATGGGTACTCTTACCTCACAGAAAGACCTTTGTTTCACCAAAGGTCTAATAGGCTTAGATCAATGGTGGAAATCCGGATGGCTCAGGGGTAAGGTGACCAGATTTTTAAAATGAAATCCGGGGACATATTTTTTGTTTACTAGTAATGGCAAAAATCAGAGACTCTCTGCCCATTGCCGCCCGCCTCACAGCCTCTCAAGTCTTAGGCTGCATTCACAACTGAGCGTCGGTCGTTCTGTCGTTTTTTCGCGCGTATTCAAGCTTATTTGCGCGTTTGCATACAGCGCCGTCCGACGTTTTTGTACTTCGACGTTTTTTATTTTAGCCAATAGGAAAAATTATCATCTTTTCATCACTTGTTGCCATGTTGGTAGATTTTTTTTTATCTTCTGCCTGGGTGAAAAGTTCTATTGATTAGAGCGACAAAACGCCCGTAGCAAACGCTCGTTGTCGCGCAAGTCACTTGAATCGAGCGTTTCCATTCCTTTCTATGGGAAATGGAAACGCTTAAAAAAACGCCCAAACCGCCCGATACGCGCGACAAAAAAAGGTCCGGGACTTGTTTGAGCTTCACGCGACCAGCGTTTCGGCGTTCGGCGTTAAGATGTGAACAGTCACCATAGACAATAATGTTATTTCATCCCTCCGGCGTATTGTAGCGTCGCGCTTCAGGCGTTAAAACGCCTAGGTGTGAATGCAGCCTTACTCTTCGTGCCCCGGCTACTACTGGGTGGGGAGCGGAGGAAGATCACTCCCCCAGGGAAGGCAAGGAGATAAGCAGGTGGCTGGCCAAGATTTGTGCCAAGGCAGAAGAACATGTGAGCGAAGCTAAATGGACATGCGCCCAAAACTGAAGAAATATTCCCTCCACTCCGACCAGCACATGATCATCAGAAAGGGGCACAGATAATGGGAAAAATACAACCCCCCTATGCTAGTAGGCACGGCGGAGCGGGGGGGGGGGGGGTGTAATTCTAATTTTTTTATTTTAATTCTGCACTGACTGTCTTTGAAATTGCCCCTGCCCCCTATTAAATCCAATCTGGGGACAAAACCAGGGACAGACTTGGTCCAGGGACAGTGTCCTCAATCAGGGGACTGTCCCCTGAAACTGGGGATGTCTGGTCACCCTACTCAGGGGTGTATACTATTCGACCGTAGGACCCGGAGATATGAATGTATCCTCAGTGGCACCAACGAACAAGTATGTAACCAATATGCAAAGAAAAAAACGAATCTGAACTGTACACCGGGCGATCTCCTGACTTGACTCCGCTCTGCTTCCACTGATTGCTCGGTTCTCTATGCTCCCTGAACATAGAGCTGGTGACTGTTAGTCACCGATTTCTGCTCTGCCCCCTCCCAGTGCTCACTGAAGCACTGAGCTGTGCAGGGGGTGGAAGCGGCTGGTCGGTCCAGGCATGTGAGTGGATCCAGACCATATGGTCGCAATCTTTCCCCAGCCTGGACCACTGTTTGCTGAAAACAGGAGAAGTACAGCCAAACGAACTTTAATGCCGCGTACACACGGTCGTTTTTTGCGATGAAAAAAAAAACGACGTTTTTTGTGAAGTAAAAACGACGTTTTTGAAACGTCACTTTCAAAGACGATGTTGCATACACACCATCGTTTTTTTCACAAAAAACGAGGTTACGTTCACCACACTTTTCCATTGAAGCTCGCTTCATAACTAGCTTCTGGGCATGCGCGGGTTGAAAAACGTCGTTTTAAACGACGTTTTTGCTACACACGGTGACTTTTTGTGAAACAAAAAACGACGTTTTGAAAAACGACACAAAAAATTCAAGCATGTTGGAAATTTTTTTTGGTCGTTTTTTTTAAGACAAAAAACGACGTTTTGCCCACACACGATCAATTTAAATGACGTTTTAAAAAACGACGTTTTTTTTCATCGCAAAAAACGACCGTGTGTACGCGGCATAAGCCTCAGCCTAAGCTCCACTTTAGACACTACCTTACACTTACCTTATTCATAAAAAAAATTTAAAATAATATTCTTTATGCTGAATGGGCTTTCCTAAAAACATAAACAAAAAGATGAATTATTAGTCGGAAAACAGAAGATAAGAAATTTCATCCTAGATATCACACAATTTCAATTTACATTACAGTTTTTAACATTCCGCTCTCATTGACTTTAATAGGATACGGCGCCGGGGATAAGCTGAATGTTTGGTTCAGAAAGGATTAACAGAATGTGAGTAAAGTCTGGGTGTCGAATTTTAACACCAATTAAGTCAATGGGAGCAGAAAAAAAAAACGTTCTTTTAAAATCTGCTTGGCAGTTAGCAGCAAATTTAATAATGCATTAAGAGCAAGATTGTTTTAAAAAACTTGCCTGGGAGTGCCCATAACCTACTCATGAAGTGGCACATCTCTCTGATATACACAACCTACTATAAGGCCCTTTCACACTGACACATTTTTCAGGCGGTTTAAAGCTAAAAATAGCACTGCTATACCCCCTGAAAAAATCGTGCCCTGCAGTCTTCAGTGTGAAAGCCCGAATGGCTTGCACACTGAAGCGGTGCGCTAGCAGGACGCTCCAAAAGTCCTGCTAGCCGCATCTTTGCAGCGGTGAAGGAGCGGTGTGTTTACCGCTTCTTTACCTTTGCTGCCCATTGAAAGCAATGGGAAGCAGTATTAATCCTTATTCGGCCGTAGCAGGGGTTAAAACCGCTCCGCTAGTGGCCGAATATTGGGGTAAATACTGCCACCGCACCTCCCGCGCTCAGTGTGAAAGGGGCCTAACAAGACTGGTAATTACAAAGGAAAAAATGCTTCTTACATTTTAAATTAAATTTGTAAACAAAGCAGCTGGGGTCTATACCAGACCCTTACCCAAAAAAGTCATGGGTTCCTTCTAAAAACAAATACCAGACCCTTGTCCTCGATAAAGGTTTGGTATGGATGTCAATTGGGACCCCACACAAAAAAACACAAAAACTAAATAAAAATGTGGGTCCTCGGATATGCAAATGTGTAAGGTGTACATGTTATCCCTAATCATAAACACAAAAAATGAAGAATAAATAAACAGACACAGTTATTGGCGGCATGTACAGGCAAAGCGACATACCCGCATGTAATTTTGTCTGTACAGACACAAGGGGTTGCTGTACATCCACTGGGGTGCGCAACGTGCCACCTGCATTACCGCTGTGTGCAATCACATTATCACAGTGTGATAGGAGGCGGTCCTAGCAGCCAATCACTAGTTTGCCGATATGAAAAGTCAACCCAGCGGCTCCCGTGCGCCAACCAATGCTGCTGTGCCTTCAGTTTAGGATTGTCCCGCCTCCGGGGGAATGGGGACAGTGCTGTGTGTGTGTGTGTGTGTGGGGGGGGGGGGGCGGGGTTATGTAAAGGGAGCAATACTGTGTGGGATGATCATGTAAAGGGGGTGATATGTGAAGGGGGGCAATACTGTGATATGTGATATGTGAAGTGGGACAGTGCCATACCTCCCAATCCGCCCAGATGGGGTCTGCAGCAGCTGAAGAGAAGAGGAGAACCCGGTAGGCAACCCCGCTTAACAACTTTGGTCGCGGCAACTTGTCCCGCAGTGCATTTTTGAAATGTTGGGAGGTATGCAGTGCTGTGGTGTCCAAGATGTGAAGGGGATAATTAGCTGTGCACAAACTGAGGTGCTGCACAGAAAACGTATAGGGGTACCATTGAAATGCAAGGTGCACTTTTTCCGCACATGCAGATTCCGTGCGGCCGCATTTTTAAAAAGGTGCCATGACCTTTTCCCAGCAGAAAACGCAGGCACAGCAGCCCATTCACATGAATGGACTATACAATTACCAGGGATGGAGTCATTGGCCTACTTATAGCCACTGCCTCATTGAAAGTCCCAACATACACTTTCTCTTTTTACATATGAATGGACTGTCGTGCCTGCATGCCTGGGCTGTGATGTAAAGAATTTTGCTAATCGGACCTCCATGAATTTTAATTCAATACCCCTGCTATACACTGTCACTTTACTAATGACAATGGCTGTTTTTAGCAGCAGCCAGACCGGTAACGGGGAAAAAAAACCTGGGAATCAATCGCCCCGTCGCTGAGGACCCTCCATTGGCTAGCCGTAAAGTGTCACATTCAAGACCCTCTGCCTCACTCACAAATGCACACAAGGAAACGTTCCTCAATACTTATGCAAGAAAATAAAACACTACATCCCTAATCGCGCCCTCCGATCAACTAACCAAAACCTCCTCCACATCCCCAAGTCCTGCTACAAATCTAAGGGAGAATGAAGATTTGCTGTCCAAGGACCACGGCTATGGAACGCTCTACCCACAAAGATCCGCATGGAAGAAAACCATTGGTCCTTCAGTAAAAAACTTAAAGCGGAGCTCCACCCTAAAGTGGAACTTCCACTCAACGGATTCCTCCCCCCCTCCAGTGCCACAATTGGCACCTTTTAGGGGGGAGCAGATACCTGTCAGATACAGTGACTGTGGGCAGTATGCAACTACCCCCCCCCCCTACTCCCTCATTGTGTTCTGGGGAAAAAACAGAACAAAGCAGGGACCAGTGAGGACAGCGCAGCGCTGCTCGTGCATGCGCAGTAGGGAACCGGGAAGTGAAGCCGCAATGATTCACTTCCTGATTCCCTCACCGATTGATGGCGGTGGGGGCAGCCAAGAGACAAGCAATCGCTCGACTTCTGCTGCCGACATTGCTGGACTCCAGGACAGGTAAGTGTCCTAATATTAAAAGTCAACAGCTGCAGTATTTGAATAATTTTTAGGGCGGAGCTCCGCTTTAAGACCCACCTCTTCTGAAGGATCAGGATGACACTGGATGCAAAAAGCGCCTTGAGGCGATTTAGTTCGCCTTTGTAGCGCTATACAAGTTACTCACTCACATGCAAGGAAAAGAAAAAAAATATGAATTTTTGCTTGCACCTGATTGGATGATGGAAGTCAGCAGAGCTCCCCCTCATTCACTAAGCTCTGGAGCAACTGCACTTGCAAAAGTGCACAGTCTATTTGTCTTTAGTAAACTAACCCCAACGAGATCATTCCCTCTGTACAGAGACCTGTGTTGTTTGTCAACACAGGGCTCTGGGCTGTGATTGGACAGAGCTGGCGAGCGGCCTGAACTCAGAAAAGGTGCAGGATACCGGGCATCTATAGAGAGGACAAAGTACATCTTTTCAGAGATTGTTTTGGACATTTTAACCCCTTCCTGCCGACCGTACACATATATGCAGCCTCACAGAACTCAACTTTTTTTCTGTGAGGCCAAATATTTGCATATCTGTCATGGTAGCCAATCAGCTTCTAACTTCAGCTTGTTCAATTGAGTTTTGACAAAAAAAATAAAAAATGAAAGCCGATTGGTTTCTATGCAGAGCTGCACCAGATTTTGCACTCTCCAGTGTTAGTTAATCCACCCCACTGTAGCTATTTCTTTGCAGGGAGAAAGATGTAAATAAATAAGTGTGTGTGTAAAAAGGTTTTTAAAGATTAGTTTTGTTCCATTTTTCTTTTGATTAAAAAATAAATAAATCAGGAAATATATCTGTTACCCTTTACCACTAAAGTAAAGCCTAATTTGTCCTGAAAAAACGAGGTATAATCTACCTGGATGCACAAAGTAGTTGCGAGGGTACAGTACAGACCAAAAGTTTGGACACACCTTCTCATTCAAAGAGTTTTCTTTATTTTCATGACTATGAAAATTGTAGATTCACACTGAAGGCATCAAAACTATGAATTAACACATGTGAAATTATATACATAACAAAAAGTGTGAAACAACTGAAAATATATGTCATATTCTAGGTTCTTCAAAGTAGCCACCTTTTGCAGCAGACAGGTCTCTAGAACAACTGATAAGAGGAGACTGTGTGAATCAGGCCTTCATGGTAGAATATCTGCTAGGAAACCACTGCTAAAGAAAGGCAACAAGCAGAAGAGACTTGTTTGGGCTAAAGAACACAAGGAATGGACATTAGACCAGTGGAAATCTGTGCTTTGGTCTGATGAGTCCAAACTTGAGATCTTTGGTTCCAACCACTGTGTCTTTGTGCGACGCAGAAAAGGTGAACGGATAGACTCTACGTGCCTGGTTCCCACCGTGAAGCATGGAGGAGGAGGTGTGATGGTGTGGGGGTGATTTGCTGGTGACACTGTTGGGGATTTATTCAAAATTTAAGGCATACTGAACCAGCATGGCTACCACAGCATCTTGCAGCGGCATGCTATTCCATCCGGTTTGCGTTTAGTTGGACCATCATTTATTTTTCAACAGGACAATGACCCCAAACACACCTCCAGCCTGTGTAAGGGCTATTTGACCAAGAAGGACAGTGATGGGGTGCTGCGCCAGGTGACTACCTCTTGAAGCTCATCAAGAGAATGCCAAGAGTGTGCCAAGCAGTAATCAAAGCAAAAGGTGGCTACTTTGAAGAACCTAGAATATGACATATTTTCAGTTGTTTCACACTTTTTTGTTATGTATATAATTCCACATGTGTCAATTCATAGTTTTGATGCCTTCAGTGTGAATCTACAATTTTCATAGTCATGAAAATAAAGAAAACTCTTTGAATGAGAAGGTGTGTCCAAACTTTTGCTCTGTACTGTATGTACAGCTTTAGTAAGAAGTTGCAAAATTGTGTTCAGGTATTAACATTTGTTTTACTCTCACTCGCTAAGGGGGTGAATTAAAATGTTCAGACATGCGTGTAAATGGAGTTGCTGTGGGTTGTGGATTGTAGACAGAGTTGAGTTGCTGTTTTATTACAGTTAAAGTGGAGTTCCAGTCATTTGTTTATCAAAAGTCAGCAGCTATAAAAACTGTAGCTGCTGACTTTTAATAAACACACACTTACCTGTTCCAGGATCCAGCGGTGCGCTCACCTCAGCCGTGTGCTCCCGTGTCCTCCCTTAGTGGCGCTGGCATCTCTACTATGGGCACCCGGCTGTGACAGCTTTGCAGCTTCACAGCCGGTTGCCTTCTACGCTTGTGGGAGCGGCTCTGCGCTCTGTGACTGGTCCTGAAGTGTTCCAGAACCTGTCATGTGTCCCAGAAGACTTTGGGAAGGAGAACTTCCGCTTCTGATCGCTTAAGGTGATCGGAAGTGGGAGCAGGTACCTTCCCCTGTTTCACAAATGGGAGTCGAGGAGGAGGCCTTAAAGCGGAAATGCCACTTTTGGGTGGAAGTCCGCTTTAACCACTTCACGCAAATCGCCATACCCGTATGTCGGTACTTTGATGCTAAATACTGTTGTTAGGGCAGCTAGCTGCCCTAACCCCGGGAATTTCCAGGAATGGCGTGCATCTCTCTTTAAGATAAAAGTAGTCTCTGTGCTGGATTCGCTGCAAGATCCCCCTGACTTTTGACCGTGCAAAGGTCCGCCGTTAGTCCGTCTGACGGAGGCTACACACGGTCGTACTCGGTCGTACTCGGCATTACAGTAACGATTTGCTCTTTTTGTACTATAAGGAGCAATGTTTTTTTTTGTTGCCCCATTATTTTACTAAACGTCTTAGGCCTGGGTCACACCTATGTGTTTTTTTTTTTTGGTGCTTTTGGCAGAAACGCACCACAGTCCATTTACATGGTTACCTATCGGACACGTTCACATCTATGCTTTTTTCAGCTGCTGCGTATTTGGAAAGGGTCAATTACTTTTTTCAATGCAAAATAGTGCTTTTTTGGTTCAATATACTTCAATGGAGACGCTGCAGAAATGCGTGTAATGCATTTTTGCAGCAATTTGTGTTTTTAATCTGCTCAACAGCAAATTAGCCCAAAAAAATGTAAAAATGCAAATCGCAGAAATCACTTGCACAAAAATCAAAACGCACAGCAAAAACAGATCAAAAGCAAACTGCATAGGTGTGTACCGAGCCATATGCTGGCCATACAGATCAATTTTCAGACAAGAATATTCATATGAAAAATCTTTGTACATTCGCTGAATGAAAGAATGTTGTCTGTAAATTATTTTTACCAAGAAGTTTTCGAATAATGTGTCCCTGTCACCGTGGTTGTAAACGAACATCGATTTGAGCCCACTAGCGATTAGAAAATCGAACGAACATTCTTGACATTAAAAAAAAATGTTTTGAAGGAAGAACTTGTTTTTGTATAGCCAGCAAATAATATATTACAGTTCTGTTTGAAAATCTGCAAAACAGTCTAACTTTTTTTTTCTTTAACCACTTAAGGACCGGACCAATATGCTGCTAAATGACCCAAGGGGTTTTTACAATTCGGCACTGCGTCGCTTTAACAGACAATTGCGCGGTCGTGCGACGTGGCTCCCAAACAAAATTTACGTCCTTTTCTTCCCACAAATAGAGCTTTCTTTTGGTGGTATTTGATCGCCTCTGCAATTTTTATTTTTTGCGCTATATACAAAAATAGTGCGACATTTTTGAAAAAAAATCAATATTTTTTACTTTTTGTTATAAGAAAAATCAAATAAACTAAATTTTAGTCAAACATTTAGGCCAAAATTAATTCAGCCACATGTCTTTTAGTAAAAAAAAAATAGCTACCTAGCGGCAACAGTGACACTAATACAGCAATCAGAAAAATGATCGCTTAGTGACACTGGCAATAGGGAGTGAAAGGGTTAACTAGGGCGGTGATCAAGGGGTTAAAACTTTATTAGGGGGGGTACGAGGGCTACCCTGAACCTAACACTAACTGCCTGTCGCACTGCCACTAAATGCAGTGATCAGTACATATATGATCACTGCATTCAGTGACACCGTGACAGGGGGGTGGGGGTTAATGTGCCTATGTGTAGTGTGTGTCAGTGTAGTGTTGTGCAGACTTACTGTGCGATGTAATCTCTCCTCAGCGGTGGTTGAAAATACCGATCAGAGGAGAGATTACATCACTTCCACCTTTCTGTGTTTACACAGGAGGAGGAAGTGCACTGCAGGGGGAGCACGCGCATTGGCTGGGAGCGATCCGTAGGGGGCGGACAAAAACGAACTGCCGCCCCCCTCATCCCGGATCGCTCCTGAAGCCACGGGGACCGCCGCAGGTATGTCCCGATCGGACCCCCGACCCACGTCAAGGCAGGCACGTACAGGTACGTGGATGTGCCTGTCCGTGCCATTCTGCCGACGTAAATGTCCGCAAGTGGTTAACCACTTCAATACCGGGCATTTTCACCCCCTTCCTTCCCAGGCCAATGTTAAGCTTTCAGCACTGTCACGATTTGAATGACAATTGCGTGGTCCTGCGACGTGGCTCCCGAACAAAATGTACGTCCTTTTTTCCCATACATTTTTTTTTTTGGTAGTATTTGATCACCAAAAAAAAAAAAAAATGTTCTCTGTTTAGGCCGATATGTATTCTTCTACATATTTTTGGTAGAAAAATCGCAACAAGCATATAGTGATTGGTTTGCGCAAAAATTATAGCGCCTACAAAGTAGGGGATAGATTTATGACTTTTTTTTTTTTTGTTGTCAGGACTGCAATATTGCGGCGGACACATCAGACACTTTTGACAATATTTTGGGACCATTCACATTCATACAGCGAACAGTGCTGTAAATACGCACCAATTACTGTATAAATGTGACTGGCAGTGAAGGGGTTAACACTAGGGGGTGATCAAAAGGTTAAATATGTTCCCTAGGGAGTGATTCTTACTGTGGGGGAGGGGACTGACTGGGGGAGGTGACCGATTGGTGTCCCTATGTACAAGGGACACACCATCGGTCTCCTCTCCCTGACAGGATGTGGACCTCTCTGTTTACACACAGAGATCCACGTCCCTGCACCTGGCGGACATCGCGGCCGCCAGGCACGCGCATCGGCACCCGAGTGACGCAGCCGGAGCATGCGCCGCCCTCTAGTGGCCGGGAGGCCCGAGGACGTCATATGACGGCCACCCAGGTTGGCAGAGCCACCTTGTGGCCGTCATATTACAATACGCCGGTAGTGAAGTGGTTAAATAAAAAAAAAATTATATCTGAGTCTAATGATATTTACCAGATTCAACCTCTAGTAGTATATACAGTATATCTCTTCTGTCTGTCATTCTCAGAATGGATTATAGATTTTGCTCCCTAACCATATAGTTGGTTATTAATATTTACCACTGCATAGAGACATTTAAAGTAGAGTTCCACCCACTTTTTAAGTCCTCAGCATCCCAAGCTGCTCTGGGGGCTTAACAGGATTTGGCATTTTTTTTTTTTTAACTCACTGATTTATTTGCTCCTCACTGTTTTTTATAGCCTCCTTTCGGCCACGGCCGAGCACCTTATCTCCTGTCTGCAATGCCTTCTGGGAGATGTTTGTCATTAATCCCAGGAGGCAATAGTCATCGCTGAATGCAGAGAGAGGAACTGAGAGATTTCAGCGTGATGTCAGGGTGGGCGGGACCTGGGGTGGGCAGGACCCAGAAGCCGGCAGCTATCAAACACCAGCCAATGGGATGGAATCTGGGCGGGTCGCTGCGTGTATGTGCCCATGCCCACTTTCTTAAGCAGCCCAATCATTGGCTGGTGTATGACACCTGCCGGGTCCCGCCCACCCCGACATCACTTCTGACAGCTAGTCTCTGGATTCAGTTAAATATAGTGTAACTGAAATTGAAATCTGCCAGTGCCAACCAGTGACACTTGCCAGTGCCAACCAGTACCACTAAAAAGTGTCATTTCGGCCAGAACTCCACTTTAAGAATAACATTACTTTTTTTTTTTTTACTTTACTTTGCTAAATTATACACCACACTTTTTTTTTAATTATTAATCAAAACAATAAATCGGACAACTGATCGATTATGAAAATAATTGTTAGTTGCAGCCCTACACTGTACCCAAACAAAACATTTTTAATCTTTTTTTTTTTTTCACACAAATAAAGCTTTATTTTGGTGGTATTTAATCGCCACTGTGTTTTTTTTGCAATTTTTTTTTTTTTGCGACATAAGTGAAAGTGAAAATCTAAAAAAAATTTTTTGCAAATAAGTAATTTTTGTTCAAACATTTTGGGCCCAAATTGATACTGTTGGATATCTTTGGTAAAAATAACCAAAATAAGTGTATATTACGGTATTTGGTCTTTGTGAAAGAGTATACAACAGGGGTCTCAAACTGGCGGCCCTTCAGCTGTTACAAAACTACAAATCCCATGAGGCATTGTAAGGCTGACAATTAGGCCCCATGTATTGGGCATTTTAAATGTGGGTTACTATCTGTCAAATTTAATCATTTAGGAGCAGTTGTAAAAACTTCCCGTATACATGGGGACTTACAAGCATATTTTCCAGAGGCATGATGGGATTTGTAGTTCCGCAACAGTTGTAGGGCCACCAGTTTGAGACACCTGGGGGCAGATTCACAAAGATCTGCACCCGCAAACTGTATCTGAGATACGCTATGCCGCTGTAACTTACTTGGCAAATCTTTAAATCCAGAAAGAATTTGCGCCGTAAGTTACGGCGGCGTAGTGTATCTCTTGCGGCGTAAGGGCGCGGAATTCAAATGTGCGAGTAGGGGGCGTGTTTCATTTAAATGAAGCGCGTCCCCGCACCGAACGAACTGCGCATGCGCTGTTCCTAAATTTCCCGCCGTGCATTGCGCTAAATGACGTCGCAAGGACATCATTTGTTTTGACGTGGACGTAAATTACGTCCAGCCCCATTCACGGACGACTTGCGCAAACAAAGTAAAAAAAAATCAAATTTGACGCGGGAAATAGCAGCTTTAACTACAGTATATGCCGAAAAAAGCCGAACGGAAACAACGTAAAAGAATGCGACGGCCGCTTGTATGTTCGTGGATCGTCGGAAATAGCTCATTTGCATACTCGCTGCGGATTACGACGGGAACGCCACCCAGCGGACACCGAAGAATCGCATCTACGATCCGAAGGCGTACGAAGACGTACGCCTGTCGGATCTAACCCAGATGCCGTTGTATCTTGTTTTGAGGATTCAAAACAAAGATACGACGCGGGAAATATGAAAGTACGCCGGCGTATAAAAAGATACGCCGGCGTACTTTCTTTGTGGATCTGTCCCCTGGTCTACAAGCTATAGTGCAAATCATTGAAAATTGATCATACCTGATGGCCCGTCTCATTTCTTGAGGCCCTGAAATGTCAGGAAATACTCCAAAATGACCCCTTTTTGGAAAGTAGACAGTCTAAAGTGTTTGGTGAGTTTTTTGAAGTTGTCTTTTTTCCCCACAATTCTTAGGAAAATAAAGAAATTATTTTATTTTAATACGCAAAATTTTCTCACACAGCAACTTCCAATTACACCCCAAAATACATTCTGCTACTCCTCCTGAGTATGGAGATACCACATGTGTGAGATTATTACACAGCCTGGCCACATAGAGAGGCCACATAGGAGCATAAATTACACATAAAATTTCATAACGACCTATTACACCTTTAAAGCCTCTGGAGAACCAAAACAATGGAATCATCCACAAAATGACCCCATGTTGTGTGAAAAAATAAAATAAAAAATAAAGGGTAAAATAAATAAGAAAAATATATATATATTTTTTAAAATGCCCAGTCCTGCCGAAATTGCGCGTAGAAGCGAACGAGTACGTAAGTCCCGTCTGCATATGAAAATGGTGTTCAAACCACACATGTGAGGTATCGCCGTGATCGTTTGAGTGAGAGCAATAATCTTATTGCTAGACCTCTTCTGTAACTCAAAACTGGTAACCTGTAGACATTTTTAAACGTCGCCAATGGAGATTTTTAAGCGCCAACATTTGTCGCCATTCCACAAGTGGGCGCAATTTTGAAGTGTGACATGTTGGGTATCAATTTACTTGGCATAACATTATCTTTCACATTATAGAAAACATTGGGCTAACTTTACTGTTTTACTTTTTAAAGGGGTTGTAAATGTTAGTTTTTTATTTTATAAATAGGTTCCCTTAACCGCTAAACGACCGCCACATGTATATGTACGTCCACATAATGGCACGTACAGGCATATGGGCGTACATGTACGTCCCTGCCTTTCCGCGGGTCAGGGGTCCAATCAGGACCACCCCCCCACGCTACATGCGGCGGTCGGAAATCGTCGGGGAGCTATCCGGGATGAGGGCACAGCTATTTGTTTCTAGCCGCTCCCTCACGATCGTTCCCCGGAGCTAAAGAACGGGGAGAGCCGTATGTAAACACGGCTTCCCCGTGCTTCACTGTGGCGGCTGCATCGATCGTGTCATCCCTTTTATAGGAAGACACAATCGATGACGTCAGACCTACAGCCACACCCCCCTACAGTTGTAAACACACACTATGTGAAGCATAACTCCTTGAGCGCCCCCTGTGGTTAACTCACAAACTGCAACTGTCATTTTCACAATAAACAATGCAATTTAAATGCATTTTTTGCTGTGAAAATGACAATGGTCCCAAAAATGTGTCAAAATTGTCCGAATTGGTCCGCCATATTGTTGCAGTCACGAAAAAAATCACTGATCGCCGCCATTAGTATTAAAAAAAAAAATGCAATAAAACTATCCCCTATTTTGTAAACGCTATAAATTTTGCGCAAACCAATCCATAACACTTATTGTGATTTTTATTTTTTTTATTTTTTTACCAAAAATAGGTAGAGTACGTATCGGCCTAAACTGAGGGAAAAAAAATAATATATATGTTTTTGGGGGATATTTATTATAGCAAAAAGTAAAAAATATTGCATTCTTTTTCAAAATTGTCGCTCTATTTTTGTTTATAGCGCAAAAAATATAAACCGCAGAGGTGATCAAATACCACCAAAAGAAAGCTCTATTTGTGGGGAAAAAAGGACGTCAATTTTGTTTGGGAGCCATGTCGCACGACCGCGCAATTGTCTATTAAAGCGACGCAGTGCCGAATCGCAAAACCTGGCCTGGGTATTTAGCTGCCTAAAGGTACGGGAAGAAGCTACGCCATTGGTTACGGCGAAACGCGTCAACGTCACCATCCGACGCTAGTCACGTGACGCTACGATCGTGTGTGCACACGAAGGACGGAGACGCTGTACCCGATTCAGCGTGCACGGCAGGATTACAGAGCCGTCCATCCGAACCCAGAAGGATACCCTACAATGATGGGACCTTTACCAAGGGTGAACAACAACATCAGTTACATCCATCCGTAACTTTGATGTCACCTAAAGGAATCACTGCCGTCCATAGGATACGGGTCTGTACCACTTTACCATCGTACAGCACAGCAAATGGTATGATATACAACTCAGCCTCGGTGGAACACCAGTGACACATGGTAATGTACAGAATATTCATTGTGCATAACTCTGCGCTCCAATCTTGATTGAATCTACACAACCATTGAATGTCACTGAAGCGTTTACAATAAACCAGCAGTATGTTGCAACAATACATTGTTTGAACAAAGTTCCTAACATACCTACTGCTAGGCAATGATAACCCAATCCATATAAGGGACAAATCAATGAAGATTACTTATGCACAGCGGAATAGAAATCATATTCTCCAACTGCCTCTTTAAAAATTAATAATATATTGATGATACCCATAGGACTGATCTTATCAACAGGAATTCTTCTTTTTTCTTTCCAGCGTTTTTCAATCATCAACAAATGAACTATATGAATTTTACCACGTTACCCCCAATTATGACCACTATTAAGTTATTGATTTAATTAAAGGTGAAATCCCATATTAGTTTAGGACCAAAAATTACGCTGCAGCAGGAATTCCATTATTGCCTCCTTTCCTTCTCTTTTTCTGTGCACACAGGGTTCTATCAACACACACACAGCACTACTTTTGGCACATTATGGTTGGACATCAGGTGTTACATTGTTTTCCCCTGATTATATTCTTGTCCATATAACCAAGTACCATTATATTTATTTTTTTCTTGATTTAACTCTAAGTAAAATCCCTCTATTTGAGAAATACAGTGCTGAGACAGTGATGCCTGAACCCTTATAGTCCAGACTAGTGTTGTGATTTTATGTTGTCCATTGTGTGTCTTGTTAGTAATATATGTTCATGGTGGGTTCCATTCCCATATAATTTAATTGGTCTTTTTAAAGGCTAAAATACTTTTTGTAGCGATACACTTTGATACTCCAATAAACTTTTTTGTACCAAAGTAGCTTATCCAGACCATTAATTTGTTGCCAATAGTAACCCCTTTCTTTCTTGATCTCCACTGAGATCGTTATCCCTATTCCCCCTTCCTCCCTCTCCCCCTCCCTTTTTCCCACTCTTTACCCTCCTCCCCCTCCCTCCCCCCTCAACCTTTATATTGATACCCCTAAAGGTACAGGGCTTAAGTGGTTAAGCTAGTGCATTGTTGGTTCACTTATCTTTTCCTTCGATTTCCCTCCTAAATGTTTTTTCTTCTTTGTTTTCTTTGTCTGAATTTCTCACTTCCTGTTTCTCCTCATTAAGGTGTTCAGTAAGCTGTTCTAAATGACTTCCCACCGCTCGGATGATGGTGGAAAGCTTACTGAGGAGAAACAGGAAGTGAGAAATTCAGACAAAGAAAAAAAACATTTAGAAGGGAAATGGAAGGAAAAGGTAAGTGAACCAACAATGCACTAGCTTAACCACTTTAGCCCCGGGCCTGTTTTTCAGATTCGGTGTTTACGAGACTAAAACATTTTTTTTTGCTATAAAATTACTTAAAACCCCCAAACATTATATATATTTTTTTTCTAACACTCTAGAGAATAAAATGGCAGTCATTGCAATACTTTTTGTTACACCGTATTTGCGCAGCGGTCTTACAAGCGCACTTTTTTTGGGAAAAATTCACTTTTTTAAATTAAAAAATAAGACAACAATAAATTTGGCCCAATTTTTTTACATATTGTGAAAGATAATGTTACGCTGAGTAAAATGATACCCAACATGTCACGCTTAAAAATTGCGCCCGCTCGTGGCATGGCGTCAAACTTTTACCCCTAAAAATCTCGATAGGCGATGTTTAAAAAATTCTACAGGTTGCATTTTTTGAGATACAGAGGAGGTCTAGGGCTAGAATTATTGCTCTCGCTCTAACGATCGCGGCGATACCTCACTTGTGTGGTTTGAACACCGTTTTCATATGCGGGCGCTACTCGCGTATGCGTTCGCTTCTGCGCGCGAGCTTGTCGTAAAGGGGCGATTTAAAAAATTTTTTTTTTTGTTTTCGTATTTATTTGTATTAATTTTACCAATTTTTAACACTAAAATAAAAAAAATAAAAAATTATCACTTTTATTCCTATTACAAGGAATGTAAACATCCCTTGTAATAGAAAAAAGCATGACAGGTCCTCTTAAATATGAGATCTGGGGTCAAAAAGACCTCAGATCTCATATTTAGGCTAAAATGCAAAAAAAAAAAAAAAAAAATTTTAAATGTCATTTTTCAAATGACATTTAAAAAAAAATGTCTCTTTAAGACGCTGTTTGGAACTGACGTTTGACGTCACTTCCGCCCAGCAGAGCTACGGGGATGGACGAGGGAAATTTTTTCCCTCACTCGCATCCCCGCTGAACAGACGAGCGCACCCGATCGCCTCCGCCGCTACCGACGGCTCCGGTAAGCGGCGGAGAGCGCGGGAGCGCAGCGGGAGGGGGGGGGACGCTCGTCCGCCACCGATAACGGCGATCTCGCGGCGATTCCGCCGCGGAGACCGCCATTATCGTTTAACCGACCGCCCACAGAAGAGATGGATATCTCGGTTGTGGCAGCAGCTGCTGCCGTTACCGAGATATCCATCTTCAAAGTGCCGACGTATACCTGCGGTGGGCGGTCGGGAAGTGGTTAAAGGAACCAATTTAGAAAATAAAAGACAAACCTTTACAACCCCTTTAAAGCGGAGTTCCACCCAAAAATGGAACTTCCGCTTATCCCACTCCTCACCCCCTTACATGCCACATTTGGCATGTAATTTTTTTTGGGGGGGAGTGGGGGCTTCAGGAGGAGTGGGACTTCCTGTCCCACTTCCTCCTTCCGCCGAGGGGCTGGTAAGGCGATTAAGCTTAATCGCCTTATTGCAGCCCCTCCCTGTAGGCGATGGCCTAGGACACTGACAGGTCCTAGGCGATCGCCTGTCCAATAGGACGGCCGGGTGCCCACAGTAGCAATGAGGATGCCAGCTGGGGAGGGGGGGGGAACGGAGCTGAGCCCCAGCCGGCGCGTCGCTGGAACGCTGGAACAGATAAGAGTGTATGTTTATTAAAGCCAGCAGCTATACTTTTTGTAGCTGCGCTGACTTTTAGTAAACATACAATTTGGCTGGAACACCCCTTTAACTCAAAGTATATTTTTAGAAAAAAAATGCGCTTGTAAGACTGCTGTGCAAATACTGTGTGTGTATGTATGTATGTATGTATGTGTGTGTGTATATATATATATGTGTGTGTGTGTGTGTGTATATATATATCCATACACACACACACACACACTGGGCCAGATTCACAGAGCCGTAACTCCTGTCTAACTGGTGTTAGACCGGAGTACTTTCTAATTACGCACGTTTTTTCACTAGTTTGAAACCTCAAACCATGAAAAGACGGCTTTGCGCTTCAATCCGACTGGCTTACGTGTTCGTACGCCTTCGGATCTACGCTGCAATAAAATTGCGGCCGCTGGGTGGACTTCTCGTCGTTTTCCGCGTCGGGGTATGCTAATGAGCTTTTGCCGTCAATCCCCGAAATTACGATCTTCAATCGCAATCTCTTACGGCATCTTTAGTCATCTTTTCGCTGCGTAAAACTATACCAGCTTTTTGCTGGTCTAATATTAGACAGCCCATGTTAAGTATGGCCGTCGTTCCCGCGTCGAATATCAACATTTTCCGATGTCTTTTTTTATTTTTGACGTAAAACGTCCGGGAATAGGAATGTCCGTAAACGACGCTACTCAAACGAATGACGTATGAACGTTATTTCACGCAATGCACGGCGGGAAATTTCTGAACGAAGCATGCGCAGTTCGATCGCCGCGGGGACGCGCCTAATTTAAATGCTTCACTCCCCCTAATCGCGTATTTCGATTACGCGGCGAGAAATAGACTACGCCGCCGTATCGTACGGGCAAAAATCTACCAGAATTCGTTGTAGAGCCTGGAAAAATACGGCTGCGTAGCGTATCTCGGATACGCTGCGCAAATGTACGTGTACCTAAATCTGGCCCAATGTGTTTTGGGGAATAAGTAATTTTCTAGCAAAAAAATTATTTTAACTTGTAAAGAAGTGTCAAAAAGAGGCTCGGTCCTTAACCACTTGCCACCCGCCAATGACAAATTGACGTCGGCAAAGTGGTTTCAATATCCTGACTGGACGTCATATGACAGGGGCGCGCAACGCGGCGATCGTTGTTGCAGGGTGTCAATCAAAGTCTCACGGTGACTCTTTACCACATGATCAGCCATGTCTAATCACGGCTGATCACGATGTACACAGGAAAAGCCGGTAATCGGCTTTTCCTCACTCACGTCTGTCAGACACCAGTAGAGGAGAGTTGATCGGCTGCTCCTCTGACAGGGGGGGTTTGTGCTAATCGATTATCAGCACAGCCCCCCCCCCCCCCCCCGAGGATGCCCACTGGACCACAAGGGATGCCACTAGACCACCAGGGATGTAAAACAAAAGGTATGCCACCCTAGACCACCAGGGATGACAATGACACAAATGGATGCCAATCTGTGCCCGCAATGGATGCCAATCAGTGCCCACAATGGGCATCACTGATTGGCAGGCATTGTTTGGCACTGATTGGCATCCATTAGTACAACACCTACATTAGTGTCACTATCAGTGCCCATCTGTGCCGCCCATCCAGTGTATAAGGTGTATAAGTGCCCTGTATGGAAGTGGTTAAGGCTTCATTCACACTAGGCGGATCTGTTGCCGCGGAGTCCGCCAGCTCAGGGTGGGATCTCTCAGCTGATCTTCGCTGAGCTGGCGGATGACAGGTCCTTCTCTGCTCACTGAGCGGGGAGGGGCTTGTCGAGCGCAGCTGTCTCCTATGACGGAAAAACGGACATCGTTTTCATCGGATCTCTCTCGATCCGATCTGCCATGGACGGATGGTGAGACGTATCGCCATAAGTCTAATTTTAGCGGATTGGAGCGGGTCGGATTTCAGCGAACTTGTCACCGCTAACATCCGACACTCCATAGGCTTACATTGAGCGCCCGTTCAGGTCTGCCGAAAAAACTGACAGGCGGACCTCAACGATCCGCACGTGTGAAAGGGGCTTAAGTGGTTAAACTAGGCTGCACTGTAACCACTCCCAGAACAGGTAATTTCTGGCACGTTTTGTTTACATGTAAATATCTGTATTTTTTGCCCCCCAAAAAATACTCAGAAACCCCAAACATTATCTATATATTTTTTTTTTGCAAAGCAGAGGCCCAAGACTAGAGAATAAAATGTCAATTGTTGGAATTTTTATGTCACATGGTATTTGTGCAGTGTTTTTTTCAAATGCAATTTTTGGGGGAAAAAATACAGTAAAACCTTGGTTTGAGAGCGTTTTGCAAGACAAGCAAAATTTTTTTTTTTTCATTAATTTTGTCTTGATATACAAGCGTAACGTCATGTCACAGCTGAGTATAAAAAAGAAGAGAGGAGCCTCTAAGTGTAGCAGTATGGTTTAGGGCCGAAACAACTACTCTTTTCATAATCGATTAATCGGCCAGTAACATAATGAGGTTTAAAAAAACTAAAATTAGCCCTTTATAGTACAAAAAGAGCAAGGCCCAGATTCATAGAGAATTAGATTCTCGTAGCGTATCAGAAATACACTACGCCGCCGTTTTTTACCTGGCTCTACGTGGAATCCAGGTAGATTTTGTCCAGTAAACGACGGCGGCGTAGTGTATTTCTCCCGTCGCAATCCATCTACGCGAGTGCTTTTTTGCAGAAACACACTACAGTTCAGTTACATATTTTCCTATAGGACACGTTCACATCCATGATTTTTTCAGCTGCTGCGTATTTGGAAAGGGCAAGGACTTTTTTTTTTTTTAACGCAAAACGCTGCTTTTTTGGTTCAATATACTTCTTTTTTTTTGTTTACAAACTTTTATTGTGAAAGGTAGGTGGTGGTACAGATCCGAAAAATTACAGCATATATATAGAAAAATGTGAGACATATACAAAGTCAGTCTATGTACAAGGCCTAAGGCAAATCGTAAAGACCATATCTAGTTATACATGATAGGAGAAAACTTAGGGCCGGGAATAACAAAAACACCATAGAGAAATAAAACAGTAATATCTGGGATATGAGACATTTAAGGAGAATAGGTGGGATTAAAAAACTGTGAAGAGTGTTCGAACCAGGGAGACCATTTATTTTCATATATGTGGGTGGTATTTTGTAGGGTATGGAATATTTTTTCCATTAAGCATATATTGTTAATTCTCGATTTGAGTGGATCTATAGGTATCGTAGGAGATTTCCAATGGAACGCTATCAACCAGTGTATGGCTACGCATATTGTGTGTATCAGTCTCATATAACAAGTGGGGAGACCTGTGATTGGGGAAAAAAGAAGGCAGTTATGTAATGTTAGGGAAATGTTTTTGTCGGAGATTGTGGATGCAAATTTCTCTAGCTCTAGCCATATACTTTTAATTTTGTCGCAATACCAAAATGTGTGGGAAAATGAGTCCAAGGAATCACAGTTTCTGAAGCAAGACGGGGAGGACAAGGGGAATATTGAATGAAGTTTGGTGGGTGTATAGTACCATCTTGTAAATAGTTTCAAGGCCGTTTCTTTGATAGCAATGGATTTAGTGCACAGATGTAGATTATTTATACAATTGTTCCAATTAACTGTGGAGTATGTGAAATTCTCTTCTTGTTCCCATTTGATCATGTATGGGAGTTTGTTTACGTCTGAGTTGTGGATTAAGTGAGAGTAAAGTTCGGAGATGAAACCTCTTTTTCTGGGTGAGTTTAGACATAGATTTTCGTAAAGGGTTGGGGGTTAGGTGTTCAGGGTCTGGAAATGTGTATCGAAGAACTGTTTAATAAGGAGGAAATTGGAGAGTTCTGAATCTGGGGCATGATATTTTAATTTCAAGGTGGAGAAGGAGATAAAATTAGTGCCCATTATGAGCTTGGAAAGTGAGGTCAGGTTGTTGTTTATCCACCAAGTAAGATCTATAGGCTCACGAGCGTTAGGTGAGAATTTAGGGTCGCCCAAGAATGAGGCATGTGGGGGGGATTTGGAGGTAAGGTTAAACTTATGGTTGTGTAGTTTCCATAGTTGGTATGAATGTGCAACTAATTGATTGCGGGCGGCCAAAGAGGGAATCGGAATTTTGTTCCCCCATAGTAAACCTGAGAGAGAATATGGTAAAATTGAAGCTCTCTCAAATTCAACCCATGGGAATCTAGAATTTGGTATATGCCATTGTGCTATTTGGGTCCACCTGGCGGATAAATAATATAACCAAAAGTCTGGGAGGCCGAAGCCTCCACATTTGTGGGATTTGTATAAAGTTGGTCTAGGTAAGCGTGGGTGGGAGTCTGACCATACAAATTTGTTAATGTCTGATTGGAATCTGGTGATAAGGGTTTTATTGATTCTAATGGGAAGTGCTCTGAAAAGGTACAATATTTTGGGTAGCAGTGTCATCTTAATTGCAGTGATTCTGCCCAAAAACGAGATCTTAAAGGATTTCCACATTTTAAGAGTAGCTCTTAATTTTTGTATCATTGGGATGTAGTTTTTGGCTTCTAGGTCATTGAGATTAGGGGTTAGATGTATACCTAGGTAAGGGAGGGATTCTAATGAATAGGAGAAGTGGAAAGAGGAACGTAAGGATTCCATCGTAGAGGGGGGAATGTTTATCGGCATGCCTAATGATTTATTGACATTGACGGTGAGGCCCGAAATGGATGCAAAGCTGTTGAGGGTCCGTAGGAGGCAGGGTAAGGTGGTTTCAGGTTGAGACAGGAACAATAACATATCGTCAGCATACATACTCAATTTGTATGTGTTGGAACTTGTTGAATATCCTATGATGTTGGTATTAAGCAGGCTCGCTGTGGATAAAGGTTCAATAGCTAATGCGAATAGTAAGGGGGAAAGGGGGCAGCCCTGTCTGGTACCCCTGCCTACACTGAAGAACTCTGAATTGAAACCTGGTAAACGTATTCTAGTGGCAGGGTTATGGTAGAGTGCATGAAATGCATGTAAAAATTCATTGCTGAAGCCGAATTTGTAAAGTATTGTATCTAGATATGACCAGGTGACACTGTCGAAAGCCTTATTGATGTCAAGGCTGAGCATTAAGAGTGATTTAGAGTTTACATTTGCGTCTTGAATGATGTTCGTGACCAGTCTAATGTTGTCAGTGATTTGCCTGCCTGGGATGAAGCCAGATTGGTAAGGGGAGATTAGGGTGGGGATAATTGTAGAGAGTCTGTTTGCCAGGAGTCTGCTAAAGATTTTGAGATCGTTATTAATAATTGAAATTGGTCTGTAATTTTGAGGTAATGTACGGTCTTTATTGGGTTTTGGGATGAGGGACATATTAGCGAGTAACATCTCGTCCGGGAAGTGTTCTCCCTTCAGGATGCGGTTAAATAATTTTGTTAGATGTGGGACTAATAGTTGAGAGTATTGTTTGTAATATAACGACGAAAAGCCATCGGGGCCTGGGGCAGAGTTTCTCTTTAGTGTTTTAATTGTTTGTGCTATCTCCTCCTCCGAGCATGGTGCATTAAGACTGTCTATCTGTGTTTGTTTAAGTTTTGGAAGAGAGAGGCTATCTAGCCAAGGGGTTGAAGAGGAGGGGGGGGAGGTGTTTGGCGTGGAGAGGAGATTGGAGTAAAATTTAGTGAAGATTGAAAGTACTTCTTGAGGGTGAGTGACCATATGGTTTGCATTATTTTTCAGTTTGTAAATATGGGTAGGTTTTATTGATTGGTTAAGTTTTCGTGCGAACATTGTGGAGTAAGAATTGCTAGATAAGAGAAATCTAGCTTTGGACCAGCGGAGAGCTTTTTCAGCTTTAGAGGACAGTAATAAGTCCAATTCGTTGCGTTTCTGTGAAATCAGTTTGAAAATGTCTGGGTCATGTGTATTCGTATGGTCTCTGTATAGGATATGTAGGTCCCTAGTGAGAGAATTAATTTTCTCCAGTTTGTTCCTATTGCATTGTGTAGCCCTTCTGATAAGATGACCTCTCATAACCGCTTTGTGGGCCGACCAGAGTGTAGTGGAGGAGACATCCGGGGTTGCATTGAGTGTGAAATACTCTGAGATTTCAATCGCTATTTCTTGTTGATGGGATGGGTCGGATAATAGAGAATCGTTTAATCTCCATGAATAAGGGGTGGTGGAAAGGCCAATAAATTTAGTGCTCAGAGCCACTATATGATGGTCGGACCAGGTGCAGGGGTGTATATTGGAGTCCAGGGAATTTGCCAAAATGATTGGGGTACAGAAGATGTGGTCGATTCTAGAGTATGAGTCATGTGGGTGTGAATAAAATGTGTAGTCTCTCGCGCCAATGTTCAGTGCTCTCCATGTGTCTATTAATTGTAGTTCATGGAGGAGAGAAGTAGTTGTCTTTGAGAAAGTTTTAGAGTTTTGGGTCTGTTTACTTCTATCTAGATTTGGTTGTGGAACTGAGTTAAAGTCTCCACCTAAAATAAGGTGTGTGGAGTGGAATTGTTGTAGTTTAATGAAGAATTGTGTGAAGAAAGTGGACTGAGCTTCATTGGGAGCATAAACATTAGCGATCGTGATATCTCTGCCAGAGAGCGTACCTTTGATGATAATGAATCTGCTCTCCTGATCCTTATAGACTTGTTGTACATCTATGGGGAATGAATGATGAAAGAAAATCACTACTCCTTTGGTTTTGGTAGGAGAGGATGTGTAGAATGATTGATTGAATGATTTGTGGAAAAATGTAGGGTGGGAATCCTTCATGAAGTGAGTCTCCTGAAGCATCACTATTTTGGCGTCCAATCTTTTATAATGTTGAAAGGCCTTTTTCCTTTTGTTTGGGGAGTTGAAACCCTGGACATTGTGAGAAATTATTTTGATAGCCATGTTTTCTCATGTAATGGGGGGATCAACAGGAGGAGATGCGAGGAATGGGTTCTAGAGTGTATGGGGGTCAAATGTATATAGCGTAAGTGTCTAAAAATGGTCTGTGTGATAGAAAACGTAATGTACCATCGTGACTTAGTGTTTGTGATGTGCGAATTGAGGATACATATAGAAAATGTCCACCAACAGTAATGTAACATAAAACACAAACTAAATAGAACATCGTTCCAACAGGAACCAATAGTAAAGTAAAAAAAACATTTGGGGTTGGGGGATGGAAAAATTCCCAACCGACAGAGAAATAATGTTGGACCGGGAGGTCCAAAACTCAGAATTGGTAGCCAACAGGTGCGGGTCAAGGTATTAATAATAATAAAAAAAAAAAGTGAAAAATCAAATAGTGGGGGAAAAAATACGGACCCGCAACTGTGGAGGCTGTGAGCGTCCCTCCTGGAGAGAGGGAAGCTCTACCTGAGTGGGGGAAAATCATGGCGGCACGAAGCGGAGGCCACCAAAAAAAAGTGATAAAAAAAGAACCTGTGCAGTAAACTAGTGGTGTTAGCGAAAAACCGTATTGAAGGTAGTCCAGTTGCTATAAGTGGAACAATTTATATAAAATTCAGACATGCAAGATGAAACTGTATATAGGCAATTTAAATGTGCTAATACTTCTATAGTTGTCATCTTTCTGATTACATAAACATTGGACTGTATTCTGCATATCCTCAGAGGAGCGATAGAAAGAAAGTAAAGAGGAGAAGAGTGCATGGAAAGGAAGAGAGAATAAGAAAAAACCTAGGCGAGAAAATGAGGAGGCCTGGAAGAAATAAGAGTATAGGTTACCGAGAAGGGACTGGATATGGTCAAAAAAAAATAAAAAATGTCTAGGAGGGATGTTAAATCATTCCATAGTGTTCTAAACCCTAGGATGTATTGCAGAGGTATACGAAACCAGCCTTGCGGTGTGGCGTGAGGCCCTAAACAGGAGACTAAGTAAATCGGTGACCCAGTTAAGGACGTTTGAATAGGCATTCAATGGTCAGAGAAAATAGGTATCTAGGTCCCTGCAATCAACCATTTAAGAAAAACAATATTTACAGTGGGGAGAGAGGTGGCATGAGTACAAATATAAACTAGCTCCGCAGTCCTGCAAATTGCTTAAGTCTAATTGTGGTGAAAATGGGTCTCCTCTCCGAAGAGTTGTGAACTCTAAAGAAGCCAATTGGATGCAATCTGAGAAAGCAGACCGCAGTAGAGCAAAAAGTCTAGCCTAAGCTGTAACTGCCACAAAGGGTAAACTTACAAGTATACATTCTTCCTGGTTAAGGTCATTGAGTAGGTTTTCAGTGTACCGAGTATGTAAGTTTCTATATCGCTGTAATCAACCGCCTAAGAGGTACAATGTTAGCGGAGAGGAGAAGGAAGGCATGAGATAAAAAATAAATAAAAATAAACTTGGACGGCAGTCCGTCAAAACAGCCAGCACTATTAATAAACTGAATAATGCGGTAGAAGGCATAAGTTGTTCAGTCCCATCAAGCAAGTACAATCCTTCCTAGGTATAATATACAGGTGCATTTTCTTTACACTGTGGATGTGGGTAAAAAAAAAACAAATAAAAAAAAAAGAGAGAAAAAAAAAGTACCGGGATATGCCAGTAGATGTCAGTGCAGTATCATAAAATCCTGTGCTCAGAAAAAAAAAATGAATAAGGCAGCAATGAACAATTTTAGCAATGGAATATGAGAAAAAACATGAGAAAGAAACCCACTGATGTGAGAAAAACATACGATTGGAAGTCCACACGGGGGATCGGATCAAACAGTTGATCAAAGGAATCCTGAGGGCGAAAGGACATTTGGTCAGTTCATGTGATTCTGAGAGTTAATTGAAGCCCAGTGGACCGGGTTCATTCCTGAATCTGCGCCTGTCGGCACGTAAGACGGGGGTGTGCCAGATGGGGGCAGGGCGAGAAGAGGCTGGGGTGCGTGGAAGACTTGCTGAGTCTAGCAGACCTAACTTGACCAGAATATCTTGACCTTCGTTGATGGTAGTGGCAATATAAGTAGTGCCATTATGGGGGACAATCAATTTAAAGGGGAATCCCCATTTGTACCTGATCCTTGCGGTTAGGAGGACTGATGTAATTTCTTTCATTTTTCTGCGTCTGTCTAATGTTGCCTGTGAGACATCTGGGTAGATCTGTAACTGTATGCCATCTAGAATGATATTTCTTAAGGCTCTCGCAGCACGCATAATTTCCTCTTTAACTAGAAAATCTTTCATGCATAACACTATGTCCCTTGGTGGTTTGTCTGGGGCAGGTTTTGCTCTTAGGGCACGGTGAATGCAGTCACATATAAATGATTGGGGGTTTTGCTCAGGTAGCAGAAACAGAAAAAGCTTGTTGGAGTATGCGACTAAATCAGTAACAGTCTCAGGGACCCCTCTAATCCTAAGATTCGATCGCCTGTTTCTGTTGTCCAAATCTTCTACATGCTCCTGTAGTTGGATAAAGGCTGATGAGAGTGAATCATGCTTCCTAGATAAATCATTAAAAGCTATAGAGAGCTCATCATGCTTGTTTTCCAGGAGGTCTGTTCTTGTCCCCAGGGCAGCTATTTCTTGGGACAGAGTATCAGTGGATTTCTGTATTTCTGCTTGAAACTTGTTCAGCAGTTTGGAGCACATGGCATCCAGGCTGGAATTCAGGTCAGCCTTTGTCAGTGGGGGGTACTCACTGTGACCTGATGTGGTGGCACTGGCGTAGCGAGGGGGGGGGGCAGGGGGGGCTCCTGCACCGGGCGAAAAATTGCGGGGGGCGAAATCCTTGCGTCCGCGGAATGCGCCGCCGCCGCGGCCGCCTCAGGAAAGGCCGTGGCTTGGGCCTAGCACTGGAGCTGTCGGCCATCTTGGTACACCCGGCGGCGGCGCGCCTGGTTGGCTGGTGGAACTGTCTGTCTCCCTTGATGTGGGAGTGGCGGGAAACACCAGCCAACCAGACAGAAGGGCGCGCTGATTGGCCTAGAACATGTGTTTACAGCGCGGCGCGGCGGCAAGTTTCTCCAGCAAGGTAAGAAGGGGGGGGGGTGTCGGTGTAAATCTTAAGGGGTGCTCTGCCTGATCCCCACCTATCCACCTCAGAGCCTGTTATTTTAGTAAGACTGCTGGGACTTGTAGTTCTCCTGGGGCTCATGGAGATTGGAGAACTACAAGTCCCAGCAGGTTATACATTATCATACAATAAGGCTCTGAGGTGGATGGATGTCCGGACACCCATCCATCTCGGAGCCTTGTATTATAACCTGCTGGGACTTGTAGTTCTCAATCGTCTCCTGGGGCTCAGGTGCATGCGATCCACCATCTATGGGACTACAAGTCCCAGCAGTAAGAAAAACTGAACAAAGATGGTGGATTGCATGCACCTGAGCCCCAGGAGACGATGGAGAACTACAAGTCCCAGCAGGTTATAATATAAAGCTCCGAGGTGGATAGATGTCTGGACAGTGACAATTGGTGGCTCAGTGGTGACAATTGGTGGCTCAGTGGTGACAATTGGTGGCTCAGTGGTGACAATTGGTGGCACAGTGGTGACGATTGGTGGCACAGTGGTGACGATTGGTGGCACAGTGGTGACGATTGGTGGGACAGTGGTGACAATTGATGGCACAGTGGTGACAATTGATGGCATGGTACAGTGGTGGCAATTGATTGGCATGGCGCCCTGTGATTGGGCGTATGTGGTCATGCGCTAGCGCCGGGGGGGGGGGGCGAAAAAAAAGTTTTGCCCCGGGCGCCAATAACTCTGGTTACGCCACTGTGTGGTGGGATCCGTCTGTGGAGGAGGCTGATGGAATGCTGGTGAGGAGGGGGAGGGCAGTGTGTTGGCGCCCTTATTCGCCATCTTTCCGCGCTCCTGTGACCTTAGGCAGTAGTGAGTGAGGTTGTGATGGGTTTTACAGCTCCTCCGTCCCTTCTTTCGTGCCGACTGCATGCACAGGGTGTTCAGCGCGGGGGTGCTCGTCTGTTAGAGATGATCTAGTGTGCTGATGACCCCGCTATGGTGGCTTAATGTCGCTCGAGAACCGGAGCTCCTCTCAGCCACGTCTGCTCCGTTCCATGCCGCGCATGCGCCCCCCGGTTCAATATACTTCAATGGAGAAGCTGCAGAGAAGCATGTAATGCGTTTTTGCAGCAATTGGTGCTTTTTAATCTGCCCAACAAAAAATTGCCCAAAAAATATGTAAAAATGCAAATCACAGCAAAATTATCTTTTTTTTTAAAGGTTATTTACCGATTTAATTGATTAATCGCAACACTAATCAACCAACTAATCAATTATGAAAATAATCGTTAGTTGCATGCTTTAAAATCTGTCTGCTGGGAATCCGTGCGTCTGATATGTCTGCTGGTTAGTACGCTAACCAGCAGACATATCTGCTCGCACATGCGTCGAATGTATTTGACGCATGCGTGGAAGTGTTTTACTTCCTGGTGCGGTGACGTGGCGGCGTCAACGTCATCACCACGTCACCGCGCTGTCTGCTGGCGGGGATTTTGGTTTGATCGTGTGTACAGCGATCAAACCAAAACAGCCCAGCAGACAAATCTGATCAAATCGGTCTGTCAGTGTGTACGCGGCCTTAGAGGTGCCTCTCTTCTCTTTTTATACCCTGTAAAAAAAAAATGCTTTGATATACAAGTGCTTTGGATTACAAGCATGTTTCTGACGAATTCTGCTCACAATCCACACTTTTTTGACTTATAATGCAAAAAAAAAACACAATACATAATCCAATTTCTTTTCTTTTTTTGCAAAACATAAAAGATGTTACACTGAGTAGATACCAAACATGTCACGCTTTAAAATTGCGCACACCCGTGCAATAGCGGCAAATGACGTACATTTTACTAACCATAGGTTAAGATGATTTAAAAGCCTTTACATGTTACCACTTTAGATGTACAGAAGAGGACTAGTACTTGAATTAATTGGGTCTTGGGCCAATAAGACCTCAAATCCCTCCTCTGTACATAAATGCTTTTAATCACACCAAGATCTGTGTTGTGATGCAGAGCGATTTTAGCCCAATCAAAATGAATGAATTAAAATCGCATCACACTGAATCACATGTGAATTGTATAGGAATGTGCAGCGTCCCACTCAGGACATGTGGGAACTGCAAAAGTATTATTTCTTTGTTATTGCTATATTGCATGTCATTTTGCATTTCTACATCTGTGAGATCCCTGTTCATATGCTGGTCAGGTGTGCTTCATACTTCCCACCACAAGGTGGGGATAGCACCACTCTGGGATATCCCAGCTCAGGTTATCTGTGGTCGGTAGTTAAGTTCAGGAAGTGTGTGTGTGCAGAAGGAAGGTGAAGGAGAGAGAAGGTCAGTCCAGAGAAGGGACAGATTGGAACTGCTTAAATCAAAAGGCGAAAGCCATTAAATCGGCAGCAAAGACCTTTTTGAGCATAAAGGTGAAGGATTTCTTAGCCTCCGGCAACCTCACCAAGGTCACTGGATTCAAAAGGGACCAGTAACAAGCAAGCATAATACTGAACCACAGCCTGAGTGCAGGATTACTAAAGCCTATTAACAGTGGATCAGCAGAATTCTCTCTCTACCCAGATACTGTATTTTAACTGGATGTCTGTATTGCAATCAAAACCAGTCACAGTAAAAATTGTGAGTTGTATCCTACTTCTGTCTACCTCATTCTTCAACACTGCAAATGGTCGTACCACCATTAACGGTACTGGCGTCACGACAAATACCATCAAGGGACCCAGCCGCCACAAGCACTTTAAACACCCCTGTCATCACGGGCACCTCAACCACCATCTTGGCTGGTGTTTCCCTATCACAGAGCGTGCCCCGGAGGATTTTGTGCTGTCTTCCCCATCTCTGTGCGACCAGCCCAGGGAGGCTTTCTGCTAACCGTGAGTAAACCGATGTACTGTATTATTGCTGTCTCCCATCGGCCCACTGTGCACCTCACGTGTCGCCCCTGCGGTTCTGGCTCGTCGCAAATGCAGTGCAGTTCCTTGCGATTCACATGTGGTTTTCAGTATGAACCAAATCTTAGTAAATAAGCCCGTCACTTACCTGCTCTTCCTTTATGGCTTTCAGATTTTTTATTTGACTTTGTAGTTTCTCCTCTTGTTCTACAAGCCCCCTAATTTCCAGTTGTTGACCATTAATTATTTCTTTAATTCGAGCCTTCTCCTCCTGTAGATCATACATTTCCAGCACAAGCACCGAAAAGATGGCTAGGACTAGGATGGTTACAACCGAGACGATTTTGATGGCAAGTTTTTGTCTCTGCCATGTCTCCCATGCATAGTTGAAAAGCCTTTTGATGACTGATGTTGCCACTTTTATCATTATGGCCTCCAATACAGATACCGCCATATACTTTTCAGCTGGTAAAAAGGTGTTCAACATGGCTGCCGTTCCATTCATGGTGTCGGTCAGTTGGGACTGAAACTGCTGGGGGGCGGGGCTAGGGGCGTGTTAGGGTCGATGATGTAATTAAAGGGGAAATAAACCCATCGATCTAACAGTTTCAAAAAGCAGTTACATTTCCAGCATGCCGGGATTGCTAACTGTCACATTGGTTGTGCTCTCAACCAAACTGTCAAACCATCCAATGGCTGGTGTCATAACTGATCACATATGCAGCATCACGGCAGTTGAAGATTAAACATAGGCCAAGATGGCAGCTTCCTTGCCTGAAAATGATAGGTGTAAAGAAAACTAGCATTGGAACTTTAAATGAGGCATATGAAAAACATACGCCTCCATCCCTGTTGAATACAAAAAAAGGGGAGATCTTGGGACTTTAGATGAGATGTGTTTTTAAGCAAACAGTAAGTATAAAGTTGTAGGTGGGTTTACTTACACTTTAACCACTTGCTTACTGGGCACATATACCCCCTTCCTGCCCAGGTGAAATTTCAGCTTTCAGCACTGCGTCGCTTTAAATTAAAATTGGTCAATTAAAATTGGTCATGTGGCGTGCCTCCCAAAACAAAGTTGACGTCCTTTTTTTCCCCACAAATAGAGCTTTCTTTTGGTGGTATTTGATCACCTCTGCGGTTCTTATTTTTTGCGCTATAAACAAAAAAATTTGGAAAAAAACACAATATTTTTTACTTTTTGCTATAATAAATATCCATTTTTTTTTCTCAGTTTAGGCCAATATGTGTTCTACATGTTTTTGGTAAAAAAAAAAAAAAAATCGCAATAAGCGTGTACTAGATCTGCAAATTTTGTCAGGACTGCGATATTGTGGCGGACACATCAGACATTTTTGACACATTTTTGGGGCCATTTACATTAATACAGCAAACAGCGCTATAAAAACGCACAAATTACTGTATAAATGTGACTGGCAGGGAAGGGGTTAACACTAGGGGGCAAGGAAGGGGTTAAATGTGTATCCTGGGTGTGTTCTAACTGTGTGTGGAGGGGGACTGATTGGGGGAGGTGACCGATGCTGTGTCCCTATGTACAAGGGACACAGCATCAGTCTCCTCTCCCTGACAGGACGTGGAGCTCTGTGTTTACAAGGGGCTCAAGTAGTTAACCAACTCTCACCGCTTCATTAAATGGTCACAGAGATGGCATCAACTGGATGGCGAAACATCCCAAGAGCTTGTCAACTGTGTTCTCCGGAGCCTGCGATGGAGAGGTAGGGGCCTCACCACAACGGGGTGTAAAGGCTTTACCCCAAACATTGAAAGTGGGACTCCACCCAAAACTAGTACTATACCCTCAATAATACAATTGTGTCACTTTAAAGCAGCGTTCCAGAAATTCTAGCACTTTATAGGGATTTAAAGTAGGACTATAGGCAAACAATATTATTTTTTGGATAGAAGGAAGGGAGGGTATAACCCCTGTCAGAATTTTCTTCCCCTGCCATCTGTGTCCCATTGTAGAGATTTCCCTTTACTTCCTGTCCCATAGCCAAAACAGGAGGGGAGAGGAAATCCTACAATGTAAGGGGATTCCTTGGGGACGCCCAGGTAACCAGAACTAGTGTCCCCATTAGAAGATTTCCCTACTGTTCGCTTTTGGAGGACAGCCCAAAATTTTAGATCTTTTTTTTTTTTTAACTTCAATGATAATAAACAGGACAAATAGAGAGGGTTCATTTCTAGAACAAGGGCACAGACAGCAATAAAAAAAATGAGTTTTAATCCATCTGCGCCGTGTACAAAACTAAAGAAAAAAGTTTTCCTTTCATTTTACTTTAACCACTTCAGCCCCGGACCATTTTGCTGGTCAATGACTGGGCCACTTTTTGCGATTTAGCACTGCGTCGATTTAACTGACAATTGCGACGTGGCTCCCAAACGAAATTGACGTGCTTTTTTCCCCCCATGAATAGAGCTTTCTATTGGTGGTATTTGATCACCTCTGCGGTTTGTATATTTTGCGCCATAAACAAAAATAGAGCGACAATTTTGAAAGAAAACAATTTTTTTACTTTTTGCTATTCTACATATTTTTGGTAAAAAAGCATTTTGGTAAAATAAGCATTTATTGGCTTGCGCAGTTATAGCGTTTACAAAATAGGGGATAGTTTTATGGCATTTTTATTAATATTTTTTTTTTTTTTACTAGTAATGGTGGCTCAGCTTTTTTTTTTATTGTGACTGCGACATTATGGCGGACACATCGGACACCTTTTGGCACATTTTTGGGACCATTGTAATTTTAACAGTGATCCGTGCTATAAAAATGCACTGATCACTGTGAAAATAACACTGGCAGTGAAGGGGTTAACCACTAGGTGGTGCTGTAGGGGTTAAGTGTTCCCTATTGACTCTTTGATAGGAGGCGGCTGAGATTAGCTCCACGATCGTCAGCCGAACTATGCAGGGAGCTTTTCACATTAACCTAAAGTGAAAGTAGTGAGTGCTGTGCTCTTTGTCTCCCCCTAAAGTGCAGTACCCGGCAGGAAGAGCCAAAGTAAAGGTCTGCCGTTCTTTTTATGACTATCTATCTACTGTATGTGTGTTTATATGTGTATGTGTGTATTTGTATGTATGCATATGTATGTGTGTATATGTATGTATGCATATGTATGTGTGTGTGTGTGTGTGTGCATATGTATGTATGCATATGTATGTGTGTGTGTGTGCGCATGTATGTGCATATGTATGTGAGTGTGCATGTATGTGCATGTGTTTATCAGTGGTGGTGCGTTCATAAGGGCACATGGGTGCCACCCCCTCTCTGCAGCCACCCCCTCTATGACCAATGGATAGATTCATGCATAGCATGAATCTATCCATGACCACCACTGCCACCCCCATATTTAGGTGTCCGGCCCCTTTTCGGGCGCCAGGTGCCTGAATCACAGTGGGTGGATGTTTTTGAGGCACCTGATTAGAGCCATAGGCTCTAATAGGCTTCAAAATAGGTGAAATGCCAGCGCCATGCTGGGCGCTCACAGTCCATCCAGGTGTGTTAGAAAGGGGAATATGAACCACCTCTGCGGGTCTGTTACCCGTCACCTGATTAGCTGAAACGATCAGGAGGAGAGGACGGGAGATGAGAACAGCAGGAGACGCATGGAGGACCCCGCACGTGGCCGTCACCCGCTGCCCCACCGAGACAGGGTAAGTGCCGGGCGAGCAAGCAGAGGGTATTCACAGTGGTAACATTAGATTGCCATAATTGCAGCATTTGATGGCACACTGGCAGCATTTAATGGGCACACCAACATTTGATGGGCACACTGGCGGCATTTAATGGGCACAGTGGCAGCGTTTGATGGGCACAGTGATGTCATTTGGGCACAGTGGCGGCGTTTGATGGGCACAGTGGCGGCGTTTGATGGGCACAGTGGCGGCGTTTTGATGGGCACAGTGGCGGCGGTTTGATGGGCACAGTGGCGGCGTTTGATGGGCACAGTGGCGGCATTTGATGGGCACAGTGGCGGCATTTGATGGGAACAGTGGTGGTGTTTGATGGCACAACGGCAGCTTTTGATGGGCACAGTGGCAGCAATTGATGGACACAGTGGCTGCAATTTATGTTTTTTTTTAGTTTGCTTGTGCCATCCTAAAAATGTGGAGCACCATCCGCCACTGGTTTATATGTGCGTGCATATGTGCATTTATATATGTGTGTGTTTTTATGTGTGTGTGTGTGTTTTTTTTACATGTATATATGCGCTTTTAATCCTGACCCCTATATGTGTACAATCAGAAACAATTGGTTTTATAGTTCATAGTACCAGCAAAAAAATGCGGTGCCTCCAAAAAGCGATCCATTAACGGTTGTACAGGATGATTGCTTTAGTACTGTTATTGAATTTCTGTATTGCCCCTTACTGTTCAACTGCATATGTATCCTGTGTGGCCCTTCTTTTTGGGTCACTTCTGTACGTTGTACATGTCTTGTAATTTTACTGCTTTTTTTCCAAAATAAAATCTTTTCTGATTTTTAAAAAAAAAAGCGATCCATGCTCAGATCGCTTTTCAGAGGCATTTGACAGATGATAAAGGAGCCGCCTGTTTTAACCTCTTAAATGCATCATCACTATGAAGTGTAGCTCCATTCACCTAGGTGTATACTTCAAGGGTGCCCTGACTGGAAAAAAGATTTGTGAAACACTGACATAGAGGAACCAATCCCCCCCCCATTTTCCTCCTGCAGGGAGACTAAGAGAAGCAGGGGGAAACGGGGCCCTGTTCCGCCACCGGGCTCGGCGAAAAGAGCTCTGTCCAGGGGTCAGGGGGGCCCTTCATGATTTCTTGCACCGGGGCTCTGAAAGTTCTAGTTACGCCACTGCATACATATGCATACATACATATGCACACACACACACATACATATGCATACATACATATACACACATACATATGCACACATGCATGCATGCATACATACACGCGCACACACATACAGTAGATAGATAGTCATAAAAAATACAGCAGACCTTTACTTTGGCTAATCCTGCCGGGTACTGCACTCTAGGGGGAGACAAAGAGCACAGCACTCACTACTTTCACTTTAGGTTAATGTGACAAGCTCCCTGCATAGTTCGGCTGACGATCGTGGAGCTAATCTCAGCCGCCTCCTATCAAAGAGTACAGGGGGCCCTCGAGGGCCCCAGCAGAAAGGGGCCCGGTCACCATGGCAATCTCAGCGACCCCTATAATTCCGCCACTGCCCATTGTAGTCTTCAAACAAGTGGGGCATCAGACTCCAGTCTATTATCGGAACCAGAGGAGATTTCTCTAACTGAAACACAGGTAAATATGTAGAATCATATGTTGGAAAATGTATTTATAGAACTTTCAAGAGAATCGAGAAATACATCACTGTACTTTCTAGCATGAACATTTAATAAAAATTAAAATGATAACAATGTCAGTAAATATAGAAAAACATTCTTGTTGCACTCATTGTGAAATGTATAATCTTGACTACACTATTCCCTTCTTCCATTGTCCCCAATCCATGTCTTGATAGAACCAACACTAGGGGACAAGGTGTTCGTGCTCTGTTATAATCAATTTTTTCTCCTTTTTTTGGTAGGCGGTATTGTGTGCCTGTCATCAGCACAGGGTTAATTAGCACTATGTAGACAGAAGTTCAGTGGTCAGACAAAGTAGAATTACATAACTCCTCCTCCAAGCTTTAACAGAACACTAGTGAAAGTACCAAACAACTGAAGTAGAAGAGCTTTGAAATATATATATATATATATATATATATATATATATATATATATATATATATATATATATATATATATATATATATATATCATGGCAGAGGCATGTTCTTTTACACATTACCACCAATTTTTACACAAAAAATGTATATTACCTAGCTATATAGAATCCTGCCATGCAACTGCCCCCCTGCCTACAAAATAATCGGTATAATTTAGACGATTTTGACGGGCATTGGCAGTTGGTAGTCTAGGCCTTGCAGGAGCTAAATTTTCCAAACCAGTACTGTCATTTCGCCAGTCACCTGGCACAATTATTCCACTGGTAATGTCTTCCATATCGACTGCAGATGATGGCATGTATGACACTGTTGTGAGGCGTAAAAAATTGTGTAGCAAACAGCAGCACTCCACAATAATGTCCACTCTTTCAACTGCTACATTCATAGCAGTGTGGAAGATTCGAAATCTGCTGGCCATAATGCCAAAGGCATTTTCAACCACCCGTCTTGCCCTTGACAGGCGATAATTGAAGATCCTCTGTGGAGCTGTTAAATTACGTAAAGGGTAAGGTTTCAAAAGATGTTCATGTAGAGCAAACGCGTCGTCCCCAATAAAAACAAAATTCAGTCCTTCCACAGTCTCAGTAGAAGATGGAAGATGCAAAACACCTCCTTTCAATCTGTTCATGAACTCACTCCGCTGTATTACTCCTCCATCAGAGTTTCTTCCATTTTTCCCTATGTCCAGGTATATAAATTCGTATTTTGCATTCACGATCGCCATTAAGATTATGCTAAAGAATCCTTTATAATTAAAATAAAACGATCCTGAATTGGCTGGTGGGGTGATCCTTACATGTTTCCCGTCAATTGCACCACCACAATTTGGGAAATTCCACATATCCTGGAATTCTTTGCCAATGTCTTTCCATTCCTGGGAATTTTGTGGGAAACTGTTGGTAAAAGGACATACAAATATTTAGCATTAACATGATTTATTAATGTTAAACACATTTTTTTATAGGGTACTCCAAGCCCAGTACCACAGCAGCCTGGGCCATCAGGTCTGAGGACTCAGAGAGGGAAAAGAAGAAAGGATTCAAATTATGACACTGCTAGTTTGCTGAAGGATGCATCATCAATTCTGAAACAAAAAGATGATGAATGTGATGCTGTGGGTTACTTTGTTGCACACAAGTTACGTAGGATGTCCATGCAACAGCGAGATTTGTTTGAATCACTGCTCCATAAAATTATTGGTATTGGACTTAAGGGACATCTTACCCCTAATACTGATCTTATTGGGTATCAGGGATGTCCATCTCATTCACCTGTACCATCTGTCCCGAACTGGCAGATGACTAATCTGTCCCAACAAGGAAGCGCAAGCTGGGCAATGCACCAAGAACCACATCAAGGTTCATGGTTTCGTGAGCAACAATACACTAATCTTTGACTATAAATAAATAAAATATGGATTGTGATATCTGTTGTTGTTCATGTTGCATTTGAAACGGTCATTGTTAATCAAATATTAAGTTTGAATAAAAATATATTCTGTTTCCCATTGTCTATTTTTGTACATGGATTGTGTATAGATTTCTGCACATTTTAGACACATCGCTCATATTGAAATTGAATTGCATCTGTACTTTTATGTAATATCATTCAGACAGTTCATCATGTTTTTTTTTTTACCTTTAAATACTGTGGTTGTAGCACCTTTATTAGGGCCTCACACGTCTCCGGTATTATTCAACCTAACGATTGGGCTGAAATTTCAGTGGAAAACTCCAAGTCTTCAAAAGACCTGCCTGTTGCCAAGAAACGGAGGGTTGCCATAAGCCTCTCGTATGCGCCGATAGCCTTTCTCATACAGGAGTCTTGTTTGGTGATATGTGGCCGAACATACGATAACAGCATCTCAAATGACTCCTGTGTCATACGTAAATAATTACAATAATCCTCAGGATTATTTTCCCCTAAGATTTGTCAAAAGATTTACATGTGAGAATTTCTCACGCTGCAGGAGCCAGTTTTTGGACCACACTCTGCCCTTCCTCCTATTTCTTCTTTTTTTCTTCTCCTCCTCCAAGGCTATTATTCCAATTACCATGGCTGCCATTTTCTGCTTTCTATTGTACCTCTTGAAAGGCATTTTAGACGAACGAACGACCGTGCGCTGCAATGAACGACTGCTCTTTTCGTATTTGGCGCGACCCGACTTTTGACAGTAGGGGGTGTGTTTAAAAGGTCACAGATTACATCACTTCCTCTATGGTATGAAAACATTGGCCCAGATTCAGAGAGAATTGGATTCTCGTAGCGTATCAGAAATACACCACGCCACTGTTGTTTACCTGGCTCTACGTGGAATCCAGGTAGATTTTGTCAAGTAAACGACGGCGGCGTAGTGTATTTCTCCCGTCGCAATCCATCTACACGAGTAGGGGGCGTGAAGGATTTAAAATAGGCGCGTTCCCGCGGCGATCGAACTGCGCATGCTCCGTTCGCAAATTTCCCGCCGTGCATTGCGCGAAATCATGTTGTTACGTCATTCGTTGTTTGAGTAGCGTCGTTTACGGACATTTCTATTCCCGAACGAGTTACGCAAAAAAAAAAAAAAAAATTTGACGCGGGAACGACGGCCATACTTAACATGGGCTACGCACCGTTAGACCAGCAAAAAGCTGGTCTAACAGTACGTAAAAAAAAAACCAGACGTAAGCGATTGCGAAGACCGCTCGTATCTTCGTGGATCGCCGTAAAAACACATTTGCATATCCCGACGCATCAAAACGACGCGAACTCCTCCCAGCGGCCGCAAAAATATCGCACCGTAGATCCGAAGGCTTACGAAGATGTAAGCCTCTCGGATCGAAGCCCGAAGCCGCCGTATCATGGTTTGAGGATTCAAACTAGTGATACGGCGCGCGAAATTTGAAATTACTCCTGTCTAACACCAGTTAGACAGGCGTAATTGCTTTATGAATCTGGGCCATTGTGTTTTCTCGCTCAATGTTCGTATGTAATTGATGGTACACTCGCATGCTTTTGTAAACGATGCGTTCGTTTATCGCTCGGCGGCACGTTCGAAATTAGAATCGTGTATGGCCTGCCTTAATTGACCTCTGGGTCTGTGCTCGTTAAGACCTTAGAGGCTTGGAATCGCTTCCACCTGTGTGTGGACCAGCTACACCTACTCAGACCTATGCAGTAGTAGAATAGCAAGTACCACTACTGTGGTATAGTCACACATCTCATACTTCCATTATTTGGAATTACTATGTTCCTTCATTGGTGGGTGAAGGGTTAGTATCTGGAGTGCAGGCTATGCCTAGGATAGATTGTTGGTCTGACCACACATCAGAAATGCACAACATTGGAAGTTTGTCTTGTGTCTTTTCTGTTACATAACTATCTTATGGCTCACTAGAAATGCATAATATTGATTATGTGACGGTACACTGTTTATCAAACGCATAACATTGAATTGTTGGTGACACTTCTATTATATAATCGTACACTATTGCTAATCAGAAATGCGCAACATTGAATTGTCAGCGACATTTCTGTTGGTCATATGACTCGACAAGGTTGCTAATCGGAAATGCACAACATTGTATTATTGATAGTGACATTTCTGTGGGTTATGCGACTCTACAATGTTGCTATTCAGAAACACACAACATTTACATAGTTACATAGTTAATCAGGTTGAAAAAAGACACAAGTCCATCCAGTTCAACCATAAAAAAATAAAAATAAACAAACAAAATAAAACACAGTACATCCCATACACCCAACTCCATACCCACAGTTGATCCAGAGGAAGGCAAAAAACCCCACCAGAGCGATGATCCAATTTGCTACCGGAGGGGAAAAAATTCCTTCCTGATCCCCCAAGAGGCAATCGGATTTACCCCCGGATCAACTTTACCTACAGAACTTAGTACTCGGTTATATTATGTGTATTTAGGAAAGAATCCAGGCTCTTCTTAAAGCAATCTACTGAGCTGGCCAGAACCACCTCTGGAGGGAGTCTGTTCCACATTTTCACAGCTCTTACTGTGAAGAAACCTTTCCGTATTTGTAGGTGAAATCTCTTTTCCTCCAGACGTAAAGAGTGCCCCCTTGTCCTCAGCGTTGACCTTAAAGTGAATAACTCAACACCAAGTTCACTATATGGACCTCTTATATATTTGTACATGTTGATCATATCCCCCCTTATTCTCCTCTTCTCAAGAGTGAATAAATTCAGTTTTTCTAATCTTTCCTCATAGCTGAGCTCCTCCATGCCTCTTATCAGTTAAGTTGCCCTTCTCTGCACTTTCTCCAGTTCTCCGATATCCTTTTTGAGAACTGGTGCCCAAAACTGGACTGTATATTCCAGATGAGGTCTTACTAATGATTTGTACAGGGGCAAAATTATATCTCTCTCTCTGGAGTCCATACCTCTCTTAATACAAGAAAGGACTGTGCTTGCTTTGGAAACCGCAGCTTGGCATTGCATGCCATTATTGAGCTTATGATCAACTAAAACCCCCAGATCCTTCTCCACTACAGATCCCCCCAGTTGAACTCCCCCTAGCATGTATGATGCATGCATATTCTTAGCCCCCAAGTGCATAACTTTACATTTATCAACATTAAACCTCATCTGCCACTTAGTCGCCCAATTAGACAGAGCATTGAGGTCGGCTTGTAAATTGGAGACATCCTGCAAGGACGTTATTTCACTGCATAGCTTGGTGTCATCTGCAAAAACAGAAATGTTTCTTTGGATCTCAGACCCAATATCATTTATAAATATATTGAAAAGTAAGGGACCCAGCACCGAACCTTGGGGTACGCCGCTGATAACCTTCGACCATTCAGAGTAAGAATCATTAACCACAACTCTCTGAATTCTGTCTTTCAGCCAGTTTTCTATCCATTTACAAACTGATATATCTAATCCTGTAGACCTTACCTTACACATGAGCCGTGTGTGGGGAACTGTATCGAACGCTTTTGCAAAATCCAAGTATACCACGTCCACTGCTACGCCTCTGTCCAGGGTTTTACTTACCTCTTCATTGAATTACTGTTGGTGAAATTTCTGTTGGATACATGACTGTACACTATTGTTTATCAGAAACGCATGACATTGAGTTACTGAGGGCGACATTTCTGCTGGTTATATGACTGTACAAGTTTGCTAATCAGAAACGCACAACATTGTATTATTGGTAGTGATATTTATGTCGGTTACGTGACTGTACACAGTTGCTATTTAGAAACGCACTGCATCAGAGGACAGTAGAGGATCATATAGAAGTGTGTTGTACACTCACGGTCATGGCGACGTGACGTGCGCGACGTGCGCATGGAGGGAGGTGTCGGAACGCTCCATGGCTGCTAGCGGGGTCCGTCGCTCCGAGACTCCGATGGAAACTCCAATGGCCCGCCGGCGTTCAGCGTGAGAGGCTGGGGTCAGGCGTGAACAACACCGGAGACCATCCGGAGACCATCCTAGCCCGACCGCGACCCGGAAGCCCCAGAGAGCTAAGGCGGAGGACCCGGGGACTAGGACCCGAGCGAGCACGCACTGGAGACAGCGCGAGCGTAAGCGCGAAGCAACTTAAGGAGGAGGCGACGGCACCGGACCGGGACCACAGGCCATCCTCAAAGCCACCCCCGAAGCATGTGGAAACACGCTGTCCTGTAGCTGATCTGGAGGAGAGTAAAGGGACTGGTGAGGCGCTCAGTAGAGCCGAGATCTGACGGGTCCGGGCGGGCCGACCCCCCCCGATTTTCATCACCCCCCCTCCCACCTGCCTTGGCGGTTATCTTAGAAGTGTTTCTCAACAAATTTTCAAAGGTTATTCAAAGGTCAATCTGCTGCTGCTAAGTTTAAAAAAAAAAAAAAAAGAAAAGTGGGTCATAGAGGTATGAAACGGATATGAAGCAGAGCACAAATGAGATGAACAAAAACATTTATTTATGGTCATAATATAATTAACTATAATCTGGGGTGCATAAGGGTGAAATAGGATGCTTGTATTGCCAAAGGGAAATGCTGGTAGAAATTTAGCTACCTGGGGGTAGGCAGATACATTTAACCGTGAAGGTTTAAAACCACATGGATCAAGGAGAAGCTTGCTATAAATAACCAAGTGAAACGAATATCACCCTTAGCAGCGACCCCCTGGAGAGTCATAGAAGGCAGTGGACAATTAACTATCTCAAAAAAAAAAAAAGGGGACGCTGAGTAACACCAGAAAATTACTTATCTGTAATACTCACCTTAGCATGACCCGGGTGATCTAAATAACTAGTCACAGCGCTGGTAGGAGAATATAAGAAGCCTTTTTGGAGAGTTGGAGAGGTAGGGGATTAAAAAGCAATAGGCATTAATAGAGACAGGAAAGGGCCTGGGCACCCCCCCTCCTAGTGGCAAACTGGGGAAGAGAATTAGACCAACAAACAAATTCAAAATGAGCAGGTCAACAAGAGGCGCTGCCTCAAAAACGCAGAAAAGCAACGTTGGGACGAGCTCCATACAGCAGTACATGACACAAGAGGTGAACCCTAAAAGCCCCGGATTGGTTAAGAAAACGGACAAGAAAAAATCAGGGGAAGCAAATGCGAATCGATCTAGAGGAGAGACGACTCTAGAAAGCGAATATGACCATAGTAGATTAGAGGACCCAAAACTGGACACACAACCTCCATCAAAAACAGAGATGAATGTGATGCTGCTTAGGATAGAAAATCTGATAAAAACGGAAATTAATAAAGTAAGAATTGACCTAGGAGGCTTACTGGAAAGAGTTGAGGAGACGGAAAAAAGAATAGAAGAACAAGACCAAGAACTGAATAAGTTAAAAAAACAAGTACAAGCGATGACAGACAACCAAAGAACCCTAGCATATCAGTTGGAGGACCAGGAAAATCGCAACAGGCGACAGAACTTGAGAATACGCGGGATGGCTGAAGAGCAGGGAGAAAACCTAAGAGGGATTATGAACACAATATTTAATCCCGTGATGGACAGACCGGCAGACGCAAAACCCCTCAAATTCGATCGGGTACATAGAGTAAGAAACCCCAAACAGGCCGAGAATAGGGGACCTAGAGATATCGTAGCACGGTTTCAGAACTATGCTGATAAGGCGGAAATATGGGGAAGGTTGAGGGGGATACCCCCCATTAGATACAAAGAAAAGGAGATACAGATTTTCTCTGATCTATCAAGAGAAACACTAGAAAGGAGAAGACATCTGAAACCGCTCTTGGACCTGTTGCGCACGGAGAATATAAAATATCAGTGGGGCTTCCCTGCATGCCTCATTGGATTTAAGGGGGGATAACTGCACGTTTAAGATACCCGGAAGAAATTGAGAGGTTCTGCCAAAAAATGGATATAATAGCACCTGACCTCACTGGCTGGGTATCTTAGAGAATTAAATTAGGAGGTGGGAGGGGATGGGGGGGACGGTGGGGGGGAGGAGGGGATAAGCAGCCGGGAGCGATCCTTAGGCATCACCTCTGGGAAGAGGAGCCGATAGTGAGGGAGTGGAGGTTACCAAAGACGGCTCCCAGGCCTACAATAGGCCAAGAGGGGAGAGGGGAGGGGAGGGAGACCAGAGAGTGTTGGGGAGGGTAGAATGGGGGGGGGGCATCTCGTTGATTCCACATTGTCCAGTTTACTATTCCCTAGGTGCGTCCCCAAGTATAGAAGAAAAAGAAACAAAAAAAAATTTTTTTTTTTTAAGATGACAGAGATTAAATTCCTGTCATATAATGTTAAGGGTTTAAATTCTCCTGCTAAAAGACATAAAATCCTAAGGGAATTACACTATCACAAGGCGGATTTAGCCTTTTTGCAGGAGACCCACCTGACACTGGAATCCAATATAAGATTATATTCCCGCAGTCATCCCATTTGGTACTACGGGGATACAATAACAAAGCGGGCCAGAGGAGTCGCAATTGGGATAGCAAAAGGGATACGTTTTGAGTTGGGGGAGAGATTGACAGACCCCGAGGGAAGGTTTTTATTCCTGAAAGGAAAACTGGGAGGATCAGAATATACGCTAGCCAATATCTATGCACCCAATGTAGACTCTGCGGGCTTCATAAAAAAAATTCTAGTAAAACTAAAAAAATTCGAGACGGGCCATGTGATATTAATGGGGGATTTTAATCTATGTATGGAACATGGACTCGACAGTACGTCTCGTGCACAGGGGACAAAGGAAAGTCAGTTGAAAATACTGAAACAAAGAATGTACAATGATCAGTTGGTAGACATATGGCGAATACAACACCCCAAAACCCGAGATTATACATTTTATTCCCCTGTGCACGGGACCTACTCGAGGATAGACTATATCCTCATAGATCATAAATTATTAGAAAGGGTAGTGGAAACAGGAATAGAAGCTACGACGGTATCTGACCATGCACCCATAACTATGAAACTTAACATATCTGATCAGAAAACGAACCCACCAGAGTGGAGAATAGACGAAAGTTTACTGGAGGATGAGGATATAGTAAAAAGAGTCCAGGAGGAACTAGAAAGGTTTTTTCTGGAGAATGACTCGGAGGGGATCTCCAGGGCCACACTTTGGGAAGCTCACATAGCGTACATAAGAGGAATATTTATAAGTGAGGGAGCCAGGAAAAAGAAAGAAAAAACAAGGAGGTTAAAAGAAACAGCAAAAGACATTTTAAAACTAGAACAAGAACATAAAAAAAGGGGTAAAAAAACAGAAATATGGCATAAATTAACACTGAAAAGAGAAGAGTATAGAGTACTCACAGAACAAGAATTTAAGAAAGAACTATATAGCATCGAAAGAGAGAGATACATCTGGGGGGACAAACCTAGCAAATCCCTAGCCAGAATGGTACAGAAAAAGAGAAATAGGAATTATATAGAAAAAATTAGAAATAAGAACGGGGACCTGGTATATAATACCAAAGATATAGCAGAGGAGTTCAGAAGATCTGTATAATGTGAAACAAAAGAACTGGAATCCCGGAGAGAAAGAGGCCAGTACAGGGGAAGTATTGAGAAAAGCTAACCTCCCAAGAATAGACAACGATATAGCTAAAAACTTAGATAGGCCTATCACCGAGGAGGAAATAAGGAGAACATTAAAAAATTCTGCCAAAGGGAAAAGCCCCGGACCGGACGGCTTCACGACTAGGTATCTGCAAAAGTTTGGATCCATCTTGATACCAAGATTATGCCATTATTTCAACGGACTAGGCTCCGGCTACGAATTAAGCAGAGAGGCTTCGACAGCAAATATTACAGTTATTGGTAAGGAGGGGAAAGACAATACGCTCTGCTCGGGATTTAGGCCAATCTCATTGTTAAACGTGGATATAAAGATATATGCTAAAATCCTGGCAGAGCGTATGAAGGAGATAATGACGGGCCTGGTCCACCCCGACCAGGTAGGATTCATACCAGGAAGGGAGGGGAAGGACAATGGGGTCAGAGCACTATTGATCCTCGAGCAAATTAAAGTAAATGGAGCACCCAGTCTACTCTTGTCAGTGGACGCAGAAAAAGCGTTCGACAGAGTAGACTGGGGTCTCATGATGCAAATATTAGAAAATGTGGGGATTGGCCCAAGAATGAGGGAGAGGATTAAGATACTGTATCAACACCCCCGAGCAAGGATTAAAGTCAACGGATCCCTATCAACAGCTTTTGAGATGAAAAATGGGACCAGGCAGGGATGCCCTTTGTCCCCCCTCCTTTTTGTGTTGTCGCTGGAGCCACTGCTGGCAATGATACGCAATGACCCAAATATTAAGGGAGTAAGAGCAGGAGAAGAAGAGCATAAATTATCCGCATTCGCGGATGATGTTTTATTTTATGTGAGGAACCCTAGATCCACGCTGCCTTTTTTAATGGCCAATATTAAACAATACGGTGAGATCTCCAATTTTAGGATGAACGTGTCCAAAACAGAAATTCTGAATGTAAACACGAATAAGGATGAAGAACGATCCCTCAAGAGAGAGTTTAACTTTATCTGGCAGAAAGAGATAAAGTACTTGGGAATTAAATTAGCAAACTCTCTTAAGAATATATATAGATTGAATTATATCCCCCTACTAGATGAAATAAATGGAGAAATCAAAAAAATTAAGAATCGACCGATCTCATGGTTTGGAAGGATAAATATAGTAAAAATGATACTAATGCCGAAAATCTTATATAGGTTCCAGATGGTGCCAGTAGCCCACCACAATCCTATTTTAAAACACTCAACTCCTTGTTATTAAACTACATATGGAATAAAAAGAAACATAGGATCGCACTCCGAGTATTAAAACAGGAAAAAAAACAGGGAGGACTAGTGGTCCCGGATATCAGAAAATATTATAATGCGTCAGTAATATCCCGTATAATAGAGTGGGCTAGGGAAAATCGGGAGAAAAGATAGGTTAATATTGAATGTACACTGGCAGGGACACAGTTAGGTAGAAAAATATGGAATTCACCACATTTTAGAAGTTTACATAACACCACACATGAAATCACACGGATAGCACTAAGGATATGGGACAGAATACACAAACAGTTAGGACTAAAATATAACTCACCACTAATAGATTTAAAAGACAATGAATTTTTTGCACCAGGATTAAAAGGGGACGGTGGGAATTGGATTAAAAATAGAACCCAGGTAAAAGATCTTATTCAAAAGGGTAAAATATTGTCACTTCAAGAGATTAAAACTAAGATGGAATTCACAGGGTGGGATGAGTGGCGCTACTTACAGCTATCCTCCTTTATCAGGAGTCTCCCGATCCCATTAAGGGATCAGAAGGAGTACACTCAATTGGAACAACTATGTGTGGCTGAACACTCAAAAGGGAATATTTCAAAACTTTATAAATTCCTGATGAGGGCGGAAGAGCTGGGGAAGCCCAGTTATATGCAAAAATGGGAAAGAGAGTTTGAAAGCACTAGGGATAAAATTATAGTAGATAGAATCTTCAATTTAACTCATTCATCAGCAACAGATACGAGAACGGCCAAGATGAATTTTAAACTTATTACTGGATGGTACATTACCCCTGACAAAATCAGCAAATATAGAGAAGGGCAGTCCGCTGATTGTTGGAGAGGTTGCGCAACTAGGGGATCAATGGCCCACTTGTGGTGGAACTGCCCTAAGATCAAAGAATATTGGAAAAAAATTCTAACCCTAATCAAGGAAATAACTAAAAAAGAGATCAAAGAAGATCCTTGGGTGGTCCTCTTCCATGGGGGGGAGGAGCCTATAAAAGAATATAAAAAAACTCTGATACCGCATCTTCTTAATGCGGCGAAACGATTGATACCCAAGAAATGGAGGGAAAAGGAAAGCCCCCAAATATGGGAGTGGATTAATGCAGTAGAGGAAACTCATAGGAGGGAGGGGATGAGACTTGGAGGGGAGGAAGACAATAAGGATCTAAGGGACAAATGGGGTAAATGGATAGAATTTAAAAAATCCTGGAGTTGTGCAGAAAACTTAAGAGTGATATAAGATAGTTGGGGGGAAACAGGATTCAACTATGGGGGATTACCAGGGGAAGGGGGACGGTGGAATCACGAGATGGAGGGAGGGATGGAGGGAGGGAGGGAGGGAGGGTGGGATGGGGAGGAAAAATACACATGTTACCTTTTTGCAGTTAAAAAAAAAAAAAAAGAGAGAGAAATATACAGAAACATTTAAGGAAATAAGAAGCCACAAGTGATGCATTGACTACAGGGGGAAGCGAATGGCGGAAGGGTCCGTGAGCATGTTTGACGGATTGCACCCCGGTCTAGTCTGATGTGGAAGAAAAAAAAAGAAAAAAAGAAAAAAAAAAAAAAGAAACGCACTGCATTGAGTTTTCTTTTTGCTAGTGACATTTCTGTTGATTAGATGACCCTTCAAGTTTGCTATTAAGGAACACATTGAGTTGTTGTCGGCAACATTTCTGTTGGTCATATATCTGTACAAGTTTGCTAATCAAAATTCACAACATTGTATTACTGGGAGTGACGCTTCTGTGGGTTCAGTGACTGTATACTGTTGCTAGTCAGAAACGTACAGCATTGAGTTTTTGCTAGGATATCGGAGAACTGGAGAAAGTGCAGAGAAGGGCAACTAAACTGATAAGAGGCATGGAGGAGCTCAGCTATGAGGAAAGATTAGAAAAACTGAATTTATTCACTCTTGGGAAGAGGAGAATAAGGGGGGATATGATCAACATGTACAAATATATAAGAGGTCCATATAGTGAACTTGGTGTTGAGTTATTCACTTTAAGGTCAACACTGAGGACAAGAGGCCACTCTTTACGTCTGGAGGAAAAGAGATTTCACCTCCAAATACGGAAAGGTTTCTTCACAGTAAGAGCTGTGAAAATGTGGAACAGACTCCCTCCAGAGGTGGTTCTGGCCAGCTCAGTAGATTGCTTTAAGAAGGGCCTGGATTATTTCCTAAATGCACATAATATAACTGAGTACTAAGTTTTGTAGGTAAAGTTGATCCGGGGTAAATCCGATTGCCTCTCGGGGGATCAGGAAGGAATTTTTTCCCCTCCGGTAGCAAATTAGATCATGCTCTGCTAGGGTTTTTTGCCTTCCTCTGGATCAACTGTGGGTATGGAGTTGGGTGTATGGGATGTACTGTGTTTTATTTTGTTTGTTTATCTTTTTTATGGTTGAACTGGATGGACTTGTGTCTTTTTTCAACCTGACTAACTATGTAACTAGTGACATTTCTGCCGGTTATATGATTGTGTGGTGTTGCTAATCAGAAATGCACAATGTTAAATTATTGTTGGTAACATTTCTGTCTTTTGTCCTATACCCTGTTGTTCATCAGAAGTGTGTTAGTGCCACGCTCTGCTGGTTATGACTGCACGTAGTCTAGCATCAGCAATACACATTTGAGGTTGCATGTGTCTTTTCTGTGATCATCAGAAATGCACAATAGGTGTTAGTATAATTTCTGTTGGTTATATGACCGTACTGCGTTCGGTATCAGGAATACACAACACCAAAGTTGTTCTTGTCCTCCTGTCTTGAATCTATTACCTTAGTTTGCTGTATATCAGAAAAACGCAGCAGTGGAACAGGTCTGTGTCTTCTGTGTTAAATCGCTCAGAAAAACACCATATTGCTAGTGTCCTTTCTGTTGGAGGTATGACCTTAACATATTAAGCATCAGAAGCACACATTTGAAGTTTTGTGTCCTTTCTCTTTGCTTAGGTTATATGGTATCGTATTACATATTAGAAATACACAATTTTAAGTTTGGTTTGTGTCTTCTCTGTCCTACAGGTGACCGTATATCAGAAAATACAACAGTGAAGGCTGGGTGTGTCTTCCTGTTTTGTATTCCATATAAAGCCTGAGCTTGCTACCCTTCAAAAATACAAGATTTATGACCTGTATATCTGTGATATTAATTATATATATTGTCACTTTTATTTCAGACCTTATTTTCCATGCACATGGAAGGAAAAGGATTTCCGAATGCAAAAGATTGAGTCTTTTACATTCAGGGCCCGGGGACATGCCAGAGACATTCCCTAGACCTGAACCCAGTAGGGTTATAGGACAAGGGAAGGTCATAAAATCACCTATCATGCTTTTTTTTAGTAGGAACTAAGGGGTTATAAGAGTTTGCCTGAAGATGCAGCATCAGCGCTTATCTGACAGGTTCACCCAATCCGATAAGTTTACAGCTCGGTATGTATAGTTCATGTCACCCCCTTGGACGAACTGGATGTGATTAACCAATATTCGTCTTTTACTCCTACTATAGAATTATTCCCTGTAGTAGGGATCTGCTTAACATAACACTTTTTGGTACCAAGAGGTACTCATTGGTGCTTGGAGTGGATTATCGTCTCAAACACCGGATATTTATGAAATGCTATATTTATTGGCGCATAACATTCACTTCTTACCCTGAAAGTAGAGGGTAAACTGTGCCTGAGTGTTATACGCAGGGGGCTGTGGAAAGTTTTTTTCCCCAGAAACTTTCCTCTTAAAGTTAGTGTGGGTGTTATACGCCGATAAATGCGATAGTTACTCTCAGTTCTTACCAGGCTCCTTTCTGCGTAGTGTTAATGCATCTACCCGCAGGGTTATAGGGAGCCTGGGGATATAGAACACTTTCACATCTGACATGTCAGCTTTCAGATGGTAAGAAAACCAGAAGTTGTGTATGCCTGGTTACATAACAGAGCCTGGGGACTGCCCAGGGGGAGACCGGGCCTACTTGCTGACCAGCTTGCAGAGCAACCGGTTGACCTGTCTAACAGTGTGCGTTGGAGCCGCAGAGCCATGCCAAGGCACCCTGTGATCTGTGGTCCTGGCACTGAACAATGAGTGTCCCCGCAATGGAGGCACATGCATTCTGATGGATGGATGGGGGTAGGTGTAGTGGGCAGGTCATTGTAGGGGGCAGGTAGGTCAGTGTAGTGGGCAGGTAATTTTAGGGGTCAGGTCAGTGTAGTGGGCAGGTAGGTCAGCTGCCTCTCACACAAAGCAAAGTGACTACCCGCCACCTATCCCTCCTGCCCCCCCCCCCCGGTTGTGATGCTTTCCTGTACATAAACAGGAGGAGGAACAGGGCTCTTATAAGCTTGCACTAATAGGCAGCACTGATGAGGCTGCACTGCTACACAGCATGGTACTGAGGGGGGGTCTATATTGAGGGTGGTCTGTACTTAGTGGGTGGATAGTGTGGTGGGTAACTCTGCGCTGCTGATATGTGCAAAAATTTTGAGCTGCTAACACGGCTAATTGAAAAAAAGCTTAAAGAAAACAAATTGTGGTTAATAGTGTAGCGCTAGTCCGAATAAACAGAAATGAAATTAAATGCCACATGAATAAAAAACCATAAACATAACACAAATAATGATACAATATGAAAATATTATACAATATTAGACCCAGTGTTAAAAATAGTCCAATTTTTTTTTTTAAAGAACTAAAAAAACAAAGGTCCACTGTGAGTGACAGAACAAGTGACAATTCCAATGTTGAAATGATGGCAGCACGGAATCTTCTTATGTGTAATGAGAACCCTCCACCAGTAACGATGCAGGCTTACCAGACACTGTAGACCCCAAAAAACGTATGTTTTATGAGTCAAAAAGGCTTGTGATCAGAGGAGCTTCTTGGGACCACTCCAAGAACAAAGGATCAATGACCAACTCTCCAGCTAAAATAAGTATCCCAATATATAATAAACACTGGTTTGAAAAACATGTGGATATTCCCGAATGTGATCTCAGTCATATAGAGGTATATGAAAGAAGAAAGAAGGCAATATAGTGTAATACTGTGGTAAAATATAAAAATTTTATATGCAAGTATGGAAAGTGGGAAAAACAACTGCGCTAATTATCAAAGAAAAACAATGTAGCAGCCAGCACACAGACAAACAAAGTCAAAGTGAACGTGGAGAAAGAAAGTGCAGCGCTATACTAATTACCGTATTTATCGGGGGTATAGCGCGCTCCCGCGTATAGCGCGCACCCCTAAAGTTGCCGCCATTCCTGTGGAAAAAAAGTTTTTTGTACTTACAGTTTTGGTGTCTTGCGCGGCGTCCATCGGCGGCTTCGGGTGTCCTCTTCGTCTGGTCCGGCGTCCGTCTGCGGCTTCGGGTGTCCTCTTCGTCGGGTCCGGTGTCCTCTTTGACGGGTCCGGCGTCCTCGCGGCGTCCTCGCGGCGTCCTCGCGGCGTCCTCGCTTTCCCGCGCCGAGTTTCAAATACTCCGCCGGCATATACCGAGCGCAGTACACTCGGGTATAGTCGGGCTATACGCGGGAGCGCGCTATACCCCCGATAAATACGGTAAAGCGGCTATCGGCGTATACCGCGCACCCACGATTTTGCCCTGATTTTCAGGGCAAAAAAGTGCGCGGTATACGCCGATAAATACGGTAGTTTTGTGAAAATGCTGCCAAATTCACATGACATAACAATGTGAAATCAAACAAAAATTGTATGTAAAAGCATAGTAAAAGACAATTGTACTCAACATGTGTGGAATACTGATATAGTCCATACATATGTTGTCAAACTGATGAGTGAAAAAACCAACCAAACAAAATAAACAAAAATGAATAGTTCATAGGTGTGTCCCAAATGGATGAATGAAATCTTCACATATGATGCCAGTTCAAGGAAATTAAGACAACAATGATGGCTTGTCTGTAGCAACCTTCAGACTATCAAAATCAATGGAAATGGATACTCTTACCAGCTGTGGTGGACTCACATGTTAGTACTAACAGCAAGTCAGATCAGGCATGGTGGTCACAGCGGACCCTGGGCTCTGTGCGTGAAAGGTTTTGCAGCGATGGTCACTCCAGCTGAGATGATGGATTCAATCTTGGTCGGATACCTCACTTCAGGGACAGGAACCCGGGTTAACAAAAGGCCAATGGAGGGATGGCCAGGCTCATGTATCAACACAACATGTGGCATGGGAAAAAGAAAAAATAAATGCTCCCAATGTGTGACAACTACGCCGTCACCATGAATAGGAGATGAAATGGTAATTACTTATTCTGGAGGATACCACCTGGTTGCTCTATGATGTTAAACAGAGCTCATGGGGTTATTTCATCACAACCTCCTGCTATATCTCCTATTGATGGTGTGGTGCATCTACCAATAGGTTATATGAGAATCCTGGTAATACGTCTCAGTCTCTACAACATATGGTATCAGGCAATCAAGAACATATCATAGGATGCAATCCAGGATGAACAGTATTCTGAGTATACAGGCTTGATACAGCTAGCTGTGGGTACTTGCGGTTTGGATGCGACCAGGTGTGTAGTTCCTTCCTGGAGAGTGATCAGTAGCAGGTGCAGGATGCCTCTATGGATCTGTGGATTGCGAGCTCTGTGGTCAAGCAGCAAATCGTAGATAGTAGCAGGGTCCGTGCGTAGAACTTGGAGCTGAGAGCCTGGTGATCTCCTTTACAAGGTGAGGACACTGTGGGACTCTGGAGGAGGTCTTGGGCTTCAGATGGCGGCGAGCGTCAACTTCAATAACCAGACGCCGAGCCGCGATCAGAGGAGGTTTAAATAGCTGGCCTGTCGCGGGACACACGCTGGGCGCGCTTCCGCGTTCCAGCGCGGAGCGCAGGATTCGACGGCACGTCGGAAATGACGAAATGAGGATGCTGGACGGGACGCAGGATTCGACGGCACGTCGAAAGTGTCGATGACAGGGTGCTGAATGGAGCGCAGCTGTCTAGGGATGATACAGCTGCGCTCGTTCTGTACAAAGTAACGCCTATGGTGTTACACAATGGTGCAGATCAAAAAACCAATGATGCGCCTGTGCCTCCCGATGGGTGGATGCAATGGGGACGTACAGCCGTCACCGAGCTTATCCATTCAAATCAGTGGGCGGAAGTTTAGATGACGTTTTTGTGACGTCTCGCCCGTCCATTGGATTGCATGTCTGGCTGCTGAAGCCTGTCAGTCACGAATGCGGTTCCCCTTGGATTGGTTGTGGGCGGCGGTGTCGATGACGTTATCGGCGCCGCACCCACCTACTTTGGATTGGCTACAGATCTTTGTGCTGTCCATTGTCTAGCTCTCCATATGACATTGGGCAGGCATGGGGGTGCGGTTAGCTACGAGCAACGCGGGTTGGATGTTGTTCCTTCCTACATCACCGGACCCGCCCCTCAGTCTTTCCTTGCTCTCATTGGTTATTCTGTGTGTCCCCAACAGACGGATTTCTATGTGGTTCCTGTTTCTTTATTGTCATGCACTGCATTAACTTAGGTTTTGGGCGGACCTTTTTGTAAGGGGTAGTGCTGTGGTCCATTAGAGTGGCTCAGTGTTGCTTATGGCAGTTGATCACGGCCCCTTACTGGTCACTACTCATAGGGCATGCATGTTTTTTTTTTTATGTTTTATTGTATGCTGCTTTGCTGTCCATTGGGATATATGTTTCGGTAAAGTTTGAATTAGATGCTTATTACTATTTATATGTCATTATATATACTGTATATGCTTTATATGTTTACCTTTTTGATTATTCAATCATGTCAAACATTTGTATGACAGATCCTGCTTTATATTTGTATATTAGAGCATTTGTTTTGATGTACTATATCCTGTCAAGATTGTCCACTTCCTGTCTCCTCCCTTTCAGGGGTGGAGTTCCGGATTACTTGTTTTATTTAAACTCAGCAGTGTGGGGGTACAGACAGATGCCCCTGTTGATGGCTTTGAGCCGAAACTAGTCGGGTAACATCCATAGTACCCCATACTGCTTTTAGATATATTTTTCACGTGATTTTATTCATTTATTTTACATAAAGCCTTCATTGGTTTTTTGATCTGCACCATTGGGAGCATTTATTTTTTCTTTTTCCCATGCCACATGTTGTGTTGATACATGAGCCTGGCTATCCCTCCATTGGCCTTTTGTTAACCCGGGTTCCTGTCCCTGAAGTGAGGTATCCGACCAAGATTGAATCCATCATCTCAGCTGGAGTGACCATCGCTGCAAAACCTTTCACGCACAGAGCCCAGGGTCCGCTGTGACCACCATGCCTGATCTGACTTGCTGTTAGTACTAACATGTGAGTCCACCACAGCTGGTAAGAGTATCCATTTCCATTGATTTTGATAGTCTGAAGGTTGCTACAGACAAGCCATCATTGTTGTCTTAATTTCCTTGAACTGGCATCATATGTGAAGATTTCATTCATTCATTTGGGACACACCTATGAACTATTCATTTTTGTTTATTTTGTTTGGTTGGTTTTTTCACTCATCAGTTTGCCAACATATGTATGGACTATATCAGTATTCCACACATGTTGAGTACAATTGTCTTTTACTATGCTTTTACATACAATTTTTGTTTGATTTCACATTGTTATGTCATGTGAATTTGGCAGCATTTTCACAAAACTAATTAGTATAGCGCTGCACTTTCTTTCTCCACGTTTATATGCAAGTGCACTTACAATTGAATGAAGTTAGCAGCGCATGTAGTACAAATATGGCGGCAGTGGAGTCGTTCTGACGCGTTTCGTGTTATCACACGTCATCTGGGGGTGACCCTCCACTGCAGCCTACTCCAATTTATAAATAAAGGCCCCCCATAATGGGAGCCAAGCTCACCTGTTCATTAGAGCGTCCTAAACTGGCACTTCTGGTATGTAACAAGATTGGCGTGACGGCATGTGTTCCACGCCTCAATGTAAGACTCAGCTTGCGCTCCAAGCAGCGCCTTACAAAGCCATTTCCGGTTCGCAATACACTACCGCGGAGATGTGCGCTCCACGTCTCAGTGTATTGTTAATATATGCGTTCCGGAAATCTTAAAACCGGAAGTGATGTGGGGGGAAGATGTGCGTTCCAAACCTCAATAGAGGATGGATATTTGTGCTCCAACACTGTGCTCTGTACATGTAGCCTCCGCTGCTTACAAAATCATATACATAGGCGGCTGGAAAATAAAATAAACGGGCTAAGAACAGTGTAAAAACAGAGTTTATGAACATTAAATGAGAAATGAGGAACCGACATAATGGAGAAATAAAACTCCACATACGATGCCCTAAGGAGACACTATGCAAGAAAATAGGCATATAAGCTGAACAATAAATTAAGCCTTATTTCAAATGCAATAATCACAAAAATTGTGTAATATTAAAACTAAATTAAAATAGCTATATGAATATAAGGTCAAAAGGTAGCATTTAAATGATATACTTACATCTCATAAAAAGAAATTAAATATATTTAAAATTGGTAAAAAGCCTACAATACTAACGCCTGTGAGCTGAACTCCCATATGGTTTAATTACATGGACTTTCCTCAAAACTCAGCTAAACATTATGTAAATGGCTAATTGATATGTATATGATATACAGCACAAAACACTTATGTAATTACAGACAATGAAAAAAAGGCCTAAAAAGACAAAAGTAAAACCAGGAAGAAGGAAGGGGCTGAAATGGATATAAAAAAACGAAATAGATATGAACGTTGTAAAGGACTAACCATAAACGACTACTGTTAGGACATATCGATGAACGAGTTAATGTCCCAATCTACATTTAGACCCGATGGCAATGGGATTGGAGCTCATAGATCCAGAAAGTTTCAAGGCGCTAGACACCTCTGGTCTTTGCGCCACCTCTCCATGGGGGTATGTATCTGTCAATAATGACAAACTGAGTGCCAGTTGGGTTTCTATTATGAAACTCTTTAAAATGTCTCTGGACTGTATGGTTTGTATCCCCGCCCTTAATGAGAGCAATATGCTCGCCGACCCGGATGGATAAGGTACGGATCGTGCGTCCAACATATTGCATCCCACAGGGACAGGTGATAAGATAAACAACATTTTGTTTCACATGTACAAAATTGTTTAATTTTCTATTGTTTATTTGTCACCGTAGAGACAAATTCTGTTGTTTTCCGTCTCCCCAATGTATTGTGTTGACACACCTTACATTTTTTACATGGGAAGAAATCCACTAGGTCATGGAAGAACGAGCTCCGAACTGGAGGGTTGATGATGTTAAGGGCTATCTGAATTTGTAAGGATGGTGCACCTCAAAAAACCACTATCGCTCTTTCAGGTAGTAAGGAATTGAGGACATTGTCACTTCTGAGTATGTCCCAATGTTTATCAATAATATTCCTCACTTGTTTGTGTTGAATAGAGTAAGATGTCACAAAAGCTAATTTGAAGCTTTCATCAGTGGGGCATTTAGGTTTGATGGTAATCAGAGACGATCTGTCTAGTGACAGTACTCTCTGTATTTCAAAATCATTATCAGCACTGATATAGCCTTTATCCAAGAATCTCTTTTTAAGAGTTTCGGATTGTTCCAAATAAGTTTTTGTGTCCGTGCAGTTCCTACGCAGTCTGAGAAACTGACTGCGTGGAACGGAGCCAAGAGTGATGATGGCAACTGTCTACGGGAATAAACCCGTTGCAATCGGTGGGTTTAAAGTACGTCTGAAAGACAAATTTCAGATCTAGAAAATGGATCTTACTAGTCCTTGATTCGTAGGACAGACTTATACCTCTATTGTTCAAATTGAGACCCTTGAAGAACAGTTTTAAGGATTCTGCACTGCCATTCCAAAGGAGGAGGATGTTGTCTATATATCTAGCCCACAAAACTAAGGATGGAGTATCCTGGGCATAGACGACATCCTCCTCCCACTTGGCCATTAAAAAGTTTGCGAGACTAGGAGCAAACTTGGCCCCCATCGCTACACCTCGTTGTTGGAGGTAGTAGCGTTGGTCAACCCAAAAATAATTGTCTTTGGTAGCGAATTCCAAGAGTTCGATAAGATGCTCACATTGGAAATCGGCCAACGAATGTTCACGACCCAAAAAATGTTGGACCGCGGCTATCCCCAAATAATGGGTTATACAAGTATAGAGGGAAGCCACATTGGCCATGGCCATAATATAGTCCCCTTGTAGTCTAAACCTTCTAGGAAGCGTATAGTGTCACCCGTATCTTTTAAGAACGAGGGAGTTTTCCTAACAAGTGGCTGTAGATAATGATCAATGTAGCGGCCTATACGTGACGTGACTGAGTCGATGCCACTCACGATAGGCCACCCTGGGGGAAGGGTGGGATGTTTGTGGATTTTTGGTAGGTAGTAAATTGTGGGGATTCTCTGAATTTTGGGTATTAAAAAGGCCTTCTCTTTCTTATTTTTTTTTTTTTTGATCAAAACCTTTATTGGTGAGGTCCTGTAATTCTTTCTTATAAGAAAAGGTGGGATTATTAGGCATTTCTTTTTAAGTATCGGGTTCATTCAAAATACGATACATCTCGGCTTGATATTGTGATTTGTCTAAAACAACAATACCGCCCCCCTTGTCTGCAGGGCGGACAACCCAGTGCTTCTGATCACATAGGGACTTGAGGCCCGCACTTGACAGAGAGGGTAAGTGGGGGCATTTCCTAATATATTTTTGAATGTCGATGAAGGTCCCAAACTTGTTTAATTTTTTGAGGGGGTGGACAAATTTGAGACCCTTATCTAGTATACTCTGTTCAGTGTTGGTAAGTACCTTATTACTAAGGTTAAAAACACCTTGGCCTCTCACACTCTCCCTCTCTTTCCTTTTCTGTATTCTCTGTCCCCCTCTGCACCCTCTCTTGGGTTTGGACCTTTTTTCTTTGAAAATTGGTCCTCGTGAAAACCCTGCCCCCCATAGATGTTGGACCCATCATGATGGTGAGGCATTGATTCATAGCCATTTCCCCCATATGATTGTGGGATATGGCCTTAATAATCCCTTAAGGGGGTGAATCTGTTGTGAGTAGGAACAGGGGATGCATTGTAAGAATGAGGGGGAGAATAGTGGTGATCATAATATTGTCTGTATGGACCAGGAGAGGCATCCTGTACCTGACCATTTCGGCTGTAATGGGGATAATGGGGATAAGGGCAAGTATGGTAGGAATTACCCCTAAACTGTCCCCTACCACCTCGTTTACCGCGGTTGTTGCCTCTCCCTTTGCCCTGATTGTTAGGAGTATGGGGATTACAATATGATGGTCTCTGATCTCGATCCTCTTTCTCCAAATGACTCTGGAGATTGGATGAGAGAGAATTGTATTCCAGAGAGTTTTTGTGTGTTGATAATTTTTTTTTTATCTCTCTGATCTCTTTGTCAAGAGTTGCTAGTCTGGTTCTTTTTCGTGAGATAAGGAAACCCAAGAAATTGGTACCCACCTCATTGAAAAACTTGTACCAAGTTTCAAGGTCGGGATCCCCTTGCTGAGGGTGAACTTCCCACCTTAGACTGCGTGGGACCATACTCTCAGAAATATATTGTTCTAAGAAGGCCAGATCCCACAAGATATGTAATGATATTTTCGAGTCTCAAAAAGAGGCCTCCTAACTCAGTGTCATTTCCAGTAACAGAAACAACTCTGTCTAAATTAACAGTCCTGGATGCTCTATAGCAGGGATCCTCAAACTACGGCTCTCCAGCTGTTGCGGAACTACACATTCCATGAGGCATTGTAAAACTCTTACATTCACAGACATGACTAGGCATGATGGGAATTGTAGTTCCTGAACAACTGGAGGGCCATAGTTTGAAGACCCATGCTCTATAGTCAAATACATCCATTCCTAGAATGTAAACTAGGTAGACTGGTGAGCTGCAGCAGTGTTAATTATCAAAGAATAATAGAAGAATAGTGTGGTGGGTAACTCTGCGCTGCTGATATGTACAAAAATGTAAAGCTGCTAACACGACTAATTGAAAAAAAGCTTAAAGAAAACAAATTGTGGGTAACAGTGTAGCGCTAGACCGAATAAACAGAAATGAAATTAAATGCCACATGAATAAAAAAAATCACAGGCAAACATAAACATAACACAAATAATGATACAATATGAACATATTATACAATATTAGACCCAGTGTTAGAAATAGTCAATTTAAAAAAAAAAAAAGAACTAAAAAAACAAATGTCCACCGTGAGTGACTGAACAAGTGACAATTCCAATGTTGAAATGATGGCAGCACGGAATCAAATGAAGAAGTGACTTCTTATGTGTAATGAGAACTGTGACGGATCTCAGATACCCTAGGTGGGCACATCCGCCAGACCTGTGTCTCCTGTCCTCCAAACACACCCGCAGCCTGCAGATTCGCCATAACCAGCCCGTAACCCCTCAATCACGAGACAATCCACACAGGTGTTGAGGGTTACTCATCCAGAGCTTAAACTGTTTATTAAATTCCAAAACATACAATTTTACACACAGTTAGGGACACTCCCCTTAGCCTTGTCTGAGAGGGGAGAGGGACAAGGAACAACCAATGGGAACGGAACATTTTGACATTGAAACAGTCTACAGATACCTAATGAGATTATGGTAAGCAGGCAGCCTGGCTTCTCAATACACACCCCCTGCGGAGAGACGTCTGCAGTCCAGGCTATTGTCTATGTGTCCAGCAACAAGAGGGAGGGATGGATGGGGGGAGAAGGGCTGTAACATTACATTATATCAATGCCAGCTTCAGGTCTCCAGTATTTCTTGGCCCATAGTCTGTCGGTAGGAGGCACGCCCCTAGTCCCTTCCAAAACACACAGTGACAGTGGGTTCTGTCACAAGAACCCTTCACCAGTAATGATGCAGGCTTACCAGACACTGTGGACCCAAAAACTTTTGTTTCATGAGTCAAAAAGGCTTGTGATCAGAGGAGCTTCTGGGGAAAACTCCAAGAACAAAGGATCAACGACCAACTCTCCAGCTGATATAAGTAGCCCAATATATAATAAGCACTGGCTTGAAAAACATGTGGATATTCCCAGATGTGATCTCAGTCAATTAGAGGTATATGGAAGAAGATAGGAGGCAATATAGTGTAATACTGTGGTAAAATATTAAATTGTAATATGCAAGTGCACTTACAATTGAATGAAGTTAGCAGCGCATGTAGTACAAATATGGCGGCAGTGGAGTCGTCCCGACGCATTTAGTGTTATCACACGTCATCTGGGGGTGACCCTCCACTGCAGCCTGCTCCAATTTTTAAATAAAGGCCCCCCATAATGAGAGCTAAGCTCACCTGTTCGTTAGAGTGTCCTAAACTGGCACTTCCAGTATGGAACAAGATGGCATGACAGCGTGCGTTCCACGCCTCAATGTAAGACTCAGCTTGCGTTCCAAGCAGCGCCTTACAAAGCCATTTCCGGTTCGCAATACACTACCGCGGAGATGTGCGCTTCACGTCTCAGTGTATTGTTAATATATGCGTTCCCAGAAGTCTTAAAACTGGAAGTGATGTGGGGGGAAGATGTGCATTCCAAACCTCAATAGAGGATGGATATTTGTGCTCCAACGCTGCGCTCTGTATATGTAGCCTCCGCTGCTTACAAAATTATATACATAGGCGGCTGGAAAATTAAATAAACGGGCTACGAACAGTGTAAAAATAGGGTTTATGAACATTAAATGAGAAGAGGAACGGACATAATGGAGGAATAAAACCCCACATACGATGCCCTAAGGCAGGGGTGCCCAACCTTTTGAAGGCCGAGGGCCATTTAAGCGACTTGGTAACCTGGTCGTGGGCCACAATGAGAGGAACGGGTGGATGGCAGCCCACTCTACTCTATAGAGCCCACTCTTTTTGGGAGATCGGATTGGAGGTAGGCGTTTGTAAACTGACACAAGTCCATTCACATCTGCCACTTCTTAGAGGTGAATTGAGGGATCGATTGGGTCGGACTGACTGTGTGAAAGGGGCCTAAGGCTGCTTTCACACTGATGCACTGTTTACCTGCACTGCGGGTGCAGCACAGTTCATCTGTGGCTTTCCTGCGGGTAAGCTGCACTTTGCCATAGACTTCTATTAGGACCCATTCACACCTGAGAGTTTTGTAGTCTAAAGCTACAAAACGCTAGAGGGGAAAAAATCCATTATTCTCAATGGAGATGGTTCACATCTCCACTCCAAAACGCCTGAAGCCGAACGCCTGAAGCTCAAACAAGTTCTGGACCCTTTTTTTTCGCTCGAATTGGGCTGATTTGGGCGTTTTTGAACGTTTGAATTCTCATAGAAACTAGTGGAAACGCTCGATTCAAGCGTCTAGCGCGACAACGGCATTTCTACGGGCGTTTTGTCGCTTTAATCTGTTCTGTGAAATAGAATATTCACCCAGGAAGAAAATAAAAAATATCTACAAACATAGCAACAAGATGATGAAAGAGATGATAATTTTTCCTATTGGCTAAAATAAAAAACGACAAAGTTCAAAAACGTCAAAAACGCTGTATGCAAATGCACGACAATACGTGATGCTCGGGTGTGAATGGGGCTATATCCTGTAGGTGTGGTGCACTCAGAGCTTTTTTTCTCAGAAAATAGGTGCAGGAACTCAACCACGACCCTGTTCAGATTTCACAAACAGTAGAAGGGTCTTAAAGGGGCATTAAATACCAGAATTGCACTAATACAGAGTGCAGAGTTCAGGGGGGTTACACACTGAGTGAAGAGCTGGCACTTGTAAACAAAGAAACCAGACTTCTGTGTTTACAAGTGATTGTGGTGAGCAGGCACCAAAGGGTCTAAGCCAAAGGTGGTGGAACTGAGTTCCCCCAAGTTCCCCCAGAAATAAAGCCCTGGGTGCACTATCAGAAAGCACACCAAACTCGCAGGTCAATGGCTCAGTGCAGGTAACCCACAGATGCACTGCTATGCACCTGTGGATCAGTTTGGAAGCAGCCCAGTAACCACTGCAGAACAGATATGCCCATATATACCCTGATTTTAGTAATAAACGTACCTTTAATAACAGTATTCTATGCCTTCCCAGAGCAGGAGGTCGCGGGCCACATCAGAGGGCTCCGCGGGCCACATGTGGCCCCGGGCCACTGGTTGGGCACCCCTGCCCTAAGGAGACACTATGCAAGAAAATAGGCATATAAGCTGAACAATAAATTAAGCCTTATTTCAAATGCAACAATCACGAAAATTGTGTAATATTAAAACTAAATTAAAATAGCTAATAATGACACTTGACTATAAGGTAAATAAGTAGCATTTAAATTATATACTTGCATCTCATAAAGAGTTGGTCGTTGATCCTTTGTTCTTGGAGTGGTCCCCAGAAGCTCCTCTGATCACAAGCCTTTTTGACTCATAAGTTGTTTTGGGTCCACAATGTCTGGTAAGCCTGCATCGTTACTGGTGGAGGGTTCTCATTACACATAAGAAGTCACTTCTTCATTTAATTCCGTGCTGCCATCATTTTAACATTGGAATTGTCACTTGTTCAGTCACTCACGGTGGACATTTGTTTTTTTAGTTCTTTTTTTAATTTTTTTTTAACTATTTCTAACACTGGATCTAATATTGTATAATATTTTCATATTGTATCATTATTTGTGTTATGTTTATGTTTGCCTGTGATTTTTTTATTCATGTGGCATTTAATTTTATTTCTGTTTATTCGGTCTAGCGCTACACTATTACCCACATTTTGTACTTAGTGGGTGGGTCTGTACTTATTGGGGGAGGGGTATCTATACTGAGGGGGGTCTGTACTAAGGGAAAGGGGTCTATACTTAATGAAGGGGCGTCTGTCACCCCACCATGTTTTACCACACTGGTGAGGTGACACCAACCCTAGCGAAGCCACTGCCACCCACCTCCTCTATCTTCTCCGCCCCGCGCCAGCATTCTCTAAAACAGGGGTCCCGGGCTGCACTGCCACTGGGAGCAGCCACATCAGCAGCCAGTGGCGAGAGTGGCGAGAGTGGCTTTCACCTTCTCTGGGCTCTGGTGTGTCAGACTTGTGGCAGGCTATGGGTGGAAAATGGCACTGCATCTGTTGGCAAGTGACACGCTGCATCTGGCGGCAAGTGACAAGCTCAGGGTTCCCAATGATTCTGCATTATGGTGAGTTGACCTATTTTATTATATATTACAATGTAATAAATAACTTTATTGTATGTGATACGTGTTCATTTGTCTTCTGTAAGTTGAAGAGGTCATCCTTCCAGATAAGATGTCACATCGCCCCCTTGTGGTCTTCAGCAGTCACACACTAATAGCTGTATAAATGCTATATTGTTAAAGTCAAACTCTTTTGTTTGTCTGTTCAGTTTTTGTTTTGTTTGTTCAGTTTTTGACGCTGACTTCTTGGATTTTCTGACCGCCCTCTGTTGCCTTTATCCACTCCCACATCAACAGCCAGGCACTTTCGTTTAGATCGCTATATTCTCTGTATTTCACCTGGTTTACTTTATTTATTACTTTTTATTTTTATTTTACTTCAAACCGGTTCAAGTTTTGTTTTGCGCCAACATAATCTCTTCCCATTTAAAAGGGAGAGGAAAGGGAAGAAAAAAAAGAAAAAAAAATTCTTTTTTTTTTTTGTCTTGGCTGTCCCTGACAATGTGCATTAGATGTGCTCTCTTGTCTGGCATTTTGATACACTTGATACATTGGGCTGATTTACTAATGAAGCTGCGCTGCACCGGTTCATGCCTTAATTAGTGCGCTGGATGAAGCCTTAATTAGGCGCATGAACCGGCCGCAGCAGCAGCGCGATGTAATTGATAAGTAAAGCCGCCGCCGAACTCCCTGTATAAGTCTATGGGGGAAATCTTAATTGTGAATTTTAAAGGCTAATCTGCAAGTTTTGTCCTAAAAAGTGTTTGGGGACCTCAGTCCTGCCCCAGGGGACATGTACCAATGCTTTTTTTTTTTTAAAACGGCCGTTTTTTCGGGAGCAGTGATTTTAATAATGCTAAAAGTGCAATAATAAAAGTGTAATTTTTCTTTAAATTTCGTACCATGGGGGGCTCTAATGTCAGCATGTGAAAAAGCGCATTTTTCCCGTGGATAGAAATGTCTCTGCACAAAATGACATTTTTCAAAGCAAAAAAGACGTTTAAAACTGACTCGCGGCTATAATGAATTGTCGGCTCCCGGCAATTGCAGGAGAATTCATTCTTAAAAAACCCGAACAAAAAAAGCGTGGGGGTCCCCCCAAATTCAATAACCAGACCCTTTAGGTCTGGTATGGATATTAAGGGGAACCCCTCCATCAATTAAAAAAAAAAAATGACGTGGGGTTCCCCCCAAATATCCATAACCAGACCCTTCAGGTCTGGTGTGGAATTTAAGGGGAACTTCACCCCAAATTAAAAAAAATGGCGTGGAGTCCCCCCTAAAATCCACACCAGACCCCTTATCCGAGCACGTTGACCTGGCCGGCCGCAGAAAAGAGGGGGGGACAGAGCGCGCCCCCCCCCCTCTCCTGAACCGCACCAGGCCACATGCCCTCAACATTGGGAGGGTGTTTTGGGGTGCGCATCTTGCCCGACGTGTTCTTCCATCTTCTTCTCCTTCCGCTGTCCTTCTCGTCCGCATCTTCTCCTTCTTGTTCTTCGCCGGAGGCGCCGCTTCCAATTGAAATCCCCGCTGTCTGCCGGACCACGCCCCCCTCTGACGCCACGGGCAAGCTCTTAGGAGTGTGCTGCAAGTGCATCAGAGGGGGGCGTGGTCACATGTCACAGGGCGGGCAATTCAATTTGAAGCTTGTGCGCGGCTTTTTCTTTGCCAGAGTCGCCGCTTCCAATTGAATTGCCCGCTTTCTGACATGTGACCACGCCCCCCTCTGACGCACAGGCACCACACGGGGACTTTCCTAAGAGCTTGTCCGAGGCGTCAGAGGGGGGCGTGGTCCGGCAGACAGCGGGGATTTCAATTGGAAGCGGCGCCTCCGGCGAAGAAAAACAAGAAGAAGAAGATGTGGACGAGAAGGACAGCGGGAGGAGAAGAAGATGTAAGAACATGCCGGGCAAGATGCGGGAATAGAAGACCCAAGACAGAAGCAGAGGAAGAAGAAGAAGATGGAGGAAGAAACCCGAAGGAAAGAAGAAAAGAAGAAGATAATAAAGGACTTGTCAAAAACCGGCTCTTGTCGTTTTTTACACTTGACACTTTTTTTTTCTCGTGAAATGGTAGAGGTACAAGGTACCCCATTACCATTTCACACAGGGGGGGGCCGGGATCTGGGGGGCCCCTTTGTTAAAGGGGTCTTCCAGATTTCGATAAGCCTCCTGCCCGCAGACCCCCACAACCACCGGGCAAGGGTTGTGGGGAAGAGACCCTTGTCCTCATCAACATGGGACATATTTCTAATGTCAGCATGTGAAAAAGCGCACTTTTCCTGTGGTTAGAAATATGTCTTTGCACAAAATGACATTCTGAAAAAAAAAAAAAAGCCGTTTAAAACTGACTCGCGGCAATAATGAATTGTCGGCTCCCGGCAATTGCAGGAGAATTCATTCTTAAAAAACCCGAGCAAAAAAAGCGTGGGGGTCCCCCCAAATTCAATAACCAGACCCTTTAGGTCTGGTATGGATATTTAGGGGAACCCCGCCGTCAATTAAAAAAAAAATGACGTGGGGTTCCCCCCAAATATCCATAACCAGACCCTTCAGGTCTGGTGTGGAATTTAAGGGAAACTCCACCCCAAATTAAAAAAAAAATGGCGTGGAGTCCCCCCTAAAATCCACACCAGACCCCTTATCCGAGCACGTTGACCTGGCCGGCCGCAGAAAAGAGGGGGGGACAGAGCGCGGCCCCCCCTCTCCTGAAGCGCACCAGGCCACATGCCCTCAACATTGGGAGGGTGTTTTGGGGTGCCCCCCAAAACACCTTGTCCCCATGTTGATGAGGACAAGGGTCTCTTCCCCACAACCCTTGCCCGGTGGTTGTGGGGGTCTGCGGGCAGGAGGCTTATCGAAATCTGGAAGACCCCTTTAACAAAGGGGCCCCCCAGATCCCGGCCCCCCCCTGTGTGAAATGGTAATGGGGTACCTTGTACCTCTACCATTTCACGAGAAAAAAAAGTGTAAAGGGTTAAAAACGACAAGAGCCGGTTTTTGACAAGTCCTTTATTATCTTCTTTCTTCTTTCCTTCGGGTTTCTTCCTTCTTCTTCTTCCTCTGCTTCTGTCTTGGGTCTTCTATTCCCGCATCTTGCCCGGCGTGTTCTTCCATCTTCTTCTCCTTCCGCTGTCCTTCTCGTCCGCATCTTCTCCTTCTTGTTCTTCGCCGGAGGCGCCGCTTCCAATTGAAATCTCCGCTGTCTGCCGGACCACGCCCCCCTCTGACGCCACGGGCAAGCTCTTAGGAGTGTGCTGCAAGTGCGTCAGAGGGGGGCGTGGTCACATGTCACAGGGTGGGCAATTCAATTTTAAGCTTGTGCGCGGCTTTTTCTTTGCCAGAGTCGCCGCTTCCAATTGAATTGCCCGCTTTCTGACATGTGACCACGCCCCCCTCTGACGCACAGGCACCACACGGGGACTTTCCTAAGAGCTTGTCCGAGGCGTCAGAGGGGGGCGTGGTCCGGCAGACAGCAGGGATTTCAATTGGAAGCGGCGCCTCCGGCGAAGAAAAACAAGAAGAAGAAGATGCGGACGAGAAGGACAGCGGAAGGAGAAGAAGATGGAAGAACACGCCGGGCAAGATGCGGGACTAGAAGACCCAAGACAGAAGCAGAGGAAGAAGAAGAAGATGGAGGAAGAAACCCGAAGGAAAGAAGAAAAGAAGAAGATAATAAAGAACTTGTCAAAAACCGGCTCTTGTCGTTTTTTACACTTGACACTTTTTTTTTTCTCGTGAAATGGTAGAGGTACAAGGTACCCCATTACCATTTCACACAGGGGGGGGGCCAGGATATGGGGGGCCCCTTTGTTAAAGGAGTCTTCCAGATTTCGATAAGCCTCCTGCCCGCAGACCCCCACAACCACCGGGCAAGGGTTGTGGGGAAGAGACCCTTGTCCTCATCAACATGGGGACAAGGTGTTTTGGGGGGTACCCCAAAACACCCTCCCAATGTTGAGGGCATGTGGCCTGGTGCGGTTCAGGAGAGGGGGGGCCGCGCTCTGTCCCCCCCTCTTTTCTGCGGCCGGCCAGGTCAACGTGCTCGGATAAGGGATCTGGTGTGGATTTTAGGGGGGACTCCACGCCATTTTTTTTTCAATTTGGGGTTCCCCTTAAATTCCACACCAGACCTGAACCGCACCAGGCCACATGCCCTCAATATTGGGAGGGTGTTTTGGGGTGCCCCCCAAAACACCTTGTCCCCATGTTGATGAGGACAAGGGTCTCTTCCCCACAACCCTTGCCCGGTGGTTGTGGGGGTCTGCGGGCAGGAGGCTTATCGAAATCTGGAAGACCCCTTTAACAAAGGGGCCCCCCAGATCCCGGCCCCCCCCTGTGTGAAATGGTAATGGGGTACCTTGTACCTCTACCATTTCACGAGAAAAAAAATGTAAAGGGTTAAAAACGACAAGAGCCGGTTTTTGACAAGTCCTTTATTATCTTCTTTCTTCTTTTCTTCGGGTTTCTTCCTTCTTCTTCTTCTTCCTCTGCTTCTGTCTTGGGTCTTCTATTCCCGCATCTTGCCCGGCGTGTTCTTCCATCTTCTTCTCCTTCTGCTGTCCTTCTCGTCCGCATCTTCTCCTTCTTGTTCTTCGCCGGAGGCGCCGCTTCCAATTGAAATCCCCACTGTCTGCCGGACCACGCCCCCCTCTGACGCCACGGACAAGCTCTTAGGAAAGTCCCCGTGTGCTGCCTGTGCGTCAGAGGGGGGCGTGGTCACATGTTCCAGAAAGCGGGCAATTCAATTGGTAGCGGCGACTTTGGCAAAGAAAAAGCCGCGCACAAGCTTCAAATTGAATTGCCCGCCCTGTGACACGTGACCACGCCCCCCTCTGACGCACTTGCAGCACACTCCTAAGACCTTGCCCGTGGCGTCAGAGGGGGGCGTGGTCCGGCAGACAGCGGGGATTTCAATTGGAAGTGGCGCCTCCGGCGAAGAACAAGAAGGAGAAGATGCGGACGAGAAGGAAAGCGGAAGGAGAAGAAGATGGAAGAACACGCCGGGCAAGATGCGGGAATAGAAGACCCAAGACAGAAGCAGAGGAAGAAGAAGAAGAAGAAGGAAGAAACCCGAAGAAAAGAAGAAAGAAGATAATAAAGGACTTGTCAAAAACCGGCTCTTGTCGTTTTTAACCCTTTACATTTTTTTTCTCGTGAAATGGTAGAGGTACAAGGTACCCCATTACCATTTCACACAGGGGGGGGCCGGGATCTGGGGGGCCCCTTTGTTAAAGGGGTCTTCCAGATTTCGATAAGCCTCCTGCCCGCAGACCCCCACAACCACCGGGCAAGGGTTGTGGGGAAGAGACCCTTGTCCTCATCAACATGGGGACAAGGTGTTTTGGGGGGTACCGGATGGGAACCACCCTAAAAAAAACAAAAAAAAAATGTTTTTTTTTATTTTTTTTATTTTTTTAGGGGTCCGAAGGTCCCCAGGGGCCCGGAGGCCACTAAGGGCCCCAGATGGCAAGCCCTTTTTTTTATAAAAAAAAATATATTTTTTAAAAAAAATATATAGTTTTTTTATATATTTTTCTTTTATTTTTTATTAAAGGGCCAATTTTTTTTCTTTTATTTTTTTAGAGGTCCGGAGGTCCACAGGGACCTGGAGATCTCCAGGGCCCCAGATGACAACCCCCCTTTTTTTATAAAATAAATATATTTTTTATATATTTTTTTATTTCTTTTATTTTCATATTATATACTGTATATATATATATATTAGGGCTGCTGAAATTAATCGTTTAATCGATGCATCACGATTATTCCTCCGGCGATTCTGCGCCAATGCTGTCCTTTAAATAATCGATGCATACTGATGACGTCATTGCCGCCCGCCGAGCAGCCGCGCAGAGCCGAGTGGAGCCGACTGAGCCGCCCGAGTGGAGCCGAAGTTTTGGCGCCATTTTTCCCGCCTCCCGCCGACGTCATCCCCCCTCCCCCTGTGTCGCACTCGAGAAGTGAGGAGAGGAGAGACGGCCATCGTTCGTATCGCACTCACGTGCGGTACAGCAGCTGCAGCGCGAGCGAGCACAGCGGACCCGGACCCCCCTTCCAGAGCAGCGCGCCGCTCACAGCTATCGTTCCTCACTCAGCCTGTGTTGCTGGCTGCAGGGGGACAGGAGGACCCGGTGTCACACAGATTGGAGAGGAGACTGAGACCCGAGCCTAGGCCACAGCCGCCGTCCGCCACACACGTGACGCAGCACATAATGTAAGTAAGCTTATTTATTTTAAGTTACCTTACACTGACTACAGTACCCTAACCGTACCCATTTTTCTGTTTTTTTTTAACAACCCTGAACCCAACCCAGAAAGTTATGAAGAAACTGCAGTTTCTTAAAAAAAAAAAAGATCAGACAGACACACAGGGGAGTTACAGTCCCACTCCGAGTCCCTAATATATTCTAATCTATTCTATTCTCAATGTAGTATCTATCTAATCTCGCTGGGTTAATCAAACACTTTGTTTGAAACAGTAGTTTTAGAACAATAAATTAGACGTCATCCAATCCATGCATTTTGCATTATGCCACTGGAGTGGAAATTCCTGGAAGCTGACCTGTCCTGGACTAGTATTTTAAAAATACTAGTCCAGGTCAGCTTCCAGGAATTTCCAATCCAGTGGCATAATGCATGGATGTCTAATTTATTGTTCTAAAAGTAGAAGTAGTGTCTGTCTGTGAGAGTGAACTTAAAGTTTTTAAATTATTTTTGAGATTTCTGCTTCTTATTATTTTGTGATGAATGCTGCAATATTCGCTATCCTTTTTTTATTTTTATTTTCATTTCCATCAGCTTTCATGTAATGAAAACCTTACACAAAAAAAACTTGTCAAATCAATGTCACCTGTCCTTTTTTCCTCACTCCTCAGGCTCAGTCCAGTCCACCACAGGCAGGAGGAGACCCGCTCCAGCAGCCAGTGCCCACAGCTGAATCTTTAAAGAAAATACCAGTGACTTGAATGTGTCATCGTCACCATCATAATTAATCAGGTAGGTAACTGACTAACTGTCTGTCACAGTGTCACTGTCAACACAACACATCTCTCTCTCACACACACACACACACTAGTAGTAAAAGTACACAGTCAGAGACTGTAGTGTACTGTACTAATAAACTTGTAATCTGCCTGTCCTCAGCTCATACTCCTCGTCACAGACAGCAGGAGAGGAGGAGAACCGCTCCACCCACAGCCAGCCAGTGCCACCAGCCCACCACCACTGCCACTGTACCGTCTTCTACCAGTGCCACCCCACCACCGTCCGTCCACCACCGCCGTCGCCATCGCATCATCAATCAGGTAGGTGACTCAGTGTCAGTGACACACACACAAGTACACTACACTCACTCACTAAGTTTTATTGTATTTATTATATTAAGTAATATATCATATAACTTGGTGCAAAGGGACTAATGAATAGGAGGAATACAGAAGAATATGTATGGAATAATGGCAAAATCCAATCACCATCATTGTATTACATTTTACAGCCCACTCAATGCATCAGAGATATAGATTAATAATCTGTATCTCTGATGCATTGTGTTGTGTGTACTGTAAAATATATACTAAAATTATATAATGGTGGTAATTGGATTACCATTATTATATACATATTCTGTGTTCCTATTCATTGATCCCTTTGCACCAAGTGTACAAATTTGCGGCCTTGGCTTTAGGGGGTTATTTTAAATTCCGGTATAAATGACTTATACCGGAATTATGCCCACAGCAGCATCATCCTGGTACTGTTTTTTTTTTTTTTTTTTTTTTACAGCAAGTGCATTTGTGTGTGGGCGGGCCCTGTGGGGCAGTGATGACTAATGAGCAAACCAAAAAATCATCATATAACAATTACAAACAAGGGGTAACTTATAGTTGATACTTGATTGCGAGTGCGACTAGTAAGCAATAGCAACTGCATGTGGTGGGGGCGCCGGGTAGAATAATCAATGAGGATTTTAACATATCAATCATACATACAACATACTAGAAACTTGTTATGTTTTCTGTTCATCTTGTGGCAGGCTTTAGGCTTAGTCACGTCAGTCACTCAAATATATATATATTTTTTTTAAACTGACAGAGTTTGACAACATCAGCATCACGTCAAGACTCGTGTCATCATCATCCCAATTCACTATTAGATGCATTGCTAGCAAACAAAAATGGCAGAAGGAGACCAAAGGGAACGAGAGATAAAAAATGCACCTAGCTTTTTAAATCTGTCACACAAAATCTGTCACACAAAATCTGTCACACAAAAATTAAATATCTAGGGAATACTACTAATTTGAGAAACCATGCTAGTCGTTTTCACTCAGAAATGCTAAAACCTGCCACCACCACCACCAAGGAAATGGACCCAGCTCAGCCAAAAATTGATGCAATTTTACAGTCAACTTTGCCGCCCAACTCTGAAAAGGTGAAGAGAATAACAAAAGCTGTGGCAGCTTTCATAGCGAAAGACCTGCGCCCTTATTCTGTTGTGGAAAACACTGGGTTTCGGTATCTTTTGAAGACGATAGAGCCGCGTTACAAGATCCCGTCACGAAGTCACTTTACAGAAAACGTCATACCTGCACTCTACCACGAAACCAAATCTCAGATAATTGCGTCAATGAGCCAAGCTAGTCGAGTCGCAATAACGTGTGATTCCTGGACTTCAGTCACGACAGAGTCTTATGTTACAATAACAGCACATTACGTTAGTAAGGACTGGCAGATTTTGTCGCATGTACTGCAAACAAGAGCCATTTATGAGTCTCACACGGGTGCTCATCTGGCAGAGTTACTGTCTCATGTTGTGGAAGAATGGCAGTTGTCCGATAAATCTGTAGTGCTTGTGACCGACAACGCGTCAAACATGATAGTTGCAGCCCAAGTTGGAAAATTCCCCCATGTGAAATGCTTCGCCCATACACTAAATCTTGCATCCCAACGAGCGTTGAAAGTGGCCACACTCGCTAGGCTTCTTGGCAGAGTGCGACGGATATCCACATTCTTTCACCGCAGCACTAAAGCAAGCCACTGTCTAAAAGAGAAACAGAAATGTCTTGGCCTGAAGAATCATAAGCTGATAACTGATGTGCCAACAAGATGGAACAGCGCATACGACATGGTCGAGAGGTTCTTGGAACAACAACCTGCAGTCTGTGCCACCTTGCTGTCTCCAGAAGTCAGAAAAGGAGAGTCCGATATCTGCACTCTAAACGAAACAGATGTGTCAAATGCAGAGGACGCTGTGAGTGCATTAAAGCCAATGAAGGATGCAACCATGCTGATGTCAGAAGAGCGCAATCCAACAGTTTCTCTTATTGCCCCTCTAAATGCACAACTTCTCCAGAGCAAGACAGACACAATGGGAGACACACCCATGATCCATGAGATCAAGAATTCTATTAGAACAGATCTCCAGAAGAGGTACAGTAGTGAGGTCGAGAAGAAGATACTTCATACAGCCTCTGCACTGGATCCTCGCTTCAAGGGAGTGCCTTTTATCATCACAGATGAGGAAAGATTGGAGATATACAAAGGAGTCACTGAGGAGGCTGCATCCTTGGAGGTAATTAAATTAATTTGAATTTCACTTGAAACGACAGTAGCACTAGCTTAGCTACTAGTAGCAGCTACATGTGTATTGTGTAAGCCAGTAAGCCACGCTTCTGAATCTGATGCGGTGCGGGAACTGCACTGTCCGTTTCCTGTGCTTTTCATCACCCCATCAGAATCATAGGCGTTGACATTTGTGTTGTATTTATTATTTTTTTTTCTTTTTTTGTTCCAACACAGATTACATCAGATGAGAGGACACAAGAGGATCATCAAGTGCCTAGAAGAAAACGAACTCCGAGTCCGGAAGAAGACGACAGTTCACCCATCGAGGACAACCATTCTCCATCTCCTCCAAAAAAGGCCAGATCGCTGCTCGTGAGTTTGTTGGGACAGTCTTTCACGGACACTGAAGGTACATTAGAACCCAAAAAGACCCCCTATGCCAAGGCTGAAGAGGAAATGGAAAAATATTGTAAAGCCCCACCTCTGCCTCTTACTGAGGACCCTTTGAGCTGGTGGCGTCAGCATGAGGTCATTTTTCCCCTCCTTTCTCGGCTGTCAAAGCAATACTTTTTCTCTTTTTCTCTCTCTCTCTCTCTTTTTCTCTCTCTCTCTCTTTTTCTCTCTCTTTCTCTCTCTTTTTCTCTCTCCTTTTCTCTCTCTTTTTCTCTCTCTTTTTCTCTCTCTGTCTCTCTCTCTGTCTCTCTCTCCGTCTCTATCTCTTTTTCCGTTGCTGTGTGTGTGTCTGTCTCTGTGTGTGTGTGTCTCTGTCTCTGTGTGTGTGTGTCTCTGTCTCTGTGTGTGTGTGTGTCTCTGTCTCTGTGTGTGTGTGTCTCTGTCTCTGTGTGTGTGTGTCTCTGTCTCTGTCTGTGTGTGTCTCTGTCTCTGTGTGTGTGTCTCTGTGTGTGTGTGTCTCTGTCTCTGTGTGTGTGTCTCTGTCTCTGTGTGTGTGTGTGTGTGTGTGTGTGTGTGTCTCTGTCTCTGTGTGTGTGTGTGTGTCTCTGTCTCTGTGTGTGTGTGTGTGTGTGTCTCTCTGTCTCTGTGTGTGTGTGTGTGTGTGTGTGTCTCTGTCTCTGTGTGTGTGTGTGTGTGTCTCTGTCTCTGTGTGTGTGTGTGTGTGTCTCTGTCTCTGTGTGTGTGTCTCTGTCTCTGTGTGTGTCTCTGTGTGTGTCTGTCTTCCCTTTCCTCCCTCTTCCTTCCTCCCCCCCTTTTCCCTCCCCCCCTTTCCCTTTCCCTCCCCCCTTTTCCCTCCCCCCTTTTCCCTTTCCCTCCCCCCCCCTTTCCCTTTCCCTCCCCCCCCCCCTTTCCCTTTCCCTCCCCCCTTTCCCTTTTCCTTTTTCCTCCCCTCCCTCACACAAGTTCCTCCCGTCCCTGTCATTGGCACTCTTGTCTCAACGCAGTCACTGTGACTGACTGGTGGTGGTGGGGTGGCGTCGCACTGGCAATTGCAAACAATCGATGAGATCACTGAATGTAATATAATATTGCAATGTACTATATAGTTACATAATGTATATAAATATAATATCTATCTATTCTAAGTTCACTGTGATGATGAATCAGAAGAATATATGATATATTAGTGCTTTTCTAGCAGCGCTGGGCCTGGAGAGGAGATGGAGAATGGTTTTCTTATGTGACTGTCCGATCCGTTTTGAATTTTTACACTGACGTGTGTTTGTGTTTTCCCAATGTGTCTGTCATGCTCTGTATATTTCTGACTCTGTTTCTGGGGGTTTAACCTTCAACCAAAATTATGTATTTAATTCTAGATAACTGACGCCCGCCAAGCCACCAGAGGAAGGCAAATCCTTGAAAGAATAAATTGAAACTTAAAACCTGGAGTAAATCTTTATTGGATCACACAAACAAAAAAAAAAAAAAAAACACACACACCGACCTGACCTCATGTCTGTGGCTGTGCCACAGCATTGCCCGCTTGTCTGGCCTGCTGTGGCCTGCCCTTTACCATTATGATTCGGTGATGTCTGTGTGTGTTTTTTCTTTTTTTTGGTATTCTGTCACTGTGGTGACTGTATTTGTGATCCCATAAAGATTTGTCCAAGGTTTTCAGATTCAGTTACCAATTTTTTCTGTCAAGCATTTTTTAAACTTCCTCTAATGGTGGCGTGGCTTGGCTTCAGTTGATGTATCGTGGTAGAGTGCAGGTAAAACATTTTTAAGTCACTGAGTGACGACAAGCTTTTCTAACAGGAGAATGGTATTATTTTTGAAGATTGTGTCGGACACAATCTTCTAAAATGTGTCCATTGAATTTTCACACTTGATGTGTACTGTCGTGTCTCTCGAATGTCAATTTTTTGGGGGGCTCAACTTAACCCTCAGCCAAATATTCTAAAAGTGTATTTATTTACTTCCAGACAACTGACGCCCGCCAAGCCACCAGAGGAAGGCAAATCCTTGAAAAAATAAATTGAAACTTAAAACCTGGAGTAAATCTTTATTGGATCACACAAACAAAAAAAAAAAAAAACACACACCGACCTGACCTCATGTCTGTGGCTGTGCCACAGCATTGCCCGCTTGTCTGGCCTGCTGTGGCCTGCCCTTTACCATTATGATTCAGTGATGTCTGTGTGTGTTTTTTCTTTTTTTTGATATTCTGTCACTGTGGTGACTGTATTTGTGATCCCATAAAGATTTGTCCAAGGTTCAGATTCAGTTACCAATTTTTTCTGTCAAGCATTTTTTAAACTTCCTCTAATGGTGGCGTGGCTTGGCTTCAGTTGATGTATCGTGGTAGAGTGCTCTGCTCAGTGCAGGTAACGTTTTCTGTAAAGTGACAACTCTGAGAGCTTATAACACTGATCTTATCTAGACGTCCAATTGTCCATCTGGTGGTGGTGGTGGTGCTGGTGGTGCTGGTGCTGGTGCTGGTGGTGCTGGTGGTGGTGGTGGTGCTGGTGGTGGTGGTGGTGCTGGTGGTGGTGGTGGTGCTGGTGGTGGTGGTGGTGGTGGTGGTGCTGGTGGTGGTGGTGGTGCTGGTGGTGCTGCCGCCAAAACAATCACGGTGGACCAGAAAGTTCTGCAACACAATTGTGTGACAGACAGTTCTTGACTGGAAAACATCACAGTGAGTGAATCTATAACAGTCACTGACTGTCTTATAGGTTCGCTGACTCACTGTGATGTTTGCAATTGCCAGCCAGGAACTGGAACTGCTCCTACATTTGTAGAGATGTAGATGTTACTGTTTATATATAGTAAAATTATTGTTAAAACTTATAAACTAACTGCACCAGGCCTGGCCAGCATGAAGCCCCATACACACTATCAGTTTTCCTGATGGTTTTCTCTTTAGGTTTACCAAAACCATATAGTACAAGGGCCTGCCTGATTGCATACAAATTGAAACTCTTGAAGTTTGACCTCATATTAGATGGGTTTGGTAAACCTGAAGAGAAAACCATCAGGAAAACTGATAGTGTGTATGGGGCTTCAGAGTTTAATGTTACAGACAGTACTGTTTTAAATAAATACTGTTGTCTGCTGCACTGTTTTGTTCAATCAGACTTTGCTATATGATTGATGAATATACAGGGAACTTGGTATAATTTATTTAAATAGCAGATACAAATAAATATATTTTCATTCAATTTCTGACTGCTTGAATTATTTTTTTGATGAAAAGTTGAAAAGCATGGGCATTAATCTTGATGCATCGCGGAATCGAATCGAATCGTGGACTTGATAATCGTAATCGCATCGAATCGTGAGACCGGTGAAGATGCGCAGCCCTAATATATATAGCCCACCCAGCCAGCCCTGTAGGTCCTTCGCCTCTCTTATTTTAGGAGACCTCATGGCCAAAGTGCGTTCGTGTGCGTGCAAGTGTGGTGTTTTTTTTTGGGGGGGTGGGCATACTAAGCACAGGCGTACCTTGCATAGCACACCCACCGGGAGCCGGGCTGAGACCACCAAACTCAATTCACATGTAGCCGAGCCCGGGATCCGAACCCTTGGCTGCAGAGGTGAACGGCTTGTCAGCGCAGTGCCATTCACGTTGAGCCACCACAGCTCCCACCCCATGTTATTTTTTTTTAGATTTTTGGTAGTTATTTTTTATTAAAGGGCCCAGAGCTCCCAAGGCAACCCCCTTTTTTATTGTTTTATATATATATATATAGATATTTTAATTTATTTTTCATTAAAGGGCCCAGAGGTTTATTTTTATTAAAGGGCCCAGAGGTCCCCAGGGCCCCCGGATGGCTACCACCCTTTTTTTAATATATATTTTTCTATATTTATTTTTTTGTAAAGGAACCCCCCGCTTATCAAATTGCGGCAGCCCCCCCCTTCTCAATTTCAGGCGGCAGCACCCCCCCCCTGTTCTCTGCTCCAGGGGGCCCATGCCTGAAGCTGTGTAAAATTTTCAAACGTTTTTTTTTTTTTGGCTTTAAAAAAAAAACCTGTTTCATGAATGACAAAATAAGAAAGCAGTAAAGCTAGCCCAATTTTTAGGGATAAGGTAAAAGATGATGTTACACCGAGTAAATAGATACCTAACTAGTCACGCTTTCATATTGCGCACACTCATGGAATGGCGCTAAACTTCGTTATTAAAAATCTCCATAGGCGACGCTTGACTTTTTTTCTCAGGTTACCACTTTTGAGTTACAGAGGAGGTCTAGTGCTAAAATTCTTGCTCTCACTCTAACGCACGCTATGATACCTCACATGTGGGGTTTGAAGGATGTTTACATATGTGGGTGGGACTTGCATGCGTGTTCGCTTCTGAGTGCGAGCTACTAGGGACAGGAGCATTTAAATTCCTTTTTTATTTTATTTTTTAACTTAATATTTTCATTTTTTCACTTGTTTGTCCCTTTTTTTGTATTATTTTTCACTTTTCTTCCTATTACAAGGAATGTAAACATCCCTTGTAATAGGACTAGTGTGTGACAGGTCCTCTTTATAGAGAGAGGCGGGGTCAATTAGACCCCACATCTGTCCTCCAGGCTGGAAAGCATGGAATTGGTAAAAAAAAAAAAACATCTCATGCTTTCAGCTGCGATCATGTTCGTTCAGCACAGTAGTGTAGTGTGTAGCATGTTCACCTATCAGCAAAAGGGTTGCTGGTTCGAATCCCGCCCGTGACACTATCTGCCTGGAGTTTGCATGTTCTCCCTGTGCGGGTTTCCTCCCACAATCTAAAAACATGCTGTAAATTGGATCCTGTCTAAATAAGCCCTAATATGCAGTAGGATATTTTAGGTTTTGTGCTGCCCTAGGCCTGACCAAATTTTGGCACCCCCTAATAGAAAAATGACCCACCCTTCCTGTCAAGGCCACACCCTGTTTTTTTATGACCCACCCAGGAATTTTCAGGGGACACACACAAGTTCTGTGGGGGGGGGGGACCCGGGGGGGGGCCCTTAATTTGCCTAGTTTTTCGATCACTTCCTGTTTGGCTATGGGGCAGGAAGTGAAGGCCAATCTCCCCAAACGGACAGGGATAATACAAAATAAACTGACAGAGCTTCTAACCCCCCCCCCCCAACTCTATCCAAAATGAAAGAAATCAACAAAATAAAAGTGATGATTATAGTTCCAGTTTAACCCCAAATTTCAGATCATTTTATTGAGAGGCTTAAGAAAATATAACCATGCCAATAGGCCAGGATCCAGCGTTGCTAATATGTATGAATGTGTATTAGGGACCCCCACAAACACCACCCAATGTTAAATCAACAATTTTCTTGTTTGTTTTGGGGATGCCTGCACCCCTGATAGGGTAAAGACACCTCACAAATGTTGTCACTTTCTACTTAATTCATTCACTTCCTGCCACATAGCCAAACAGGAAGTGAGGGAAACACCTGAGTAATGTTTTGTTGGGGACACAGATCAATCTAAATAGTTTCCCATTTTGGAAATTGCATTTTGCTGTGTACACCCAAAATTAGTAGGAATCTTGGACTTTGGGGTCCATTTACTAAAGGCAAATCCACTTTGCACTACAAGTGGACAAGCAAGGAAGAAAAATAAAAACTTGGCGGGATTGGAAGTAAAAACCATCAGTGCTTCCCTTCTGATTTTCATTGCCTACGCTTCTACTGCAGAGCGGCTTTGCCTTTACTAAACCCCAAAATAACTAATCATTTGGGGTGTACACATCAGTGCAATTTGCTTAATGGTGACACTAGTTAGATTGACCTGTGTCCCGAAGAAAAGACCATTGGTAGGGTTTTAACCTCACTTCCTGTTCAGCTGTGTGACAGGAAGTGAAGCCAATTTTAGGAAAAGGGACACAAAGCCCAACCTAAAAACACTAGCAGGGGTTCTAACACTTAATTGGCTTCCCTCAAACAACCCACAATTAGAATAGGATTGCCTTGTGCTAGTTTCAAGCACAGCGCTGTAAATCAGCACTTCAAGCCTGTCCACCAATACACCCCCCCCCTCCAAACAGGCCCTGTTTGCAGCTTTTCCTACATCTTGCACATGTGCTTTAAAAAGTCAGTCTGGACATCAATTCTAGGAAACAATACTTACGGCTTTGTCCTTCCTTTTCTGGTGACTAAACATTTCATGCATACACACCAGGAAAGAGCTTAGAGACAAATCACACTTGATGGTTTAGGCCCAAACGATTTCAGCTGCAGCGGTTGAAATCCATAGCATGAAAAAAATATCACAAAACAAACTTCAAAATTTGAAAGTAATTTTATTGGTCCACAAAACAAGGAAAGCAAAACAAAAAATTACAAATAAACACACCAAAAAAATATAAAAAAAACTAAAAACAAAAAACACCAACGTTTATTTCACAGTCATTGGAAAATAAATCATGCTTTTGAAATAACAGGATAGACCCACAGGATTAAAACATTAGTCATTAACATCTTGAGAAACATTTAGCAAAAGTATGCAGCAGACAAAACATCAAAAAAACAAAACTTGCTCCAAAACATCTCTGTTTCGCTCCACCATTACTTCCAGCCAGCAAATCTGCCCCCTCTGAGGGCAGCTGACACGTGCACTATCCACGCTTTTTATAACATGTGTGCTAATGAACCAATTGGAAACACATGAAGAAATGTCAGCCTCTAGTTTGTGTGCACTTGTAACTGCTTACACCTGTTAAGGATGTCCTTAAATTACTAAGCCAAAAAAACAGCTTTCTGAGCATGCTCAGAAAGATGCATGTCATTTTCAGGCTCAGACAACCAGCTTCTTTTTCTAAGTGTTCGAGCATGCCCAGTTCACTCGAAATGCAGTACCAGAATCAAATCTGCAATGGCGGATGAAAGCATTAGAGGTGTTTTATTTTTTTTTGGTCCCCTGAACTGATGCTTTTCAACCCTGGACAGAGGCGTAGCAGTGGACGTGGTATACTTGGATTTTGCAAAAGCGTTCGATACAGTTCCCCACACACGGCTCATGTGTAAGGTAAGGTCTACAGGATTAGATATATCAGTTTGTAAATGGATAGAAAACTGGCTGAAAGACAGAATTCAGAGAGTTGTGGTTAATGATTCTTACTCTGAATGGTCGAAGGTTATCAGCGGTGTACCCCAAGGTTCAGTGTTGGGTCACTTACTTTTCAATATATTTATAAATGATATTGGGTCTGAGATCAAAAGTAACATTTCTGTTTTTGCAGATGACACCAAGCTATGCAGTGGAATAATGTCCTTGCAGGATGTCTCCAATTTACAAGCCGACCTCAATGCTCTGTCTAATTGGGCGACTAAGTGGCAGATGAGGTTTAATGTTGATAAATGTAAAGTTATGCACTTGGGGGCTAAGAATATTCATGCATCATACATGCTAGGGGGAGTACAACTGGGGGGATCTGTAGTGGAGAAGGATCTGGGTGTTTTAGTTGATCATAAGCTCAATAATGGCATGCAATGCCAAGCTGCGGTTTCCAAAGCGAGCAAAGTCCTTTCTTGTATTAAGAGAGGTATGGACTCCAGAGATAGAGATATCATTTTGCCCCTGTACAAATCATTAGTAAGACCTCATCTGGAATATGCAGTCCAGTTTTGGGCACCAGTTCTCAAAAAGGATATCGGAGAACTGGAGAAAGTGCAGAGAAGGGCAACCAAACTGATAAGAGGCATGGAGGAGCTCAGCTATGAGGAAAGATTAGAGGAACTGAATTTATTCACTCTTGAGAAGAGGAGAATAAGGGGGGATATGATCAACATGTACAAATACATAAGAGGTCCATATAGTGAACTTGGTGTTGAGTTATTCACTTTAAGGTCAACGCTGAGGACAAGGGGGCACTCTTTACGTCTGGAGGAAAAGAGATTTCACCTCCAAATACGGAAAGGTTTCTTCACAGTAAGAGCTGTGAAAATGTGGAACAGACTCCCTCCAGAGGTGGTTCTGGCCAGCTCAGTAGATTGCTTTAAGAGAGGCCTGGATTCTTTCCTAAATGCACATAATATAACTGAGTACTAAGTTTTGTAGGTAAAGTTGATCCGGGGTAAATCCGATTGCCTTTCGGGGGATCAGGAAGGAATTTTTTCCCCTCCGGTAGCAAATTGGATCATCGCTCTGCTGGGGTTTTTTGCCTTCCTCTGGATCAACTGTGGGTATGGAGTTGGGTGTATGGGAGGATGTACTGTGTTTTACTTTGTTTTATTTTTATTTATTTTTATGGTTGAACTGGATGGACTTGTGTCTTTTTTCAACCTGACTAACTATGTAACTATGTAACCTGAAGGGGAGGTCTTATAGAATTTTTACGTAACAAACATAAATAATAATAATTTAAACGCCCCTGTCCCTAGTAGCTCGCAGTCAGAAGCGAACACGCAGCATTTTTTTTGTTTCCGGTTACCAGTTTAGATTTACAGATGAGGTCTAGTGCTAAAAGTATTCCTCTCGCTCTTACGCACGCTATGATACCTCACATGTGTGGTTTGAAGGATGTTTCCATATGTGGGCGGGCCTTAAATGTGTAAGTCCCGCCCCCACATATTGAACCCCCGTTCAAACCCCACATGTGAGGTATCATAGCGTACGTTAGAGCGAGAGCAATACTTTTAGCACTAGACCTCCTCTGTAAATCTAAACTGGTAACCTGAAAATAAATAAAAAAGTGTTGCCTATGGGTATTTTCAAGTACTGAAGTTTGGCGCCATTCCATGAGTGTGTGCAATATTAAAGTGTAACATGTTGGGTATCTATTTACTCGGTGTAACATCATCTTTCACATTATGGCCATAAATTGGGCTAACTTTAGTGTATTCTTAATTTGTAACCACTTGAGCCCCAGAGCATATTACTGGTCACTGACGGGGCCAGTTTTTGCATTTCAACACTGCGTCATTTTGACTGACAATTGCGTGGTTGTGCGACGTGGCCCCCAAACAAATTTGGCGTCCTCATTTTTCCCCCCAAAAAAATTTGTAATTTGTTTTTTTTGGTGGTATTTGATCACCTCTGCGTTTTTTCTTATTTTTGCTTGAACCAAAAATATAGCGACAATTTGGTAAATAAAAAGACATCTTTTTTACTGTTTGCTATAATAAATCTCCCCCAAAATATATTCAAAAAATGTTTGCCCTCAGTTTAGGCCGATAAGTATTCTTCGACATATTTTTGGTTCCAAAAAATCACAATAAGCGTTTGATTGGTTTGGGCAAAAGTTATAAGTAGGGGTTGGTCTTATGGGTTTTTTAGGAATAATTTTTTGTTTTACTAGTAATGGTGGCTATCATTGATTTTTCTGGCTACTGCGACATTGTGGCGGACACATTTTTGTGAGATTTGGCATTTTTCTAGCGAGCAATGGTATAGAAATGCATTGCTTACTATAAAAATGACACTGGCAGGGAAGGGGTTAACACTAGGGGCGCGGAAGGGGTTGATTATGTTACCTGGGTGTGTTCTAACTGTAAAGGGGGTGGGACTGACTAGGGGAAATGACAAATCGCTGTTCATACATTGTAGGGACAGACGAGCAGGCACCCCCCCCCCTGACAGGACCGGGATAAAGGGGAACTCCACACCAAATTAAAAAAAAACGGCGTGGGGGTCCCCCTTCAGGTGCACAACAGGCTCTTAGATTTGATCTGGAACATGAGGGGTTAAACCCACGCCAAAAACGGCATGGGGTTCCCCCTCAGATCCAGACCAAACCCTTCTCCCAGGCACGCAGTCTGGCCGGACAGGAATGGGGGTGGGGACGAGCGAGCGGCCCCCCTCCTGAGCCGTACCAGACCACATGCCCTCGACATGGGGGAGTGTGTGCTTTGGGGGAGGGGGCACTGCCCCCCACCCCAAAGCACTCTTGTCCCCATGTCGATAGGGACAAGAGCCTCTTCCCGACAACCCTGGCCGTTGGTTGTCGGGGTATGCGGGCGGGGGGCATATCAGAATCTGAGAGCCCCCTATAATAAGGGGGCCCCCAGATTCTGGCCCCCCACCCTATGTGAATGAGTATGGGGTACATCGTACACCTACCCATTCACCGGGTGGAAAAGTGTAAACACAAATAAACCACACAGAAAAAAATAATTTATTAGTCAGCTCTGGGGGTCTTCTGCCGGGACCCCCCACCACCAGCCCATTGGGCCCCGGGCTTCGCCGTTTTCTGCCGGGGGGGACACCCACCGATGCTCTCCGCCATGTCCAGCCAGGCCCCCACCCCAAAATAAGCTCTTTTACATCCGGGGCGGCCGGCCGAAAACAGCAGAGAACAACGGTGGGCGGTCTTCCAGACGTTTTCTGCTGGGGGGGCTCCAGCCCCGCACCGGTCTTCGCCGCCGCCTTCCGCTGGGGGGGGACACCCACCGATGCTCTCGGCCATATTCGGCCAGGCCCCCACCCCAAATTAAGCTCTTTCACATTCGGGGGGGGCGGCGGAAATGGCGGAGAACAACGGGGGCGTCGCCACTCCTCGGTCCTGTGGACGTGTGTGTGAGGCTCTCTGGACTTCCAGAGAGCCATGGAAGCTATCAGCCCAGGGGGAGGCTCTATTTCCCGGGCGGTGAGGGAAGCTATGCCTGTAGAGGGGCCGGATACCATTTCAAAGACAGTGGAGAGTTTGAGACCATCAGATGAGGATCTCAGGTATCTGGAGTCCCAGATTGCTCTCTCTGCATGGCAGGAGCAGCAGCCAGGTGAAAGTGATTTTGAAGCTACAGGCCGTCGGATGGAGGTCTATGCAGTCTTGGATAGGCTTATGGACTTTTTGGTGGTAGTGCATGAAGACCTGGCACGCTTAAGAACAGCCAGAGATCGGGTGGGCAAAAAGAAGCGGAAGGGCTATCGCCTGAGTGTTCAGACATTGAAAACGACCCTGAGTGAGTATATCATTTTTTGGAACCGGCTGTTGGATCAGTCTACTATGGACACTGATGAGATGGATGAGTTGGAGGAACGCCTGATGGAAGTTTGTGATAAGGGAAGCCAGGCTGCTCGCCGTAGCTCCCAGGCTGAGGTGCCAATTTCCCCTTTGCCACCAGGGGGCGCCCAGCCTGGAGGCCTGGTCGGATCCCCCGCGATCACCGCGGGACCGGAAGTGGCGGGTCCCGGGGCTGCTGTGGACGAGGAGGAAGTCATGGAGGTTGGAGGAACGCAGGACGAAGTCGCGGCGGGTATTGCCGCGAATGTGTGTGCCGCGAGTCGCGAGGCTACTGCTGCGGTGGATGCCGCGGGTCGCGGGACTGCCGCTGCGGGTGTGGAGCCGGAGGGTATTGCCGCGAAAGTGAACACCGCGGGTTGCGGGGTTACCGCTGAAGGTGTGGAGCCGGAAGTAGCGGATCCCGGGACAGCTGCGGGTGAGGAGACGGGACTTGTGGAGGCTGTTGCTGTGAAGGATGGAGCAATGAAGGATGGAGCAATGAAGGACGGTTCCGTGGGTGTGAGTGCCATGGATCGTGGGATTTCTGCGAGGACACTGTGAGGGGTGAGATACCTACCATCGTCTCATCCCGGGTTTTGGGGGTGGCCACTGTTGCGGAGACTGTTGGGTCATCTTTTCCTGCGGACTTGCTGCCGGGTGGTGGGGTGCCTCTTGTGGTTTCCCCCTCCGGCCCTTCAGTTTCTGTGTCCGTGGCGATGACCCCCCAGCGCATGGAGTGGGGTGATTGCGAGCAGGGTAGTATAACTAGCCCATGTCTTGCGATGGACCACATACGGCTGCTGGAGGGTGAGCCAACCAAAGCGGACCAGAGTACTGGTTTTCATGACATTGGGGTACCCTCTGGGGTTTTGGAGCATATGGGACAGCCCCAAGTGGGTCTTCTGGGCGGTGCGGGGACCCCTCCGGCAGCAATTATTTCTGCTGGGGGTGTTTCCGGTGCTTGTGCACCTGCTGTGCCCGGGGCCCCTGGGAAAGACTTAAGTATAGCTGTTGATAATGTTGATTCTAGCAATGTTGTTGTTTCTGATCTCCCCCCGCCTCCTCCCCAAATCAGTGGGTCCCAGGAGGCTGGGGTTATGTCGGCCCTAAAAGTGGGGTTGTCTTTTGCAGATGTCACTGGTGGCAGGGTACAGCTTGGGCGTTTTTATAGTGCCCATGGTACGATGGCTTTTAGGGGCTCAGTGCCAGCTGCCACTAGGGTGGGGGGAGTGGAGCGTAAGCGCCATAACGTTGTACAGCTGCGCTGGTTGGAAGAGTTTGGTCGTCCTCCGGGGAGAGATGAGGTGGTGGATATGGTGTTGGCCCTTGGGTTTAAGGCATCAGACATCTTTGCTGTTATCCACCCCTCGGGCTCCCTGGAGTATGATGTAAGTTTTGGTACCCCCGTCTTAATGGAGAGTTTTATCTCCAGACGGGAGGTGGTGAAGAATCAATCCTCGTGGAAATCCTTTAGAGCAGTCCCCCTGTCTAGACAGGAAGAAATAAAAAGGGTGTCAGTCCTGGTTAGAAATGAATCTATTCCCGCAGAGGATATCACAACATGGTTGGGGCGGTACGGCCAGGTGATGGCCCCGCCAGGGAAAGTTTTGGATGCCAAGGGGATCTGGACTGGTGCCTGGTCTGTCTCAGTAAGGCTTAGACGCATCGGGTTATCAGTGACACATGTGCCTGCGTCAGGTTATATTGGGAGGGATAGGATCCTTGCATTCTATCCAGGGCAACCTAAGCTCTGTTTTAGATGCAACAGTCCTTTGCATTTCAGTAGGGACTGTAGGGAACCCTTTTGCTCAAAGTGTAATGAAGCTGGGCACTTGGCCAGCGGGTGCAATAAATTTCAGTGCAATCTGTGCGGTGTTATGGGGCACGTTTTTAGCCAGTGCCCCTCGGCCTTTCGGGCACCTGTTGGGGGGGTGTCTCCCCCTGCGGGGCCTGGGGGGTCTGGGGAGTCTGTGCTTCCGGTTGTTTCGTCGGCCGGGCCTCCTGCCCCGCTCCAGCTGGCTGGCGCAGTGACTCTTGAGAGCCAGTCTTTTGTGATGGGTTCCGGGAGTCCGGGGCCGTCGTCAGGAAGATTGGGTCATAAGTCGGGCGGCTCGAGAGTTTCCCCTTTAAAATCTGGGGGGAGGGGTAAGGCCCCTTTGGCGCAATCTGTGGTATCCCGTGGCAAGGCTAAGATGCCTAGGGTGGTGTTGCATCCCCTTTCTCGGGATTCGCAGCCCATTACTACTTGGTCTGGGTCCTCTGTTCCTGTGTCTGGTGGTGGGGGGGATCAAGAGGCGGGTCGTTTCTCTGATTCTGATACCCCTAGTACGAGACCTGTTCGTAAGGGCAGAAGGGGTAAGGTTCCTAGAGATCCCCAGCCAGTTGTAGACTTGCCTTCTCAGCCAGGTAAGGAGAGTAAAGGCAATGTTTGGGTGGCGGTGGGAAAGGGGAGGTGTAAAAGCAGTCCTGGGGTGATCCCCAGTTCTGGGTCAGGTCCTGGTCCGGGTGTTTCCTCTCCAGAAGGTGGAGTTGGGGCGACAAGTAGTGCCCAGACTCCCCCTGGCATAGCCCTGCAGAACAGGTTTTCCACCCTGGATCCTGTGGTGGATTCTGGTGGGGGTATGGTTGCAGGGGATTGTGCTGATGGTAGTAAATGAGTAATTTTATTAAAAAAAAAAAAAATGCAGTAATGTGGTAACATGTGTATGTACAATTGCGTAGTTGCGTAGTTTTTTTTTTTTTTTTAAAGTTTTGGGGAGGGTTAGGGTTATGATTTTGTTATATTTGTTTATGCATAATGGAAGTATGTATGTTTTAGGGGTTGGGGTTACTTGGGAAGTGGAAATGATTAAAGAGTATAATAATGCAAGTTATTGGGGCAGGTATTGGTGCGAATTTTAGTGATGTGCAGATGGTATATGTATAGTACGGTGGGATAATGTTTGTACGTAAAGAAAATGTTTAGTGGTAGAGGGTTGCTTTGGTACTTGGGAAGTGGTAATGATTAAAGAGTATAAAAATGCAAGTTATTGGGGCAGGTATTGGTGCTAATTCTTAGTGATGTATAGATGGTATATGTATAGCATGGTGGGATAATATTTGTATGTAAAGAAAATGTATTGTGGCAGAGGGTTGTTTTGGTTTAATTGTTTTTTTTTTCTGTATACATTTTTGGTCGTAGAATTTCCAATAAAAAAATTACCCCTCCTCGGTCTCAGTGCAGCTCCACCCACTGGCAGTAGTTCCGGCTCCTCCCACAGAGCTCATTCTGCTTCCTGCTGGAGAGGAGAGAAGACCTGTCTTCCAGAGCTCCTGTGTTCCAGCCTACCAGGACCAGCCTCCAGCCCCCAGCCCCCTGCCCCGGAAGAGGGGTGGGATAGCCTCCCTCAGCCCCGGAGGTGGACCGGCTTCCGGCCTCCGGAGGAGTCAACAGCACCTGCCCTCCAGCCAGACCACCGCCACCACCATCAGCAGGGAGGACCGTCTCTTCCTGGAGACCCAGGAGGGTCTCTCAGACTGGACAGCCCCTCAGCCAGGTGAGAATGAAGCAAGAACCAGGAAGAGGCGGGATAAAATCAAATCCCTGCTGGTGAGGATATCTCAGGCCTGCGTGGAAAAGATGACTACTCTCGCAGGCCTGAGGGAAAAGAGGGACAGGTGCTCCAGTAATAAGAGATCTGAATTCAAGGGGGCCATCACCACCCTAGGACTAGAAGTAAAAGAAATATGGGAATACCTGGGGGGCTTTTGCCAACGTGGGGCTGGAGAGGTGAACTTCCTAGAGGAGCTCCGGAGGACCCTCCAGTAGGCCAACCGGGAAGGGAGCCAGGCAGCGAGGAGGAGCGGGCGGTCTAAGAAGGGGTCCCAACCCCCCAAACAGCCAGGAGAGTCAGGGGAGCCTGGGTGCAGTGGGGGGGGGGGGCGAGTGCCGGTGGTGCAGGGCCCAGTATGGCCATAAAACCTGGGGAGGGTTCCCGGGAGCCGATCCCTCGGTCCGTGGAAGGGACTGGGGGGTTGGCGAAGTCCGGGGAGTCCAGTGATCCAGGAGGTCGCCGGGCCCAGGTGCCGCCGGCAGTACCCCCCCGCCATCTTCAGGTCAGCATACCCAGGCTCCCCCAGGATGGTCGCACTGCCACAGCTGAAGCCCGCCATGTGTCGGCTTCCATGACCCCTCAGCTTGCAGTGGAGCGGGAGGATCTGGCCATGGAAAGGCCAGGGACTGCTCCTGCGGCTGCTATGTCATCGGGAGAGAGGCAGACACATGGTGGAGGCATTGTGCTGCGGTCATCTGCAGGTAAACAGCTTGTGTGCAGTGTGGCCAAGATGGCGCCGGCTGTTGGGGGTGGAGTAGATCGGGACCCGGAAGTGACCGCCCAAGAACCGGAAGTGCCCCAGCCCAGCCGGAACCGGAAGTGACCCAGACCGGAACCGGAAGTGACCAGACCGGAACCGGAAGTGACCAGGACCGAAACCGGAAGTGCCCGTCCCGCGACCGGAAGTGCCCCCCGCGAGTTTGCGGTGGTCGGTGGGGGCTCAGGGGACCTGGGGGATGAGAGGCCGGGGGTGCAGGGGTGCCCAGCCCCGGACGCTGCAGCAGGCACCTCCAGGCACCCCCGGCAGGAGATGGACAGAGACGTTGAGGACGGTAAATTGGACGGTAAGCTGCCACCCCCCCAGGTCCCCATGGACACTGCCACAAGCCCCGAGGGGCTCCCTGCAGCACAGGCGGGGTGGGGGGAAAGTCAGGTGGGACCCCTCCCAGTGGACTGTATAGCATATGATTATGTCCGGCAGTTGGAGGGGTCCCAGGGGGGCTCCCCCCCAGTACAGGTGGAGTCCCAAGGGGCTGGTGTGGTCGCGGAGGGGTCTGGGTGGGGGAGTTTGGTGGGGGTGGTACCCCCCTCTGCTGTGGTCCCGAGGGGGGGGGAGCCTGTAGTCAGGCCAAAGGTGGTGGGTCAGGGTGGTCAGGGTATATCAGCGGGGGTGGGTGCAACACCACCGGCAGGGATGGGGGCCCCCCCGTCCCCCCCCACTTCTGGGGGTGCTGAGGGGGGTGCCCCACTTCCGGAGAACATCTTTCGGGGGTCTCCGGAGGCCAACTTATTGTCTGCCCTAAAGGGGGGTCGCTCTTTCGCCCAGGTGTTGGGCTCTCGTGCCCCTCTGGACCACCTGTACAGCCGGTTTGGCGCCCAGAATTTCCGCGCCCCCCCTGCTGACCAGGAGAGGACGCAGGGGTCGGCGTGGACGAGGGGTACAGGTGGTCCAGAGAGGAGGCGTAGGAATGTTGTCCAGCTTCGGTACGAGGGTCCGGACCCCTGCCCCGCTCGAGGTGAGGTGGTGGGCCTGGTACTCTCCTTGGGTTTTGGGGTGGATGACCTTTTTGCTGTCATCCATCCCACCAACACACGGGAGTTTGATATAAGTTTTGTCACTCCCGTGTGTATGGAACGCTTTATCACCGGCTTTGGGTTGGTGAGGGGCGTTGACCCTTGGAAGAGGTACAGGCTCATTCCCATCTCCAGGCAGGAGGAGGTTAAGAACATCACCATCCTGGTGAGGAATGAGTCGCTCCCTCCGGAGGACATTGCCACCTGGCTCTGGAGGTACGGGCAGTTGCAGACCCCCCTGAGGAAGAACCTTGATGAGCGCGGGGTCTGGACCGGGGCTTGGTTGACCAGGATCCGGCTCAAGAGGGAGGGCAACAGTGTTGCCCACCTCCCTGGCAGCGCCTTTCTAGGCAGAGACCGGATCCTGGCGTTCTACCCGGGACAGCCCCGTCGTTGCTTCAAGTGCGGCAGCCCGACCCACATGAGCTCGGACTGCACGGTGGTCAGATGTGGCCGGTGCCACGAGTTTGGCCACCAGTCCGAGTCATGTGGGAAGATATGCTGCAACTTGTGTGGTGAGATGGGGCACCCATTTAGCAGGTGTCCCAAAGCATATCGGGGTTCTTCCTCAGGGGGGGGACCTCCCGGGCCGGGAGCGGCCGAAGCCCCCCCGGCGAGTGATGGCCGGGGGGGTGGGGATCCTGGAGCCCCTAGTACTGCTCCGGAGGGACCAACAGGCCCATTGCCTCAAAGAAGGCGGAGCAGGCGTGGGCGTGGGGCTCCCCCCCCGGGGGACACGGGCTCGGTTGGCCAGGAGGCTCCCGATCCTCCGGAGGGCGGAGCCGGTGGGGAGGAGTCGGGGAGGCCTGGGGGTCCCGGGCCTGAGGGTCCGGGGCCAGGGCCTTCCCCTCCTAATGTTGCAGGGCCGATCCCCATCCCCCTTCCCTTTCCCCCTCCTCACCATTGCCCCTCCCCTCCACCTGGCCCTCCATCTGTTTCCCCATGCCCTCCTCCCTCATCTTCCCCTCCTCGTACCCCCCCCCCCTCGTCCCCCCCCTCCCAAGTCCCCCCCCCCCCTTCTTCTTCCCGTTCAGTTAAGTCTGGTCCCCCCCCCTGTCCTCTCCCCTGTCTCTGGCCCCCCTCCTGCCTCTTCCATTCCCCCCCCTTCTGGACCCAGAGTCTCCTATGGCCCTGTGGCCATGGAGATGGAAGCTGCTCGAGCCTCATCCAAGAGGGAAATCTCGAGCAGCGGGTCCGAGGAGGGGGGTGGTGTAGTCATCTCGGAGAGGTGGCAGGAGTGGGAGCAGGTGAGACGCAAAAAGAAGAAGGGGAAGGCTGCCAGATCTGGGGGCGGGAAGTCCCCAGTGAAGGGTGGGGTTCCCCCAGGGGCACGAAGTGGGGTGTCCCTGGGGAACCCGTTTGGTATCTTCTCCTCCTCCTCGGGCTCAGAGGAGGAGGAAGTGTAGATATGTAAATATGTTTTTGTGTTTGTAGTATGAAGGAGAACATGACCACTTTCAATCATTCTGATGGCGGTACCCTCTCCAATACGGCTTGCGACCATTAATGTCGCAAGTATTCGTTCTGCGGGAGCTCGTTTTATGGCCTTCGATTTTCTCAGCCGTGTTGAAGCTGACATTTTGTTTTTGCAGGAGACCTGGCTGGCATCTGTGGCAGAGATGCATCTAGCAAAGAGGGAGTGGAGATGTGGGCCCTCCCTCTGGTCTCTTGCGGCCGAGCCCTGCAGTGGGGTTGCGGTCCTTTTTAAGACTGGTCCGGTGGCTTGCCGGCGAGTGATTGAAGTGGAGATCGGTAGATGTCTGGTGGTGGACGCTGTCGTGAGGGGGCAATTCCTCCGGCTCATACATTTTTATGGGCCTCAAACTAGGAGGGAGAGGAGGAGCCTCCTTACGGCGGTTAAGCCTTATCTTTTTACGTCCCAGCAGGTGATTTTTGGTGGCGATTTCAATATGATCACTAGGCCCAAAGACCGGGCAGGTGCCGCCAACCCTCTGGGATATGATAGTATTTTTTTGAATAACGTAGTGAGGGAGGCCAGGTTGGTGGATGTGCACGTTCGTCACCTCCCCAACCTCACTGGTTTCACATTTTCCCGAGGTAGTAGTAAGAGTAGATTAGATAGGTTTTTTTTAAAGGAGGACTCTGTCTGCTCGGCTCCTGAGCTGCAGTCGGTAGAGTTCTCCGATCACTGTATGGTATCTGTGGCCCTGAATGTCGCTGACACTCCTCAGAAAGGGAGGGGTTTGTGGCGCCTGAATGGGTCGCTACTGGAGGATCCTGAGGTTAGGGAAGCCTATGAGGTTTTCTTCCTGGGCCAGACCTCGCTCCTTGAGGGCAACTGCTCCCGCCTTGAGTGGTGGGAAGTAGTTAAAAAGAGGTCTGGCGACTTTTTCCGGGAAATCTCTGGGTACAGGGCAGCTTCCAAGTACCAGGCTTACCAGAGATACGCAGGCAGCTTGACCGCCTGGTGTCCTCTGGGGGCTATCAGGAACAGATATCCGGTCTGAAGGCGCAGATGAAGGAGTGTCAGTACGACCGTCTCGCCTCCCTGGTTTTTTGAGAGGGATTATGGGAAGTTTATCTCTCCTGATCCCTACAGGAGCTGTGGTGAGGTGGCGAGGTCGAAGGTCGTACATGGCCTGAAGGATGCCTCAGGATCTCTGGTCCGGTCCAGATCGGGGATCCTGGGTGTCGTCAGAGACCACTTTTCGGACCTCCTGAAGAAGCGGCCTCTAGACATGGAGAAAGTCAGGGAATTCCTTGATGAGACCCCGCTGGAAGTGGGGTCTGACCTTCCTGACTCTCTGACAGAAGAGATCTCGGTAGCTGAAGTTGAGCAGGCTATTAGCTCTTTAGCTTCTAAAAAGTCACCTGGGCCCGATGGGCTCACGGCCGAGTTCTACAAAACCTTTAAGAGCCTCTTGGCTCCTCATCTGAGGGACGTGTTTAGTGAATGTTTGGCCTATGGCCTGCTGCCTCCCTCAATGAGAAGGTCAGCTCTGATCCTACTGTCAAAGGGGAAAGATCCGTCTGTGGTGGAGAATTGGCGTCCGATCGCCCTTCTTACCACAGATAGGAAGATACTGGCAAAGATCTTGTTTACACGTCTGTCTGCTTTGGCGGGCAGGATGCTGTCTCCCTCTCAGCACTGCACAATTCCTGGCCGGGGCACTTTTAGTGCCGTCCTGAGCGTCCGGAGGCTGTGGAAAGGTGCAGGGCTGATGGCAGCGAGCGGTATCTGCTTGCATTGGATCAGGCTAAGGCGTTTGATCGGGTGAACCACGAGTACCTTTGGCTGCTTCTGAGGAGATACGGTCTGCCTGATCAATTCGTTGATTGGCTGCAGGTATTGTATAGGGGAGCTGAGAGCTTCCCTCTTGTCAACGGTTGGGTGGGCCGGGCCTTTGCCGTGGACTCTGGCGTCCGGCAGGGGTGCCCGCTGAGCCCCCTCCTGTACATCTTTGCGGTCGACCCCTTCGTAAGGAGGCTAGACTGCGGGCGTCTGGGGGGGGTTCCGGTGGGACCTGTCGGGGGTCCGGTTTCGGCGGTGAGGGTTGTGGCCTATGCGGACGACGTCTCGGTGGTGGTATCTGGTCGTGAGGAGGCCCATTATGTGGAGTCCCAGATCGGGTGCTACTCTGAGGCGTCAGGCTCGCTGGTCAATTGGGACAAGAGTGAAGTTTTCTGGTTGGGGAAGGAGGGGGAGCAGTTCCCCCTTCCGGACGTGTTCCCCACGCCCGTACCAGAGATTCGAGTTCTTGGCATTCATTTCGGCCCGGGTGATTATCCCAAGCTAAACTAACTGGGAGCGCAGGCTGGTGAGTGCCACTCGGAAGGTGAAGGCCTGGAAAGGTTGGAAACTTTCCCTGAGGGAAAGGGTAAGCTTGGTCAAGACGTACTTATTGCCTGAGTTTCTCTTTGTAAGCTATGTGTGTCTTTTGCCAGCATCTCTCTATGCTCGGGTCTATGGTCTGTTCTTCCTGCTGTTGTGGGGAAGCAGACTGAACCTGATCAAGAGGGAGGTCACATACCGCCAGCGACGGCAAGGTGGGTTGGACATGGTCAACCCGGTGGTGTTCTTTGTCACCATCTTTGTTAAATACAATTTGCAGTCCATATTTGTGGACGAGCCTTCCTGGTGGGAGTGTTCATGCAAGGACTGGCTCTTGCTGTTCTTGAGGCAGTGGGGGGAGGGGGGGAGGCCCGGCGATCTGAGGAGATCGCATGGGTATCTCCCTTCCTATGTCCCCCTGGCATTAAAGGTACTGAGGCAGTGGCGGATAACTGCCCTGGAGGTGGGCTCTTTGGGTCGGCGGGAGCTGTACCTGAGGGGTCATGGCCTCGGACATTTTGAAGCCCCTGTCTTTGAGGGACTGCCCTGAGAGGGTCCTCACGGAGGGGCTAGCCCTCTTGAATTCTTCTAGAATTCCAAGTAAGTTTTGGGATCTCGCATGGAGGTCGTTCCATGGACGACTCTATGTCCGTGCGAATCTCAAATACAGGAACCTGGGGGACAGGGACTGCCCCCGTCAGGAATGTGGTGGGACATTGGAGACCATGGACCATTTTCTGGTCCAATGTCCCTTCAACATGGAGGTTCTTACGAAGGTAGGGGGTGCCATTGGCTACCCCCGCCTTCCGGCCCTGACCTATGCTGAGCGAGTGTATGGTGATTTTGGGGTCCGCAGGGGATTTGAGTTATCGTCACTTTATTTAGTCAGCCTAGTTGTGCTTTATTACACTTGGCACGCTCGGTGTTTGGTGTCCACTAGGGACAAAATCCTGCCTGTGCATGAGGTGGTGGGCGGTATCTTTCGGGAGTTGGTGAAGGTGCGGGATCTGGAAAGGAGCAGGGTCGGGCCTGAGAGGTGTGCCCATTTATGGAGGGGGTTCCTCTTCCAGCCCCCTTAGGTCACGGCTCTGCCCCTCTCCATGGGTAGGGGCATCTATCCTTTTTCACCCCCTTAGATTTTGTTTATGGTATTTTTTTTTGAAATAAGGCTACAGACATGTCTGACTATCATGTTCTTGCTCATACGTGGGTTGTAGGTATTTGTTGTTGTGATGGTGGGGTGTGTTGTGGGTTGGCGATGATCTGGACAGTAGTGGTTTCTATGGACTTTAATATCTCCCTACTGTACCAGTGAGCCGTTTTAAGTGTTTTTTTTTTGGCAATGATCTGGGCAAGCTTTTCTGATGGACTATAAAGACTTTTCTCTTGTACCAGTGAGCCTGTTGTAAATACCTGTTCTGGTGCTATTTTTTTTTTTTTTTCTTTATAGTTATTTCTTGGTGGGTGGAGGTCGGTGATTTGATGGTTTGTGTTTTGTTGTTTGTTTTTGTGTTATTTGGTTTATTTAGTTATTTTGTTTTATTTTATATATTTGTTAACCTTTTGGTCGTAGTTTTATAAATAAAAAATTACCCCTCCTCGGTCTTCGCCTTCCGCGGGGGGGTACACCTACCCCCCCCCCGGTTCTTCGCCGCCGCCTTCCGCCGGGGGGGTACACCTACCCCCCCCCCGGTCTTCGCCGCCGCCTTCCGCCGGGGAGAGAGACACCCACCGATGCTCTCGCCATGTTCGGCCAGGCCCCCTACCCCAAATCAAGCTCTTTTACATCGGGGGGGGCCGGCGGAAATGGCGGAGAACAACGGGGGCGTCGCCACTCCTCGGTCTTGAGGGCGTGTGTGTGTGAGGCTCTCTGGACTTCCAGAGAGCCATGGAAGCTATCAGCCCAGGGGGAGGCTCTACTTCCCGGGCGGTGAGAGAAGCTATGCCTGTGGAGGGATCGGATACCATTTCAAGGACAGTGGAGAGTTTGAGACCATCAGATGAGGATCTCAGGTATCTGGAGTCCCAGATTGCTCTCTCTGCATGGCAGGAGCAGCAGCCAGGGTGAAAGTGATTTTGAAGCTACAGGCCGTCGGATGGAAGTCTATGCAGTCTTGGGAAGGCTTATGGACTTTTTGGTGGTAGTGCATGAAGACCTGGCACGCTTAAGAACAGCCAGAGATCGGGTGGGCAAAAGAAGCGGAAGGGCTATCGCCTGAGTGTTCAGACATTGAAAACGACCCTGAGTGAGTATATCACTTATTGGAACCGGCTGTTGGATCAGTCTACTATGGACACTGATGAGATGGATGAGTTGGAGGAACGCCTGATGGAGGTTTGTGATAGGGAAGCCAGGCTGCTCGCCGTAGCTCCCAGGCTGAGGTGCCAATTTCCCCTTTGCCATCAGGGGGCGCCCAGCCTGGAGGCCTGGTCGGATCCCCCGCGATCACCGCGGGACCGGAAGTGGCAGGTCCCGGGGCTGCTGCGGACGAGGAGGAAGTCATGGAGGTTGGAGGAACGCAGGATGAAGTCGCGGCGGGTATTGCCGCGAATGTGTGTGCCGCGAGTCGCGAGGCTACTGCTGCGGTGGATGCCGCGGGTCGCGGGACTGCCGCTGCGGGTGTGGAGCCGGAGGGTATGGCCGCGAAAGTGAATACCGCGGGTTGCGGGGTTACCGCTGAAGGTGTGGAGCCGGAAGTAGCGGATCCCGGGACAGCTGCGGGTGAGGAGATGGGACTTGTGGAGGCTGTTGCTGAGAAGGATGGAGCAATGAAGGACGGTTCCGCGGGTGTGAGTGCCATGGATCGTGGGATTTCTGCCGAGGACACTGTGAGGGGTGAGATACCTACTATTGTCTCATCCCGGGTTTGGGGGTGGCCACTGTTGCGGAGACTGTTGGGTCATCTTTTCCTGTGGACCTGCTGCCGGGTGGTGGGGTGCCTCTTGTGGTTTCCCCCTCCGGCCCTTCAGTTTCTGAGTCCGTGGCGATGACCCCCCAGCGCATGGAGTGGGGTGATTGCGAGCAGGGTAGTATAACTAGCCATGTCTTGCGATGGACCACATACGGCTGCTGGAGGGTGAGCCAACTAAAGCGGACCAGAGTACTGGTTTTCATGACATTGGGGTACCCTCTGGGGTTTTGGAGCATACGGGTCAGCCCCAAGTGGGTCCTCTGGGCGGTGCGGGGACCCCTCCGGCAGCAATTATTTCTGCTGGGGGTGTTTCGGTGCTTGTGCACCTGCTGTGCCCGGGGCCCCCTGGGAAAGACTTAAGTATAGCTGTTGATAATGTTGATTCTAGCAATGTTGTTGTTTCTGATCTCCCCCCGCCTCCTCCCCCAAATCAGTGGGTCCCAGGAGGCCGGGTTATGTCGGCCCTAAAAGTGGGGTTGTCTTTTGCAGATGTCACTGGTGGCAGGGTACAGCTTGGGGTTTTTATAGTGCCCACGGTACGATGGCTTTTAGGGGCTCAGTGCCAGCTGCCACTAGGGTGGGGGAGTGGAGCGTAAGCGCCATAATGTTGTGCAGCTGCGCTGGTTGGAAGAGTTTGGTCGTCCTCCGGGGAGAGACGAGGTGGTGGATATGGTGTTGGCCCTTGGGTTTAAGGCATCAGACATCTTTGCTGTTATCCACCCCTCGGGCTCCCTGGAGTATGATGTAAGTTTTGGTACCCCCGTCTTAATGGAGAGTTTTATCTCCAGACGGGAGGTGGTGTGAAGAATCAGTCCTCGTGGAAATCCTTTAGAGCAGTCCCCCTGTCTAGACAGGAAGAAATAAAAGGGTGTCAGTCCTGGTTAGAAATGAATCTATTCCCGCAGAAGATATCACAACATGGTTGGGGCGGTACGGCCAGGTGATGGCCCCGCCAGGGAAAGTTTTGGATGCCAAGGGGATCTGGACTGGTGCCTGGTCTGTCTCAGTAAGGCTTAGACGCATCGGGTTATCAGTGACACATGTGCCTGCGTCAGGTTATATTGGGAGGGATAGGATCCTTGCATTCTATCCAGGGCAACCCAAGCTCTGTTTTAGATGCAACAGTCCTTTGCATTTCAGTAGGGACTGTAGGGAACCCTTTTGCACAAAGTGTAATGAAGCTGGGCACTTGGCCAGCGGGTGCAATAAATTTCAATGCAATCTGTGCGGTGTTATGGGGCACGTTTTTAGCCAGTGCCCCTCGGCCTTTCGGGCACCTGTTGGGGGGGTGTCTCCCCCTGCGGGGCCTGGGGGGTCTAGGGAGTCTGTGCTTCCGGTTGTTTCGTCGGCCGGGCCTCCTGCCCCGCTCCAGCTGGCTGGCGCAGTGACTCTTGAGGTCAGTCTTTTGTGATGGGTTTCCGGGAGTCCGGGGCCATCGTCAGGAAGATTGGGTCATAAGTCGGGCGGCTCGAGAGTTTCCCCTTTAAAATCTGGGGGGAGGGGTAAGGCCCCTTTGGTGCAATCTGTGGTATCTCGTGGCAAGGCTAAGATGCCTAGGGTGGTGTTGCATCCCCCTTCTCGGGATTCGCAGCCCATTCCTACTTGGTCTGGGTCCTCTGTCCCTGTGTCTGGTGTGGGGGGGATCAAGAGGCGGGTCGTTTCTCTGATTCTGATACCCCTAGTACGAGACCTGTTCGTAAGGCAGAAGGGGTAAGGTTCCTAGAGATCCCCAGCCAGTTGTAGACTTGCCTTCTCAGCCAGGTAAGGAGAGTAAAAGCAATGTTTGGGTGGCGGTGGGAAAGGGGCGGTGTGAAAGCAGTCCTGGGGTGATCCCCAGTTCTGGGTCAGGTCCTGGTCCGGGTGTTTCCTCTCCAGAAGGTGGAGTTGGGGCGACAAGTAGTGCCCAGACTCCCCTGGTATAGCCCTGCAGAACAGGTTTTCCACCTTGGATCCTGTGGAGGATTCTGGTGGGGGTATGGTTGCAGGGGATTGTGCTGATGGAAGTAAATGAGTAATTTTATTAAAAAAAAAAAAAAATGCAGTAATGTGGTAACATGTGTATGAGCAATGTTGGGTGGCGGTGGGAAAGGGGCGGTGTATAAAAGCAGTCCTGGGGTGATCCCCAGTTCTGGGTCAGGTCCTGGTCCGGGTGTTTCCTCTCCAGAAGGTGGAGTTGGGGCGACAAGTAGTGCCCAGACTCCCCTGGTATAGCCCTGCAGAACGGTTTTCCACCTTGGATCCTGTGGAGGATTCTGGTGGGGGTATGGTTGCAGGGGATTGTGCTGATGGAAGTAAATGAGTAATTTTTTTAAAAAAAAAATGCAGTAATGTGGTAACATGTGTATGAGCAATGTGCGGGTGGCGGGGTGGGAAGGGGCGGTGTAAAAGCAGTCCTGGGGTGATCCCCAGTTCTGGGTCAGGTCCTGGTCCGGGTGTTTCCTCTCCAGAAGGTGGAGTTGGGGCGACAAGTAGTGCCCAGACTCCCCCTGGTATAGCCCTGCAGAACAGGTTTTCCACCTTGGATCCTGTGGTGGATTCTGGTGGGGGTATGGTTGCAGGGGATTGTGCTGATGGAAGTAAATGAGTAATTTTACTAAAAAAAAAAAAAAAAAAAAAAAAAATGCAGTAATGTGGTAACATGTGTATGTACAATTGCGTAGTTGCGTAGATTTTAAAGTTTTGGGGAAGGTTAGGGTTATGATTTTTTTTTTGTTTTATTTGTTTATGCATAATAGAAGTATGTATGTTTTAGGGGTTGGGGTTACTTGGGAAGTGGAAATGATTAAAGAGTATAATAATGCAAGTTATTGGAGCAGGTATTGGTTGCGATTTTAGTGATGTGCAGATGGTATATGTATAGTATGGTGGGATAGTGTTTGTACGTAAAGAAAATGTTTAGTGGTAGAGGGTTGCTTTGGTACTTGGGAAGTGGTAATGACTAAAGAGTATAAAAATGCAAGTGAGTGGGGCAGGTATTGGTGCTAATTTTTAGTGATGTATAGATGGTATATGTATAGCATGGTGGGATAATATTTGTATGTAAAGAAAATGTATTGGGGCAGAGGGTCGTTTTGGTTTAATTGTTTTTGTTTTTTTTCTGTATACATTTTTGGTCGTAGAATTTTCAATAAAAAATTGCCACTCCTCGGTCTTCTAGCCATCTTCTGCCGGGGGGGGGAAACACCCACCCATGCTCTCCGCCATGCTCGACTGTGCCCCCACTCCAAAATGAAGCTCTTTTACATCCGGGGGGGGCCGGCCGAAAACAGCGGAGAACAACGGGGGTGTCGCCCCACCTCGGGCTCCTCCGCTTCTGCCTGGCTCCTCCCGAGGCCAGGGCTTCTTTCGCCGTCTTCCGCCGGAGGGCGCCACTCTCCGGGCTTCTCGTCGTTGTCTTCCGCCGCGGGGGCCAGGCCTTCTTCTTTGCCGCCCCCTTCGAATTTTTCGGCCTGGACGGGGGTCGCACATCCCATCCAGGACTTGGACGTGGCGGGCTTCTCGTCGCCGTCTTCTGCCGCTGCCCCCTTCACCACAAAGCTCCGTGCTTGTTTGATGAGGGCAGCGGGCTTCCGTCGTCTTCTCCGGGGCGAGGGTCGTACATCCCACCCCGGATTTCGTCGCCGGCTTCTGCCTGGCTCCTACTGGGGGCCAGGGCTTCTCGTCGCAGTCTTCCGCCGCGGGGTGACACTCGCGGGCTTCTTCTTCCATTCGATGTTGACACGGCGAGGTCCGGCGCTGAAATGCCTTCTGAGCGGCGGGCAAGGACTTATATTGGCATAGGGCGTGGGCGTGGTTATGCCAACATGTGACCTTAACCCATGTGACAGTGATGTCACATCACATCACTGTCACATGGGTTAAGGTCACGTTGTTGGCATAACCACGCCCACGCCCAATGCCAATATAAGTCCTTGCCCGCCGCTCAGAAGGCATTTCAGCGCCGGACCTCGCCGTGTCAACATCGAATGGAAGAAGAAGCCCGCGAGTGTCACCCCGCGGCGGAAAAACTGCGACGAGAAGCCCTGGCCCCTAGTAGGAGCCAGGCAGAAGCCGGCGACGAAATCCGGGGTGGGATGTACGACCCTCGCCCCGGAGAAGACGACGGAAGCCCGCTGCCCTCATCAAACAAGTACGGAGCTTCGTGGTGAAGGGGGCAGCGGCAGAAGAGAGCGACGAGAAGCCCGCCACGTCCAAGTCCTGGATGGGATGTGCGACCCCGTCCAGGCCGAAAAATTCGAAGGGGGCGGCAAAGAAGAAGGCCTGGCCCCCGCGGCGGAAGACAACGACGAGAAGCCCGGAGAGTGGCGCCCTCCGGCGGAAGACGGCAAAAGAAGCCCTGGCCCCTAGTAGGAGCCAGGCAGAAGCCGGCGACGAAATCCGGGGTGGGATGTACGACCCTCGCCCCGGAGAAGACGACGGAAGCCCGCTGCCCTCATCAAACAAGCACGGAGCTTCGTGGTGAAGGGGGCAGCGGCAGAAGAGAGCGACGAGAAGCCCGCCACGTCCAAGTCCTGGATGGGATGGGCGACCCCCGTCCAGGCCGAAAAATTCGAAGGGGGCGGCGGCAGAAGACCCTCAAAGTTAAAACCACGTTCACCAGGTGAATGGGTAGGGGTACGATGTACCCCATACTCATTCACATAGGGTGGGGGCCCGAAATCTGGTGGCCACCTTATTAAACGGGGCTCCCAGATTCTGATTGGCTCCCGCCCGCATACCCCGACAACCAATGGCTAGGGTTGTCGGGAAGAGGCTCTTGTCCCGATCGACATGGGGACAAGAGTGCTTTGGGGTGGGGGGGCAGCGCCCCCCTCCCCCAAAGCACACACTCCCCCATGTCGAGGGCATGTGGTCTGGTACGGCTCAGGAGGGGGGGGGCCGCTCGCTCGTCCGTCCCCACCCCCATTCCTGTCCGGCCAGACTGCATGCCTGGGATGAGGGCTTGGTACGGATCTGGGGGGGAACCCCACGCCGATTTTGGCGTGGGTTAACCCCTCACGTTCCGGACCAAGCCGGAGAGCCTATTGTACCCCTGGGGGGGAAGCCGCGCCGGTTTCACATTTGAAATTTGGCGCGGAGTTCCCCTTCAGTGTCAGCGCAGCCCGAGAACAGCTCGGAGCTTGCCGTGCGCCGCTCCAGGCAGTGCAAACACTGCTACGCCGCCTGGTATTTACCAAGGATTTCCCGGCGTACTGAAGAGGCGCGCGGTAAGCTCCGATTTTTCCCTCTGCGCATGCCCAGTATGCAAGTGAACCTTCCGAGGTTCTAGCGTACTTTGCAAGGGCACGGGGATCGGGTCCCAAAAGTCACTTTCCCTTTCAAATCGGCCCGCCACACAAGTTTAAACACATGTCACTACACTTCCCCTGCATCACCCCCCTCCCTCCCCTCATAAACTCCCGCCCGAATCCCCGATGTTTACATTACTAAATGCCGCACGCCAGCTCTGTACTGGCGTGCTGTGCGCCCTCTCCTGGGCGCATTAGGCACTTTAGTAAATGAGGAAACACGCTGCACTGGCAGCGTGTTTCTTTTGTAAATCTCAAAAACAGGTTTACTCCTGCTTGTGCACCATGAGTCTTGGCGCACAGGCTTGGTAAATCAGCCCCATTGTGTCTCCAAGAGACTAATTTCTGTCAAGATAAAGACTCGAATATGTCTCACAAAAGCTTTCCGCATGTTTTTTTTTTCTTTTACAGCTCTCAAAATAAAACAAAATAAAACAAAATCAGAGACACAGTAGCATTTAAAATAATCTCTATAATTGCAGATCCTCAGGGGAGATACCTCATCCTAGTATGTGAAATTAATAACGCAACCTTTACTATCATAAACATATATGCCCCAAACTCAGACCAAATACGCTTTATGCATAAAACATTGCAAACTGGGAATAACACCTCATATCTCATACACGCCGATCAGGTCAGTTTCATCTTGGACATACAGGCCCCATATGTCACAATAAAAATAACAAACCTTCTACACTATACTGAACATAACAACATAATGACCCTATCATGAAATTTGGTTTCCAAGGCAATATAATATCGGCCATTCTAGCCCAACCCCACTGCCCGTGTCCTCTCAAATTGGGTTTTTTCAGACCCATTTGCCATTACTAATGGAACGATCAAGAGTGTCCCCCTTTCCCATTGATTTTCACATTACTGATGGAACCCCTAGGTCAAAAAATCTGCTCCTTAAATTTCATATCAGAAATCCAACTTAAAGGTCAAGAATACAAACTCACCCTCTTTGCAGATGACATAATTTACATTATTACATAGTTACATTGTTACATAGTAGGCAAGGATGAAAAGAGACACAAGTCCATCAAGTTCAACCTATGTGTGTGATTTTATGTCAGTATTACATTGTTATCCCTGTATGTTGTGGTCATTTAGGTGCTTATCTAATAGTTTTTTTTAAATGATCAATGCTCCCCGCTGAAACCACTGCCTATGGAAGGAAATTTCACATCCTAACTGATCCGGCTTCATGCATAGTAAATGTTTGGGAAATCTTAAACATTTTTAATTCATGCTCATTCTATAAAGTAAATGACTCCAAGTCTAATGTCCTTGGCGTACATATTACTAAACCTACCAAATCTCTCCTACAAACTAAAGTTCACTTTCAATTGGTATTGTCCTCCATGTCCTTTAGGCATCTCTCTAACCACTCCATCTTCTAACTTATATACATGCAACTATTTACTATTCCATCAAACCTTCGGAAAATACCTCCAACAAATAAGCAAACAGTACCTCCTTTGGGAAGGCAGGGCGGCAGTCTTTAACCACTTAAGGACCGCCTACTGCACATATATGTCGGCAGAATGGCACGGCTGGGCACATCAACGTATATATACGTTGGTTTTAGTACCCAGCCGTGGGTCACGGGCGCGCGCCCGCGGCACGCTCCCATGACCCGGTCCGAAGCTCCAGGACCGGGACCGCGGGACTCGCGGACCCGATCGCCGCTGCAGTGCGGCGATCCGTCCCTGGAGCTGAAGAACGGGGAGAGACGTGTGTAAACACGGCTTCCCCGTGCTTCTCTGTGGCCACAGCATCGATCGCGTCATCCCTGTTATAGGGGGACGCGATCGATGACGTCCCACCTACAACCACACCCCCCTACAGTTGTAAACACACACACAGGGAACACTCAAAGTCACAGCGCCCACTGTGGTTAACTCCCAAACTGCAACTGTCATTTCCACAGTAAACAATGCAATTTAAATGCATTTTTTGCTGTGAAAATGACAATTGTCCCAAAAATGTGTCAAAATTGTCCGAAGTGTCCACCATAATGTCGCAGTCATGAAAAAATTTGCTGATCGCCGCTATTAGTAGTAAAAAGTTAGTAGTAAAAAAAAAAAATTAATAAAAATGCAATAAAACTATCCCTTATTTTGTAAACGCTAAAAATTTTGCGAAAACCAACCGATAAACGCTTATTGCGATTTTTTTTTAACCAAAAATATGTAGAAGAATACGTATCGGCCTAAACTGAGGAAAAAAAATGTTTTTTATATTTTTTTTTTAGGGATATTTATTATAGCAAAAAGTTAAAAATATTGCATTTTTTTTTAAATTGTCGCTCTATTTTTGTTTATAGCCAAAAAATAAAAACCGCAGAGGTGATCAAATACCACAAAAAGAAAGCTCTATTTGTGGGGAAAAAAGGATGCCAATTTTGTTTGGGAACCAATTGTCAGTTAAAACGACGCAGTGCCGAATCGCAAAAAGGGACAAGGTCCTTTACCTGCATCTTGGTCCGGGTCTTAAGTGGTTAAAATGATCACCCTCCCAGAACTCTTGTACTTATATTAAGCCTTACCTATACAGATCTCAAAATCATTTTTCAGCGCCATTAAAAGCTTGCTGCGTTCCTATGTTTGGCAAGGACAGAAACCATGCTGTCCCTATGCTATTATCGTAAAACACAAAATTGACTGCGGTATGAGCTTCCCTGACACAAAAGATTACTATATGGCAGTGATACTGGACCAAATCAGACATTGGTTTACACCTATGTTTAACAAACAATGGCAATTTATTAAGCAAGCATTCGTACCTAAAGGTAATTTAAGTTCTCTCCTTCTAGCCCAGACAATTCACATGAAACCTAAAAAAATAGATCACCCCACGATCTCAGCCACCCTGGCTTTGGCCAATTACGTCTCTCTGAACACGGCGCTGTAATTGGCCAAGCATGTGGGTCATAGTGCATGCTTAGCCAATCATCAGCACGCAATGCGTATTCTACTGTTCATTAAATGTATGTACACATGTTATTTGTACTACAACAATGTGTTTCTTTCCCTGTATTTGGAAAAAACGAATAACATTTTTTTTGAGTAAAAATAAAAAAAAGTTATATATTGCATAAATCAAGCATTATCAGAATTTAACAGAAATATTGGAATTATGGGCTAAGATTGATAGGAACAATACTTTATTTTTTACTTTTTACAAAGTATTGATTTAAATATACAGTATAATTGAATGAATTTCTATGACAAGCCTAATTTTCTTGATGTTTCCAGGGAGAAGGTTAATCCGTGACTGTATGTGGATTTTCTTGTAAAAAACACTGAAAGTTGCCGTGTGCCTTAGTTCTTATACCCATGAGTGCCAAAATAGGCAATATAGCACATACCTAAAATGATAAAAACTCCATCTGATTAAAAGTTTATTATGGACAGAGCCGGCTGAGGCAGACATGTCCTTTAAGCTGCCAATCGGTGCCCAGTCAGTGCCCCATCATAACCCCCTGCCAGTGCCCAATAAAGTGTCAATCAGTGGCAGTGCCCACCACAGTGCCAATTAGAGCCCACCACAGTGCCAATCAGTGCTAATTAAAGTGCCAATCAGTGCCCAGCAGAAACACCTGTCAGTAACTAATCAGTACCTGCCCATGAGTGCCACCTGTCAGTGCCACCTGCCAGTGCCACCTGGGCAAGGGTTGTGGGAATGAGGCCCTTGTTCCCATAAACATGGGGACATGCTCCCCATGTTGAGGGCATGTGGCCTGGTAAGGTTCAGGAGGGTGGGCACTCTCTTGTCCCCCCTCTTTTCCTGCGGCCTGCCAGGTTGCGTGCTCGGATAAGGGTCTTCTGTAGATTTTTGGGGGGAACCCCACACCATTTTTTTTTTAAATGGCGCAGGGTTCTCCTTAATATCCATACCAGACCAGAAGGGCCATATGGAATTTGGGGGACCCCCATGCATTTTTTTAAAATTTTGGTTCTGGGTTTCCCTTAATATTCATACCAGAACCAAAGGGCCTCATAATGGACTACGGGGGAACCCATGCTGTTTTTTTTTTCATTGACTTTTATCTGTATTGCTGGGACCCGGCAATTCATTATAGTCGTGAGTAGTTTTAAATTACTTTCCTTTAGAAGTGTCATTTTGTGCAGGGACTTTTCTAAGCATGGGAAACGTGCGTTACTTTACAGGAATACTATAGACACCCCACAGGTACGAAATTTAAAGGAATATTTTAATTTTATTGTTTCACTTAAAACATTATTAAAATCACTGCTGTTTTAAAAAAAAAAATTGCATTGATTCATGTCCCCTGGGGCAGGACCCATGTCCACAAACAATTTTTATGACAATAACTTGCATATTAACCACTTGACCACTGGGCACTTAAACCCCCTTCCTAATCAGGCATTCTGGAGCACCCAGACCAATTCTGACATTTCTCTCCTACATAGAAAAAATCATCATTTATTTGCTAGAAAATTACATAGAACCCCAAAACATTATATATGCTTTTTAGCAAAGAACCCTAGAGAATACAATGCGGCCCGTTACAACTTTTTATCTCGCATGGTATTTTCTCAGACATTTATTGAACGCGTGTTTTTTAAAAAAAACTGTTTTGTGCTTAGAACAAAACAAAACAGTAAAGTTAGCCCAATTTTTTTTCATAATGTGAAAGATGAAGTTACGCCGAGTAAATAGATACCCAACATGTCACACTTCAAAATTGCGCACACTCGTGGAATGGCGCCAAACTTTGCTACTTAAATATCCCCATAGGCGGTATTGCAGAGTATCGTGCAGGGTATTGCAGAGTATTGGGGTATTGCAAAGTATCGTGCAGGGTATTGGGGTATTGCAGAGTATTGGGGTATTGCAGAGTATCGCGCAGGGTATTTCAGAGTATTGGGGTATTGCAGAGTATCGCGCGGGTATTGCAGAGTATTGCGCAGGGTATTGCAGAGTATTTGGGTATTGCAGAGTATTTGGGTATTGCAGAGTATTGGACAGGGTATTGCAGAGTATTGGGGTATTGCAGAGTATTGGGGTATTGCAGAGTATTGGGGTATTGCAGAGTATTGGGGTATTGCTGAGTATTGGGGTATTGCTGAGTATTGGGGTATTGCTGAGTATTGGGTTATTGTTGAGTATTGGGGTATTGTTGAGTATTGGGGTATTGTTGAGTACTGGGGTATTGTTGAGTACTGGGGTATTGCTGATTACTGGGGTATTGCACAGTATTGGGGTAGCAGGGATGGGATGGGATGGATGGCTGAGCTGGGATGGATGGTGACTGCGATCTGTGATGCATTGTCACAGATCCAGCCACAGCGCTGCTGCTGACACCCCGCTCCCCCCCTCTCCTCTCACACTGTACCGAATGACGTCGGTTTGTTTACAAGTGATCGAGCCGTCATTCGACGGCGCGATCACGTGGTAAACGGCCACTATCAGCGGCAATTTACCGTGATCCATGATGCGCCGGGTCTTCTAGACCCGGCCAGCACGGACACTTCCGCGAGCGCGTCCCAGGGGACGCGCAATCACGGAAGTGCACGACGACGTCCCAGGGACGTCGTGTCACAGTAGCTTGACCGCGCTGTAGCAGTATTTTTTCTATAGCACGGTCGGCAAGTGGTTAACCTTTAAAATTCGCACTTTTGATTTCTCCCTCAGACTTTTAAAGGGTGTTCCGCGGCTTTTTGAATTTGTCGCAAACACCCCAAATGGTCCGCTGTTCGGCAAACAGCCAATTTTCGAGTCAAACTCATGTTCGACTCTAACATAAAGCTTATCCCTACCCAGAAACCCATGGAGTTGAACATGACTGGGAGGAGGTAGCTGCGGATCATGTAATCCTTAGTGACCCAGAGGACTCGGGATCTAATGCCTCAGCAAACTTAGGCCCCGTACACACGGCAGAGAACCTCGACGGGCGGAACACATCGTGGAAAAGGTGGCCATCTGACAGATGCCTTCAGACAATTCAGCGTCTGAATTACATGGTGCAGGAATACCTAGGGGCAAGATCTGTCTTGGAGACCTTTCTAACAGGAAATCCACTGGTTTATGACTGGGTCTTCAGGGTAGACCACTGGCCAGAGCTTGCACAATATGCAATTGAGCTACTGGCCTGTCCTGCATCCAGTGTTGTTTCTGAATGCACATTCAGTGCTGCTGGAGGCTTTGCAACCGATCACAGAGTGCGTCTGTCTACAGACTGTTGATCGGCTCACATCCATAAAAATGAATCAGTCTTGGATCACCAGCTACCAAGCATCCGATGCTGATTGATTGATTTTTCTATGGATGTGGGATGCCTTGAAGACTGCCTATGCTGAGTGACTATCCTATTATGCTGAGTGACTATCCTATTCCTCCTCAATCTTTATGTTGATAGCTTCTAAGAATATTTTTGTTTCAGGGCACCACCACCACTGCCTAATGCCCAATTTTTCTTCCCCTGTTTAACAGGGGTGTATAATTAAACATTTTGCTGTAAGATTTCACAGCAGGGTTCATTCTTGCACTCAACTAGAGTATCTGTGACGGATTGCAGTGTTCTGGCACCACCACACATGCCTAAGGCCCAATTTTCCTGCCCCTGTTTAACAGGGGCACATAATTAACATTTTTGCTGTAATATTTCACAGCAGGGCCTGTTTCTACGCTCAACAAGAGTATATGTGAGGCTTTATAGTGTTGTGCCACCACCACCACCTAAGGCCCAATTTTTCTGCCCCTGTTTAACAGGGGCGCGTAATTAAAAATGTTGATATAATATTTCTCAGCAAGGCACATTCTTGCGCTCAACAAGAGTATCTGTGAAGCTTTACAGTGTTGTAAATCGATGCACTTGCTCCTGATGAGTGGATGGAAGTCCTTGAAACGTTGTTGAGCTTATTTTGATGCATCCACTTTATATCTATGATTCTAGATGGTTTTATTGCTTTACCGACCCTGATATAATGTCAATGTCTACTCCATTTGGGGGACTGTGATGTACAATATTTATACTCTGTGTCATGTTGGTTATAATTCACAATATGTATGTTGTTATTTTGTACTTTATATGCCAATGTGCTATTATGCATGTATATGGGTTGATCCATGCCCTATATTGGTCTAATAATCAATATAATTATTTACATATACATATGGATTTGTCTGGCTCTACCTCACGCACCTCATTCAAAGTCCCACCCTCCCCCCTTCTTTTTTTACATAGCAATTGCATCTTATCTAAAGTCCCAAAAATTCCCTTTTTTTCTGATGTGTTACAACTACAGTATGTAGAATACCAACTGAATGCACAACACATCAAACATTGAAGCAGCAGAAGACCACACCCGGTGCCACTCCTGTCAGCTAAGAACAGGGAACTGAGGCTACAATTCACACAGGTTCCCCAAAATTGGACAATAGAAGATTGTTGATTTCATCTGTGACATTCAGATGGTAGGATCAGAATTTGGTGTGAATAACAGCATGGCTTCATCCTGCTTTGCATCAATTATATAAGGGGAACATCTTCGGTATATGATCTTAAATATGTTGCCACCACCCCTGGTAGACAAAGAAAAAGAGTTCGAGGGATCCCCCGAAGTGGGGCTTTGAAGGCAACAAGAATTTATAATGTTTTATACAAAATATATGATTTTATTTATAAATAACAAGGTATCAAAAAACACAAAAGTTAAAAGAAACAATGAATATACAACTTATAAATGATCCACGTGGTAAGTACCAGGCCCCCCGGGATCATTTATAAGTTGTATATTCATTGTTTCTTTTAACTTTTGTGTTTTTTGATACCTTGTTATTTATAAATAAAATCATATATTTTGTATAAAACATTATAAATTCTTGTTGCCTTTAAAGCCCCACTTCGGGGGATCCCTCGAACTCTTTTTCTTTGCTTTGCATCAATGGTTCAGGCTGGGGGTGTAATAATGCGGGGGATATTTTCTTGACACACTTTGCGCTCCTTAGACCCAATTGAGCATTGTTTAAAAGCCACAGTCTACCTGAGTGTTGTTGTTGACCATATCATCCCTTTATGACTACAGTGTACCCATCTTCTAAAGCAAGGATCTCCAAACTACAGCCCTCCAGCTGTTTCAGAACTACATTTCCCATGAGGCATTGTAAAATTCTGACATTCACAGACATGACTAAGCATGATGGGAATTGTAGTTCCTGAACAACTGGAGGGCCATAGTTTGGAGATCCCTGTTCTAAAGGCTACTTCCAGCAGGATAATGCACCAGTTCACTGTACTCCAATGGCCTCCACAGTCACCAGATTTCAATCCAATAGAGCACCTTAGGGATGTGGTGGAACAGAAGATTTGATATGGACGAAAATCTCTGAGGAATGGTTTCAACACCTTGTTGAATCTTTGTCAAAAAGAATCAAGGCAGTTCTGAAGGCAAAAGGGGTCCAACCCAGTACTATATAGGTGTACTTAATAAAGTGTCCAGTGAGTATATATATATATATATTTATTTATTTATATATATATATATATATATATATATATATATATATATATATATATATATATATATATATATTGTGACAGGAAGTCAGGTAAATCTATGTGTGTTGTCGTAGATGGGAGATATATTTCTGCCTTGTTTAGACAATACACCAATTACTATTAGGCGTTGGCTGTAGAAATGGCCAGAGAGGTTTGGGGAGTTAGAAGCCTTCAGCTGTTCAAAATGAAGCAATTAAAGCCCCTATAAATAAAGCCTAAGGATAACGGCCGATTGCTGCATCCTGGAGCTTAGGGAGTGAAGGAGCAGTCACAAGCACTTCTGAAGAGGTGAGGTGCTGATGGATATTTCTGTGTGAGAAATATCAAAAATACTTTTTCTGTTGTTTTCTGCTGTAACACCAGCAGTGTCTCCCCAGCAGTAGGCTGTGCCAGACTCAATAGGTAGGTTCCTGTGTTGGGAAGGTAGACGCCCCAAGTGGCAAGGGTTTATTTTATGTTTTGTTTTGTTTATGCTGTTTTGATGCTTGCACGTGTATTCCGCAAGATGGAAAAATAAATCATTTGTTTTCAGTCATCCTCAAGTGCCTTTTTGTACAGTTCAACGTGTAGTGAACCCATCCAGGGGGTCACACACACCCGCTACCGAGTTAATCCCTCACAATATGTATATATATATATATATATATATATATATATATATATATACATACACAGTATATTATTATTATTATTTTATTTTTTTACTTCCTTCTTTCCTTCTTTCCTTCTGCGGCAGCCTATTAAAGTCGATATTTTTTTATAGGAGTGGTTTTGCGCTTCTTTGATGCTGCATATTTTCCAGGCATATTTTACCGTCATCAAAAGTTATGCTGAACTTTCCATGAAAATGTACCCTATTGAAAGACCCACAACCCCAAAATAAAATTACCTGTGAAAGCAATTTGAAAATGAAGCTGATGCTATACCAAAGTACAACATATATATTTTCCTTCAATCCAGCTTCTGACAATTTAGCCCATTGCAGTGGCATATTTTTGTTGGATTTTCAGTGCAGAGTTGTGCAAGAAGGCAGCAGTGAAGCATAGTAAGGCTTCATGTACTACAGCTCCTAAGCCCAGTACACACGATCGGATATCTGATGGAATCTAATCCGATGGATTTTTTCATTTTTCGACCTTCATCAGACTTGCCTACACACCATCTGTCAAAAATCTGACCGTGCCAAAACGCGGTGACGTAAAACACTACAACGTGCTGAGAAAAATGAAGTTCAATGCTTCCGAGCATGCGTCGACTTGATTCTGAGCATGCGTAGATTTTTGACCGATGGACTTCCACACAGACGATCGTTTTTTTCTATTGTTTTTTTACCCATAGGAAACATTTAAAATATGTTCTGTTTTTTTTTCACCGATGGAAAACAAACCGTTGGGGCCCACACACGGTCGGGTTTGTCTGATGAAAACAGTCTATCGGTCTTATTTCATCGGACAAACCGATCATGTGTACAGGGCTTTAGATTTTAAGAGCTTTTGACGTTTGTTTTGCCAACTCATAAATGCCTATTTGTCAATGTACACATAGGGCCAGATTCTCAGCTGATATACGACGGTGTATCTCAAATACACCGTCGTATCACAGTTTTTTTCAATGGGTATCTATGCGAGTGATTTTTAGAATCACTTACGCATAGATACACTAAAGATCTGACAGGTGTAAAGCAATTATACCGTCGGATCTTAGATGTAATGACAACGCCGGCCGCTAGGTGGCCTTTACGTTGTTTTCTCATTTGCCTATGCAAATGAACCTAATACGCCGATTCCCAAACGTTTTTGCGACGCGGCGACGTAGTTTACGTAGGTTGTGTACGCGTAAGGTTACCCCTGCTGTATGAGGGGTATGTTTCCGAAGTGCCTTCGTTGCCATGTTAAGTATGGCGTCGGGTCAGCGTCGTCTTTTTCCGTCGGTTACGTCGTTTTATTAAGTCGTTCGCGAATAGGGAATTGCGTAAATGACGATCACGTCGTTTTGACGTCGGTTTCAACGATGCTTTCCGAGGTGAGCTGGAGCATGCGCACTGGGCCTTTTTCCCGGCCGGCCCATGCGCACTTCGTTTGACGTGGGGGGGCACTTAATTTGAATACAGCACGCCCCGTCCTTCAGTATTTGAATTACACGGCCTTACGACGCCGCATTTACGCTACGCCGCCGAAAATTACAGAGCAAGTGCTTTGAGAATACGGCACTTGCTCCAGTAATTTGCGTAGACGTAGTGTAAATACGATACGCTACGCCGCCAGATACGCCATTTTTTGAGAATCTGGCCCATAAGCTTTTAGGAGTGTTAAAAGCTGCTGTGGTTAGGAAAGGTTCAACCTCCCTCAACCTCCCCCTTCTGAATATAAAAAAAATTATGTTTAAGATAGGGATGGTTTGATTGCCGCCCCCAAAATGCAGGAAAATTGCAGTGGAATTGCGGCACAATTTTGCTAAATTTTTATTTTTGTCTGGTCATAATAGGCTATGTGTACATGAAGCCTTAAAGCGGAGGTTCACCCTAATAACATTTATGTCAGACCAACTTCCTTATACTTGTAACAAGTACAGTCCGCAATTATTATTATTTTTTTTAGGCTGTACGTACCTTGTAATATATCTTTGCAACCCGGCTTCCGGGTGCTCCCCGCGGGAGTAGGCATTTCTCTGCCGAGGAGGAATGTCATCTGGGATGTTGCCCAGATGATTGACGTCTGTTCCCCCTGGCGGATAAGGTTACAGGAAGAGGGTAATACAGGAAGAGGGTATTAAAAGGTAATAAAACATATTCTGGCTTTCTGTTATACTGTCATTCTTCTGCTTCTTGTGCACTAAATAGGAGTGGAGATTGGAGAACATATTTATCTTTAAAGGGGTAGTAAACCCTCATGTTTTTTCACCTTAATGCATCCCCCCTCTGTTTTACTTACCTAAAACCCAAATTTCCGTGGGTGTGATCCTGAGTCACTCTCTCCATGGCTATTCAGCTCTTCTTTGGATAGATTGATAGCAGCGCAGCCATTGGCTCCCAGGGGTGGGGGCCGCGTCATACACACGGCGTCTATGGACTCTCAGATCACTAGCACAGAATATAATTGTTTTTGTAATTGTATTGTCATTTATTCTGTTTGAAACACAAGGGGCATATCCACTGGAATTTAAATACCACCAAGAGCATTATTTTTAAAGGTAATCAGTTACAGACTTGAAATCACTTTAGTAGAATTTAGAGAAGCTATATAAAGCATAATGACTTAAACATCCTTGATTATTGTTCGATAGAATGCTGTTGTCAGCTTATATTTAATGCAGCTTAACCACTTCCATACAGGGCACTTATACACCCTCCTGCCCAGACCAGTTTTTAGCTTTCAGCGCTGTTGCACTTTGAATGACAATTGCATGATCATGCTACACTGTACCCAAACTACATTTTTATCATTTTGTTCCCACAAATAGAGCTTTCTTTTGATGGTATTTGATCACCTCTGGGATTTTTATTTTCTGCTAAAAAAATTACCAACATTTTCGAAAAAGAAAAACGTTTTTATTTGTTTCAGTTACAAAACACTGTAAATAAGTATGTTTTCTCCTTCACTGATGGGCACTGATGGTACTGCACTGATGGGCACAGATGAGATGGCACTGATGAGGTGGCATTGATGGGCACTGATGATGGGCACTAATATGCAGCACTGATATACAGCACGGATGGGCACCGATAGGTGGCACGGATGGGCACTGATAGGCGGCATGGATGGGCCCGGATAGGCGGCATGGATGAGCACAGATAGGCGACACGGATGGGCACTGATAGGCAGAATGGATGGGCACTGATAGGCGGCATGGATAGGCTCTGATAGGTGGCATGGATAGGCACTGATAGGTGACACGGATGGGCACAGATAGGTGGCACGGATGGGCACTGATAGGTGGCACTGATGTATTGTAATGTGTTGTACTAATGGATGCCAATCAGTACCAAACAATAATGCCTGCCAATCAGTGATGCCCATTGTGGGCACTGATTGGCATCCATTGTGGGCACTGATTGGCATCCATTGTGGGCACTGACTGGCATCCATTAGGCATCCATTATTTATTTCTGATTGGCATCCCTGGTGGTCTAGGGTGGCATACCTGTGGTGGGTATCCCTGGTGGTCTGGTGGCATCCCTGGTGGTCCAGTGTGGGCATCCTTGGGGGGGGCTGCGCTGATAAGTCTCCTATGCCGTTGTATCTTGGGTGCATATTTACGCTGGACGCATTCGGCGTTCCCATTATAAATATGCAAATGAGCAAGATACACCGATTCACAAACGTACGTACGCCCGACGCAGTAATCTATGCCGTTTACGTAAGGCGTTTTTCCAGCGTAAAGATAAATCACCAAAAAGGTGGCGCATCCCATTCAAAGGTATGGACGTCAGAACAGCCGTCGTTTTTACGTTGTTTACGTAAGTCGTACGTAAATAGGGCTGTGAAGTTCACGTCGTAGGCAGTGTTCGATGTGTATCTTAGGCATTCTATTCGACGTGATTCTGAGTATGCGCACTGGGATACGTCCACGGACGGCGCATGCGCCCATCATTTGCATGGGGTCACAGTTCATTATAATACAACACGCCCACTGCCTTGCTACTTTGAATTACACAGGTTTACGCCGGCCCATTTATGCTACGCCGCCGTAACTTAGGGAGCAAGTGCTTTGTGAATATAGCACTTGCCTCTCTAAGTTGCGGCCGCGTAGCGTAAAGAAGTTATGCTACACCCACATAAAGATATGCCTCTCTACATGAATCCGGGCCATAGACATTATTAGCATTATATTACCTACCAATTATTTATTCAAAAATTTAAGATAGATAGTTAGTTTGATTTTATCTTGGAAAGGGATACTGAATATCTATAATCCACTATGACAAGCATGACTATTGGTTATTGCATGTGACTGACAAATACCAATTTATAAAGAAAAAGAAACAAGGTTAGGCAAACATAACCATCACACTTGTGTTAAGTTTTAATAGCATTTTTAAATTTTGAAAAATGTACAGTGGAGAGTGATTTCGAAAAGCCTGTTCAAAAATCCAGCTGATGTTCACATCTCATTCCCATTGAAAAGCATTGCAGTTCTAGAATGATTTTCTTTGGTTCACAGTGTGTTCTCATATGAGGAATCCAATGTCAACCCACACACAGCTGCCTCATGTATAATTTTATAAAGAATATACTTATCACAGTTTGCATCATCTCATTTCACTTCTTAATTTCTTCTGCCAAAGATTTTGCTTTATTTAGACTAATGACCATCTTCACTTCTCTAAAGGAGTGATTCCAGTGTGTCACATCATTATAGCAGGCTCTAACTGGCTGTAGGACTGTAGAACACATTCACTCAAATCAAAATATTAGCAGCAGTCACCTTCACGAGGATAAAGGGTATTAAACAATACATTTATATCTTACTTCCTGGAGATTTTGATTGGCACTATCTTGGCAACAAACAAATAGCTCAAAAGAATAGACATTCTATATATTTCCTTTCATTTTATACCTGGTGTTTATGTGGTGCTTATTTTTTTTTTTGGCTTTGACCACAGTATTCTGTTGATTCCCAACATCAACCAAATAGAATTATATTGAACACCTATTGTCAGAGGTATTTGCTTTTCTAGGCACCAGGTATGCATTGTAATGGAAGGATCATTGGTGTAATAGGTGAATAAGCCAGGGTTTAAAATATGAAGGGTTACGTGAATCTTGTTCAAAATTCTGCAAACCCACACTAAGGCCTCGTACACACGAGGCAATAGATTTGTTCAAAACGGTCTGTCCGACCGATTTGAACAAATCTGTCTGTTTGGATTTTGGTTTGCTCGCGTGTACACATGAGCAAACCAAACCCCCGCCAGCAGACGGCGCGCTGACGTGTCGGTGACGTGGCGGTGACGTTGACGCCGCCACGTCACCGCACCAGGAAGTAAAACACTTCCGCGCATGCGCCGAATCCATTCGGCGCCGGTGCGAGACGACATGTCTGCTGGTAAGTGTACTAACCAGCAGACATGTCGGGTGGACGGGTTTCCACCCGATAGATTTCAAAGCATGCTTTGAAATCTGTCGGGTGGCCAAATCCATCGGCTCGCCCGTACACACGATCTAGCAGACCGTTTCCAGCAGACAGATTTGATCGTGTGTACGCGGCCTAAGAGGTGAATCCAACTGAAGTCTATGGGGGAAAAATGCTGTTAAATTCTGCCCTTTATTTAGGGCAAATGAGAAAACTGCTGTAAAAAAAAAAAAAAGGAATGGGAAGCTGGGCAATGTACATGTAGCATTTTTGAATCGACACTAATTAACATAACAGTACAGCACTACAATTTCAGTGATAGTGACAGTCTTTATTAACAGGGTTTGTTTGGCTTTGGAATTACATTTCTTTCTTTTACAATTAGCTTTGCTTACATACAGCAGCAGCACCCTTGATTGATTTATTTTAATTTATATGTGTTTTTCTTTCTTAAGTAAGCCTTAGCAGCAACCCATGTTTTTTTTAAAAACAGTAATAGATCCACTTTGACGGGCAAATTTAAATTGGTCAGTAGTTTGATGTAGCCGTGCTTGTTTAGGCTAAACTGCCACTGGCTAAATTGAATCAATATTTTATTATGAATGAAAAGACCAGAGATTATACAGCAGTGTAATATTGGCCAGCAGCAGGACAGTTTTAACCTCCCTGGCGGTATGATTCTTTCAGATTTTAGGTGCTGAAAGCGGTACCATTATTTGCAAGGAAATTTGGTGTTTTATACTGTAGGCCTGTAATTCTTAGGAATAACTCACTTAAATCTGACCAAACAAGAGTCTAATAGGCATCCCGGGTATGACATTTTTTTAAAAACAAAATTATAAATTATAATATAGTAAATAATTATAAATAATTATAACAAATAATAATATAATTATAATAAAAATTATTCAATAATGTAATCAACTCAAAATCACTGAAATTTCCTCAGTTGCAGAATTGTCGCTGTCATTATTTTTTTTTATTTTTTTGATGACGAATTTCCCCACAAACCGCTATCGTTCAATTCTGCAAGTGAATATAATTTATTATCGCTGTTTTCTAGCTGATCTAAAACCATTTTTGACATAAAGGGACACTTTTGGTTGCTATGGACAATCTACAGTTTGCAGGCAGAAAGAACCGTTTTTATTATATAAAAGTACATGTAGGACACTGGGCAGACCACTAGGGACAAGGGGGGTGTGTATTTTTTACATACAGTACTGTAATTTATAAGATTACAGTATACTGTATGTAATGTGTTTATTTACTTTTTTGAATATGGCGCCGTTCTCCGCCCCCGTGCGTCGTAACATTGCAGGGAACGGAGCTCGGCGGCACACGGGGACACTGTGTGAATCAAGCGAGCACCCGCTCGCTCACACATCGCGGATGCATCGCTGGATCCACAGACAAGGTAAGTAAACGCTGCCTGTGGATTCAGCGAGGCGAGCCCGAGTCAGACTAGGGGTAACCGATCGCAGCATGAAAATCTAACCCCGAGTCAGACTCGGGAATACCGCCAGGGGGGTTAAAGAGCAAAGCTAAACCCACATTTACTAGAGACAAAGTGCAAAGGCTGGGGCTTTACTGCAAGAATTAAGATAATGCAGACATCAGTAAAGATTTAATCATTGACAGTAGGCCAAAATGTACCGGAGACAAAGGGTTTATTCACTAAAGACACATACTGTAGGCTGTTCATTTTGCAAGGGAATTTTCATGCCTGACACTGTGCCTACATTAGCCGTGTGAGTTTAGTACAGTGCCATTTTATTAAGGGGGTTATTTTGCCATAGAACGCATTATATTATATAATCCTCTCAATGAGGGCTGTCCCCTTTTCTTTCTTTTTTTTTTTTTTTAATCTTTTCTTTTTTATTGAAGAATAAGGCACAATAAAAGTACAAACAAAGTGGCAGACAAGACAAAGGTATTAATTACAAAATCAGTATAACAGTACTACAATGAGATATTTGAACAGTATGTGCATACAATGGTGGAAAGAATAAGGAGAAAGAAAAAGAAGCATTGGGTAATGGTAATCAGGTTGTTCAAATAAATTAAAATGCATAGTTACATAGTTACATAGTTACATAGTTAGTCAGGTTGAAAAAAGTCCATCCAGTTCAACCATAAAAAAAATAAACAAACAAAATAAACACAGTACATCCCATACAATGACATATTGTCATTTATTACAATTTGGACATATTGAGTTATAGAGTGGAAGGGAACAATATAAAATAGTATTGTGAGTAGTATGCAAGTTGTGTAGTTAAAGGAAATCTCTATGGAATACCTAGGGGCAGCCATGTTCTGCCTTAGAGGTCAGTCTGGATATGTTAAATTCCTGCTGCACGGTCCTAGTGATTTAGCCACTTATGCCATTGTTTCTCGGAAGGATGCACATTTACCATTTTTGATGGCAAACATCAGCTTAAAGGGGTTGTAAAGGTAAAAAAAATAATAATCCCTAAATAGCTTCCTTTACCTTAATACAGTCCTCCTTCACTTACCTCATCCTTTGATCTTGCTTTTAAATGTCCTTATTTCTTTTGAGAAATCCTCACTTCCTATTCTTCTGTCTGTAACTAAACACAGTAATGTGACACTTTCTTCCTGGTGTGAAGAAGTGAGAAGGAGTGTCAGGACACCCACTAACACACAGCTCCTTTCTCTATCTGCAATGTAGATATTGTCCTGACCCTCCTGCTCGCCCCCTACCCCCTCAAGAGGCTTTCTCCACACCAGGGAGAAAGTGTCACATTACTGTGTTTAGTGACAGACAGAAGAACAGGAAGTGAGGATTTCTCAGAAGAAATAAGGACATTTAAAAGCAAAATTGAAGGATGAGGTAAGTGAAGGGTGACTGCACTAAGGTAAAGGAAGCTATTGTAACGCCACTGGTGTTCCTCTCCCTCTAGCCACCGCGCTTGTATCTTCCCTGCACATTCGCTTCGGCTCACGCGCGTCACTTACGGTGCGCTCTGTTATGCGTTCCAAGCTGGAACGCGGAAGTGCGCCCCGGCATCCTTTGCCTCCTTCCACGCCGCGCGCTCTATTTAAACCCCCAGGAATGACGGCAGGATGTTCCACTATTTTGTTGGGCACCTGCCATCACCTGGGACCCCTCTTAGCACCCCGAAGACCTCAGCTTCAGACCACAGACTCCACAATCAGGGAGGATCCCTGCTCCCCTTCAGTCCTGCATCATCCCAGCACCATTACTTAGCTGCCAAGGATTCCCCTTGCTATAGATTGCTGCTGAGGACGAAGAGCTGACACTCTAAGGACCAAGGAAACTTCAGAACCACAAGTTATTGTATCTGATCTAAGATTACGCTACTTAAAACTGGAATCAGGTTAACCCTGTGGGACTCTCCCTTTGCATTACTGATATCACTTATTGTTAACAGATTCCTAATTGATCTCCTACTCCGCTATACACATAAGTACCTTGTATGTGAACTGTCGCTCAGGACACTCCCTTGATACCCAACTATAGATGACCCGAAGCTGTACTTCTATTGCTAGCTTTGATCCACCAGTTGATCTTCCTTTGTTATACTTATATTTGCTTATGATTTTGAACGAGTATGCATACTCAAGGTTGGTTTCCATAATAGAGGTTGTGATGAAATAAACCCTTAACTTTCTGTTCATACAAGAAAGTGCACTTGTGGTTTATGCTGAGAAACCTCTCTAGCTGGAGTTTCCATTAAGTTCTATTCAATTGAAAACGTGACTGTAACATAATAGTGGAACCTATACATAACTTAATGGATCCAGCGGAACTTGCCAATCATTTGGTCGGACTCTCACAGCGAGTGGATACTCTTACTAATACTGTGAATGATCTCTGTTTAGAAAATGAGGCACTACGGAATCATAATTTTGCTCAACCCAGGGATCGACCTGAGCCCAAGGTCTGCGCTCCCGAACCCTTTTCAGGAGACAGGAAAAGTTTCCGACAATTTATTAGTTCTTGCCGTCTTATGTTTGAGTTACGCCCCCGTACCTACCATTCTGACAGAATCAGAATTCTCACGATGGCATCATATCTCAAGGGGGAACCAAGAGTTTGGGCTGATGCCTATGTTGAGGAACATGGAGACCTACTGGGAACTTTTAACACTTTCCTAGATGAAATGTCCCTCCTCTACGAGGACCCTAACAAACAACTCACAGCGGAGAACACCATCAGAAACCTTAAGCAAGGTAAAAGACCAGTAGAGGATTACATCTCTGAATTTAAATGCTGGTACCGTGATACTATGTGGACTGATATTTCTCTCAGAAATCAATTTCGTCTCGGACTGTCAGAACCAATGAAAGATGAACTCGCCCGTGTTGAAATTCCCACTACTCTGGAGGATCTCATGCACCTCTCCCTCTCCATAGACCTTAGACTCAGAGAGAGAAAGGCCGAACGGATTAACTCTTATCAGCCTACACCTCCCAGGAGGTCCAGGTCCCCACCTAAGGAGGTTCCGATGGAGTTAGCAGCAATCAAAGGGCCATTATCCCCAGAAGAAAAACAAAGACGCAGAGCCCAAAACCTATGTCTTTACTGCTCTCCCCCTGATCACATCGTGCCTACTTTCCCACTCCTTAAGAGGAGGTCTGAAGTTAACCTCCATAGCATTAACAAGAGTACTGCGCCTCGAACTTCCACTAGTAACTATGTTTTTCTTACTCTTACCTTACAGTGGGACCAAGATAGAAGTACCATAGATGCGATGGTTGACACCGGTGCCTGTGGCAACTTCATTGATATAGAAATTGTTAAATCAAATAAAATCCCAAGTGTGTTAAAGCTAAATCCGTTGTCTGTCACTTTTATCGATGGCTCTACCTCCTCATATGGGCCAGTGCACACTCAAACTCGACCTCATTCCACACTCTCCCATTCCGACCGCGCAAATTTATCCCCTATCCCAACCAGAGCTTATCCATCTCAAGGACTACCTCGATGACAATTTGAGGAAGGGTTTTATTAGGCCTTCCACTTCCCCAGCAAGCGCCGCGATGTTTTTTGTAAAAAATAAGGACGGATCGCTTCGGCCAATAATTGACTAGAGGTCCCTCAATAACATCACAATAAAAAATCGGTATCCTCTTCCTCTCATTCCGGAGCTTATAGAACGTCTCCAGACATCCAAAATCTTTACAGATCTCAGGGGCGCTTATAATTTAATTCGAATCCATCCTGGGAACGAATGGAAAACCGCTTTCAAGACTCGCTATGGCCTATTCGAGTATACAGTTATGCCATTTGGGTTGTGTAATGCCCCCGCAACCTTCCAAAGGTTCATTAACCACTTCAGCCCCGGACCATATTGCTGTCCAAAGACCAGAGCACTTTTTGCGATTCGGCACTGCGTCGCTTTAACTGACAATTGCGCGGTCATGCGACATGGCTCCCAAACAAAATTGGCGTCCTTTTTTTCCCACAAATAGAGCTTTCTTTTGGTGGTATTTGATCATCTCTGCGCTTTTTATTTTTTGCGCTATAAACAAAAACAGAGCGGCTATTTTGAAAAAAATGCTATATTTTTTACTTTTTTCTGTAATAAATATCCCCCAAAAATATATAAAAAAAAAAATGTTTTCCTCAGTTTAGGCCGATACGTATTCTTCTACATATTTTTCGTAAAAAAAATCTCAATTAGCGTTTATTGATTGGTTTGCGCAAAAGTTATAGCGTTTACAAAATAGGGGGTAGTTTTATGGCATTTTTATTATTATTATTTTTTTTACTAGTAATGGCGGCGATCAGCGTTTTTTTTCAGTACTGCGACCTTATGGCGGACACTTCGGACACTTTTGACACATTTTTGGGACCATTGGCATTTTTTTAGCGATCAATGCTATAAAAATGCATTGGATTACTATAAAAATGCCATTGGCAGCGAAGGGGTTAACACTAGGGGGCGGGGAAGGGGTTAAGTGTGTTCCTATTCGTGTTCTAACTGTATGGGGGGGTGGACTTACTAGGGGGAATCACTGATCTTCCGTTCATACATTGTATGAACAGAAAATCAGCGTTTCCCCCGCTGACAGGAACGAGCGCTTTGTGTTTACACACACAGCTCCCGTTCCCCGCTCTGTAACGAGCGATCGCGTGTGCCCGGCGGCGATCGTGCCCACCGGGCACACGCACGGGACTCGGGGGTGAGCGGGGGGCGCGCGCGCGGGCCGCCGGCGGCGCGCACGCGCCCCCTTGTGGCCGTCGAAGGTGGCGACGTAGAGCTGCGGGCTCTCGCGCACCCGTGCCGACCTGCCGCCGTATTACTGCGGCGGCTGGTCGGCAAGCGGTTAATGATATTTTCCGTGACTTGTTGGACATTTGCGTGGTAATTTATCTTGATGACATCTTGATCTTCTCAGACAACCTTGATTAACATATCAAACATGTCCGATGGGTACTATCAAGACTTAGAACCCATCGCTTATACGTTAAGCTTGAGAAGTGTGTCTTCAGCCAATCCAGTATCTCATTCCTTGGCTACCAAATTACTCCCGACGGAATCCAGATGGATAGTTCTTAAGTAGATTGTATTCTCTCTTGGCCTATTCCTCAGTCTAGGAAGGCTCTACAACGATTCCTCGGGTTTTCAAATTATTACCGTAAATTCATTAAGAATTTCTCAGAAATTGTAAAACCACTGAATTCCTTAACTAGTAAAAAAATACCTTTTTCCTGGACAAATGAAGCACAGAAGTCTTTCGATTCACTCAAACTCTCTTACACTACAGCTCCTATTCTCCAATTACCTGATCCACAATGTCACTTCACCCTAGAAGTAGATGCCTCCCACTTCGCTTTAGGTGCCATACTTTCACAACAAGCTACCCTATCCGAACCACTACACCCAGTAGCATTCTATTCCAGAACTCTAAATTCTGCACAGAGGAATTCCCCCATTGGTGAGAAGGAACTCCTTGCAATAAGAGATGCTTTAGCAAACTGGAGACATCTCCTGGAAGGTTCTATGTATCCTATAATTATCCTCACTGATCATCGTAACTTACAACACTTAAAGGCCTGCAAAACTCTCTCAGCCCGTCAAGTAAGGTAGAGCTTGTTCTTTGACAGATTCGACTTCCTTATATCTTATAGACCAGGAACCCAGAATCTAAAGGCTGATTCCTTGTCCCAGATCAATGAAGAAGAGATCATTGAGAGTCCTCCTTCATCTATCATCCCTTCTAACCGTTTTATTGGAATAGCCTCTTCTTTCCGAGAACTAATTTCCCAGAATACACCCAAAGATGTCTCCTGCTTACCCAAAGGAACCTCAAGACAACCAGATGGTACATATACTTTCAAGAACAGGCTATATGTTCCTCCCAACCTAGAACTGACACTTCTCAAACAGTTACATGACTCCCCACTAGCCGGCCACCCTGGAATCAATAAAACTATACACCTCCTTAAAAGAGACTATTGGTGGCCCCATTTGGCTAAGGCCTCGTACACACGATCGGACATATCCGATGAAAACGGTCCGCGGACCATTTCCATCGGATATGTCCGATCGGGAGTTTGATCCGATGGCGTGTACACACCATCGGATCAAATTCCCCGCCGCCGGACGGCGCGGTGACGTGGCGGTGACGCGGCGGTTAAGTTGACGCCGCCACGTCACCGCCACGTCACCGCACCAGGAAGTTAAACACTTCCGCGCATGCGCCGAATCCATTCGGCGGCAGCGCGGCGGCGGTGGGGGACGACATGTCTGCTGGTAAGTGTACTAACCAGCAGACATGTCGGGCGGACAGATTCCACCGGATAGATTTCAAAGCATGCTTTGAAATCTGTCGGGTGGAGAAATCTGTCCGCTAGCCCATACACACGAGCGGAGATGTCTGCTGAAACGGTCCATCGGACCGTTTTCAGCGGACATATCCCCTCGTGTGTACGAGGCCTTAGATGGTCCATGAGTACGTCAACTCCTGTGTCACCTGCGCTAGTAATAAACTCTAAAGAAAACCTCCTTTTGGTCTCTGATCCTCCATTCCAATACCAAACCGACCCTGGGAGGTTGTCTCTATGGACTTTATAGTTGATGTCACACGGTCAAACGGATCAAATACCATCATGGTCACTGTCGATTTACTGACAAAAACGGCACACTTCATTCCTCTAAGGCCTCGTACACACGAGCGGATATGTCCGCTGAAAACGGTCCGATGGACCGTTTCAGCAGACATCTCCGATCGTGTGTATGGGCTAGCGGACAGATTTGTCCATTGGACAAATTTCAAAGCATGCTTTGAAATTTGTCCGCTACAAACCTGTCCGTCGGATATGTCCGCTGGTTAGTACAGGAAACCAGCGGACATATCCTCCCACACATGCGTCGTATCCTGTGAATGGATCCGACGCATGCGCGCGGAAGTGTTTACTTCCTGGTGCGTGACGTAGCGGTGACGTGGCGGCATCAACGTCACCGCCGCGTCACCGCCACGTCAGCGCGCCGTCCGCCGGCGGGGAATTTGATCCGATGGTGTGTACACGCCATCGGACCAAACTCCAGATCGGACATATCCGATGGAAACGGTCCGCGGACCGTTTTCATCGGATATGTCCAATCGTGTGTACGAGGCCTCAAAGATTTAACAACCTCCTCTGAGACAGCAACAGCTTTCATTAGTAATGTCCTCAAACTACATGGTCTTCCATCTCAAATCATTTCCGACCGAGGATCTCAGTTCATCTCCAAATTCTGGAAAGCTCTATGTGAAACATTAGGAATTGACCACTGCATGTCCAGTGCTTATCACCCCCAAATAAACGGCCAGACAGAACGGGTCAACCAGACCCTAGAACAATACTTGCGTTGTTATTGTACACACTTTCAGGATGATTGGTTCCATTTACTTCCCCATGCTGAATTCTCTTATAATAATGCCACCAGCTCTTCTTCTAGATTTTCACCATTCTATGCAAATTATGGTTTTCACCCACAAACTTTACCGTCCAACGTGCACTCAAACAAAGTTCCTGCTGTAAGACAATACCTTTCAAACCTAAAGGATACTCTGTGAATTCTTCATAATAACTTAGAATCTGCTCAGAAACGACAAAAACTGAATTATGATGCTCACAGATCAAAACCACCTGTTTATAAAGTGGGAGATCTAGTTTGGTTATCCACCAAAAATCTACGTCTCAAGATACCCTGCAAGAAACTTGGCCGACAATTCACTGGTCCTTTCCCAATCTCACATGTGATAAATCCTAACGCAGTCAAACTAACTCTACCAACTGATTGGAAAATCCATCCCACTTTTCATGTTTCACTCCTAAAACCATTTATACCAAACCCATTCCCCAACAGACATTCAGTTCCCCCACCTCCAGTTGACGTTATGGGTGAAACTGAATATGAGGTCGAGAAAATTTTGGATTGTAGGAGAAGGGGGGTCTACATTCCAGTACTTGATACGTTGGAAAGGTTACAGTCAACTCGAAGACTCCTGGGAAGACTCTTCACACCTCCATGCTCCCCGCCTCATCAAACTATTCCATCGTAGGTACCCTAACCGACCATGTCCTACAAAGAGCACTGTTGGTGCCCCCTTGAGGAGGGGAGTATGTAACGCCACTGGCGTTCCTCTCCCTCTAGCCACCGTGCTTGTATCTTCCCTGCACATTCGCTTCGGCTCACGCGCGTCACTTCCGGTGCGCTCTATTATGCGTTCCAAGCTGGAACGCCAAAGTGCTCCCCGGCGTGCTTTGCCTCCTCCCACGCCGCGCGCTCTATTTAAACCCCCAGGAATGACGGCAGGATGTTCCACTATTTTGTTGGGCACCTGCCGTCACCTGGGACCCCTCTTAGCACCCCGAAGACCTCAGCTTTAGACCACAGACTCCACAATCAGGGAGGATCCCTGCTCCCCTTCAGTCCTGCATCATCCCAGCACCATTACTTAGCTGCCAAGGATTCCCCTTGCTACAGACTGCTGCTGAGGACGAAGAGCTGACACTCTAAGGACCAAGGAAACTTCAGAACCGCAAGTAATTGTATCTGATCTAAGATTACGCTACTTAAAACTGGAATCAGGTTAACCCTGTGGGACTCTCCCTTTGCATTACTGATATCACTTATTGTTAACAGATTCCTAATTAATCTCCTACTCCGCTATACACATAAGTACCTTGTATGTGAACTGTCGCTCAGGACACTCCCTTGATACCCAACTATAGATGACCCGAAGCTGTAGGGTTATACTATTCTATTGCTAGCTTTGATCCACCAGTTGATCTTCCTTTGTTATACTTATATTTGCTTATGAATTTTGAACGAGTATGCATACTCAAGGTTGGTTTCCATAATAGAGGTTGTGATGAAATAAACCCCTTAACTTTCTGTTCATACAAGAAAGTGCACTTGTGGTTTATGCTGAGAAACCTCTCTAGCTGGAGTTTCCATTAAGTTCTATTCAATAGAAAACGTGACTGTAACAGCTATTTAGGGATTTTTTTTTTTACCTTTACAACCCCTTTAAATTGAGTATGTGTGTTCAGTAGTTGGAGAAATATAGAACAATCAGGGGGAGCAGTTTACTTCCATGCAGATGTAATCAGTTGCCTGCCTGCTATGAAGCCGTGTACAAGAAAGGGGGTTTGCGTTAAGGCCCAAGATTTGTAGTGAAGAAGGAGCAATGCTGTAACAGGTTTACAGTCTATATTAATTGTGGAGACAGAAGACAAGAAGAAGACATATTGTCAGAATATATGTGCTACGAGGCCTTCCCACCAGATGTGCAGGAAAGTCCCATGATTGCTGCATCCACTACAGCAGAGTGGTGATGAAGACGGTAACATTTTAGCCAGTCTGGCAGGGGTATAGTACCATCTCTGGAGGATCTTAAGAGAGGCTTCCCAGTGAGTAATGCATTTTGAGGATGTTATGTGCATTTGAGAGGCTGGTTAATGGCATGGTTAATAGTCTGATAAAATAACAAAATACCTTTGACTTTTGGGGTAGTGGTGGTGAAAACGGATATAATATCTGTTAAAATGTGGTATCTTCCCTTCGGGAGAGTAGAGAGAATGGATTGGAGTCTAAGAAATTTGTAGAAGTCAGTCTTAGGTAATCCAAAGGAATATTGCAAATCTTGTCAAGTATGTGGTGGGTAAGATTCTATTAGGCATCCGAGTGTGGATATTCCAGCTGATGTCCATTGAAAGGGACAGGTCTGGCTATATACAGTAGGTTCCAGGGAAGTGAGTGGGAGGGAAGGAATATTCAATGAGTACTATTTCAGGAGCTGGGAATGCAGATTCTGACAGCTGGTTAGAGCTGATCTAATAGTTAGGTAAGGTGACACTTGAGGTTGGAAACCCAGTAGCATAACTCTGAGTGTGACTTGCAGAGGAAATTTCAACAGGGATGACTTGAGGGAGCACCATATATGATCCGGCCCACCAGTATTTTAATGGGCCCAGGATCACCACTTGGTGATATGCCTTAGGTTTGGGATTCCCAATCCTGCTTCTGATTTAGGTCTGTAGATGATTGAAGATTTGAATTTGGGTTTCCTGCCATCCAAAATACAATTGTTACCAGTGGATTAAAGATTTTGCAGGCATGGGGATGAGAGAGGGATTGGTAGTGTCCGTAAAATATATAATATATTGGTAAGCAATGACATTTTGATCACTGCAGCTCTTCCAGCCCATGATAGGTGTGTTGTACGGTAGTAATTGTTTTGAGAGGATTGCAAAATTTGAATTTATTTGATGTATGGAGGTGCTTGGGGAAGTTGGGAAGTTACTAGGCTAGTTATGTATGGGCCTATGGGCCCAGGATAGAATAAAGGGAAATATGCATGTTGGCCAAAAAAGGAGCATTAAAAGCTTACAGCATGCATGGGAACACAGGGTACATTCACAGCATAATACAATCATGGTAATTAGGGAATGATGAAAGTAATACAATACATTAGCATACATTAAATGCATAGAATGTGATGTTAAAGGAGAAAACTTACCTTAATAAAGTCCTTCTGCAGGACTTGGATGATGGCAGATGATGGCAGAACAGGTCTCTGGGATAATGATCCCCAGAGCCTGGGGGAGATGCCTGTTGTGAACTTCAGGTCCTGCAGACTTCTCCCAGTCACCAGGTATCTCAACGTGGCCACTAGCCTCATCCCGGAAGTGATGGCTTGTCGCATGACAGTGTCCTGCCTCGTGATATAGGATGACAGCAAAGCCAACAGACGGTAAAAAATGGGGTCCATCATCCGGAGATAATTCCTGAACTCATCAGGGTTATTCTCCTGCATCTCTCCCAGCAAAAGCATGTGACAGAATTGGTCCCTGTTCATGGACTGAGCTTGGGTTAAAGCATGAACCCCAACACCAAGCCCATGCACAGCACAAACTCTACGACAAGTGTGTACCCGCACCATGGCTAGAAAACACTCGGCTGGTCAGAACAAACTAAATAGAACGCACTGAAGAACATAAAGTCCTATGAAAAAACTACCTGAAAAACAGAAACGAGAACGCACTGCAAAACAGATACGACCTGATTACACGCCCTGAAAGACAGATACGAACTCACAATCACCAACTGAACAGCAGGAAACGATCTGAAAAGCACGAAGACTGAAAAGCACGAATCGTCCCTCACCAAACTTTTACTAACATGCGATAACACAAGATCAGAAAAAGCAGCCCAAAGGGTGGCGCCATTGGATTGGAACTTCCACTTTATAGTGCCGTCGTACGTGTTGTACGTCACCGTACAACACGTCGACAGTCGGAATTTGGTGTGACCGTGTGTATGGAAGACAGCTTGAGCGGAATTCTGTTGGAAAAACCCATCAGGCCCCGTACACACCGCAGAGAACCTCGACGGGCAGAACACATCGTTCCGCCCATCGAGGTTCTCTGCTGGCCGTCAGATTCGGTGACCCGCCCGTCGGGAAAGGCAACCAAGCATTCATCCCGATGGGCCATCGAGCAAATAGAGAACCTGCTCTCTATTTGCTCGACGGGTTTCCCGACAGGCTGGGCTCGCGGAGAGCGTACACACGGCCGAGGTTCTCGGCAGAATGCGGCTCCCAGCGAGGTTCTCGCTGGTTTCTGCCGAGAACCTCGGCCGTGTGTACGGGGCTTCAGAGTTTATTCCGATGGAAAAAACAGTCATGTGTACAGGGCATTAGAATCAGAGCGCATTAGTTAAACATAATCACAAATGTTTTTGCAAGTACAACAGTTTACAAGTTTGTATTACAACTGTATTAGGCTGGTTTCATGGAATCCCACCTAACAATTTTACTGTATGTTTTTCTTGTTTTGCTTGCCTAGTTCAAGGGAAACGTCATAAGAAAGCAGCCATGAAAAAATCCAATATATTATGTAAAATAGTTAGACAAACTGTCTAATCCGAAACTAGAGAAGCCATATTCACCTGACAGCCCTATGTATGGTTCTTGCAACAAAAATAATGAAATGTATAACAAATTGCTTATTACAGTGCTATTATTTTCTTTAGAATATCAGAAACTGTAATTTATTCTGCTTTTGAACTGTGGAGCATGTTCCTTACTTTGATATGTCCATTATTCTATTTATGAATAAAGTACGTGTATAATTATTGAATTATAATCACGGCCTGTAAAATGTATAAATAATAGTCTGGACAGTCACATTGTAAGCTAAAACTATTACCTGCATAGAAAAGTTACTACTGCAGTAGAAATGATAAAGTTGTTCTTTCATGTTTCTTTAGACTGTGACAAGGTCAATTACTTTGTTAATATTGCTATAATGAATTAAGAAAATACATTTCACATTGCGCAGGAAGCTTCCATATTATGTCATTTTTTTTTTAATTCTGCATTCAGTCTACATTTTAATTTGTAAAGCTTGGCATGTATCTCTATGGAAACTGGTTCAAACAACACAAAAAGGAAATGAGGCACATTGCTAATGTATATCTTTTTCATACAAAGTTTTGGCAGAAGACTGCATTTCTGCCACATCTTTTTGATTACAAAATATCATAGGATTAATAGAATGTAATGCATTAGATTAAAGCTAATTGCAGGCCATTGAATTTGACACTCATGGCCTTGAATGAACTTTGTAAAGACTGTTGAGTTTTACTTTATTAAATCAATAATGTGAGCAGAGATGGGAATTACGTACATAAGTGGTGGAATAAAAGATAAGTCATGGCAAGCCTCATTCTTTAATCTACATTTCCATTCAATGGACATTTCAATTTCCCCTGCAACTATTATGTTGTTATGCTTGGGAGTTCCATTCCATCCCTCATAGTGTCTTTACCTTGAGTTCTGCAGTTTTCTGCTTATTAAATGTGATGAGTTAATTTGCATTTGAAATATTCAATATATTCTAGCTGATTGTTGCTAATGTATAGAAAACCATATAGATAATTATCAATAAAAAAGATGGAGAAAAACATTAAATATTATATATGTCAATTATATGTACTGTACGTAAAAACATATTTTTTTTTAATATTCTGATAAACAATTGTAGTTACTGGGTACTATGTTATAATGCACTGAAACATTTATAATGTAATATTATAATTATTCTATTGCTAAAGTGATTGTAAAGTCTGTTTTTTTTAATAATAAACATGTTATACTTACCTGCCCTGTGCAGTGGATTTGCACAGGGCAGCCTGGATCCTCCTCTTCTTGGGTCCCTCTTCAATCATTCACAAAAGAACTGTAGCCTGGCCCCTCCCCCTTTTCTCTCCCTATTGGCTGGCTGATTTTGATTGACAGTAGTAGGAGCCAATGGTGCCGCAACGCTGTTTCAGCCAATGAGGAGGGGAGTCCCTGGCAGCCTCATTGCTCCATAGCGGCCATTTGCAGTGTGATATTGGCGTGAAGAGAGATGGAACATGGCTCTGTTCAGTACTCTGTTCAGTACTTTTAGCTAGTTAGTGTGCTATTGTGATTGTTAAAATAACGGCACTTTACCGCCGACGCTGGATGCCCCAGTGTGAAAGGGCCTTATTCCGCTTACACCGCTGCAGAACAATCCATATTTCCTTTTACATCCCTCAAACTCAGACAAGACCCTTCTAGCTAAAAAATGCTTCAACAACAACCTGCTCAAAGAGTAGAGAGAATTCAGAGTAGATAACAATACACCAGACCTACCGTTGTGGACCTATTTTCAAGTCCGCAGCTACGTCAACCACATTTCCAGAAGGGGCAACTTCAGTAGACAGCTCCCGAGCAGGAATCAGTGTGTCTGGAAGGCAAACCTCTTCAAAAAAGTTACCTCACTTGTGACGATAGGTTTAGAGAGAAATGATAAACGGATTTAAGCTTGTCAATTTCAGACAAGCAATGGCATAGGGCATGCGTATTCTCTCACAAATGCTCTCTGAGTACCAGAACACAAGAGACGGCATACAATATGCTCACCCACTAGTGTGCCAGACCAGTAAAACTACATTCCTAGTTCCTGCAAACCCCTGACTCCTGCTGGTGCTGTTAGAATGACAAGGGTACACTTTTCCACATTTGATGGCAATGTTCTTTTAGTTCACCATTGTTTGAGCAGCTGCGGAATGCACCATAATGCATTGCTGTCTGATGATTGGCCAAGCATGCACTATGACCCGCATGCTTTGGCCAATTACAGCACCGTCAGCAACGAGCGCCATAATTGGCCAAAGGCAGGGTGCCTTTTGGCCAATTATGGCTCAGGGAGTTAAGTCCGCGCCACAATCTATATAAGGCCTCCTTCACGTCGGCCCTGTGTAGTGTGTTGCTGCCGTTGACCGAGAGGGAGTGTCATTTCAATTAAGTTTGAGCGTGCAGGCGATTCAGTTAGCTGCAGTGTATTTAGTGTGTATATATATATATATATATATATATATATATATACACAGTACAGACCACAAGTTTGGACACACCTTCTCATTCAAAGAGTTTTCTTTATTTTCATGACTATGAAAATTGTAGAGTCACACTGAAGGCATCAAAACTATGAATTAACACATGTGGAATTATATACATACCAACAAGTGTGAAACAACTGAAAATATATGTCATATATAGTCTGTACTGTATGTATATATATATATATATATATATATATATATATATATACATATATAAATCCTGGCTTGTGTGTGTGTATATATATATATATATATATATCTTGTGATAAAGTCGCAAAATTAGCGATAAATGTAGAGTTGCACAGTCACTGGTCTTCAAGCAGAAATAGCAAAAAAACACGGTTTTATTGCATCCAACAGAAAAATATACAGGGGTTTTCACAGTCCATACAAAATGGTACCTTCAGCCTCCTGGCTTACATGTATAATGGAAAATACCGAGCCACCTGGCTATCTTTAGCAGTAGCACCACACTGCTCAGGCTCCCTCGTGAAGCCTTCCTGACTCCTGTCAGCCACCCCAGACTCACTCCTGTCAGCCAACTCAGACTCAGGCCTCTGGGTATTATAGTGCAGCCTGCACTCTCCAGCTTCTCTAGCTTCTCCAGCTAATTTAGTGCACACCTGCACTCTCAGGGTTCTCCCTTCCAGACCTGGACTCCTCGGGAGGGTGGAGCCCTGAATGCTGTTCAGGTCAGACTTAAAAAGCTGACCACACAGCTGTATAATTAAGGTGTTCGTCTCTCCAAAATATGGTGAAAACCCACCATCATTCAGGAGACAGGTGGGTTTCATCTCTTTTTACTATATATATGTGCAGGAGATGTTATGGACCAGGCTATCACCCCAGTGGAAGTCTATAAGGAGACGAAACCGGTCGGGTACGCTGGGTTCATTCCCAATATCTTGCACATTTTTTACATATTCCTACCCACCCCATTGGGCTAGTGAAGCAATTGTGCATTTATTATTCTGAATTGTGAATTTTCTATTGTGACCAGTTTTTTCTATTTTTGGATTGAAGTGAGACACATTGCTGTGAGATTGTTTGTTTTTATAAAAGATTTTTTTACACTATGAGAGTCTTTTTTCTCTCCTTTCTTTGGGTATGCTAACCTATTGATGGGTTACACCAATTTTGTGTTCACAGAGTTATATCTTTGCACCCCTGGATTGCGAGTATCAGTTGAAACCTTTGAAGAGCCTTGCTGATCTTTGAAGCAATTCTTTGATGACACCACACAGAGGATAAAGGGAAGACAGCCTTCAATCTGTCCATGCCTTGGAGACCCTGCACCGTATGGTGAGTTACGGGTCCACAGAATCTGGTAAGAATATTTCACCATTTTCATATTATCGAGATGTTGGATTGTAATCTCTGAGATACCTGATTCCAATTGTGTCTACTGAGAGAAGGGACTGACATCATTGTGATCTACATGTTGGGAGGACTCATACTCTTTCCCTTCGATCGTCCTGTAATTGTCATCAGTTGACCCCAATTCAACCCCTGTGGTCTTTTGGATTATCTCAGGCGCTGTCTATTCAAAGGACTAATTACCACTCGCAACCGTATACACTGTGGTTTATATAATTTTAAATGTTAGCACTGTGAATACAGATTGTCATTTATATATTGGTCCAAGTTCTATTAAGCTTGTGACCCTGAATCACATTGAATATATACACATATATGTTCACTTTTTTGTTTGGTTAATCATTATCCATTTACAGAGGTATATATTTTTATTATCTGTGTTTTTTGGATTAAGATCACTTTAATATGGGACACCCCTGTCAGTAGTGGGAAGTGGGTCACATAGCCCTTGTCTTGAAATATCCACGTTAAAGCATGACATGTTAGGTGTCTATTTACTTGGTATAACATAATATTTCATAATATTTCGGGCTATATATACAATTCGGGTATATATTATTTTTAGTTTTTTCAATTCATCAAAGTGTATTTTTCCCCAAAAAATTTTTTTTTTTAAAAACCACTGCGTAAAAAAACCTGTGACATAAAAAATTGCAACAGCTGCCATTTTATTCTCTAGGTTCTAAAAAACAATAGATAATGTTTAGGGGACCAAGTAATTTGCTATGCAAACAATACTGCTTTTTACTTGTAAACAACAAATGTCAGGGAAAAGGCTGGGTTCTTAAGTGATTAAAAATGCCCATATGACATCAGTGAGAGTCAAGAAGAAAGAGAAAAATGAGAATGTAATAAATGGTTAGAATTTTTAGATACTGACATCTAAGGCCACGTACACACGATCAAACATATCTGCTAAAACTGGTCCGCAGATCAGTTTCAGCGGACATATCCAAATGTGTGTACAGGCTAGCAGACAGGTTTCCAGCAGACAAAAGTTTTAAAGCATGCTTTAAAACTTGTCTGCTGGAAAGCTGTCTGTCGGATATGTCCGCTGGTTAGTACGCCTAACCAGCGGACCAAAATCTCCCGCATGCGTCAAATGGATTCGACGCATGCGTGGAAGTATTTTACTTCCTGGTTTGGTGACGTGGCGGCGTCAACGTCACCGCCACGTCACCGTGCTGTCTGTCCGCGGGAATTTTGGTTTGATCGCGTGTACACACATCAGACCAAAATCTCCCAGGAGACATGTCCGATGAAAACGGTCCGTTGGACCGTTTTCATCGGATATATCTCCTCGAGTGTAAGTGATTAAATCAGCCTAAGTGATTAAAAAAAAAGTTTTTACATTTTTGGTAAAAAAAAAAAGTGAACTTTAAACAAACTATAAGCTTTTCTGTCAATTTATAATAATTATTAATATTATTATTATTTTGATTGAGTGATAAAATTGTTAAGCCCATCATTAAAATTCTTGCAGTGGAAAAGTAACACTGGATATATTTTGAGAATGTCAGAAAATCTATCATCTAGCCAAAAAAAACTTGTCAAATTACATTTTGCTGGAAGGCAAGAAAAAAGCCCAAACTTAGTACAGAAAAAAATAAGTCTCAGTTTTACAAGGGGGCCATCCAGTATAAAATATGCCACACATGCATACAATATATATATATATATATATATATATATATATATATATATATAGTATGTCACAAAAATGAGAACACCCCTCACATTTTTGTAATTATGTTATTATTTCTTTTCATTTGTCAAAACTGAGGAAATTATACTTTGCTATGATGTAAAGTAGTGAGTTTACAACTTGTATAACAGTGTAAATTTGCTGTCCCCTACAGTTTCGGTGCCAAGAAATCATAATTTTTTCACCATTTGTTTGATGCACTGTTTATTCATCCTTTCATTGGGTGATCTATTAATTTTATGTGCTACACTTTTTATGTTTGATCACTGGGGAGATGGATTCAGGGGTCTACCTATCTCCATCCAACCTTTCTTATATAATAACTTATGCTTTAAATAACAAATGTATAGTTTAGGCTGTTGGCCCCTAGCAGACCTTCTCTCTTTATTTAACCACTTGCCTACTGGGCACTTTTCCCCCCTCCTGCCCAGGCCAATTTTTAACTTTCAGCACTATCACTTGCAACACTGTACCCAAATAAAATTGTTATATATTTTTTCCCCTCAAATAGAGCTTTATTTTGGTGGTATTTGATCACCACTGTTTTATTTTTTATTTTTTGCTAAACAAACAAAAAAAGACCAAAAAGTTAGAACCCCCCCCCCCCCCGTAGTTTGTTATAAGCTATGGGCACTGATGAGGCAGCACTGGTGGGCACTGATAGGGGGTCAACTGGTGGGCTACTGAAGGGCATTGATAGGTGGAACTGATGGGCACTAATAGGTAATACTGTTGAGAAGGTACTGATGGGGACTGGTTGGCAGCACTGGCAGCACTGCTGTGCACTGTTGGGATTGCGCTCATAATTAGGACACTTCTAATCAGTGCCCTGATTATTAGTGTCAATGTCCCTTTAATACAAGCCAGTAATCGGCTTTCTTCTTTTCTCCTTGCGCTAACAGCCTGACAACAAGTTAGACCTGCAAATAATATGTCTGTAGAAATGTCCTGGTACCAATCATGCATCATCAATAATGCACATAGTCAATTATGTCTAAACCGCTGGCAACAAAAGTGAGTACACCTCTAAGTGGAAATTTCCATATTGGGCCCAATTAGCCATTTTCCCTTCTGGTGTCATGTGACTCATTCGTGTTACAAGGTCTCAGATGTGAATAGGGAACAGGTGTGTTAAATTTGGTATTATTGCTCTCACTCTCTCATACTGGTCACTGAAAATTCAACATTGCACCTCTTGGCAAAGAACTCTCTGAGGATCTGAAAAAAATAATTGTTGCTCTACATAAAGATGGCTTAGGCTATAAGAAGATTGCCAAGACCCTGAAAACTGAGCTAAAGCATGTTGGCCAAGACCATACAGCGATTTAACAGGACAGGTTCCACTCAAAACAGGCCTCGCCATGGTCGACCAAAGAAGTTGAGTGCACGTGTTCAGCGTCAAATCCAGAGGTTGTCTTTGAGAAATATATGTATGAGTACTGCCAGCATTGCTTCAGAGGTTTAATGGGTGGTGGGTCAACCTTTCAGTGCATGGCTGTCATCCCAGAAGGAAGCCTCTTCTAAAGATGTTGCACAAGAAAGCCCACAAACAGTTTGCCGAAGACAAGCAGATTAAGAACATGGATTACTGGAACCATGTCCTGTGGTTTGATGAGACCAATATAAAAGTATTTGGTTCAGATGGTGTCAAGCATGTGTGGCAGGAATCAGGTGAGGAGTACAAAGACAAGTGTGTCTTGCCTACAGTCAAGCAATGTGGTGGGAGTGTCATGGTCTGTGGCTGCATAAGTTTTGCCAGCACTAGGGAGCTACAGTTTGAGAGAATCATAAATGCCAATATGTACTGTGACATACTGTGACCAGAAACACACCTCCAAGATGGCCACTGCCTTGCTAAAGAAGCTGAGGGTAAAGTTGATGGACTGGCCAAGCATGCCCCCAGACCTAAACCCTATTGAGCATCTGTGGGGCATCCTCAAATTGAAGGTGGAGGAGCGCAAGGAGGAGTGTAAGGACTCTAACATCCACAAGCTCTGTGATGTCATCATGGAGGAGTGGAAGAGGACTCCAGTGGCAACCTGTGAAGCTCATACAAACATACAACATAAATGGTCTCAATATGTACCCCTTATTAAAAAGAAAAGAAAAAGGAGATAATTACTAATACTAGATTTTACATCCCCCATTTCATGCCCAGGCCTATACTTCCTGCATGTTTTCCGGGGGGGAGGGGATACAGGGAAAGGGCAGAGAGATCTGGAGAGGAGGAGGAGAAGGGAAAGAAAAAAAAACAATATAATGGAAGAGGGATCAAGTCCCCTATATTGTGAAAAAAAAAAAAAAAAACACCAGTATGATAGAAGGGGGATCAAAGTTCCCCTTTATTGTGAAAAGAGAAAAAACAATCTATTTTAAGGGAAATAATTTTCCATTATTGCGTAAATACTTAGTGTGCTAAAAATAAAAAGTGTGTTGAGTTATTTTGAGGGGACAGCAAATTTACACTGTTATATAAGCTGTACACTCACTACTTTTTATTGTAGCAAAGTGTAATTTCTTCAGTTTTGTCACATATAAAGGTATTATAAATCATTTACAAAAATGTAAGAGGTATACTCACTTTTGTGAGGTGCTGTATGTATATATATATATATATATATATATATATATATGTGACGAGACCCTTGCTCGCCCAGGTCCTGCTCTCCCGACACTCCTCTGCTTCTATTCGATCAGCTTGCAGCTTGCAACATCTGCTGGTCCAGTCATCCAAGATTCCGGGATCCAACCTACAGCTATGTGCCGATTGGATCCATGAAGAACACACACCAAGCGAGTTGTATGTATGTTCAACCAGAACTCTTTATTGAAAGTACACAGCACACTTGTATACAGAATTTGGAACATCCCGCCCCAAACAACCGCTTTTCTATTGGTCAATTGTAAAGTACATTTGTGATTTTCACTCAGGTCCTCTCCCATGCAAATGAGGACTTCAAAATGCCTCAGCAGAGATTGGTCCCAAAGCTTGAATAGCCTGACTATGTGTGTTGAGACAGAAGCCCCCAGGGGGTAATTACTACAATGAAGCAATCAGAACAACAATTAACACCTCTACACACTGGACAATAAAATGTCTCTCACAAGCCCGGCTCCACTTATTTCACTAGTCGGAGCCAAGCATTGGAGGGTCATTGTCCTAGTGACCTAGTCAGGACAAATTAAGCCACTTCCAGTATCTCTTGCAATATGTACTCCACAATGTCTCATCTTCTGCAATACATAAATTTGGATTTCACGTAGAAACACTTTAATATCTCACGATCCATGACAATATATATATATATATATATATATATATATATATATATATATATATATATATATATATATATATGTGTGTGTGTGTATTTTATTGCTCCTTGATACAAGTTTCACTCAGTGGCATATTTTACATATCTGGCACCCAGGGTGATAATTTTTTTAGTATCCCCAAGAAAATGATCAGAAGAAATAAAGCATCATAGTGAATTATCAGTGTGGCCAAACAATAGAAGGGACTTAAAGGGACATGGCTGATAATTATCAGAATACTGCCCTTAAGTACAGCCCTTAATATTGAACCCTACAGACTAATGCCGCGTACACACGATAATTTTTTGCGATGAAAAAAAACAACGTTTTTTAAAACGTCATTTAAATTGATCGTGTGTGGGCAAAAAGTCGTTTTTTGTCTTAAAAAAAACGACCAAAAAAAATTCCAACATGCTTGAATTTTTTGTGTCGTTTTTTGTGTCATAAAAAATGATCGTGTGTGGGCAAAAACAACATAGAAAATTACGTTTTAAACCCGCGTGTGCTCAGAAGCAATTTCTGAGATGGGAGAGCTCGTTCTGGTAAAACTACTGTTTAGAATGGATTAAGCACATTCGTTATTTTAAAACTAATGAAGAAAACAATGCACTGCATTTGCCACAATGCTTTTCAACGCATTTCCAAGCTACCCTAAACTCCTAGTTTGTTGTGGCTCATCTTGTTTGACATATTTCTGTCCACCTTTTGACTTTATTATTTGTTTGGGCCCTTTTTTTTTTGTTTGTTTGTTTTTTGGACACATGTAATTATTTTGGGGTAATATCTTTTAACAGATGTTTTGAACTACAATTTTTTTTGGGGGGGATTTTGGAGGGTGTGAAGTGACCACAACAACTTATTTTTTTTTTTTTTAATTACCCACAAGGAGGTTGGTGTTCCTTGTTTAATGTCATTTTAATTTTTTAAATGTGTCTGCCTACTCACTATAACAATCTCTATATTTCTTTGTCAAAAATACACATGGTCAAAATTTGAAAACCAACAAAAATATACCTTTATTCAGGTTTAAAAGGTAAATAAATAAAAATTAGAACCATCTGGCAAACAAAAAGCAAATCCAAATAAAAACAAAGAAGCCATGAAAAAAACAAAGGAGACCCTGCTTGAAGCTGTAAACACAAGGGTCCACCAAGTAAACAATAAAGGCTGTGAAGGCAAAAACCAATTCGCTTCGGGGCACCATCTCCTCACTCCTTCCTCCCTGCAGTCTTCCCTGCAGTCTTCCCTGCAGTCTTCCCTGCAGTCTTCCCTGCAGCCCAAGTCCTCAGGGGCTGTGTTTCTGGAGCCGATGTTGTGGCAGGAGCTAGAGCAGGCTCAGGAAGAGGAGGAGCAGGAGAAGGAGCAGGAGCAGGAGAAGGAGCAGGACCAGGAAGCGCAGTAACGACAGGAGTGCCAATCCGCCCAATGCCAATATCGTCATTGAGCTGTCCCAGTGTGGCCATGCTTATGGCCTGGAATATGATGTATTCGCAGCGCACACGCTGGCCCAGCTCAAGATTTTTAAGCTTGGCTGCGATGAGCGCTGTGAATCCCTCTTCTTCACAGGGAGGCTCTCTGATGGCCAAAGTTGCTTCACGGAGCATGGCCTGGGTCTCCTCCTCCATTTGCATCAGCCTTCTGGCCCTTTTTGATGGATTCCGGATAGGAGGGATTTGGGAGATGCAATCACGCTGGCGTGACTCCTGTCTCCCACTGGGGCCTGCCACCTCCTGGCTCCCAGTGGGGCCTGCCTCTTCCTGGCTCCCTGCGGGGCCTGCCTCCCCCTGGCTCCCTGTGTGGCCTGCCTCCCCCTGGCTCCCTGTGTGGCCTGCCTCCCCCTGGCTCCCTGCAGGGCCTGCCTCCCCCTGGCTCCCTGTGGGGCCTGCCTCCTCCTGGCTTAGCTCTGCCTGTGTATAATAAAAAAGGGACATAGTTTATTTTTTGGCTTCATTCATCACACACATTTTTAACTTAATGACATATCATAATTGAATGCTAAAATATATTTACCACAGGCCCTCCATCCCTAATTATGTGGCCCCTTACACAGCTTTAGATATGTGGCCCCTGGAGCTGGGGGCGGGGGGGGGGTTGATGCTGTTTGAAATTCCCAAGTAGGGGGCCTTTACCCAACCGTTTTTTTACTTTGGGGTGGACAAAATGTTAATGGCCAAAAAGGGTGTTTAACATCTGCGGCCACTGTATGGTGTACCTAATGGCGTACCAGAAAATCACACACATTCATTATGACCTCTGCATTTATGTATCTTGTCCACATTCTGTTTTCCACTATTGCATAGTGATATGTTCCTAATTTTTTGGGAAATCATTTATATAATTTCGATCACTTGTAACATTAATTACTCATCATTATAATACTTTGCATTTTAAAAATGAATATGAAAATGCAATACCTGGCTCCATGGGTCAAAATCAGGGTCCTCCAGTAATAACTCAGGCTCTTCCTCTGAGGTTGCCTGTTCTTGCCTACAGGGAACACTGGAGGGCTGACTGCAGGGAACACTGGTGGGCTGACTGCAGGGAACACTGGAGGGCTGACTGCAGGGAACACTGGAGGAGCAGGGAAGCCTGGACTGCCTCCTTGGGGGAAGGGTAGACAGGGATGGCATGGACTCAATGTGATCATCCAGGAACTGCAGCTGACCATAGTACCACAGGTTTGGCTTGTAGATGTTGTCAGCTGCAGCCCCAGATCTCATCGAGGCCAGGACTTGTGCCCGTTGGGTCCTGTAGGTGCCCCGAAGCAAATTGATTTTTGCCTTCACAGTCTCCAATGTTGCGTTGGGGACCCTTGTCTTTACAAATTCAAGCAGGGCCTCCTTTGCTTTCTTCCGGGCATCTTTGTTTTTATTGATTTTACTTTTTGATTGCCAGAGCACTGGATGTTCCTTCCATTTCTGGATAAATTCAGTTAGAAAATCGGGTTCCTTAAAAGCCTCCATTATTTCTGCATGTACAAAACAAAAACCAAAGCCTAGTGTCAGTCAAGCCACTACTACTAATTATCTTTTAACACCATGGGGGTTATTTATTAAAGGAAAATACACTCTGCACTTCAATTGCACTGAAAGTGCACTTGGAAGTGCAATCGTTGTATAAATCTGAGAGGGGTAGATCAGAAAAGAGGGGAAGCTCTGCTGATTTTATCATCCAATGATGTGCATGCTAAAATGCTGTTTTTAATTTTCATTGCATGTCCTCCTCAAGATCTACAGCGACTGCATTTCCAAGTGCACTTGTAGTGCAAAGTGGCTTTTCCTTTAAGTAAATAACCCCCCATATCTTCTAGCCCACACAATCATCCACTGTTCCCTAATATTATTAATGTCCATAATCCAGCTACGTACCGTCTTATGATCCGACCGTCTCTTCCGCCTTGTTCCGCAGATTGTGAACGGCGCTTGCAATGACGTGGGATCCCTTTAAACGGCGCAAACGTGTGATGCGATGCACGAGATCCCGCCCCTGACGTTCGGTCTCGTCTTTTCCACGCCCCTTTCTCGATCTTTCTTTGTGGGTGTGTTTTATGGTCGAGAAATATGGCGACAAATATGGCAAGCTCAAGCCATCAGGCAGGCCAGGCCCAGGCAACCGGACGATCCCGGCGGAGGTACAAGGCCTCAAACATGGCCTTCCAGGAGATGGTGGAGATGGTCACCATATTACAAAGGGAGGATTATGATGGGAAGCATGGCCCTTACCTGCATCCAAATAAGGTGAAGGCCGACATCATGGAGAAGGTGATCAGGAGGCTGCATGAACAATTTGGCCAACGCAGGACTAGAGAGCAATTGAGAAAGAGGTGGTCAGACCTCAAAAAAAGAGAGCCTGAACAACTCAATCAAATCAATAGGCTGATTCGGGCAAAAAGTAAGTATTTTTTATGTGGCCACATTTGTGGTGTTTGTTAATTGTGCCATGTGCTTTTAATTTCAGGTTGTACTGTATCTTTGTTTGTGGGCACAAAAAGTGGTCGGAAGAGTCGTCGTTCATTCGTTGTTTTTCATCCTACTAAACGACAATCTTCGTGCTAAATTGCATCATGCGCCTAGTTCGCATGGACAAAATGGAGTGTATAAACACTATATCATACCAAAAAAACGTCTTTGTATTTTTTAGAATTTGAACAAACTCCTACGACCAATTCATGTGTCCCCAAACAGGAATCTCGTGTCATTTTTGGTGTAATGTGACTTCACTTGTGATCTTTTGTAATGTAGATTTGTACCTAAAGAAAAGTAGATGTGAAAAGCTTAGTAAATATGACCAAAAAACTGAAAATGGAGAGTCTGCTCAGCAGTGGATTCTGCACATGTTTATATACTCTGTACTTGTATTTTTATTTCTCAGTCATATCTCTTTATAATCTTTTACCTTTCTTTTTTCCCTATCTTCAATCTCCTAGGGCGCAGGGAATCAGCAAGGCAGGACGGAACTTCCCAAGCCCCACCCCCAAGGGATGATGACCCTGCCACCACATGCGGTAAAGTTTCAAGATAACACCCATACACAGGTAATCTAGATGTAGGTCTTCCTAATTTTAATACCTTTTTTTGACCCACATTTCAGGAGCAAGTCGTGCAGCGACAATGGACAGGGATGCTGCCCAGTTCGTGCTGTCCGAAATATGGTCCTGCAGGGAAAAAATAGAGGACATCCGGGTCACTGCAAGACAAGTGATCGAAAAAACAAAAGGGGTGGAGCTACAAATTAAACATGTAATTGATTATTTGGGTAGGCTTTGATTTGTTTTTTTTTTATTTTGGAAATGAAAAAATTTTATACAGGTTTTGTTTAGAAAAAATATATATATATATTTTTATTGTTGATTACAGAAAAAATATATAAAAATAACGAAAAAAAAGTGATTTTAATTGTTGAATAATGTAAAAAAAAATAATAAAAAAAAGTGATTTTAATTGTTGAATAATGTAAAAAAACAAAGTCGTAGTAAAATGAAGGCCCCATCCGTACCTGTCCACCCCTATCGGGATCATTCTGTGGACAGGTAGGGGTATGGGACACAACTCCGAAATTCCAGAGCGGGGAGAGGAAGAAAGAAAAAAAAAAAAAAGGGGGAGGGGGGGAACTCGACTCATGGGAGAGTCCGTGGACCATGACTGAGGACGTGGTCCAATGCAGCAGGGAGTGCGGACGGGGTGGAAGGGGGTGGATGGTCAAGTGACTCTCTGTAGTGAGTCCAACAGGCCCACGTGAATCTGAACTTATCATGAGTATCTTTGGATTGGTGAATGAGTCGTTCTAGTTCCTCAATCTTTGTGACACGGGCGTGCCAGTCCTTAATCGTGGGCGGGGTCGTAGACCTCCATCGTAAGGGAATGCATTGGGTGGCCACGTTTATCAGGTGTAGGGGTAGAGAACGACGATATTGCGAGCGTGGTAGAACAGAGTGGTGGAGCAGGTACTATGCTGGGGAAAATTCAATTTGGTGGGTAGTGATACGTACAATTTGTTCATGTATCTCCTTCCAAAATGGTTGCAAGTTGGGACATTCCCACCAGATGTTGCAGAGGGAGCCCGGACCCCCACCGCACCTCCAACAGTCCGGTGCGACCGATGGGAAGATTTTGTGGAGCTTATCAGGGGTCTTGTACCACCGCGTTCCTAGTTTATATCTATTCTCTTGTGCCGAGACATTGATTGAGCCCTTATGTGTGTGTTCCCAGATCAGTTCCCAATCTGTGTCTGTCAGGTCAAGGGACAGGTCTGTCTGCCATGCATTGCGGGTATTGGCAATAGGGGCCGCCGTCGAGATCAGCAGTGAGTACAGGGAGGAGATCAGATGTCGTGGAGGGTCCTCGGCTGCACAAAGTTGTTCCAAAGGTGTAAGGTCTCTACACCAGAAAGACACCACTGTCAAAAAAGTGTTTCAGTTGAATGAATTTGAAAATTGACAGCCTCAAATGCGGGAGGGCAGCTACCATCTCTGGATATGGGAGGAGGGCGTTATCTCGGAAGAAATGTGCTGCATGTGTTTTCAGTGCTTCAGATTTGGGTGTCTGTACTGTCTTGGGGATGTCCGGTGTGAAAGTAGGGTTGCAGAGCAATGGGGTCATGGGGCCCGGCGAGGGGGTTAGAGCGAGCGAGCGGCAGGCCGTTCTAAATTTGAGAAGGGTGGGACCAATGAGTGGGTGGTCCAGACAAGATTTCGGGATCGCATGCGATGGTATCCACAGGAAGTGTGAGATAGGGAAGTTTAGGAAAGAATTTTCTAAATTAACCCAGCCTTTGTCGTGAGCATGATGATGCCAGTCTACCAACCTGACAAGGTGGCAGGCCACATGGTATCGTGTTATATCCGGCAACCCCAGGCCACCTTTCAGTTTTGGTAGGATAAGTGTAGACCAGCTCAGCCTGGGTGGTCGGCCCGCCCACAAGAAAAGAGATACTGTCGTTTCGGGCATGGAGATATTCAGGGCAGTCGATTTTTCAAAATTTATTTGAAGGTTGGACAGGGAGTTGAAAAGTCGGAAGTCGGCCAGGAGGTTGGGTAACGTAGTTAGGGGGTCTGAGAGAAACAGCAAAACGTCATCCACATAAGTGGCCAGTTTACAATGGTTCCCAGGAACCTCGATGCCCTTGATCGCAGGGTTCGCAGTCAGCCGACGTAAGAAGGGTTCCAATGACAGGACAAATAGAATGGGGGACAAGGGGCAACCCTGTCTAGTACCGTTGGGAATGGAGAAGGCGCTTGACAGGTGGCCGCTCACTCTGAGTCTGGCGGTGGGAACCGAGTATAGTGCCATGATCAGTTGGACGGTTCTGGTCGGTAGACCCAGTTTGCGCAGGACTGCCGACATGTAATCCCATGCCACCCTGTCAAACGCCTTCTCCGCGTCCAAGGATAGGAGAAAACCTGGTTTGCGGGATGAAGAGAGCCAGTGGTGGACGTTGAGGGCTTTGATGGTGTTGTCCCTGGCTTCCCGCCCTGGGACAAAGCCTACCTGGTCTGTAGAGATGAGTGCAGGGAGCAGGGGCAGGAGTCTGTTGGCCAGTATCTTTGCGTACAGTTTCAGGTCCACATTCAAGAGGGATATGGGGCGGTAGTTCAAGACAATAGTGGCGTCTTTACCAGGTTTGGGGATCAGGGTGATATGGGCTTCCAGTAAGTCTTTGGTTTGAGCAGTCAAGTCAGGGAGGGTGTTGAAAGCCGCAACGAAGCGTGGAAGTAATGAGTGGGTAAACGTTCTGTAGTATCCGGTCGGTAGACCGTCCGGGCCGGGGCTCTTGCCCGCTTTAAGTTGTTTCAAGGCGAGAATAGTTTCCTCAGACGTGATTGGGAAGCTCAGGTATGTTAAATCTTTAGATGTGTCAATAGCGGGGCAGTAGTCTGTAAGAAACGAGTCAATGAGGGTGGTCCTGTCTGCGGTCGGAGGGGTGCCTACTGGTTTGGGCAGAACTCGCTGGAGTTTCGCGTGTTTCGCCGCCAGGGACATGAATTCCCCCCTCACCATACATGTGTAGGCAGCCCAGATCAGAGTAGGAGAGTGGTTGTCCGTCGCGTTTTCGGCAAAATAGTTGGCGAGAACTTCCGAAATGTGTTGCACGTTAGCGTCGTCCAAAAGGAGTGAGTCGTCCAGCCTCCAAATTTGTGATTTGGAACGGATTGAGGGGAGAAGTAGCGTCATGGTAATCGGGTGGTGATCTGAGAACCACATGGGTTCGATGGTAGCATCAACCAGAGAGGTGAGGTCGTTTTGCATAAGGAAGAAGTGATCTATTCGTGTGTACTTCGCATGTAGAGGGGAGAAATATGTAAAGTCTTTCGTAGATAGGTGGAGCGTGCGCCACGCGTCATGTAGAGTTAGAGTAGTCAGTTGTGTTTTAATCGCTCTCAGACATGAGGAGCCATTGGAAGTGTCAAGGCAGGGTGTCAGTGGCACATTAAAGTCTCCTCCCAGCACCAGCACGCCAGCCTGGAAGGCGGTCAGTTGAAACAGAACCTCGCGGAAAAAGGAGACTTGTTTCGTATTGGGGGCATATATGTTGGCAAATGTGTACAGCACTTCGTTCAGTGTGCCTTTAAGGAAGAGGTACCTACCCTGAGGATCCTTCTGAATGTCGGTTATGCGGAAGGGGCAAGTCTTGGAAAACAGGATGGATACCCCTTTGGACTTGGCCTCTTCGTTTGGCGCATGTAAGACCGTCGGGAAGTTGCGATCGTATAATTTAGGGACACTGTCAGACCGGAAGTGAGTCTCTTGGATCATTACTACGTGTGGCTTGTCTTTCCAAAGCGAGTATAATAGACGGGAACGTTTTTCAGGGGTGTTCAAGCCCCTTGCATTCAAGGAGTATAGTTTGAGATGTTGCTGGGAGGGGCCTTGAGACCCGGCGTGCCGAGTTGCGTCGTTGGAGGAGGGCATCATGGGGGGGGGGCGGCTAAGGCGAGGAAGAGGGGGAAGGGGAGAAAGAGAAAAAAAAAAAGGGGGGGGGAGTAGTCGAGTACTGTTACAGCAAGAAATAACCGATTAGGCGAGAGGACGTTGTCCAGTCGCCTAGTGTCACTAGATCCAATCGGTGACGTACGATGTGTGGAGGGTCAACCCGCCCCCTGAAAGGACGCGGGGTGCCGGTCCAACACCGTATGGGGGTTTACCGGGGTGAGGGCAGGGAGCCCAGCTCTAAAGCGATAGCACTGGTCCTAACACGAACAGTCCAGTACCGAAACTGGATAGGTAAATCAACAGGGTACCAACAGGGTACCACCCCAGGGTAAATATCAAAAGGGGCTATAACCAAAATGAGGAAGCTGCTCCTCCCTCCAATTTATTCATAAACCGTCAGGTGCAGAGAACCTCCGAGTTACGGGGCGATGAACACAGTAGCAGGATGCGGGGCGTCACGGTATCTGTATGGCCTAAGCCGGGAGGGATGTCTCCCCAACGTTGATGGTGGTCCTCCTGTCTCCGGGGACCCCACGCAGCAGAATGCAGCCAAGTCCAGGGAGTCAGGAGGAGCGGAGGGGCCTCTGGGTCAAGGGGGTTTCCCGAGCCAATATAGGTATGGGCAGGTCCCGGGGCCCCCCCTCCAAGGTCCGGCGTGGCTAAAAGAGGTGGTGGCGCTGGAAGGGGCTGTATTATCAAGCCAGTATCGGATCCCGGGGGAGGGGGGCAGCCTATCAGTGCTATAACTATTACCCATATAAACTTAGCAATCAAGCTATAAGGTTAAGATATCACTAACTGTCCCATACCCTTCAGTGCTGTCTTTCAACCTGTGGAAAATAAAATCAGGAGCAGACACATACCACAACTTGTGAAATGGGTCAGTCTCGGTGTGGTGTGCGGGGATGAGTTCCCATCCTGCTCACAGGTGCTCGCATAGATGAGGGGATGGCCTGCTTGTCAGTCCTGGCCTGTCAGAGACCCCCGGCACGGCGGTTCAGTCCTTTCCAAGTGGGCTGCTAGTGGCACAGTGACCAGTTCCTGTTGTGCCCGAGCGTTAGCGAGGGAGAGCGGGAGGAATGTGGTACCGATCGGGTGATAGAGGGTCTTCTCCTGGGCCGTGTCAGCAGAGCGTTGTTAATGGTCGGGTATGAAGCGTCTCCTTCCCGGACATGTCGGTGATGTCAGACGCAGGAGGAATGGTGTGCCGCGTCACGCGCCAGTTGCACGTTGAGAACCGATGCGTCGCGGAGGACCGCGCCGTGCAGTGTGGGAGATGTAGTTCCGGGCGGGGCAGCATTGGCGGGAGACGGAGGCTCCTGTTAGTGTAGTCGAAAGTCCCGGCATCCTGCAGATCTCATAGTCACATGTATAGAAGCATCTCCCCACTCTCTCCTGGGCTCGGGAACACAAGTGAAGTCCAAGAAAACGAAGTAAAAATTTAAAACAAATAAAACAGGTTCCAAGTCAAAGCGAACTTAGTCTGTAGGGCTTGGAAAACTTCCCCCATTGTGTAGCCTGCCCGCGGGATTAATAATCCCTCCGTGCTCTCCTGGGACCGGGGGCAAATGGTGAGCTGCGGTGTCCGCGAGATTCACGTGTCTCGGATGAGCGCCCCTGGTCAGACGGGGATCTTCTCCTGCGGTGACGGGTAGCTTGCGTGTCCATCGGGACCTCCTGGGATTTGGGTGGCCATCTACCCACTGACCTACGGTATGGCGTGTACCAGTCAGGGACTGAGATCAGTGGAAGGCCAAGGGATTCACAAAAGTGGGGCAGGTCTTCAGGGACCTTCAGCTTGTCAGTGTGACCCTGGCGACAGGGCTTCCAGGCAGAAAGGAAACTTCCACTTGTATCGGATCTCATTGTTACGCAGGGCATCCAGCAGTGGCCTGAGGTCTCGTCGGTTTTGGAGGGTGATTCCAGAAAGATCCTGGTAGATCTGCAGTGGGGACCCATTATATGCTGGCATCTGGTTCCTTGCCCGCTTGAGAATGTCCTCTTTGAGATGAAAGTCCATAAGGCAGCACACCACGTCCCTGGGAGGGTCAGTGTCTTTCCCTCTGGGGCGCAAAGCGCAGTGGATTCTCTCCATCTCTACGACTGTTTGCGGCAGCCTGCCCAGGATATCATTAAAGATGGCGGTTACCTCACGTTGAACATTCTCTCCTTCCACCGATTCCGGTAGGCCCCGCATGCGTAGGTTCCGGCGTCGGCCTCGGTTATCAAGGTCCTCCAGGTGCCTGTTCACATCCCTCAGTTGAAGGGTGTGATCGTTTTTTTTGCATGTGGACCTAGTTAGGGTCTTTTCAGTGCCAGTCACCCTGTCTGTGAGGGAGCGGAGTTCAATCTTCAGGTCTGCAATGGCGCCGTCAGGACGATGTCCGTAGCATTAGCGGTTGCTGGCGGAGTCGGAACAGGGCCTAGTACGGAGCCCTGGCGGGAAGGCGCCATGTTGCTCCTTGCGGAGCGGAACATCTCCGGGATGTTCTGTCCCTGAGAGGCGGCGGGCTCTCTCGGGGAGTGGGATCTGGAGTTCGAGTTGGTTCTGGAGGCAGTTCCCATGTCTATGGGAGCAGGTAGGGAGAAGGGTCTCGGCTAATGAAGGTCAATTCACCCCGGGGTGGCTGGAGCTAAGGAGTCAAGCGTCCATCTTCCTGCCCGGTCCGGCCACGCCCCCCCATTTTAATTGTTGAATAATGTAAAAAAAAAAGTGATTTTAATTGTTAAATAATGTAAAAAAAAAAAAAAAGTGATTGTATTTTTGGAATAAGGAGACAATTTTTTTTTTTTTTTTGGAATAAAGAAACCAAAAAAAAAAAAATTATTGTATTTGTTTTGTAAGCAACAAAATAAAAGGTTTTATGTTAAAAAGTTATAATCTTTTTCAAGATGTCGAAAAATAAAAAATAAATATGTTCAGTAAAATATGTGTGTCTTGGTATTTAAGCTCAATGATGAATAGAAAATACCTCAAACAAATGTATGCTGAGAACATTAAACAATGATGGATATTTATTTCAGTCCATCACAAACACATGGCACTATGATAACCTAGGACAGTGATGGCAAACCTTGGCACTCCAGATGTTTTGGAACTACATTTCCCATGATGCTCAACTACACTGCAGAGTGCATTAGAATCATGGGAAATGTAGTTCCAAAATATCTGGGGTGCCAAGGTTTGCCCTCACTGCTATAGTGCAGTGATGGCAAACCTTGGCACTCCAGATGTTTTGGAACTACATTTCCCATGATGCTCAACTACACTGCAGAGTGCATTAGAATCATGGGAAATGTAGTTCCAAAACATCTGGAGTGCCAAGGTTCGCCATCACTGACCTAGGAGATAAAATAAAAACACAAACCTTATAAATTAATTAAAGAACAAAGAAAAGAGACTGTTTCAGGCAAAAAAATAATTTATTTATTCAGCCAAGATCTGGCATTGGAATGGCCCCCCTACCCATAAAATAGTCCACATATGCCTGCCGCACAGCACGTGCGTTTCGGGGGGCCAATTGTGGATGGACAGCCTCACGAGCCGCCTCTGGAAGCTCAACTGGCTCATCAGGCAAAACATTCAAATAAGTTGTAGAATGTCTTCGCAAATAATTATGGAGAATGCAGCAACACATAATTATGTAGTTCAACTTATACTCTGCCATGCTTATGGCGGTCATAAATAGGCGGAAACGGCTGGCCATGATGCCAAAGGCATTTTCAGCAACACGTCTGCCTCTGGCCAGGCTATAGTTAAACACCCTCCTCTCAGGGGTGAGGGCGCGTTGGGGAAATGGCCTCGTGAGGTGGGGACCCAATGCAAAAGCCTCATCAGCTAAAAAGACGAAGGGCAGACCCTCTTCATTCTCCTCCGCAGGCGGCAATCCCAGGTCCTCCGACTGAAGCCGTTGGGCAAACTCGGTCTCAGCAAAGACCCCACCGTCCGACATCCGCCCATTTTTCCCAACATCCAGATACAGGAACTCATAATTGGAAGACACCACCGCCATCAGAACAACACTGTGGAACCCTTTGTAGTTGAAATAATGGGATCCGGAATGGGGTGGTGGCACGATGTGGACGTGCTTGCCGTCAATGGCTCCTCAGCAGTTAGGAAAATTCCATCGCTGGGAGAAGTCCACTGCCACAGTCTGCCATTCCTGTGACGTGGTGGGGAACTGTAGATACAAAAAAAAAAATCAAATAAACATTCCTAAAAAGAACATCACAAAACATTCTTGGATCCTAAAAAAAAAAAAAAAACGATCATTAATTTGAAGTATTAATAAAAATGGCCAAAATAATAAGGGATGACTAAAGCAGATTAATCACACCCTCTGATGGTCACAATCCTACAAAAATTAAGGTGAGTGGAGGCCCAAGATGAGTTTGAGACCTCTAAAAAAAATTATAAAATGAAGAGGGGGGGGGGGGTGTTGTGTGTGCACTACAATAGAGGCCAAAAATATAGGGGGATATAGGGACTTCTATAGACAGCACTACAATAGAGGCCAAAAATATAGGGGGTTATAGGCACTACAATAGACTTAGGGGGATATAGGGACTATAGACAGCACTACAATAGAGGACAAAAATATAGGGGGATATAGGGACTTCTATAGACAGCACTACAATAGAGGCCAAAAATATAGGGGGAGGGGATATAGGGAAAAAATTAGGGGGATATAGGGACTTCTATAGACAGCACTACAATAGAGGAAAAAAATAGGGGATATAGGGATAGACAACTAAATAAACAAAAATAAGGGACAAAAATAACAAACAGGATATAGGGGACTAGGCTAGGTTGGTTTGGAACAAAAAAAAAATGCTGGACAGGTTGGCAAAACAAAAGATGCATGTAGGAGCAAATATAAAATGAATACAGCATGCATGGAGATGAAAGGGAACATTCCCAGCAGATCACAAACAGGTTAATTAGGGACTGTTTAAACAAAAATAAATGAAACAAATACAAAAGATAAAATAAAACATAGTTTGTGCATTTAAAGGGCACCACTTACCTTAATATAGTCCACCTGCAGAACATGAATGATGGCAGAACAGGTCTGGGGAATTATGAGGCCCAGAGCTTGGGGGGAGATGCCCGTCGAGAACTTCAAGTCCTGCAGACTTCTCCCTGTTGCCAGGTACCTCAAGGTAGCAACTAGCCGCTGCTCAGCAGTGATGGTATCCCGTATAACAGTGTCCTGTCTGGTGATATATGGCGACACCAAAGCCAAAAGCTGCTGGAATACGGGGTCAGACATCCGAAGAAAATTCCTGAAATCATCAGGGTTATTTTCTTGGATCTCCCGCAGCAGAGGCATATGAGAGAACTGGTCCCTGCGAAGAAACCAGTTCTTGGCCCACAAAGTCCTCCTCGCCCTCCTCAAGGACTTGAGCCGGCATGCAGCACACATCCTAACTAGAAGCACAGCACGATCTCGGCGACGAGAACGTACCCACAACATGGCTAGAAAACGGTCGTCAAATCAGATCGCACTAAAACACCGCTCTGAAGTACAGAAAGGCCTCTGAAGAACAGACCTGCAAAACAGGAACGTGTAGACAAGAACGCACTGCCAAAACAGATACGATCTGAAAACAAGCACTGTATCACAAATACGACCCCAAAAGCACAAACTGTACGACCAGGGCCGTCTTTAATATGGTTTGGGCCCTGGGCAAACATTTTTTTTGGGCCCCCCTTCAGCTTATTTTGGGCCTGGCTGGTTCACATGTATGTGTTTTGGTGGCCCTCATTTGTGCAGGCACAGCATTGATTTGAATGGGCTGCCATGCCTTTGTTTCCTGCAGAAAAAAGGTGCATTCAGCATTTTAAAAATACAGTTGCCTTAAAAATCCATTCTGCTTTTGCGCGGTGCTACTTTACATCCGACTAATCTTGCCTACAAAACGCACAGTGTTTTTAAAAGCGTGACCTAAACGTCTAAAAATGCAGCAAGTTTGACAGTGCAGGAACTGCAGATAAGTCACAGCAGACAGCAGAATGGACAGACAGTGCTGTATTTCATTACTTGATGGACATAGGTGTGCCGTGTGCGCAGCCTATTACATGAGGCATCAAATGAATGGGCTGCTGTGCCTGCACAAATGTGGGCCGCCAAAACACATACATGTGAACCAGTCAGGCCCAAAATAAGCCCATCAAGCAGTTAAATACAGACAGTAATGCCATGTGCTCTGAGGCCTCACTCAGCCTGGACTGCAGGGCTGCTCTGTGACTTAAAGAGTTCCTCTATTTAACACATGGCATGGCATGGGGTCCCATGGTGCTAAAGCAGAATGGACAGACGGTGCTGTGACCCCATGCCATGCCATGTGTAAAATAGAGGAACTTTTTAAAACACTGACCAGACCTGCAGTGAATCATCAAATATTATAAAGACTTTGGGCACACTCTACAGAAAACTTCTATTTACAATATAGCAAACAGTGACATACATTGAGGAGCAGGACATGAGGAAGTCAGCCTCGGGAAAGAGCAAACTGGGGATGTTATAAAATCACATTCTAATTCACTTTTATATACAAGCAGCACCCAGTGGCAGGAAGGGAGAAGTGCACGTCTAAAGGGAAGCCAGGGGTGATGTACGTTTTAAAACACTGGGAAGGGAAGCAGTACTGTCACCTGGCTGCGTGCCGCTGATGATTTTCAGCCTGATTTGTGGGCAGCACAGGGGCTTAACGGGCGGCAGGGCCGCCATCAGGAATTATGCTTCAGGCATGGGCCCCCTGGAGCAGAGAACGGGGGGGGGATGCTGCCCCCTTAAATTGAGATGCGGGGGGGGCGGGGCTGCCGTGAATTTAGAAGCGGGAGGCCCTTTACAAAAAAAAGATTTAATAAAGAAAAATATATATAAAAAAAGGGGTGTAGCCATCGGGGCCCTGGGGACCTCTGGGCCCTTTAATAAAAAGAAAAAAAGAAATAAAAAATATATATAAAATATATATATATATATATTTAAAAAGGGGGTTGCCATCTGGGGACCTCTGGGCCCTTTAATATATATATTTTTTTTTTATAAAAATAAATTACAAAAAAAGGGGGGTTGCCATCCGGGACCTCTGGACCCTTTAATAAAAAATAAAATAAAAAATATATATTAAAAATAAACACTTATAAAAAAAAAAAGTGGGGTTGCCATCCAGGGCCCTGGGGACCTCTGGGCCCTTTAATAAAAAAAATATATAAACAAAAATAAAAAAATAAACATTTATAAAAAAAATAAAAAAGGGTGTTTGCCACATGGGGCCCTGGGGACTTCTGAGCCCTTTAATTTATATATATATATATATATATATATATATATATATAATATATATATATATATATATATATATATATATAAATAAAAATAAATAAAAAGAAAAGAAATGAAATATAAAAAAAAATATATAAAAAAAGGGGGGTTGCCATCCAGGGCCCTGGGACCTCTGGGTCCTTTAATAATAATAACATTTATATTATATAATATGTATATATATATATATATTAAAAGAAATATATATAAAAAAAATATATAAAAAAGAGGACCACCAGACCTCTAAAAAAAATTGTCCCTTTAATAAAAAATAAAATAAAAATATATAAAATAAATATATATTTTTATTTAAAAATAAATAAAAAAAGGGGGTTGTCATCTGGGGCCCTGGGGGCCTCCGGGTCCCTGGGGACCCCTAAAAAAAATTGGCCCTTTAAAAAAATATATATATTTAAAAAAATTGGCCCTTTAATAAAAAATAAAATAAAAATATATAAAATAATTTATTTTATTTATTTAAAAATAAATAAAAAAAAGGGGGGGTTGCCATCTTGGGCCCTGAGGGCCCTGGGCAGCTGCCCCTGTTTGCCCTATGGTAGAGACGGCCCTGTGTACGACAGTAAACGATATTAAAGCACAAAGACTGAAAAGCGCGAATCGTCTCTCACCAAACTTTTACTAACACGCAGCAACACGATATCAGCAAAAGAGGCCGTCTTCCGCATGGAAATGACCCTTTATAGTTCTGTCGTACGTGATGGACGTCACGGCGCTTTGCTAGACTTTTTTGAAAAAAATTATAGTGTGTACGCAACATAGTTTTGGAAAATGAAGTTTGAAAAACGTCGTTTTTTTTCATGATTGAAAACGTCGTTTTTTTTTCATCGCAAAAAGTGATCGTGTGTACGCGGCATAAGACTTGGGATGCCATTAAAGTGCATGTGCATATAAAGGCAGGCGCCCCAATACTTTTTTTTATTGTTGATGAATTAGAAATATTACTCCAAAATAATACTTGTTCCATTTAAAAATAAAGATCATACAGTGCTCTCACAGTTCATTATTGCATTTACATTTGCTAACTCAAATATTTTTTGTTGGAATTAAAATAAACTTTTAGCATTTTTCTATTGATGTCTTCTTGCCATTCATAGCTCTACTTATAATTGAGTCATACGACAGACTTTAGGTGTGGGGCCTTTTTAACTTAAACGACCAGAAAATTTGTTTCACTGTTTATACAATCAAACACGACATTACTGTACATTTAGTGTTTCAACCCAGTCTTTTAAACTTAAATACAATTTATCTCTACACAAAAGGTATATTTGATGTTCAATCTTTTATTTGTGTCTCTTCTAATGTGTTACACTGTATTGGACAATTATAAAGATAAAAGGTTGCTCTTCCCTTCCAATGTAACTATTTCTTCTATATGAGCTAAATATATTTTTGAAGACAATTATTGTTAAATAAAGACTGCTTTGAACTTTTAGTCTCACAAGAAAAAAAAATGTAACAAAACACAACAGTGATAAGGTGTAAAGCAGATAGGAAATGATGAAAGATCAGAGACAGAGATGACAGATAAATAAAAAATCATTCATGGCATTATGATTGGTACAAGGACATTTCTACAGACACATTATTTGCAGGTCTAACTTGTTGTCAGGCTGTTAGCGCGAGGAGAAAAGAAGAAAGCCGATTACTGGCTTGTATTAAAGGGACATTGACACTAATAATCAGGGCACTGATTAGAAGTGTCCTTATTATGAGTGCAGTCCCAACAGTGCACAGCAGTGCTGCCAGTGATGCCAACCAGTGCCCATCAGTACCTTCTCAACAGTATTACCTATCAGTGCTGCCTATTAGTGCCCATCAGTGCCACCTATCAGTCCTGCTTATTAGTGTTGCCTATCAGTTCCACCTATCAGTGCCCTTTAGTAGCTCCCATCAGTGCCCCCTTTCAGTGCCCACCAGTGCTGCCTCATCAGTGCCCATAGCTTATAACAAACTATGGGGGAAAATCGTTTTCTAACTTTTTGGTCTTATTTTGTTTGTTTAGCAAAAAAATAAAGCTCTATTTGTGGGAACAAATATATAACAATTTTATTTGGGTACGATGTTGCATGACCATGCAATTGTCACTCAAAATGTGAGAGTGCTGAAAGTTGAAAAGTGGCCTGGGCAGAAAGGGGGAAAAGTGCCCAGTATGCAAGTGGTTAAATAAAGAGAGAAGGTCTGCTAGGGGCCAACAGCCTAAACGATACATTTGTTATTTAACCACTTCAATACAGTGCACTTAAACCTCCTTCTTACCCAGACCAATTTTCAGCTTTTGGTGCTCTCACACTTTGAATGACAATTACTCAGTCATGCAACACTGTACCCAAATAAAAATGGCGTCCTTTTTTTCACACAAATAGAGCTTTCTTTTGGTGGTATTTAATCACTCATGGGTTTTTTATTTTTTGCGCTATAAATAAAAAAAGACGGTAGATTTTGTGAAAAAAATTGAATTTTTCTTTGTTTCTGTCATAAAATTGAGCAAATTAGTATTTTTTCTTCATAAACGGGTGACAGGGCAGGTCACTGGTGGGTGACGGGTGACAGGGTATGGTCACTGGTGGGTGACGGGTGACAGGGTATGGTCACTGGTGGGTGACGGTTGCACCGCTGATGGCAGTCTATTTATGTGACAGTGCACTTTATGGGTGACTGTTGGGTGACTGGTGACAATTGGGGGGGGGGTAAAGGGACAGATGTGGTGTTTGTGCAGACACTACAGTAACACAGAACTGTAACTCACTGCTTCTAGCTCTTCTCTCCTCACACTGGAAACGATGTGTGAGGGGAGAAGAGCTGGTAACAGTTAGTTACAGCTCTTTGTTTACACTAGTGATCAGAGCTGATCACGTGGTACACAGCCCTGACCAATGGCTGTGTACCATTGTCGGTGGCGAGCAGTGTTCCCGGGAACACGCTGCCACCGACGGGCTCACACGCGCCGTGCACTTTGGGGGTGTTGCCATGCGTGATCAGCCGTGACTTCATCACGGCCGATCACGTGTTTAACAGCGCATCTGCGCCACTGTTCACCCCTGTCGGTAATGAGCGGTGTCTCCGTGACACGCCACTACCGACAGTATAGGGATGCGCGCATGCGATCGCATGCATTCCCTATTGAAATGACTGTACGTCATATGACGTGCAGTCAGGATATTGGAGTCCTCCGCCCGCCGTCATTTGATGGTGGGCAGTGGACAAGTGGTTAAAGCATAAGTTATTATACAAGCAAGGTTGGATGGAGATAGGAAGACCCCTGAATCCATCTCCCAAGTGATCAAACATAAAAAGTGTAGCGCATAAATATAATAGATCACCCAATGAAAGGATGAATAAACCGTGCCTGGTGAATGGTGAAAAAATTATGATAACAAACAATTTCTCAGCACTAAAACTGTAGGTCTAAATGTCCTGTTGTTCAATGTATAGTAAGAGTTTCAGTTCCTTTTACACTTCCATAATAGTAGGAGATTGTTTTAAGAATAAGCCTCTGAGCCATTAAAGGGCACATGTAAGTCCACTGCGGAAAGTCCTGTGGTCGAGTGGTTTCTTGGCCCTATGACCAGGCCATTTTTTGTGATACGGCACTGTGCCGCTTTAACTGAAAATTGCGCGGTCATGCAACGTTGTACACAAACAAAATGTATGTCCTTTTTTCCCACACACAGAGCTTTATTTTGGTGGCATTTTTTACTTTTTGCTATAATAAATATCCACAAAAGCAAAAAAAAATATTTCTTCATCACTTTAGGCCAATATGTATTCTTCTACATATTTTTGGAAAAAAAAAAATCCCAATATGCGTATATTGATTGGTTTGCGCAAATGTTATAGCGGCTACAAAATAGGGATATACTTATGGCATCTTTATTCTTATTTTTATTTTTTTTACTAGTAATGGCGGTAATCCGTAACATTACGGCAGACAGATCGGACATTTTGGACACTTTTTTGGGACCACTGACATTTATACAGTGATCAGTGCTATAAATAGCCACTGATTACTGTATAAATGTCACTAACAGGTAAGGGTTTAACACTAGGGGGCGATCAAGGGGTTAAGTGTTCCCTAGGGAGGTTCTTCTAACTGTGGGGGAGTGGGACTGACTGGGAGTAGAGATAGATCACTGCTCCTGATCACTAGAAATAGCAGATCTCTCTTTACTTCCCTGACAGGATGGGGATCTGTCTGTTTACATTGACAAATCTCCATTCTGTCTCTCTCAGGAGTGATCACAGGTCGCAGGCCAACATCATGTCCGCCGGCCATGCACATCGGCTATGGCGCTGTGCCCACTATACCTTTTAAAGCAGCAGACATACACCTACAGCTGTGCCGACCTGCCACCATATAACAATGGCGGCTGATCTGCAAGAGGTTAAAGCCAATATCACTCTTAAACACAGACAACAAATTGTATACAAAATTACTAGCACAATGGCTCTCCTCGATCATTCCCCAAGTCATTCACCCAGACCAAGTAGGATTTATACCAGGCAGACCAGCCTTGGATGGTACTAGACGGTTTATTGATCTTATCCAATCTGTGGAGCACACACAAACGCCTTCTCTCTTCTTATCTCTAGATGCAGAGAAGGTGAGGCGCATGCGCGGCAGCTCCCAAGATGGCCACCGGCTTCTAGAGCTCCGCTCCACCACGGCCCTGTTTTAGTCACCGGAGCTCCCAGGACGCCCCCCGAGCGCTGTCACCGGGATTGTCGAGCGGGGGAACCCCCCGTGAACGAGTACATGCTCGCGGCGCCGGTCAGGAGGGATCTTTCGCGGCAGATGGCGGCGGCTTCTCCCGCCCCCTCAGCTATGCTAAGATGGCGGCGGCAGCTCAGCAAGGCCTACACGCGGCGGAGGAGACAGAGGCACACGGTGATTCTATAGCTGACCAGGACCTGGTCACACCGCATTCCCCAGGTATCAGCTTCCCCCCACTGCCCTTGGCTGTATCCCCAGCTTCCACGGAATCCCTGCTGGGACGGATGTGCGCAGGGCCCCCCTCCACACCTATGCTGGATCCCCATACAGGTCTATTGCTGGAGGTGAGCGAGGCTGCAGACTCAGCCCCCGTTCCCACTGACATCCCCTCCATGATGGAAGCCTTTGCTCAAATGCTCTCTAGGAGCTTGGCCCTCAACGCAGCCCAGATCACATCATCTATTCATGCAGATCTGCAACAAATTGGGGTAAGGATGGACACTATAGAAAAAAAGGCTGATCAGGCGGTGGCGCGCATCAATCAAAACACAGCCAGGATACAAGATGTTCAGGATCAATTAGAAACTGCTCTTGCTAAGATCGATGACCTCGAGAATAGATCCAGACGCTATAATTTCAGGATCAGGGGGCTCCCTGAGTCCGAACGGGAGGTCCAGACGGCGGTGAAAACCTTCATTAAACACCTCATACCTGACATAGCGGACAACCGCCTTGAACTGGACAGGGCCCACAGAGCTCTGCAACCGCCCCGCTCAGATGGCCTCCCCAGAGACATTATAGTGAAACCCCACTTCTACTCGGTAAAGGAAGAAGTGATGCGGAGATCCAGGAACGCCGGCAACCTTATGCTACACGGTCACAAAATTCAAGTGTTTGCTGATCTTTCCCCATATACGGTGCAGAAAAGGCGATCACTTAAACCTTTGTTGCAGCTCCTGATGGAGAGGGAAATCACTTACAGATGGTCATTCCCCATACGTGTGAACTTCTCCTTTAAGAACAAAAGCTATGGATTCTCATCCCTGGCGGAGGGCGAACGCCTCCTGACGCATCTGGGGATCCTTTCCCTGGAACCCACTCCAATGCAGACCGGTAGGAACACCCCAGCCTCTGCGAAGAGACCCTCGCCAGCAAGCCCACTGCAGCACACATGGCTCAAACAGGGCAACAAGCGCTCCAAGGAGAATCTTCAGACCTGAGGGCTTCCCCCTGTTTCTGCTCTCTCCGCGGGTTCGTGAACCTTACCTCTCCATGTTACCTGCGTTCCGGCAAGACCTTCCCGCTGTTCCCCTCATTGGGGGTCCCTCTTACTTCGGTCATCCTGCCTATGGCGTTTGGACTGTTTTCTTTAACCATTTTCTTTTTGCAGGTGGGCTGAGGAGTCCTTGTCTCCTGGACTGGGACTGGGGAGGGTGGGCCTTGTCCATGGAACGCTTTGGAGGTTTGCGGGGGTGACGGATCGCCCATGGCGTTTCTTCACCTCTAGCACACTGCGGGCCCCCTGGGCCACTTCTATATTCCCGATAGCATTGTAATGTTATTATAGGTTAATATCTCCTGACCTGTTTTTTTTGTGCTCGTTTTACCCCCTTTTGATATGTTTTATTTATTTTCTTGGTATGTGCCAGATTCTGATAATTAGTGCCCTGTACAACCTTTTGGGCTGAACGCCCTAGACAGCTTCATGCCTGTCTCCCGTATCCCCCCGGGGGCCCAGGCCTGGCCGGGGGGATCGGGGGCTGGGGAATGCCCAATGTACGCAGTTTACTACTTTGGTTTATTAGAGGGGGCGTCCTGCGTCTTCCTTTGAGTGCTGCTGGGCCCCTTTTTAAGCCCACGGTGCTTCTAGTTTTGCTTTTTGTTTTTCTTAGGTGGTTGGGCCGTGGTGGACCCAGTGCGCCTTGATCTAGGACCGGGAGTGTGCTCGTACTCCTCGGTTCTTACACGGAGCCCCTGTAGCCAGGGAGCTCCGGTCCTCTCAGGTTAAAGGGTGGGGATGACTGGCTCATCCCTTTCCCTGGGTGGGAAGGGGTTAGGGAACCCCAGGGTTTACTGTTTCACTGTTTTTTTTGTGACTGTTATTTTCTTTATGTTAGTGGCTCAGCCATTATGTTCAGAATACCATTGTATAACCAAATTCTCTTTCTCCCCCTCTTTTCTCTCGCCTTTCCTCTCTGCTCCTTTTGCTGCAGCTCCTCTGAGTATCCTCGGGCCTACGGACGTCACGGTCCCCCCCTCCCGGGACCTGGGCATCTTCGAGATTCCTCCGTCGGTCTGTCTGGTGAGTGCCGATTTTTGGTTCAGGGAATGCATCCATATATCACTCTAGTGCTGCCTACCCCGCACCATGTCTAATACACATTCCCCTTCTCCGTCCCTCAAGTTAGTCTCCCATAATGTCCAGGGCTTTAACTCCCCTGTTAAACGTAGGAAGCTCTTCCAGCAATATAACTCCATGCACGCAGACATCCTCCTGCTGCAGGAAACCCATTTTCCGGCCACCTTCAAACCCACGTTCCTCCACCAACGCTTCCCCCAATTCTTCCTAGCTTCCTCGGGTAATAAAACGAAGGGAGTCGCCATTTGCTTCGCCAAACACATTAATCTCTCCCAACCGGTGGTCGTAACGGATCCAGAGGGACGTTACATCCTTGTCTCTGGTCACATTGACGGGGAACTTTACACCTTTGTCTCATACTATACCCCTAATAAGGGCCAGAGATCGTTCTTCGTCTCTTTACTGCACAAGCTGAGGGGACACCTTAAGGGGTCGGTGTTTATTGGCGGGGACTCTAACACAGCCTTTGACTTTTCACTGGACAAATCCAAGAACGGAAAACCTATACCCAAGCGTCCCTCCAAACAGAGCGTTAAAATTGCTGAACTTCTTCACTCCGCTGGGCTGATTGATGCCTGGAGGGAGGTAAACCCCCGCACAAGGGACTATACACATTTTTCGGCCCCACACAACTCCTTCGCCAGGATAGACCACATTTTCACACGCTCATCATCGATACCTTTGATTAGAGGCTCCAAGATTTTAGATACCCCCCTCTCGGATCACTCGATGGTCGTACTGACCACGTTGCGATCCTCGGGCGATAGAGTGGCCCCTCGTTGGCGCCTACAAGAATCACTACTGAGTGACCCTATACAGTGTGCCCTCCTGGAGGCCGCGATCCGGGACTATTTCCTCATCAATGCGACGGGCGAGGTCTCGGCTGCTACCGTCTGGGCGGCGCACAAGTCGGTAATACGGGGAAAAATCATCCAAATGGTCGCGAAAAATAGGGTGGAACACAGAGCGGACACATTGAAGCTCATGGAGGACTTTCGTTCTCTCGCCAAAACACACAAGCGTCATCCTACAGTGGAGAATCTTAGACAGTTGGACAAAGCCCGGGCCCTGCTTAATTTGAAGCTGACAACGGACGCAGAACGTCACCTTAGATGGACTGGGGCCAGATTCTATTCCCAAAAAGACAGGGTTGGGGCTAAATTAGCAGTAAAGCTGAGTCCTAAGCCACGTTCCCTAGCATTCCCTAAAATTAAGACGACCTCAGGGGACCTAACCCAGAACCCAACAAAGATTATGGACACCTTTTTGCAATTCTACTCTGACCTTTACACACCTGGCAGAACGACACCGGCTTCCGCGAGTAGGGCATTTTTAGATAGCGTCCCTCTACCCGCCCTGTCCCTGGAACATAGGAATCTCCTTGAGATGCCATTCTCTTCGGACGAAATATTAGATACTATTAAATCCCTCAAACTTGGCTCATCCCCCGGCCCGGACGGCTTTTCTAATGGCTACTATAAGAAATTTGGACCTGTGCTGGCCCCGCATATGGCCCGGCTATTCAACTCTCTCAGGGAGGGACACTCCCTAGGGGCTGACCTGAATTCGGCATACATTTCGGTGATACCTAAACCGGACAAGGACGCTAGCGAAGTGGGCAACTATCGCCCAATCTCGCTTATCAACAACGACATCAAAATTATGACCAAGATCATGGCCAACAGGGTGGCCAGCTTTATCGCTACTTATGTGCACGGAGACCAGGTGGGTTTCATACCTGGGAGACAGGGACCGGACCAGATTAGGCGGGCCATTGATATCATCTCACTTCTTAGATCCGGTTGGGATGGGGGTCCCCCGCAGAAAGGCTTTCTTCTTTCTATAGACCTTCACAAGGCCTTTGACTCGATAGACTGGGCATACCTGTCTGATGTTCTGGAGAGGTGGGGCTTCGGCCCATACTTCTTGAATCTGATCCGTGCTCTTTACTCAACTCCCACGGCCCAGATTCGCCTAATGGGTAGATATTCCGATTCGTTTGTTATCGGACGGGGAACCAGACAGGGATGCCCACTCTCCCCCCTCCTGTTTGCAATGGCCATAGAGACACTGGCAATAGCGTTTAGATCGAACCCCGACATTAGGGGGGTGACTTGCGGACAGAGGGAGCATAAGTGTGCTTTGTACGCGGACGACTTACTATTATTTATCACCTCACCACTGACCTCCATCCCTGTACTCCTCAAGACACTGAGGACCTTTAGTGCTGTCTCGGGTCTCAGAGTAAATATGACCAAATCGACGGCACTGAACATCACTGTCCCCCCTGACACCCTCACTCAGCTCTCTGGCAACTTTGACTTTAAATGGGCCTCTGGCTCTATACCCTACCTAGGCATCAAACTGACGCCGGACGTAGGCAGTCTTTTCAAGTCCAACTACCCCCCTATGGTGCTCAAATGTAGGGGAGATTTGGACAAGTGGTCGAAGTGTGGTCTGTCCTGGCTGGGTAGGATACATGCGGTGAAAATGACCCTCCTCCCTCGCTTGTTATATCTCTTTCGCTCCCTACCGATCCCCATCACAAAACACTTCCTCAGTAAACTACAATCACAGATTGTCCGCTTTGTTTGGGGAAACAAGGGATACAGATGCCCCGCAGAGATCCTCTTCCGCCTGAAGTCACAGGGCGGTTTGGGACTTCCTAACCTTTGGGGTTATTACCAAGCAGCTCAACTCACGCAAATATCATCGGTTTTTTTCCAGGGACCAAAACCTGAATGGCTCTCAATGGAGAGACAAGCCACTCCCAGGAACACTATTGACTATCTCCTTTGGTGTGATCCCAAGGCCAGACCGGCAATACTGTCTCCTACCCTCTCACACTCGGTTTCCCTTAGCTCTAAACTCTTTAGGACACACTCCCTGACGACCCCCCTGAAACCATTGGCACACCTTTTTCATAACGAGGCCTTCCCCCCAGGCATGAACATTGAGGCTTTCAGATGGTGGACTGACAAAGGTCTCTACCGGATTGGCCACTTCCTCACCCCGACGGGTCCGATTTCCCTATCACTCTGTAGGAAGAAACTGGACATGCCGGAATCCGAGCTGTTCAGGTTCTCCCAAATTTCCCATTTCATGTACTCTATTTGGTCCAATAAAAAGGTCCCCCCCACAGTCTCACCCTATGAGCAGTGGTGCTCCTCCACAAGGGACCAGAAGGGTGGCATTTCCTTGATCTATACGGCACTCGCTTCCAGACCGACAAAGCCGTCCTACGCCCGGGCTTGGGAGGAGGATCTGGACGTCTCGTGGGAAACCGCGACCTGGCACCGAGCTACGCATAGAGCTTACAAAGGTACTCTCAACATTTCTCTTATAGAGGCCAGTCTAAAGGTTTTAATTAGGTGGTACTACGTTCCTTCCAGGCTGGCTAAGATGTTTCCGGGGTCCTCACCAGCCTGCTACAGAGGTTGTGAACTAGAGGGGACTATGCCTCATATTTGGTGGACCTGCCCCCGCATTCGATCATTTTGGCGGAAGGTGTTCCGCATCATTAGTTCCTTAACAGCAGTAGTGGTGACTCCCTACCCTGGTGTAGCACTTTTAAACCAATGCATCCCAGGTTTACCCAAACATTTCCAGACCTTGTCGCTATTCATCCTCTTGGGAGCCAAAATGACCATTGCCAAGGCCTGGAAGAAACCCACTGTATCCATACAGGGATTTAAGAGGAAAGTAACATGGATCATGTCTCAAGAGCACATTGTGGCTAGACTTGACGATAAATCTGAGAGATTCCTGGCCATCTGGGAACCGTGGGCCACCTTTTGTAACATTTCCCTCATACCAGGATCAGTGCCAGACGGCCCGATCACTCCCCCCATTCCCTGAAGGAGCAGATACTCTTACCTTCTTTCTCTTTTCCTGTCTTTCCTTTCCTCTCCACGTCTCTTAACCCCGCCTCTCTTGGCACCTCCGCTGTAGTAAGTTTGTGTTATCGCCTTATTTTTGCCTTTATGGCTGGTACAGGCCCATTTAGGCCCTGGCGTCCGAGGCTAAGTTCTCACTCTGTTTATACACACTGTTACCGGTCTCCTACATGGTGACAAATTTGTATTTTTCTTATCAGTCCTCTTCGTGTGTTCCGCGGCTGGGGCTGGGGCGGCTTGATCCCTTTCCCCGAGGGGCAGCGTGATCCCTTTGGGGCCGCTCGGGGTTTGGGGTCCCGCGCTTCTGCCCGGTGGGGGAGTGCACCTTGATGGGCTCCTGTATGGCTGACCGCCTGCAGAGTGATACACTGTTTAATATTGTTACGGCCAATGGCCGCTGTTGGCCTGCGCGCCTCTTCTCTTCCATCATCATAATGTTGTTGTTCTTTGCTCATGGTCTCGGAAGATGCTGCTTTTGGACCTACCTTTATGTTACTATATTAACCTATGTGACACATGTTCTCATTTTGAAAACTTCAATAAAATTATTGAAATTAAAAACATAACAAGAATACGTAGAAAAATACACTAGCATCCATAACAGCATGTAATGAGTCATGTTACAAATATTGTACATATAAATAAAATAAACATCTGAGTTTCATATTTAAAAAAAAAAAAAAAAAAAAAAAAAGTCCCGTTTCCAGTTTACGAGAAGCCATGTGGGGGAATTTTAGACTGACTATATCTAAAACTATAGATAAGCAAAGATATTTTCTGTGTTAGTGCAATGCCAAAATGAGCACTAGATCCAGAAATATAGGCAGCTGAGGTGGCATATGTGGGGTTGCCACACGTCCGGGACTCACCCAGACAGACCTGGTTTTGAATCGTGTGTCTAGGTTTCAGACAACCTGAAACCCGGACACAATATCCAGAATGAACTGTGGCTCCCCCAGTAACAAAGTACCACAACTGTCGAGTGCATGCATGTGCACACCCCCATACACAGGCAGGAGAGAAGAGAGGGCTTGATCTCCTCCTCCTTCTGCCCCTTCCACTTTGTCTGCCCACTTACATTCCAATCCGTGGCGTTCTGTGCCTCAGGAAAGGGATGTGTGGGCTGGAAGTTTGAAGCTCAGCAACTGGCAGATACATCATAGATGAAAGGTGTCGATGCCTGAGCCTCCGTGCTCAGATGAGTGAGCTCACCATCCACTGTGTGTGACTCAAGTCTCCCCCCGCCCCTCTTCTCTCTCCTGCCTCCAAGTGAGTGAGTGAGTACACTAAGGATTTAGATGTAAGGGGTGCCCTGTGGATTCTGATGTAAGGGGAGCTTTGGGAATCCTAATTTAAGGGGCAATACTTGGAACTCTGGTGTAAAGGGGAACTCTAATGTAAGGGTGAAACCTCCTTCTTACATCAGAGTCTACAACATTCCCCCTTAAAATGTGAATTTTGCCGTGCTCGTCTAAAGTGTTCGGGTTTGACTTGAAGAAAGGGTGGGAACCCTAGGCATGTGTGGCCCTCTGCCCTAGTTAGGCTAAATTACGTTTTTGGCTCCCCTGTACTCAGAGGAGTAGTGATCTGTTTTTTAGGTCTGGCCAGGTCTCCCTAAGCTTGGCAATTGATTACTCCTGCCTGTCTCTGAAAGAAACTTCCAGAGAATAAAATAGGAAGGTCAACCACTGAATATATGAATATTTATCGGATCTCAGCCAATCCCTGGGAAGGGCAACCCACAAGGTGGCTGGGGAAATGCTAAATGTTTAGGAGGTCTATTCAGAGTGTTCTTGTCCGGGGGCTGCTGCCCCTGGAATGCAGCCTGTGTACATGCGAACTGATATTGGGCCTCAGAGGGCCTGAAGGAATCTGAATGAAATAATAATTGCTGGGGAGAGCACCTGTGAAGGCTGACCTAAGGAGAGATGGAGGCATCACAGCAGAATGCTGTATGGAATCTGGTAGGTGACAGCTATCCATGGACATATTTAGCAGGATCCTTGCTAAAGATTCTGTGTGGGCATGAGTTTGTGGAAAGAAGGTTGGTGTAAGAACTGGGACATCTCACATAGAGTTTCAGTTTAGCTTCCTTTTTACCCCCAGCAAAGTTTGCTAAAAGTTGTTCTCCTATTAATTTCTTTTAACGTTTTGGAGTATCTCACTTGCACCCTTATCTCTCCCCTGTTCAAGTTTTCTGCAATAAATCCACAAAAAAATTCCCTAGACAGCGCCTACATTTGTTGGTGTGCTTGGAACGGTGTCTGAGTCTGACAGCCTCTGTACTGTGAGTGTTAATCTGCAAATGATTTACAAAACTTTTTTGTTTTGCAATTAAGATTTATTTAACCGCTTATTACCCCTGAGTTTACTATATTAATTTTACTCTCTATAATTAATACTTTCCAGATTATTATTTTTTATTTCTTATTTTTCTAACCGGTAATATTTCAACTTTTTCATTTGATTTATTTGTTAACATTTTTATTAGTGCAATTAAAAACATTTTATTATTTAGATGCAGAGAAGGTGTTCAATAGGGTTCACTGGACCTTCATGGAAGCAGTGCTTCATAAATTTAGACTCTCGAGAACATTTATAACCGCCATTTTAAATCTCTACTTTTCTCCAAGCGCACGAGTATGGACTTTGGGCATAATATCAGACCCTTTTACAATTACAAATGGCACAAGGCAGGGATGCCCACTCTCCCCATTGACCTTTTTCATGATTATGGAACCCCTTGCACAGTCCATTAGAGTGACATCATCAATATCTGGTATCATGATAGGGAATACAGAGCATAAATTTAGTCTATATGCTGACAATGTTATCATGACCTTAACCAACCCCAAAACATCTCTCTGGGCCATCCAACAACTTCTAATACAGTTCAGCTCAGTTTCTCTTTACAAAATCAATCACACTAAATCCCTGATGTTAAATGTGGGCATTGATCGACATAATACTCAATCTATATCAGTAAAAACCCCCTTCAAGTGGTCCTCCAGTTTTTTCTACCATATCTGGGAATTTACAAGACAAACCTTCTAAAGGTAAATTATGATGACCTTGTAGAAAAGCTTACACATCTCTCTAAAGAATTGAGCCACTCTCCTGTTTCCAGGGCAGGCAAAATTGCCCAAGCAAAAATGTATTTGCTTTCCCACATACATGTATACATATTTCGTACTATCCCCCTAACCTTCCTACCAACCCAGTTAAGGAAACAAGGAGTAATTAACTTATTTATCTGGAAACACAAGAAGCTGAGATTAAAAAAAATCCACTCTCCTCACCCCAGTCTCTCATGGAGGTATGGGAGCCCCCAACATCCAAGCATACTACAGGACAGTTGTCCTGGACCAACTAAGAGAATGGTGGTCACCAAACTCCAACACATCCTACAAACAAATTGAATCCACAGCACTTAATACAGAACCAAAACTTCTTCTCACAGCTACCCTGCTCAACTTAAAGCTGCAGCTAAGCATCACTACTGCAGCACTACAGGCATGGTCATCACATTTGGTGGAACTGCATTATTATCAGAAGCTATTGGCAAGAAATATCTACCCTCATCTCTACCCCGTGCAATATCTCCCTCACTATGACACCACTGGATCTTATTTTGTGACTATCAATCCCTACCTGGCTAGGACACTCAAAATGTTTTGGCAACATCCTGATAGCCGCTTGCCTACCCCTGGTGAAACAATGGAAGTCTCCAAACCCTCCTACAATGTCGGATCTCCTCTGACCATAGAAGTTCAGCCCTCTAAGATGGAGTCTTTGGTCAGCTTTCTCTTTTTCCCCTATCATAATCTTAGTTTCTCCAGTTCTGCCCCTCTTTATGGTACATCCATCAACCAAACTCATTACAACATCTTCTCTGTAACCCAGTAAATCTAGCATATACCTCATGACAAATAAATACCTAACCCAACCAGGTTACTTCTCATGCCACTGCCTATGTTCTGCGTTGTTAACCATTGATCTGTCTACTGTTATGCTATGCTGACTGTTGTTATTGTGATGAATAATCACTTTCTGTTTTCACTTTTCTTTATGAAATAATGAATAACAGTTTTATATATATATATATATATATATATATATATATATATATATATAGTTATAATAAATTAACAAATTACATACAATTAGTTAAACAGGTTTATTTTGTGTGTTCATGTAAAATATAATTATTGCATTAATGTTTTCACAATGAAATAATAAGAATATATGAATATGCTGAAATATCTACTACAGCCAGACACATCAGTTAAAAACTGTATTTACCTTTTCCTTGAATTACTAGTAAACTCTAGTTCAATAAATCTAGATAGGCTTTCTAGAGCATCATTTATAATCCATTTGTTGAGTGTGGACATACACATATGGTCCATTAACTTGAGTAGATCTAGATTGTACTGGTGTCCAAAAACATTATATGGAATATCACCATTTAACAATATAGGCCATTATGTCTTTCTAAGCGTGTAAGCAATTTCTGCTTTTATGTAGCATGCAATAACCGATATGGATAATGACGACCCAGTACATCTTCAGGCTCTGCAGATATATTATTGTGATTCACAAAAGAGCAGTATAATAAATCTGAGAAGCACCATGGTAACATTGTATGCTCATTGTATGTTTTACAATGTGTTCTGCAGGTGTTTGGTCTGTGAGACATGAATACTTTCATAAATCTGAATAGATTTTTTTATTTTATCCACATGAGTGTTTCACAAGACTTACAGCAAATACATTTAAAATGAATGTACTCCAAATGATTACTATAGATGTGTAATATGTTTTCGGGTGTTGTAAACATCCCACCAAACACAGGCATAGTGCTGAAACATTCTATGTATTATTTACAGATTTAAAAAACAGGCCTTTTACCACAAAGTAAATAGATCAGTGTAATCAAAGTGTATAGATTAACATTACTCTCTCTCTCTCTCTCTCTCTCTCTCTCTCTCTCTCTCTCTCTCTCTCTCTCTCTCTCTCTCTCTCTCTCTCTCTCTCATGGCTTAACTACTGTTTATGTTTCAATAATTTTTATTGAAAATTTTATACAAAGAAAGAAAGAAAGTAAACAGAGATGAGCTGCACTACATCTTGATGAACAGTCTAAGACACGTGCAATAGTATAAAATAAACAGCCGTAGCTCTCGATTGACATTTACGAGGTTCCATAATAAACCACAGATCAAAACCTTGACCCCCTCCATGCACCCCTACTGGGAACAAACTGTGCAGTGGAGCAGAGGGCAAAGTCCCAACCAGAAAATCACCCAACAGGTAGGATACACTCAAACATTTCTGTGGGAATCGTATGTCAAGAGGACCACGGACCACCAGTACATAGTATAAAATGTCTAAGAAGAGCAAACAAACACAAGAAAACAAACACATAAAATAGAACTTTAAATAAAATAAGACAGTAAAGTAAAGCACAACTGTCATGATCCATGTCATGGCTTTGGTCACCTGCTGGTGGCACTGTTTCTCCCAGCAACAGGGGTGCAGTTCTGGTGTCCGCCAGCGGGTGTCTCCCATGGAATGGACTCCTCTCTAATTGGGATGAACTGCTACAGGTGTATATAAGCCCGCCCTGCACTACAATCCAGTGCTTCAGTATTTTTCCTTGTCAGCCTGTTACCTGCCTGATCTGCTAGCTGGAGCCAACCTGTCCCTGATTTGATCTCTGCCTTGTGCTGGACTCTCCTGATTTGATCCCTGCCCTGTCCTGGACTCTGCTTCCCCTTGTTCCTCACATCCCTGCTTGACCTGGTATATATGCTCCCACCTTGTATATATTTGTTGATTATTGGTTTGGGGTTTGCTGTGTTATGCTTGCTTGTCTTGGGGGTTTTTACACGATTGTTTCACGTGTGCTTAACCTTTTATTAAACGTATATTTTGTCACTATCCTGGTGCCTATTGACTTTAGTGCAGCCCATTGACCTGTTGCCTAGTATTGGATGCCTGTGTAGACATCCCCTGACAACAACAATGTTCCTCTTTGGATCCAGTAGACTAGGCACAAAACATCAGTACATCAGCCCTTATATACCGATTTATACCATTCATTCCAATTGGACCATTTAAGAGTCATATTGGTAAATTTTCCCTGAGTTGCGGCAAACATTAGCTCATATGAGGCATGGTTACAGGTCGTTTCGACAATTTCGCTCATTGAGGGTGGATTTACATCTTTCCAATGTCGTACAATCCCCAGCCTAGTGCTGAGCAATATGTGAGTGATTATTGTTCTTGAGGGGGGCGGTATAGAATCTAGACCTAGGGACAGGAGTGCCACTCCGCCCAAAGGGACAATTCGGGCACCTGCGAATTAGGATATTAACTTGAATACATTCGCCCATAAGCCAACAAGAGAAGGGCAGGACCACAAGACGTGGTGCAGCGTCCCCACTTTACCGCAATTCCTCCAACACAAGGGGGAAACCTTAGGGTCAAATTTAGACCAACGGTACGGCGTTAAGTACCACCGCACCAATATTTTATGGGATAATTCCCACAAGTTAACTCTCTTAGAAGCAGAGAATGTACTTTGCAGAGCTTTATGCCATTGATCATCAGAGAACGCTGCTCCCAGGTCCCGCTCCCACGCCTCCATGTTCGCAGTTTTGATAAATACATTCTTATTGTTCAAGAGATTATAAAATAGTGAAATCCCTCTAATATTGGTTGTGGGGTTGGTAAGATAGAGCTTTACTCGCCAAGGGAGTGCAGTTGACGTTTCATGGGTCTTCCTTAGGAAATTAGTTATTTGGAGGTACTTGTATAGGTCAGTGTCAACTATGCCAAACTCAAGTTGTAGGTCTATAAAAGATTTGAGCGTGGGGCCTGTAAACAAATCATCCACCGTCCTGACACCCTTAGCTAACCAGTGCGCAACTGATATGTCTGGGATGATTAAAGGCAGACTCGAAATTGGAAGGGACATAGGTTTGAATCCCTGATCTATGAAAATGTGAGAAGCGAACATCACCCATGTGCGAATAGTAGCTACCATTGTGGGAGAGAATAGGTTAAGAGCCAGAGCGCGTATACGACTAGATAACAAAATGTCGGATAAACAACTGGTAGGGGATTGCACTAACTCCAACTCTAACCACCTAGGAGTGTGGGTCTGCACGAACCACATCCTAGCCTGTAAGAGAATCGAGGCCGAATAGTAGTCCCTTAGGAGAACATGACCAACACCGCCAACCCTCCTAGCCGCTATTAGTTTTTTAAAGGAACATCTCGCTTTCTTACCCTGCCACAAAAACGTATTCAGCTGGGATTGGAGCTTGGAAAAGAAAGAGGCAGGGGCCGGAATTAGCAAAGTTCTAAAAAGGTATAATAATTGGGGCAGGACTATCATTTTAAATGCCGCTAGACGACCAGACCATAGCAGTTCAATTTTAGATATTTCCTGTAAAGTTTTGTTCATGGAACTAATAAATGGAGCATAGTTAGCCGCAAACAGGTCATCACACGTTGCTGTCAGAAAAATACCTAGGTACTTTAACCCGCTGTCCTTCCAGGAGTAAGGAAACCTAGCAGCAAGCCTTCTCCTCGTGGGAGGATCAATAGCCACCCCCATCAGGTAAGACTTGCTCTCATTAACTTTATAATAAGACAGTTTATTAAACATCTCTAGTGCCATGTGAGCCGAAGCCAAGGAAGTCTCCACATCTGTGAGGATCAGAATAATATCATCCGCGAACATGCTGATGGTATGATTGGAATTATGGACAGAAAAACCTTTGATGTCAGGTTGGGAACGAACATATATAGCAAGGGGTTCCATTAATAAATTAAAAATTAAGGGGGACAACTGGCACCCCTGTCTGGTGCCATTCGTAATTAGAAAGGGTCTTGACAAAACTCTGGATGTGAGCACTTGGGCAGAAGGGTTGGAATACAGGGCCAATATCGCGGACAGGATAGAACCAGTAAAGCCAAACTTCCCCAAAACCTGAGCCATATAGGTCCAATGAATGCCAAAGGCCTTCTCTGCATCCAAGGCCAAGAGCAGAGAAGGCCTTTTGTGTAAGTTGGCCAAATGAATTATATTGATCAGCCTGCGGGTGGCGTCGGACGTCTGGCGTCCTTTAGTAAACCCTGTCTGGTCGGGATGTATAAGCAAGGGAATAATATTCAATAAACGAGTAGCAATAAGTTTGGCATAAATCTTCAAGTCTATATTGAGTAGAGATATTGGTCTAAAATTTGGGGGTGACATGGGATCCTTCCCCGGCTTCGGCAAGGTCACAATGATAGCAGATAGCATTTCAGAAGGAAAGGCAGCGGTGGCAGCAGCAGCATTGAACACTTCCCCCAAATATGGGGCCAGAATTGGACTAAAGGCCTTGTAATAATCGCCGGTAAACCCATCAGGGCCGGGGGACTTATTATTAGGAAGGGACTCAATGACCTTACATATTTCCTCTCTGCTAAAGGGCAGATTCAATTCTTGTAGCTGATCTGTAGATAGAGAGGGAATATTCAAACTATTTAAGAATTGCCCTATCATTTCAGCGTTAGGTTGATAAGTATCCACATCATCTTTTAAATTTTACAGGGAGCTATAGTAGAGGCTAAAAGCATCCGCTATGTCTTGGGGGTGGTAAAGCTTACAATTACGGGTAGGATGGAAGATATAAGGTATCTTGGATTTATGCCTCATCCCTTTCACTTTATGAGCAAGTAGTTTACCAGCTTTGTTACCTGTGGCATAATATAACATTTTTCAAATGTTTCTAACAAAAGAAGCCTAAGGTCCTGTCTCAGTCTGTTTAATTTTTGGGAGATTGCCGGGGAAACATGTTGTTTATTCGTCGTCTCGAGCAAGAAGATTTCGTTAGTTAACTCTGTCATTCTTTGCTGCCGCTGCCTCTTAGCCCTCGCCCCCATTTGAATGAGAATGCCTCTAACAAACGCCTTATGGGCGTTCCACAAAACAAAGTGATCCTGAACAGAACCCTCATTAGTGCTAAAAAAGTCCTTCAGGTGCTTTTCAACATGGGTCCTGAACTCGGCTTACTGCAGCAGAAATGAGTTGACCCTCCACAAAGACGGTGCAGAGTCGGCTACACCATCCTCCAGAGTGAGGGTAATGGAGGCATGATCCGACCACGTTATCATATTAATGGTAGAGGCTGATACTTTTGAAAGGGTAAATTGGTCCACCAGAAAGAGGTCAATCCTGGAATATGCTCCATGGGGCGAGGAATACAAGGTGAAGTCTCGTTCCCCTGCATGAAGGCACCTCCATACATCAAATAAATCGTGGTTATGGATGGAGGCCAACAATGACGGGCTCGTGCGCTTGGCACCTGATGAAGAGTCAATAACCGGGTCTGGGGTGGCGTTGAAATCGCCGCAGAGAACAAGCTTTCCCTTTCGGTGTGTCGACACTTTAGCCATAAGTTTACAAAAGAACCGAATCTGGTGCTTGTTTGGGGAGTAGACATTTACGATGGTGAATGTAGTCGTATTAATGACACAAACCAGAATGATGTAACGACCTTTGGGGTCGTGGACAGCCTCACAGAGAGTAAAAGCAACTGAATCTCTAATGGCCGTGAGGACCCCTTTCGTCTTGTTAGGAGAGTTAGCTGTAAAGATATGTGGAAAACTCCTATGGGAACACACAGGGGGAGATGATGAGGAAAAGTGAGTTTCCTGGACACACAAGATATCAGCCCGGTTAGAAATGGCCTCCTTCCACACAGACTTCCTTTTAACAGGGTGATTCAGTCCATTGGCATTTATAGAAATACATTTCACCCCCATTGCGGCAATAATAGATCGTTTGGTGTATAGTCATAGCAAAGGCTCATCTTTGGGGAGAAAACCCCCTCTGATGACCCCCCTGGCTGTGGCTTGAGGAAAGTAGTGCACATCAAAGAGGGGTTAACAAAGTACTCACTCTTATTTGACAAGTCAAATATGTTCTGCGCACATCCGAGATAGCCGAGAGGACCACCGACGTATCCATCCGTCCGAGTATAGGATCCCTTCCCCTGTTGATGTGAAGTGCGATGCCCGAACAGTCGGGAATGAGGAGTCGAAAAAATAAGGAACATAAGAAAAAAAAGAATAGCAAAAACAGAAAAATAACAAAACAGTCAAGTAACTGGTACATAACCGATAGGTACTGGGTATACACCCTGAAATTTCCAGAAAGAATACCTGTAAGCAGCGGAGCAGCTGCACAGGCTAAAATGGGGATGAGTCCAGGCCAAAAGGCTCTCCGTGAGCTCCTGCTGGGACATAACAAGTAGGTAAGTGCCCCAACCGGTTTTAGGTGTGCGATTTAGCGTTTTTATTGGTAACTGTTTTCCATTCGGGAACAGACCGCGACACAGATCTGGTAATGGATTTGGAGGCAACCGCATCTTCAGGGACAATCCCCCACTCCCTCAGCAGAGACACACCCTTATCAAGAGATTCCACCAAGTGCGTGCGTCCATCTTTAGTGATAGACAATTTGGCAGGGTAACTCCATCTATAGACGATCTTGTGGTTTCTCAGCGCCTTAGTGACAGTATTCAGGTTTCGTCGTTTTTGTAGGGTAAATTGGGATAAGTCCGCAAAAAACTGAAAGTTTTGATAGTGCGAGGGGATTCTCTCTCTTTTGCGCATAACCTCCATTAGTTGCTCTTTGGCGTGAAAAAAATGAAGACGTAAGATAATGTCTCTGGGAACCTGTTCTGGCAGGAAGGACGGCTTGGGCAACCTATGTATTCTATCTATGGTGAGCTCTATATCAGAGAGGTCAGGGAGAAGCTCCTTGAATAAAGAGAGGAAAAAAGAGCGCAGATCCGCTTGCAGAACTGACTCGGGGACCCCTCTCATTTTTATGTTTCGTCTGCTTCTGTCTTCGATATCTGCGAGCTTGGTTTTTATCCAGTCCGCTTCCCCCTCCCTTTCATCATGTGCATTAACCAGGTCGTTAATGGTGGTCGCATATTCCCCCATTTTGCGCTCGATATGCTCCACCCTAGATTCCACTTCCTGTATATCCGAATGAAATCTGTGCATACACTGCATCATGTCAGACTGCAGTGAACTACGCAAGGATAGCAACATGTCTTTTAACACTGTGTCCATAACAGGCTGATGTGCAGTGGGGAAGGATTCAATGGAATCTGGAAGCTCACGAGTGTCCTCCCCTGATTCTGCTCCAGGGCTGATTATTTGAACAGCTCCCTCTATATCTAATCTAAACCTGGCTTTGGCCGGGCTGCCAGACACTGGGGAGGGAGAGAGAGCCTGCATCACATCAGGGGAACAATTTCCCTGCGATCCTCTAGCTGACCCAGAGCTGCTGCCATGCGCTGCGCTTGCTGGTGTGGATGCTGACTCAGCGCCATCTTGCCTACCTCCGTGGCTGTGAGGAGAGAAGAAGTCCGTCAGCCGCTGGGGCTTCCTCTGCTCTTTACGCTTCCTGGACATGTCCCCGAGTGTCTCCCGAGCTGAAATGCCGGGTAAAGCGGCCGAATACCGTGTCCGGCGGGTCGTTATGAGCCGTTCAGTCTCAGCAGGCACGGAGCTCCGGGATCAAGCTGCCATTCGGCTCCTCTGCAAGCCACGCCCCTCGGCTTAACTACTGTTTAAATCACATTAAATTTATATGTTTTATCCACTACAATTAAAGCACTTGAATAACACAGAGATACTTTAAATTAAAGTTTGTCAAAAACCTTTGGAGATCAACAACATTCTATGTAAGTTCTAAGTTAAGGCATTCAGTTCCTGAGAAAAATATAAGCAAGTGCATGGCACACTGCCAAATAAAATCTCATAGGGCGAAAGTCTAGCATTTCCCTTAGATGTCATTCTAACTCAATATGAAATATTAAAAGACATTCAGGCCATGCGTTTTCTAGCTTCTGACATCAACTTAGCTACTCTATTTTTCAGAATTTTATTAGGACCTTTCCATTACAATGTGGACAGTATAGGGTGTCGGGAAAAACAAACAAATTGTAACACCAATTTTCTCAAAACTTCTTGTAAGATCTCTTCCATTAAATGAGCTCCTCTGTCACCCTCTGTAGTCTCTGGGACTCCATACTTTTAACTACTTCTAATAACACGTCTTTACTGTGGTCTCTGCAATTGTTTTTGCCACTGTCCAATCATCTGACTATTCAGAAAACATGTCCATAAAGACAAATGCATACTCATAAAATCCTGAATTGGGCTTCAGGATAATTTATAATCTCTGAAAGGAATGTTCAATTGTTGGTAATATCTTTGGTAACAGGTAAAACAAGAAGAGATATAAAAAAAAAATAAAAAAAAAAAACTGTAGAGAACACTACATCCATCCAATCCAATCTAATCCAGTGCTATCCAATACTAATTTACTAAGGCAGCCATAGCTGCTTTGACTGATGACCCAGTTCATGTGTCAAGCTGGCCATCATGGGAAAGGGTGGCTGACAGACATAAAAACTCACCATTTTTCTAAGTCCTGTTTTATTAGTAGTTATCCTCAGTGTGGACCACGTGTTCATCTCATTTTGGAGTACTTGAATTTTAATTAATAATCCCAGCTTTACTGGACCAAAACTAGGGGTGGAATCTGTGAGTTGCACAGACCCTGCAAGCATTCAGGGCTGTAAAGGGGCATTCTTGGTTGCCTGCTTTATGATTTTCCTCTGGACTCTAGTTTGTTTACATTAGTGTGAACTTTACTTTTTGTTATGGCTACATCAGTAGAAGGCTGAAGACTATAGCATACTTGATTAATTTACCTGCTGAAGTAAAAAAAAAAAAAAATCTTCTATCTCTCCAAATGGAACCAAAATTGTTGCACCACCCCAAAAGCACATCTGCTATTTGTGTGCTGTATTTGCTGGCGTATTAGACTACCTTTTACACTATAAAAAAATGGCTAAAAAGCAGGGGTCATCTTACAGTATATGCCAGGTCAGCTGCTCGGATGCCTGCTGGATGTGCGGTAATACTGTATGTAGCTTTGGCTACATACAGTATATACCGCTTAGCCAATCCCGGTGAGCGATGTATTCAAATGAATACAGAGCATGCTCGGATTGGAGTGACAACCTCTTCCAATCTTAGCAGGCTACATACAGTAGCCTGCTCGGATTGGCTTTGAGAATCAGAGAGGCGTGGGCTGATGATGTTACAGCCTCTGCCAATCCAAGCAGGCTTTGTATTCATTAATAGAATACATCGCTCGCCGTGATTGGCTCCAGGAAGAATAATATGGCTCCAGCTCCAACAAGAATGAAAAAGAATATGGCTCCAGAAGGAAGAAATATGAAGCATCGGAAGCCTTGGAAGGGGGGTCATCTTATACAATGAGTACAGGCAAAAAATCGTAAAAACTGTAAAATTAGGGGATCGTCTTATACGCCTGGACGCCTTATACACCGGCATATACGGTATATGCTTACTTTTGATAGCTCTCAGGATTAAGCTAAATCATGGAGCTTTGCTTCTTGAACTAGGGCAGAAGGATCCAATGACTGTGGGTACATACAATAGTGTCTTTCTGAGGGATAAATGCATAAACAGTTTGAGACTTACCATTTTTGGTATAAAACCAGGATCTATCTACAAAAAGCCAAAAAACTTCAAGGAGTGTGTTGCACTGGGCTTACAGCAAGTGATTGCTATGTCATCAATTAACACATATGGTTCTTCTTTGTCTCTCAGCCTCCTCTAACACAGCCAATAGGGTGGCTGGGTCAAAAATTGTGCACCTGTGGGGGCGTGGCTTTTGGCGGATGCCACTGGATGGCTGAGTCAGGAGCCCCGAAGCTAAACGGCAGCTCTCCAGCAACACAGGTATTCCTGAGACCTTACAATGGTGCCATCTGACAGGAGATGAGCCCAGCTTCTACTGGAGGTATATCCCGCAAGAGACACATGTCCTGCAAGCTGAAAAAGGTGAGTGCTTTCTTCTCCCAGCCACAACAGAGTCACACCAAATATGGCACCGGCTCCTTCTCCACGCCGCTCACGCGGACGTCTGCGAAGTGGGGCAGCAACAATAACAGCACCTTCTCACAGGCATCAGATAACCCACACTATGCCAGCCCTCTGTCAGGGAGCCCAGAGAAAGACAGATTTAAAATGTCGGACACTAGAGAACTGCCAGACTCTATTAATTCCTTCACCACCACTAACCAGCCTGTGCTGGATACCACATTGAACGATATGCTAATATCCCTCAGAAGAACACTGATGTATTGCACCGACATTATTATTGACCGTATACAGGGCCGTTTGAAGGAATTTGGGGGCCCCAAGCAAAATGGGGGCCCCCAACAACCCCCCCCCTGCACGCAAAGCCTACATTAGCGCTACACCCATGTTCTTATTCCTCCCCCCTCCCTAGTCCCTATGTTTTTCTATTCTCATCTCCCCATCACTCCTTGTCTGAGTACAATCTTATATTACCCACTACAACCACCTGGGTTTTCATATAATTAAAATGGGAATAATATTTTATCCATCAACGCTAGGGGCCTAAATCACCCTACCAAAAGGGAGTCCCTTTGGAAAGAAGCTACGCTGGATAAAAGTGACATTCTGTGCATACAGGAAACGCACTTCCACCCACTCCATCCCCCTCTGTACTCATAAGGCATATCCCTATATATACCAATCCAGTATTCCAGCAAAAAAAAGAGGTGTGATGATAGCGATAAGAGACACTGTTGCTTTTACTCTCCAAGACAAGTTTATAGACCCAGCAGGGCGCTTCATTATTCTGATATGCAACATCAACTCCACTAAATTCACTTTGGTGAATGTGTATGCCCCCAACACCCACCAGATCTGCTTTAAAAACTCTCTCCTGAAAAAAGTCAAACAATTGCAACAGGGATCCTTATTGATATGTTGGGACTTTAACACCACAGCGGACCGGCAAGTGGTCCTAACCTCTGTGAACACCAAACATATGCCATCACTGAACAAGGTCCTCTGGGATAATTACTTACAGGGCCGATCCGCCCTATAGGCTCACTATGCAAGCTGCTTAGGGCCCAGCAAAGCTGCGAAGTGCCCCCCAAATTACTAGAGGCCCCGCCTGGTGAGAAGTCATTTTCGCCCCCTCACCCCGCTTCTTAACTCGTTGGCTGCATGGGAGAAGAGGTTAGAAGTCAGAACCCCCTGCTTCTCAATTTAATGTAAGATGTCATTTGCGACAGCAGAACACCTCCTCCCCCCGCTTCTCAACTTTCTTTAATGTGACATGTCACTGTCGTCAGCGCCCCCCGCTTCTCATTTTTAATGTTCCATGTCATTTTGCTTAGGGCCCCAGGGAGGTCAGGATCGGCACTGATGACTTATATAACATCTGACTTTGCCATCATGCCAATGAACATGATTATTCCTTCTTCTCAGCTCGCCACTGCTCCTACTCACATATAGACTACATTCTAGTGGATAAGTGGCTCCTGCAAAAGGTCTTGAAATCCTTTATCAGTGTGACAAGTTTCACCCCAGCATCTCTCCAGAATGTTGGAGACAATGTGATCAAATTGGCACCTTATACCACATATTCTGGTCCTGCAGTAAACTTTCAGGGCTCTGGCCAAAGGTGTTTGACTTGATCTCCAAAATCACAGAGCCTGGCTATCCTAAATATTGGGATAGCAGATATTTCCTTTATCTTTAGAACAGTGGTTACTCAAATACATTTGGCCACCAGACATTCCATTGCCAAACTATGGAACTCACAATCCGTTCCCTCCATTACTGATATAAATAAATTCACCCAAACACACTCCAACTATGAACTATGCTTTGCTTGCTCACAAGTAGGGATGAGCTTCGCGTTCGATCGTTCGTCAAATTTCGAACAAAAACAATCTTTCGCGGCAAATGCGAGTGAAACGAAACGACCGTTTTTAAGACTTTTTTTCCATTGATACATGTTCCCTGGGGCAAGACCCGGGTTCTGAAAGACGTTTTCCAACAATAACTTGAAAATTGGTCTTTAAAGCGGATCTCCACCCTAAAGTGAAGATCCGCTGATCGGAACCCTCCCCCCCTCCGGCGTCACATTTGACACCTTTCAGGGGGGAGGGGGGTGCAGATACCTGTCTAAAGACAGGTATCCGCACCCACTTCCGGCCCGCAGTCTCGGGCAAAAGACGGGCTTTTCCCGTTGTGTGCTGGGAACTCTCAGCTCCCAGCACACAGCGGGAGCCAATCGCCGGGCGCAGCGCGACTCGCGCATGCGCCGTAGGGAACCGGGCAGTGAAGCCGGAGCGCTTCACTTCCTGGTTCCCTCGCCGTGGATGGAGGGGGGAGCAGCAGGGTGATGAGCGATCGCTCATCCTCTGCTGCGGACGCCGCTGGACTCCAGGACAGGTAAGTGTCCTAATATTAAAAGTCAGCAGCTGCAGTATTTGTTGCTGCTGGCTTTTAATATTTATTTAAGGTGAACCATCCGCTTTAAAACGTCCGTTTTTAAAACTTTTTTTCCATTGATACTACTATCAATGGAAAAAAAAGTTTTAAAAACGGTCGTTTTTCAGGAGTCCTGCTCCTGAAAAAACTACAGTTTTTAAGACTTTCTTCCATTGATACAGGTTCCATGGGGCAAGACCCGAGTTCTGAAAGACGTTTTCCAACAATAACTTTAAAATTGGTCTTTAAAACGACCGTTTTTGAATTCGAATGTTCGAGTCCCATAGACTTCAATGGGGTTCTAAATGTTCGTGCGAACGATCGGACCGTTCGACGGTTCTGGTGCGAACCGAACGTGGGGGTGTTCGGCTCATCCCTACTCACAAGGAAGATTTGATTCTTCCAACAAACTATGGTCCCCATGGTCTACCTGGTATGCCCATAACAGTGCAATCCTGTAGAGATGCTCTTGTACTCCCGGTACCCCCAGGGATAAAACAGGTTCAGTGTCAGATACTCACTTATTGAGTTTTATAGCTATCGTTGTTCTAGCTCTCTGGTTTCTTTGTTTGATACTGTTGTGATAATGGACCCACCTATCCGTGTATCTGTACTTTATGATTTATATCTCTATGTATTGTACATATCAAATATTGGATATTGGGAGGCTAAGCAGACTGGATCTGGGGTAAGGGTTGGGCTTGCCCCCTCCTGACCACAGCTTGCTCCCATTGGGGGTGGCTGGACGTTGTGGGGGCATGCCCGACATTCCTCTCATTCAGCAGTGGATCTCCTCATATCTATGGTTCTTCCTAATGTTTGATTTGATTGGTTCTTTTGAGACCACAGTATACATGTCTAACTGTGCACTTATGTTCCCATAATTTCTTTAATAGGCAATAACCCTTGCCTTATTTGAATGTTTGTGATTCTTTATTGTTCTGTTTTGAAAAAACGTAATAAAAATCATTGCAACAAAAACGGTGCACTTTTTATTAGTGATGGACAAACATCTGACGGGGTGGTTGGCGAACGCTAACCGCAAACTTTCTCAAATGTTCGCGAACCGCAAGTTTGCGGCGTGTCCCATTGACTTTAATGGCAGGCGAACATTAAAAAACTGCAGGTCATATTTGCAGCCACAAAATATATACTAGCTGTGCACAAATAGTCCCACAACATGGACACTGACCTACCAGAAGTATTAAGCGAAAAAACAGATACAGAAGTAAGTATCGGCCATTACAGGCCCCAAAAATTAGCCGCAAGGCGTTCACCTGACAGCAAACAACATTGTATTCTGTGGCTGGAGGTAAATTAAGCTATTCACCAGATACAGAAGTGCCGCCCATTACAGGCCCCAAAAATTAGCCCACAGGCGTTCACCTGACAGCAAACAATTTTGTATTCTGTGGCTGGAGGTACATTAGGCATTCACAGGATAAATAAGTGTAGGCTCCAAAAATTAGGCATTCAACGGACATAAAAGGCCTGCTAAGACAGGGACCATGAAATGTTATGGGTAGTAGATGATATTTGTGGCCTTATCATGAATTTGAATCAAACATGGTCTACTGGTCACATGTGTTGAATTCCTTCAAGATCAATGCCTCATTCATTTTTAGAAATGTGAGGTAGTCAACACTGTCTAGCGAGCTAGGCGAGTGAGCTTATCGGTCACTTCTCAGTGCGTCCACATCAGCCGTTAACCCGATGTAGTCGGACACTAGTGTTGAGCGTCTGAATATGAGCGGCAACACGCGAAATTCTCGTCAACACGCGAAAACGGAGATCATTTCCTGGATTACTAAACTAATATGCACTAAACACTAACTCTACTTACACAAACTTATATGACTAAACTAAAGCTAATTTTTTTTTGTTTTTGTTTTTTTTATACACAAAACACAGAAGGGCAGATAAAGTATTTGCGAATATTCGTAATACGAATATTCGCAGTGCGAATATTCGGCAACATAAAAGGATCGCCTCAGCTACTCGGCCCTGGGTCTCTAATCATACCAGCAATGCTTTTAGACGTCGATGGAGATCACTAGGATGTGATCTGTTTTAAAAATAAATTTGAAAAAATACGAATATTCGCAATATCGAATATTCACCGCAATATTCGATTTATTCGCGAATACTCGAATATGCAATATTCGTTACGAATATTCGCAATGCGAATATTCGTGAGCAACACTATCGGACACCTGCCGGTCTAGGCGTTCCCTGATGCTGGATCCGGAGGACAGCTGTCGCTGGGTTGGCTGAAAGAATGATCTCATATCATTAGTGACCAACACATCTTCAAACTGCCCTCTTCTTGCAGGCACTGTTGGATTGGTACCCACAACTGTTTCTCTGTGAGTGGAATTCCTCTGCCAGCGCACGCAAAAGCAGAATGCAGCATTTCTCGAAGCAAGGCCTGGAAGTGCTGCATTCTGATAGCCCTCTGTGATGGTGGTAACATTTCCTCCATATTTTGTTTGTACCCGGGTAAAGTACGTTGCCACCCAGTACTGGTCCTTGCCCTTTATGCTTTTTATATGGGGGTCCCTCTTAAAACACTGGAGCATGAAGGCCCCCATTTGCACTAAATAGTGTTGAGCGGAATACGCCATATTCGATTTCGCGATATTTTACGAATATATAGAAGAATATTCGTGAAATATTCGTTAATATCGAATATTTGTGATATTTTATAAAAAAAAAAAAATTTGCGAAATTTCGCTAATGCGAATGCGAAATTGATTGCGAAATTTTCGTCCGCGCATGCGCATGGTCGTGCAGGCAGGTTCCTATTGGTTGCTAAGGAGGTTGCTAAACTCTGACAACTGTGGTAGGAGAACTCTGATTGGCTCTGATGCAAAAGAAGGGCAGAGAATGTATTCGCGAATATTCATAATACGAATATTCGCATTGCGAATATTCGGCAACATAAAAGGATCGCCTCAGCTACTCGGCCCAGGGTCTCTAATCATACCAGCAATGCTTTTAGACGTTGATGGAGATCATTCACTAGGATGTGATCTGTTTTAAAAATAAATTTGAAAAAATACGAATATTCGCAATAGCGAATATTCACCGCGATATTCGAGTTATTCGCGAATACTCGAATATGCAATATTCGTAACGAATATTCGCAATGCGAATATTCTTGATCAACACTAGCACTAAACTGGAAGCGGTGAGGCGCATGCGCGCGAACTCCGGGATGGCTGTCTAAGCACGGAGGTCCGCAGCACCCCAGCCCCACGATCTATTTAGCGAGCACAGCTTCCCGGTTCTGAGCCAGCTCTCCAGCACACATCTCGGGGACCCGACAGAGCACCCCTCCGGATGTCCGGACCGGCTGCAAGGCGCGATTTAGAGCCGGAGTTCAACAAACTCGGCGGAGACATCAGACCCAAGATGGCCGCGGCTGCAGCTCCCACACAGCCACTCGTCTCCACGGGGGAGAGGAAGTAGAAGACCAGGCAAGTGCTCACCCCAGCTACCCTCACTTACGCCCAGGCAGCTCAGGGCTCCATCCACATGCCACCAGCCCTTTCCCCGGCCTCCACAGAATCCCTGCTGGGCACAGTAGAAGGATATGCCATGTCTCCACTAGGCCCCACTTTCCCCTCCACGCCTGCAACGCCAGCGCTGGACCATAACAGCCATGCTCATTGCTCTTCACAAGAAGACATGTTTACTAAATTTTCAGCGTTGCTTGAAAGGGGCTTAGCAAACACTGCTGCCCAGATTGCCAGGGAAATGAAAGCAGACTTTGCCAACTTGGGATCTAGGATGGAAGCAATAGAGAGCAAGCTTGATACAACGGTCTCTCACACTAATCAAAATGCCGCTCATATTCAGACTCTCCAGGACCAGCTGGACACGGCCCTTTCTAAGATAGATGAACTTGAAAACAGGTCCAGGAGGTACAATTTTAGGGTCAGGGGCCTCCCAGAATCCGTCTCTGACATCCCTGAAGCGGTCCAGGATCTCATTAAAGGACTTATCCCAAATGTCCAGCCGCACCGCCTTGAATTAGATCGTGCCCATAGAGCTCTGGGCCCCCCCAGGAAGGATGGCTCACCGAGAGACATTGTTGTTAAGCCACATTTCTATGCAACTAAGGAAGCAGTCATGAAACAATCCCGGTCCTTACAGCACATATCATGCCGAGGCCACCAAGTCCAGATTTTTGCAGATTTGTCTCCATTTACCATCCAGAGAAGGAGATTCCTGAAACCACTACTCACTGTTCTCTCCAAACAGGACACCATTGGTCCTTCCCCTTTGCAGTAAATTCTCTCTCCAGGGCAGAGCCTATGCCTTTTCCAATCTGCAAGAAGGGGAGAGACTCTTGCTGCATTTGAAACTGATCTCCCTGGAAGCCCCGATGGAAGTTTCGGGGGGCTCTGGGATCTCCTCCAATCGCCCTCCTCCCATGAGCCCAATCTCCCCGTCTTGGAACACCGGGAAGCCTAGGAAGTCTAAAGACGGGGGTTCCTCTAGGAATGGATTAACGGTTCTTCTGGCCTCATCTTGGTTCTTCTTCATGGGCGGTCTGCCCTGGGACTTTGGGCTCTGGAGGGGCCTGTGATTTCTGGGGTGCCCCTCGGCCTGATCTTCCCCAGGTTTAGGGACTTGTGCTAACTACATTTTTATTTAGGTTTCCCAAGGTAGGGATATTGTAAACTAATTGAAGGAATGGATGTTAAACTTGCCTCAAAAGATCAATATTTTTAGAAAAAGTATAAAAGTTTATTGATATACAAAAAAAGAGAACATAAACATTATACAAAACGGAAAAACATTCATATTAGGAGCAAAGATTAATAAATATCTGACAGAGACAGCCCCACGTCAAAAACCTGGAGAAGACCGGGGACAGCCCATGGGCGGGAGATGAGCCGCTCCGCCAATTTAACCTCAAAGCCTCCGCCCATTCAATGAGGGTGTGCATAAACACCCCTACCCAGTCCCCCTCCAAATCCCATTGGGCCCTCTTCCCGCCCAGGGCTGTCCCCGGTCTCCTCCATCAAAGCCACTCGCTCTGCGTGAGATGCCTGTCTCTGACTAGGGGGAATTGGAACTTCCTCCGCCCAACCTGGCCCTCACAGTAAGGTTGATCTAATGGAGAGAGCATACAAATAGCTCTGTGAGCTGTCAAGGCGGCGCTCAACTACACATTCCCCTGCTGCTAAACATCACCGAGTATTTTTGGATAACTTTGGCTATCTCTCATAGATCTTTGCAATTCTTTTCCTTGCATTGCAACCCTTATCTAAAGCTCTCTATATTTTTCTCCTTGTTTTTTAGCTGTGCATAACTAATTAGGATTGCTACATATGATCCAAAGGCACCTGTTGGCAAGGTTAGTAATGTGCTCCTTTCTGTTCATGCCCCTGCAGTTGTAGAGTATCTCAGATAGCGCTCTATTTAATTTTTACTATATTTCTTACCATATTATACTCTATTGCTTTCTTTTCATAGCTATTAATAAGCCTTATTGACTTTCTTTTGTACTAGGGTCTTTTCCCAAACCAATCTGTGAGTAGCCTCATCTGAATTAGTATTTATTCACCTGGCACTTCTTGATCAGACAAGTAAGTTAACTTATGAATTATTGGTAGCGTTTGGGGAGCCAATTTTGCTTTGATACCCCACTCTCTCTCCAAAAAGCATACAGCAATACACCAGCGTGCTAGCCACTAAAATCCATCTAGCCACATTTCTCTCCATTTTTAGAGTTCTCTTTGTGGACGCGGGCTCCCCCTCTCCCAAATTTTCCTCTCAACCGCTATGCGTTCTCCTTGGTTCCGCATTTGCGCAGAATTTCTCGGTTTAAAACTTTCATAAAGATCAATTGTACTATTCCCTATGATTAGAGGCATTTACGGTAAATTAATGATTTTCACCATTCTGGCAGAGGTTTTTGTATTTACATAGAAAATATATTCAACCGTGGGTTCCCGACGAAGCCCTCTTTAGGGTGAAACTCCCCGAAACACGATTGGAACAACGGAGACAGTCTCCGTAACATCTTTGCTCCTAATATGATGTTTTTAACTTTTGTATAATGTTTATGTTCTCTTTTTTGTATCAATAAATCTTTTATACTTTTTCTAAAAATATTGCTTTTGAGGCTTACCATAGATATGTTTAACCTTTTCATAGAATCCTTAACCAATATCCCAATACTCCTTGGAAACTTTTCTAACCCATATTTATAGGTTATGCACATGGTTTTATTTAATTTGTAATATATTCGCGGAGAATAAAACTTTTCTTACATTTTTATTTAGATCAAGAACTTGCCTCTCGTGTCAAGAGGGAAAGGTTAGTCAAAAACCTGGAGGTTTTTAACCTAAAAATCCTAGGCCCTCTTAATCAAATAGACCGGTTGGAACTCTCTCCAGGGCAGAGAAGGAACAGATGGGGCGAAATCTATTGTTGCAGAGATAGGATTGGATCATGTTGGCCCTTGTCTCCGCGCTTTCGCTCCCACTCTTTTCCATAAAGCATTCAGCCAACCCCCAAAAAATCAGCGTTTCAGATTTTAGCTATATAGCCCTAGGCAGGCAGAGGCCTGGGTTCTCCTCCCTTTCTCCGGGATCTTTCTATCCCAGCTCTTACCCCTTTTCATAGGGAGGTTATGGAGGCCTTTTCGAGAGGAATTTGGAGGTTAAAAATTAACGCCTCTCCAAATGGTCTATCAGCACCCTCAAAGCATTCTCAGTGCCCCATATGGCTTTTTTTAACGCAAAATTCAAAGGTGCCCCATCCTCATCTTAATACTGCCTTCATCACAGTAATCCCCAAGCCTAACAAGAACCCGGAAGAGGTAGAGAACTATAGGCCCATCTCCCTCATAAATAACGATCTGAAGATCCTGACTAAGATCTTAGCAAACAGGATGGCTTCCTTTATAGGCAAATACATACACAAGGACCAGGTGGGTTTCATACCAGGCCGTCAAGGACCTGACCAGATTAGGAGGGCCATTGATATCATCTCCCTTTTGCAGTCGAATTGGGCAAACGGCCCTACTCAGAAAGGTATGCTCTTGTCCCTTGATTTGCACAAGGCTTTCGACTCCATTGAATGGCCCTATTTGTTCTCCCTTCTGGAAGGTTGGGGGTTTGGCAGTAAGTTCTTAGGGGTCCTTCGCGCTCTATACTCAACACCTAGAGCAATAGTTTGTTTCCAGGGACATTACTCCCCCTCGTTTGGTATCTTTGGAGGGACTAGGCAGGGGTGCCCCCTTTCTCCCCTAATCTTTGTGATTGCTATCGAGTCGCTAGCGATCGTGATTAGGTCCAATCCGAATATTTTGGGGGTCTCATGTGGCTCTCAAACCCATAAATGCGGCCTTTTTGCCGACGATATGTTGTTGTTCCTGACCTCTCCCATTACCTCCCTTCCCAATCTTTTTAAAGTTTTAAAGGATTTCTCCTCGGTTTCGGGTCTCAAGGTTAACTTCGCTAAATCTTTCACACTTAATATCTCCCTAACTCTTGACATGGTGGCAACAATTAGAAGCTCCTTTCCTTTCCAATGGAGGGATAACCGATTAGAATATTTGGGAATTAATCTCACCCCTAAAATAGAACTTCTATACTCTGCGAACTTTCCCCCAGCCTACAAGAAATTAGAAGCAGACTTAAAGGTTTGGGGCTAAGGGCAACCTTTTGTGGCTCGGTAAAATTCATTCAGTCAAGATGACCCTTCTCCCCCGACTGCTATATCTATTTAGAGCACTCCCAATTAATGTCAGGAAGGAACATCTCCTCTCTCTTCAAAGGAAGGTAAACATGTTTGTTTGGGGTAGGTCGGGTTGTAGATTCCCTTGTTCTACCCTCCTCAGGCCCAAAAGGAGAGGGGGTTTAGGCCTCCCGCGGCTCTTTGGGTACTTTCAGGCAGCACGTCTTTCTCAGCTCTCTGCGGTGTACTCCAAATCCGAGAAACCGGATTGGGTTCACATCGAGAGACAAGCAGCTCCATCCTACAGACTACTTGCTTTGGATCCCCCCTAGAAATCGCCCCCCTATCCTTTCACCCACCCTTTCTCAGTCTCTCTCTCTTTGACAAGCTCTGATCAATCCTGATTTGATTCAGATATTCCCCCTAGCGCACATTTTCAACAATAGCGACTGTATCCCTGGACTAGATATCTCAGCTTTTAGATGGTGGCTGGACAAGGGACTGTACCGAATTGGACACTTCTTCCTGGCGTCGGGTCCCATTACTTTAAAAAATTGTAAACAAAAGCTTAAGCTCCCGACGTCAGAACTCTTCAGGTTTGGGCAGATTCAACACTTCCTCCACAGAATTTGGAAGGGGAAACCCGTTCCGCCCCGAATTACGGCTTATGAGCATTGGTGCGGAGAGGCGGTTGATCAGAGGGGCGGAATATCTGTTATTTACCACTCCCTTGCTCATCAGGATGGTAAGACATCTTATATGGCTGCTTGGGAAGCTGACTTCCAATTTCAATGAAGTGTGGAATATTGGTCAACTGCATACTCGAAAGCTTACAAGGGTATCCAAAATGCTTCCCTGATAGAAGCTAACTTAAAGGTCCTCACGAGATGGTACTATACCCCTGTGAAATTGTCTCGCATGTTCCCTTCGGCTGACCCCTTGTGTTTTAGAGGATGCAACATCATTGGCTCAATGTCTCATATATGGTGGGAATGCCCAAAAATTAGATCTTACTGGAAAAAGGTGTTCAATTTAATTTTCAAGGTAACCGGGCTTCAACTCCCTAGATCCCCAGAGGTCGCTCTCCTCAACGCCTTTATCCCCAACACTAATAAATCCACACAATCTTTGATTCACTTCATCCTCTTAGGGGCCAAGGCCACTTTGGCTAAGGCTTGGAAACAGCCCTCGGTCCCTTTCTCACCTGTGAAACGCTAAATTTCCTGGATCATGTCCCAGGAAAAAGTGGCGAGTGTTCTGCTTGACACCAAAGACCGATTTGAATCCATTTGGGAACCGTGGGCCTTATTTGTCGGTATCTCTTTGATTCCAGGGGTTCCCGTGGCGAGATCGAGCCAATTAGTTGCTCCCCCGGCTGGGGCACCGTAGACTGGCCCCTCATCCTCTTATCTTCCCCCTTCTCTTCTCCTCTATCTATTCTTCTATGTCCTTTTTGTTGTGGAACTCTAATTCCGCTCTATATGTTCTCTCATTAAAAGGTTACATCTTCCTTTTACTTTGACTGTACAGTGTCTCTTGAATATGTAAGAAACTTGGGAGATTACAACTCTACATGACTTAGTTGAAGTACTGATTCTTCCTGGGGATATCGGGGGACTCGCTCCGGCATAAGAAAGTTCCCATTTGGGATGCTGGAGTGGTTCCTCCGAGCCCCGGAGATATGTTCCTGTTTTTCTGTTAAAGCTTTGACATATGGCCTCTTGCAGTAGCAGTGGTACTCACCCTAATTTTTTATCTCCCTTTGTTCTCATGCAACCCTTTATTCCTGTCCTTTTATTCGACCATTGTTTTTATGGGTTTTCTTGATTGTAGAAACTTTATAGCTCAGTGTACTATCTATCTTTCACTTGTAACACATTTACATTTATTTGATCGGTGTTTGTTCTTTCGTGTTAATACTCAATAAAACTTTTGAAAGAAAAACTGGAAGCGGTGTAGTGGCCTGGATCCTGCTCATCATCCAAGATAATGTCATTCTCCTCCCCCCATCCACGGACAACACCACAGATCCCAGAAAGGTTTAAATCATGCTCTTCTTGCCCCTCCTAATCCGCCCTGGCACCATCCTCCTCTGACTCCTCTTCAGACTCCCGTTGTTGACTTGTCTCAGGTGGAGTAGCCCCCCCAGGAAATTCATCCAGCATTGCGACTTCCTCATCTTCCTGTTCCTCAACGGCTTGATCAATGACACAACGCAATGCACGCTCCAGAAAGACGGTGTAAGGTACAATGTCACTGATGGTGCCCTGGCTGTGACTGACCCATTTGGTGATCTCATCAAATTACAGCAGAAGTCTGCATGAGTCGCGCATGAGCAGCCACTGGCGTGGTGAAAAAAAAAAACAAGCTCCCCAGAACCTGTCCTGCCACACAGTTAGTACAGGTAGTTGTTAACTGCAAGTTTCTGCTGGAGCAGCCTATCAAGCATATACAAGGTTGAGTTCCATTGCGTCAGGAAGTCACAAATAAGAAGTCTGATGGGCAGGTTGTGTCACCGCTGAAGGTCGTGTAAGATCTAAAATGGGTCGAGATTTTCCTGGTCTGCCGCAAGACGTCCTGTAGCCCAGAGGATTTGGCAACAAATCACTGCACGACCAAGTTCAGGACGTGTGCCATGCATGTCACGTGTGTAATTTTGCCCTGTTTAAGCGCGCTCAGCAGATTGGCACCGTCGTCGCATACCACTTTACCACTGTCAAATTGAGCGGTGTTAGCCACTGATCTGCCTGTAAATGCAAAGCTGAAAGGAGTGCAGGACCAGTGTGGCTCTTGTCTTCCAGGCACAACAGACGCAGCACAGCATAGCAATGTCTCACCTGGCATGTCGAATAGGTTCTGGGGATCTTGGGCGGTGCAGCGTAACAGACGGTAGCATCGGAAAAGGAGGAGTCAGCCAAGGAGGATAGGGAGGATGGAGTAGGAGGAGGAGGAGAAGAAAAGGCAGGCCTGCATGCAATTTGTGGCGGTAAAACCAAATCTACATGGGTGCCATGGGTTACATGCTTGTAGGGCCGTCAGAAGGTTCATCCAGTGGGCAGTAAAAGTTATATACCTTCCCTGCCCATGTTTGCTAGACCACTTGTCTGTGGTCAGATATATCTTGGCACCGACACTGTATGCCACAGATGCATTCATTTGCCACTGAACATGGCCATATAGCTCTGGGATGCCCTTCTGTGAAAAATATTTCCTTCTTCGGACCCTCCATTGTGGTGTTCCAATGGCCACACATTTTCGAAAGGCCTCCGATTTCACCAGTTTTTATGGCAGTAGTTGGCGGGCTATCAGTTCCGACAAGCCAGTGGTCAACTGTTGGGCAAGAGGGTTATCCGGCGTCATCGTTTATTTACGATCAAACATTTGGGCCTAGGGAAGCCTGCCTTTTTGCAGAAAAACGTGAGGACGGCATGATGGAAGGGGGAGTGGAGGACAATTGTGAGTAGAGAGGAGAAGGAGAAGGAGAAGAGCCTGGATGGTGAGAGTCTGAAGTGTGGCTTTGTGGGTTGTGATGGCGTTGCTCCCACTGGGCTCGGTGATGGGAGGCCAGGTGCCTTCTTAAGGCGGTCGTCCATAGGTGTTGGGCATGCTTTGAAATCTGGCCAAATCCGTTGGCTCGCCCGTACACACGGTCGAATCTGTCTGCTGGGACGGTCGGGCCGACCGCTTCCAGCAGATAGATTTGATCGTGTGTACGCGGCCTTAGAGTCCACAAGTTCTGGTAAGCTCTCATTTTTTCTGGTGATGGGATCTTTTCACTCCAATTAAGAAAGTCACGTCCTCGGACAAAATTGGCTCTTTAAACAGAACATTTTTCCTTGGCACATCATTCATCTATTTTTGGCATGATTGAAACTGTTATTTTCAACGTTATATGGACTTCAACACTTGGTGTTTATGGACATTAGTTATCATTTTCTCTTGTTTTATCACCATTGGTTTTAGGTTTATTTTTCAGCGTCATTTATCACTTTATGACACTATTTACTTTGTTTCACATTGTAATTTTTAAGCGCTGCACTTTTCCCATTCAATCTGGTTGCTGCTTCCCCCTCTCCCTGCGGAGCGTGACCTAGGGGACCCCAGGAGTCGCGACCTGGATCCATCTGTAACAAAGGCCATCCTGACCACCAGAAGCTCTGGTGAACACCAATCTGGGTCTTAGACTCCGTGCCCTGGGGAATCTTGGGCTCACGCTTCCTCTCTGTTCGCAGCAGTCGACTAAAGGGTTCACTATCCTATGGTGCATCCCTGATCCAAACAGGGTGCACTTGTCACCTGGCCACAGGTGACCTGACAGTTTGAACATTTATGAACCCGGCCGACGTGCCACGCCCCGCAGACGATCCATTACAGGGCATTGTTCGCAGACTCGAAACAAATGAAGCTAACTAGACTCAGGTTATGCGTTTACTACAGGATCTGGCTTCCCACTTTGATCAGCTTAAGACCTCTTTGGGAACCCCGGATCAGCAACCCCAATTACAACCAGTGGCTGCGCCTATTGTACCAGTCGCAGAGTCGCATTCACTACAACTGCCAGCTCCGTCCCGTTTCTCTGGGGACTTTAAGTCCTGCAGGGGATTCCTTAGCCAATGCACTATTCATTTTGAGCTCCTGCCCCAACACTTTCTGTCTAATCGGGCTAAGATAGCCTATATCATTTCCCTCCTCTCCGGTGAAGCTTTAGCCTGGGAAGCCCCTCTGTGGGAACAGAATGATCCAGTGGTTTCTAGACTGTCTGTTTTTATGAAACTTTTTCGGAATATCTTCGAAGAACCAGCTCGTGTCTCTTCGGCGGCCAGCGCCCTTTTACGCCTCTGCCAAGAATCCCGTTCAGTGGGACAATATGCTCTGCAGTTCCGTATCCTCTCAGCTGAATTGAGCTGGAACAATGAGGCCTTAGTCGCAACCTTTTTGCATGGCCTTTCTGATAGAGTGAAGGATGAATTAGCAGGAAGAACCATCCCCACTGATCTGGACGATCTCCTTGTGTAACCAGATCAATATTCGCTTTCAGGAAAGGTCCCTAGAAAAACGACGCCAGCATTCCTTGGTCCTTAGTCAGCCTGAGCTCCCCTCTCTTCGACCCATGGAGCATCTCCTGCCAGTTGAGGAACCCATGCAGCTGGGTCGGACCAGGCTATCTCCCGAGGAACCTACTATGCGCAGAACTCTGGGCCTGTGTCTCTACTGTGGGGGCAAAGGTCATATTCGTGACACTTCCTCTCTTCGCCCGGAGAATAACGCTCAGGTTCAATACATCTGGAAGTAGGAGTATTGGACCCAGAAATATCACCTTCAGCTTTTTGTCTTCTTCTTTCTGTGTCCCTTCATCTTGGTGCTTCTTCTCATTCGGTCTCGGGAAAATCTGGATTTTGGAGCCGCTGGCAATTTCATGGACTGGGAAATCGCATCGTCAATGAGACTTACCCTTTTGCCCCTCACCATGCCATTGGTGGTCTTGGCGATTGATGGCACTGTTCTCCCGGGGGGTCCTATTCGCTTCCAGACACTCCCTGTTAAGATGTTAGTAGGGACACTTCACCAGGAGTGGATATCCTTCCTTGTCTTACCTAAGGCCTCAACCCTTATTGTTCTGGGACTCCCTTGGTTACGGCTTCATTTTCCACACATTGACTGGACTACTGGACAGATCCTGGCTTGGGGTTCCTCCTCTTCCTCATCCTGCCTACCCAAGGGTGCCCCAAAAGAGAAACTTCCTGTTGCCACCATCCCAGTATCTTTTGCTCTTCCTACTGTATGTAATAATTTCCGGGATGTGTCCTGCTATGGTTGATGCACGCTCTAGCCCAGTGATGGCGAACCTTGGCACCCCAGATGTTTTGGAACTACATTTCCCATGATGCTCATGCACTGTGCAGTATAGTTGAGCATCATGGGAAATGTAGTTCCAAAACATCTGGGGTGCCGAGGTTCACCATCACTGCTCTAGCCCATGTGGCACTCTGGATGAGGAGCCCATCTGTGAAACTGAGCGGATCATTCACTCCAGTTTGCATACCAGGTTACCTTTGTCTGTCCCAAAAACGCACAGCCAGGCTAACTGGTCTGCAAGTTTTGCAGTCGCTACGCCTTGTGATGCGATGAAGGTAGTTGCTACACCTGACCATGCTATTCACTCGGCCTCTGCATCAGTTATGCCAGTCCAGCCCATGTCCAGTGAGCTTCCTACCTTTTCTTGTTCAGGACCTTCTGCAACCTCTCCTCATCCTAGTACTATTTTGTCCATTCAAACCTGTCTAAGGGGCTCATTCCATCCTTTGGATAGACTGCCTCATTCGGCCAGGTTGGGTTTTCAACCTTGTTTTCTGGGCTCTCTGCATTCTGCTGGTTTTTCTACTATCCAGCTTGACTCCTTGACTCCTGTGTCATGTCACCTTCTAGCCAACCTGACCTCAGGGTTCCTCTGACCTCTGTCCAGTCTGATGGTCCTGTGCTAGATCCCCAGTTCATCTTTACGGGTCTGGGGAACCCCCTCAGATTCCAGTTGATCCTCTCATGCACTTGCTTATTCCCAAAAGGCTTTTGGCCCTCAATAAATCCTCTCGTCCTCTCTCTATTTTGGTTCTGGTCAATGTTCTGGATTCTCGTCTCTGCAGAGGCATTCTTCAGTATCTTGTGCATTGGAGAGGGTTTGGTCTTGAGGAGGTTTCATCTGGGATTTCCCTTTAGACCTGGGTCCAGGCTGGGGAGGGGGAGGGGCCATAAGAGGGAGGGTACTGTCATGGATATGTAATGCAGTCTGGCAGCTTGCCTGCCTCCATGTGTTCATTAAAGCGGAGGTTCACCCTAAAATTAACTTTTTGGCTAACCTATCTCTAGCCTTAATAAAGGCTTGTAGCGTTGTAATTTTTTTTTTAAGGTGTACACTTACCTGTCTTCAGCCGCACTTCCGGGTCTTCTTCCTTGCGGGGAGAGGGCGTGTCATCCTTTTCCCCCGACGGGGAGCTCTGCGCAATGTCTCCTGGGAGTGAGTGTAGATCCTCCCAGGAGACGATTGATGTGCGGGTCAAGCGCGTCATCGCCTTCCGAAAATATCCGACGGGGACTCGGCTCTTTACGGCGCTATACAGCGCCTGCGCCTGCCGTGTAGAGCTGACTGCGCAGGCGCTGTAAAGTGCCGAGTCCCCCTCGGATATTTTCGGAAAGCGATGACGCGCTTGACCCGCACGTCAATCATCGATGCGTCGTCTTAGGAACGCCTACTCCCCGGGGGAGCGAGAACCCGGAAGCCGGGTGAATAGAACCCAGAAAAATCGTAAGTACAGCTGAAAAAAAAAAAAAACAGCATACTGTTGGTGTCAGCAGAATGCTGGATGTAACTGTATATAGATTTTTTAGGCTGATTAGGGTGAACCCCCGCTTTAAAGGCCTGTCTCTTTTCCTGGCTGTCTTTTATCACCTTCCTCCCTGTATGGCTCCACCCCAAGCCATCCCAGGAAACTTATATTAACCACTGCACTGCTAGTCTGCTTTGCTGTTCAACCTTTGTTTGTAGCTTGAGTTCCTGTCTGCTGTGTGCTAAGTTAACCTTCCTGTGTACCGATTTTGGCTCGTATCTGACCACTCCTGCTTGTCGGTTTCCCTGACCTTTTGCTTGTCCCTCGGTTACCCTTGTCTGAATGTTGCCCTAACCTCGGCTTACCCATCACTATCTCTTGTCCTGGTTGCTGCTTCCCCTCTCTCCCTGCGGAGCGTGACCTAGGGGACCCCAGGGGTCGCGACCTGGATCAAGCTGCAGCGAAGGCCATCCTCATTACCAGAGACTCTGGTGAACACCAAGCTGGGTCTTAGACTCCGCGCCCTAGGGAATCCTGGGCTCATGCTTCCTCTCTGTCCGCAGCAGTCAGCTAAAGGGTTCACTACCCTGTGGTGCATCCCTGATCCTAATGGGGTGCACTTGTCACCTGGCCACAGGTGACCTGACACAGTGGTTCTAAATTATTAATAACTATTGTAGTAGGAAACAGAGACACAAAGATACACTTAGCATCTTTCCAAATAACTGTTCTATTCATTTGATTTTTTTTCTTTTAATAACAATGCTTATGTAGGTATTATATTAATGTTACACTTTTAAGGTAACAATTTTTGTAGTTGTAACCACTTTGTATCCCAGCTATTGTACATTGACGGCCACAAGGTGGCTCTACAAATGCCGGGAGGATGTCATATGACATCCTCGGGCCTACCGGCCACTGGGGGACGCGCGCTGCTGGCGGGGCGCGCACATGCCTGTCACTCAAGTGCCGATGCACGTGCCTGGTGGCTGCGATGTCAACGAGGTACCCGCGATCAGCAGTTACAGAGCCAGGGACGTGGATCGCTGTGTGTAAACACAGAGGTCCACATCCTGTCAGGGAGAGGAGACCGATGGTGTGTCCCTTGTACATAGGGACACCGAGCGGTCACCTGCCCCAGTCAGTCCCCTCCCCACACAGTAAGAATCACTCCCTAGGGAACACATTAACCCCTTGATCACCACCTAGTGTTAACCCCTTCCCTGCCAGTCACATTTATACAGTAATCAGTGCATATTTATAGCACTGTTCGCTGTATAAATGTGAATGGTCCCAAAAATGTGTCAAAAGTTTCCGCCGTAACATCGCAGTCCTGACAAAAAATTGCAGCTCGCCGCCATTACTAGTAAAAAAATCATAATTATATCCCCTATTTTGTAGGCACTATGGGCCAGATTCAGATACACTTAATATTGCGCTGCGTAATCGAAATACTCTACGCTGCCATATTTTACCAGGCTCTACACCGAATCCTGGTAGATTTTTGCCCGTACGCTATGGCGGCGTAGTCTATTTCTCGCCGCATAATCGAAATACGCGATTGGGGGGTGTGAAGCATTTAAATTAAGCGCGTCCCCGCGGCGATCGAACTGCGCATGCTCCGTTCAGAAATTTCCCGCCATGCATTGCGTGAAATCACGTCGTTACGTCATTCGTTGTTTGAGTAGCATCGTTTACGAACATTCCTATTCCCGGACGACTTACGTAAAAAATAATAAAAGACGTCGGAAAACGTAGAAATTTGACGCGGGAACGACGGCCATACTTAACATGGGCTGTCTAATATTAGACCAGCAAAAAGCTGGTATAGTTTTACGCAGCGAAAAGATGACTAAAGGTGCCGTAAGAGATTGCGAATGAAGATCGTAATTTCTGGGATCGCCGGCAAAAGCTCATTAGCATACCCCGACGCGCAAAACGACGGGAAGTCCACCCAGTGGCCACAATTTTATTTGCAGCGTAGATCCGAAGGCGTACGAACACGTAATCCAGTCGAATTGAAGCCCGCAGCCGTCTATTCATGGCTTGAGGTTTCCGACTAGCTAGAAAACGCTCGTAATTTGAAATTACTCCAGTCTAACACCAGTTAGACAGGCGTAAGGGCTCTGTGAATCTGGGCCTATAACTTTTGCGCAAAACAATTACTATACGCTTATTGCGATTTTTTTTACCAATATGTAGTAGAATGCGTATCGGCCTAAACTGAGAATTTTTTTATAACAACTTAACCACTTCCTTTTAGACATGTGCATTCGTTTTCGTCCGAATGCATTTTCGTCCGAATTTCAGGTATTTTCGTTATGTTTACATTCCTTGTAATAGGAATAAAAGTGATAAAAAATAAATATAAATAAAAACAAATTGTAAAAATAAATTAAATTAAGTAAAATAAAAAAAAAAAAAAAATAATAATATATATTTTTTTAAACGCCCTTATCCCCAGTAGCTCGCGTTCAGAAGCGAACACACACGTAAGTCCCGCCCACATATGTAAACACTGTTCAAACCACACATGTGAGGTATTGTCGCGTGCGTTAGAGCGCCAGCAACAATTCTATTACTAGACCTCCTCTGTAACTCTAAACTGGTAACCTGTAAAAAAAAAATAAGCAATAATGCCTATGGAAATTTTTAAGAACTGGAGTTTGGCGCCATTCCATGAGTGTGCGCAATTTTAAAGCGTGACATGTTAGGTATCTTTTTACTCTCCGTAACTTCATCTTTCACATTATATCAAAAAATTGGGCTAACTTTACTGTTTTGTTATTTTTTAATTCATGAAACCTTTTTTTTCCCCAGAAAAACTATTGTGCAAATACCATGCAATGGCCGCCATTTTATTCCCTAGGGTGTCTGCTAAAAAAAACATTTATAGTGTTTGGGGGTTCTGAGTAATTTTCTAGGAAAAAAATTATGATTTTTGCATGTTGGAGAGATGTGCCAAAATAGGCCCGGTATGGAAGTGGTTAAGGACCGCCTAACGCCGATATACGTCGGCAGAAAGGCACAGCTGGGTACAATCATGTAAGGGTACGTTCCCTTTAAGCTCCCAACCATGCCGCACCCGTGACCTTTTCCGAAGCTCTGTGACCGAGGCCGTGGGACCTGCGGACCTTCCCTGTTTTTCATTGTGGCACTGCCAGTGATCGTCTGTTCCCTGATATAGGGAAAGACAATCACTGATGTCAGGCGTCAGCCCCACCCGCCTACAGTTAGAAACACATATGAGGTCACACTTAATCCCTACAGCGCCCCCTAGTGGTTAACTCATAAACTGCAATTGTCATTTTCACAGTAACCAGTGCATTTTTATAGCACTTTTCACTGTGAAAATGACAATGGTCCCAAAAATGTGTCAAAATTGTCCGATGTGGCCGCCATAATGTCGCAGTCATGAAAAAAATTGCTGATCGCCGCCATTAGTAGTAAAAAAAAAAGGATTATTAAAAATGCCATAAAAAATATCCCCTATTATATAAACGCTATACATTTTGCACAAACCAATCGTTAAAAACTTATTACGATTTTCTTTTACCAAAAATAGGTAGAAGAATATGTATCGGCCTAAACTAAGGAAAAATAATGTTTTTTATATATTTTTGGGGGATATTTAATATAGAAAAAAGTTAAAAACATTGATATTTTTTTTAAATTTTCGCTTTATTTCTGTTTATAGTGCAAAAAATAAAAACTGCAGAGCTGATCAAATACCACCAAAAGAAAGCTCTATTTGAGGGGAAAAAGGACGTACATTTTGTTTGGGAGCCACATTGCAAGACCGCGCAATTGTCAGTTAACCACTTTAGCCCCGGACCATATTGCTGTCCAATGACCAGAGCACTTTTTGTGATTCGGCACTGCGTCGCTTTAACTGACAATTGCGCGGTCGTGCGACATGGCTCCCAAACAAAATTGGCGTCCTTTTTTCCCCACAAATAGAGCTTTCTTTTGGTGGTATTTGATCATCTCTGCGGTTTTTATTTTTTGCGCTATAAACAAAAATAGAGCGACAATTTTGAAAAAAATGCAATATTTTTTACTTTTTGCTATAATAAATATCCCCCAAAAATATATAAAAAAAAACATTTTTTTTCCTCAGTTTAGGCCGATACGTATTCTTCTACATATTTTTCATTAAAAAAAATCGCAATAAGCGTTTATTGATTGGTTTGCGCAAAAGTTATAGCGTTTACAAAATAGGGGGTCGTTTTATGGCATTCTTATTAATATTTTTTTTTACTAGTAATGGCGGCAATCAGCATTTTTTTTCAGTACTGCAACATTATGGCGGGCACTTCGAAAACTTTTGACACATTTTTGGGGCCATTGCCATTTTTATAGCATATTACTATACAAATGCCATTGGCAGTGAATGGGTTAACACTAGGGGACAGGGAAGGGGTTAAGTGTGTTTCTGGGTGTGTTCTAACTGTATGGGGGGGTGGCCTCACTAGGGGAAATCATTGATCTTCTGTTCATACATTGTATGAACAGAAGATCAGCGTTTCCCCCGTTGACAGGACCGAGAGCTTTGTGTTTACACACAAAGCTCCCGGTCCCCGATCTGTAACGAACGAGTGCGCGTGCCCGGCAGCGATCGTACCCACCGGGCACGCGCACGGGACTCAGGGGCAAGCGGGGACGCTTTAGAGCGGACATATAGCTACGGGCTCTCGCCCAGCAGTGCCACCGTCCCGCAGTTGCAGTGCCGAATCGCAAAAAGGGGCAAGGTCCTTAACATGCATTATGGTCTGGGTCTTAAGTGGTTATACAAATTGGGATATTTATTGTAGAAAAAAATAAAAAATATTGTGTTTTTTTCAAAATTGTCAGTCTTATTTTGTTTATAGCGCAAAAAATAAAAACCGCAGAGATGATCAAATACCACCACAAGAAATATCTCTTTGTGGGAAAAGGGACAACAATTTTGTTTGGGAGCCACGACGCACGACCGCGCAATTGTCAGTTAAAGCAGAGCAGTGCTGAAAGCTAAAATTTCCACTGGGCAGGAAGGGGGTATATGTGCCCAGTAAGCAAGTGGTTAAGGTAACAAGAGGAGTTACATAAGCAGGCGAGTCTAAAAGAATGTGGATATGTGCAGAATACGAGTAGTGTGAAAAATATAAGCTAAGTATACAGAATAGTGTACAGTTTTGTACAGAATTTAAAATTTCTTGCTGAGATCTAACATAAAACTAATGTTATTTTGACATCTTTGGTTAATCTTTTACTTTTCAAGATCCAGTCAATGAATTCCCTGAACTTATGGGCCCAGATTCACAGAGCGATTACGCCTGCGCAACAGGAGATGTGCGTGCGTAAGTCTAAATGTGCGCGTGCGTTTCGCTGCACGGCATCCCCAAAACGAGATACGCAAGAAATCTACTTTTTTTGGTCCGGCGTAATTTCGTTAGACAGGCGCATCCGTCCGCGCAAAACTGCGCTAGACAGACCATTTATTTGCTAGTCAAATATGCTAATGAGGGACTTACGGGGATCCACAAAAGAACGTTAGGGCAGCGCTGGCTACGCAGTGTGTGCAACAGCAAAATGTCCTGTCTAAAATTAGAGCATATAAAAGCTGGTCTAAAAAGAGAAAAAAAGTCTACTTGTTAGATAAAGCAAGACTGTTAGTTAGGAGCTCAGCAGTCACACGTGTTGCACAACAATCTGTATGCCAACATGCCAGGGGCATCGTCGCACATAGCTATACTACTGACTTTAGATGAACAAAGAAGGATGAGGGCACGGAGGATGGCACGGAGGATGGCACGGGAGAGGATATACCGCACCCGCATAGACCTGTTTGGCATGAGTGATTCTGAGGTGTTTCGCATCTTCAGATTCACCCCTCATATCATCCTGGAATTAACCACAACCCTGCAGGAGGACATCACCAGCCGAACACAACGCTCACATGCAGTGCAGCCACTGGTCAAGGTCATGGCAACACTCCATTTCCTTGCCAGTGGCTCTTTTCAGCGTACAAGTGGAGTGGTGGCTGGGATGCCACAATCCTCCATGAGCAGATGTGTGCACCAGGTTGTCCCTGCAATCCTCAGACGCATGGCCAACCAAATCATCAAACCCACCACTGAGGAGCTGCGGCTGAAGGCAATGACAGATTTCTACAGAATTGCCAGATTCCCACGCACTGTGGGGGCCATTGATTGCACACATGTGGCACTCCAGCCCCCCCAGGAGACAGAGCACATGTACCGCAATCGGAAGCATTGGCATTCCATCAACGTACAGGTGATAGTCGATGCCCAAGGCCTCATATGGCACGTCCGTGCCAAACACCCAGGGTCCAGCCATGACAGCCACATATACAATCAATGCCACATCCGAATGGAATTCGATCAGAACGTGTATGGGGACACCTGGCTGGTTGGTGAGTGACATGGGTGGCAGGCATGACTATCCCCTCCCATGATGCACACATCACAAGGGGCACATGCATGACTAACATCCTCCTGTCTTTTCCCTGACAGGTGACTCTGCATATCCACTGGGACCCCATCTCATGACTCCTATCCGGAACCCCCAAACCCCAGGAGAGGAAAGATACAATCAAGCACATGCCCAAACACGAGCAGTGGTGGATTGCACCTTTGGCCTCCTGAAGTCACGTTTCCGATGCCTGGATAAGTCTGGGGGTACCCTCTTGTATTCCCCAAACTTTGTGTGCCAGATCATCGGTGCATGTTGCATGCTGAACAACTTCGCAGTAAGAAAGGGCCTGCAGATTGACCTACGTGATGACCTGACCCCTGAACCAGACAACCCCCCCCCCCTAACCGAGGCTACCCCGTCTTCTGAGGGAAGAGCAGCCAGGAGACAACTCACATTGGGCATATTTGCACATTAAACACACACATTAATCATGGCACAATGAGAATGCATGCATGCACACCACTGTGGTCCCTAGCACGCACACCCCACATCCACATCAAATTGGATTGGCACCAGTCCACCATGCAGGACTTGTGAGCAGCAACGCCACGCCAAGGCTCCAATTATGTCACTGTACATTCATACACCATTCACACGGACCTGGGGATCACTTCTCCCTGGTCCTGGGGAACCCTTCTCCACCAAAATTGAGGGTGACACCCCTTTTCCGGCAGGAATGTCACCCCCACATTCAAACAGCATTCACAACCCCCAAAAAAAAATGACCAGCAAAATCAAAAAATTTCCAGCAAAAAAAAAATCAAAAAAGGGGAAAAAAGAAATTATTGCCCTTTACGTGAGCCACGCCTGGGGTGCCCCCGGCCACGGCCCCGGCTCCTCAGGGGAGACTCATGGGGAGGGGGAAAACCGGGGAAGGAGGAGCAGCCCCTGATCTCTGCCCACCTGGCGGCCTGCCCTCCAAGGCCACGGCTATTCTGTCCAGGGCAGCACCAAGTGTTGCCATGTTGGCCTGGATAGCCTGGGTAATGGCCCTCACATCCTGCCCAACGCCTGCTGGTGTAGTCTGCAGGTCGTTTAGGCAGGTTGTGAAAGCCCAGGAGTGGGAGTCCAGGTTCCCCAGCGTATCCTTGATGGAGGACAGGCTCTCCTCCATCCGCACCAATGTCTGGCTGACCTGTCCCAGATGGCGGTCTGAAGGAGGGCCTGGTCCCTTCTCAGAGTGGCGGGCAGGAGATCGGCCACCCCCTGGTGTTCTGAGACGAAATCCTGCCTCCAGCTGATGCTTGTGGCCGGGGAGAAGGGGAGGCCCTTGGGAGGGGAGCCATGTTGGGGAGGAGGGGGGGGGCTCCCCCTTAAGGAGGGCTGCCTGCTGCCAGCCAGAGGGGAAGAGTCCTCAAAAACCAAAAGTCCAGTGCCTGACATGGACTCCTCCTCCTCATGATTCTCCTCCTCTCTCCTCTTGAACCTCCTCCGCGGACTCCGCCTTGTTGGGGGGGCCTCATTAGGCTGCTGTCCTGGGGATGGTGCGGTCAGGCCAGATGGCCCTGCACCCTCCTGCACATCTGTGGATGACACAAAAACATTCACAGGTTGGAGGATCCACACACTTGCCACATATTCCCTTTCACCCCCTCCCCCACACATGCTACACACCTGATATTAAAAAAAAAATACTTACCTGGCCCCACGGGCTCCGGACTTGAGTCAAAGCCGGCAGGCCCTCCACTTCATGCCGATGAAAGGTCAGGGCCACCGCACGCTCCCTCTGCTGTCAGCCTAATACGGCATGGTGGGCCCCCTCCTGTGCCCCTGGCATGGGCATGCCTTTTGGACAGCTTCTGTTTGACCAGACGCCGGAGGTCATTAATTTTTTTGTCAATCCCAGACCGGGTCCGTGTCTCCCCCTCCCCCGCTGAATTGACCTGCTCAGTGATGAGGTCCAAAATCTCCCTCCTCCTGGCCGGAGTGGTGTTGGCACTGTCTGGGCCGTGGAGGAAACGCCCATAATCGCTAATGGCCCGGGCAAGAATTATTTTTTTCCCCCACAGTAAAATTGAGCTTTCGCTTTCTCTCTGTCATACTTCCAAAAAAACTCACTCCCAGTCAACAAAAATCAGTCACAAAAACAAGCACAACCAATCAAGCAAGAACACACACAAGAGAAAACTAACACCCAAAAATCACACAAGCACTCAGCAAGAAACAGTCACAAAAACAAAACAGCAAAAAATCAGCAAGAAAACAAACGAACAGAAATATATCAAACAAACAGTCTCTCAAACACTTATCAAAAAACACTTTCAAAGATCTACTAACAAACACTTGATCACACAGAACACTAATCTGACAACTACAAAACACAACGCAACGAACAACAGGACAAAAGCACTTGGTTAAATGGGAAGGGACAAAGGGATGTACTTTTGCAATGCAAGTGCGTTTGTGTCTGTCTATTTATGCTGTTTGCGTAGTTCACAAAGTTGCCCTAGTCCATTTCCAATTTCACTGATTGCGCCCGCTCCCGAGTTGTGAGCATGCGCACAGCGGAGCTGACCATGGTCTCCTTCAAGCGCGCATGCACGAGCCGGCCGGCCCTTCATTGCATGGGGTCATGGCTCATTTCAATGTAACACGCCCACGTCCTTCCCAATTTGTATTACTCCGCCTTACGCCTCTGAAATAACGTTACGCAATGCGCAATTTTATGCGCAAAAGCTACGAGAATAGGGTGATTACGTGGCAAAATTGCGCAAGTCTAACGTAAAGGCGGTGCGCTACGCCGGTCCAATAATGCGCAGATGTACGTGAATCTGGGCCAAAGTCTCCAGGTTGCACTGTTCTGTTAAATATTCAAACTGGCATGGAAAAATTAAGAAACTACTTTACCTTCATCACATTTTACTGATATTTATTCAAAGTCACTAGTGTCACATAAATATGGAAGAGCCCTGGGGCCATCATAAAAAAAAAAATATACAAAATTCTGAGATTCAAAGTCAGAATTCTGAGTTTCAAAGTCAGAATTCTGAGATTAAATCTCAGAATTCTGAGATTAAATCTCAGAATTCTGGAGTTTCAAAGTCAGAATTCTGAGATTAAATCTCAGAATTCTGAGATTAAAATCTCAGAATTCTGAGATTAAATCTCAGAATTCTGAGTTTTTTTTAAGCATAGTTATCTATATTAGGAGGATTTTAGGAGCAATTAGCAATAATGTAGTAACACCCATAGACCATCATTCTGCAGACATACAAGTCTTGTGCTCTGTCAATGGATCTGTAAATCTATCTTAGTTACAGAACACAGTATGGGGAAGCAGGCAGTGCTGGGCTCTCTGGTTCCTCTACTGTATTAATACTTCCTTTGCTGAAAACATAAAGAGAGATGGTGAAAACGATTGTATTGTGTGTGTGTGTGTGGGGGGGGGGGTGTGAAGACACAGCTTCTATAGATAAAAAGAACACAATGCACCCAACTTTTAGGAAACATTGCACTCTTACCCCAAGAGGGAATTGTGAGCACAATGTGTGTCTTTGTTCAGACTGGAGGGATGTTGAAAACGAGTATATTGTGTATTTGGGGGTAGGGGGTGATGAAACAGCTTCCATAGATAACTTAACACAATGCACCCAACTTTTGGAAAATCACACTATTGCCCCAACATGACAGGTTTGCATTGTTTGAGAAGCAGCTCAAGGCATAGAGAAATGGTGTGTGGTGTGTGATGTTTTGTGAGTTCGAATCCAGGAAAGGGCACAATTTTTTTTTAAGTTTATATATACATATTATTTTATACATCACTTTTAGATTAAATAGGGATGTCCCAATACCAATATTAGCAAATCAATATATTGAAAATATATATTAAAAAAAATAAAATAATTAAGCTCTGAGCTGGATTCGAACCCTAAAAGACATTCTCATGGGAGACTGGTCATCTAACCATTTAGCTACTGACCAAGACATGAATCTCTATAGTTTCTTTAGGTTCAGTATGTGGTGCATTCTCTGTAAGAATTAGTCTAGACATGTAATTGCTATGATCAAGCCGTTCTGACCATAAAAACACATTGTCCTTCTGCTTTGTAGCCATTCACAATTCTCTCATGTTGGTGTAACAGTGCAATGTTTCCTAAAAGTTGGGGTGCATTGTCTTCTGTTATCTATGGAAGCTGTGTCCCCCCCCCCCCCCTACTCACACACAGAATACTCTCGTTTTCAGCATGACTCTTTATGTGTTACAGCAGATGACAGCAAACTGAGGAACTATAATACAGTAGAGGAACCATAGAGCCCAGCAATGCCTGCTTCACCATACTGTGTGCTGTAACTAAAATAGATTTACAGATCCATATACAGAGCAAAAGACTTGTATGTCTGCAGAATGGGGGTCTGTGGGTGTTACTACATTATTCTTGATTGTTCCCTAAAATCCTCCTAATATAGATTACTATATTTAGAAACTCAGAATTCTGAGATTATTCTCAATCTCTTTGAAACTCAGAATTCTGACTTTTAATCTCAGAATTCTGAGATTTAATCTCAGAATTCTGAGATTTAATCTCAGAATTCTGACTTTGAAACTCAGAATTCTGACTTTGAAACTCAGAATTCTGACTTTGAAACTCAGAATTCTGAGATTTAAAGTCAGAATTCTGAGATTAAAAGTCAGAATTCTGAGATTTAAAGTCAGAATTCTGAGATTAAATCTCAGAATTCTGAGTTTCAAAGTCAGAATTTTGAGATTAAAAGTCAGAATTCTGAGATTTAAAGTCAGAATTCTGACTTTTAATCTCAGAATTCTGACTTTGAAACTCAGAATTCTGAGATTTAATCTCAGAATTCTGACTTTAAATCTCAGAATTCTGAGATTCAAAGTCAGAATTCTGAGTTTCAAAGTCAGAATTCTGAGATTAAATCTCAGAATTCTGAGATTAAATCTCAGAATTCTGAGTTTCAAAGTCAGAATTCTGAGATTAAAAGTCAGAATTCTGAGATTTAATCTCAGAATTCTGAGATTTAATCTCAGAATTCTGACTTTGAAACTCAGAATTCTGAGATTTAATCTCAGAATTCTGAGATTTAATCTCAGAATTCTGAGATTTAATCTCAGAATTCTGACTTTGAAACTCAGAATTCTGAGATTTAATCTCAGAATTCTGACTTTGAATCTCAGAATTCTGAGATTTAATCTCAGAATTCTGACTTTGAATCTCAGAATTCTGAGATTTAACCTCAGAATTCTGAGATTTAATCTCAGAATTCTGAGATTTAATCTCAGAATTCTGACTTTGAAACTCAGAATTCTGAGATTTAACCTCAGAATTCTGAGATTTAATCTCAGAATTCTGAGATTTAATCTCAGAATTCTGATTTAAACTCAGAATCTGAGATTTAATCTCAGAATTCTGAGATTTAATCTCAGAATCTGACTTTGAAACTCAGAATTCTGACTTTGAATCTCAGAATTTTGTATATTTTTTTTTTTTATGATGGCCCCAGGGCTCTTCCATAATTTCTGACATTTGCTGCTTACAAGTTAAAATCAGTATTTTTGCTAGAAATTTACTTAGAACCCCCGAAACATTATGTATCATTTTTTTTAGCAGAGAATCTAGAGAATAAAGAATAAAAGAGAATCTAGAGAATAAAAGTTTATAAAAAATTGCAATATTTTATGTCATAATGTCATAATGTATATTTACTTTCATGAATAAAAAAAAAAAATTTTTTTTATATAATGTGAAAGATGATGTTACGCCGAGTAAATAGATACCTAACATGTCATGCTTTGAAATTGCACGCACTTGTGGAATGGCGACAAATTACTGTACCTAAAAATCTCCATAGGCGGCGCTTAAAAAAATGAAGAGATTACAGAGGAGGTCTAGTGCTAAAATGATTGCTCTCTCTCTGACGAACGCGGCGATACCTCACAGGTGTGATTTGCTCACCATTAACATATGTGGGCCGACTTCCGTCTTCGTTTTCTTTTGCTGCGCGAGCTCACGGGAAAGGGGGCGCTTTAAAAATATATATATATTTGAATTTTGTTTTCTTATTTATTATATTTGTTTCTTTTATTTTTTTTGCATTGTCAATTATAATTTTTACTGCTGTCACAAGGAATGTAAACATCCTACATCCCTTGTGACAGTAATAGACGATGACAGGTCCTCTTTATGAAGGGATCGGGGGTCTTTTTTTTTTTTTACATGGTGTCATTGGCAGCCGAGTAAACCGGAAGTGTTGTGACGTCGCTTCCGTCTTTACACATAGAAGACTCGAAGGAAGCCATTTCTGGCTTTCTTTCCAGTCTCACTCTAGCCGGCGGAGGTGCCGGATCATAGATCAGGTCTCCCGGGGGGCTGGGAGGCCGGGAAGAGCGGCGGAAGGTGGGGGCAGGGGGGACATCCCCTCCGCTCCTTCGGGATAACAGCCGAGAAGAGCCAACAGCCCGCTCTAAAGAATGGTACCAGGATGATGCCTGTAGCAGCAAGCATCATCCCAGTATAACCCCTTAACCCAGAGTTAGGCAGCCTTGGCTCTCCAGCTGTTTGGAAACTACAAGTCCCATGAGACATTGCAAGACCCTGACAATCGCAGGCATGAATCCTACAGGCAGAGGCATTATGGGATTTGTAGTTTCAAAACAGCTGGAGAGCCAAGGTTGCCTACCCCTGTCTTAACCGATTGCCGACCGCTGCATGACTATTTACGTTGAATGGCACGGCGGCGCATATGGACATACCTGTACGTCCCCTTTAAAGCACGGATTTGCGCGTGCGCGCCCGCCGCGAGCTCCGTGAGTGTGACCGCGGGTCCCGCGGACTTGGTGTTTGTCGGGTGCCCACGATCGTGTGGCGGAGCTGCAGAAAAGGGAGATGTAAACAAGGCATTTCCCTGTTGTGCCCAGTGACAGGACAGTGATCTACTGCTCCCTGTGATCGGGAGCAGTGATCACTGTAGTGTCACTTGTAGCCCAGCCCCCTCGCAGTTAGAATCACTCCCTAGGACACACTTAACCCCTTCCTCGCCCCCTAGTGGTTAACCCCTTCGCTGCCAGTGTCATTTACACAGTAATCGATGCCTTTTTATAGCACTGATCGCTGTATAAATGACAATGGTCCCAAAATAGCATCAAACGTGTCGGATATGTCCGCCATAATGTCGCAGCCACGATACAAATCACAGATCGCCGCCACTACTAATGAAAAAAATGGCATAAATCCATACCTCCCAACCGTCCTGGAACGGGCGGGATTTTCCTGCAAAAGGAGGGCTTTGCCGCTGTCCCGCCAATGAACATACAATCCCGCAAGCTGCATACTCAGGGCCCCTGATTTTCTGTTATTTTTTTTTTCATGTAAGTGATAAATTCGGCCACAGCGGCCGCTGATTGGCTGGCTGCAGGATCTTGAATCCGATCCGCGGCAACACTCCCTTTTCAACTTTAATCCGATCGGCCGGCAAATCATGACTGCGAGCAAATCTGTGTGGCCACTGCCACCTCCTATCAGTCTATCAGTGCAAGTGTCGTGCTGGATACTCTCTCAACCCAGACAAGAAGACCTGTTCACATAAGTCAAAAGCATTGTTGGTGGCATGTATTTACAACTAGCTATACAGTCCAGCTATAATTTAGTAATTTAGAGCAGTGGTCCCCAAACTGCGGCTTGGGGCCCTTTGCTTGTTTTTATCCGGCCCCCCCTGAACAACTTTAATCCGATTGGTGGCAACCCCCCCGCTCAACAATTTTGATCTGATCTGCGGCAACCATGGTCCCAAACCCCCCCCCCCCCGCTCAACAAAAATGTCCAGCAGTGAAATTTTAAAATGTTGGGAGGTATGTAAATCTATCCCCTATTTTGCAGACGCTATATACTCTTATTGCAATTTTTTATGTAGAAGAATACGTATCGGCCTAAACTGAGGAAAACTGTTTTTTTTTTACATATTTTTGGGGATATTTATTAGTAAAAAATATTGCTTTTTTTCAAAATTGTCGCTCTTTTTTTTGTTTATAGCGCAAAAAATAAAAACCGCGGAGGTGATCAAATACCACCAACAGAAAGCTCTATTTGTAGGAAAAAAAAGGACGCCAATGTTGTTTTGGAGCCACGTCGCACGACCGCGCAATTGTTAGTTAAAGCAACGCAGTGCCGAATCGCAAAAAGTGCTTTGGTCAGGAAGGGGGTAAATTCTTCTGGGGCTGAAGTGGTTAAAGCCGAGGCCGCATGTGTACCTACGGTCAGTGCTACGGGTAAACATTTATCTTCAGCAATTTGACCATGTCGAGAAAAATGTATCACTGAGGGACCAATGTGTGCCTTTGTGTTTGGGACCTTCGCTGACCCCACTTCACACTCCCCATGGCCATTGCTGTGACTATACAAGGCACAAAGCTGAATCTATCAGCAACATTTACTACCTTCATTCATGGGAAGTGGGTTGAGCAGCCAATGCAATCTTCATTTGCATTGGAGCAGCTTAGACACAAATAAACAGTTTTCTCCCGTACCCCTGTAAGGTAAACATACACATGTATAGGCTCACAGGTTTCACACATGCAAAGTCAAATCAAACTGCCACTTATTTTTTAATAAAAGTGTCTTTTAAAATAAATAAGGACTTAGTTCGCTCTCTCTGACCTGCCGAATCTTTGATACTGTTTATTTTGTTAACAGGCAGAAGTAATGAGAATTTTATTGACAGATATGGCTGCCAAAAAAAGAGCCAAAAATATTTTTTAACTGCCTAAGTTCCTTTGAAAACTTGAATTAAAAACCCGCTCACGGATGGTGCTCTGGACAAGTTTGCACTTCTCTAAGTTAAAATTGATTCCCCAGGTCTGCATATCCATTTGCTTATCTCTAAATATATAAAATGGCCAATGGATGTCTCTTGGCACCTGTGAATCGACAAGGAAGAAGACAGAACAGAGTTCTGCCTATGTAAACAAAGCAGAGCTCTGTTCTGTCAGCAAGGATGTGCCGGATTTTGTCTCCCTGCAAAGCAGGGAAAAAAAATTCAGCATATCCCTTCGTAAAATCACCACATAGAAAAAAACACCAAAACACTGGTTAGGCACACATTTAATGCCGCAAACACACAACCGTTTTTTCGGGTTCTAAATAATGACGTTTTTAATGGTCTAGAAAAAACAAATTTTTTTTCAACCAGATCATTAAAACGGCCTTGCCTACACACAATCTTGAAAAAAAAAATGCTCTAGCAAAGCGCGGTGACGTACAACACGTACGACGGCATTATAAAGGGGAAGTTCCATGCGGATGGCGCCACCCTTGGGGCTGCTTTATCAGATTTTGTGATAGTAAAAGACGATTTGTGCTTTTCTGTTTGTTACAGCGTGATGAATGTGCTTACTCTATTACGAATGCTAGTTTTACCAGAAAGAGCACTCCCGTCTCATAACTTGCTTCTGAGCATGAGCGTTTTTTTCACGTCGTTAAAGCCCACACACGTCAGTTTTTTACAACCTTAAAAACGACAACGTTAAAAACGTTGTGAAAAAATAGAGCATGTTTGAATTTTTTTAATACCCATTTTTTAGATCGTGAAAAATGCTCTGGAGAACACACATGATCGTTTTTAACCACTTGCTTACTGGGCACATATACCCCCCTCCTGCCCAGGTGAAATTTCAGCTTTCGGCACTGCGTCGCTTTAACTGACAATTGCGCGGTCGTCGTGCGACGTGGCTCCCAAACAAAATTGACGTCCTTTTTTCCCCACAAATAGAGCTTTCTTTTGGTGGTATTTGATCACCTCTGCGTTTTTTTATTTTTTGCGCTATAAACATTGCGAAAATTTGGAAAAAAAATACAATATTTTTTACTTGTTGCTATGATAAATATCCCAAAACACATTTTGTTTCTCAGTTTAGGGCGATACGTATTCTTCTACATATTTTTGGTAAAAAAAAAAAAAAAACACAATAAGTGACTGGTTTGTGCAAAAGTTATAGCGCCTACAAAATATGGGACAGAATTATTATTTTTTATTATTTATTTTTTTACTAGAAATGGCGGCGATCTGCGATTGTTATTGGGACTGCGACGTTATGGCGGACACATCGGACACTTTTGACACATTTTTGGTGCCATTCACATTTATACTGCGATCAGTGCTATAAATATGCACTAATTACTGTATAAATGTGACTGGCATTGAAGGGGTTAACACTAGGGGGTGAGGAAGGGGTAAATGTGTATCCTAGGTGTGTTCTAACTGTAGGTGGAGGGGGACTGACTGGGGGAGGTGACCGATCTGTGTCCCTATGTACAAGGGACACAGATCAGTCTCCTCTCCAGAGACAGGACACTGTCTCTGTGTAAAACGGCAATGAGAGATGATCTCATATGTTTACATATGAGATCATCTCTCATTGGCCGTGCAGATCGCATAGCAAACGGCCACTCTGATTGGCCGTTTGCTGCGATCTATGATTGGCTGTGTCCAAGGGACACGGCCAACACAGAATTTCCCCGCTGCGCACTCTAGAGCACGCGGGGGAACGCCCAAAGGGGCGGCCGTCAAAAGACGGCGGCTTGGATATTCAGGTCCGCGCTGTAGCCGTCATTCGGCTATAGCGCGGGCCTCAAGTGGTTAATGACATTAAAAAAAACTTAATTTTTTTTAACCCGAAAAACGGTCGTGTGTACGCGGTATAACCCTTTGCTCTAGATCAGGGGTCTCAAACTGGTGGCCCTCCAGCTGTTGCGAAACAACAAGCCCCATGAGGCATTGCAAGGCTGACGGTTACAAGCATGACTCCCACAGGCAGAGGCATGATGAGACTTAAAGTTTCACAACAGCTGGAGGGCCACCAGTTGTATAACCCCTTCCCAGCCAGTGTCATCACCCAGATAGCAAGCAATTGTGATGCAAGTTTGAAAATGACTTGCTAAACGATAACTAGATTTTTTATACTAAAACAGTCCAGACACACATGAAAACATCAGAAATAATAGGTACCACATCCCCGGCAAAAATATTTGAACTTTGAAAGAAAGAAGGAAAAAGGAATTTTAGCTTTGCAGTTAGTAATAATGTAACAATGAGAAAAAAATCATCTTTGATCAGTAATGTATAAAAATACTAAATAATTGTATTAACCACTAGCTGACGGCCGTACGACTTTGTACGGCCGCAGCGCGGCTCTACTTCCCTAACAGACCGTGTTTTTAACGGCCGCCACTTTGCTGTGCTGGCCGTGTTACTTGGACACAGCCAAACACAGATTGCGGTAAATAGAAAATCACAGCGGCTATTTACAGCGCGTTTTGTGCGGCCAGTGAAAGCTGATCTCATATGTAAACATATGAGATCATCTCTCATTGCCGACTCTCCGCTCCTCACACAGACACAACGTGTGAGGAGGGAGAGCAAACGGAGCAAAGAGCGATTTGGGAAAAAAAAAAGTGACAAATCAGTGCTCCCAGTACCACAGTGTCCCCCAGGACCACCTGTGCCCCCGTACCAAAGTCCCCCCCAGTACCAAAGTGCCCACCAGTACCACAGTGCCCCCCAGTACCAAATTGCCCACCCCAGTACCACTGTGTGCCCACCAGTACCACCCTGCCCACCTGTTCCCACCAGTACCACCTGTGCCCACCAGTACTACCTGTGCCCACCAGTACCACCGTGCCCACCTGTGCCCACCACTACCACTGTGCCCACCAGTACCACCATGCCCACCAGTACCACTGTGCTCACCAGTACCACCGTGCCCACCAGTACCACTGTGCCCACCGTGCGCCCACCAGTACCACCGTGCCCACCAGTACCACCCGTGCCCATTAACCACTGTGTGCCCATCAGTACCACCGTGCCCATCAGTACCACCAATACCACCTGTGCCCAGTGCCCATCTACCACCTCAGTGCACATCTGCAATCAGTGCCCACCTGTGCCACCTCATCAGTGCCCACCTGTGCCACCTTATCAGTGCCCACCTGTGCCACCTCATAAGTGCCCACCTGTGCCAACTCATAAGTGCCCACCTGTGCCGCAGTCAATCAGTACCCATCTCATCAGTACCCATCTCAGTGCCATCTGTGCCGCCTCATTAGTGCCATCTGTGCCGCCTCATTAGTGCCCACCTGTGTCGCCTCATTAGTGCCCACCTGTGCCGCCTCATCAGTGCCCACCTGTGTCAACCAGTACACAGGCCTCATTGGTGCACATCAGTACCCATCTCATCAGTACCCGCCTCAGTGCCATCTGTGCCGCCTCAGTGCCATCTGTGCTGCCTCATCAGTGCCATCTGTGGGCATTTGTACTTTCCTGGCTTGTTAGGGTCTCAAGAAATGAGAGAGACCTTCAGTACATCAGGTGTGATCAGATGTGATAATTTTTTTATGATTTGCACCATAGATTGTAGACTCTAAAACTTTCACACAGACCAAATCATTTCCAAAAACTTTGGGTTATTTTTATCAAAGACATGTAGCAATATAAATTGTGGCCAAAATTTATGAAGAAAAATTTATAAATTGCTAAATTTTATCACAGAGACTAAGAAAAAAAAAATTTTTTCCCAAATTTTCGGTCTTTTTTCATTAATAGCGCAAAAAATAAAAACCGCAGAGGTGATCAAATACCACCTAAAGAAAGCTCTATTTGTGTGAAAAAAAGTATAAAAAAATCATTTGGGTACAGTGTTGCATGACTGAGTAATTGTCATTCAAAGTGTGAGAGCGCTGAAAGCTGAAAATTGGTCTGGTCAGGAGGGGTGTTTAAGTGCCCAGTATGGAAGTGGTTAAATACAAATCAATAGAAACATTGATCCATTTCGGTATTGATAAGACAATATATGGTCATGATGTAGCAAATTACGGTTATACCGAAAGGAAGAAATCGCAGAATCCCAACATGTTTCAACGAAATACGCTTCTTCAGGGGAATGCGATAACCGATCATGCTATTACGACTATGCAAATAGAAAACAGCATATAATTAATCATACAAATTAAAAATCAGATATTTAATACATAATAACAAATAGAGATAATGAGTGACTGGGGTGTCATAAAAGCCAAACAGAAATACATGCTTACCCAAGCTACCCGCTGGACCATCTGTCCAACCACCATCATGGGCATGGAATAGGGATGTAAGAAACGCTCCTCCTTCCCATTGGGGGGTTCTCACATCCCGATTCCATTCCCATGATGGTGGTCCAGTGGGTAGCTTGGGTAAGCATGTGTTTCTGTTTGGCTTTTATGACACCCCAATCACTCATTATCTCTATTTATGGTTATTAACCACTTAAGACCCGGACCTTTAGGCAGCTAAAGGACCTGGCCAGTTTTTTGCGATTTGGCACCGTGTTGCTTTAACTGACAATTGCGCGGTCGTGCGACGTGGCTCCCAAACAAAATTGGCGTCCTTTTTTTCCCACAAATAGAGATTTCTTTTGGTGGTATTTGATCACCTCTGTGGTTTCTTATTTTTTGCGCTATAAACAAATTAGAGCTATATTGCTATAATAAATATCCCCCAAAAATATATATACATTTTTTTTTCCCCTCAGTTTAGGCTGATACGTATTCTTCTACATATTTTTGGTAAAAAAAAACGCAATAAGCGTTTATCGATTGGTTTGCGCAAAATTTATAGCGTTTACAAAATAGGGGATAGTTTTATTGCATTTTTATAAAAAAAAAATTTTACTACTAATGGCGGCGATCAGCAATTTTTTTCGTGACTGCGACATTATGGTGGACACTTCGGACAACTTTGACACCTTTTGGGACCATTGTCATTTTCACAGCAAAAAATGCATTAAAAATGACAATTGCAGTTTGGGAGTCAAGGGGTCGTTGAAGGGGTTATGTGTGACCTCATTTATGTTTCTAACTGTAGGGGGGTGTGGCTGTAGGTGTGACGTCATTGATTGCGTTTCCCTATAAAAGGGAACACACGATTAATGACGGCGCCACAGTGAAGAACACACACAGTTTACACACATCTCTCCCCGTTCTCAGTCAGCTCCGGGGACCGATCGCGGGACTCCAGCGGCGATCGGGTCCTGTGGTCACGGAGCTTCGGACCGGGTCGCGACCCACGGCTGGGCACTTAAAGAGGACGTACCTGTACGTGCTTGTGCCCAGCCGTGCCATTCTACCGATGTATGTGTGCAGGAGGTGGTCCTTAAGTGGTTAAGTATTAAATATCTGATTTCTAATTTGTATAATAAATTATATGCTGTATTTGTATAGTCGTAATAGCATGATCGGTTATTGTATTCCCCTGAAGAAGTATTTCGTGAAACATGTTGGGATTCTGCGATTTCTTCCTTTCAGTATAAGCGTAATTTGCTACATCATGACCACTATATTGTCTTATCAATACTGAACTGGATCAATGTTTTTATTGATTTGTATTTAAATTATTTAGTATTTTTATACGTTACTGATCAAAGATGATTTTTTTCACATCGTTACATTATTACTAACTGCAAAGCTAAAATCCCTTTTTCCTTCTTTCTTTCAATGTTCTAATATAACTAGACTTGCCAGGCTTCACAAGTTTATTGCACAATTGCAGCAAGTCCGCATTGCATGACTTCAGATCAACTTTCTTTGCAAACATTCTGCAGCTCTGCTGCAAGTTCTGGTTCCGTTGTGTTGTGCAATAGTCCTCCCACCACAGGGGTCACTGTGACTTGAAGAGCTCTTGCTGTAGACTCACCACTGCAACTTTGCTCTTGCTAGAGACTTGCCACGCAAATTTATTACAATTTGGAAAAGTGTCAACTAGAACTTGTGCTTCAAGTGCTCTGCAAGGCCCGGATTCACATACATCGGCGCATATTTATGCCGCCGTAGCGTATCTCTTTTACGCTACGCCGGCGCAGCGCGGAGAGGGAAGCATGGAATTCACAAAGCAAATGCTCCCAAATCTGCGCCGGCGTAGCGTAAATTTGTAGGCGTAAGTCAGCGTAAGTGGGCTGGAAGTGGGTGTGATACATTTAAATGAAGCATGACCCCTTGCAAATGATGGGCCGAGCTTCAAACAAGTACTTAAAACAAACGGCGCATGCGCCGTCCCATGGACGTATCCCAGTGTGCATGCTCACAATTACGTCGGATCGAATGCCTAACATATGACGGATCACTGCCTACGACGTGAACGTGTAACCTACGCCCAGCCCTATTCACTTACTACATAAACAACGTAAAATACGACGGCTTGAGTTCCCTTGTCCATACCTTTGCATGGGTTGCGCCTCCTATATGAGGAATAACTTCACACCGGACGTAACCCTTACGCAAATTGCTTAAAACATGCGCCGGGCGCAAGTACGTTTGTGAATCGGCGTATCTCCCTCATTTGCATCGGAAATCAATGGGAGTGCCAAATGCGTCCAGCGTAACTATGCGCCCACTATACGCCGGCGTAGGCAAGTTACGTCAGTCGGATGAAGCCAGTTTTTAGGCGTATCTTAGTTCTGTGGGCATGGCGCACAGATAGGGCGGCACATATTTACACTTACGCGGCGCATCTCGAGATATGTCGGCGTAAGTGCTTTGTGAATCCGGGCCAAAGTGTACAACTTGCCAGAGAAAATGTGCAGCAAGATAACAGACTTACAATTTAACACAAACGAACATATTTGCCAGCACACCAAGGATCGTCCAATTACGTTTTTTAATGCACAAGAACATCACAATGGTGCAAAGTTTCGAGGTTGCGCAGGACCCCTTCGTCAGGCAAGTGATAAAGTCTTGCACGACCTCGAAACGTTGCACCATTGTGATGTTTGTTTTGCATTAAAAAAATGTTGAACGTAATTGGACGATCCTTGGTGTGCTGGCGAATATGTTTGTTTGTTTGTTTGATGTCTCCAGTACCCAGCTGGTAATCGTTTCGGCACCAATCCTTTCTTTACGAAACATTTTTACCAGGAACGCGTGCGATTGGAATATTGACTTTACAATTCAACACTTCCGCAAATTTGTGGCAAGTTATGCTTGGGTAGTAAATACCTTTAATGGGATTTTTTTTTACCAAAAATGCGTTACAGAATACATATTGGCCTAAATTTATTAAGACATTTTTTATTTTTTATTTTATGGGATATGATTTATAACAGAAAGTAAAAAATATTTTTTGTTTATTTCTTCCCAAAATTGGCAGGCTGTTTGGTTTGTAGAGCAAAGAATAAAAAACCCAGAGGTGATAAAATACCACCAAAAGAATGCTCTATTTAACCACTTAAAGACCCCCGCACACACATATACGGCCACAACATGGCTCGTACAGGCACAAGGGCGTAAATTTACGTCCCCGCCTGAGTGCGGTTCGGGGGTCCCATCGGGACCCCCTCCGCGACGTGCGGGGGTCTCCCTACCTCTGGGAGCGATCCGGGATCTGCGGGCGGATGTCCTTGTTTTCCGCCCCCCCCGCGATCGCTCCCAGCCAATGGGAGCGCGCTCCCAGCCTGTCACTTCCTCCTCCTGTGTTTACACAGGAAGGAGGAAATGATGTATTCTCTCATCGCAGCGCTGTTTCCCAGCGCTGCTGATGAGAGAAGACATCACAAGTAAGTGTGCACCAACACAACACTGACACACACTCACATAGGCATATTAACCCCTTGTGATCGCCCCCCCCCACCCCCCTGTCACAGTGTTACTGAATGCAGTGATTTAATCACTGCATTTAGTGTCAGTGTGACAGGCACTGTAAAAAACAGTTAGTGTTAGGTTCAGGATAGCCCCCCCACCCCCCCTAATAAAGTTTTAACCCCCTGATCACCGCCCTAGTTAACCCTTTCACTCTCTATTGCCAGCGTCACTAAGCGATCATTTTTCTGATCGCTGTATTAGTGTCGCTGTTCCCGCTAGGTAGCTATTTTTTTTATTGCGATTTTTTTTTTTTACTAAAGACATGTGGCTAAATAAATTTTGGCCTAAATGTTTGACTAAAATTTAGTTTATTTGATTTTTTTTTAACAAAAAGTAAAAAATAGTGTTTTTTTTTCAAAAATGTCGCTCTATTTTTGTATATAGCGCAAAAAATAAAAATCGCAGAGGTGATCAAATACCACCAAAAGAAAGCTCTATTTGTGGGAAGAAAAGGACGCAAATTTTGTTTGGGAGCCACGTCGCACGACCGCGCAATTGTCTGTTAAAGCGACGCAGTGCCGAATCGCAAAAACACCTTGGGTCATTTACCAGCGTATTGGTCCGGGTCTTAAGTGGTTAATGTGGGAAAAATCAGAGGCGTTGCTAGGGGGGTGCGGGGGGTGCGGCCCGCACCCGGGTGACACCCTTAGAGGGGTGACACCATCCCGAAATTTAAAAAAAACATGCTGACATGCCCAGAGCCTGTGTCATTGCTATGGGGGTGCAGCCCGAACCCGGGTGACACCCGCCAGAGGGTAACACCCGGCTCAGACTGGCGCCACATTGAGAGGGGCGCCGTGGCTTCCTCCTTCCCTTCCAGGATCTCCTCTGCTCGATGCGATGTGCAGGGAGAATGGGGAAGGAGGGAGTAAGGCAGAAGCAAACTGGGGATCCCTCCGGGATCACCTTTGCATGCTCAATGCAATGTGCGGGGACAGTGGGGGAGGAGCCGGCACAGCTGCATGCTGTGATGCTGTCCTCGTCTCCTCTCCAGACTCCCGGAACATGTGTGAGTACAGTAAAGGCGGGAGGGAAGTGAACTAGTAAAGGGTGACACTCAGCTTGCGAGGGGGTTTCATGGTGTCCACCGCCGGCCTGAGCCCAAGGTTAGGTGGGTGGGTTGCCATGGTACTGGCAGGTCGTCTGAGAGATAGTGTGGGAGGACTCTCAAACACAGGGCCGGACTAACATAGGGGCTGTTGGAGCTGCAGCTCCAGGCCCCATTTGCCCAAAAAAAAAAAATCTTAAAAAAAAAAAGATTGAGTTCGGGGGTTGTAGCTCGACGATCAGAGGTCACATAAACCCCACATTTGGGGGGTAGGCAGTTTGAAGACCTACCCCACCACCAGTAAAAATATGGGATGGCTATCATTTATGGTTCCGGAGATACGGGGGTGCTTGCACAGCCTGTCAGAAGCTACATACAGAGCGGCCATTATAAATACAAGCTGACACACTGCAGCAGACTGAGAAAAAAATCATCATTTGTTTTTTGCTAGAAAATTACTTTATGGTGGTCCTTGTAACTTTTTATGTTGCACGGTATAGAGCTGCACGATTCTGGCGAAAATGACAACTGCAATTTTTTTGCTTAGATGATAGATCACGATTCTCTCACAATTTGTGCGGCATAACATCATCTTTCACATTAAAATGAAAAAAAAAAAAAAAAATGGGCTAACTTTACTGTTTTGTTTTTATGGTTTTTATTATTCATTGAAGTGGGCAAATGCAGCGTGACATAAAATATTGCAGCAATTGCCATTTTTGTCTCTGCTAATATATATATAATGTTTGGCGGATCCAAGTAATTTTCTAGCAAAAAATATTGCTTTTTAACTTAAACAAGTGTTGGACATTAAGTGGTTACATTTCTTGCATTTACACACAGAAGTTTGATCTAAAAAAGAGGTTGGTTACAATGTTTCATGTTGTTTACAAACTTGGCAGACTGCCCGGATATTTTCTTTACACACAGAAGTTTATCCCTTTGATCTAAAAAGAAAGTTTTAGCTACAATGTTTCCTGCTAAGAACTTAGCAGACTGCCCAGATATTTTCTTTTGACAGCTGAAAGTCTCTCCACTTGTTATATGAAAGAATCAGCAAACTCTGCATTGGAGATGTCAGGGGGGTTGAATCGAGATCACAATTTTTTTACGATTAATTGTGCAGCTCTAGCACGGTACTGTATTTGCGCAGCAATTTTTCAAACTTTTTTTTTTAGGAAATAAACCGTTTAATTCATTTAAAAAAAACACTAAAGTTAGCACAATTTTTTTTGCTATCCTAAGCGATGCTTTAAATTTTTTTTATGTTTAGAGTTACAGAGGAGGTCTAGTGCTAGAATTATTGCTCTCGCTCTAACGATCCCTGTGGGGAGCCCTGTGCCACCCCAGCCTGCTGTATGCCACCCCAGCCTGCCCTGTGCCACCCCAGCCTGCTGTGTACCACCCCAGCCTGCCCTGTGCCACCCCAGCCTGCTGTGTACCACCCCAGCCTGCCCTGTGCTTCCCCAGCCTGCTATATACCACCCCAGCCTGCCCTGTGCCATACCAGCCTGCCCCATACCACCCCAGCCTGTCCTGTGCCACCCCAGCCTGCTCCATACCACCCAGCCTGCTGTGTACCACCCCAGCCTGCCCAGTGCCATACCAGCCTGCCCCATACCACCCCAGCCTGCCCCATACCACCCCAGTCTGCCCTGTGCCACCCCAGCCTGCTGTATACCACCCCAGCCTGCCCTGTGTCACCCCAACCTGCCCTATACCACCCAGCCTCCCTGTGCCACCCCATATTGCCCTATTCCACCCAACCTGTCTTATACCACCCCACCCTCATTTTCCTGTACCACCCTAACTTGCCCAATACCACCCCAACCTGCCCTATGCCACCCTAACATGCCCTATAACATCCCAACCTGCCCCATACTACCTTAACCTGCCCTGTACCGCCTTAACCTGCCATATACCACACCAACCTGTCACTATACCACCCTATTCTACCCTAACCTGCCACTATACCGTCCTATACTATCATTTACAGGGGCTGGTTTGGAGTGCGCCCCGTGACTGTGCCCTTCCTGCATGGTGCTAGGCAGCCTAGACGGGGGGGGGGGGTGACACCATGTTTTACCGCACCAGGTGACACCAACCCTAGTGACGCCACTGGGAAAAATAATTAATACATTTCAATTATGCACATCATGGCATGACCGCGCAATTGTCAATTAAAATAATGTAGCGCCCTATAGCAAAAAATAGCCCGGTCATGAAGGGGGGTAAATCTTCCCGGGGTCAAGTGGTTAAACAATTGTAATATCAGGCTGCAACATAACAAAATTGAAAAAAGTAAAGGGGTTTGAATACTTTATGAATGCACTGTATCTCTTAGAAAAGAAGAAAAGATGTCTTTTAATTAAAATAATTACAGTGCAATCATCCATATACAGAAAGAGAATGGATAATGTAATTTAAACAGTGTGGGCCAGATTCAGAAAGCCCGGTGTAACTTTGTGCGGGCGTAGCGTATCTTCTTTACAATACGCCGCCGCAACTTAGAGAGGCAAGTGCAGTATTCACAAAGCACTTGCGTCCTAGGTTACGGCGGCGTAGCGTAAATGTGTCGGCGTAAGTGCGTGTAATTCAAAGTAGGCAGGTAGGGGGCGTGTTGTATTAAAATTAACTGTGACCCCATGTAAATTATACGCCCGTGGATGTATACCAGTGCGCATGCTCAAAATCATGTCGCAAATAGTCAATGCTTTCGATGTGAACGTAACTTACGCCCAGCACCATTCTGAATCAGCGTACGCAAACGACGTGAAATTCAACGGCTGTTCCGAAGTCCATACTTAACATTGGCTGCGCCATCTTTTTGGTGGTTTATCTTTACGCCGAACGTAACCCTTACGCAAAACGTGTAACTGGTGCATCTACTATCGTGAATCGGCGTTTCTTACTCATTTGCATATTTTAAATGGGTACGCCAAATGCGCCCAGCGTAGCTATGCGCCCACGATACGCCGGTGTAGGCAACTTACGTCGGACGACTGAAGCCATGTTTTTCGGCGTATCTTGCTTTGAGAATCGGCGCAAAGATGCAACGGCGTATATTTATACTTACGTCGGCGTATCCCGAGATACGCCGGCGTAAGCCTCTCTGAATCCGGGCCTTTGTGTTTAGTATCACATTAAACCCCCCCCCCCCCCCCATTCTCCCCTTGCCACATAACCTTCCCAGGATTGAACTTGAACAAATAAAAATACAGGGCTTTTTTCAGAGGGATCGCGGGGGAAGTCGGCACCTCCAACACTCAATGTATACAATGGCAAGGGGTGCTGGGGTGTGCTGCAGGGTGTATTGATGCTGACTGCCAGGTGATTTATTGTTGCTGGAGGGGATCTATATTTGCCATGGTGGTCTATTGTTGCTGATGGAAGATCTATTGTTGCTGTGGGTCAATCTACTGTTGAGGGAGGGGTCTATTGCTGCTGGCTACTGGGAGATTTGTTGTTGCTGCCAGGGGTCTGTTGTTGCTAGAGTGATATTTTGTCGTGGGGGGCCATTGCTGCTAAGGGAATCTATTATTGCTGCAGGCTGGCTATTGCTGCTGGCAGAGGGGGGATCTATTTTACTGCTTTTCTTGTTATCATTAACAAATTCCAAACAGATTTACATAGCACCACACAATTATACTTGGCTCTATATTCTCTAAAAGGAGTGGTACTGGGGACTAAGGCTCTATTCACACTAATGCGTTTTTTGGTTTTTAACGTGGGCTCCTATGGAACATGTTCACATCAATACATTTTTGTGCCTCTGTGTTTTTTGAAAGGGACAGGGACTTTTTTTCCCGCAAAATGCAGCGTTTTGCATATAATAGACTTCAATTGACCAGCATCCAAAAGTCATGGGTTGTTAAGGACGCGGCGGCCGGCTTTCTGGCCCCCTCATTAGCAATCAGCTATATACAGTGCTAAAAAAAAAATTGTGTTAAAAACGCGCGTTCAAAAACGCGGCAAGCACCGCAAAAAGCACTGCAGAAATGCTCAAAAGCAATATGCATAGATGTGAATCGAGCCTTAGGGACGGTCCTCAGAGGTGGGTAGGGGGCAGAGACAAGAAGTGACTGAGAAGGGGGGAGTTCCTGCACCTATTCTCTGAGAAAAATAGTCCTGTAAAAAGACATAACTTAATTCCAGGTCTCTTCCATGCAGTCACACGATGAGTGCTGTCCTCCTCCTTCTTCTCCAGCTGATGCACAATGAGCCCAGGGTACATGAAGACCCTGAGTCCAGGAGAGGTGTCCATGGTAGGAATGGTTGGATGTTGCTGGGTGGCATGTAACTCCAGTACTAGTCATGCAGAGACTGAGCATGGAAAAGGTAAGCAGTGCAATAACTATAATTTTTTTCACAGATAAGGAAACAAAAAAGTTTTTATTGTTTAGGACTACCCCTGTAGGAGCTGCTGGATACATGGGTTCTCGGTTCTTTGTCTCCTTCTCAAGAACTTCTGCCCCTCTGACACACCAGGCTGAGTGTACAAACATACAATATCACAGGAATTCACTGAGAGTAATGCTAAGTGCCCAATAGTAGTGCCATGTCAGGGAAAACAGACACCAAACCAGGTAGTAAAGGCAAACTTAGTTTATTGTCTCCCAATATAGCTGGTAATTAAGCAAGTATAAAATGGATTAACCATGGTAATAACACAATTCATCATACAAAATGATTAACAGTAGAGACAAGGTATAAGATGACATTTGGCATCCAGATCAGCATAATCAGCAGCAAGGCAACTGCTAATACAGCTGTCAATGAGCTGTCAGAAAGTTTAATCTACAGTGTTGGGACTATACTGCCAGAGTGCATTTATGATGGCAATGCTAGTCCTAGACCGACTGGGTATGTATTGTTCAAAACAATAGGAGGATGGCAGTGGAAGGGGCAGGGGAACAAAGAAAGCTTGCAGAATACTTATTACCGGAGGTGCAGTCCTTTGAGATTTTTTCTGCTGGCTATCATTGGGGCCCTCAAAGAGCAATGGTGCACTTAATGGCAGTCCAAGTTAACCTGTATGCACTGTGATGGAGTGAAATAAAATGAATATTTTATGTTATATTACTTTGTGCTAAAATCACTAAAATGTTGCTTTTCTTTCATTATTTCTTTTATTTGCTTTTATTTCTTGATAATACATGTATGTGTGAAATTATAATACAAGTGTTATTATCCTTAAGTGAAATGACAGATTATAAAAAGTTTCAGTACATCTCAACTTGGAGTGGAGACAAAGAGAACTATTAATACCAAACAGCTGTCATCCCTCCTCCCTCCAAACCCCCCTACTTCCGGCCCACTCCATCGATTGAAGAAAGATGGCGTCTGAGTGAAAAGACCTTGTGGCAACAGGGACGTGTAATAAGAGACTATATATGGACTGCCCTATCAGTGTGCTCATGTGTATGATGTCATTGTGTCTATAAAGCTATAAGGAATAAAGGGTTCGGTCTCTCTACGGCTGGAACACAGAAAGCAAGCAGATTGTCCCTCAGCTCTCTGCATGTTTTTCATAATTTGAATCAGAGGCAGAATGGGTTTATTCTCTGGAATTGGGCCAGAGAACGTCTACATCAGCACTATAGGTACAGTATAGGTATGGTATAGTCTCAGTCCAGGTGCAAGGTAGATGTGGTTCAGATGCGGTAAAGGTTTTTGTATAATGCGGTATAGGTGCAGTCTTGGTTTGGAAAAAGCATAAAGTACAGTATGGGAGCGATATAAATTAGGTTCACTTGGTGTCCTGCTTTCAGTGGCTCAATCCCTGCTAGCAGTATCAGAAATGTGTTAATAGTCCTCTCACATGTCCCTGGGATGCTGTAGAGGGGGGGGCCCTCGGTCTCTACCCATGAGCCTCTGGTGATTAATGGTGGGAAGGGAAGGGTGAGAGGATGCTCCTGTCTCCATGTGGCAGCAGTGCAGGTGCTGTGAGGTGGGTGGTGCTGCGCTGTCCCCGGGTGTCTTCACTCCCAGTCTCAAGCTCAGGTCTCCTCTGGTATGGTCTCCCAGTGGCAGGAGAATAGCCAGGCTGAGGTGCTCTCTCCCCCACTCCCTCGCGTCAAGAGCAAGAACTTTCTCCGGCAGTTTAATAAAAATAATCTCTCTACTCCTTCTACTGACAAGTGCCTATTGGGATTTGCAGTGTAAGAAAATCATCCCATTATATGCCTGCCTTTCAAACCAGGATTCTTAGCGCTCTACATTGAAGTCTACAGGCTTGCTTGGCTTTATCTCTACCTCCGAAGGCTGGAGGAGAATGGATCAGTATCTCAATAAAGGGAAAGAAGAATGAAAGGCAATATTGTTGTAGCCCAGCACCTGGCTACAGCATAAATAATAAATAAAGCTGCAGACCAGTTGGCTTCAATTGCCATGAAGCTGTCGTATAGGGAAACTATAGTGGTTTAAGCTTAATGTTAACTAAGTTTATACTTTTTTAACTTACTTCATTTTAATACAGGGAGCATCCAATAAACTAGAGTCACAGATTTTGTTGGGTATTCTAAAAAAATAGCACAGTATAAGATGTATGGAGGTGGGTGGTGAGAGGGAGGAGGGAAGAGTCAAGGCTTTGAATCATTCATTTATATGTGTAAATTTGAACTTGAGCTACTGAGCTCAATAAACAACAGATATTTTTCAACAGTAAAAAAAATTAACTGTAAAATGTTGTAGAAGAAGCTGATCTTTTTTTTTTTTAACATAACAAACATGCCTCTACTTACCTGCTCTGTGCAATAGTTTTGCACAGAGCAGCCCTGATCCTCTTCTTCTGTGGTCCCCCGCCAGTGCTCCGGGTCCCTCCTCATCATCGGATGTACCTGTGTGAGCTCGCTCCCGAGTGCCACTGCAGCACCCATTGACACCCATTGACACAGACAGCAGGACTCCACTTCTCTGTCACCAGATTTGATTCACAGCAACAAGAGCCAACCGCTGTCGCTTATATCAATCTGTCCAATGAGGAGAGAGACAGCGGTGGGAGCCGCTGCTCTTGTATACATCGCTGGATCGAATAGGCTCAGGTAAAGAAAAGGGGGGGTGGATAGGGGGAGCTGCAGCACAGAAGGATTTTCACCTTAATGCATAGAATGCATTAAAGTGGATGTTTTTTTTTTTTTTTTTTGTTATGTCACAATGTAGAGTATAAGATTTCCTATCATCTGTGCCCAGTCTTGCCACACAGAGTTAATCCAGATCTGAGTAATCTCTTTCAATGTTCAGTAAAATGAACAGCCTTCCAGATAAAAACCTGCCTAAATAAAAAGTCAGTTTTCTCTCTTCTTGCTTTGAGTGACAGGTTATTTACATATCTAGCTCAAACATGTTTATCATATGTTATGTATATCATAACATGAGGTATAAAAAGTGAGAAATCCACCCCTCCCCCACATAACACATCCTGGTAATATACAATGAACTTTGGATCACCTCATGTTATGATAAACAAAACATAACATAAGATAAACATGTCCAAGCTAGATATGTAAAAAACCTGTCACTCAAAGCAAAAACAAAGAAATAGACTTTATAATTTGGCAAGTTTTTATCTGGAATTCTGTTAATTTGCACTGAACATTACAAGACGATTACTCAGCGCTGGATTAACTCTGTGTGGGAAGACTGGGCACAGATGATAGGAAATCTTATACTCTACATTATGACATCAAAAAAATAATATTATTTTTTTGAGTTTACATCCACTTTAAGAGGAAAAACCTTAGGACTTTAGAACCACTTGCTGGTTAAAATCAAGAAAATAAAATAAATTAATGTGAAATACCTTTGTAAGGGAATTTTCTGCATAACTGTGAATGCGGTAAAAATGTATTTTGCACTGACAGGTTTTTGGAAAGAGGTCCGTAGAGTAACTCAACAATTTACCGATTATGCAGTTCCGGGCGACCCATCCTTTTTCTCCCTCACATGCCTTCAACTTACCCGCCAAAGTATATACAAAATCGATACTCCGTCACCTCCTTAACTCAGGAGGATACTCCGTCACCTCCCACTTACCAGGAAAAGTATGCAATCTCCATCCATCAGACTCTGGCTCCTGAAGGCTCAAGATTTAAATCAGATGGAGGACTCGGTCTTTACCTAACAACACAAACCAGAAGTGTACTCCAAAACATGGACCCTGTGGAATATGTTCATCTCTACTGAGGAGGTGGACCCTGCTGAGTGATGGGATACCTTGCACCCTTCCTTGGATCAAACCAACAATACCCCCTCTTTTTTTGTATTCTTCTCTATTCTTCCCCATCCCTCCACACCTCCTGGTCCTCTTTATCTTCCTATCTTGCATCTTTCTACTCTTCTCCATTCTTGCCTCTTTGTTTTATTTTGCAAATTATTGGGGCAGTACCCCTCTTCCATATTGCACAATGCTCTATTGATTTCATACTATTCTATTCTAGTATAAGTAATAATGTTTATGATATACACGCACGTATTAATATAACTAATATAACATGTTCAGGTCGGCATAACACGTGTAGCTACTCTGCCTGTCCCAGATAGACAGTGCAGGAGGGGGAGGATTTGTGCACATAAAAAACAGTACACAATGCAGAGGATTAACCTCTCAAGTTCCACAGTGAGTATAACAAGCAAGCATATACAGACTGATTTTACTGTTGTGGGTTTAGTAACACTTTAATGGCATCCCAATCTTAGTCCGTTGGGTTCAATATTGAGTTGGCCCACCTTTGCAGCTATAACAGCTTCAACTATTCTAAGAAGGTTGTCCACAAGGTTTAGGCGTGTGTCAATGGGAATGATTTGGACCCGTGCACAAAGCAAGATCCATAAATACATGGAACACTTTTGGGATGAATTTGAGCGGAGACTGCGAGCCAGGCCTTCTTGTTCACATCAGTGCCTGACCTCACAAATGCGCTTCTGGAAGAATGTTAAAACATTCCCATAGACACACAGTTCTATGGACTAAGACTGGGATGCCATTAAAGTTCATGTGCGTTTAACCACTTCTCTACCGAGGACGTCATATGATGTCCTCCACTTTGTGCAGGGATATCTGAATGATGCCTGCAGCCACAGGCATCATTCAGATATCACCGTCTTCAGCCGTGATTCTGTGGACCATAAGAACGATCAAAGCGCCGCTTGGTCATTCTTATAGGCAGTGGGAGGGGACGTCCCCCCCTCCCACCGCCATCCGGTGCTTCTCCGGGCTCTCCCGTGCCATCGGGGGCCCGGAGAGCAAATCGGCCGGCGCTCGCTGCAGATCCATAGAGATGACTGGTGACTCTATGACCGTCGGAGGACCAGGAGCGACGTTATGATGTCACGCCCGGTACCTGGAAGTAAGCAATGCCGCAATAGTGGCTGTCGTGTGTTAGATCGGTGAGGAAAAAATTCAAAAGTCCCTGTCCCTGTTATCTGGCGCGCAGAAGCGAACACGCATACAAGTCCCGCCCACATATGTAAAACGCCGTTCAACCCTACATGTGAGGTATCGTTGCGTGTGTTAGAGTGTGTTGCAACAATTCTAGCACTAGACCTCCTCTGTAACTCGAAAATAGTAACTGTAAAAAATGTTAAAGCGTTGCTTATGGAGATTTTTAAGTACCAAAGTTTGGTGCCATTCCATAAGTGCACGCAATTTTAAAGCGTGACATGTTAGGTATCTATTTACTCGGCGTAATATCATCTTTCACATTATATAAAAAAATTGGGCTGACTTTACTGTTTTGTTATTCATGAAACCGTTTTTTTTTCCCAAAAAAAATAGTTTGAAAAATTATTGCGCAAATACCGTGCGAGAAAAAAAGTTGCAATGACTGCCATTTTATTCCTTAGGGTGTCTGCTAAAAAAAATATATATATTGTTTGGGGGTTCTGATTAATTTTCTAGCAAAACAAATTAGATTTTTACATGAAGGAGAGAAGTGCCAAAATAGGTGGACAAATGGTTAAAGGCAGGTGTCCCAATACCTTTGAACATACAGTGTATCTTCCTTTGTACCTGATATCTTTTATTTTGTCCATTGTGGATACTGCCTTGCTGTAATAGAATAAAAAACAATAATAATAATTTTGCATGTAAAAAAATTTATAAAAATAATTGTATTTTTGATTGTATACAATTGGATAATGAAAGTCAGCAGAGTTTCACATCATTTACTACCAGGCTAAATAAAAATTCTCTTGCAAAGTGTAAATTCCATAGAAATTGAGCACAGAGCACCTTAACTTTTTTTTCAGGTGAGGGGGACGAGGAAGAGAGGGTAAAGGGGGAGGAGAGAGTACAAGATTAGGAGGAGGCAGAATTGACCCATATTGTTGTGTTTTGTGTAATTGCTAATTGTTGTGATTTATGAGTATGAATTGTTGAACCTATTTTAAATGTGAATCTTTTTTTGTATGTTAATCGACAATGCAATGTAAATTATATCTGTGTCTTAAAAAATAAAATAAAAATAAATTAAAAATAAAAACAAAGTGTAAATTCCCTTGCAATATAAACAGCCTATTTGCATTTAGTAAATCAACCCATGTAAGTACTTGCAATGCAGAGCTGTATCCTGGCCTAGGCCAACAAGGCCCAGGCCTAGGGCAGCACTTTGCAGGGGGGCAGCATGAAAAGAGTCCCTGCCGGCTTGCGCTACACTGTTAGGAAAATTAGTCTAGCGCCCCCATAAAGCAGCCCCGCTGCTTCTAGTATGAGGGCAGTTGGCATTCTGCAACTGTGGGGGGGGGGGGGGGCGCTTGCAATTTTGACTGTTTTGTCATCCTGGACCACAAACCTTCATCACTGTGCTATATGTTTCTGCTGCACCATCTACTTAAAGTAGAACTATAGGCAATACTTTTACCATCCCTGTCCCATTGCAAAGATTTCCCTTCACTTCCTGCTCTATGGGCAACCAGGAAGTAAGAGGAAATCTAAGTAAATTAAGGGAATCCATTGCCCCCCCCCCCCCCCCATGCCCTCAGAACTAGTGTCCTCACTCGAAAATTTCAGGGCGGGGTCTTAAACAACACAGGGTGTGGCCATGACAGGAAGGGGTGGGTCATATTTAAATTAGGGGGTGCACGAGTTTAGTCAGGCCTAGGGCAGCACAAAACCTAAATACACCTCTGTTGCAATGTATTCATTGATCCGGGATTGCCCAGCAGCAAGAAAAGACTGAACAGGAAAAAGACTTTGAGCATCACATGATTGGCCAAAAAATATTAGGAAAAATTTAAAAAAAAAAAAAAAAACCTGGTAGAGAGCTCAAGGAGGAGACAAGGCCACTGAGGCCATGGAATCCAAAGTTGAGCATTACAGGCTACAAACAAGCATGCGAGTACTACTGGACTTTCACATTAGGGTATTGGTAAAAAAAAATATATATATATTTTAATTATATATACATAAACTCATGTTATAGCAAGTGATTGAAGACATCAGGACTTTTAAGGGGCAAGCGTAATGTTTTCTGTTTTTCAAAAAAATTGTTTTGCTTTATGTGATTTTATATATATAGTAGGGCTGTGCAAATTAACTTTTAATTAATCGATTAATCTTTAATTTTTTTGATCGATCAAAATCTTTTTGATCAATTAAAATTCTTTTGATTTGTAGTCACCTCTCCGGCAGCTTCTGAGCCTTCAGGGAGTTCTGTCGGAGATCCGGTGATGTCACGAACACCGGCGGGGCTTGCCGTGTCCATCTGAAGGGCTCCTTTGCTGTTACTTCATATCTGCATGCCGGCGGGACCTTACTATCTGCCACACCCAAGGGCTGTTACACTTCCCTCTATCACTTCCCTCTATCAACCTGGGATTCTACCGCCATCCACTGGGAGTTGTGATAGTTCCCTTCACGGGACATCTAAATGCCGACTGACTGATGTTAACCCCTCCTCATCTGGATTCATCAGTGGTATCGTTGTATACATTTTTGTACCAGTATCATACTTAGCTACATGTTTTTATAACTGCTTTTGGTATCGTTTGGTATTACTCGCACCATTTTTACAGTTTATGTAGCTACATCGATTTTATCTCCAGTGCAATATTTATTTGGTTACCTATTTGAAGACTATAAACGTTTTAAAGGGGGGTTCCAGCCAAAAGTTTTGTTTATTAAAAGTCAGCAGCTACAAAAAGTGTAGCTGCTGGCTTTTAATAAACAATCACTTACCTGCTCCAGCGTTCCAGCGACGCGCCGGGGTGGGGGGCCCCGCTCCTCTCCCCCCCCTCCCCGTCCGGCGTCTTCATTTCTACTGTGGGCGCTGCTCGCCGCTGATTGGACAGGCAATCGTCTAGGACCTGTCAGTGTCCTAGATGATCGCCTACAGGGAGGGGCTGCAATAAGGCGATAAAGCCTAATCGCCTTACCAGCCCCTCAGCGGAAGGAGGAAGTGGGACAGGTAGTCCCACTCCTCCTGAAGCCCCCACTCCCCCCCCAAAAAAATGACATGCCAAATGTGGCATGTATGGGGGTGAGGAGTGGGATAAGCGTAAGTTCCATTTTTGGGTGGAAGTCCGCTTTAATGCTATTCCCATCGAGTGCTGCCTTTGTGTGTTTATCCTGCTATCCATTTTCCCAGTGGTCGGGAGCTGCACTGGGAATCAGCCTGCAAGGAGATCAGCTAAAAGTAGTTGGATCTGTATGTTCGTTATAATTAATCGAAATTAGTCGATTAATCGATTAAAAAATAAACAATTAATCGAACACAAAAATTTTGATCAGTAACAGCCCTAATATATAGATATAGGGCCAGATTCAGGAACAGTTACGCTGGCGGATCGAGTGATCCGCCAGCCTAACTGTGACTTTGAGCCGGCGTTTCTGTTTTCTGTAACCAGAAAACAAGAAACGCCGGGTTGAAGTTCCGATGCGAGCAGCGTAACTGAGTTTCGCCATCACATCGTTACTTCAACTTAAAAATGGCGCCGGGGGCGTTCCCGCCGATTTACGCTCAAAAAATATGTTAATGAGCGGAAATCGGCAATTCACGATCGAAATCCGGCGCGACGCAATGACGATACGACGTTTCCGGACGGGATACGCGGCGCATAGATATACCTACATGGGGTTGGAGTATCCTATGTTAGGTATAGGCGTCGTCATCGCGTCGGGAAAAAAAAAAAAACATCGCTTGCGTAAAACGGTCATGAATGGGAATGTGACGTCATTGACGTTCATTCACAGATTTTGGAGCATGCGCACGGGGATGTTTTGACACTCGACGCATGCGCAGTACGTTGGCGGCGGGATCGCGCGTAGTTAGCATACTACACGCCCCGTACCCGCTAAATTTGAATTCCGCCGGCTCATTTGTGATGCGCTGCCGCAACTTTAGGAGCAAGTGCTTCGTGAATGACAGCACTTGCTCCTAAAATTTCGGCAGCGCAACGCAAATGAGAAGCGTTACTCCAGAGCAAAGATGCTCTGGACTACCTGAATCTGGCCCATAGATATCTATATCTAGGTATATATATATATATATATATATATATATATATATATATATATATATATAAAATCACATAAAGCATCAAGTTATAAAAAATTAAACATTTTTTTTTTTTGAAAAACAGAAAACATTACGCTTGCCCCTTAAAAGTCCTGATGTCTTCATTCACTTGCTATAACATGAGTTTTTTATTTCTGTAAACATGGCACAAATTGTAAATGGCCACTAAGCTCAATAAAGTGCACAAGGCTCGCCATGAATTGCTGTATTGTTGAAAAGCGGCGTTACGAAGCCACAGGCTTTAATACGAGAGAGTACCACAGCGGGGAAAGTCCTGTGCAATCAGCTTCAACCTCCAGTCTGCGGCTATCATTCTTATTCGCCACCTTAGAGGCAGTCGAGCGTGATCACTTTTGACACGTTGAATATATTTACATTTGGCAAAAGCTTGCTTATTAGCTGTTATGGGATACAGTTACTAACACGCGGAGGCAGAACACAGAGCCTTAAAAGAAAGTAACATTCCATATAAACTGACATAAGTCAGTAATAAATGTCTGCACAGACTTAAAGGGACATATCGCTTTTCACTTTTATTCAACAGTATGGAGTAAATATATCAATAAAGAAAAAGAATAGTGTAATATAAGTTAGCTAGGATTTTACAGTGTTCAAGTGTACAGTATGTAAAGCTAACATTTCAGCTTAACCACTTCACCCCAGGAAGAATTTACCCCCTTCCTGAACAGAGCACTTTTTGCGATTCGGCACTGCGTCGCTTTAACTGACAATTGCGCAATCGTGCGACTTTGCACCCAAACAAAATCGACATCCTTTTTTCCCACAAATAGAGCTTTCTTTTGGTGGTATTTGATCATCTCTGCGGTTTTTATTTTTTTGCGCTATAAATAAAAAAAGAGTGACAATGTTGAAAAAAAAAGTAGGGCTGTTACTGATCAAAATTTTTGTGTTCGATTTATTTTTTATTTTTTTTTTAATCGATTAATCAACTAATTTCGATTAAATATAACGCACATACAGATCCAACTACTTTTAGCTGATTCCCAGTGCAGCTACCAACCACTGGAAAAATGGATAGCAGGATACAAAAAAACACACAAAGGCAGCACAAAGGCTCGATGGGAATAGCATTAAAACTTTTATAGTCTTCAAGTAGGTAACCAAATAAATATTGCACTGGAGATAAAATTGATGTAGCTACATAAACTGTAAAAATGGTGCGAGTAATACCAAACGGTACCAAAAGCAGTCATAAAAACATGTAGCTAAGTATGATACTGGTATAAAAATGTGTACAACGATGCCACTGCTGAATCCAAATGAGGAGAGGTTAACATCAGTCTGTTGGCATGTAGATGTCCCATGAACGGAACTATCACAACTCCCAGTGGATGGCTGTAGAATCCCAGGTTGATAGAGGGAAGTGATAGGGGGAAGTGTAACAGCCCTTGCGTGTGGCAGATAGTAAGGTCCCGTCTGCATACAGATATGAAGGCACAGCAAAGGAGCCCTTCAGATGGACACGGCAAGCCCTGCCGGTGTCCATGATGTTACCGGATCTCCGACGGAACTCCCTGAAGGGCCAGAAGCCGGCAGCGAGGTGAATACCAATCAAAAGAATTTTAATCGATCAAAAAGATTTTGATCGATCAAAAAAATTAAAGATTAATCGATTAATTAAAAGTTAATTTGCACAGCCCTAAAAAAAAGCAATATTTTTTTACTTTTTTCTATAATATTTACCTCTAAAAAAATATATTTCTCAGTTTAGGCCGTAATGTATTCTTTACATATTTTTGGTAAAAAAAAATGGCAATAAGCGTATATTGATTGGTTTGCGCATAAGTTATAGAGTCTACAAAATAAGGGATAGTTTTTTGGCATTTTTATTATAAATGTTTTTTTTTATTATTAGTAATGGCAGCGATTTTTATCGTGATGGCAACATTATGGCGGACACATCGGACAATTTTGACACTATTGTAGCACCATCAGTGCTATAAAAAATGCACTGATTACTGTGTAAATGACACTGGCAGGGAAGAGGTTAACTGCTAGGGGGTGAGGAAGGGGTTAAGGGTGTCCTAGGGAGTGATTCTACCTGGGGGGTGTGGGATACCAGTGACACAACATTGATCACTGCTCCTGATCACAGGGAGAGGTAGATCAGTGTCCTGTCACTAAGCAGAACAGGGAAATGCCTTGTTTACACAAGCATCTCCCCGTTCTGCTGCTCTGTGACACTGGACAGATATTGAGTCCGCAGGTCTCGCGGGCACGGTCACCGAGCTCACGGCGGGCGCACGCCCTCAAGGTGGGATTTTTAAAGCGACGTACAGGTAAGTTTCTTTGCCCAGCCAAGCCATTCTGCCAACCTATAAGTGCGTTAGGCGTTCGGCAAGCGGTTAATAGTTAGCACTTCTGCCTTGCTGCATTGGGGTTCCCTGTCCAAATCACAATCAGTACACTATCTGAATGGCGTTCCTGTTCACACCGCCTCCTAGTATGTGTGTGCATGTATGTAATGCATGTGACATAGTTAGGCTGAAAATAGACACAAGTCTATCTAGTTCGAAAGAAAAATAAATAACAGTATATACATCCAAAAAGTGAATAGTAAATATAAATTTAGGTACCAATGCTCATAAAATACTCCAATAATATCCAGTGATCATAAATAAACACAAGAGGGCCCAGATTCACAGAGAGTTGGGCGCATATTACGCCGCCGTAGCACAAACGCCGTACGCCACGCCGACGCAGCGCGGAGAGGCATGCACTGTATTCAGCAAGCTATTGCTCCCAACTCTGCGTCGGCGTGGCATATTTTTCGAAGGCGCAGGCCGGTGTAGGTGGAAGTGGGCGTGACCCCATGCAAATGATAGTCCGAGCATGGTGCAGTGTTTTATGCCCGGCGTATCACGAACTGCGCATGCGCCGTGACATTGCTGTGACGTGGACGCATGAAACTGCACCCTTATGCGCATGCTCACAACGACGACGGCACAACTGCCTAAGCTACGCCGGATCACCACGTACGCCGTGAACATAATGTGTTCTCTGGTGCAGACCTTTGCATGTCTGGTGCCGGGTTGTGCCTCATCTATGGGGAATAACTTTGCGCCGGACGTACAATTTATGCGCACCTCGCGCAGCATGCGTCGGGCGCACATATGTTCGTGAATCGCCGTATTTCCCTCATTTGTATGTTTGAATGCCTAATCAATGGGAGCAGCAACATGCATCCAGACGAAAAGTACGCCCTCGCTACGCCAGGGTTAGTAAACTACGTCGGCGTACGGTGGCCAGTTTTTAGGCGTATGTTGGTTTGTGAGTCTGGCACACAAATTTGCACTTACCGGCGCACATTTGCACTTACGCCTTTGTGAATCTGGGCATAAATGTCTAGTGCTGAAAAGTCCCAACAACTCTATAAGAGTCGGTTCACACTGACACAGTCACTCCGACTTAGAAAGAGGTTCTTGTACGACTTTGGGGGCGGCTCGGGGGGACCTGCATTGACTTCTATACAGAAATCATCTTGCAGGTCGCCTCTGAAGTCCTCTTCAGGTCGACTTGCAGAGTCGCCCCCGAAGTCATGCCACCTATATGTGAACCGACGCTTAGGCAATAGTGTATTAAAAATGTTCAATCGGTTAAATATCCACTCACTGTGTCTCTTTTATGGGTGTGAATTCCACCATTAGGTACAGCCTTCACCTGTGATATTCTAATATTCAACAGGAAATGAGAGGAAATCTCTTAAAAGACAGGAAATTGCCCTGTTCTTATTGGAAAATTTCCCTTCCTGTGTGTGTTTAAATACTTAGAGAGGAATTTTAATCCCAAAAGGACATTTTAATCCCAATTCAAACAGTATGGCCTAGATGCCGATATCTGTTTGAGATCTGTAAAGCAAAGGCAAAATATATAAAATATAGTAGAGTAAATCCTTTAAACCAGGGGTGTCAAACTCAATTTCATTGTGGGCCGCATCAGCATTATGGTTGCCCTCAAAAGGGCCGGTTGTATCTGTAAGATTAGATGTCCAGTGCATCCCTTCCCCTTACATTAGATGTCAAGAGTCCCCCCCTCTCCCTTACATCACAGTGCACCCCCCTTTCCTTATGCTGCTGCTGGGAAGAAGTTGAATGCATTGCTTGAAAGCAGAAAGTACAGGGTCTGGAGGATAACTGGAGAGGTACGAGGGCCGCATGAAATGGCCTGGAGGGCCGCATTCGGCCCGCGGGCCTTGTGTTTGCCACCTCTGCTTTAAACGCTTGCCAACTGCCGCACAAACGTATCCGTCGTCAGAATGGCACGGACAGGCAAATGGGTCTACAGGTACGTCCCTTTAAATTTGCCACCGCCGGCGCGCGTGTAACCCTGCCGCGAGCACCGTGATCGTGCCCGCGGGACCCGTGGACTCGATGTACGCCGGGGGCCTGCGATTGTGTCACAGAGCTGAAGAACGGGGAGATGTCAGTGTAAACATAACATCTCCTCGTTCTTCCTAGTGACAGGTCACTGATCATCTGCTCCCTCTCCCTCTCATTGGGAGCAGACGATCAGTGACATGTCACTAGTAGCCATGGCCCCCCACAGTTAGAATCATTCAATAGGATACACTTAACCCCTTCCACGCCCCCTAGTGTCAGTCACATTTACACAGTAATCAGTGCATATTTATAGCACTGATTGCTGTATAAGTGTGAATGGTCCCAAAATAGCGCCAAAAGTGTCCGATGTGTCCGCCATAATGTCGCAGTCACTATAAAAAATCGCTGATTACAGCCATTACTAGTAAAAAAAAAAATATTACTAAAAGTGCTATAAAACTATCCCCTATTTTGTAAACGCTAGAACTTTTCTGCAAACCAATCAATAAACGCTTATTGCGATTTTTTTTTACCAAAAATATGTAGAAGAATACGTATCGGCCTAAACTGAAGAAAAAAATGTTTTAATATATATTTGGGGGATATTGCTTTTTTATTCAAAATTGTCGCTCTATTTTTGTTTATAGGGCAAAATATTAAAACCGCAGAGGTGATCAAATACCACCAAAAGAAAGCTCTATTTTGTTGCCGAATCGCAAAAAGTGCTCTGGTCTTTGGTCAGCCAAATGGTCCGAGGCTAAAGTGGTTAAAATATATACTTTAAGTTAAACTCCGCTAGGTGAGTGTAAGAAGGTATTGCTTGCTATCACTGTTTGAGATTTATGAAAGCTCGTCAACAGAAAGCCAGGAAGTCACACATTGATAATATCAGATCAAATACAACTTTATTAATCCTGGAAATTGCACAGCCCCACCTAGGATCACCCCTTTCCGGCATTTCATCCAGTATGGGATTCATCAAACTGATTTCTAATGTTTACCCCAATATGGACTTGATTAAAGGGGTTGTAAAGATACAATTTTTTTTCCCCTAAATATCTTCCTTTACCTTAGTGCAGTCCTCCTTCACTAACCTCATCCTTACATTTTGCTTTTAAATGTCCTTATTTATTCTGAGAAATCCTCACTTCCTGTTCTTCTGTCTGTAACTCCACACAGTAATGTGAGGCTTTCTTCCTGGTGTGGAGTGTCGTTCTCGCCCCCTCCCTTGGACTACAGGAGAGTCAGGACGCCCACTAACAGCTCTTTTCTCTATCTGTAACGTAGAGAGTGTCCTGTCGAGCACGACACTCCACACCAGGAAGAAAGCCTTGCATTACGGTGTGGAGTTGCAGACAGAAGAACAGGAAGTGAGGATTTCTCAGAAGAAATAAGGACATTTAAAAGCAAAATGGAAGGATGAGGTAAGTGAAGGAGGACTGCACTGAGGTAAAGGAACCTATTTAGGAAAAAAAAATTGTACCTTTACAACCCTTTTAAAACGGAGGTTCACCCTAAATATACACTTGATCTTATCCCGATCTATGGAATATATACATATCCATCTGGCTATTAATTTATTTTTTTAGTGAATGTAAATACCTTGAATCTCGAGTACTTGTTGAGACTTCCTAGTATCCCTCCCACGGGAGTGGGCGTGTCTTTTCTAATCCCCAGCACCCCAGTGTTTGCTGGGAGGTGTCCGCACTGTCTACTGGGAGCACAGTGTCATGCTTCCCAGGAGATAATCTGCAACGCTGACTGCCGAAATCTCGAGGGATTTCACTCGTCACGTGACTCATCAAGCCAGTCACGTGACAAGGACGGATCGAATTCCGTCATTTTAAGTTAGGGCAAACAGGAATATAATGCCATTATTCATTATTATGCGCGGGATAGAGAGGTGAATGCTGGGAGACTAGCATTCACCGCTTCCCAGAAGTATGTGCTTGTGGGCTTCACAATGCCCACAAGCAAAATGGCAAATTCCTGCATCGGTTTTTATAAGTTACTATTTTAGGACAAATCGGACTCAGGGCGATTCTATAGGTAAAGCACGTGAGTACTAGGTTGCTAACGATAACAACATTCATTGTAAAAAAAAAAAAAAAATTGACGGACCGCGGAACCTCCGCTTTAAGCACATATTGGGTGAAATGTTAGACAATGACAGTCCTAGGTGGGGCAGTAGTGTGCTATGTCCAGGTTTATTAAACTTGAATGTGATCAGCAGTGTACTACTAATGGCGTTGATCAGCGTTTTTTTTCGTGACTGCGACATTATGGCAGACACATCGGACAATTTTAAAACATTTTTGGGACCATTGTCATTTTCACAGCGAAAAGTGCTATAAAAATGCACTGATTACTTTGAAAATTACAATGCAGTGAAGGAGTTAACCACTAGGGGGCGCTGTATTGGGTTAAGTGTGACCTCATATGTGTTTCTAACTGTAGGGGGCGGGGCTGAACATGTGACATCAGTGATCGTCTTTCCCTATATCAGGGAACAGACGATTATTGACATTGCCACAATGAAGAACTGGGAAGGTGTGTTTACACTCACCTCTCCCGGTTAATCAGCTCCTGTGACCGATCGCGAGACACGGCGGCGATCGGGTCCGTGAGTCCCACGGGCGCGATCATGGAGTTTAGGACCGGGATGCAAGCGTGCCACCGGTGGCGCACTCGCGATCCCCGTGGCTGGGCTCTTAAAGAGGACGTACAGGTACATGCTTGTGCCCAGCTGTGCCATTCTGCCGACGTATATCGGCATTAAGGGGTCCATAAGTGGTTAAAAGTCTTCAAAGTTTGGAAATTGCAGATAATAGATTGAGAAGATAATAAATACTCAAGTGCTTTTGAGGCTTTCTGAAAACTTGGAAATAATACAATTTCAATATTAAAAAAAATAGTTTTTCACGTTTTTGAAGGTGTTTTCACAGCAAACAATTTGTTCTGACAGCCAAGCCAACGATTACCAATCTTCGCATTGGACCTAAGAGGAACACTGTGTGCTTATTTCATTTGGTTGTTTTT